>CM037585.1:97417106-98662616 GCA_021018995.1 Chloranthus sessilifolius
GAATACTATGTTTTTCCACATTGTTGACTTTGATGCATTTAGTTGAACCAAGTACTTGTTAAACTTGGAAAAATAATAAATGGCTTGGAATTCAAAATAAAAGATTACAAAAAATGATTCCCTACGCTTATACTTCACCTATAGAATTTTTACTTATTTTTTTATAATATTTTCATTTTTCAAAAAACTTTAAATAGGTGTTGTGCAACCACAAGCTATTGTGTGATCGCATATGAACAACACATGTTGATTGCAAAGTATAGTAGATGTCAAGTACAACAATGGAAATTGTTAACTCAAGTGTAGTTTTGTTTTTTTTTTATCGATAAAGGCATCATGAGTATATATATATATATAAACCAGGGAGAAGCTGGGAAGGTGCAGGAGATCCAAAAAACCCAAGAAATACAAACAAAAGGAAAAAGGCGGGGGAGCACCCTCCCCACAACCCAGGCCTCAAGACAGGCACCGAGCTAACCAAAATCAAACAACTGGGGGGGATCGACTGTCCCTGGCTTAATTAGGGTAGCCCAAAGACCCATCAACTCTAAGATGCCCTTTAGAATCAGTCCTACCGGACGGCGCCTTCTACGGAAGATACGATCATTCCTTTCTAGCCAAATGCTCCAAAGGACCGCAAAGAAACCCACCTTCCAAAAGGCCAACAGCTAGACCTCCAACTCAACGCCAAACTAGGACACAAAAAGGAGGGAATGTCAGAGGATATCACCCACGCCATACCGAATGACCTTAGAATAACGACCCAGATCTCCACCGCTACCCTACACTCAAGGAAGAGGTGAGAGGTTGACTCTTCTGCCAACAAGTACATAACACACCTGTTTGTCATAACTTTACCCCGCACAATCAACTGGTCAACAGTCAATACCCTACCCCTCATAACTGTCCACACAAAAACCCTAACTTTAAGAGGCACAGACGCACTCCACAAAGCCGCCCACTCCACTCTAATAAGCGGTCTAATAGAAAGCACACGGTAGAAAGAGTGAACCGAAACTACCCTTCGCATTCGGAAGCCAGTATCTAGTGTCACGCCGAAGCCGATTCCTCATAGACTTATTCACTAGATCCTGGAGCTCAAGAAACTGAAGCAGCTCATCGTCCTTTAAAGATCTCCGCATAAAAATAGTCCACACCATCCTTCCCCCTTGCTCCAAAGATACCTCATTCACTAGACTGCTAGGGGAAGCAGCAATCCTAAATATAGTTGGGAAAGAGGCGCATAGAGGGCTGAAACTTATCCACGGATCAAGCCAAAATCTGATACGCGAGCCATCACCCCAGCTAAACTGAATCCATCTGACAAATTCCGGCCAAACTGAACAGACTCCCTTCCACCAAGCTGACGGGCTTCTGAACCCATTCACCCGAATACCCCATTCACCACTGGTCTAGCCATACTTTTGAGAAAGCACTTGAGCCCAGAGGCTGTTCTTTTCTTCATCCAAACTGGCTCTCCACAGCCATTTGCCTAACAGTGCTTTATTAACATTTCGCAGATTACAGATACCCAGCCCTTTGGCCTCTTTAGGCAACTGACACACGTTCCAACTGACTAAATGGTACTTCTTGTCAATCCCTGACCCTTCCCAGAGAAAGTTCTACTGAATTTGCTCGAGCTTGTCAATCCCCGTTGTTGGACATTTGAACATGGAGTAGTCAGCCGACTGCCACTGCTCAATAACTTGCCCTTTCAAGCAAGCAAATGAGTTTCGCATCTCTTGATGACCAGATCCCATTCTACCACCGAAGGTTTCCCTCTACACCAAGAGGGAACCCTAGATAGCTCATAGGCAGGTGTTGGGGGTTACAATCAACCAAATCAGCTAACTGAGACAACATCTGCAAGTCCACACCAATCCCTGCTACCGAAGACTTGCAGAGATTAACCCGTTGGACCGAAACCGCTTTAAAAATAACTAGCACATTTGCCATCGATTGGAAGCAATAAGAAGCAAGTGTAGTTATGTGGTCGATTAACTCAAGTGTAGTTATGTGGTCTTTGTAATGAAAGTAGTAATAAGACATTATTGACAAAGTGGCATCCGAATATTAAATTATCCAAAGTGTAAGGATTTCATCATTGTGGAGGTTTCTCTCGGTAAGGAGTTTGGAGTTAGAAAACATGAGTAGACGACGGAGAATGGTTGCCTTTACAAGTGAACACCACGAGATGATGGCAGCTCGTTTCACACGTTAGCGTACACAAAGACAAGCTTGAGATCGAACTTAGTAACATGGGATCTTTGGGGATTGGAGTAGTTATAAGAGATGATGCTATTAAGCAAAGGTTAAAGATCTTCTAGAAAGGGCTTGTTTCCCTAGAGGCTTGCAAAAATGATGGAGGAAATTTCAAATGTCTTATTTTATGTCTAAATGCTGCTCCAATATTTCATGGGAGGCCAAATTGAAAACTATGAACTATCGGACCTTTCTGCAATTTCTTAGCAATAGAAAGTTTTGAAACACCCACATGTTTTTAATTCTTGCTGTCCAACATATCAAACTGTTTATTTTAGAATTATAAGCCAATAAGACCAACCATAATATGAGCATACATGCATGAATCCCAATACATTTTCGGCAAAAATGCGCCCAAAAACCACAAAAAATTGCATTAAATATCTGAAAAAGTAGCATAAACTTTAAAGGGAAAAAAAAAAATGAAAGACAAAGAACAAAATATATATATGAGCTGTCATAACAAAACATATACACAGATAGTAGAAATGCCAAGGCAATTGGACAAACATTGAAGTAGAAAACATGCATACCGTTTGTTTTTCGACTGACTGTCATACAACACGGGATTGTCCACATTGCTGCCCAATCTCTCTCTAATAGATCGCTTACTTCCAGTCGACGGCACATGATCGGAACGAGTGCCATCAGATACAGGCCCTTCCCTCTTTACAACCTACATATATAGGGAGATAGGAGAGGAAAAGAAATATATTTATCAAAAAACAAGGCTGGGAACATAACTGAACTTGCAAGAAAAATATTGAACTGTTTAGTGCCATTGACTTCAATCTAACACATCAAAATACCCGCTCCAAGTTATCACTAATAAGGTCGTCAAATCGTGTATCGCCGTCTAGCATTGTTGTATCGTGTAGAGTATCATGTATTGTAAGATACGCTTAGATTTTTCTAAATGGGGAGAATAGAAAGAAATATACAAAAAATTCTAAAAGTCAAAAAATAAATAAATAATTGATATTCATTTCCATGAAACTATTGTGCCAAAGACATTCATTCAATTAATAACTAGAATTTAAATTCATTGGATTAATTCATCGAATGTTGATAAAAATCAAAAGTTCCAGAAAGTTCAGAATTTTCCAATTTTCTACTATCTAAAATGAAATCATATAGTTACATAAGTATACTTGTGTATCCATATACTTGTTTCTTGATAATTGTAATTTGTGACTTCTAAAACGTTTTAAAAAATGTAAGAAAAATACAAGTCCTTCTCAAAATTAACACCATCATCATCATTATCAGTTCCATCATCATTTTTTTTCTTATTCCTTCGCTTCTTCCTCGTATATATTTTCCACCTCTTAAGACTCTGAAGTGCCCGTTCTCTCTTTCTTTCTTCTCTTTGTTGCATTTTTAATTTCATTGGGATAGTTATAAGGGATAAATTATGGTTGGGGTTAAATATCTAGCAAAACTTTTCTTTCTTTATAAACAATTAAAGTCATAATCAAAACCACATGTATCGTTCATATTGGGTATCATCTTATATCGTGTTGTATCATATCGTGTAGTGTGCGATATGGTTAGAGAAATACCTATCACAGATAGGTATTGTTTTCTATAGTATCCTATTGTGTATTATAGCATATATTGTACAATGTTTATAACTATGATCACTAATCAAAGTCACTTATGACCCGAAAAATATGAGACTAGTTCGGTAAAACCAAACAAACCAAGGATCATTGCATGTGTTGTCATAAATATAGTATTGATATGTTAAACTCATATACCAATTTACATACATGGATATAAAAATTACATATTAATAAAAAAATAGTTGTAACTAAAACAAAGAAAGGATAAATGAAAGTCTTATTCAAATTCCCATATAGGAATAAGTTTCAAACACAAAGCCAGGCTGAAAACCAATTAACTAGTTTAGAAAGTGATGCTCCTCACTTACACAAGTGGCAAGAAACGCAAGTAGTTTAGAAAGTGATGCTCCTCACTTACACTAGTTTAGAAAGTTTCAAATTCCGCACTGCAAGTGCACGATTTCTAAACACACAAATGTCGACCTTAATGGAAAGCAACTACAAATTATGTCTGGGAAAAAAAATTTGAGTATTAAGTCTTCTGCCTGCATCCTGCTTGCGGTGCAGAAAACTAAGCTGCACTGATGGATTCTCATCCAACGGTTCCAGTCAATCTTCCTCACCTTTTATCAAACCATCACCACACTTATCTGGATTTCAGTGGAATAAAGTGGGGAAAGAAACCAGTTACTTTGGCTAAACAACAATCGCAAGCCCGAGAAAAATAAAATAAAAATAGAACTCACAATCATCATCGATTACGAATCATTCTCCATATCTCAATCTAATTGGGAAAAAAAAAAACTCCAAAGACCCTAATCCAGGGATATGCTTAGACAAGCTATAAGAATAAAATAGAGGTACCTGACCGCTACGCCCCAAGGTGATCGTGACCTGGGGCCGCGACATTTCCTTAGCTGAATCAAACAAAACCCTGAAAACAGAATTCATTTATAATTATTATAATAATAATCTCCAAATAAATGAAGTAAAGAAAGCTCACAAACAAAAATAAATAAATAAAACAATAACCTTATAAGGTGGAAGACATGATCGTTTAAAAGGAGCAGCCCCCATTACATATTGGTGGTGGGGGTTATGAAGAAAATAGATGGCAACAAGAAAGAAAGAAAGTAGGGAGCGAACCACCGAAAGGTTACTTCACTCAGCGGAGATCTGCAGCCCCTTCCTTGTAAGAACTAACAAGTATAAAGTTGTATGCGTATTAAGATTTAAGACTACCCCCCTTTCTTGTTTTATTACACCATCAATGAGCTTTCCTTACGGCTACCGTGGAGGGAGGGGTTGGGGCGGGGGGGCGCTTAACCTAAGCACGTCACAGAAAGACTAAACATCCTCGCCCCGACTCCCGACGAGCGTAGTCACAAAAATCTCCGAATTTTTGCGACCCGAATTATTTGTGAATAATTCTCAAACTTTTCAAAATATTGTGATTTGTAATATTTTTATCTGGAAATCTTTTGTCCATTTTTCCTCCAAATATTTCTCCAAACTTCAATGTAGCCTGTCTGGTCCTTACTCTTGTTGTAGGGCATAAGTGGGCTGGGCCTTGTCCGAACCCAATTCAAATCGACTCGATCAGATCAAGGTCATACTGGCCCTCTAATACTCATAGTTTATAGTTTTCAAGTATTGTGAATAGATGAAGGTCACGACCCTAGTTCTTGACTCATACATCAGTTCAGCTTTCATGTCTTAGCGTATTGATTCATGGACAAGGGCATATGGCAGGGCAAGTCACGGTCAATGTGATTCGAATTCAAAATTAACTTATCAAAGTGACGGAGAAACATATGTAATATTCCTTGTAAAATTCAATTATTAATATATTTGTGAAAGTGATTTAAGATCAAACCAGTTCAAAATCGTTTTACTTGAATAAATGAAAATTCAAGTTTATTTTCATATTTTCTTGTAATTCATCATTCGCCCAGAGAGCTTGGCCTCACTTATCAAGTTGATTATTCTTATGATATGGTAGAACCAATCTCTTACACCCTCCGTAAGGAGCACAGGTGCAACTTTCAAGAATTACTCAAGCCATAAATTGTGACATAGTGTATTTCATTATAATAAAAAATTTGGATTTTTGAAATAACACTGATCCAACTTAAATATAAAAGAAATAAGTTCAGAATATATAGACAAATATTTAGAACGTTCAAAAAGAAGTAATGTAAACATGAAAAACAATACTTAAAAATTGGCCCAAAACAAAAGGGCATTCAAAAGCAAGAAAAATTCATTGCAAAAGTGGATATTTGGCCCATCCACATATGTGCTCGTGCTGGTCTTCAGAAGGGGTCAAGTCACATCTGGTAAGTTCGCGTAGATTTCATTCCTCTCTCGCTCTAATCTTGGCTAGAATGCGTTTTCTATGAAAGGTTCCTTGTGAAACAACAAATGAGTTTTGAAACTCAATAGATTCATCTTTATTTCTAAGTGTAATGAACATTTTCAGCAATTACCTTATACATCAAGAGTCGAATAATAACAATAAAATGGTCACATGCAAAACATAGAATCGATCGATCGTATGCAATTTCAAAGGAAATAACCAACTCATGCTTGATTATTTTCATCCTATATCTAGTCGAACTACGAGTGTGTAACTTGTCACGCCCCTAGCCTCGCACGTCGGGCGGCTCTAGCGCCCTGCATGTTCCATTCCACGAGCCCGGTCGACACAACACACCTTAATTATCAGTGTCAATATCGATATTTTCTCCCAAATCGAAGAAAATACATAAAGTTTATTTATTGTGAAAAATCTCATTTTCTTAACCTGATCAGTTTACAAATTAGATTATTTATTTATTAGAAAAAATACGACTTCCTTCAAAATTTCTACTTATTGCAGAAAGACAAGTTAAAATAAACGTATGTGTTATTTCAATCAAAATAATTTCAAAGTCCGATATTTACAATAAGGCCAATGATTTCATAAAATAATAAACTAAACTAGTCTTAAACAAAAGTAAAGCAACTTTACAAAGTCAAAATCCAGTGTAAGTGTTTCGTGGTCCATCCGCGTATGTGCTAGTAACATAACAAATTTAATTACCAATCTACCATTCAAACAATTTCACCAAGAAGTATCAGGTTGCTTCATTGTAATTTAATCATAGTTTATTCAATTAACTAATTATTCAAATATGTTATCACAAAATTAACAAAACTAGGTAATTAATTTAGTTTAGCTTAGTTTGGTAATTTATTAATATCTTTTATTTATTTCGGTGCGATACTAAACACCAATCATGGTCCGATATCAATATCAATTGTCAATATCGCGCAAACAAAAGTTGACACTTTTCGTCATTTAGTCAATCAAGACAATGATCAATGACCATGTTGGTCTAAAGAGACTCAATCCTCAACTGACATTTCAAACTCGTATGAATATGAGTCGCTCATAGTGCCTGTTCGCAAGAACAGTGGTCAATTTTGTGAGGTTCAATAATCAATGTAGTATCATTTATCCACTTTCGAGTTTTCAATATTCGTTATCAATAAATCAATATTTAGGGTTTCAATGTTCAAGATTCAAAGTTCTATATTCAATAATTTCATGTTCAATGTTCGATAATCAAACCGATATTCGGTATTCAATGTTCAATATTCAATACTCAATACTCGATTTAATGATCGGTATTCAATGTTCAATATTCGATATTCAATATTCAATTCAACAATCGATATTCAATGTTCGAGATTCAATATTCATTATTCGGTATTCAATGTTTAACATTCAATATTCAACACTCGATATTCAAGGTTCTATATTCAATACTCAAAATATGTCAAATATTAACAATTTAATCAATCTTCAGTTTCAATCTTAATCTATATCCAAAAATTAATAATTTTTCAATATTCAGATTCAATCTCATTCTATATCAAAAATCAATAATTCAATTGATGTTCAGGTTCAAATATGAGTTCCTTCAAATATCGATTTCAAATAAAAAATGAGTTTCAATCAATATCAGTTTCATATTCAAATACGAGTTTCATCAAATATCGGTTTCAAATCAAATACGAGTTTCAATCAATAATGGGTTATGATTCAAATACGAGTTTCATCAAATATCGATTTCAAATCAAATACGAGTTTCGTCAAATATCGGTTTCAAATCAAATACGAGTTTCAATCAATATCGATTTCGAATTTAAAAATGAGTTTCATCAAATATCGATTTCAAATCAAATACGAGAATATCGATGTAACAACCCTGATTTTTTTTCTAACGTTAAATCGTTAACCTTTGACGATGATACGATACGCCATAAGACACATCGTAGATTTTCAAGGATGAAAATTCCTTTAAGGAGAGTAGAATGTAATGACCCTGATTTTTGCCAACGTTGAATCATTGACCTTTGATAATAACGCGCCCATTTTGACCGATTTGACTTGGGTCAAACCTTCGATGCCTGAGACAACCCACTTGCCTTGTTGGGAAAATGTACCCAATACACGAGTCTGAAACCAACTCCTAACTTGAGCGTAAATTGGAAACTCGAACCCTTTTGTGACGTGTGCGTGTTGCACATGGTTCGAAACCAGAGATTGGACCGAGTTCGATCATGTACACCCAGCTGAGTGTATGAGTTCAGAAAGATATACGCCACATGCATAAATTAACATTAAAAGAACTTGAGAAACTCGCGCGCACAATTTGGAATTCGCTCACGCGATTTCTCAAGCGGCCCTTTTTGAACTACAATTCGCTTGCGCGAATCTAGTTTTCGCTCGCGTGAATCCCATTCTATATATGGGCTCCACGCCTATTTGCATTTCATTTCCTCACGAAGTTTCTTTGAAATGAAAACCCTTCTTCGTCTGAGAGAACCCCCATTGATCTCCCTCTTAGATTTCCTCTTCTTCTACAGGAAGATCCTTGTTTGTTTCGATCCAACCTTTAAGCTTTGATGTTTTTGAGATTTTAGAGAGGAAACCCCCATCCTCTTCTTGATATTTTCCTTTTTGTGAAACCCTAACCTTTGATCTTCGCCTCAAATCCCTCTCCTAGCTCAAGGAACCTGTCATTTTGTTCCGCATCGTGGGAAACTAACTTGGGTCTTATTGCGTATATATTTTATGTTAAATTCAAGTCTTAACCTATTCCAAGCACACAATGGAAATCATAGTACTAGCATAGCATCGTTCCCACGAGGAAGTTGATTATCTAATTAATTCTGTAGTTTTATCTTTTATTCAAATTCTTAACTTTAAAAACTTCTATTTATCTTTAGGATCTAATCTATTGGAGAAATATGAATAAAAGAATGGGTATTTAATCTAAAGTGCATAAAAAAATAAATCCTAATCCTCCTTCAAATTAAGGTCGTCAATCTTAATCTTCAGCTATCGGATATTTATAAATTTAAACAGTACCGTTACACCTATTTTTAGTCTCCTAGCATTGGTTGTCAATCAAGTCTAAGATCCTATCAATACAGATTTAATCTAATCAATAATTTCTTAAAATCTGGGCATCAATCAAACCTTAGAAAACTGAAGATGAAAAAGTAAAACCGTTGCACTAATTTGCAAATTCTAACCTAAGTCGTCAATTCAAATCAAAACTTGAAGATGTTTACAAAGAAAATAAATCTAAACTAGAAAGCAAAGTAAAATATATCCTTCACCCCTCAGCCGCAGTCGTCAATTACTCCTGAGAAATTATAGATATCTACACTAATCTTCAGCACTCAATCGCAATCGTCAATTGCTCTTGAGAAACCTCTGATATCTAATTTACTCTAACTATTGTGCACTACTTTGATCGGAAGAAAATCCAATCTTAGGCATCAATTGATGCTGAAATTTTTCGATGCCTATTCCTATGCTGAGCTCTCTTATTTATAGATCATAAAAAGTCGATTTACAAAGATCTAGTTCTAATAAAATAAACTACTAAAATTATAAGTTTCCTAATATAACTCTAATTCTTAATCTTATCTTTCATTTGCTTTAGCGGTTGATATACTTTTAGAACTTTCTTTATTTAACAATAGCAATAGAGTCCTTCAAAATCTTTTTCATCAATTTCCTCAGATTCGCGGTTCGTCAGACTTCTAATTCAAGAGATCTTCTATTTCTGATTCATGGCGGTATACTATGCACGTGATCAGCAGCAGTAAGCTAAGCTTTCTGTAGAATCGTTAATAACGATTCTCTGTTCTTTCTTCTTTAGTGGGAAATCGTAAATTATAATTTTCTTATGACTTTGATAGACTTTGCGGACGATTATCTGAAAAATCATAAATACTTCTCTTCCTTCAGCGGCTTCTTCTATAGAATCGTAAATTACGATTCTCAGGGTTTCATAGTCTCTCACTCTGGAAAAATCATAGATAGCGATTTTTCATCCTTTTTAGTAGGTGGACCTTTCATCTTTCAATCTATTATCATTCTTACTACTTTTTGAGTTACTTTTGACAAATATTAATACTTTGATTCTATTTTTCTTCTTTTCCTTAATATCTGCATATCAATAACTGATTAGTAGTAAGCTATGGTCTAGCATCATTAAGTTAAGGGTGATAAAATGATAATTTATGTGACTGATCTGAAACCCTTGATTCCAACACCGTTTATATCAAAGCAAGGAAAGTTTAAGCCATCGGACGAGCGAGGGTTTCAACGTCAAATTCCATCGATCTCCGTCATTTGGTCACCATAAAAGTTATGTGTGCGCATATCAAAGGTAAGATTTGATTTAAATTCTGTGGAATTAGTTTAGTGTTGATTACGTGTGTTTGGAATGCGTGAAATGGGCTTTGGGTGATTCGGATCGAGGAAGAAGAAAACCCAAAGTGTGCAAAAAAAAATCGCACAAGTTCGCTCTCGCGAAATTGGGTTCGCTCGCTCGAGTTACCTTCAGAATAAAATTCGCGCGCACGAAATGTGCATCAATTTTAAGCCAAAATCACAATGGTATTTTTTGCTCGCGCGTATCAGTGCATGCCAGGTGAAATCGCTCACGCAATTTTTCCGAATTGGCTTATTCGTTCTAATTTTTTGAGAAAACTTAGAAGCTAGCTTTGACTTATTGTCATCCGTCAGTTATTGATACATGGCCTATGAAATATTGTGTACTATAGATTGAGGACCAAAGGTCGTTTATAGGAGCTTCCGCATTGTTTAGTACAACTTCGATACCTAGGTAGGGAAAAAAACTCAATGCACAGTTTCATTTTTTATTTCGATTCATAGACTCTGTGATATACTTGTATGTGGACCTTAAAATCGTATTTGAAATTAGACTCATCAAAATAGAATGTTGAATTTTTAAAGTATCTATCTTTGAATTTGAACTTGAACGTAGACCCCATTGAATTTGCATTTTGAAATTGACTTTTGGAGCTTTTAAAGTATCGAATTCTTGAAATATTTTAGGGAAACATCAATGCACATTTTATTTGTCTTCGGTGTATAGATTTTATGATTTATGGTGATCTTTTGAACATTGAACCCGAACTTTGAACTTGAATTTCAGATCTTTCGAAATTGAACATGAACTTCGAATGTGAATTGAAATGTGAACTTGAACACTGAATAAGAACTTCGAATCCGGACCTTGAACTTGAATAAAGAACTTTGAAAAAAAACTTTGTATATGAACTCGAAATCAGAATATGAACACTGTATATGGACTCTGAACTCCGAATATGAATTGGAAATGCGAAAGTGAGCTCTGGACTCTGAAGAAGACTCTGAATTTGAAAAAGAACTCTGAAAGAATTCTGTATGTGACCTCCGAAATGAAAACTGTGAACTCCGAAAGTAAACTTTGAAAAGAGAACTTTGAACTCTGTATGTGAATCTGAATTCCGTAAGTGAACCTCGTATATGAACTCCACATGTGAACTTGGTATGTGCATGTGGACTCCGTACTATGAACTCTGAATTGTGAATGTTCTAGCTATTAATTATGAACATTGTCACTTACTAAACATTAGAATCTGCATTTTGATTTAAGGTTCATCTGAACGAAACTCCTAAATTCTATATTGTTGTACATCGTGTTGGCCCGACTTAGTCTGCGTTGTAGCCTGACATAGTCACTCATTTTTGCTCTGAAAATTGTTCATTGAACGACGATGGTTAGAGGGGATTCCCATAGGTATTAACTCCTGCTTTAATATTATATTTGCATTAGAGATTATTTAAGTTATGTTTTAAGTCAGGCATTAAGTAGCAGGCTGCATGTAAATGGGAAAATGAGAAGTGAATCCGTATATAGGAAAATGAGAAGTGAATCCGAAATTCTGAAACTCTGAATCTGAATATGATAATTGAACTCTGAATTTGAATTTATATTCGAAATTGAAACTAAAACCCTGATTTTGAAATTAAGATCTCACAAATTAAGAGCGCACATACCATTGAAGATTTAGTTTATGTTTCGACACGAACATGATCTCCGTTCAAAATGATAAATGCTTTTCGTTTTGGTTTGAAATATGTCTCCAAAACTTAGCTCTATTTTTTACACGAATATGCCTTTGAAATTAGACTCTGTCTCGATATGAAAATGTCTTCAAAACCGGACTATGTTTTCGATATGAAATTTGCTTCTGAATTTCGTTTTGTTTTTTTATATGAAAAGTGTTGTGAATCTTCGTCATTAAAAATGCATTGAAAATTTTCCCCTATTTCTATTATGAGAATGCTTGCTTTAGTCTCCTATTGACATGAAAATACCTTTGGGACTTGATTTTATATTTTTAGTTTTGCAAATGCCTGTTTAATGATAATCATTAGATCTATGCATTGATTGATAAGATGAAAATAGTATTGATCTTTTCTCTACTGAGCTTAGACTGTTAGCTCACCGCGACTATACGTTACAGGTGCAGGTAATAGTCAGGTCCTTGAGCTTGAGGTCGGTCCCACTCATGTTTCGGAAGCAGCAGAAGACCTTCCACCTGCGAACTTGTGACAGCCCAGATTTCGGCACCTCGAAATCCGTGCCATTAGCATGGCCCTCCAAGCCGTGCCCCTAAAGTCCATACGAAATATTGGTATAACCAAGCAACAACTACTCAAAATAAGACAGGTAACTGAATGACGTAAAATCAAGATAGACTAATCTAAAGCAAAAGCTCAAAAGACAGTTCTTCTTCCATGCCAACGCATGAATAGAAGAACCAACCCGAACCATCAGTGATAAACAGATCACCCCAGATGGTTTGTCAAAAAGAATATATCATTTAATTATATTGTTTCAAAAAAATAAGGCTTGACATACTAAGTCGTACAGAAATACTCTCAAAATAACTCTCAAGTACGCACGGGTCCTCTAGAATAAGTCCTCAGGAGGAGGCTCCAACTCTTTCCCGGGCACGTAATCCGAATCCTCGGATCCACGTCTCTCGAAGCCTCCACAACCGCGAGCAAAGGACCTGCGACGTATAGTCTAAAGGAGTGAGCTACATCCTAGATCAATAGGGAAACCACAATTGAACATATTAGTTAAGGTCTCACATATATTCTAAAACAGTTTAAAAACATGCTTCATCTGATGGAACTTTTGAGAAACAATTTAAATGCATAGAAAAGATATGATAGATGCAATTTCAACTGTTACTTTACATGATTATGTTCATTATCAACGTACTAGTATTAGTTACTGATTCAGCCTAAGTACTTAAATCATCATCGAGCAATATAGCATCGAGCCTCGATGGAATACCCACCATCGTCGTCTAAATAGATACTTGTCATATCTGTTTTTTACTTGAATACTACCCAGGTCCCTTTCTCATAGGCGACGGGGTTTCTAATCTCATAACTACATCCTTGGGATGTTAAAACTGGTATATGGATTGGCCGCCGTACGGTCACAGATATCCTGTCGAGTCAGTCGTGGGTATCCCACCACGTTGGTGGGGTATTCTATTCAAACCTTAAATAACAGAAATATCATGTGCACTACATATAGTTATTCACCGTATAATTGTGCTAATTCTAGTATATTAGGCCTTATTACTTTTTCTTTTATTTCACCGATAGATTTCATCTGCATCCATGGGATGCCATTGGCTCAACGCATCACTTAGATGCTCATTATCACATTTCACATCCCCTGGGGACCTTATGAGTTCATTTTACATTCACACACACACACACTCTTAAAAATCACATTTTTGAATGCATAAATATTTATTTGAATCATACCACATACATGCTTTTGAAAATTAAAGTACATATTCAAGGTGTTCCTTACCTTACGCGTTAGAATCACTATGCGTCAGAGTCCAAGTGACTCCACATTCTCATTCTTTGCTCGTACCACCTATGGTACATCATAACACATGCAAGGCATCAATAAGGATGCATCAAAGAAGGTATAAGACCTTCCAGGAACCCTCAAGGTCCAATACAAAAGTCAACATGAACTGACAAAATCGATTAATTGATTCCCAAAATCGATTAATCGAAATTTTAAAATTGATTAATCGATCCCAAATCGATTAATCAAAAATCCAAAATCGAGTAATCGATCCCAAATCGATTAGTCGAAAATCCATACTTCAATTAATCAATTCCAAATCGATTAATCGAAGTTCCAAAGTCGATTAATCGATTCTAAAATCGATTAATCGATTTTTTCCAGTCTCATTTTCCAGCCACTGGAAGTGCTCAGACGATTGATCGATTTTAAAATCGATTAATTGAAATTTCTGCCCAGCTAACTTCTGAACCAAAATCAATTAATCGATTTTCCAATTCAATTAATCAATTTGGTCAAAACACAACCCTTTCTCAGGCATTCTTCCAAATCTCTTCCTTCTCATTTTTTTCTTCATTTCCATTCTTTATTCTTTTAATTTAACCTCATTTAATTACCTAACAATATTTTCAAATAATCTTAACATACTCACCTATAGATTAACCCTTGGTTGGTTCAATGGTTTGGCATGAAGGCTAGGGCTCCCAGCTTTTGCTTCAACGATTTCAAACGCGTTGAATCCGACATTCAATGTCCAAACCCGTCTTTAATTTGCAGTGTGCATTAACCTTCTTGGCATTTACTCCCTCTCCACTCTCTCTCTCTCTCTCTCTCTCTCTCTTCTTAACTCCTCTTACCAACCAAAACAAAAGAAATAACTCCTCTTTAGGTTATTAAGTTCTTATAACTCTTCTTGTTTTTGTGTTAAGCACATACACCAAAGATAGGTGTATGTGACCCCTAACTAACCTCTAACTCCATACTTAGGTCACATTTATATCACATTAATACATTCCTTCTTAAGTCCACTGACTGACCATCACTTGGTCAAACCTACGGCCAATCGGGCACGGATCTCGAGGTCACTGCACATTGTCTAAAATTTCGGGGACGTTACATTCTCCCCACCTTGGGAATTTTTGTCCTCGAAAATGAACTCAAAGGTGTGTTGATGGAGTCCCCCCACACACAGGTGAGGTTATATATCCATTTACGAAAAACTTATTATATTAACTATATGCAACGTAAGAAGTAAACGTAATTGCAATCGAAGAGAGACAATTCCAACAAAAATTTTGATTTTCTCAAAAAGTTTACAATTCCAAATATAATTACAACCCATCATATAATTACAACTTAATTTCAAAAAGAATCACAAAAGAAATGTCATCATCTCAAGCTCACGCCGTCCCCCCTCCTGGCTGGTCTGGTGCTGGCTGACCTGTGTCACTTGGTTGCTGTGGAATCGAACCAGATGTGCCGGCATCAGCAACATCCAAGTGGAAAGTGGTCGTACCCACAGTCCATGCCTGCTCCTCCGCGAGACACCTCTGGTAATCTTGGGGATAGATGTACGACATGGTATGGTATATCAAGAAATCCATGCGCCAGTTCATCTGCTGGTTGTTGGCCTCCATCCGGACCAACACATCTTCTATCGTAGGTGATGGGCGAGCCGCTCATCGGCGGTAGGAGGAGGTAGGTGTAGTAGCTGCTGATGGTGACGGCGCATGAGGTGGCACCAAAGACTGCTGCTCATGTGAAACTGAGCTATGAGATGGTGCACCCTCAGCTGGTGGATCATGCTGTGGTGGTGGGGGTGGTGGTGGTGCTGGCCCCTCTACGGGTAGGGCCTTCTTCAACAGCCTATAACTACGGCCCCACGAAGCGATGGAGTATTGCTTCACGTGGTCCGTGGCCTTCCTCTCAATCAGTGAAATGGCGTACTCTGGTGCGTCAGAGTAGCATTCTAACATGCTCGATATCAGTCGAGCGTACGGCATCCTTTCCTTGGGTCTCAAAGGCCCTTTCATCATCTTTCCCTTTATGTATATCATACCCTCTAGGATGAATTTGGTTGCGTCGAACCAACGCCCACAGTATGCCGCATAAAGGGCTTGTTGGACCAACTCGACCCTCTCAGTGTCGTGACGCAAGGGGTATAAATTACACATAATAATGGAATCCAACATCCACATGTAGGGAGGCAAGTCTACCCTCCGTATCGACGATCCGGATCCGCCGAGCCCTTTGGTCATCTCGGTCCGAATCACCTCAATCGAGATTTCTTTATCAAATGGGGGAAAAAGGGTGGTCTCTGGTATATGATCTAGGTAGCATTCTAGGGATTGGTGGATGTGTCGTCGGGTGAAGAAATATTGACGACCATTGATCTCGGTCTTGATGGTGTCATCGATGTGGCCCTGTTTTAAATTTTGGTAAAACAACCAAACGAGTATAGGGTAATAGTACTTGTGTAGAGGCTTCAAGAGGTTACCGAGGCCTGCATTCATGAGGTAGTTTCGAGCCCATTTGGTCTCGCTCTCAACGTCGAGATCAGTAAACAAGGCATCATCGATAATATACTCGTCGTTAAAATTCTTTGCCGCCCACCACTCATTTGGTTGGGGCAAAGTTTCGAGTGGTGGTTGGGGTACATCAATGTTTGATGGTTGGGGCATTGACGACGACTCGTGTGAAGACGCGCTCGTCGAATCAGATCCTGGATCTGATGAAGAAGATGGTGATGATGGAGGTGATGGTGATGGCAGTGGCGGTGCGGCATTCTTGCGCTGTACCGGAAGCTTCGAAGTCGCTTGCTTCATAGTTAAACGGGTTCTCGGAGGCATTTTGAATGAAAAATAAAAAATTTAAGGCTATAATAATTGAAATTTCAAGAAAATTCAAAATCTACGGTTTACCTTAGGAGTTCGATCCAAATGTGCGAGGATTTCAATTCAAAATTGGTTCAAAATCCCCAAAAACTCTAGCTGGTAAGGTAGCTTGAGGAGGAAGACAAAATGGTGGCTAAGCAAAAACAAAAACTGATTTTTGAATGGGGAGAAAAATCCCCGTTTACATATATATAGTTCAAAATCGATTAATCAATTTCAAAAATTGATTAATCAGTTTTTATAACTTAATTCAGTCACACGAAATCGATTGATTGATTTTCCAAAATCGGTTAATCAAAATCAACTCGATTAATCAAAATTTGCTGTTATTTAATTCCTAAGTTTGGCACCTCACTGTGTATGCTAGTCGTTTAATCAACCAAAATCGATTGATCGATATCCAAAATCGATTAATCGATTTGGAAATTGATTAATCGGTTTTGACAGATTCTTCTTGAAATTTTTATACTTTATTTTCCTTCATTTCTTGGTAGTACTTGACCAATTGGTCATTGGCTTTGTGAAGCATGCCTTCACTAGGCATTATGTGGTCTAATGAATCGTAGCCATGCATTCGTCATCACATCACGCCAAGGTTTCGGTTCACACTCTTTTCGTTGAATAGGTTGGTCAAAGTGCTCAACATTTGATTACATAAGTCGTTTAAATTTACAACATGCCTACGATGATACAATTAAGCCCTCAACTTGCCGCAAACAAGTTCTGGTATTGCTCTCTCACATCGGCTTCTCTTTCCCACATAGCTTCTTCGGCCGAGTGATTTTTCCATCGAACAAGTACTAAAGGGATGAATTTGGTGCGCAATACTTATTCCTTTCGATCTAATATTTCCACCGGTTCCTCTATCATGCTCATGTCTTCATGCATTTCCAAGGGTTGACTGCCCAAAACATGATCAGGGCCATTAATATACTTCCTGAGCATAGATACGTGAAACACATTATGCACCTGATCGAATAGCGGTGGTAATCCAATGCGGTAATCAACTTCCCCTACTCGACCCAAAACCTCGAATGGTCCAAGATAGCGGGGACTTAACTTCCCTCTCTTTCCGAACCTCATCACGCCCTTCATAGGCGACACCTTGACAATCACGTGTTCACCCACCTTATATTCTACACTGGTTCGCTTAATATCAACATAGCTTTTTTGCCTACTCTGAGCCACTATGAGTTTTGCCCTTATCATCCGAACATAGGTGGCATTATCTTCAAACATCTCGGGTCCCAAAACAAATTTCTCACCGATTTCCTCCCAATTGATGGGAGATCTACATCGCCTCCCATAAAGAGCTTCATACGGTGCCATGCCAATGCTCTCTTGGAAACTGTTGTTGTATGCAAACTCAATCAACAGTAGGTGCTGATCCCATGATCCTTGCAACTCTAATATACACACCCTAAGCATGTCTTCGATGATCTGATTTACCCGCTCTGTTTGCCCATCAGTTTGCGGATGGAATGATGAACTGAAATCCAATCGCGTTCCCATTCCCTCTTGAAATTTCTTTCAAAATTTCGATGTGTATCGGTCACGGTCAGAAACAATACTGTTTGGAATCCCGTGTAGGTACACGATCTCTTTCATATACAACTCTGCAAGTCTTCCCGTCGTGTACATCGTGTTGTAAGGCAAGAAGTGTGCTGACTTGGTCAATCGGTCTACGACTACCCAAATGGCATTGTATCTCTTTGCAATACGCGATAGTCCAATGATAAAGTCCATAGAAATCGACTCCCACTTCCACTCCGGTATGGGTAGAGGTTGCAATAATCCTGCAGGATGTTTATGATCGACCTTCACCTGCTGACATATTAAACACTGTGACACATACTTAGCTATGTCTTGCTTCAAACCTCTCTACTAGTAATTCTTTTTCAAGTCTTGATACATTTTCGTGCTACCGGGGTGGATCGCATAGTTTGACTTGTGAGATTCATCAAGGATAGTTTGCCGTAGGTCGGCATTGTCTGGGATGCAGAGACGGCCCTTGAACAATAAGTAACTATCTTTTTTCACTGAGAACTCCGGTTTGATGCCTTCAATCACATCCTAATGAATCTTGGTTAGCGCCGAATCTTTCATCTGTAGCTCGTGGATATGCTCAAATATCACTGGTCTCATTGATATGTTAGCCAAAAAGGCTCATGTAGCTTATGACTCGATATTTGCATCATACAGTGCTAGATCTTCAAACAACTTTCATCTGTGCATACCCAAAATCAAACTAGCCAACTGAGCTGAACCCTTCCGACTCAAGGCATCTGCTACTACATTAGCCTTGCTTGGATGGTACTGTATGGAACAGTCATAGTCCTTGAGGAACTCCATCCACCTGCGCTGTCTCATATTTAACTCCTTTTGTGTAAACAGGTATCTGAGGATCTTGTGATCAGTGAAAATCTCAAAGGTCTCACCGTACAAATAATATCGCCAAATCTTCAACGCAAATATGATTGCTGCCAGTTCCAGGTCATGTGTCGGATAGTTCTTTTCATGCTCTTTCAACTATCTTGACCCGTAAGCTATCGCCTTTTTGTGTTGGTTGAGCATGCAACCCAAACCATTATACGAAGCATCACTGTAGACTACGAACCCTCCACTGCTTAAAGGAATCGCTAGTACTGGAGATGAAGTGAGTCTCTTCTTGAGTTCTTGAAAACTCTTCTCGCACGCTTCACTCTACTCGAATCTTGAATCCTTCTGTGTAAGCCTCGTAAGAGGTCCTGATATTTTTGAAAATCCCTCTACAAAACGTTGATAATAGCCTGCTAGTCCAAGGAAACAACGGACGTCGGTCACGGTCTTTGATTGCTCCAAATTTACTATTGCTTTGATCTTAGCTGGATCTACCGTGACACCATATTTTGAGACGATGTGTCCCAAAAAGCTAATTTCCTCTAACCAAAACTTGCACTTACTGAGCTTGGCGTTCAATTGGTGTTCACGTAAGGTTTGTAGAGCAACTGTCAAGTGCTCTTCGTGCTTCACTTTCGATTTAGAGTATATTAGGATATCGTCGACGAACACCACGACGCAGGAGTCCAGGTGTGGTTTAAACACCCAATTCATCAAATTCATAAACGATACTGGTGCATTCGTCAACCCAAACGGCATCACCAAGAACTCATAGTGTCCATACCGTGTCCTGAATGCAGTCTTCTGAATGTCCTCGACCTTGATTATCAACTAATGGTATCCAGATCTCAGGTCGATCTTGGAAAAACACTTCACTCCTTGCAGCTGATCGAACAAGTCATCTATCCTAGGCAAAGGATATCGGTTCTTTATAGTGAGTTTTTTCAACTGGCTATAGTCAATGCACAACCACATTGACCCATCTTTCTTCTTTATAAACAAGACCAGTGATCCCCATGGAGACATGCTCGGTCTTACAAACCCTCTGTCCATGAGCTCTTATAACTGCTCTTTCAACTCCTTCAACTCAGCAGTGGCCATTCTATATGGTGCTTTCGAAACAGGTTCCGTTTCCGGTGCTAAGTCGATGGCAAACTCCACTTCTCTCTCTGGAGGTAATCCTGGTAATTCCCCTGAAAATACATCTTCAAACTCTCGTACCACAGCTATCTCGGAGATAATGTTCTTCTTTTCCTTATCCTCTTTCAAGAATGTCAAGTAACAGCTGCACCCTTTTCTGATCAAGCATTCGACCCTGACTGCAGAAATGAGTGGCATATGCGTCGATCTCTCTCATAGAACGATCCCCTCGTGTTAGGTCTGAAGATGACAATCCTGTTCTTGCAATCCACGGTCGCACAATATTGGGACAACCAATCTATGCCAAGGATCACATCGAACACTTGCATGTCCAATAATATTAATTTTGCGTCTAGTTCATAGACGCCCTCATCCTGAATACCCACTACTACCGACTTGCAAATCAACTCCGTGCCAACTAATTCTCCGGTCGGGATAGACACTGATAGAACAAAGTCCAGGGTCTCCGGAACGATCTTCATTCTTTTTGCAAACCTCGGAGTGATAAAGGAGTGGGTAGACCCTGGGTCTATCAACACTCTCGCTTCATATGCTACATAGCATCCTTTTTCGTAAACTCGTAACATACCTATAACATACATACATACATATTTACATATACAACACATACTTTATTTAGAGAATTTTAACGTACAAATGGGTTCACAAGCTTTTCTAATTAATGCACCTTCTTTATCTAAAATTCCATTGAATTAAAATTCTTTATTTAAAAGGAATCTCACCTTAGATGACGTCATGTATGTTCCTTGCTTTTTGGGCGGTGACTGCATAAGCTCTCCTTTATATGACCGATTTTCTTGCTTGTATCGGTCGTGGAATAGAAGCAGAAGCCATCTTGTCCTTATTCATCTCAGGACAATCTTTAATCATATGGCCCACCTTACCACATTTAAAGTAGCTTCTCGTTCCCTGCCTGCAATCTACCATCTTGTGGGACTTGCCACACTTGGCACAAGTCTCCCTAGGTGTGGAAGAAGCAGCTCGTGAAACGCCTTGTGTAACTGTAGCTCCAGTGGAAATAGCAGGGCTCTCATACCTCATTGGCCTCCCTGACGCAAGCAATGAAAATCTCTGATGGGTAGTCTGCTGCGTCGGTCTCCCATAACCAGCTTGGAATGCTTGCCTCTGATTTGGTGCTACGAATCTTGGGTTTTTATTCACCGACTCGTAGTTCCCAGTTCTGCCTTGATCTACATTCCCTCTTCCTTGCTGCTCCCTTTGACGATATCGGATATTATTTTCTTCTTCAACCACTAAAGCTTTGCTCATGACCTTTCCATAGGTCATCAGCTAAAACGGTGCTACTCCTCCTCTGACTTTCGGTCTCGAGCCTTGTTGAAACCTCTTTGCTCTCATCATCTCCGTGATCACATAATCGAGTGCTTAGCGAGCAAGTCGCATAAACTCCACTCCGTATTCTCTCACTGTCATTCTCCCTTGAAGAAGCTATAAGAACTGTATCTCCATCTGGTTTCGCACAACTTTAGGAAAGTATTGTTTATTAAATTCCTCAACAAAGTCGTCCCACGTCCAGGGCAAACCTGGGGTCTCCTGAGCCCTAGTCCTAGAAACGGACTTCCACCAAGGCCCAGCTTCCCCATCTAACATGTAAGCTGCCCAACGGACACTCATCTTCCGTGCATGTCAGCACGCTGAAAATCTTTTCCATCTCGCTTAGCCAATTTTCGGCAGCCATCGACTTCACTTGTCCTGAAAAGCTAGGAGGTCTCATCCTCCTAAACTCAGTAAATGCAGAGGGCATTGGCGGTGTCGGAGCTATTGGAGGCGTAGGTGGCTGTTGTTGATCATTGGCATTGTGAGCCACCAAGGATGCTGCTTGTTGAGCCATGGCGGTCGCCATGGTTTCCATAGTATGCATCATCCTCTGACCCTCATCTCTATCTGCATATCTTTCTCTGATTCTCTCCAGTTCCCTCTGATCTCGATCCTGACGATCTCGATCCCGGTTCTCTGCTTGAACTTGGCTCTCTTGGCTACCACTACCTGAAGCCCCTCTATCTCCCAAAGGCACTCGATTGTTATCCGAGATAAAGTCATCTCGACTACGTAAATTCCTATTATGACCGCCCCTACGTCGGCCTCTTCCCCTAGAAGACATCACGGTCTGCACGTGAAACCAAAGTTTCGTTAGCAGAAGTCCTTATGCTCTGACAAAAAAGAATGATTGTTAGAATTTCTAAAAGAAACGGTTCTAATACCAACTGTGATAGCCCAAATTTTGATACCTCGAAACCCGTGCCATCAGCACGGCCCTCCAGGCCATGCCCCTGAAGTCCATACGGAACATTGGTATAACCAAGCAACAACTACTCAAAATAAGACAAGTAACTGAATGACCTAAAATCAAGATAGACTAATCTAAAGCAAAAGCTCAAAAGACAGTTCTTCTTCCATGCCAACGCATGAACAGAAGAACCGACCCGAATCATTAGTGATACATAGATCACCCTAGATGGTTCGCCAAAAAGAATATATCATTTAATTACATTGTTTCAAAAAAATAAGGCTTGACATATCAAGCCGTACAGAAATACTCTCAAAATAACTCTCAAGTACGCACGGGTCCTCTAGAAGAAGTCCTCAGGAGGAGGCTCCAATACTTTTTCGGGCACGTAATCCGAATCTCTCGGATCCACGTCTTTCGAAGCCTCCACAGCCGCAAGCAAAGGACCTGCGACGTATAGTCTAAAGGGGTGAGCTACATCCTAGCTCAATAGGAAAACCACAATTGAACATATAAGTTAAGCTCTCACATATATTCTAAAGCAGTTTAAAAACATGCTTCATCTGATAGAACTTTTGAGAAACAATTTAAATGCGCAGAAAAGATATGATAGATGCAATTTTAACTATTACTTTACATGATTATGTTCATTATCAACGTACTAGTATTAGTTACTAATTCAACCTAATTACTTAAATCTTAACTTAAATAATCCCTGAGCAATATAGCATCGAGCCCCGATGGAATACCCACCATTGTCGTCTAAATAGACACTTGTCATATCTGTTTCTTACTTGAATACAACCCAGGTCCCTTTCTCATAGGTGACGGGGTTTCTAATTTCATAACTACATCCCTAGGATGTTAAAATTGGTGTACGGATTGGCTGCCGTACCGGTCATGGATATCCTGCCGAGTCAGTCGTGGGTATCCCGCCACGTCGGTGGGGTATTCTATTCAAACCTTAAATAACAGAAATATCATGTGCACTACATATAATTATTCACCGTGTAATTGTGCTAATTCTAGTATATTAGGCCTTATCACTTTTTATTTTATTTCACCGATAGATTTCATCTACATCCCTGGGATGCCACTGGCTCAACGCATCACTTAGATGCTCATTATCACATTTCACGTCCCCTAGGGACTTTATGAGTTTATTTTGCATTCACACACACATACACACTCTTAGAAATCACATTTTTTAATGCATAAATATTCATTTGAATCATACCACATACATGCTTTTGAAACTTAAAGTACATGTTCAAGGTGTTCCCTACCTCACGCGTTGGAATCACTATGCGTCAGAGTCCACGCGACTCCACATTCTCATTCTTTGCTCGTACCACCTATGGTACATCATAACACAAGCAAGGCATCAATAAGGATGCATCAAAGAAGGTATAAGACCTTCCAAAAACCCTCAAGGTCCAATACAAAAGTCAACATGAACTGACAAAATCGATTAATCAATTCCCAAAATCGATTAATCGAAATTCTAAAATCGATTAATCGATCCCAAATCGATTAATTAAAAATCCAAAATCGAGTAATCGATCCCAAATCGATTAGTTGAAAATCCATACTTCAATTAATCGATTCCAAATCGATTAATTGAAATTCCAAACTCGACTAATCGATTCTAAAATCGATTAATCGATTTTTTCCAGTCTCATTTTCTAGCCACTGGAAGTGCTCAGACGATTGATCGATTTTAAAATCAATTAATCAAAAATTCAGAATCGATTGATCGATTTAAAATCAATTGATCGATTTAAAATCAATTGATCGATTTAAAATAGATTGATCGATTAATCGGTTTCGGGCAATTCTGCCCAACTAACTTTTGAATCAAAATCGATTAATCGATTTGGTCAGAACACAACCCTTTCTCGGGCATTCTTCCAAATCTCTTCCTTCTCATTTTTTTCTTCATTTCTATTCTTTATTTCTTTAATTTAACCTCATTTAATTACCTAACAACATATTCAAAATAATCTCAACATACTCACCTATAGATCAACTCTTGGTTGGTTCAATGGTTTGGCATGAAGGCTAGGGCTCTCAGCTTTTGCTTCAACGGTTCCAAACGCGTTGAATCCGACATTCAATGTCCAAACCCGTCTTTAATTTGCAGTGTGCATTAACCTTCTTGGCATTTACTCTCTCTCCACTCTCTCTCTCTCTCTCTTCTTAACTCCTCTTACCAACCAAAACAAAAGAAATAACTCTTCTTTAGGTTATTAAGTTCTTATAACTCTTCTTGTTTTTGTGTTAAGCACATACACCAAAGATAGGTGTATGTGGCTTTTAACTAACCTCTAACTCCATACTTAGGTCACACTTACATCACATTAATACATTCCTTCTTAAGTCCACTGACTGACCATCACTTGGTCAAACCTACTACCAATCGGGCACGGATCCCGAGGTCATTGCACATTGTCCAAAATTTCAGGGATGTTACAGAACTCCTATTTTTACATAGGTATAGCTGAATTTTATATAATTGGAATTAGCATGATTTAGACAGTTATAAATGGAACCACTGTTTAGGTGATGGTCGATCGTCACCAGTGGTCTACTTTTATTTTAGTTTATGTTTTGTACATATTGAAATCTATTTTTGTTTAATGCCATATGATATCTGTGTGTTCATATTTCGCTGTGCACATGATAGCTGATCTTTGATTCCCGCTCATTTGTGTAAGAAGAAAAGGAAAATTTTGTTCTTAATTTTGAACACCGAACAATCCGGTCTTCCTCGAAATCTATGTTTTCGTCTAGGGGAAAATCGGGCTGTCACAATCGATTTCAAATCAAATACGAGTTTCATCAAATATCAGTTTCAAATCAAATACGAGTTTCATCAAATATTAGTTTCAAATCAAATACGAATTTCATTCAATATCGGGTTCAGATTCAAATACTATAATTCAGCAGTTTAATCAAGTTTCAGGGCCACTGTAAATATTTTGATCCCATATATATATATATACACATAATAGGATCACTAGGAATATTGATTTCCTGAATCACTTTACAATATACTTAGTGTTGCCATAATTTTGAGTCCACCAAGGACTTATATTTCATAAATATTTCAATAGAGTTATAGAAGAGGTCTATCTCTCCAATTGTTTCAAACAAAATATCAAAGTAGAGTCAATGTCAGTCACTGGTTGCACACAGATAGTGTAACCATGTTTTCCATCAAAATAGATTAATTGGTGGTCTATTTAGGGTCGTCTATTTTAGAGTTAGTTAAGCTTTGATCGGGGCTTTGATATTACAAAATTCATTCTCTTCTCTCATATTTAGTAATTTCCCTTAATTTCTTAGATTAAGGTACTAATTCAGGTGGGTGTCCACTTAATTTTGACTAGGTGTCGTTAATTGGGGCACACTAGTTTAATAATAAGGGCACTAACTTCCAATAGTTTATTACTTATGTTGGGCCTCTTATTGGGTCCATTGGTTGGGTTAATTTAGATATCAAGTCTAATTTAAATACTAAGATTTCAATGGAGTATGGTATAAACCTCTCCTATATTTTCACAGGTGTCCATAACAAAGGAACCACCAGATTAACGGGGATATCGTATCCTTATTTGATTCATCATCGTCCATTTGGGCCTCATAAGTTGGACCAAATAGGATTTTATTTACAATCAGTTGAGGTTTTTAAGATATCTCCATATTTTCGATGTGGGTGCCTTTAGTCTTCAGTGGATGTCATTGGTAATGACCCACAAGGCTTTCAAATAGGGACATCGGGTCCCAACAATTTCATTAATGGCTTTAGCTCTTTATATCGGTATAGACACCCAAATTTGGCCCAAGGCACGATCGACATGTACTTAAAGAAAGGCGTACCCTGAGCTTCGAAAGCATTTTCTAAAGCCTTAGGAATCAACCTGAATCCTTAAAACCCTTCCTGGACCCATTTCAAACCCTCCTGGACAGTGGATGGAGAGAGGGGTGATAAAGTTTACATAGACATTTTCTAGGGCTGAGACCTAAGGATCAAAATTTTGGCCGAAATGACCGAAATTTTGGCCAAAATTATCGATTTCGGTCCCCACCGAAATGATAATTTGGGACAAAAATTTCGGTCATAGAATATATGGGAGTGAAATTTTCGGTCAAATTATCGGCCGAAATTTCAGTTTTCGGCCGAAATTTCGGTCCAAAATTTCGGTTACAGTCCCCTCTGAAATTGAAATGAAACCTAAAATTTTGATCCTTACTGAGACCAATACCATTAGAAAGTAGAGGTTCTCAGCTTTCCAATGAGCCAAGAGTCGCCTCATTCCGATCTGTAGATCAAAAGTTATGACATTTTGAAAAATGTGGAAAGATGTAGGAATTTACACTTGTGTATATATTATATACGCAAGGCAAAATTAGCTTTTTTGGCTTTAGAACTGCTTCAGAACGGGCTCGAAACTTCCCTATTTTCTCAGAAAATATTGTTCCTACAAGCTCTCTTTTTAACCCCTTTGCCATTTAGAAGACTATCCTATCATTTACCATTAAATCCAAGTTCCCACCTATCCAAACCCTTAAAAAACTCAAAAACCTTAGATTAAAGATCACCTAATTGCTAAACCCATTAGCCCCTAAGTACCCCTCTAATCTACTCCAACTCCATAAATAGAGAGACACACCCCCTTGCTTAAGACCTTGAAGAAATTTCAAAAGAGAGAAAGAGCTTTAGTGATTCCTCTCCTCCTTTTCAAGCATTTGTCCCTTCAAATTCTAGAACCTAGGCTTACCTTTTAGATCCCATCTTCCATCACCAATCCCTTAGCTTTAGGAAGAACAAGGCTTTAGCCTATCCCTCCTACCTCCTAACTCTTAAGCCTTAGAGTTTAAGACCCATCTTTCAACCTGTTTACTATCAGAAGTTCATCGGAAGTGCATTCATGCGAAGGTCCACAACGGTGCTATAAGGGCATGAGAGCTCCGACTCTCCACTCTATTCCTCTATCTTCTTGTGCTTTCCTTCTATCCTAGAATTGAGCTGTTACGTCACCCAAATTTCATCGGGTACGAAGGGCTCAATAAGATCGGAGTGCCTTCGGGGAAGGGGGAGTGCCACTCATTTTTATTTATTTATTTATTATATTTGGCCATAAGTAGAGATCGCTTACGAGCGGGTTGATCGGGTGACTAACACCTTCCCGATCGATAATCAAAGCCCCTACCTAAGAGCCTTTGACAAAGACCGGTAAATTGGAGTCATATTTTTGTACCATGGTGCGCATATATCGATTTTGAGGTATCCCGGGTCACCAAAAGCTCTGGGTGGCGACTCAATTTTTTTAGTGAGTGCATCGTTGTGATAGATTGGTAAAATCCATGGTTGCACAATCGGGTCACTCTAGTCCTAGATCCAATGGGGTTCGGTTTCCTAAGGAAGTTCATATTTTAAGTGTAGGTGTTTCAAAAATTTGAGGGGTGCCAGTAGAAGTGGCCCACTCGATTTCTAAATAAGGACATCAGGTCCTATAAGTTATCTTGAACCATTTGTTTAGGCCCGTGGGTCAGGCTGTATCGGGCTTCTAGACCCTAATTGGTCTAATTTCAAGAAATCGGGGTTTTGGGCCTCTGAGGTCCCATCTTGATTGGCCAAACTTGTGGTCAACCATTTGGTATTTCAACTAAGAGTCATCAATAGTTACTGAGACAATAACAGTGATCATCAATGATCTCTATGCCACATAATTCAAGGGAAAGTCAAGAGTTTGACTCTATCGCTTCAGTACTAGATATTTCACTAAAAATTTGGGGTTAGTAATCGAGTCACTATTTTCAACTCCGCTTGAGTTTTCCGGTGATTTAAAAACTTAGTGGAAGAGGACAGGAGCCTCATCTTTCACAAGTAATAACACTCAAAAATACGATCAGACATGAGCAAGGCCATCGATTTACAGAGCAGGTTTTTGATCAATTCGTATATCAGACCAGATTTCAAGGTCTCCGGTAATCCGGTTGTAACTTTCATTTTCCATAGTGAAATGAGGCAGATTAGAGCTTGTTAGAAATATCTTTAAGTTATCTATCCTATTTTTATATATTTATAATACTATTAATACCAGAATCGTGATGAAATCAGGGCCATCTGATCAGATGTCCAACAGTGGTCATAATGTATCCCACTTGACTTAGTTTCGTACCCTCATTTTTTGGGTTTTCTTTCCGTCAAAATCGATCAAGTCAGAGGCTCAATTTTTAGATGAAGTTAATATATTTATAACTTCATTTTTCCTAAAATTTTATAGAATTTGTGGGGTCACTTTGGCCCAGGAAATGATAGCTCTAAACTGGGTTATTTTCAGGTCACATCTGCCTTTGGGCCATTTAAGAGTCAATCTTTGACTCGGTCGACTAAGGTCAACCATTACGCATCTTGATTATAGGTTATCATTGACCATAAAACCTTATTTATGAACATTAATAGTTACATTATCACAAGATTTAAGGAGAAAGTCAAGATTTTGACTTAACCTGTTCACTCTATAAATTTCAGGCAAGGGTATCGGACCCTTGCCGGTAATCTGGCTGTCATTTTCAATCCCGATTGAATATCTGAGTGATTCCAAAACCCAATGGAAGATGAATGATGGCTTAATCTTTCACAATTGATGATACTCAAAATTTAGATCATATTTGATCAAGGTCATTGATTTACAGAACATGTTTTTAATTCAACCAGTCATCAAACCAAATTTTAAGGCCTCTTATACTTGGGTCACAACTTTTATTACCGATATCAGAATCAGACAGGTGAGAGCTTGTTGGAAAACTATCAAAGTCCTCTACGATGTTTCTAAGTATTTATAACACTAAAAATATTTGAATGAAGATAGAAACAGAGTCATTTGATCAACTTTTCGATAGTAGTCAGTAGATGTGCACATAAAACGGATTTATGCGTTCTCGGATTCCGGATTTTCTACCACTCAAACGAAATTGAATTAAGGCCTAACATTTATAAAATGATAATACACTGACAAGGCTCCATCCTCAAATTTTTATAGAATTTTAAGGCAAATTTTTATCAAGAGATTCACAGGCTCAATCTTAGCTAGAATTCTGGTACATTGTACCAGGCATATCTACACAATTCCACCTATAAATTTGTGTAGATAAAACCACAGTGAATCAATGCCTAAACTTTTACAAGGATGATCTATACTCATGTATGAATTTTTATAAAATTTTCTTAAGCTTAGATAGTGGTCACATCGTGACCATTAGATCTGTTAAAATCATAGTTTTTGTATATTTAAAACAATGACCATATTCATCAAATTTTTGCTCATAAATCACACACCATCAAATTTTCTGATTATCAAAATATTAGATACTTGATCTATATAAAATATAAGTACCATATATTATTATCATTCTCATCAAGAAATCTTAACCATCAAAATCAATTAAATCAAACCCATCTATATATTTCATTAAGTAGCATCTATCACCATTCAATTTGATCATCAAAAGGACATCAAATACACCATGATTTACAAATTTTAAATGACATTTAATTCATACAAAATCAGACTTCTAATTGTAACTAATCACATCATAACCAGAAATATTTAAGCATAGTAATCTATCAATTCTTACAACATGAGATCTAGTGTCATAGAAGTTGATCAAAGTCAAACTTTATATTAGAATTTGCAAAAACAATCTAAACTAACACTTTACCTTAGCTTAGCTTGGGCCTACATGCTGGTCTTTAGAGATTTGAGTGGCCAAAAGGGCTGGGATTTACACAAATTCACACTATGTGGTACTAGAGGCTGAGGGGGTTTGATCTATAGTTTTGGATCAAAATTCCAATGGCTAGATTGAGAGTTCTAAAGTTGGGAAGGTCTTTAATGATGGTTGGAGCAAAGAGGAGGAAGAATAATTTTGAGAGAGAGAGAGAGAGCCTTGGGTGTGTGGAATTTTTGAAGGAGGAGAGAGAGGGTTTTGATCTCCTTTTGGGGACAAGGATTCCAAGTATCACATTACTTCATTCCTAAGCCTACACTTTCTCTCTCTTCATGGTCAAAAGTCAAGGGGTGTTAAAAGGAGCCTGGTCCCCAAAAGGAGTGCATCGACTATAGTCAGTTGTAGAAATTAGTTAAGAAGAAGGATGGGTCGATGAGGTTGTGTATCGACTATCGTCAGTTGAACAAGTTAATGATCAAGAACCATTATCCTCTTCCAGGGATTGATGATCTCTTTTATCAGTTGTAAGGAATAAGGTTCTTTTCTAAGATCGATTTGAGATCCGGCTACCATCAATTAAAAGTTAAGGCCAAAGATGTTCAGAAGACGACATTCCAAACCAGATATGGGCATTATGAGTTTTTAGTGATACCTTTCAACTTGACTAATGCACCAGCTTCATTCATGGACCTCATGAACATGATGTTAAAATGATATCTCGATAAATGTGTAGTTGTATTCCTAAATGATATTCTCATCTACTCAAAGTCAAAGGAAGAACACGAACAACATCTACAAATTGCTCTATAAACTTTACGAGAAAACCAATTTTATGCGAAGCTTAGCAAGTGTGAGTTCTGGTTACAACAGGTGAGTTTTTTTAGACATGTTGTCTTTGAAACAGGTATTACGGTCGATCCAACAAAGATTGAGGTCGTTGTTCAATAGGAACAACCGAGAACAGTGATAGAGGTACGAAGTTTTTTAGGTTTGACTGGCTACTACAAAAGGTTTGTAGAAGGCTTTTCCAAGATATCAGGACCACTCACGTAGCTTACGAGGAACAATGTGAAGTTTGAAAGGTCCGAGTTGTGTGAGAAGAGTTTTTAGGAAATTAAGAGAAGGCTTACCCCTACACCAGTGCTTGCAATTCCATTAGGTAGTAGAGGTTTCGTCGTGTTTAGCGACGCTTCACATAGTGAGTTAGGCTATGTGCTTAACCAAAACCAGAAAGTTATTGCCTACGGTTTGAGACAACGTAAAGATCATGAAAAGAATTATCCAATACATGATCTTGAATTGGCAGCAGTGATTTTTATATTAAAGATATGGAGGCATCACCTTTACGGGAAAACCTTTGAGATATTCACTGATCATAAGAACCTTAAGTTCCTGTTTACTCAGAAGGATTTGAATATGAGACAGAGAAGATGGATTGAGTTTCTCAAAGACTATGATTCCTCCATTCAATATCATTCAGGTAAGTCAAACGTCATGACAGATGCTTTGAATCAAAAGACATCAGTTCAGTTATCGAGCCTCATCATGGAGATCTGTAGATGGAAATTATTAGAGGACATCTCATTATATGACACAAAGATCGAGCTAAAAGATTCAGGAGCATTAGTAGCAAACATCATAATCAGACCGACGATTTTTGATGACATCTACGAGCTTCAGATGAATGATGAGAAGCTTATCGAGATCAGACGAGGTGTAACCGATGGTACTAGACCAAATTTCTCCATCACGAAGGATGGATCACTACTGTTTAGAGGGCGTCTATGTATACCGACCGATGCCGATCTCTAACATACTATCCTTGAAGAGACCCATAAGTCAAAATATGCTATTTATCCGAGTGGTACCAAGATGTACCAGGATCTGAAGAAGAATTTTTGGTGGAGAGGTTTGAAGAAGGATGTCGCCAAGTACGTCTCAAAGTGCTTGGTGTGCCAGCTAGTGAAAGTGGATCATTGACATACATCGAGTCTATTACAGCCTCTACCGATACCGGAATGAAAATGAGAATCCATTTCCATGAACTTTATTTTAGGATTACTGAGAACGATGAAGGGACACAATGCAATGCCATATGGGTAATTATCGATAGGCTAACCAAGTAAGCTCATTTCTTGCCTTACAACACCAAGTATACAATGAGTAGACTTGCAGAGATGCACCTAAAAGAGATTGTTAGATTGAATGGTATCCTTGTGAGCATTGTTTCAAATAGAGACCCATTGTGTACATCGTAGTTTTGGTAGAAATTCTACGAGGGAATGGGTTCAAGGTTAGAATTCAGCTCTTCATTTCACCCACAAATAGATGGACAGACCAAAGGGGTGAACTAGATTGTAGAGGACATGCTTAGAGCTTGTATGCTTGATTTTCAAGGATCGTGGGATCAACACTTACCATTGATCGAGTTCGTATACAATAACAGTTATCAGACAAACATCGATATGGCTCCCTTCGAAGCACTACATGGGCGAAGATGTAAATTTCCAATTAATTGGGAAGAAATCGGAGAGAAATTTATTTTGGGTCTGAAAATTGTTGAGACTACCATCGAAGCAGTACGCTTGATCTGTGAGAGGTTAAAAGTAGCACAGAGCCGACAGAAAAGCTACACCGATATGAAAAGAAATAGTGTGGAGTTTCAAAATGGAGATAAGCGCTTCGAAAAACATGGGAAGTTGAGTCCACATTATGTAGGACCATTCGAAGGTTTGGGACGAGTTGGAGAGGTTGTGTATCGGATTGCTTTACCGCGACAACTATCGAGCATGCATAAAGTATTTCATGTGTCAATCCTAAGGAAGTACGTGAAGGATCCAACTCACGTCCTAGACTATCAACCAATCGAGATTCAAGAATACTTGACCGTTAGAGAAGAACCAATACAGATTCTTGATCGGAAGGAGCAAGTGTTGCGTACCAAACGCATCCCGTTGGTACTCGTGAGGTGGTGAAATCATTTGACAGAAGAAGCTACTTAGGAACGTGAGTCAGACATAAGCGACGCGTACTCGCAACTCTTCGAATAAATTGAGTGAAGGAGCCATGTAAAATTTTGAGTTATTGCAATGTGGTGTATAAGATTAATGAATCACTTTTATATAATTGCCATTTAGCAAATATGATGGTTATCGAATAGTTAACATTGTGTTAAGGACATTGAACACGAGCTGCAAATCATCAAGTATTGTGAAGAGTTGAGTAAAGGAGTTCCATGTTTTAAATTCATGTAGTGGGTATGCGTGTATAGACTTCGTACTCGAAATCTCGATGTAAATGGAAGAGAAAAAGATAAAATTAACGCGAGGAGAAGAAACCAAACATAAAACAACAAAAATCATAAGAAACTACTGAACTCATGCGCGCAAATTTAAAGTCACTCGTGCGATCTCTTTAGAAGGACACATGAGAAAGAAAGGTAGCACAGTCGCTCACGCGACTATTCAGGCGTCAGTTTTGCCTTGAAAGTCGCTAGCGCGATTTTCGGGATATATATGGCCTATGGATCATTTTCTCCTCAAATTTTTGGCATGAAGAACTTTTGAAAGCTAGAGTTTCTCCCCGGATTGTGCGACCTACCCTTTTCCTTCAACCTCACTACGGATTAACTCTGGATTCGCTTTAGAATCGTCTCAAATCTGCTTACACCTTTGATCTAAAGGGCACTTCTTCTGATTTTATCCGCACAAAAAGGGTAAGATTTATAAATTTGAGTTTAAATTCCTTCATTTTTTATTGAAATAGTTAAAATGGGTCCTAACCCTCATATTCGAAATGTCCAAAGGTCGATCCTCCACAAATTGTGCGAGAACAACCCACCGAGTGGTAGGATTTGAAGAAATTCGAGTTGTAATGGTCGATCGACTGTAGTTTGTATGAGGGCCAAGAGACCACCCAATGGACTCTTACGTATTTGAAGGCCGTCGACATGGAAGCACTCCTTAAGCCATTTCATAGCCATTATTGCCCTAGGCTAGTCCACCTATTTTACCAAAACCTAAAAATGAGTGCGGATGAAACAGAGAATTTGTGACCGAAATTGATGGCCACAAATTTCAATTTGATCTAAACGATATCTCTACCACGATTGGATGCCCATCAAGGTATGTAGAAAATGAGGCATTGCATCCCCCAAACCCTGTAAAAGTACCATTCCAAGATGTCATCACCGAGATGACCAACGGGCGAACCGGATTTGGTTTGTTAGTCACATGGGCCCAGTTGCCCAACTACATGTTGGCACTTGACATTATTTTCCAAAAAAATCTATTTCCGCTGGGTCATGAGCAGGAGAGAAGAGACCATTTGCTCCAATCATTATTTTTAGCTTATAAAGGAAAGAGGTTCTCCGCCCCTGCTCTTATAAGTGAAGGAATCATATACGCCCATAATAATGTGAGGCAGGGTGGTGTCAAAGTAACCCTCAAACAGTTGCCGTATGCTCGGTTGATCACTTGGATGATCAAGCAGTATATGGAAGATGAACCAGAGGGGGGATACCAGATCACACGAGATGAGCCCCGATTCACTAGCAACACTCAATGGTACAAGTATGGGGATTTCAAGATTAGCCTCAATAGTTTGAACAAGAGTGTTCAACGTCGCTATGTCGAAGAAATTGCGCAACAACAAAAACAACCCAAACAACCACACCATGGGCCTGATCAAACGGCTCAACATCCGATCCCACCACAACCTCAAGTTCCAGTCCAACCATTGATCCCTCAATACGGTGGACTAGACTTTGTGACTGAACTTTTTAGAAGAATGGATTTGTAAGACTTGGCGCTTAGAAGAATTGAGCAACATAATGAGCAGAACACACACTAGCTCTACTACCACAAAGCCCTGCTGAGTGATTCCATGCAATATATGTACCCATCTGATTACTTGTAGCGCATGGTAGTTGCACAAGAATATGTGCCGGACGTGTCTAGTTCGGGAGCTGGGGGAACAAATGAGGATGAGGCCGAGCAGCCGGGTGGTGACGCGGACTAGTTGAGGACTTGGGCTAAGGGACTTTAATTTTTTTTATGGTTGCTATGTTTTGGACGTGTAATTAAATTTTGTAAGTAGTTGGTGAATGTTTTGGATAGTTCAATTTAGAACAATGGTGGCATGGATGCCATACTATGTTACATCATGTAAATTTATGTTTAAACTTGTGAATACATCGTGTAAATTAATGTTTGAATAGTAAAATGGTTATGCGTGAATGGTTCTATTACATGTTGTGGATAATTGGCCAAGAATGTTCATTGCAGATGTTATCCATCATACTTGGATAAAATAATTGTGAAATGTTGTGGATGGATTAGTTGTCATTAAGCAATACTTAATGCTAGCAGGTATATGGTTTTGGAATGTGTGAATGGATAATTGAGATATTAGTGTTTTGTTTTCCTAGGTAATTGGATTGAGCGATCATTGTAAATGATCGAAAATACCTTTTTATACGTAAAATGAAGGTTTACTGTGAAATTAACCAAGGTTAATGTAAATAGCTATGGACGGTTGGTCTTGAGATGTAATATGAATGTGGAAAAAAAAATTTCAAGTAAAAATAGTGGTGATTGCGACTGTGTACAGGATACATGGTGGTTAGCTTCGTGGTAGATAAGTATAGAGTTTCACGTTGTTAGAATAAATCGTGTAAACATTTTGTGAAACTCGTTGTGGATAAGCATTCTGTGTTTCGATTTCAATGGTAGGTGTGGATAGCTTTCATGAGACTAACTCCGAAACTTAGATGTTGAAATAGTTTTTTTTTTTTACAGCATAATGTAAATCAACTGTATTCTCCTTGTTAGTCCTATGTGTTTTCTTACTGCGTCATTGCGAAGCAATTGAACCGTAGCCAATTTTCGAGGATGAAAATTTTTGTAAGGAGGGGAGGATGTAATATCCCCAAAATTTTGAACCAAATATGTCCCGTTAGACGTACGTACCAGTTGTGACACTTGATACCGTTTTAGATTTTCAGACGAATTATTTGGAGATGTTCTAGGTTCGCTGAACTTGTTGGACGAAAGCCTAACACTTGACTTAGGTGTGTTGGGTTTACAAATGAACCAAACCAAATGGGCAAACACACATTGGTGTGTGTGTGTATGCTTCACAAGGGAGAAAACCAAAGGTATATAGAGGGATGACTTCTCAAGTAAGCCATTTTCTCCCTTGTTTACCCTTGATTGAGAAAATGAGGAGAGAAAGAGGAAAAGAGGGTTGCTCTTCACATGATCTTTTCTGCATCAATCCCGAGTTCGTGAATGATCAACCGCGCAAATTGTTCCATCACCTTGATCACTAACATAAGGAATTTTGTTTATGCAAGTGAGATCAATCCGTGAGAGAGATGTGCAAACCCCATCCTATGAAATCTCTAATTAGAAATCCTCTCCTATAGAGAACCTTGTTTCATGGTTGCCTTCATGCGAGAATCATAGGATGAACGTGAGTATGCTTGAAAGGTTAAATAGTGTGGTGCAGATTTGCTAAGATCGTGAGGAGATGAGTCTCAAACCCTTTTGAAGTGTGTGGCGAAAACGCCGAAGATTTTATAAACTCCGATCATTTGGTGCATTGATCTCTCGAGTTTAAAAGGTGAGATCTCGTGTTTAATTGTGGATTATTTGTAGTTTAGAATGAGCATTTATTGCTCTAGAAGTTAAACATTTAATGTAGGGTTGAAAAGGAGAAAAAAAGAAAGAGAAAGAAATCCAATTTCGAGAGGAATTGCATAAATCCCAAAATTTGCTTGCACGACTTTGAATCTCAAGCACACGACATGGAGTTGCTCGTTCGAGATCAGCTTCAGAATAGGCATGAAATTAGAGGGGAACAGTCGCTTGATTGACTGAGAGTGTGCCAGGTGAAGTCGCTCGCACAACTTTGGAGCTCGCGTGCGCGATTGTCTCAGGCTGCTTTGACAAGAATTAAGAGAGCACAGTCGCCCACGTGAGGTAGCGCAACTGGACCTTGAGACTCGCGAGCGCGACTGAGCCAGTTTTGGCTATTTTAGAGATTTTTCTCTGAAACTTCGAAGAGTGTGTTTCTTTAGGCATTAACTCATGCCCTTTTGATACATTGGAATATAGGTTATGAGTTGAATGTGTGCATGAGGATCTTTGCCTCACTTTGCATATTTTGCGTGAATTGCATGGTTTCGTGTGCCATGAGGTAGGGAAAATTCAGCAACATTATATTTGATTCGATTTGCATGGATAGTGTGATGTGAGAAGGCAATTGTGATAAGTTCAAACTGCATTTAACTCATTGACTTATGAATCTTTCAAATTAAAGCTTTGTACATGGATTCTAAAACATGTGATTCGAAGTGTGAATTTGATTAGCATGTGTGTGTGACTCCGAATAAGAAATGTGTATGTGAGCCTTGAATTTTAAGTTTCGAAACTAGCTATAAATTAAGCACATTACACGATGTTAAACTATATGTTAGAATTTGTACTGTGATTTAAGGTTCATGTGGAACGAATCTCTATCGTGTACCGGTACGGCGGGATATTCATATATTTTCACCGGCCAATGGTAACTTTAGCAGCACAAGTGCCCTCATAGCGTAGAGGCTTGTGCATTCCGAAAATGGTTCAATTGAACGACAATGGTTTGGGGATTCTCATCGATATATGTGTGGCTCTCAATGCTATATTTTGCTTGAGAGATTAATTAAGTTATTATTTTAAGTCATGATAAGATATGAAAAAGGCATGTAAAACGTAAAAACGAATCAAGAGATTATAAACCAAGAAACAAACTCCGAACTTGTGTTTAAATTCTGTTTTTTTGATTCAAGCATCTTGAAAATTTAGTTTTATGTGATATTTGTTTCTGAATTAAGTCATGAAAACCATGCTTTGAAATACGATATAAATGCTGTTGATATTCCCCCTATTGAGCTTAGACAGTTAGCTCACCTTTCGACTATATGTCACAGGCACAGTTGCTGTCCCAGGCATTGAGGATTTAGGGCGTGAGGAAGACCCTGATTATGTTCTGAAAGAAGATTTAGATCTTCCACCAGACAAGTATTTCCCTTAGGGGACATCTGATTATTTTGAAATCTTGTGACCAGGGCCTGATACGTCCAGCCATTCTTTTGTTGAAGAACTTTGGATGTAATTAAATATTGTACTTACATTTTTGTATGAACCACTGTTTAGGTGATGGTTCGTCATCACCGATGGTTCATTTTGGTTCTATTAGGCTTGTGATTTGTATAAGGATAGAACCATCATTTTGTCTCTAATCATATATATATACATATATATATAGAATTGGAGACTTCCTGTGCCATAAGAGTATATCTGCTTTGAATTCTACTGTGTGTGGATGTGCCAAGTGTTCCGTTCGAGGATCGTTGCTATCGGCGGTCTGACGATCCGGGTTTCAGGGTTAGAAAATCCAGGCTGTCACAAGTAGTATGCACAAATATCCCTAATATAATCATGAATTCAAATTGGGGCACTAGCATTATCTAGTACAAATAAGGCAATACCAATCCAAATTCAAATATCATAAGTAGAATTTTATCTATTCCAAGCTTCATTAAATTTTCTTCAAGGCAAAATTTCTAGAGGGGTTTGAAAAACTTCAGAGGATATCACGCTTCCTTATTATCCCCAATTCTATGTCTTCATCTAATGATGACAACTAGGCCGTACAAAGCCAATAGGTACGATGGATGGTATAATTATCCATTAATGTGCACGCGAAATTTTTTTTTTCAAAATTATTGGTAAACCTAATTTTCTTTGATTCAATTCTTCAAAATGATCGATAAAAAGTTTTAAAACAATTTACCAAAATTTTCCAAAATTTTCAACTCTGATACGAACTCCGGTATGTCACACCCCAAACCCCTGGCCTTGCACGCCGGGCAGCTTTCACACCTCGCAGGTTCTGATCCATGAGCCGGGTCGATACGACACACCTCGATTATCGGTGTTCAATATCTATATTTTCTCCTAAATCGGAGAAAATACATAAAGTTTATTTAGTGTGAAAATACCATTTTCTTGACCTGATCAGTTTATAAATTTGATTATTCATTTTTTAGGAAAATGAGAGTTCCTTCAAAATTTCTACTTGTTGCAGAAAGACAAGTTAAAACAAATGTATATACTCTTTCGATCTAAATAATTTCAAAGTCTGATATTTACAATGAGACCAATGGTTTTATGAAATAATAAATTAAACTAGTCTTAAACAAAAGTATAACAACTCTATAAAGTCAAAATCTAGTGTAAGGGTCATGTGGTCTGTCCACGTATGTGTTGGTAACTCAGATAAATTGAGTTAAATGCTTTTAGGACGATGGGTCCTTCTAAATCTTTACTTGATCGGTCCATCTAGCTCTAGCTGGGCGACGTCTATCCTATCTCTGAAATTTTTTTTTAAGCGGTGAAGCTTTATAAACTATTAGCTAGATTTATAATGCAATTCCAGTAAATTCTCATAATTTAGCCAATGTTTCTAATCAAGTTTCATCGATTGTCTACCTAATCAATAATGCAATATCCTTATATCACAGTTCCAAATCTATCAATCTATCAAATATTGACTCATTAAGTAATAATGAGACAATGACGAGGAGGTTCAAGGATCCAGTCGATATTAGTGATATGACAGCCCGAATTTCCATGCCTAGAAATTCGTGCCATCAGGATCATGCTCTGGATGATCCCCAGGATAAATCATAGAGTGTCTACTCATCTAGCGAAAATTAGAGCAGACACTGTCCAGCAGTGACAGATCGAGTCATCATATATGTCTTTAAAAGAGGGAAGAATGAACAATGCATGTATGTATATATATATATATATATATATATATATATATATATATATATCAAAAGAATATACATCCTCAAAAAGGAACAAAAAAGAACCACTTGTGATGGACATCCATCACTCAAACAATGGTTCCTGATAGTGGTTTTTATAGAATGTATAATAATACAAGTAAAAACATCTATAAAAAGTAAATACAGAAAGTGGCCACCAGGCACACAATGATCCAGAGTATAATACAAAAAATCCCCAAAATAAACGATAAACTAGTACCCAGACAGCTAATAGAACTCATCAACTGGGGTATCAATATCCTCCTCCTCGGCCTCAGCCTCTGGATCTGGCTGGTAGTCAAGATCGCTCTCGGTGCCGGGACCTCTAGCCTCAGAACCTAAAATTATTGTGGAAAATAGGGTGAGCTAACTATCTAAGCTCAGTAGAAGAATTTCAGTTAAAATTGCATCTTAATTGTAAAACATGGTTGCATAAAATATTTACAGAATTGAATAGATGCAAGCAGATGCTTCAGATATGCAGACTTTATCAAGCAGGCAGAACTTATTAGAGTTTACAGAATGTTCTATATACAGTGTTTAATGACTTAGAATAGTAAACTTAAGTAACTCCCTGAGTATAGCACGTGGTAGCCAGAATTGGTCCGATGGGTAATCCCGACCATCATCGTTCACATGAACAATTTCAGAAATGCAACAATGCCTCAACTATGGAGTGCAATTCTACAGAGGATTTCCAAGCAGATGCACGATTGTGCTAGACACGAATATACTGCCGAGTCTGTGGGATTCGTCAGATTATTAAACCTCAAATCACATGCAGACATATTATACATAATAAAAATCAGGTGACAGGTGTCAGATAGCAGGAGTCAGATATAATAGAGTTTTCACACATATGCTAAACATGATTGGAAAATGAAATCAGACTATGCAGTCGAATGCAGAAAATTTGGAATCCATGAGATCAAGAATAAATGTTATTTCAGTTGAATTCCCCTACCTCAGGTCAGACCTTTCTAAGCAAATCCAAAGCTCTTTAGGGAGTCATGGTCTGATCCTAGACCAGAAACATAACACACTAGGTGTCAGATATGTCAGACCATTAACTGGCACTGTGTCTAGCAGCGTTAAATTTACAAAACCCAGACAGGTCAAAAACATGGGTGATTGATCGATCAACACCTTGATTGATCGATCAATCCCTCTCTTTGATCGATCAACCCTTCATAAACTCACAGGTGACCAGGGTTAATTGATCGATCAATAGCCTTGATTGATCGATCAATGCCTCAATTGATCGATCAATAGCCTCTTATCCTTCACATTTGACAGAGGAAAATTGATTGATCAACATCCTTGGTTGATCGATCAATCCGTCTCATTGATTGATCAATGACCTCATTGATCGATCACCAACCTAACATTTTAAATTTCCCTCTTCCTGTTCTCATTCTCACTTTATATAGATTGATCAAATCAATGCCCTTATTGATCGATCAATTCATGCCATTGATCGATCAATACCCTTATTGATCGATCAATCTTTGCCATTGATCGATCATTCTTTCTGTGATCGATCAATCCTCAGAATTGATCGATTAATTAACAAATTGATCGATCAATGCCCTCGGGCACAGAACTGCCAGAAAGGAGCCCCTACTGTTCCCACTTAACATTTATACAAATTGATCGATCAATGCCTCTCATTGATCGATCACTTCAGTATTGATCGATCAATCTTCAGGATTGATCGGTCAACAATGACAGTTCTCTGTCATTTAATGGAGGTCACTCTACTTTAACCTCTTTAACATTAATGGGTTCAACAACCTCACACGCACACCTATACACACATTAGAGGCCATAATTTCACTCTTCTCAAGTGTAAATGCTCACGTCTAATTGGGCCCTTTCGGGGTCTCGGCAAACAAACTCCGAAGAGGGTTTTGGATTCAGAACTTGGGATTTATCACCCCCTTCACTCGGGAATGGCAATTTGCGGCTCCGCTTTGACACGTAGCGACATCACACCTTCTTGCCGATCCGATACGATGTACTAACATTGATTTCTCATTCCAAGGTCACACAACCACTAACCTAGGTTCTCTCTCAATTGTATTCCTTCAAAGGAGTGGCTTCTAGGTTCTACCAAAGGCTCCAGATTCTTCAGAAATAAGGAAAGGAGATGAAGCTAGGTTTGCCCAACCCCTCTTCCTTCTCTTATAAGCTAATGGAACAGAAATATCATAGATATTTCTGTTTTCCTTAAACTTAAGCTCCGGAGTGGAGCACCTACGTAGTTTCCACGGCGTATCACGCCGCATCAACGTCTTTCAAGACTCGGATTTAATTAAGAATTCATGCGTGAATTCACCTAACTACTGCTTAATATTATTTTGAATAATATAAATTTCTAAATTTTAAATTTGTCTCGATTCCCGTGTCGGGCATGCATATCGATGCAATCAGGTTCTAGTTCAAAATTTTCAGACTATTACAAGTGATCATTCAATTTCCTATTTTCAAGACATGATCAATCATAAATTCCAATTATCAATATCAATAAAGCAATGTCAAGTTTGATTTTCAATCATTTATTCTATCAGTACAAATTCTACGAATATCAACAGTAACATATCAAATTTAATTACCAATTGTGCAACTGTGGACCATGTGGGTTCATCGCGACGATGTGCTTCCTTGGAACAATGGATGGAGTTGCCACCCAGAGCTTTTGGTGTTTCGAGATATCAAAATTAATATTCTAAGCACCGAAGTGCAAGATATGACTCTGATTTACTGGTCAACGCTAAAGGCTCTTGAGTAAGAACTTCGATTATCGATCGAGAAGGTAGTAGGCACCCGATCAACCCGCTCGTAAGCGGTCTCTACTATGATTGTTTGGATGTGTATAATATATATATATATATATATATATAAAATTATATATATATAAAAGATAGGAAAATGGGTAGCACTTCCTCTTGCCCGAAGGCAAGCCGTTCTTATTGAACCCTTCCCGCTTGCTGGAATTTTGGCAGCGTAACGGCTCAATTCTAGGATAGAGAAAAAGCAAAGAAGGTAGAGGAATAGAGGGGAGAGCCGGAGCTCTCGGGCCCTTATAGCACCGCTGTAGACCTTTGCATTGATACGCCTTCGATGAGCTTCTGATAGCAAATGGGTTTGAGGAATGGGTTTAGACTTCTAAGGCTTGGAAGTTAGAAGGTGGGAGAAGAAGGCTAAGGCCTTGTTCTAGCTAAAGCTTAGGGATTGATGGAGGAAAATGGGAGCTAAAAGGTAAACTAAAGTTCTAGAATTTATGGAGGATTAGTGCTTTGAAGTGGGGGAGGTACACTCTTAAGGTTTCTCTCTTTTGAAAAATTTTCAAGCCCTTAATCAAGGGGGGGTGACTCTTTATTTATAGAAGAGGAGAGGATTAGTGAAGGGTTAAATGGCTAATTGGGTTAGCAATTAGGTAATAGGGATCTAATGTTTTCTAGGGCTTAGATAGGTGGGAATTGGGTTTCAATGGTAGACGATAGGGTGGGGTTCTAAGTGGCAAAATAATTACAAAGAGGGTTAGTGGGGGTGTAAAAGTCCTAACAAAACCAGCCCCAATGGATGGGGTGGTCAACAAGTCAAACTCCATATTCGATATCTGACTAAATCCCCAAAAATCACTGTTCCAAAGCCTAGCGTGTGTATTAGACACGCTAGATTTGGGAACAATGTTCTCTGAGAATCCAGGAGGTTCAGAACCCACCATGGGGCTCACAAAAACCAATTTTGCCTAGCGTGTGTAATACACATGCTAGGCTAATATCCCGCCTTTTTGCCCGATTTTCAAACTGCTATAACTTTCGGTATATAGCTTGGATTGAGGTGATTCTTGGCTCGTTGGAAAGCTAGGAACATACTCTTTCTGATGAGATAGGTTTTATCTCTAGCAAAGGTTTGTATAAACTTTGGAACTTCTCTTTTCAACTACTGCTCAGGAGGGTTTAAAATGGGTTCGAGAAGGGTTCTATAGGTTAGGGTTGATTCCTAAGGGTCAGGGATAGATTTCTAAGGGTTTGGGTTAAGTTCTAAGGATTTGAGAAGTGCTCTCGGAAGCTCAAAGGGTATGCCTTTCTTGAAGTATAAGTTAATCGGGCCTTGGGCCAAATTTGGGTGTCTATAAATGCCCCTCTTTGGTATTCGATCACTAATGATCATATGTCGAAGAAAGAGATGTCCGAAGAGGCCCAAGGCATGCTAACGGGTCCGCCGTATTCAAAGCCAACCTCAAACATCAGATGGTAACATGGTGAGTATACGAAAGTATAGTATGTTTGGAAAAAAGTCCATTCCTCAAGGCTATCGATCCCCAAGCGCTTATCAACATTACTGGGCATGACCGAGATGGCGTGAGTTGCGGAAGCCCATTATGTGGAAAAAAACTGTTCGCTCCTCGATATGATTGGTGAGGTGTGATGTTTGAGTTCTATTTTTAACAAGATAGCCCCGTAAGCGGGAGGGTGATTAACCTATACTTCAAGATGGGCGTAAAATAAATGGTGCGAAGATCCATAGTTTGTGCCCAACCTTACGAGGCATTGATTGCTCCATTTGAATGGTCACGGGTGCCCCTATGTGAGGTAGGGTTCAAGATTTTTGGGCGAGCCCATCGATCCCAAGGTTAATTTAGCACACCTACCCGAGTGGAGCGAATATTGATGTCGCAATGCTTTTTGGGAGTGTGTGCTATTTATCAAGTCACATATTTTTGTTATTTTATATTTTTATGTATTATTCTATGCATATATATTATTTTATATATTTTTTATTTTTATTTGTTCGTTCAAGGTTTTTTTAGTGTGCTCATTGACCTTTAAACACCTTTATTTTAGCACAGTTTTTCGAGTAGATCAAATGAAGGTTGATGCGCTTTTTGGGAACGTGTGCAACTCTTGGTCTAGCCAATTAAACTTGTTTGCCAGGTCAGACCCGATTGAAACAAAGCCGACTGGGGGCAAAAATAAGCCTAGCGTGTGCATTAGACACGCTAGGCCAAACCAGGGGGGAAATTAAGCTTAGCGTGTGTAATACACACGCTAGGCGAAATCTGGGAAAATCATGCCTAGCATGTATATTAGACACGCTAGGCCATTCTATGGTTTAAAGTGGCCGGGCGTGATTAGAGACCCGAAAAAGCTCATTTTTCAAACCTCTCTCCTCTCCCTCTCTCCAAACCGAAATGAGAGTTCTACCTTCTGTTCCATAGATTCGATTCAAACCTTGACATTGCGCCAGTGTTGTTATCGCCAATCGAACACGTATTCCACACCGGATCTAGGGTTTAAACTTTCACCAAGGTAATCATTTAAAAACGCTTTTTCTTTTAAATTTCTTTTGATTTTATACCAATGCGGTTAGGGTTCTTGTATCTAGATGATGAAGGAGTGTTATTTCTGACAAATGTGATCCTTTGTGATCTCTATTGTGATTTTATGTGCATATTTATAGGGATTTTGGTGAAAACTTGGGTGATTCGTGCCCCTTTTTTTGATTTTCTTAACTTTTTATTTTATCAATGCATTAGGGCTTCTGTATCTAGGGCAAAAATAGATTTTTTCCGTGAAAGCAATTGCCTTTGATTGATTCAGTGATGTATATGCATGTTCGAAACGGATTTAGGCAAAATATTGGTCGATTTGTACCCGTTCCCGCTCTCTCTTTTTTATGGTAAATGGTGGCCCTTTTGAAAAATGTAAGGGGTTAAAAATTATTGATTTTTCCTGGCAAAGAGAGATTATTATTATTTTTTATCTTTTTATTGTTTTGTTTTGGTTATTTTTTATTTTTGAAATGACGGGATGTATCTTCCCCCTCTTTTTTTGATTTTTCTTGGACATTTTGGCGTGAATGAGGCATACTTACCTTCATTCGGTTTCATGTTTCTTAGATAAGCGTTTGATTTCCTCTTGCTCATCATTCTTTAATATTTGGTGGTGTATCTCTTTTCAGGATGGCACATGATCAATCAAGTGATGAGGACTAGGCCCGCGAGGGTAGCCCTGACGTGATCTTCGGTATCCAGTGTGAGCATCTTATCTACGTGCAACGCTCCTCTCATATTTGGTAGGAGATGTAGGGTGAGGTGGGCTGCAATGGGTTGCTCCATCAACAATATACCCACATTTCCAATTTTAGGATTGCTAGCAAGGTAAAGAGAAGAGTTCTTTGGTTGCTTCTTTTTGTTCATGCTCCTTTGTTCTAGAATCTGACATCTTCCATTCTTTTGATACATCCCTTGCCTCAGATCATGTTCCGTGGGGGTTGGTTTCACCTTCAGCACTTCTATGCCCACCTCCCTCATGCCATGAGGTTTCTCCTGGCCCAGGCTGATTTTGGAGACTTTCTATCTTGCCTTGCTATGCAGGGTGACTCGACTTACGTGAAAACTTTGGTGGAGAGGTTTCATCTGGAGACGATGACCTTTCATAGGTCTGTAGCCGAGATGACCATTACTCCTGTGGATTGGTCCATGATCACGGGGATTGCGATAGGAGGGGTGTCAGTGGTCTATCCTCGTGTCCCTGATCATGAGGTGACTCGATTGATTGGGGCCTACCATTCCTCCAACAACATGACTGACTCTGAGGTCAAGTTGTCTTGGTTAGAGAGTTTGTTTGAGGCCGATGAGCTGGTTGATCTGCACCAGCATGATATAGATGTTGTTGTCGAGTTTGAGCGCGCCCTGATGCTTGCTCGTATCTCCCTTCTTTATGTTCTGGGCAAGACCATTCTTGCCAATGCTAGTGTGGGTTGTGTCGCGCTGTCCCTTCTCTGTCTAATGGAGAACTGGGTGAACGTGCATCGCTTTGATTGGGGCGGCGCCGGGTACACGGTGCTGATGGATAGCCTGGCCAGTGCTTTGGTTAGGGAGGTTACTTTTGTCCTCAGATTTTAGCCCATGATTGAGGTAGCCCATTTGGTTTTACCCTTCTTAGTTCATCCTTTCTGACTTTCATTTTCCATTTTTTGATTTGATATGTTCCTTGTTTGTCCATCTTTTAGATTTGGGGTACTTGCACTTCCAACCTAGCCGCCCCCTGCTCTTTTCTGATGAGTATACGTAACCCCTCATGAGCTGCTGGCTCACGGACCATCGTCGGGAGTCGAGGATGAAGAACATAGAATTAGGTTTGAGGTTTCAGTTCAACTTGATGATCCCTAAGCAGGTTTGACTCTCTCTTTTCTTTATCGGTTAGACTTTTAAGTTATGATTGCATTGATTGACCAACGAGCTTCTTCTTTCTTGTGGAGATTGTATTCAACCTGTACGTCGACTTCCCTTTTCTAGACCGCGCTGCTATTGGGCGATCACGGTTGCTCGTTGATCGCCGCATTGTCTTTTTCTACAGTGCTTGGGTCTGAGCCTACTATTTGGGGGAGAGGGTCGTGCACCAGTATCGGGATTTCTTTGTCGTGCCGTTGGGTCTCCCTGAGGATGTTATGGCACCAGTGGGTACCATCGAGGAGCTCACCGGGAGACTCATCCATCATGGGATTCCTATTGACAGCCTTTTCCAGTATGAGGGGTACCAGTAGTGGTACGAGTCTCTCCCTTATCGGACCCTCCTTCCACATTTTGTTCCAGATTCCAACTTTTTGGCATTTGGCGTGCCACGAAGCCAGTTACTTTTTCTTACCCTTCCTTTGCTTGTCGGTTCTTCTTTTTGATTCACTAAGGTAGTGCTTTGTTGATTGGTTTTCTTCCTCTTTTTTCTTTTTAAATTTGAGGAGGCAGCGGGACCCGACGCGAGTGCAAAGGCCAGACCTTCGGAGGAGGCATGTGCAGAACCCTCGGGCACTTTCGGTGCAGGGCCTTTGGGGATGTTTGTCGCAAGGACCCATGGTGTTTTTAGGTGCATAGATGACACATTTCTTTTTGGTCTATGATGACGTGGCTGAGCGTGCCTACCTTTCTACCGAGGAGGTTAGAGTACCTCCCCCCGAGCTGATCCCAGGGGTGAGTCCCTTTTTTAGGGGTATGTATACCCTCTTCTGTCTTTTAGTGCCGCTGACTTCTCCATTCTTCCCCCTTTATAGGTTTATGAGTCAGCCATTTAACAGGTGGATAACTACTGTCATATCACTGACCTTCGAGAGGCTGAAGAGGTGAGTATGATGTTGGTTTGTCCCTTCTGCTTTTTGTTAGTTTATGCTTTCCTCTAACTGATCCTTCTGGAGTGATGCTATAGCATGCTTGGGAGAAGGAGTTGCGTTCACTACCTAGTCGGCTGTCCCAGGTGTAGTCTCGTGTGGGGGATACCCAGACATTTCAAAGGACTAAGAGCTCATGAAAGGACTCTTAAAGGCCTAGAGCATGATTGGAGGTCGCCTCTATTGGTTCCTTTTTTTTTTTTTTTCCTTTTATGAACATTTGATCTTTGAGTACGTTTGAAACAATTTGTAATAGCAATGCAACTGCTTAGTGCATTTTGGATATTTTCTTGAATGAACATCTTTGTTTTTCCTTCTTGATTGTTATTTCCCAATTTTTAGATGTGACCTACTTGCCAGAAAAATGAAAGATAGGTTAGATGGCTTGTGAAACTGTAATTATGACTCACACTCTTCTGCAGGATAGCCATGAGTTTGGGAAAAATGGGGGAATCTCCTGTGATTCATGCATTGGCTAAAATGGCCAGGGTCCAGGCACTTCTCTTTTGTTTGTTGTGAGCATGGTTCTTGTAAAAGGAGAGTGTAAATTAGGCTAAGTGGTAAACCCAGGTGTCCCATCTCATGGCCTGGGGTGCCATAAAAGAGAAGTTAGTTTATTGTATGCAGGTGGATTGGTCCTATGGGATGGGAAGATAGGCCTTCCCCTTTCCTTCTTTCTCTTCTTCCTTTCATTTTTGGTCTAGCGTGTGTATTATACACGCTAGGCATTTCTGGGCATTTTTTGGCCTAGTGTGTGTCATATACACGCTAAGCATCTTTTGGAAATTTTTTGGCTTAGCGTGTGTAATACACACGCTATTTCTGGGAAATTTAAACTAGCGTGTATATTACACAAGCTAGGTGCTTTTGGGCAGTGATGGGCCTATAAGGTCTGAGAAAGCATTCTTTTTTCTTTATTGAATGCCTAGCGTGTATAATACACAGGCTTAGCATCTTCTGTAATTTCTGGGAAATTTTAAACTAGCGTTTATATTCATGCTAGGTGCTTTTGGGCGGTGGTAGGCCTAGAAGGTACGAGAAAGCATTCTTTTTTCTTTATTCTAAGTTGGGTTTTGGATTTTGCTATAATATTTTTGTCTTTTCTTTCCGAGGGTGGGTCCATTGTCCTACATTGAATAGTGATTCCTTTAAATGGATTTGTATGACCATGGACCTGCTTTATGACCCCGCCCCTCCGGGGGGTCCGGGACTTTTATACTTCCCTCCTTGGGTGTAGGGCCCAGTTTTATGAAGAAGTGGCTTGATAGCTTGAATGAGAGTGAACTTGCGGGTTTGGATCAACTCAGGTTGGCCCGTCTCTCGTCTTTCCTTGATGTTCCTCTATTTTGGGACCTCATTCACGCGATGGTTTTGCATTGGGATGTGGAAACCCATGTCTTCCGCCTTGGGACCCTTTAGCCAACTCCAACACTTGAAGAGCTCTCCCCTTTGTCGAATTTGAGGCTACATCGAGGCCTTGCTAAAGTGGTACCAAAATCGGGTTATTCTAAGGTCGTCCACACGACTTTAGGCTTGAAAAAAGATGATTATGAGTGAAGACTTGCCGGTGGGCCTACTAGGTATTCGGTGAAATTCCTGAGAGAACTTTTTGGTGATAAAACTTCGCGAAAATTGTCGGTCAAGAATATTTATAACGTGAAAGCTTTCGCTCTTTGCCTTCTGTCAGAGGTCCTTTTTTATACTGGGGGAGAGCTTCTCTCTTACGCTCTGCGACGTACTGACGGAGCTTGAAGGGGGATGCTCCTTGATGCATTTGGTATTGGCTGAGCTTTACCACTGTCTTGACACCTCTGCCTTGGGCAAGGTGGAGTGCTTCCGGGGATGCCCTGCTTTGCTTTACGTCTGGCTTGGGGAGCATCTTGCTATTTTGTGGTCTATGCCCCGCTTTTATGTTGTCCAGGGAGAGGTGGCTCGCTGCTTTTTGGGCTGATGCTCCAAGTTGCCATGGGAGAATACACACGAAGTGCATCTTTGGCTGACTGAGGCTGAGTTGGTAGGGAGGCTTCCATCGCTTGACAGGACCTTCTCGATAGTTTGATCTAGAGACCACGAGGGTATCACCCTTCTCGGCTTGACTGGGAGTACCTATTACTCATCTCGAGTGCTGCATTAGTTTGGTTATACTCAGCAGGTGCCTTATGCAACAAAACCACCTCTATGCACCTTGATTTTCTCTCGGGGGTCTTCTGAGGATTTGGATAGGATAGCCGCTCTTTGGGAAACGCATCAGTCAACGCATATGTGCAATCTGGAGCAAGGGAATCTAACTTTGACTTCTTAAGGGTATGGGGCTTGGCTACTATCTGAGAGGCCTTTTACTCGTTGCTTGGACTAGGCGAAGAGTAGAGGGGCCTTGGCTGAGGAAGGAGTTGAGGCTTCAGACCCGGATTGAGTTGCTAATAGATGAGAAGAGGCTCCTGCTTGAGCTTTTAGAGAAAGATTAGGTTAGAGCTGGTGTTGGAGAAACAAGAGCCGGTGTTGCAGAGTGTGAGGTTCTTTGTCTGGAAGGAGTCCAGAGTGATGCTCTTGGTGCTACTGATGCTTCCCGGAAGCGATATAAAGGCCTTCATGGTCGCTGAATGGCTGATCGAAATGCTCGCGAAGATGCTTTACATACAGAGATTCATGTCTTGAAGCGCGAGTTGGGTCGTTGACCTAGTCCTGCACATACTTTTTGCATAGATCAAATACTATAGGAAGGGACATAAGAACCCTTGACAGATATCTTTTTGGTATATATATATATATATTTTTTTTGTCTCTCTTTTCACTTTTTGTAAAGGTAAAGAGTTGAGTACCACACTGATTATCTTTTTGAGATGTGGTGAGAGTAAAGTGTAAAGATGAAAATGGAAAAGGGAAATCCATTATCTTTTTATGGTTTTCTTTATATGTTTAAAAATAGAAAAGGGAAATCTTTTATCTTATATAAGTATCTTTTCTTCTATCCTCTTATTTATTTATTTTTAAACTTGAGATAAAGCAATGGGTCCCATTTTGAGCATAGTCGAACCCGTTCATGGTCGGACCTAAGTGAGGTTTGGAATCCTTGCCATGGTCAGAACATCCACTCCTTTGGACAGAATCAATCTTTTATCTTTACCTTAGGTCATGCGTCTGACGGTGTAGTCTGAAGGAGCTGCCTGATTAAGACCTGATTTAAGAGAACATGAGCGGCCTGTTGGCAACCAGATAATCGTGAATGTAACCAAGGGAGTAACTAAAGATTTTGTTCTTCTCCTCTTCTTTTTCTCTTAACCTTTTTACTTACAGTGTCTAAGATGTGTTTTCGCTATGCCCGTTATCGCCCCTTTTTTACCTGTGCAACCCTTCGGATTTTCACTACGTCCATGAGTATGCCTCTTTACCCAGGTACCTTTTCAGGTTTTCACCTGGTCCGCGCAAGCTTGCTGTTTTTATCCATAGCACCCTTTTGGGTTTTCACCACGTCTTTTTTGCTTTGAGCTTGTATTTTTTCTTTTTCTTTTCTTCTTTATTTTCTCAAAGGCCACGACATGGATGTCAACTCCGTTATTGCTGGTTGGATGGAGTTCTTTTGTTGTCTTACAATTTTGCTCGTGCTGACTCAATGGATACTGTGACTACTCGTAGACCTTAAAGAGGGTTTTCTCTCGAGATGAATCATGGCCACAAGTAAGGGTTAGAAATTTTGAAGGTATTCTGGGGTTAAAAGGTTTCCTTGAATGGGTTCTAGCTGTCGTAATGCACTTCTTTCTTGGGAGATTTTTACTGTACATGCCCATGATATTTCTATCTCTTTTCTTGTCTATATATACTTTTTTATTCTTTTTCTTTTCAGACAATCTCTTTTTGGGGTTTCGCTTTTTTGATTTTTTTAGATTTTAAGGGTAACTCTTTTCTCTTCCCTCATTTTTTTGTTTGGTATATACATTTTCTTCCTGGGAGGGGTTTATAAAAGAAAGGCTCATGGCTCAATAGGTGTAGAAAATGGTATGACTATTCAGGGATGTTTTTTTTTGGCTACTTGGCTTTGAAATGATGGTCTCTTTTGTGGGGTCCTTAAGCAGCTACGTATCTATTTTATCAATACTTACCTTTTCATAAGAGACTTAAGAATAGAATCGTCTTATGTATCCAGCTTTGATAGGCTTAAGAAAGTGATCTTTGTCCATGGTGGTGAGGCGGAGCGTGTACCCCGGGAGCACTTCTCGGATGACGTAAGGTCCCTCCTAGTTGGGCTTGAATTTCCCTCTTGGATCAGCGTGGAGAGAAGTGAAGATTTTCTTGAGTACTGTGTCACCTACCTTTAAATATCAGATGCGAACACGCTTGTTGTAAGCATGTGCGATCCTTCTCTGATAGGCCTGGGTGTGACACATGGCTAGGAGCCTTTTCTCATTTTACAGGTTCAGTTGCTCACAGGGGGACCTCTCTCTTTCGGTTTCTGGTAGATAAGATTTGATGAGAATGCAGAGTGAGGGTACTTCAACTTTTATTGGCAGGATGGCTTCGGTCCCATACACAAGGGTGAACGGTGAGGCCCCTGTAGCGGTATGGATCGATGTTCGGTAAGCCCATAGTGCAAATGGTAATATTTCACTCCAATCGCGGTATGTGACAACCATCTTGTCAAGGATGTAGATGACTATTTTGTTAGCCACCTCCACTGCTCCGTTGGTTTGTGGCCGATATGGTGATGAGCGATAATATTTTATTTTATACTGTTCACAGAAGGCTTGTAGATACCCACATTTGGCACAAGGCCCGAGTAACTTACACTTAGATAAAGGTGTATCCTCTGAGCTTCTGAGAGCACTTCTCGAACACTTAGAACTTAACCCAAACCCTTAGAATCCTATCCCCGACCCTTAGGAACCCTAACCTATAGAACCCCTCTCGAACTCGTTTTAAATTCTCCCGAATAGTGATTGAAAAGAGGAGTGCCAAAGTTTACACAGACCTTTGTTGGAGCTAAGACTTATCCCGTCAGAAAGAGGATGTTCCCAACTTTCCAACAAGCCAATAATCGCCTCAATCTGAGTTGTATACCAAAAGTTATGGCTATTTAAAAATCAGGCAGAAAGGCAGGAAATTAGCCTAGCGTGTGTATTACACACGCTAGGCCAATTTTGACAGATTTTGGCCTAGCGTGTCTAATAGACACGCTAGGCAAAATTTGCTTTTGTCGGCCCCATGGCGGGTTCTGAACCTCTAGGATTCTCAGAGAATACTATTCTCATACCTAGCTTGTCTAATACACACGCTAGGCTTAGGAATAGTGATTTTTCGGGATTTCGTTAGATTTCGAATTTGGAGTTTGAATTGTTGACCACCCCATCCATTGGGGTTGGTTTTGTTAGGACTGTTGAACCCCCACTATCCCTCTTTTTAACCCTTTTGCCACTTAGAACCCCACCCTATCATCTACCATTGAAACCCAATTTCCACCTATCTAAGCCCTAGAAAACCTAGGAAACGTTAGATCCCAATTCCCAATTAGCCCTTTAACCCTTCACTAATCCTCTCCTCTTCTATAAATAGAGAGCCACTATAGACACCCCAATTTTGCCCTCTCAGAGTATACAAACCTGTTCGATCAACCTTTGACCTTACCTACGATCTCCAAAGAATGACTAACCTTCTCTAAAGACCTTAAAACCCTAAATACGGGGACCATATGCTGAAGCAATAGTGTATGGTTAAGTCCAAGACTGAAACAATAGCCCTGTGACTCAAACCCGATCCAGCTCGAAGGAAATCCTGAATTCTGTGCCCTCACAAAGGTGTGTAATTCGATTTCACGCATAGGTGTATACGCGCAATTGGTCCCAAGTTGGACCAGACCTGCTCCTCCCATGGGCCGCCTTGAGAGTCGATTGCGCGCCCTAACCAGCACACGCAATCGATTACACACCCCATCATAGGCGCTTAATGCCCCCCTATTGGACCCGGTCTCTGACTCCCATGATCGCCCAAACTCCACGGTTAAGCGCACGAGTAACGACGCTTAATCGGATTACACACCCTATACACGACGCGTAATTACTTCCAAGTGAGTTGGAACTAGGACTCTTAGTCCAGCCGGTCAACCGACTACCCTAGTCCATGACCAACTCAAACTCTATTAAGCGCACTATAGAGGGCGGGCATTCCAACTACACGTGCTGTACAGGGTGCACAATTGGATCCAAGCCTAGAATTTTGAGACTCCCTCTACGGCGCTTAGCTTAAGGTAATCTCTCTTTAGTTTTTCAGTCATAATTTCTAATTTCTAGTTCTAGTTCCTTGGCTCTAGTTCTAGTTTTTAAGTTTCTTTCTAGTTCGTAATTTTCTTTCTAATTCTTAATTTTCTTTCTGGTTCTTAATGCTAGTTTGAATTCTTCATTCTAGTTCTAGTTCTAATTTTCGATCTCGGTTTTTGATTCCTGATTCTCAATTCTAAGTTCAAATTTAGTTTTTAATCATCAATATTTTCAAAATAATCCTTAGCCACCCGATTTGCCCAAGGGAGCTTATGGAGGGTACTCGGGAATGGGACCGATCCTCCTTAGGATAACAGGTCACAACCCCTTTTTTTAATTAGAATCCTAGTAGGATTAGGAGACTAGGCTAATTAGACTCCTAGTAGGATTAGGAGACTAGATCAATTAGACTCCTAGTAGGATTTGGAGACTAGGATAATTAGACTCTTAGTAGGATTAGGAGACTAGATCAACTAGACTCCTTGTAGGATTAGGAGACTAGGTTAATTAGATTCTCGGTAGGATTAGAAGACTAGATCAATTAGACTCTTAGTAGGATTAGGAGATTAGATTCGTTAGAGTCCTAACAGAAATAAGAAGGCCAAACTAGTTGGATTAAAGACAACCCAAAACTGCTGAAGTTGGCCGACCGACGTTCAGTAAAGGAGTTCAACCTGCAAACCCTCACACTTCTTAAAGCGTGATTAGTGATGTGTTGCAGCATTGATAAATATCTACAGTTGGCGATCGCATCAACCCAGGTATTTTTTACTTAAATTTGCCATTTTCCTTTCAGCAATTTAATATTTCATAATTTATTACTCCATCACCTCTAGCCAGAGTCCACTCGGACCGAATTGGGCTACTTCTTTCGGGGATCGAAAGGAACCCAGAAAAAGCGCGTACCAACAGACTGACGATTGCGATGAGACTCCTTTCGGTAGGGTTGTCTCGATTTAATTAATTTAGTTTTTATTTCCACTTTATTCTATTACTTTTTACACACACTCACACCATATACCTAGCTTTTCGAAAACAAAAAAATATAATAAAATAATAAAAATAAATAAAAAATAAAAAATAAAACTATTTTAAAATGTCAAACTTTAATAATATTGACCCACCCTCATGGGGTTCCCATAGAGACCCCGAGTATAACGTTAGACCATCTCCATGGATAGCCCAATATCGTGCCTGGGTAAACATGGTTAGTGAGAGCGAAAAATACCCCTTTGCTCCAAAAAATACAAATCACAACATCATCAACGAAGATGATAATGGGCAAAGATACACCGCCAGCCAAATTTTAAACCTCACTACCAATAAGCTAAGGGAGAAGAAGAAGCTAATGCCCTATGACAATCCCTGGCCAAGCTATACGAAGCCGCCATGGATCAGAATCTGATAGAAAAAGACAAGTCACCTCGAGAAGCAAACACGAAGAAAGATCACCAACTCCTCCACATATCCTGACGCTAATAGATGCACTCACACCTTATTCAACGACAACCACCGAAAGCAATCCCATCGCGAGAGATCTGGAAAAGACACCACGATAAACATGAGAGACCTCCCTCGACTTCTAGATGACTACATGACTAAGAGAGAACGTTCAAGACAGTCCTTCGGATTTGACAAATTCTATCGAGACCTCGACTTCATTGTTCCCACTGTCCTTAAAGCTCCAAAATTTAACAAATACAATGGTACAGGGAATCCGAACCACCACTTGGCCCTATTATGCAACAATTGTCGACCAATCTGCATTAATCACGGGCTCCTAATCCATTACTTTTAATGATCTCTTGAAGGAGAAGCCCTCGACTGGTTTGCCACTCCACCTCTAACAAAAATCAAGTCTTTTGAAGACTTACCAGATAGATTCCTAGACCAATCAATACCAACACCTAACACATGAAGAGATTAGTCTTGTAGACTTGATACATACATGACAAAAGGATGACGAAGATTGCTCGACGTTCGCCAACCGCAGGAGAAGGCTTGCCACCCGAACGAGGAATCAAATAAGTGATAATAATGTGATAGAAATCGTGATCATTACTACCCGAGAACCCCTTCGATGCATTCTTATCCTAAGCAACCATCACAACTTCACTAGCCTCTATCGTCATGCTTTAAGCATAGAGCGTCACCTGAAGAATGGGGACCTTAATCACCCTACATGTTGGTTAAGACTGCTAGAGCTATTATTTTTATTATTAAAAATGTGATAAAATATGGCAACAAAATAAATCAGAAAAAGGGGAGTGAAACAACACCAAAACAACAATCTATACACAAAACCTTACAAAATCTAGGGCTATTGTAGCAAGTTTTGATAAGTAAGAGTTTGTCCCACAGGGAGTGATGCTTTAAAAATATAAAGTTGTATAGTAAATCTCCAGATCCGGCTAGAAATCTGGCAACTCTAATCCTACACTAGAAAGCAAGATAATGACAAGGTGTTTAGGTGCAACAAAACAAAATAAAAATAAAAACAGAAATAAAACTACAGCTAAAGAAAGAGGATCAAGGAGAATGATGATGGTGTGATAAAATAAAATAAAAATATGGAGAAGTAGACAGCTATGGGCTAATCTCTACTGCAACTCAGATCAAGACACTGGATCTGCAACTATCCTTCACTTGGCTACAAGTATAAGTGCAAGGTAGAAGAATCCAACCTAACCCAGAGGCATGAACTGAACTTAGGGGTATATTTTGTCCACTTGAATGGTCACAGCATATCCCAGGGATTTCATCCAAGCAAAAGGTTAGAGCTGAAATAAGAAAACTATTACAGATACTATGTTTGCAAGGCTACAAGCTCATGCAACCATAGGATCAAACAGTCCATGAAAATCTAGTGAGAACCACAAGAAATCATAGATTGAATGGGGAATTAGAATTAGTTGGTCATTGCTAGAAAAGGGTCTGCAATGACCTAGCTCTCAAGTCTGCAATCTGTGCAAGATCTCAAGTCCATTCACTGAAAGTGGTGTTGTAAAACAGAGGAGAAGTTGGGTTTGTAGTAGTCTCTCACTTGGCTACATTCATAAGTGCAGAGAAAAAGAATCTGGCTCAGCCCTTTGATATAGGCCAGTCTTAGGGTTATATTCCATCCACGCGAATGGTCATAGAACATCCCATAGATGTGGTCCAGTCAATGGGTTAAACTAGAACAGGAAAACTACTGCAGCCACTATGTGTGCATGGCTATAAGTACATGCATCCATAGGTGCATTAAACCCATATAGATATATGTGAAAAGCACAGAAAAAATAAAGATTTTATGGAGCTTTAAACTCGGCATTTCATTGAATAAAAAGAAATTACAATGATTGCCCTCAAGGTAGTAGTCCTTACAAAATCCCAAAACAGCTCACTATGTTATTACAAAATTGATTGCAAAACTGAAATATACTTAGCTGCTACAAAGAACATTAACCCAACATTGCTGCTGAGCTAAGGAAGAAGAAAGAAGAAAATAAAAAGGAAACAAAACCCTAAAATATAAACCCTAAAAGTGACCTTAGGCTAATCCTGGCTCCCTTCCCAAGACAGCTTATAGCGTATTTATACAATCCATAAAGCTATATTTTGCATTGGCTAATAAGAAATAAGAATATTTAGAGCTGTTGTCACGGCCCATTTGTGGCCAAATAATGCCTTGGGATGTGTGGAACTGCTCAGCACCTTGGGATGTGTGCCCTAGCTATTGTGGAAACCCAAGAATGCCCCTAGAGTTTGAATATGGTTGCTGGAACCCATGCCTAGAGTAGATAGGCTTCAAAATTATGTATCTTTAGAGGTTCTCGAGCAGTTGGAATGCTTCAGGCGGCATCAGGTTGTAATCTCGAGCAGATCTTGATAGGTTAAGTGCTTTAGGCTATTGATCTCGAGCAGTTCTCGAGAGGCTCTTCAGCAGGCTTTAAACAGTTTGACAAGTTAAGTGGGGACTGCTACAACTCGACAGGTTCATTGTTTCAGCACAGAACAACTCGACAGGATCATTGGCTTAAGGTATTGCAACTTGACAGGATCTCGAGAGGCTCTTGGTAGGTTAAAACAATAGCTAGACAAGTGTTAAGCGGTGAAAAATACCTTTTTTCACCTCCTAACCTAACCTTTGGTGGACCCTTGAGCTGACTAATAATGTGTTTTAAGAATATTTTATAGATAAGCAATAAATTGCAAGCTTAGTGCAAATATTCACTAAAAAGAGTCAAAGAAGCAATTTGCTGCTCAACATGTGACCTTATAGCTCAAAGGCTAGCCAATCAAGCAGTCTACAAGAGCCTTAGAGATTCATGAGAATGTCTTGAACCCAACTGGGGATGCTTGAGGCCAAGTGCATTTGCAAAGAATGAAGATTGAATCCACCAAGAGGTTGCTGAGTGTTGAACAAATGAAGAATAGCCCATTTGAGAGGTGTGCCAGTTATGGAAGCACTGAAAATAAGCTGTCGAGAGGTTCCATGAAGATGTCGAGAACTCTCCAGCACCTGTCGAGAAGTTTTAAAGGTTAATTATAACCTGTCGAGAGGTCCTGAGGAGAAACTGTGAATAGATTGAGAGGATTCCAGATCCTGTCGAGAGGTTGGGAGTGCAGTGTGGATCCTATAAACACCTTACATCAAGGTGCAGGGGATGTCGTGAGGTTCAACTGAACCTGTCGATAGCGTAAGTCAACCTGTCGACAGCTTACCTGAAGCCAGGCGCATTCTCGCGAGGATAGATAGAAGCTGTCGAGAGCTCAGCGGTAGATTCTATAACAAGTTGACAGGATGATTATAACCTGTCAAGAGGTTGAATGGAGGAATGGACAGAACGGTGAAACAGGCTTCCAATCCTGTCGAGTTGTTTCAATCTTGTCGAAAGCCACATAGATCCTATCGACGAGTAATTAAATCCTATCGACTAGTACAATTCAACTCATCGAGAGGTTTCTAAACCTATTGAAATGAAGAGCAAGGAGACAGAGAACTTGTCGAGAGGTTTCCTGAACCTCTCGACACTCGAATTAGGGACTTCTTAGCATGTTTCTTTATCAGCTGTCAATTTCAAAAGTCTGTGCACACATCCCAGAGCACGTTAGCAACCCCTGAGGGTATTTTTGGCATTCAACTGTGCACGATTGGAAACCCTAACTGCCTCACGTGTATTTGCTGGTTGTGAACCAATGGGAGAAGAGTTTCTAGAATAGAAATCAACCACATCAGCAGTCCAGAATAATATAATTATTCTCTTGAGCTCTGATTGGCTGAAACGGATCTGAGACAGAGGGAGAAGCTATAAATAGAAGAGAACTTTTACAGAAAAACCATCCAAAATTTGAGAGAACCAGAGCTTAGTTCGAGATCCATTTTTCCCTCCAAATTCTCCCTCTTTCTTCCTTCTTCTCCCATTCTCTCTTTAGCCAATCATGAGTGGCTAAACTCTTTTCAGTAGTTAGGGTGAGGTCTTGAGCTGTAGATCAAGAGTTTCAGAGGCTTGTAAGAGATTATATATTACATAGATTGCAGATCTGGGCATAATAGTATTGTAAGTTTACAATATAATTGTAATTTTTAAAGGTGATTCTAATCTAGATTTCACTTCTTCATATTTGATTTCCCTGGATGCCAGCCAGAAATGGGGAGCTAGTAGCCTGGCACTTGTAACATCTGCAATAGTTTACCTGTTCAATCAAGATCAATAGATTGGAGCAATCTTTGGGATGAACTGTATCCAGTAGAAGGGCATATCCTAACCTCAGGATTGCTTTGATCCATTGGTGGAGATTGGATTCTTATACCTAACATCTGTCGGGGGAACCCGGGTAGCTGGGAGCCAGATAGAGGATTATTGCAAATCTGTCCTCTACACTATCTTTGATTCATTTGATTTTCAGTAAGAAACCAAGACCCCTAGCTGCTGTTCTCCACCTTTTGAATTTTTACCTTTCCTATATCTCCCCTCATCTTTGTGTTTGATCAGATCTGGATCAAGTGCATTTAACTTTTATAGTTTGTAGTAAAAGTGACAAAAACCTAGAACCTCTCCTCTTTCCTATTTTAGTTTAGCTTAAATTAGGATAAAATACCAAATCTACCATAGATATGGAGATTTACTATAGTTGAACCACATTTCCCTGTGGACATACCCTTACTTACCTTTTAAAACTTGCTACAACAGCCCTAGTTCTTGCAGGACTGGTTTCTCACCTTGATTCCATATATTTGTAATTTGTGCCTTTTAATTGGCTATTTTAATCATATAATAATTACAAGGTGGTAGCACAACAAGTTTTTGGCGCCGCTGCCGGGGACTTGTGTTTTTAACTTGGTAGATCTAAGTTTTTCTCATTTTTAGAATTAGATTTTTAATTGCCTGTTTAGTGTTTGACTAATTGCTGCTGTAATTTTTTGTAGTTCAATTGTTTGTTTCAGATCTGGATCTGTGGTGTTGAAAAGAGCATTGTACTAATTGGAGAAGCAAGCTTTGCTTAAGTTTGCATTTCCTAACTCTATTTATATTTCTAGATCTGTAGTTTTGTAGATCTGCAACATTAGTTGTGTATTTTGCGATTGTTTTGATTGAATTTGTGCTGTAATTTTCTGCGTTGAATTTGGTTTTTGCTATGTGTATGCTTGGTGGGAGATCTCTTAATCCTGAGATTGCTCCCTTAGATCTTGAAGTTGAAAGACTTCTCAGACCTAAGCAAACCATACACACACCTTTAGTTGATTCTGAAATTGCTGTAATGAGTGAGCAACCTTGGACTTTAAAGGAATTCAATGCACCAGGGGTTTACATTTCTCCCTTATGTATTCAATTCCCTGCTGTCCAAGGGAACTATGAGATCAAGTCTTTTATCATATAGATGTTACCTTCATATCATGGCCTGAGCAAAGAAGACCCATACAAGCATATTGATGAATTTTTAGGACTGTACACTACCTTTAATATTGTAGGTTTGGGGGAGGAAGCAACCAGGTTGAGACTCTTTCCTTTTTCACCAAAGGATAGAGCCAGAACTTAGTTGTCAATGTTCCCAACCAACAGTATTCAGTTCTGGAATGACCTTCAATGTCAGTTTTTGGCGAAGTTTTTTCTCATGTCCAAAATAAGTCAGCTGAGGAAGAGCATTATCTCATTTGCTCAAGCCTCAACTGAATACTTTCACCAAGCCTGGGAGAGATTAAAAGAACTCTTGAAGTAATGTCTCGATTACCAAATTCCTGAATGATAACTTGTCCAAAGTTTCTATCAAGGGATTGATCTTAAAAGCATGGATATGGTTGATGCCTCTTGTGGTGGTACATACCTCCATAAGACTGCTGATGAGGCTTGGGAGTTATTTGATATCATCAATGAAAACTCCATGCAAAGGGAGACCTGGGCAAGAGATTTTGAGACTCCTAGAGTGGTGAGAGAAAATACTACCAGAGGAAAAATGTATGAGGTGAGTGGACATAATGATTTAGAGAGGAAAGTGGATAGCTTGACCCAAAAGTTTGATAAGCTCATGGGAGCAATGCAGTCTCCAATGGCTACCAAAGTGGAAGATGCATGTGTCATATGCTAGTCCCCCACTCAGTCCCATGAGGAATGTCCCTCAGCTGCCCAATTTCTAGACTTTGTGATGGAACATGTGAATACTGCTTAGTCTTATGAACAACAACCTACTGCTGGCTATCATTGGAGAAACCACCCCAACTTGAGGTGGAGACAAGATAACTTTCAAAACCAGTAGCAGCAGCAGCCACAACAATCCATGCCTTATAAGAATGCCCAGCCATACCAGTAGAATTATTTTCTAAGGCCCCAATACCAACAGCCCATGGCCCATCCAATGGTTCAATCGGTGCATCAACGTGCACCAGCCCCAGCACCATCTAGGTCCCTCACATTTGAAGAGCAAGTTCTGGCTTCACTGTAGAATTTAGGCCCTTTATCTCAAATTGTTAACTCCCACAGTCAAAGCATCAAGAAGATAGAGGACCACCTTGGTCAACTATCTAATTCTTTGACTAAGAGAGAGGAGGGGAGACTGCCCAGTCAACCCATGAATAATCCAAAGGGATAATATATAGTTGGTGAGACTCCTTCCCATGAAGAAGTAAAATCTGTCACCACCTTGAGGAGTGGGAGGCTGGTGGATAACCAAGTTGGTATTGAGCCTGATGAGTCAAGAGCAGAAAATGAAGAAACAACTCATGAAAATATGCCGCAGGAGCAGCATATAAAAAATAAGGGGAGTGATGTGCCCCAACAGAAAATTGAAAACAAAAATATAGAAAAATCTGATGAATTTGCTAAGGCTGCAAATGGGAGGACAGTTCCCCATGTGCCATTTCCTAATGCATTGAAAGCAGCTTCTCCTTTTGACAAGGGAAATGCTAAGGTTGAAGAGATGATGGAAACTTTCAAACAAGTAAAGATCAACTTGCCTTTACTTGATGCCATCAAGTAAGTTTCAGCCTATGCAAGATTTTTGAAACAATTGTACACCCACAAAAGATAGTCTAGGATACACTTATCCAAGAAGGTCTTTTGTGCTGAGAAAGTGAACCAAGTGCTATCTATTGTAACTCCAACCAAGCTTCAAGACCCTGGAGTTCCCACAATCCCCTGCATCATTGGGGATCATACTATTGAGAAGACCTTATTAGATCTGGGAGCTAGTGTAAGCCTACTTCCATATTCTGTTTATGAGAAGTTAGGCTTGGGAGAATTGAAGCCCATACATGTGGTGCTACAACTAGCAGACAGATCTTAAAGGAAGCCTGTGAGAATGATAGAGGATGTTTTAGGTAAAGTTGATAAATTTTTCTATCCAGTAGATTTTCTGGTTCTTGATATAGAGCCAAGCAAGTGCACCACCTCTATTCTTGTGATTTTGGGCAGACCTTTCTTGGCCACTGCCAACGCTTATATTTAGTATAGATCAGGAGTAATGGAGGTGTCTTTTGGCAACATGAAGGTTAAATTAAATGTTTACAATGCAACAAATCTGCCTCACTTGAATGGTGAGGATTGTTTTTCAATTGATGTTTTGGATGAGCATGTGGAAGAGCCTTTTCTCAAGCTGCTGCATTATAATGATTTTTGTGATGATTTTGGTAATGTTGTTGAGAATGTGTGGAGTGAGATTATGAAAGAAGAGAACCCCACACCCATGGTTCAAGAGGTGAAAGCCTTAATTTCTGATGTGGGCCAACAACAAGGTATCCTCCTTGGAAACCTGCTGTGATGCCTCTTCCACCACCATCAAAGGCACTTTTGTTGCCTTCACTTGTATATCCACCAGAGGTGGAGTTGAAACAGCTGTCTAAGACCTTAAAGTATGCTTTTTTAGGGGCAAATTAGAAATTGTCAGTGATTATTTCTTCCTCTCTCACTAATGAGCAAGAGGAATAGTTATTGTGTGTTTTAAAGAAGCATAAGAGAGCAATTGGCTAAACCATTGCTGACCTTGGGGGCGTCAGCCCTGCTGTGTGCATGCATAAAATTCACCTAGAAGAGGGTTTCAAATCCTTTAGAGAAATGCATAAAAAATTGAATTCCCACATACAAGAAGTGGTGATGAAAGAAGTGGTCAAATTGTTAGATGCTGGAGTTATCTACTCAATTTCAGATTCTGAATGGGTGGAACCTACTCAGGTGGTACCTAAGAAATCTAGAATTTCTGTGATTAAAATTGATGTTGGTGAGCTTGTTCCAACTAGGGAAACCACAGGTTGGAGGGTGTGTAAAGACTATCGAAAGCTCAATCTGAAAACCAGAAAAGATCATTTCCCTTTGCCCTTCATTGACCAAATCTTGGAAGTTAGCAGGAAAGTTTTTCTATTGTTTTCTTGATGGATATTCAGGGTATAACCAAATCCCTGTTTATCCACAAGACCAAGAAAAGACAACTTTCATATGCCCATTTGGCACCTTTACCTATCGAAGGATGCCATTTAGATTGTGTAATGCACTTGGAACTTTCCAAAGGTGCGTGCATGCTATATTTTCTGACATGATTGAGTAGTTTCTAAAGATTTTCATGAATGATTTTTTTATTTTTTGGGATAGTTTTAGCCAATGTCTACAACATCTCAACCTTGTGCTACAGAGATGTGAGGAAACCAACTTGGTTTTAAGTTGGGAAAAGAGCCATTTTATGATCACTCAAGGCATTGTTTTTGGCCATGTGATTTCTCACAGAGGCATTGAGGTAGACATGGCTAAAATAGATCTGATTGCACATTTACCCCCACCAAAAATTGTGAAATAAGTAAGATCATTCTTGGGACGTGCTGGCTTCTATAGGCGATTTATCAAAGATTTCAGCAAAATCTCAAAACCTCTTTGCCACCTGTTGTGCCAAGAGGTTCCCTTTGATTTCAATGGTGAATGCCTTAAGGCCTTTGAGCTGTTGAAAAGTTACCTAACCTTTGCACCTATCTTTCAAGCACTTGATTTTTCAATACCTTTTGAGCTGATGTGTGATGCATCAGACTTTGCAATTGGTGCAGTCTTGGGATAAAGGAAGGATAAGGCCCCTTGAGTGATTGCATATGCCAGCAAAATCATGATTGATGCTCAGTTAAATTACACCACAACTGAGAAGGAACTGTTGGCAATTGTTTTTGCTTTAGATATATTCAGGTCTTATGTGTTGGGATCTAAGATAGTAGTTTTCACAGACCACTTAGCCCTAAAATACCTTTTGTCAAAAAAGGATGCAAAGTCTTGATTGATCAGATAGATCCTCTTATTACAGGAGTTTGATCTTGAGATTAAAGAAAAAAAAGAGGTTGAAAATATAGTTACAGACCACCTATCTAGGATCCTAACAGAGGAATTTGATAGGCTACCTGTTAATGACTCCTTTCCGGATGAACAACAGTTTGTTATCAGCACCTCTACACTTTTCTTTGCAAATATTGTGAATTACTTGACAGTAGGGAAGATTCTCTCACATTGGAACAAAATGGACAAGGATCTATTCTTTTCACAGATCAGATATTATATGTGGAAAGATCCATACCTATTCAAGCATTGTGCAGACCAAGTGGTGAGGAGATGTGTCCCTGATGAAGAATTCCACAATGTGCTAACTATGTGTCATGAACAGGCTTGTGGAGGCCACTTCAGTGAGAATAAAACTGCTGCTAAGGTGCTCCACAGTGGATTTTATTGGCCCACTCTCTTCAAGGATGCATGGCTTTATTGTAAAACTTGTGAAAGATGCCAAAAGATGAGAAGTATCTCCCAAAGAAACTCTATGCCTTTACAGCCAATACTTGTGATTGAACTTTTTGATATTTGGGGGATAGACTTCATGGGTCCCTTCCCTCCTTCCTTTGGATACAACTATATTCTTGTAGCTGTGGACTATGTGTCCAAATGGGTTGAAGCCATAGCTACAAGAACAAATGATCACAAGGTTGTCCTCAATTTCTTGAAAGACAATATTTTCTCCAGGTTTGGCACCCCCAGAGCTATTATTAGTGATGGGGGAGAACCACTTTTGCAATAGAGAGTTTAAAAACCTACTTAGAAAGAACTTTGTGACACACAGAGTTGCCACCCCATACCACCCACAAACCAGTGGGCAGGTGAAAATTTCTAATAGGAAAATCAAACACATTTTGGAGATAATAGTGAAAGTGGATAGGAAGGATTGGTTCTTGAAGTTACCTGATGCTTTGTGGGCTTATAGGACTGCCTATAAGACCCCAATAAGCATGTCTCCCTTCAGGCTGGTATATGGCAAGGCATGCCATTTACCAGTAGAGCTTGAGCACAAGGCTTATTAAGCTGTTAAAGCATTGAATACTGACTTAAAATCTGCTGGCACGCACAGGAAACTCCAGCTATCAGAGCTGAGGTTGGAGGCATATTCAAATGCTAGGATCTACAAGGAGAAAACCAAGGCTTTCTATGACAAGCATCTACTGAGGAAAGAGTTCACAGCTGGCAACAAGGTATAGCTGTTCAACTTCATATTGATACTTTTCTCAGGTAAGTTGAGATCCAGATGGGAGGGACCTTACATAGTTGAGCATGTATCCCCATCTGGAGCTGTGGAAATCAAGGATCCAAAAGATGGAAGGACCATGAAAGTGAATGGACAAAGGCTCAAGCTTGTTGTTGAAAATGTGGTGGAGCCTGTACTGACCATTCACTATCATAAACCTCCATAACATGTCTGAGTCTCAACAATATATACTATGTATAATAACTCATGTGTTTGGATATTTCTGTTTCTTTTGTTTAATTTCTGTTTGGCATTGTACATAATTTTTTGCCATGTATGTCCGTACCTCAGGTAGGATAATGAGTCAAATTGGTGAAGTGACCTGAGTTGGAGTGTCAAATATGTTGGGAAAGGAATTAGGAATTGATTACAAGCCTGTTTAAACTGAAGTATAACCTGTCGATAGGCTTTATGAACATCTCAACAGGTTCTGAGAGTTCCCAGTCTACTTTTCGACAAGATCTAGAAGCTGTTGAGAGGTGTGAACTAATTCTCAACAGGTTCTGAAGATAAAAAAATGGTTGTCGATAGGATCCAGGAGCATTTCGATAGGTTCTGAAGATTTTTGGTTGAATTCTCGACAGGTTCAAGGTACCTATCGAGAGGTTCTATGAACCTCTCGAAGTAACTTTTCTGGAGCCTAGAACTTGTCGAGAGGAGTGCATATTGAGTTCAAAGAACCTGTCGAGAGGTTTTGTGAACCTCTCGAAATGATTGTTGTTATCTATTGAAACCTATCGGCAGGATTGCGTGAACCTCTCGCAAGGATCAGTGGCTTTCTACTCTTCAACAGGTTGCATTAACCTATCGACACCTTGCCCGAATCCTGTTGAAAGTCGTTTCCCACTGCTTTAAACCTAACGACTTCGCGCTTTAAGTTTTCTCTGGCGATTTTTCCACTTTTCTTTTTATCTCTATATCTCACTGGCTGTTACTCCAAACCACTGGCCATTTTCCCCATTGCTTTAGCTCATCAAAAGCTACACTTTGCACCTGGTCTGAGCTGGTTTGGGGTTGTGCATTTTAAGATCTGAGAAACCCTAGGTTTCAGCTGGTAAGCCTCTCTTCTGCCCCACTTTGTGCTTTTAGCATTGCATTTGCAAGTTGGTGTGCTTAATTTGATTGATAACAAAGGTTTGTGTGGTTATTACATTTGATTGTGAGAAATTGATTGAGTAATGACTGGTCAAGACGATACCTTGGCTAATCTTTTCAAAGTACCTTCTAAATCCACCACCAAAGCCACTAGGAAGTCCAGTAGCCTCACCACACAACCCACTGAATTCCCACTTGTAAAAGGAAGCTGGTTATGGACCAAGTTGATAATACTATGAAATCCAAGAAAGCCAAAAAATCAAAGAGGGTCCAAACCAGTGAAGAATTTGTTGAGGAGGCCCCGGAGGTAGAAACCATTTTTTCTGAGCCTACCATTGTTCCTGAGTCTAAGAATAGCCCTGTGGCTGAGCCTGAGGTCCCTGAGAACAGATCCATTTCCAATAAATTTGTGGATGCCTTAGGCCTGATCCCAGAGACAATTGTTCACACCCCTTACTTTGCTAAGGAAATGGATTGCAAGGCCACCATGGACTATTTGGTGAAGACAGGTCTGACCCCATTGCAAGAAAAATCATACCCTAGGCTGGTCAAGTTATGGTATCAGAACCTGAGGAAGAAGACCATGCGAGGTTCAACTGATCCTTGTTTGGAGATTGTAATTGATCACCAAGAGATTGTTATCAATTACCAGGATTTAGGGGTGGTTCTTGGAGTCCCTTCTGTTTTTGATGTTTCTTATGGACTGCCTGAGCCTGAGACTATTCCCTTCAAAGCAATGGCCAGGCACCTCACTCATGTGGGGTCTAGGGAGTCAATAATGAGGAGATATTTACACCCTAGCATGTTATTCTTTGATTCTATTTTGAGGAAGAACATTTATGTGAGTGGCCATTAACAAGAGAGAAGAACACCAATAGTGGACACCTTATAATTTTTCTCTAAGGGCCAATTTTTGAATGCTGCTTGGCTGGTGTTTGAAGCCATGGTGGATGTAAATGATAAATGAAGGAAGGCCCAAGCCCTACCAGGGCTCCCCTACAACAGGCTCATCACTACCTTGCTTAAGAGAGGAAACTTTATTTTTAGAGGGGATAAAGAAGTGGAAATTGTGAATCCCAAAATGTTTGGAAAGAGGGCCTGGTCTGCCGGTAGGACTCTCATTGGGAAGAGCAAAAGAAAATCTGTGGAGAGTCCTGAAAGGGAGGAACCTCAAGTTGCCAGCTCTGCAGCTGCCCCTTTTATTCCCTCAGCACCTGCAGTCATCCCTTCCATTCCTCCCACTTTTGTGCCCTTGCCCAGTGTCAACCTTGACATCCCTAGCTTTTTCATCCCATCAGCTGCTCTACCATCCATCTCATTTCCTTTGCCCTCCATTCCAGTTTCCATACCTCCCAACACTTCAACCTCCCTCTCCACCATCACCACATCCACACTTTTCTCTACTCCTCTTACCATAGACCCCAACACTAACTTACCCATTCTTACTCCAGCCCCAATCCTTACCTCAATTTCATTACCCAACCCATCCATCTCAGCTTTTGAACCCTCAAGCCCACACCCTTCCACTTTAGCTGAACCAGCCATCACGTCCCCACCATCCATGTCCTTCAACATTAACCCTACCTTCTTCATATCACCTCCTCACACCCAGGACTAAATAATCACTGAGGGATATTCATCCCTAATTGACTCCATTATGGAGGACATTGGGTATGAATATACCCCCCTACCTGACTCTCCACAGCCAACCCATTTACACACCTCACCCACTCCACCTTTTGACCATACCCACACTCCCCCTTTCCAACCAATTCCACCAATCCAACCCACAGCCCCTGTCACACTTGACCCTTTACCCCATATCCTCAACCTTTTACTTTCCCTTTAATCCCAAGTGATGGCCAACAACTAAACCTAATCATCAATTGAAGCCACACTCCACGCTATGAACTTCACACTCCAACACGAAGCCTCCATTCCTTCCACTGTGCTTGCCATCAATTCCACTTTACAAATTTTAACCCAAGCATCCCAACAGCCTGATATCCCTTTACCCATCCATTTTACCACTCCCCCACTTCTCCACAACCCTTAAAAGTGGCTGAACCTATCCCTGAAGTTCCTCTCCCTACCTTTACCACTGCCTCCATCCAAATTGACCCTGCCCCTGAGGTTTCATTTGCCCAACCCATTCCCTCTACTTCTACCCCACCCATTCCATCATCCATCCCCCTCCACAGCTAGATGGCCCTACTTCCCCTGCTGATCAGTCCATCCTACCTACTTCCTTTAATCCCTCACCTCCCTACCTTACTCTCCTAAGGGCCATGCAAGACAATGCCTATATTAAGAGAGATGTACTTAGAAGCATGGTTGACCTGAGAACCACTGTGAGGCAGCCTCTGCTTGACCACATCAAATTTCTACAAGTGACTTACAAGCTGGAGAAGAAAGAGATATAGAAGGGTTGGCAGGAAATTATGGTGTAATACAATCAGGAGAAGAATAGAGCTGAGGGCCAGGAGGATGTGATAAAGGCCTTGCAGGCACAGCTGAGAGTAGCAAAGGATAAAGCTCATGATTATGGGCTGACTATTGCAGCCTTATAGAAGAACTTAACTGAAAAGACTGACAAGGAGTTAGCTGAGACTATTTCCAAAGAATTAAACCCTGATGCACCTTCCTCCACAAGGTCCCAGTCCACTGCTACTGCTCGAAAGAAAGAAAAGGGTAAAGGACTCAAAGATCCACCTGAGGTTGTAGAGGAGTCAGATGATTAGAGTTGTACAGTTAGGATATTTTTACATAATCTCTTATAGAACACTTTCCTTTACATTGTACATATTTTTATATTATCAATGGAATTTCTCTTTAGTCTAGTTACTGTGCTTTTCTTGCTTTCTTTCTATTTTATTGTTTGCTTTCTTGTCATTAGTTGTGTGTTTTGTTTACCACTGGTTCTTATTTTTTTAGTGTATTGATGTTCTTTGTTTAGTTGCAGTTTATTTGTTTATTTTTATTTCCTTGTTTCTCTGTATATGTTTCTCTCATGCTGCACATTTCTTTATCTTTGAATCAGTGAGGAAACTGCTCCTCATAGGTTTGGGGGTGTTGCAAGATTTGCCAATGGATAGTTAATGATAGTGCAACAAGGTTTTAACAGAAATTAAAAAAATAAAATAATTTCCCACCTGATATTTTTATAGAGGAAATTAAAAACTTTTTAAAACCGGAACATGTTATAGTTCTAACATTTTCATGAAGTAAATGTCAGGAATTTTCAAAAATTGGTGCTTAGTGAACTTGAAAAGAGAGAAAATTGCGAGGATATGCCCTAGAAATCTGATGGAAGACCATACCCAGTGAGATTTGGGCTTGAAAAATTTTCTTTGAAGAGTGTTTGGCAATTTCTTCTACTCTAAGGACTGATTGGATCTACCTCTGCTCACTAGAATTTAGGCAAATCCAAGTTGAAATAGCTTGACAGCATTCATGACATTGAGGACATGAAGTAAGGCCATCCCTTGGACAGTTTGAGTTATAAATTTCCCACCTTTGAACTACCCTTAACACACACCTTTTAAGCCTCAAAAATCCCAGTTTTCTTTGACAACTAGAAAATTTGAATCCAAAATCTCTTGACCTATTTCAGTTCACCCTCAATCTGAGAAACTAGGAAATAGGAGGGAAAATGAGATTAAAGGAGCAAAGTTTGACAATTTGGTGAAGGAAGAAGAAAATATAGTTGAAGGCAAGTGTGATGTATAGTTGTGGCATTCCAGCCCATAAAAAGAAAAATAGAGAAAAATACAAAAGAAAAAGCATACAAAAAGAAAAGAAAAAAAACAGAAAAGTAAAATGAAAGAATGAGAAAGAAAAGTCATTTCATTGAAAAAAAAAAATTTGAAAAGAAGATTAGGAACTGATTACTTCTAATCTGAAAATTCAAGAAGTAGATGGAACTATGCTGAAATGAAGGTTGTGAAGTTGCAAATCACCTCCTTTATTCTCAATTTTGAATCCCATTCCACCCTTTTATTCTTTATAAACTTCACCCATAAGCCACATTACAACCCAATAAAAAGACCTTATTGATCTGAAATTGATTGGGCTGTCATGTGGAGATGAGAATTTATTTGATCTATAGTGAAAGGAGTTAGAAAATTTCAGAAGTTAGAGCAATGCCTATGCTCATGCTTGCAGTCCTATTTGAGGGCTATAACTACTCTTGAGCTGTGTGAATTGATACATCCTTCTATTTTTGTTGAGAATGACAGCCCTGGTGAACTTTGGGTCTGAAATTAGGATTGATGGGGGTATTATCCAAACATTATTCTCAATTTGAGGGTAAGCTTTGTATTAATTTTCATACAAAATACCTGGACATGAGCTGATTGATTGTGAAGGAGTTATAGCAGAATTTTTGTTTTAAATTGTCATGTTTTTGCTGAGAATCCTCTAAAATTGAATGGATAAGGTGTGAAATGAATTTTATATTGCTTGAATTTTGTTTTAACATGATGCATTGATGTTAACTAATTTTATTGGAGAAGTTTGTGGGTAACTTCACTATAAACCCTCAGGAGACTTCACTCTTCCACTAGGGATCACCTAGCGGTTTAAAAGGCTTGATACATATGCTAAATGCATCTCTGTTCCCTATAAAAGTGGCATGTTTTATTTTCAATAATTGTTTTTATTTTCTCCTTTCCTCAGGGATTAGCAAAGCTTAGGTTTAGGGGTGTGTTAAGTAGTGAAAAATACATTTTTTCACCTCCTAATCTGACCTTTGGTGGACCCTTAAGCTGACTAATAATATGTTTTAAGAGTATTTTATAGATAAGTAATGAATTGTAAGCTTAGTGCAGATATTTACTTAAAAGAGCCAAAAAAGCAATTTGCTGCTCAACATGTGACCTTACAGCCCAAAGGCCAGCCAATCAAGTAGTCCACAAGAGCCTTAGAGATTCATGAGAATGTCTTGAACCTAACTGGGGATGCTTGAGGCCAAGTGCATTTGCAAAGAATGAAGATTGAATCCACCAAGAGGTTGCTGAGTGTTGAGCAAATGAAGAACAACCCACTTGAGAGGTGTGTCAGCTGTGGAAGCACTGAAAATAAGTTGTCGAGAGGTTCCATGAAGCTGTCGAAAGCTCCCCAGCACCTATCGAGAAGTTTTGAAGGTTAATTATAACCTGTCGAGAGATCTTGAGGAGAAACTGTGAATAGATCGAGAGGATTCCAGATCTTGTCGAGAGGTTGGGAGTGTAGTGTGGATCCTATCGACACCTTACATCAAGGTACAAGGGAAGTCGTGAGGTTCAACTGAACCTGTCGACAGCGTAAGTCAACCTGTCGACATCTTACCTGAAGCCAGGCGCATTCTCGCGAGGATATATAGAAGCTATTGAGAGCTCAGTTATAGATTCTATAACAAGTCAACAGGATGATTATAACATGTCTGGAGGTTGAATGGAGGAATGGACAGAATGGTGAAATAGGCTTCCAATCCTGTCGAAAGCCACATAGATCCTATCGACGAGTCATTAAATCCTATCGACTAGTGCAATTCAACTCATCGAGAGGTTCCCAAACCTATCGAAATGAAGAGCAAAGAGACAGAGAATCTATCGAGAGGTTCCCTGAACCTCTTGACACTCGAATTAGGGACTTCTCAGCATGTTTCTTCAGCAGCTGTCAATTTCAGAAGTCTGTGCACACATCCCAAGGCACGTCAGCGACCCCTAGGAGTATTTGAAGTGCATTGGGAAATGGCAAATGGGGGACTGATCTCCCATTTGCTGCCTTAGCAATCTCATTAGATTTTTCTTTATTTTTATTTTCATTTTTATATTGGGGTACATCAGCACCCCCCTTATTTCTTATATGTTACTCCTGTTGCATATCAACATGGGTTGTTCTTTCATTTCTTACACTTTTCTCATCAAGCTCAACACTAACTTTATTGTCAACCAGCCTTCCACTTCTCAAAGTGGTGACAAATTTGGTTTCTTCATGTAAAGAAGTCTCACCCACCATATACTGCCCTTTTGGGTTGTTCATGGGCTAACTAGGCAGTCTTCCCTCCTCTCTCCTAGTCAAAGTATTGGATAGCTGACCAAGGTGGTCCTCTATCTTCTTAATAATTTAGCTATGGGAGTTAACAGTTTGAGACAAAGAGCCCAAATTCTGTAATGAAGCCAGAACTTACTCTTCAAATGTGAGAGATCTAGAGGGTGCTGGGGCTAGTGCACTTTGATGCACAGGTTGTGCCATTGGCTGAGCTATAGGCTGCTGGTATTGAGGCCTTGGAAAGTAATTCTGCTGGTAGGGCTGGGCATTTCTATAAGGCATGGACTGATGTTGTGGCTGCTGCTGCTAGCTTTAGAAAGTATCTTGTCTCTACCTCAAGTTGGGGTGGTTTCTCCAATGATAACCAGCAGTTGGCTGTTGTCCAAAGGACTGAGTAACATTCATATGTTCCATAACAAGGTCTAGAAATTGGGTAGCAGAGGGACATTCCTCAAGGGAGTGAGTGGGGGACTGGCATATCAAACATGCCTCCTCCACTTTGGCAGCCATTGGAGACTACATTGCTCCCATGAGCTTATCAAATTTTTGAGTCAAGCTATCCACTTTTCTTTCCACATCATTGTATCTACTAACCTCCTATATTTCCCCTCTTTTAGTGGTCTCTCTCACCAATCTAACAGGGGTCTCAATTTTTCTTGACAAAGTCTCTCTTTGCATTTGAGTTTTCACTAATAATATCAAACAACTCCAAAGCCTCATCAGTTGTCTTGTGGAGGTAAGTAACCACCACATGAGGCATCAACTATGCCCCTACTCTTGGGATCAATTTATTGATAGAAACTTCGAATAAGTTGCTATTCAGGAATTTGGTGATGGGGACATTGCTTTAAGAGCTCCTTAAATCTCTCCCATGCTTGGTGAAAGTCTTCAGTTGGGGATTGAGCAAATGAAATTATGCTCTTTCTCAGCTGACTTGTTTTGGACATGGGGAAAAACTTAGCTAAAAATTAACATTGAAGGTCATTCCAAAACTGAATACTATTGGTTTGGAGCATGGACAGCCAAGTTCTGGCTCTATCCTTTAATGAAAAAGGAAAGAGTCTCAACCTGGTTGCCTCCTTCCCCAAACCTGCAATGTTGAAAGTAGTGCACAGTTCTAGGAATTCATCAATGTGCTTGTATGGGTCTTCCTTACTCAGGCCATGATATGAGGGCAGTAGCTGTATGATGGAAGATTTAATCTCATAGTTCCCTTGGACAGCAGGGAATTGAATGCAGAAGGGAGAGTTGTACACTCCTGGTGCATTGAATTCTTTCAATGTCCTAGGTTGCTCACCCATTACAGAAACTTCACAATTAACCACAGGTGTGTGTGGGGATTGCTTGGGTCTAAGAAGTCTTTCAACTTCAACCAAGCATACACACAGCAGGAACTAAGTACAACACACAAAATTACAGCATAGATTTTAGCAAAACAATTTCAAAAATACACAACTATTGTTGTAGATCTAAAAATAAAAAAAGAGTTAGGAAATGAAAACTTTAGCACAGCTTGCTCCTCCAATTAGCATAATGCTCCTCTCTGAATTTCAGATCCAGATCTATAACACCAAATTAAACTACCAAAAACTACAGTAGTAATTAATCAAACACAAAACAAGCAATTATAAATCTAAATCTAAAATGGGAAAAAAAAAAAAAAAAACTTAGATCTACCAATTTAAAAACACAAATCCCCGACAGCGGTGCTAAAAAATTGCTGTATTGGGTATCTTGTAATTATTAAAGAGTTAAAATAGCAAATTAAAAGGACAAATTACAGTAAAATGGATCCAAGGCAAGCAACCAGTCCTGCAAGAACCAGGATTGTTGTAGTAAGCTTTAAAGGTAAGTCAGGGTAGGTCCACAGGGAAATGTGTTTTAAAATGGGATAAATCTCCATATCTGTAACAGATCTGGCACTCTAGCATATCCTAGTTTAAAAATAAAGTAAGAAAGGAAAGAGGAGAGGTTTTAAGAATTGGCACTCTACTAAAAACTACAGAAATAAAATACAAAATAAAGTGATCTAGAACTGATTAAAACACAAATTTTAAAAGATAGAGGAGAGGATTAAAATCAAAGGGAAGAGTAGCAGCTAGGTATTTTGGTCTACACTGCAAATTGGTTGGTTCAGAGGCAATGTAAGGAACTGAATTGCAGCAATCCTTCATCTTGCTACAAGCTCAGATGCAAGGTATAAGAATCCAACCTCAATCAGAGAATTGGAGTGATCCTAAGGCTATGATCTATCCACTTGAATGGTCAGAGATCATCCTAGAGATTCCTCTAATTTAAGGATCTTAATTAGAACAATTAAATTATTGCAGATGCTATGGATGCAAGGCTACAAGCTCAAGCATCCACATGGAGGTTTAATCTAGGGAAATCAAATGCAAACAAGAGATCTATAGATCAAAATCAACTTTATAATCTACAATATACTGATTCAATACAAACTTACAGTAAAATGTGCTCAGATCTGCAATCTGTGCAAAATTCAATCTCCATACAAAGCTTTGAACCTCTCAATTTATAGCTCTCAACCTCACCCTAGCTACTAAAGGGGTTTAGCCATCCATGGTTGGTCTAAAGAGAGAATGGGGAAGAAGGAAGAGGGAAGGAATTTTGGAGGGAAGAGGAAATTCGAATTTTGGTTTGAGCTCTTTCAATTTCTGGATGGTTCTTCTATAAACTCCTTAGGCTTTTATAGTCTTTCCCTCTGTCCTCGGACCTGTTTCAGCCAATTAGAGCTCAAGGGAATAATTTTGTTATTCTGAGCTGCTGATGTGGCTGATTTTTGCTTCTAGAAACTCTCCATTGATTGGTCCAAATTGGACAAGTACATGTTAAGTGGTTAGGGAGTTCCCATACATGCCCATATGCATCCCAAACATATCCTCAAATTGCCCAAACAGCTTTGGGACACATGTGCATAGAGTGCTAGAGTGGGCAGCAGTTATGGTTGGAATTGAGAAGTTCCCAAATAGAGTGTCGAGAGGTTCAGGGAACCTTTCGACAGGTTCTGAGTCCACTTGGTGCTTATTTCAACAGGTTGCAGTAGGCTTTCAACAGGTTGCATTACTTCTTGACATGATGCTTTGACCGTTCGACAGGATTGACATCAAAATCTCCCTGCTGTCCTAGCTCCATTCGTCCTCTCAACAGGTTATAAATCAACCTGTCGATTTGTTATAAAGTTTCAGGCATCCTCTCGACATGTGCATTCTGCTATTCGATAGGTTGGAAGTCATCCTTGATAGGTTGCCTCAACCTCGTGAGAATGAATGTAGCTTCAGGTAAGTTCTCGACAGGATGTATTATACTAATCGACAGGTTCTGTGGACCTCTCAAACTCTTCACTTTTTCACCTCAAGACCTCTCGACAGGTTGGAATACAACTTCAGAACCTCTCGACAGCTTGCTTTCTTCACCTTTTACTCCTCGACAGGATGTGGGGACCTCTCGAAAGCTTGATATTCTCTCACCAGAACCTCTCGATAGCTTGGAATAACCTCTCGACAGGTCCTATCCTTTGCTTCCACAACTGGCACATAGTTCTGGGGTGCTGTTCTTCATCTGTCCAGCACTCAGCACCTTTTGAGGGGTTCAATCTTCATTTACTACAGTTGCTCTTGCTCCCATGTGTGCCCATGTGGACACATGCCATTTCCATAGACCTCTGAGGCTCTGTGAACTGCTTGATTAGCTGGCTTTTGAGTAGCATGAGAAAATATGAGGCAGCAAATCTCTTCTTTGGCATTCTTAGATGGGTATCTGCACTAAGACTGCAATTTATTGCTTATCTACAAAACATACTCAAAACACATTATTAGTCAACTCAAAGGTCCATCAAAGGTCAAGTTAGGAGGTGAAAAATGATATTTTTCACTGTGCAACACCTTGCCATTTGGAGGTCTTATAACCAATCTACTGATGAACGTGGGTTATAGTATCAATCCCACTAAGATAGCCTTACCAAGACCAGAAGAGGTCTTAACGGTCCAGTCCTATAGGAGAACTTTAGATGCTACAAATAAAAAGAAAATACCACTAGCCCCTCGGACCAAAAATGCCCCCTCTATCCCAATAGAACTATCAATTCCCAAGGAAGGAGAAGAAAATATCATAGAACAACCAATTGAAATAGTAGGAATGGAAGAAGGTGAGAGTACTTCTACTCCATCACCTGAGAAGGAAAAAAGTAGTTCTCCAATTCAAGAAAGAGTATCCACGGAGAGAATACCAATCACCGACCAAGCTAGTCTGTACGACCCCGCTCTAGACTCTCCAACAGGGCTCATACCCACTTCAACAGAGGCAACCACATTTCCTAGTACTATTACAGCATAACCTCAGAGAGAGGAACAACTTGTTGAGTTGGCTACTTCTAGCCAGGACGCAGAACAGGTGGAATCTATTATCCCACCAATAGTCTCAGATGTTGCAGGAATCAAGCCAATAAATCCTAACACTACACAGGAGGAAGAAATTCTGGCACCATAAGTAATACAAACAATTCAAACTCCTATGTTGCAAACTATGGGAACAAGCCAAGGAATTGCAGTTCCATCCCTGGTTGATTCTATGATTACCACCACCATAGTGACAGTATCCCAAACTGTAGAATGAAGGTTACACATCGAAGCCCCAAGAGAGAGCTTCAGCGCACTCTTACATCAGGCAATGATAGTTTCAGATCCTACTCCAGCAGTCCTAATAACTGAACAAATTGATCTGGAGAGGAGACTAAAACAAGTAGAACAATGGAAAATTTCAAATGCTCAATTGCCAGATGTTGTAAAGAGAATGATGGCAGAAATCCAAGTATTGAGAAATAGAATACAAGACAACATGCCTACTACAGAGGAAAAACAAGAAATGATTACAAACATAAAATAGAAAGCAATCAAGGAATACCGTGGGTATTGGATAGCAGAAACAAATAAGAGAATCCAAGAAGAAACTACAACCCTCAGAAACCAAATATCACAGATACAAGAAGAGAACTGGATACTGAAAGAAAATCATCAAGGATGGGAAAGAAAGGAAAAAGAATATCAGGATAAAATTCTTCAGCTAATAGAGCAATTGACAGAATTCATTAACAACCGAGACGCTGGGGAAAAAGCAAGAGAAAAAGCCCATCAAGATTAGACCCTAAACAATTTAAGAAAAGAGAAGACTCAAGAACTCACCGTAGCTCAAGGGAAATTACTTAAACTCGAAGAGGAAAAGGAGTCCCTGATGCTCATTTGTGCTGAGAAAAAGGGCAAGATTGAGTCACTCATAAAAAACTTTTGGACCACAGTAACAATAGAGAAGGCTATTTCTGATAAATTGAGGGTGGAAAATGATGCTAAATATACTGTGATTTGCCAATTAGAGAACAAACAGGCCATACAGGAAGCAAAACTACGGGCCTTGAGAGCAAAATACGAGCCCAAGGAGGAATACCTAGTAGAAGTACCACCAGAGGAGGAAGTGGAGTCGGAACAAGAAAACGATTCTGATTACTGCGCCATAGAAATCTCTGACTCTAACGAAGACGTCAGTAACAACCTGGTAGATATACCAGGTGTACCTTCAACATCTATTGTCCCATATCCTGCATCACCTAGTGAATAAAAATCTCAAAAATTACAAGCCTCACAGGTAAGAAAATTTTGATAATTTTAGAACATTTTTATTGTACATATTTAAACACATCAAGGTTCTTTTACTTATTTTTTTACTAATATTGTTACTAACATCTAACATAGTAGTCCCATCAACCGAAAGTATTTTTCTCCTAAGTTTGGGGGAAGGATTTTTTATCCCTTTTGCAGATTATAAACCCGATTACTATCATAGCAGTAAAATAAGGTAAAAATTTTTTTGTATGTCCCCAGTTTTGCACAATGAGGAACTGTCCCATTTAAGTTTGGGGAGGATACATTATATTATAGTCTAGTAATTTTTTATTATCTTTTTAATAATTTTTTTACATAGTACTTTTTCAAAAAATTTAAAAAGAAAGTTAATCATTATATACAAATTATGATAGAAAAATATGAAAATCCAAAATACTTAGCACTCCATCATAGTAGTAGTTCAAAAAAATAAAAATAAAAGTAGTTATAATTCAAGTAAAGCATCTCTAGAACACTATATCAGATGAATGTTTGAAACTATACAATTGATCTGAACTGTAAATATTTTAGATTATAGTTTCAAAATTATATAACCAGTGAGCTATGGAGCCTATTTCCTCTTCTATTCTGAAAAAGAGAGACTGTTTTTACTCATGCTAAAATCTTCTTAAACTTCTCTACTATTAGTAATCTCATACTGTTGAAATTAAAATCAATATATTCTGTAAATATGATGATTTGTTTGTTTAGAACTATCTATTAAGTATGGCAAAGCAATAAGACATCAATATTAGTAAATCGTGAAAGTGACCAAAGGCCATCTTTTGTAAACCAGAGCTAAAAAAGTCAAAAATCTCAAAACATTATACCCTTTGAACCCATATTAGAAGCCTAAAACCAAATTTCTTTGTACCAAAATTTTATAAACCTTTAACCATATGTACTGACCAAAGCTTTCTACCCTTGACCCGGACAATTTCTGAGAGTTTAGAATGTAAAAGAAGGGGAGAAGAGGGAGTGAAAGGAGTATATGCTTAACAGAAAAAGGATCTGCTAAAAAGGGTACAACTGAAAAAGAAATACAAAAGTATGAGAAAAAATAGGAAAAAGGAAACAAAAAAGAAGAAAGCGTAAAATACGATTATGAGAAATTAGGATTTATAGAAAAAGAAAATAGAAAAGAAAAATGGGAAGAAGATATCCAAAATAAGGATACTTGCTTAAGCTGAAAAATAGAAGAAGAAAAAGAAGAGCTAAATTCTCAGAAAACTTTTCATTCCTCTTTACCGTTTCTTAAAACCTTCTCAAAACCCAAAGCCCAATTACAAGCCGAAGGAAAGACCTTTGAGATTTACAATTTATAAAAATATGAGTCTAGTAAAGATATAAAAAATAGATACTATAAATAAATAAAGAAGTTATATGAACATAATTAATTATCCTTTCTATGAGATTTATCTGCTTAGTAATTATCAGATTTTTGCATATATATTATGGTGAGAACCTAAAATTTTGATTATTTTTTAGAGTATGCCAATAAGTGAGAGTTTGGATGAAACTATTTTCTAAAAACTACAATTTAGAAAAATCTATGATGAATAAACTCTTCATTGATATACACACACTCCATGCTATACCGAATTGAAATTAATGAGTGATGATAAAGGAAAATTACGATGATGAAAGGCTAAGGATAAAAGATTTGCAAATTTTTAGAAATTATATACATATAATAATTAACTGAATATTTAGTATATAAATTTTTAATTTTAAAATTTTTTTTGAAAAACCCAAAAATATTTGGAAGTTTGTGGGTAACTTTACTGAAAACCTTCAGGAGACTACAACTCCTCCACTAGGGATCACCTAGGGGTTTAAAGGCTTATTGCATCTGCTAAATGCAATGTGCTCCCTATGAAAGTGGCATTTAAATTTATAGTTTAAATATTTATGTTTCCTTGTTTACTAGGGACTAGCAAAACTTAAGTTTGGGGGTGTGATCAGTCACATAATTTATCATTTTATACCCTTAACTTAGTGATGCTAGTCCATAGTTTACTACTAATCAGTTATTGATATGCAGATATTAAGGAAAAGCAAAAAAATAGAGTCAAAGTATTAATATTTGTCAAAAGTAACTCAAAAAGCGATAAGAATGATAATAGATTGAAAGAAGAAAGCTCCACCTACTGAAAAGAATGAAAAATCGCTATCTACGATTTTTCCAGAGTGAGAGACTGAAAGCCAGAGAATCGTAATTTATGATTCTACAGAAGAAGCCGCTCAAGGAAGAGAAGCATTTACGATTTTTCAGGGAATCATCCGCAAAGTCTATCAAAGTCATAAGAAAATTGTAATTTACGATTTTCCACTAAAGAAGAAAGAACAGAGAATCGTTATTAACGATTCTACAGAAAGCTTAGCTCACTACTGCTAATCACGTGTATAGTACACTGCCATGAATCAGAAATAGAATATCTCTTGAATTAGAAGTCTGGCGAATCACGGATCCGAGGAAATTGATGAAGAAGATTTTGAAGGACTCTCTTGCTGCTATTAAATAAAGAAAGTTCTAGAAGTATATCAACCGCTGAAGCAAAGGAAAGATAAGATTAGGAATAAGAGTTATATTAGGAAACTTGTAATTTTAGTAGTTTATTTTATTAAAACTAGATCTTTGTAAACTGACTCCTTATGATCTACAAATAAGAAAGCTCGGTATAGGAATAAGCATGGAAGAATTTCAACATCAATTGACACCTAAGGTTGGATTTTCTTCCAATCAAAGTAGTGTACAATAGTTAGAGTAGATTAGATATTAGAGGTTTCTCAAGAGCAATTGACGACTACGATTGAGTGCTGAAGATTAGTGTAGATATCTGTGATTTCTCAGGTGTAATTGACAACTGCGGCTAAGGGGTGTTGTGCTGCCACCTTGCAATTATTATATGATTAAAACAGCCAACTAAAAGGCACTAATTACAAATGTATGGGATCAAGGTGAACAACCAGTCCTACAAGAACCAGGGGTGTTGTAGCAAGTTTTAAGAGGTAAGTAAGGGTATGTCCACAAGGAGATGTGGTTCAACTATAGTAAATCACCAGATCTATGGTAGATCTGGCACTCTATCCTAATTTAAACTAAACTAAAGCAAGAAAGAGGAGAGGTTCTAAGTTTTTTTTTTTTCACTTTTACTACAAACTACCAAAGTAAAAGTAATTGATCTAGATCTAATCAAACACAGAGATAAGGGGAGATATAGAAAAGATGAAAATTTAAAAGGTGAAGAATAACAGCTAGGGGTCTTGGTCTCTTACTGAAAATCAAAGGAATCAAAAGCAGTGTAGAGAACTAATTTGCAACAATCCTCTATTGTCGCTCCAAGCTACCCAAGTTCCCCCGGCATAGGTGAGGTATAAGAATCCAATCTCCACCAATGGATCAAAGCAATCCTGAGGTTAGGATCTACCCTTCTACTGGATACAGTCCTAAGATTATGATCTGCCTTTCTATTGGATACAGTTCATCCCTGAGATTGCTCTAATCAATTGATCTTAATTGGAACAGGTCAACTATTGCAGATGCTACAGATGTCAAGCTACCAACTCTCCATTTCTAACTAGCATCCACAGGAGTATCCAATCCAGGGAAATCAAATATGAAGAAGTGAAATGTAGATTAGAATCACTTTTAAAAACCATAATTATATTACAAGCTTACAATAATATTGTGCCCAGATCTGCAATCTATTCAATATACAATCTCTTACAAGCCTCTGAATCTCTCAATTTACAGCTCAAGACCTCACCCTAACTACTGAAAAGAGCTTAGCCACTCATGATTGGCTAAAGAGAGAATGGGAGAAGAAGGAAGGAGGGAGAATTTGGAGGGAAAAATGAATCTCGAACTAAGCTCTAGTTCTCTCAAATCCTAGATGTCTTCAATGTAATTTCTTCAAGCTTTTATACTCTCCTCCTCTATCCTCAGATTTGTTTCAGCCAATCAGAACTCAAGGGAATAATTCTATTATGCTAATGTCGCTGATTTCTCTTCTAAAAGCTCTTCTTTCATTGGTTCTCAACTGGAGAGTACACGTGATGCAGTTAGGGTTTCTAATCATGCATAGTTGAATGCCAAAAATACTCTCAGGAGTTACTGACATGCTTTGGAATTCATGTACAAAACTCTGGCATTGGCAGTTGATGAAGAAAGAACACTGAGAAGTTGCCAGTTCGAGTGTCGAGAGGTTCAAGGATCCTCTCAACAGGTTCTAAATTTTCCTTGTGTTCACATCGACAGGTTGCAATGGTTGTCGACAACTTTGTAGACTTCTCGAGAGGTTTGAACTCTTCTCGACAGGATAAGTGGCACTCGTCGATAGGATTAGGATAGCTCTCGATATGTTCAGCTTGACTAGTCAACATGATTGGAGAGTATTCTCACCCTCTGTCCAGTTCCACATTCATCCTCTCGACAGGTTTTAGAAGATCCTGTCGACATCTTTGTGAAGTTCCTGTTTGAGCTTTCGACAGGTTGACTGAACGTCGCTAGGATGAGCGTCGTTTAGCTTTAGGTGAGTTGTCGACAAGTTGTGTTGGACTGCTCGACAGGTTCAGCTGAACCTCTCAAGATGTAACTTAGAACCTCTAGACTTCCCCTGCATCTCCAGGCATCCTCTCGACAGGATCCACAACTGCATCTCCAACCTCTCGATAGGTAATTGGATCCTCACAAGATGTTCACAATTCCAACTAATTACCTCTCGACAGGTTGAGCTAGACTTCTGGATCCTCACAACAGCTTAATGGCACCTCACGATATTTAGCTTTCGAGCATCAGAACCTCTCGACAGCTAGACTTAACCTATCGATAAATTCTGCCTTGTGCTTCCACAGCTGGCACACATCGTGGGTGTGATGTTCTTCATTTGTTCAACACTCAGCCACCTCTTAGTAGGTTCAATCTTTATTCCTTGCAGTTGGACTTGGTCCCAGGCATTTCCAGTTGAGCAGCAAATTGCTTCTTTGGCTCTTTTAAGTGAATATCTGCACTAAGCTTGCAATTCATTGCTTATCTATAAAATACACTTAAAACACATTATTAGTCAGCTCAAGGGTCCACTAAAGGTCAGGTTAGGAGGTGAAAAATGATATTTTTCACTGCTTAATACACCCCAAACCTAAGCTTTGCTAGTCCCTGAGCAAAGGAAAAAATAAAAATAAGTATTAAAAATAAAGCATGCCACTTTTGTAGAGAACACAGATGCATTTAGCATATGCATCAAGCCTTTTAAACCCCTAGGTGATCCCTTGTGGAGGAGTGAAGTCTCTTGAGGGTTTACAAGGAGGTTACCCACAAACTTCTCCAATAAAATTAGTTAATATCAGTGCAGCATGTTAAAATAAAATTCAAGCAATATAAAAAGTCATTCCACACCTTGTCCATTCAGTTTTAGAGGATTCTCAACAAAAACATGACAGTTTAAATGTGACAGCCCGGATTTTGGCACCTCAAAACCCGTGCCATCAGCACGACCCTCGAGGCCGTGCCCTGTAATTTTGTACGGAGCATTGGTATATACAAGTCAAAGACTATAAATAAGGCACATGCATCTACTCTAAACAAGTACTCATGCATTTAAAGTAAAAAGAGTTTCTAAAGACAGTTCTTGTCCCATGCCAATTCATGGGCATAAGAACTGACCCAAATCGTTGGTGATAACTGTTCGCCCCATACGGTTTGTCAAAAGAATAAAGGTATTTAATTACATTCAAATAAAGAGGCTTGACATACCAAGCCGTACCTAATACTCTCAACTCATTCTCAAAGTACGCAATGGGTCTCCTAGAAGAATTCCTCAGGAGGAGGCTCTGACTCTTCTGTGGGCACGTAATCCGAATCCCCTGGATCAACGTCTCCAGAAGTCTCCGCTGCCGCTAGTCCTTGACCTGCGACGTATAGTCTAAGGGGGGTGAGCTATATCCTAGCTCAATAGGGAAACACAGTGAACATATAGATTAAGCTCTCACATGTATGTTATCTGATAGAACTGCTGAAAGATAATTGAAATAATCGAAAATAAAATGATGGATACACTGTTACTTTGCATGACTTTTTTATTCTCATCTTAGTATTCCATTCGGCCTAATGGAATACCCACCATCGTCGTCTAAATAGTTACTTGTTATGTGTTACAATTCAATACTACCCAGGCCCCTTTCTCTTAGGCGGCGGGGTCTATTCTCAATTCAACATCCCTGGGATATGCTAGGGTGTACGGTTTGGCCGCAGTACCGATCACGAATATCCTGCCGAATTAGTCGTGGGTATCCCGCCACGTCAGTGGGGTATTCTAATTAAACCTTAAATAATAAAAATATAAAGTGTGTTCTACATATAGTTATTCACCGTGATTGTGCTAATTTTATTACATTAGGCCTTATCGTTCTTCTTTTGTTTCATCATTTGGTTTCATCTGCATCCCTGGGATGCTACTGGTTTAATGTATCATTCAGATGCCTATTGTTACAATTCTATGTCCCCTGGGGACTTCATGACCTTCATTTAAATTCACACACACACACACATGTTGGAAACACATTTAATATGACTGTTCTCTTTAGCTACTCTATATGATTGAAATACTCTACATACATGATTTTAAAGAATTAAAGTACATGTTTCAAGATATTCCCTACCTCAAGTACAATCCAACGCACTCCTTTCTCGTAGAGGCTTAAACGTAACAACTCACGTCACACCTACATTGCATGTGACATGAATTTACTCAGAAAGGTCCCTAGAACCCTTGGAAACACAGCTCTTATAAATTACCCTAAAAAAAATGAGAAAGCTGGGTAATTCCTTGCCCGAGCGGTTATTTAGCCTCGCTCGAGCGAGCAACTTGACCTCACTCGAGCGGTTATAAATCCTCACTCGAGCGGTCATTATTCATCGCACAAGCAAGCACTATTCATCGCTCGAGCAGTTGTAATTCATCGCTCGAGCGAGCACTATTCATCGCTCGAGCGATCTCCTCCTTCATTGTGGGTGTCGCTCGAGCGAGTTCAGGACGCGAATATGCTTAGAGTATTCTCTCAATCCTCGCTCGAGCGAACATTTAGACCGCTCAAGCGAGCCATGAAAAGATGTATGTGCTCCTTCTGTTCGAGAACTATCACCTTCTTCATGAGAGAATTAATAGTGTCAAGGATCATTCGTCCACTAGTTTAAACTCTACTTAAAACATACATAAACATCTACATCATACCTTACTCGATAGATCTCCTATAGTTTGATCCAAGCTTCGTCTAATCGTGAAGATCTTCAAGGTTCTCTATAGCTTAAAAAAAACTAACGAACCTCTCCTCCTCTTTGTAAACCTTCTCCTCTTTCTCTCTATTTTTCCTTCTTTCTATCTATGCTAATTTAGGTTACGTAGGAGAGACTCTCCTCCCCACTTTCACTTATATAGTGAAAACTAGAGAGTTTCACATATACACACATAGTGTGTATATGTAGTTTTTGGTTTCCTTGTGAATCACAATTATGTGTGCAAGATATGTGGTACACGTGCATGGTATGTGAGGTGCACGGTTCCCAAATATCTGGGGTTATGACATTAAAACTAAAATTCTATTGTAATTCCTGCCATATCAATCAGCTCATGTCAAGGTATTTTGTTTGAAAATTAATATAAAGCGTACCCTCAAATTGAGAATCATGTTTTGATAATGCCCCCCATTAATCCTAATTTTAGACCCAAAGCTTACCAGGGCTGTCACTTTTAATAAAAATTGAAGGGTGTATCAATTCACACAGCTCAAGAGTAGTTACAACCTTTAAATAGGATTGCAAGCATGAGCATAGACATTGCTCTAACTTCTAAAAATTTCTAACTCTTTTCACCATAGATCAAACAAATCCTTATCTCCACGTGACAGCTCAATTAATTTCAGATCAGTAAGGACTTTTTATTGGGTTGTAATGTGGCTTATGAGTGAAATTTATACAGAATAAAAGGGTGGAACATGATTCAAGATTGAGAAATCAGTAAGGTAAGGAGGTGATTTGCAACTTCACAACCTTCATTTCAGCATAAATCCATCTACTTCTTGAATTTTCAGATTTGAAGTGATTAGTTTCTAATCCTCATTTTCATCTTTCAATGAATTGACTTCTCTTTCTCACTCTTTTGTTTTGCTTTTCTATTTTTCTTTTCTTTTTATATGCTTTTTCTTCTTATATATATATATATTTTTTATTTTTCTTATCATTTGTTGGAATGCCACAACTATACATCACACTTACCTTTAAATGTATTTTCTTCATTTTTCAACCAAATATCAAACCAGCTTTTTTAGTCTCACTTCTCCTATTTCCTGATTTCTCAGATTGAGGGTGAACTGAAACAAGTCAAGAGGTTTTGGGTTCAGCTTTTCTGGTTTTCATCAAAGAAAATTAGGATTTTTAAGGCTCAAAAGGTGTGCATCAAAGGCAGTTCAAAGGTGGGAAGTTTTAAGCTCAAACTATCCAAGGGATGGCCTTACTTCATGTCCTCAATGTCATGAATGCTGTCAAGCTGTTTCAACTTGGATTTGCCTAACTTCTAGTGGGTAGAGGTAGATTGAATCAGTCCTTAGAGCAAAAGAAATTGCCAAACATTCTTCAAAGAAAATTTTTCAGGCCCCAAATCTCACTGGGTATGGTCTTTCATCAAATTCCTGGGGTGTATCCTCACAGTTTTCTCTCATTTCAAGTTTACTAAGCACTAATTTTTGAAAATTCCTGACATTTGCTTCTTGAAAATGTTAGAGCTATAATATGTTCTAGTTTTAAAAAGTTTTTAATTTCCTCTATTTCAAACAAAAAAAAAATCAAGTGAGAAATTATTTTATTTTATCAATTTCTGTTAAAACCTTGCTGCACTACCATTAACTATCCATTGGCAAACCTTGCCACACCCCCAAACCTATGAGGAGCAGTGTCCTCATTGATTCAAAGATAGGGAAATGTGCAGCATGAGAATTTTATATACAGAGAAGCAAGGAAAGAAAAATAAACAAATAAACTGCAGCTAAACAAAGAACATCAATACACAAACAAAATAAGAACCAGTAGTAAATAAAATACACAAATAATGACAAGAAAGTAGACAATAAAATAGAAAGAAAGCAAGAAAATCACATTAAAATAGACTAAAGAGAAATCTATTGATAATATAAAAATATGGAGAAAAATACAAAAACAACCTAAGCAATTGTAGAAAGCCTATAAAATCAGGTAAAAATCCTAAAAACAAGCTTAAACTACTCAGAGTCAGAGGTGAAGATCAGCGAATCCTTGTTGAGCAGCACAAGCTTTTAACTTAGCTCTCCTCCCAGCCTTGGTCTGCTCTGTAGTAGCTACCTCCTTAGCCTGGGTAGTTGTCTCCTCTTCAATCTGTAGGGCAGGCTCAGCTGCTTGGGCAGGCTGGCCAGTAGTCAACTAAGCAATTTTTCTTTCAAGCATTTCAATCTTCTTATCAAACAATGCAGCTTGACTGTTATACAATTCCTGGGCTGCCTTGTTGCGAGATTGGGAGGCAGGCAACCTCTTCTTTAATCCATCAGCTCTTCATTTCTCAGTAGCTGCAATGAGCTTTTTAGCTTCATAGTGGAGTAAAATGCTTTGCCAGCCCTTGTATATTTACATCATCTCAAAGTTGTAATCCACCTACATTTGACTGAACTTTGCTACAAAGGGCAGCTCGATTCATCTGTGGAGGGTAGCCATACCTTTCACAACATCCTTTTTGAGGCAGGGAGTATGGACTGAGAGTGTTCAAGGTCAGGATCTGGGTTAGTTTGGATAGGATTTGAGGAGGTAGGGATTAGGTCCTCCACATCTATGACAGCATCAGAGGCAGCTACAACAGGTGGGGGATTAGGTTGGGATTGTATGAGGGTGGGTGGCAGAGGTAGAGGAATAATGGGAGGTAGGGTAGGGGCAGGCTAGGGTTCTGGTTTAGGGTCAGTTTGGGTAGAGGCATCCTTATAGGTAGGAGCAAGGATGACTGGTTGTTGGGAAGGTTGGGTTAAAAGTGTCAAAGTGGAGTGGATGGCTTGGAGGCTAGTTGGAAGGGAGGTTTGACTTTGGAGTGTGGGGTGCATGGCTTGGAGTGTGGCTTCAATTGATGATTGGGTTTGGTTGTTGGCCATTACTTGAGATTAAAGGGAAAGTAAAAGGTTGAGGATATGGGGTAAAGGGTCAAGTGTGATAGGGGCTAAGGGTTGGATTGGTGGAATAGGTTGGAAAGGGGGAGTGTGGCTATGGGTAAAAGGTGGGATGGGTGATGTGTGTAAATGGGTAGGCTGTGGAAAATCTGGTAGTGGGGTCTACTCATGCCCAATATTATCTACAATGGACTTTATTAGGGATGAATAACCCTCACTAGTGATTTGGTCTTGGGTATGTGGAGGTGAGATGGAAAAAATGGGATCAAAGTCAAAGGGAATGGATGGAGGGGAAGAAGTGGCTGGGCCAGCTGATGAAGCTGGTGTCGAGCTCAGTGGTGGAGTGGCTAATATGGATGGGCTGGCTGGAATGGTGGGTGAAGGTAAGGTAGGGGTTGGGTCAATGGTAAAAGGAATGGATAGGGGTGTTGATGTGGTGATGGTGGAAAAAGAAGCTGAGGTGCTGGGAGGTATGGAGGTAAGAATGGAAGGTAGGGAAATTGATATGGATGGTGTGATAGAAGGGATGGTGGTGGGGCTGGCCCTCTCAGAGCTGATAAAGGATACAACTGGGACAAATGGGAGCACAAATGAAGGAGTAGTAGATGTAAGCAAAGGCTCAAAGGGGATTGCTGTAGAGGTTTCAATGGAGGTATGGAGGTAGTGACAACTGTAGGGTGAGGCTTTGAGCTCATAGAAGCAAATGGGGCTGCATGTGGAGCTTCTACCTCAGTATCTTCACTGGACTTGTTTTTACTCTTGCTAATGAGGGAGGCCCTCTTCCCAAAAACTTTAGGGGTCACTTTTACCATTGGTTCATCTATTTTGAACACAAAATCCTTTCTCTTTAGCAAGGCAGTGATGAGCCTACTGTAAGGGAGCCCAGGTAGGGCTTGCACTCTCCTGATTTTATCATGTACATCCACCATTACATCAAAAATTAATTTTACAGCATTCATAAACTGGCCCTTAGTGAAGAAATATAGGGCATCCACTATTGACACTCTCCTCTCTTGTTGGTTCCCACTCACATAGGTATTCTTCCTCAAAATGGAGTCAAAGAAGAGCATGCTGGGGTGTAAATCTATTCTCATGATTGAGTCCCCAGACCCCACAATGCCTTAAGTGAGGTGCCTGGCCATTGCTTTGAAAGAGACATTCTCAGGTACAGCCATGCCATAGACTTAATCAAAAATAGAAGGGACCCCCAATGCTATCCCAATATCACTGTAATCCACCACCATCTCCACATGATCAATTAAAATTACAAAGCATGGCTCAAGTGAATCTGGCTTAGTTTGTTTCCTGAGATTCTGATACCACAACTTAATCAACCTTCGGTAAGATTTTTCATTCAGTGGGCTCAACATGGGTTTCAGGCCTGCCTTCACCAAATAATACAAAGTATCCTGACACTCCTCTACCTTAGAGAAATAGGGGCTGTCAACAATAGTCTCTGTGGTCAGACCTAATGCATCCACAAATTCATTGGGTGTGGATCTGAGCAAAGGGACTTCAGCCTCAACCACAGGGCTATTCTCAGATTCAGGAACAATGGTAGGCTCAGCTACAGGGATTTCTACCTCAGGGGCCTCCTCAACAAATTCTTCACTGGGTTGGGCCCTCTTTGATTACTTAGCTTTCTTGGATTTCACAGTTTTCTTAGCTTGGTCCATGACCAATTTGCAGGTGGGGTCTCCTTAGGCTTTGTGGCTTGCCTAGTAGATTTCCTAGTGGCTTTGGTGGTGGATTTGGAAGGTGCTTTGAAAAGGGTGGCCAAGGTGTCTTCTTGATCAGACATTGTATACTCAAACAATTGCAATTCACTCCCAATCACCCCACAGACCTTTATTATCAATCAAATTAACCACACCAATTTGCAAATGAAATGCCAAAAACACAAAGTGGAGCAGAAGAGAGGCTTACTAGCAGAAACCTAGGGTTTCTCAGATCTTAAAATGTACAACACCAAACCAGCTCAGACCAGGTGCAAAGTGTAGCTTTCGATGAATTGAAGCAATGAGGAAAATAGCCAGGAAGTTGTTATAGCAGCCATTGAGATAGAGAGAGAAAAAGCAAAATGAAAAAATTGTCAGAGCAAACTTAAAGTGCAAAGAGAAGCTGTCAAATGGCAAAAATGGAGTTGTCGTTAGGTTTAAAGCAGTAGGAACCGACTTTCGACAGGATTGGGGCAAGGTGTCGACAGGTTGATGCAACCTGTCGAAGAGTAGAAAGTCAATGATCCTCGCGAGAGGTTCATGCAATCTTGTTGAAGAGTTCAAGTAGACAACAACAATCATTCCGCGAGGTTCACAGAACCTCTCGACAGGTTCTTTAAACTCAATATGTAATCCTCTCAACAGGTTCTAGGCTCCAGAAAATTTACTTCAAGAGGTTTACAGAACCTCTCGATAGATACCCTGAACCTGTCGAGAATTCAACCAAAAATCTTCAGAACCTGTCGAAATGCTCATGGATCCTATCGACAACCATTTTTACACCTTCAAAACCTGTCGAGAATTAGTTAACACCTCTCGACAGCTTCTAGATCTTGTCAAAAAGTAGACTGCAAACTTTCAAAACCTGTCGATATGCTCATTAAAACCTATCGACTAGTTATACTCCAGTTTAAACAGGCTTGTAATCAATTCCCAGTTCATTTCCCAACAAATTTGACATTTCCACTCTGTCCACTTCACGACTTTGATTCATTATCCTACATGAGGTACAGACATACATAGAGAAAAAAAAAATCATGTTCAATGCCAAACAGAAATGAAACAAAAGAGATAGAAATAACCAACACATGAGTTATTATACATAGTATATATTGTGGAAACTCAGACATGTTGTGGAGGTTCATGATAATGAATGGTCAGTACAGGCTCCACCACATTTTCAACAACAAGCTTAAGCCTTTGCCCATTCACTTTCGTTGTCCTTTCATCTTTTGGATCCTTGATTTCCACAGCTCTAGATGGGGATACATGCTCAACTATGTAAGGTCCCTCCCATCTGGATCTCAACGCCAGCTGTGAATTCTTTCCTTAACAGATGCTAGTCATAAAAAGCCTTAGTTTTCTCCTTATAGATCCTAGCATTTGAATATGCCTCCAACCTCAGCTCTTCCAACTCTAATATCTGGAGTTTCTTGTGCATGCCAGCAGATTTTAAGTTAGTATTCAATGCTTTAACAGCCCAATAAGCCTTGTGCTCATGCTCTACTGGTAAATGGCATGCCTTGCCATATAATAGCCTGAAGGGAGACATGCCTATTGGGGTCTTATAGGCAGTCCTATAAGTCCACAGAGCATCAGGTAACTTTAAGAACCAGTCCTTCCTGTCCACTCTTACTGTTGTCTCCAAAATGTGTTTGATTTCGCTATTAGAAATTTTCACCTGCCCACTGGTTTGTAGGTGGTATGGGGTGGCAACTCTGTGGGTCACAAAGTTCTTTCAATGTAGGTTTTCAAACTATCTATTGCAAAAGTGGCTCCCCCCATCACTAATGATAGCTCTGGAAGTGCCAAACCTGGAGAAAATATTATCCTTCAAAAAGTTGAGGACAACCTTGTGATCATTTGTTCTTGTAGCTATGGCCTCAACCCATTTGGACACATAGTCCACAGCTACAAGAATATAATTGTATCCAAAGGAAGGAGGGAAAGGACCCATGAAGTCTATCCCCCAAATGTCAAAGAGTTCAATCACAAGTATTGGCTATAAAGGCATAGAGTTTCTTTGGGAGATACTTCCCATCTTTTGGCATCTTCAACAAGTTTTACAATGAAGCCATGCATCCTTGAAGAGAGTGGGCTAGTAGAATCCACTTTGGAGCACCTTGGCAACAGTTTTGTTCCCACTGAAGTGGACTCCACAAGCCTGTTCATGACACATAGTTAGCACATTGTGGAATTCCTCATCAGGGACACATCTCCTCATCACTTGGTCTGCACAATGTTTGAATAGGTATGGATCCTCCCACATATAATGTATGATCTATGAAAAGAATAGATCCTTGTCCATTTTGTTCCAATGTGGGGAGATCTTCCCTATTGCCAAGTAATTCACAATATTTGCAAACCAAGGTGTAAAGGTGCTAATAACAAACAGTTGTTCATCCGAAAATGAGTCATTAACAGGTAGCCCATCAAATTCCTCTACTAGGATCCTAGACAAGTGGTCTGCAACCACATTTTCAATCTCTTTTTTATCTTTGATCCCAAGATGAAACTCCTGTAATAGAGGGATCATCTAATCAATCTAGGCTTTGCATCCTTTTTTAACAAAAGGTATTTTAGGGCTGAGTGGTCTGTGAAAACCACTATCTTGGATCCCAGCACATAAGACCTGAACTTATCTAAAGCAAAAACAATTGCCAAAAGTTCCTTCTTAGTTGTGGTGTAATTTAACTAAGCAGCAATCATGATTTTGCTGACATATGCAATCACACAAGGGGCCTTATCCTTCCTTTGTCCCTAGATTGCACCAATTGCAAAGTCTAATGTATCACATATCGGCTCAAAAAGTATTGAAAAATCAGGTGCTTGAAGGATTGGTGTAGAGGTTAGGCAACTTTTCAATAACTCAAAGACCTTAAGGCATTCATCATTGAAATCAAAGGGAACCTCTTTGCACAATAGGTGGCAAAGAGGTTTTGAGATTTTACTGAAATCTTTGATAAATCGCCTATAAAAGCTAGCATGCCCCAAGAATGATCTGACTTGTTTCACAATTTTTTGTGGGGGTAAATATGCAATCAAATCTATTTTTGCCTTGTCTACCTCAATGCCTCTGTGAGAAACCACATGGCCAAGGACAATGCCTTGAGTGACCATAAAATGGCTCTTTTCCCAACTTAAAACCAAGTTGGTTTCCTCACATCTCTGTAGCACAAGGTTGAGATGGTGTAGACATTGGCTAAAACTATCCCCAAAAATAGAGAAATCATTCATGAAAATCTCTAGAAACTGCTCAATCATGTCAGAAAATATAGCATACATGCACCTTTGGAAAGTTGCAGATACATTACACAATCCAAATGGCATCCTTCGATAGGCAAAGGTGCCAAATGGGCATGTGAAAGTTGTCTTTTCTTGGTCTTATGAATAAACAGAGATTTGGTTATACCCTGAATACCCATCAAGAAAACAGTAAAAAGCCTTTCCTGCTAACTTATCCAAGATATGGTCAATGAAGGGCAAAGGGAAATGGTCTTATTTCATTTTCAGATTGAGCTTTCGATAATCTATACACACCCTCCAACATGTGGTTTCCCTAGTTGGAACAAGCTCACAAGCATCAATTTTAATCATAGTAACTGCAGATATCTTAGGTACCACCTGAGTAGGTGCCAGCCATTAAGAATCTGAAATTGGGTAGATGACCCCAGCATCTAGCAATTTGACCACTTCTTTCATCACCACTTCTTGCATGTGGGGATTCAATTTTCTCTGTATTTCTCTAGAGGGTTTGAAACCCTCTTTCGGGTGGATTTTATGCATGCACACAGCAGGGCTGATGCCCCCAAGGTCAGCAATGGTCCAGCCAATTGCTCTCTTATGCTTCTATAAAACACACAACAACTCTTCCTCTTGCTCATCAGTGAGAGAAGAAGAAATAATCACTGACAATTTCTGATTTGCCCCCAAAAAAGTATACTTCAAGGTCTTAGGCAGCTGTTTCAACTCCACCTATGGTGGACATACCAGTGAAGGCAACAGAGGTGCCTTTGATGGTGGTGGAAGAGGCATCTCAGCAGGTTTCCAAGGAGGATAACTTATTGCTAGCCCCACATCAGAAATTAAGGCTTTCACCTCTTGAACCATGGGTGTGGGGGCGTTCACTTCCACAATCTCACTCCACACATTCTCAAAAATATCACCAAGAACATCACAAAAATCATTACAATGCAGCAGTTTGGGAAAAGTCTCTTCCACAAGCTCATCCAAAACATCAATTGAAAACCAATCATCACCATTCAAGTGAAGCTGATTTACTGCATTGTAAATATTCAATTTAACCTTCATGTTGCCAAACGATACCTCCATTACTCCTAATCTACACAGAATATAAGCATTGGCAGTGGCCAAGAAAGGTCTGCCCAAAATCACAGGAATAGAGGTGGTGCGCTTGCTTGGCTCCATGTCAAGAACCATAAAAATTTATCAACTCCAACTAAAACATCCTCTATCACTCCCACATGCTTCCTTTCAGATCTGTCTGCTAGTTGTAGCACCACATATGTGGACTTCAATTCTCCCAAGCCTAACTTCTCATAAACAGAATATGGAAGTAGGTTTACACTAGCTCCCAGATCTAATAAGGTCTTCTCAATAGTATGATCCCTAATGATGCAGGGGATTGTGGAAACTCCAAGATCTTGAAGTTTGGTTAGAATTGCAATAGACAACACTTGGTTTACTTTCTCAGCACAAAAGACCTTCTTGGATAAGTGTATCCTAGACTGTCTTTTGTGGGTGCACAATTCTTTCAAAAATTTTGCATAGGCTGGAACTTGTTTGATGGCATCAAGTAATGGCAAGTTGATCTTTACTTATTTGAAAGTTTCCATCATTTTCTCAACCTTAGCATTCCCCTTGTCAAAAGGAGAAGCTGCTTTCAATGCATTAGGAAATGGTAAATGGGGAACTATCCTCCCATTTGCAGCCTTAGCAAGTTCATCATAATTTTCTTTATTTTTGTTTTCAATTTTTTGTAGGGACACATCACCCCCCTTATTTTTTATATGCTACTCCTGCTACATATTTTCATGGTTTGTTTCTTTATTTTCTGCACTTGACTCATCAGGGTCATTACCAACTTGGTTATCCACCAGCCTCCCATTCCTCAAGGTGGTGATAGATTTTACTTCTTCATGGGAATGAGTCTCACCAACCATGTATTGCCCCTTTGGATTGTTCATGGGCTGATTAGGCAGTCTCCCCTCTTCTCTCCTAGCCAAAGAATTAGATAGCTACCAAGGTGGTCCTCTATCTTCTTGATGCTTTGACTGTGGGAGTTAACAGTTTGAGATAAAGGGCCCAAATTCTGTAGTGAAGCCAGAACTTGCTCTTTAAATGTGAGGGACCTAGAGGGTGCTGGGGCTGGTGCACTTTGATGCACAGTTTGAACCATTTGCTGTGCCATAGGCTGTTGGTATTGGGGCCTTGGAAAATAATTCTGCTGGTATGGCTGGACATTCCTATAAGGCATGGATTGCTGTGGCTGCTGGTTTTGAAAATTGTCTTGTCTCCATCCCAAATTGGGGTAGTTTCTCCAATGATACCCAGCAGTAGGGTGTTGTCCATAGGACTGAGCATCATTCACATGTTCCATCATAAAATCTAGAAATTAGACATTTGAGGGACATTCCTCAAGGGAGGGAGTGGGGGACTGGCATATGACACATGCCTCCTCCACTTTAACAACCATTGGAATGGATTAAGAAGTGATTTCATGCCAGCGTTGGTCAAGTAGTCTAGGGTCCACTGGGTCTCTCGACTCATCCCTCAAAAACATTCTTGTCGATATTCCATTCGGCCTTGAACCTCTTTGAATCCCACCAGTTCATGGGTTGTTCACGAGCAATCAGTGGTGGAACCACCTTCGGACATTTTAGCGGTGGGGGTTTGGAAGCCCCAACCTTCTTTGGTCCCATTCTTCTAGGATTGGTAAAGACTTTGTAGACTTTGAATTTAAAAATGGTAATGCTTACCCTTTTCGTGAAGAGAATACAATAGAACGCCCCTTAGGTCAAAAGTGTATGCAAATCTAAGGCAACTTCGAAGCAAATCAGGAAGAAGGAAAATTAGATTTCGCCGTTGGGGAAAAACCCTAGCTTTTAAAATCCTCTTTGCACCCAAAAATGAAAATAAAATGGCTTGTAGACCTTATAACCCTCGATAGTCGCGCGAGCGACACCTTACAGTCACGCGAGTGACCCAAAATAATGAAATGGCCTTGAAGTAGTCGCGCAAGCAACTGTGGTGTCAAAATTTTCTCGCGTGGCTTTCTGAAGCGGTCGCACGAGCGACTTTAATCTCGCGCGTGCGAGTTTTACAGTTTCTTCAGATTTTTGCTATTTTTTATTCTGGTTTCTCTTAACATGACCCAAACTTTACACGGGGCATTCTCAATGCTACGACAACCACTGTAGAACAACTCATCCTTTAATTTAGCATGTAATTACAATCAATTTGACGATTCTAGGTTCTACATTTTAATGCCCAATTTACAGTGTTCATTAAATAAAATTTTATTCAAAAAGTTACGGATGCGCGTCGCATATGTCTGACTCACGTTCCCACATAGCCTCCTCCGATGCATGGTTTTGCCACTTCACTAGTACCAACGGAATATGTTTAGTATGTAGCACTTGCTCTTTCTTGTCTAAAATTTATACAGGGTCCTCTCTAATTGTCAGATCCTCATAGAGTTCAATCGGTTGCTCATCAATAATGTGAGTCGGATCCCTCACGTACATCCTCAACATGGATACATGAAATACATTATGCACTCTTACGATCTGCGGAGGTAGTGCAATCCGATATGCAGTTTAACTAACTCGACCCAAAACATCGAACGATCCGAGATAGCGTGGGCTAAGTTTTCCATGCTTCCCAAAATGCATTACGCCTTTCATAGGTGAAATCTTGAGGAACACATGGTCTCCAACCTGGAAGTCCACGCTCGTTCATTTTAGATCGGTGTAACTCTTCTGTGTACTCTAGGCAATCTTTAACCTCTCTCAATTCCAACGTACAGCTCCAACGGCATTTACTAGAATTTTAGGATCCAAAATAAACTTTTCTCCCATTTCTTCCTAATTGAGCAGAGATTTACATCTTCGCCCATACAACGCTTCGTAGGGAGCCATACTAATGCTCGTCTGGTAACTATAATTGTACGCAAACTTGATTAAAGGTAAATGTTGATCCCATGATCCTCGAAAATCAAGCATGCATGCTCGGAGCATATCTTCAATGATTTAGTTTATCTTTTTGGTTTGTCCATCTGTTTGTGGGTGGAATGTTGAACTGAAGTCTAATCTTGAACCCATTCTCTCTTGAAATTTCTGCTAAAAATGTGATGTATACAATGGATCACGATCTGAAATAATGCTTATCAGAATGCCATGTAATTGGACGATCTCTTTCAACTACATCTCGACAATTCTACTCGTTGTATATTGGGTGTTATAAGGTAAGAAATGGGCTAACTTGATCAATCTGTCTACGACAACCCATATGGCATTGTGCCCCTTCGTTGTCCTTGGTAATCCCAAAATAAAATCCATGGAAATAGACTCCCATTTCCATTTCGGTAGCGGTAGAGGTTGTAATAACCCCGATGATGTCGGTGATCCATTTTCACCTACTAACACACCAAGCATTTTGAGACGCACTCGACGACCTCCTTTTCTAAACCTCTCCATGACAAGCTTTTCTTCAGATCTTGGTACATCTTGGTACCATCCGGATGAATCACATATTTTGATATGTGTGCCTTGTTCAAAATGTTATGCCGGAGATCAGCATTTGTCGATATACAAAGGCATCTTCTAAATAACAATGATCCATCATCCTTGATGGAAAAATCAAGTTTGGTGCTATCAGTCACACCTTGTCTGATATCTTTCATCTGAAGCTCATAGATACCATGGTAGATCGTCGGTCGAATAATGATGTATGCCACTAGGTCTCCTAAACCTTTCACCTCTATTTTAGTGTCGTATAGCGAAATATCTTTCAAAAGTTTCCATCGACGGATTCCAATGATAGGACTTGACAACTAAGCAGAAAACTTCCGACTCAAAGCATCTGCCACATTCGCCTTACTTGGGTGATATAAACTAGAGCAATCGTAATCCTTGAGAAACTCGTTCCATCTTCGCTGCCTCATATTCAAATCTTTCTAAGTGAACATGTACTTGAGGCTCTTATGATCAGTGAATATCTCAAAGGTCTCTCCATATAAATAATGTCTCCATATTTTTAATGTGAAAATCACTACGACTAATTCAAGGTTATGTGTTGGGTAATTCTTTTCATGATCCTTGAGTTGTCTTGAACCATAAATAATAACCTTCTGGTTCTGATTAAGTACACAGCCTAACCCACTATGTGATGCATCACTAAACACTACAAACCCTCTAGTGCTTGTCAGAATAGCAAGCACTGGTGCAGAGGTAAGCCTTTTCTTAAGCTCTTAGAAACTTTTCTCACACGACTCAGTCCATTCAAACATTACATTTTTTCTTGTAAGTTGTGTAAGACGACCTAAGAGCTAAAAAATCCTTTTACCAACCGTCTTTAGTAGCCAGCCAAACCCAAAAAAATTCTTACTTCTAGGACCGTCTTTGACTATTCCCATTGTCCAACGGCCTCTATTTTTGTTGGATCTACCTTGACACCAGCTTCAGAGACAACATGTCCCAAAAAGCTCATTTTTTCTAACTAGAACTCACACTTGCTAAGCTTTGCGTACAACTGTTGTTCTCGCAACGTCTGTAGAGCAATCTGTAGATGTTGTTCATGCTCTTCCCTTGTCTTCGAGTAGATAAGGATGTCATCTACAAATACTACCATACGTGTCAAGGTGTGGTTTGAACACCCTATTCATAAGGTCCATGAAAGATGCTGGTGCATTAGTTAAGCCGAAAAGCATCACTAAGAATTCCTAATGCTCATATCTGGTTTTGAATGTTGTCTTCTGAATGTCTCCGACCTTGAATCTTAACTGATGGTAGTCAGATCCCAAGTCGATCTTGGAAAAGAACCTTGCTCCTTGCAATTGATAAAAAAGATCATCGATCCTCGGAAGTGAATATCAGTTCTTGATTGTTAACTTGTTCATCTGACTATACTCGATGCACAACCTCATTGACCCGCCCTTCTTGACAAATAAGACCAGTGCTCCCCAAGGGGAAACACTTGGTCTTATGAACCCCTTTTCCAAGAGTTGCTGTAGCTGCTCTTTCAACTCTTTCAAATCTGCTGGAGCCATCCTATATGGTGCTTTAGATACTAGCTCCGTGCCTGAAGCTAAATCAATTGCAAACTCCACTTCTTGATCTGGTGGTAATCCTAGTAGTTTTTCAGGAAATGCATTCGAAAATTCACAAACCACTGTGATATCTGTGATATCATTCTTCTCGTCTTGTTGTTCTTTCAAAATGTGAGTAGCCACTGCACCCTTTTCTCATCATACGTTTGGCTCGTATTACGGAGATGAACGATGCAACATTAGCCTTGTCACCTCTAAATTGAAATGACTTTTATTTTGGAGGACGGAAAGTAACTACTTCCTGTAGGCAATCAATGCTTTCATGGTAAGCGGATAGCCAGTCCATGCCAAGGATTGCATCGAATCCTTGCATATCTAATAAAATGAGATTTGCCACTATTTCATGATCTTCAACTAGAATAACAATTGCTCGGTAAAACATATCCATGTTCACCGAACTACCTGTAGGAACTGACACAGCCAGAATAAAATCTAATGGCTCCAGAATAACTCCCAACTCTGTCACAAACTATGAAGTCACAAAGGTGTGTCGAACCTAGGTCTATTAACACCCGTACTCCATGTTTACAAGTGTCATTGTGTTGATGCATAAGTAAGGTACCTAAGTGTCAAACATAAAATTCTACTTACAAGTGTACACATTATGTGTATTGTGGTGTTCATAATTTGTAATTGATTCTTAATTACCGCGTTATACCTTGGATGACATCGTTGGATGTCTGGTCATCCAGGGCATTGACAGCATACGCACGGCCTTGAACAGTAGGTCTCATGGATTGTGTAGGCCTAGCGGTGTTAACTGACGACATTCCCTCTTTTCTCAATTCAGGACAATCTCTGATTATGTGCCCCACCTTGCCACACTTGAAACATGCTCCTGTACCATGCCTACATTCTAACGTCTTATGCGATTTCAAAATTGAGTAAATGTCTCTCTCAGCGTAGATGATGCAACCCTTGAAAATCCTTGAGCAATAGACACTCTTGTGGTAGTAGCAGGGCCCGAAGGGTGAAAAGATCTGAATGGTGTAGGCACAGGTGGCCTAGAATAAGCAGTCTGGTTAAATTGTCTGGTACCAACATTCTTAGCTTGTTATTCACCGACTCATAGTTTCCAAACCTCCCTTGATTCACTTTTCCTTTACTCTGCTGGTCCCTTCTTTTGTACATCTTATCCATGTCTTCTTCAGATACCAAGGCCTTACTCATCACCTCTCCGTATGTTTCTAATTCTAATATCAAAATTCTATCATGTATATTTGGCCTTAAGCCGCGTTGGAACTTCTTGGCCTTCATCAGATCTGAGGCCACAAGCTCTGGAGCAAAACTTGAAAGTCTCATAAATTTGATCCCATACTCTCGTACCTTCATCCTACCTTGTTCCAATTGGATGAACTTCACTTCCATTTGGTTCCTCACCACTTTAGGAAAATATTGTTTATTAAAATCCTTAACAAACTCTTCCGACGTCCACAATGCATCTGGGTTAACTTGCTCCCTTGTTATTGATACCGATTTCTACCATGGAATGGCCTCCCCATCTAATTTGAAAGCAACCCATCTAACTTTTTCATCCTCAGTGCATGGAAGTACATTGAATATTTTCTCCATTTCGTTGAGCCACTTTTCAGCTTCCATTGGATCTGCTTGCCCTGAGAAACTTAGACGATGCATCCTCTGAAATTCTATGAATGTTGAAGGTGTAGGTGGGGGCGTATATCTATTTGTGTTGCTTTCGGCCATCAACTCAATTTTTTGTGTCATAGCATTGGCCACTATCTCCATGGCTTGTGCCATTCTTTTCCTTTCATCTCTTCCTTGATTTTCCTCCTCTTGAGGACCTCTCTCATGAATTGGAATCCTATTCGGGCCTATGGTAATCCCTTCACTAGTCCTGGTATTTTGGTATGACCGCCCCTCAGTCTACCTCTAGCTGACATCTCAATCTGTTAACATGAAATAAAAGTTTCATTAACAGAAAGTCCCTATACTCTGACAAAATCTTAACTAGAAGTCTAAGTCTAGGTCTTGTCAGAAATTTCTAAAGCCAAGTGCTTTGATACCAAGTGTGACAGCCTAGATTTCTTACCTTGAAACTTGTGCCATCAGATCACCGTTTTCGACGATCCCTGAACTCAACACATGGGATGTCAACTCACACAATAGAATTAAGCTGATCACTCTTACTTAGCAAATAGAGTCATCATATATATATGGCAAGAGAACTATAATTCTATATAAAACAAGACAAAATGATAGTTCTACCCTTATGTTAACCATAAGCCTGACAAAACCAAAATGAACAATCGATGATGACCAACCATCACCCAAACAGTGGTTCATAATAATCAATTTATATCTCATGAATCTATTGTCCTAAACTAATACAAAGGCTGGACATACCAAGCCTTACACAAAATCCTCAAAAAGTCTCTCATGGTCCTCTATGGAAAGCAATCCTCTGGCAGAAGATCAGATTCCTCCTCTGGAATATAATCTGGATCTTCTTCACGGCCAGACTCCTCAATGCCTAAGTCCACGTCTGTACCTGTGACGTATAGTCAAAGGGTGAGCTAACAGTCTAAGCTCAATAGGGGAATATCACTAGCATCCATATCATATTACAAAGCATATATCTTATGACTGAATTCAAAACACATTCTTCAAATCTGAACTTTTCAATGCCAGAAATCAAAACTAAACAGGATTTAAGTCACTCACACATGCTTGGTTTTGTAATTTCAATGTTCTATGATTAATTTGGTTTTACATACTTCTTGTGGTTTAAAATGACTTAAAACCATAACTCAACTAATCTCCCAAGCATATATAGCATTAGGAGCCACATAAATACCGATGGGATCCTCGAACCACTGTCGTTCAATGAACAATTTCACACAAATGCCAAGCCCCTAAGCTAAGTTAGCAGGGTCACTTAAGCCGGAGTACCAATCCCCTGAGCTATGTTAGTAGGGTCACTTGTGCCTCATATTGACCATTGGCCGGTCCACATGTATGGATATCCTGCCGTATCAGATACACAATGGGGACTCATTTCTCTTGAACCTTAAATCATTGTGTAGATACTAACTTATAGTTTATCACCATGTAGTTGATCAGTGTGATTAATTTATAGCTAGATTTAGGGTTTCATGCACTTTCTTATCACATTCACGTACACTCTTATCACATTCACACACACGCTTGCTTATCTCACTTATCACGTTCACACGTATTTCTTATCACGCTTATCATTTTCACGCACACTTATCATGTTCACACACTTACGTGATTATCACACACACACTCATGCTTATCATGTTCACATTGTCTATATATTTCATATTGAAGGTCATGTTAATAAATTTCCCCCACCTTTCTGGAAAGACACGTCAAATCACGCAAAACGGATTGAAGATCCTTAAGCGCATATCTGATTCATAACTTACATTTCAAGGTATCCAAAAGTCACTAACTAGAGCTTATAAAATCACACACACCAATTATTCGGAAGGTTCTCAAAGAAAAATCTGAAATGGCACCTCACAGTCGTGCGAGCTCGCTCGAGCGATTGTGCTCTCTTAATTTTTCTCACTCCCGCAGCCTGAGACAGTCGCGCGTGCGAATCCCAGGTCGCATGAGTGACTTTTCATGTCCAAAATCAGTTGCGAGAGAGATTGTTTATATGTGCTTTTCACGCCTATTATGAAGCTCATCTCGTGCGAGCGACTTAATGTCACGCGAGCGAGTCTGATGGTCGCGCGAGCGACTTTTGGAGTTTTTGGCTTTCTTCTAAAAATTTGATTTTCTTCTCTTTCCTCTTCTTACCTACTTCTTATCCACATTAAATGCAACACTTTTCTGGCATTAAATGCCATCACTTACTACCATTAATTCACACTTAATGCATTCAAAACCTCAAAATCTTAACTCATAAGTTTTACGGATTCAATGATTGAATGGATGCATCTATCGAAGTTCTTTCCGCACGAATTGGAAGGATTTGTGATCCACCTTCCCGTACTCGACCACTTCAACATCCCTTGCGAAGACGGGCACGATCTCAGGTTTTCTTCTAAAGGGTTTCTAACAAAAGGTTTTCATAGAAGTTGGGTTTTCTCCCTTCCTTACATGAAATTTCAACCACTTGAACTCAATGCCCTTTTGTGGTACTTCAATTTCAAAAAAGACGATTGAGAGGGAGATCAACAATTCATGGTAGAGGTAAGGTTCTTCTCCTCAAGCTCTCTCTTTCTTCCTTCTCACTTCTAAGAATTTTCAAAGGTAAAGATTAGGAGAATTTACTCTTCCCTTATAACCTAGTTGGCTTCCTTATGAAGCCCACACACCCACCCTTAGGTGTTTCACACTAAGTTTTGGCTTGCTTGTGAACTCCCTACACATAACCTAGGTGTTCGTTAGTTCTCACTGTCACTAAGTAGTATTGCTAAGCCCGAAATGGTACAGTGCGCCGCACCGACACATGTACCAAGTTGCTCTACACAGTTCCCCAATTTGGGGGTGTTACACCAAAAGTGATCGTAGTGTGAGTTAGATCACTGATCGCCAATCGAGTTCACAGTAATGCCAAATCAGATGTAAGAGCAATCGCTTAAGTAAATAGTATTCAAAATGGGTTAGCGTTCTCCATTACAACAAGAGAGAATCATATTAATATTAACATCTGTGTCATTATATAGTGTTAGACTTCATACAGAAGCAACGCTAATCTCTTAAATTAAGAGTTTTCACTTCCTAATTTAAGATCAAAGAAGAGCTATGATGAATATGCATAACAATAAGTAGATCTGTCTCCTCTACTTGCTCACATTTATCAACTGTGACCCAAGCTCTATGCCAATTCAACTAATGAACTATCAGTGGCCTTGCTTACCATAGAAAGTGAATCAGAATAAATAGGATTGTTTACTTTTTATCGAAACTGATACAAAGATATAAATTACATAATTCTATACCAATTTACATAATAAATGAAATAAACTTGAGCTACAAGAAAAATGTTATGCTAAATTTGATAAATTCCTCACAAAATCATAGAAAAAACTATTATAATTCTCTCCCTTGGTAACTTCTTTTCTCTCTTCTCTCGTCTCTCTTCATTTTCTTACTTTTTCTTTTGTTCTACTGTTCTTTCGCTACTATTTTCACTTTTTTCTACAACTAGTTCTATTAACTATTTATAGGAATAATGAGGATTTGATCTGAGTTTTGATTGGCTTTGACATCATGGCACGAGGATGGAGACTATTATTGTTAAAATTAAGACAATCAACAATTCCCTGACATCTATAATTCTGTTCTTCAAAATGAACCTTATGAACTGACTTTGAGCCAATGAAGGTTTGGCAACTAGTAGATTACCATTGGCTATGGTGGATCAGAGTTTCGAACCAATGAGAAGTAAGACATCTGGGAAGTTACTATTGGCTCCACCAGACATGGCTTTTGGATAGGAACTGAGTATTAGATGTTCCCCCATGTGCACTTAACTGCCATTTACTACCACTAATTGTTTACCTTACTAAATATTAATCTAATGCCCTTTCGCTGATCTTCAGTTGATGTCATTACTGGGTACTGCATTATTACAATTGTTGCACGCTGAACTGTTACTATAATTGCTCATTAAACCACTATCACTACATAACACTAAACAGAAAGCTGTGCAGTTCGTCAACAAGGAATGCTGAAACCAATACTTGATGATGAGCCGAATGTTGAAGCATTAAATGTTGAACGTATGTCGAATAGTTATCAATATTTATGTTGATGAGCAGGGAGACTAGTCTTGAATGCTGAAATTGAATACTACACTATTCACCAATACTGAATGCTAAACGTGTAGTGCTGAAATTGAATATTGTATTGTCACCAATGTCGAATGTTGAACGTGTAACTATGTTTCTCATCACTGAATATTGTACTGAACACCATCACTATGTTGCGGCGATTAATCCTAACGTCATCTCAATAAAGGTTAATGACGCACATACACATGCATTTCAAATGCATTCTCTTGTAAATTCTCCCATTCTTTTTAAAATTTTGAGCCTTATAGGTTGAGGGTGTTAGAAATATCTATAACACACCCCCGAAAGCCCATGCTCTTAGACTTTGATTTTTCAAAGGAAATATGAAATTTTGAATGCATGTGAAAGAAATTGGTTACATGTTATTTTTAAAAAAATTTAGAATATTATTTTATTCTTCATGACTATTATGGAATGCATGAATATGCTTTAGAATATTAGAAACTCAGAGAAAATTTTGACTCTTGAATCATATTAGCTTGCATATTTGTAGGACTATACATTCTTACAAAATTTGTAACTATGTGGTTAGATGATTATGTATGTTAAACTTTCTAAGCCGATGATGTTTGATATTTATTCTAAGTTTGATAAACAACATAAATCATTGCATGTCAAAGAAATTTTAGTGGGTTGATTACATGAGATCTTGCATGCATGTAGGAATGTATGATGATTGATGAAATTTTAGAGCTTAATTTCTCGGTTTTATTAGAGATTTTGGCATGAAAATTAACGAGTAAATTCTCTGTATTTTTAGCTATAAAAGAAATATAATTTACATATTGAACCTAGAGAATCCCCACAATAATTAATACTATAACTCAAAGTTGTTTACATACAAAAATTTTGGACTGAACCTGCCCAGAAATGAAGTTTTTCTCAGCCTATAAAATTCTAGAGCAAATAACTGCCTTGAGAAAAGGCAATGCTAAGAAATCTATTGATTTATGGGTAAAATCCCATGAAATGAAAGTTATAGAGGACTTAACAACCTTTCCAACAAAATATTTTCATAGAATTTTTTATGTATTTAAGAGATCGAGTTTGGATTTCATTTATTCAGTTTAAATTAAGTATTCGAGTAGTGACCACAAATTGTTTAACCTTTTACTCTTGACTTTCACAAGTTTTTGAACCATTGAAATTACGGATCGGTCAACTTTTAACCGTTGCCTTTTAATTTAAGACTTTTAATAAAATAAATTAATATCTTTTCCTATATTCATTACTTCTTAGTCAATTTGGGACTCATTGTGATGTGCTCGTCAATACGGTTCCAACGATATATAATTTGTCGAATTTCGATAAGAATATAAAAAGTTCGCCCGTTTTAAGAGTTGAAACAGGTTAAGGGGTATAACTGTAATTTGGGGAGAGAAACACAATTTGCTTTGGTGCCTACACAAAGTGTTGGAATGAAATCATTTGACAACCTATTCACTCACGCATGAATGCTTTCTTATGAGATTTTGTGCGTGAAAAACTCCTACTTTATTATTGAATCTTTTACGAAAAGCCCTAATTAGGGTCAACCTAAAACTTTTACTACCATTATAAATAAAATCTTAAGAGCTCTCCATTCTCCATAACCGAAATCATATGAGAGTTTTCTTTCTCTTACTCCTTCCCTTCTCTTCTCTACCCAAGAGAAAGATCTCAATTGTCCATCTTCGTAGGTGAAGATCTCTACCTTCGTGGAGGGGACTATCTACCATCCATTCAGGGCAATCACCACCAGACTCATGCAACCATTACTAGGAACAATCATAGCCGTTCAATTAAAGCTTGACTAACTCTAAAATAGATGACCCTAACTAGACCACCAATTAATTTATTTTGGTGGAAAACATGGTTACACACTTTCTATGTGACAGCTCAATTTTTCCCCCATAGATTTCGAGGAAAAATTGAAGCGTCAAGTTCGGAGTTCTGTGGTCACACACATTTTTTGGTTCAGATTTGCTCTGATACCAACTGTGACAGCCCGACTTTCCCAACACAGATTTCTAGGAAAGTCGGACCGTCCGATCATAGATCACAATCCAGATATAGAAATACCTTTGGCATCAATACTCTCTGATACCACCTGTGACAACCCGATTTTCCCCTTACCCTGAATTCTAGGAAAAATGAATCACCTGATGCTCCTATGAACATCCTTGATACCTCTTGTGACAGTCCGACTTTCCTACATGGACTTCTAGGAAAACCGAACCGTCTGATATCCACAAATCAGAGTTGCTAGTGGAACACATAAGCGAAAATCAAAAGTACCGTATACTTGTAGGCGGAATTCCACAGGCTTCACACACATATAATATCAGAATAGATAATATGTGAATATAAACAAATTTCCTTTTGTACATATTTACAGAACATGAGCTAAAACAAAAATAAGCCACTGGTGACGACCGACCGTCACCTTAACAGTGGCTACAAAATACACGTCTATACACACACACACACACACACACACACACATATATATATATACGCTAGTCGTACGAGTGTGCCAACATCCAAAGGCCTAAGTTAGACTGCACCAATTTCAAATCAATGAGCTTCGCCTATGGGGAGAACTCCTCGGGCGGCAGGTCCTCTTCTGCCTCCAGAACATAATCAGGATCCTCCTCTATACCAGGTCCTAATCAAGCTCTCCACCTGTGAGATAATTATCGGGATGACCCAACAGTCTAAGCTCAGTAGGGAAAACTCGATACCAATCTCATTTTATCAACAATGCATAGATTTCAATGAGAAAATAAAAGCATTTTCTTATGTCAAATAGAAAATTCAAGCATGTTGAGTTCAAAATCAGGAGATCTAAAACATGGCATATTGCGGAGTTAAATTCGAGATAAAAGTACAAATTTCGAATTCAAATCTCACATTCATTATCATGATCAAAGTTTCCATTGGGGCTAAGCATCCCATTGAGTGGGAATAGAGCATTCCACTAACAAAAACAAGGTCGAAACCTTGGGGACTCTACCCCTCTCTGGAGACTCTAATCCTCTCGCCCACTTGGCAGCATAGACCATATACAAACTTCAAGATTCTCATTCATGTTCAAAGTTCGTAATTCAAATTCAAAATTCATATTCATATTCAAAGTACATATTTGATTCACTACTCACATTCTTATTCAAATTCATAGTTCAAAATCATATTCACATACGAAATTCATAATTCAAAGAATTCTATGATTCAGAAGATTTAATGCAAGTCAAGGAAAAATAAAAAAGTTCAAACATTCGATGCAATAGTATTTAATACATTCTAAAACTATTTTGATGATCATCATATCCACATCCATCATTAATATCCATGGATCGAATCAAAAAAAAAATCGAGTATTGAATTTCCCTACCTTAATTCTGAAATCGTACGAAACCATGCACAGGTCCTTTCAATTGCCTCCCTATCTTAATCTAGATTACAAGGGTTCATAACTACATGTCAATGTCGGAGGAATCGAATGGTTCATAGTCTTTCCAGAGAAAAGATTAAAGTATTCAGAAACTGGGGAATTCGCTTGAGGGATTTTCAGACTTGCTCGAGTGAATTTATAAATTCCCAGTGGCACTAATAAAATTCGTGCAAGCAAATTTTACCCGAAAAATTTGGATTGATTTCTGGGGAAAAATCGCTCGAACAATTTTTCTCAAGCCATTTTTCTTTTTTTATGAAGGTGATTCGCTCGGTGAATTCTAACTCGCTCGAGCGATTTCCTGCGGTTCTGTAACTTTTTCAAACTTCATCTTCTTCTTCGAATTTCTAAAAATAAATCCCCTGAATCTTACACATTCATCATCTAAAATCGGGGAAATCAATTTCACATGCCAACGTTACGATGTTTACCTTATTAGATCGTGGATGCGGAGCTCGCGATGATCGATATCAAGAAGTATCGACGCCGAGCATGCAAACTCAACGATAATCGGGATCAAGCGAGATTAGCATTGTGCAAGTGGTTCTTATGGTGATCGATGTTAAAAATAGCCTCCATTTTAACCCGCGATGATCTTCGTCTTCCGAAATCATGCATGCAATGTTCACAATGATCGGTATCGCAAGAAATTGGCGTCGAACTCTCTCGTTCCCTCGAGGATTCAATCTCCTCCTTCCGATCATAACGATGCAACTGATTGGGACTTTCTCATGGTGCAGAAAGGAACAAAGGCAAGATTTGAGATAAGATCTACGGTTGTGATCTTGCGGTAGGAAGAAAATGGGAAGGCAGAGGTTTCCCTTTCTTTCACTCTGTCTTTCTCTCTTTCTATTTCTCTCAAATGAATTTGGCAATGGGGTTTTGCATGCATGAATGAACTTATATACTTGGTGAGGTCGATCCAGTGTGAAGCTCTCACACTACGGCTCGATGTATTAGTTCTTATCCAAGGGTTCAAAAATGGACTTTACAATGCACTCCACCGGTATTGATCCCTGGACCTCTCACTTATAATCCAAGCCTTAAACCAATGGTGCTCTCATAGAGCTTGTGTAATTATTTATACAATTTAAATATCTAAGCCTTAGTGCAAGGTACACATTTCTGAAAATGATTAAATACTTATTTTAAATCCAGGGTGCATATAGCCTATGGTATCGAACACGCACATTTAGTTGGCGCGTTCGGGCTCAAAATTTTCAAGGTGTTACAATCTGTGTGCAACCAGTGACTGACATTGACTCTGCCATGATGATTTTGTTTGAAACAATTGGAGAGATTGACCTCTGCTATAACTCTACTAAATATTTATGAAATATATGTCCTCAGGGGACTCTAAATTATGGCAACACTAAGTACAGTGAAAACTGATTTAGGAAATCAGTATGCCTAGTGATCCTATTATGTATATATATGGGATCAAAATATTTACAGTGGACCTAGAACTTGCTTAAACTACTGAATTATAGTTTTTAAATCCGAACTCGATATTGAATGAAACTCGTATTTGATTTGAAATCGAAATTTGATGAAACTTGTACTTGATTTGAAACCGATATTTGATGAAACTCGTATTTGATTTTAAATTGATATTTGATGAAACTCGTATTTAAATTCGAAATCGATATTGATTGAAACTTGTATTTGATTTGAAACCGATATTTGACGAAACTCATATTTGATTTGAAACTGATATTTGATGAAACTCATATTTGAATCTGAACCCGATATTGATTGAAACTCGTATTTGATTTAAAACCGATATTTGATGAAACTCATATTTGATTTGAAACCAATATTTGATGAAACTCATATTTGAATCTAAACCCGATACTGATTGAAATTCGTTTTTGATTTGAAACCGATATTTGATGAAACTTGTATTTGAACCCGAACACCGATTGAATTATTGACTTTTTTTATAGATTGAGATTGAATCCCAATATTGAATGAATTATTGATTTTTTTATATAGATTGAGATTGAAACCAAAGATTGATTGAATTGTTAATATTTGATATATTTTGAGTATTTAATATTGAACTTTGAATAGCGAATAATGAATATTGAATCTTGAACATTGAATATCGATTGTTGAATTGAATATTGAATATCGAATATTGACCATTGAATACCGATCATTGAATCGAGTATTGAGTATTGAATATTGAACATTGAATACCGAATATCGGTTTGAATATCGAACATTGAACATGGAATTATTAAATATAGACCTTTGAATCTTGAACATTGAATGAACTATTGAACCCTGAATATTGATTTATTGATAACAAATATTGAAAACTTGAAAGTGAAAGATGATACTGCATTGATTATTGAACCTCGCTAAGTTGACCACTATTCTTGCGAACAGACACTGAGCGACTCATAATCATACGAGTTTGAAATGTCAGCTAAGGATTAGATCCCGTTAGACCAATAGGGTAATTGATCCTTGTCTTGATTGACTAAATGGTGAAGAGTGTCAGCCTTTATTTGTGTGATATTGGTAATTGATATTGATATCGGACCATGGTTGGTGTTTAGTATCGTACTGAAATAAATAAAAGACATTAATAAATCACCAAACTAAACTAAAGTAAATTAATTACCTAGTATTGTTAATTTTGTGATAACATATATAAATAATTAATTAAATGAATAAACTATGATTAAATTGCAATGAAGCAAAATGATACTTCTTGATGATATTGTTTGAAAGGTAGATTGGTGTGGACACCCAAATTTAGCTCAAGGCCGATTAACTTACACTTTGAGAAAGGCGTACCCTCTGAGTTTCCGAGAGTACTTCCTGAACCCTTAGAACTTAACCCAAACCCTTAGAAGTCTATCCCCCACCCTTAGGAATCAACCCTAACCTATAGAACCCTTCCCGAACCCGTTTTAAACCTCCCAAATAGTGGTTGAAAAGAGGAGTGTCAAAGTTTACAAAGACCTCTTCTAAAGCTAAGACCTATCCCATCAGAAATAGGATGTTCCCAACTTTCCAACAAGCCTGGAATCGCCTCAAACCGAGTTGTATACCGAAAGTTAAGGTAGATTGAAAATCGGGCAGCACCAATTTTGACAGATTTTGGCCTAACGGGTCTAATAGACACGCTAGGCAACATTGGCTTTTGTGGGTCCCATAGCGGGTTCTGAACCTCCAGGATTCTCAAAGAACATTGTTCCCAAACCCAGCATGTCTAATACACACGCTAGGCTTAGGAACATTATTTTTAGGGATTTTATCAGATTTTGAATTTGGAGTTTGACTTGTTGACCACCCCATCTATTGGGTTTGGTTTCGTTAGGACTGTTGCACCCCCACTAGCCCTCTTTTTAATCCTTTTGCCACTTAGAACCCCACCCTATCATCTACCATTGAAACCCAATTCCCACCTATCTAAGCCCTAGAAAACCGAGAAAACCTTAGATCCCTATTACCTAATTGCTAACCCAATTAGCCATTTAACCCTTCACTAATCCTCTTCTCTTCTATAAATAGAGAGCCACCCCCCCTTGATTAACGGCATGAAAAATTTTCAAAATAGAGAAACCTTAAGAGAGTTCCTCCCCCACTTCAAAGCACTAATCCTCCATAAATTTCAAAACTTTAGTTTGCCTTTTAGCTCCCATTTTCCTCCATTAACCCCTAAGCTTTAGCTAGAATAATGCCTTAGCCTTCTTCTCCTACCTTCTAGCTTCCAAGCCTTAGAAGTCTAAACTCATTCTTCAAACTCATTTGCTTTCGGAAGCTCATCGGAGGCATATCAATGCAAAGGTCCACAGCGGTGCTACAAGGGCCCGAGAGCTCCAGCTCTCTCTTCTATTCCTCTACCTTCTTTGTTTTTCCTTTATCCTAGAATTGAGTCGTTATGCTGCCAAAATTCTGGCAAGCGGGAAGGGTTCAATAGGAACGGCGTGCCTTTCGGAAGGAGGAAGTGCTGCCCATTTTCCTTTCTTATATATATATATGTATATATATATATATATATTTTTTTTTATATACACATCCAAACAACCATAGGTGAGACCACTTACGAGCAAGCTGATCGGGTTCCTAACACCTTCTTGATCGATAACCATAGTCCTTACTCAAGAGCCTTTGGCATTGGCCAGTAAATCGGAGTCATATCATGCACTTCGATTCTCAGAATATTGATTTTAGTATTTCGAAACACCAAAAGCTCCGGGTGGTGACTCTATCCATTGTTCCAAGGGAGCTCATCATCGCGACGGGCCTGCAAGGTCCACGGTTGCACAGATGGAAACTCTGCTAGGGAGTTTTAGAGCTTCTACTTGAAGTTTGCCCCTTTGCTTTTTTTCTTCCCTTTCCTTTTATTAACATTTTCCTTTTGCTCACTTACCCTTACAATTCTGTCAATTTTTTTTTTAACTTACCCATACGAATTGGTCATTACTGGCTTAGTCGATTGGCGGGCTTGCTTCAGCATTTTTCTACTTACCCCTATGTTTCCATCATTTACATGCCTTAGCCGATTGGCGGGCTTATTTGTGCATTTTACCGCCTTAGCCGTTTGGCGGGCCTATGTGTTGAGAACTGGAAAATACCATTTTTCACCCCTTAATCTGGGCCTTGATAGACCCTTGAGAGAACTAAATAAGTATTTTAAGTGCCTATATTGCAGCTAACAATAAAGACACGCTTAACCATAAAAGCAGCTCAAAAGTGCCAAAAAGATGACAATCCATGTCAGTCCAAAGGAAGGAAGTGAAGAAACAACCTCATCAGCTGTGGAAAGGTCTAAATAGAAGAGGCAAAGACCTGTAAGAGAAGCAGGGAACATTTCGAACAGAGAAATGCACTACAGAGTTCTTTTCGCAAAGAACTTGCACTTTTCGTAAAGAACCTTGAACTTTGCGAAAAGAAGAAAACACTCCTCGAAAAGAAGATTGAACTTATGCAGAGCTTGTAAGTCATTGAACTTTGCTAAAAGGCCCCTAAACTCTGCGAAAAGGACTAAAACTCAGTGTAGCTTTGAAGAGCATCCGAACTCCTCGAAAGAAGATTGAACTTTGCGAATGAGCTTCGTAAGTCATTGAACTTTGAAAGGCCCCGAACTCTGCGAAAAGGTATTCGGAGATTCGCACTTTAACAAGGGCAATTCAAGAATCACGCATGCGCTAATGCATTGAAAAGCCCAGAGACATTCCGGAAGATTCTGAGCACGAACCAAAGGCATATTCCACCCCATGTGAACACCCAAAGATGAAATTACTTGGCGGGAACTTCAAGAAACTCTAACAAACTTTCAAAAGGCATAACAAAATTGATGCCTCTGTTTCCTGATTGGTGAACAGATCAAGCGATTCGATTGGCGTAATGCAGATCTGGATCCTGGTGCTCGACTCCTATTGGTTGATACAGATCTATCCAATTCTGATTGGTTGATACACATTTGAGCTGGCTTAGGGAAAATTATAAATAGATGAACTATTTGCCCAATTTGGGTATCCAGATTTTGAGTTTCATTTCTAAATCCCCCATTTCCCAGCCAGACAGCTTGTCTGCAATCCTTGTAATAGCCTACTTTGTACTTGCATTTGAGAGCTGTGAGACATTTCTGTAATTCAAAAGAGAGTTGTATTCAAGACTGCAAATCTGAGTCAGTTGTTGGCTCTTCGTAATTATGTAATGGATTTTAAAAGGTTGTCAGAACTATGCATTCTCCATTGGACTCATGTCAAGGGTTCCTCCTGATCTCCTCAAGACATTAGACTCCTTTAGATTCATTATTTTGCATGCAATTTCCTTGATTCATTAATCGAATTAGTGTTGGTAACCTAATCTCTTACGGCATTTGTAGTGATATTTCCTGCTCAATTGAGGATTTGGTTAAAGACTATTGGATGGTTTGTGGCCATTAAAGTGGACAGACCATAGCCATAAGTGTAAGCCTAATCCTTGAATTAGATTTATCTCTCTTACATCTGTGCTTGTAGCCAGATGAAGATTGGATCACCTCTGTTGAGCTGCAGTTATTCTCATTAGATTTCAAAGACCAAATCAAAGTTAGATATTACTTCTCCATTTTTTATATAAGTTTACCACAAACGTTTCCCCAACTCGGATCTGGATCATTTAGTTTAATTTTTACTTTTTATTATTTAGTTAACGTGACAAATTCAACCTCCCATCTTATGTGCTTTGTAGATAGGATCAGAGGCCAGATCTGGTAGCTCAGATCTGGAGGTTTATCTTAAATTTTAAATCAATTCCCTGTGGACGATCTTTTACTCACTTACATTTAAAACTTGCTACAATTGGCCCTGATCTTGCAGGCTAATTATGTTCTAACTGTGCTGATATTTTCTTATTCTTTAAATCTGTTTTCAAAACGCAAATAAATCATGCACACTTAGAACAACAACACTATGTGAGCATTTAATTTTTTTGTCAATCATATCCCACCAGTGGACATCAAACCGTAGAGGCAGCATGGGTTTCTCACCGCCCATTTTTTAACTTAAGAAAACTCCCTTAAAAAAAAATAAAAAATTGGACTTAAATTTGAACCAACAAGGGACTTAATTCATTTTTGTATGGGTAGATTTTAAAAGGAGGGAATAGGTAGCGATAAAAATGTCCCAGTTCTTAGTACGGCGGCAACTTTATTGCACACCTCAAGCCCTACTGCGGGGACATGTGCCAGTACGGAGGAGACGAACGACTCCTCATCAAAGTGTTCCAGAAAAGCCTTACGGGCGCAGCTTTGAGATGGTTCACTTCCCTTGAACCATCCATAATTAAAACCTAAAAAGATCTAACCCACCTATGCCAAGTCTGATATAGCCTGACTAAAGAAGAAGTCCGACGAAACATTCAGTGACTACCTTGGGCAATGGAGAGCATTGGTAGCCCAAGTCAGGAATAAAATATCCGATGATGAGCAAATTGAGCTGATTTCAAAAAGCACTATGTCGGTCGTCTCGAATTTCTTGGTATACCAACAGCAGTCTAGCTTTGCTGACTTACTAAGGAATGCCAATCATTGTGAGGATGCGATCAGGGAATGATGGCTAAGCAAAAACATAATCAATGGGGTTCGAAAGTTCACAGAACAGAGGAACGAGAGAAGAACCCAGGCGGATATATAGACAGTCATAAATGCATGACCTAGCACCAGCATAACCCCATTCCAGTTTAAGGTGACACAGCCGACCCCAACACGAAGCAAACTAATATAGAGAACAAGCAATGGGTAAGGGGCACAGATGACCCGAGAATAATGAAGGGCCCATTTCGACCAAGCCTTTACACCATTGGGGCAATCCTTGAACATCCTTCTACCTTTGTTAGTTGAAAAAGGTCTTGTTACACCTTTCCAACCATGCCCACCACCAAATTCAATCCCCAAAAATTATGATCCCAATACTCACTGCAATTTCCATCAAGGACCGAGTCACCCAACCGATCGATGCTTTCCTTTAAAGCATGCGATACAGGACCATAGACGTCGGAAAAATCATCCCTCCGACACTTCCCCAGACAAGTCAGCACACCAACATACATTAGGTCCCGATGCCACCACATCCATCAAGAGGAATGGGCCTAAGGGCCACCGTCAACATGATAGAGGAAGATGGTGAAGAGTTCAATCCTTCAAAGTATATCCTCATCCGAGAAGACATTATAGCACCAAAGCAGAGGGATCAAGAAGATAGAGGCATAGGGGTAATTGAGCCCTTAAATTTGACTGATTACTTCCCCAATCCAACACCCCAAGTACATCCCTTATATTTGAGGATGTATTTTTCACCACCAACTCCCATCAATTATGTACAACCCAACTTATCTCCACATCAACCATATGCAATACCACCCTCCTCCAATTGCTGGATAACTAGTGTTCCCTAGATTTCCCCTCTAGCACCAATTAATTACTAGTGGCCCTACCCCATCACATCACCACCAATACAGTCATTCATAATTCCCATAGACCCCACTGGGCCCATTTTCTCCTTCCCCCCAACCTATCTGCCTCTAGTGGAAGTTAAGTAAGTTCTATTTAGTTACCCTGCACCACTAGTCCAGGCACCTCCGATACCCTCAACTAACCCATTTTAGATCCCAGGGCTGACCTATGACCCTCACCAAATCTTGTTCAGCTACAACCAAACAGATATCAATGCAGGAAGCAGCAGAGAAGGGACAGTGGATTTTGTTACACGATTAGGGAGGATTTCTAACCAACCCGAGGCATCATTACCACCCCGACCAAAAGAGAAAAAGGAACCTACCCATTAATCTCTAAAAAGTACCACTTTTCACCCCTTAACATGGCCTTTGATGGACCTCCGAGCATGCTAATAATGAGTTTTAAGTGTATTTTATAGATAATAGGTAAATATAGCTATAGTGCTACAATCCTTCATTTTCAAGCCAAGAAGAATGAATTTTATGCTAAGCTCTAGAGTTGATGGAGTTACATTAAATGTACTATGGTGGTTCACACCATTGGGACAATTTTAGCATGCTTTGAGATCCTAGAAGGCTTATTGAGGGAGAGAAGTGGAGCCTAAGCATAGTGGAGTGCTACTACTATGAACTATACAAACAGGAAAATCTGAAATCCATTATTGAGCAGCTCTATCCCTTCAAATAAAAACCTCTTAAGCAGCTCACACTCTCTTGTAACAAGTGCACACTCAAGTACATCATGTGTGCAACAAACCAGCACTCTTGCAGCTGTGTAGTATCTTCAAAAGCACACTCGAGCAGTCCATAGAGTTGCTTACTACACTGTGCTGTGTTGGCTGCTACGCTATGCTGGGTGAAGTGCTAAGTTGCACTGACTAAAGTGTTATGTTGGTTGCTGCGTTGTGTTGGCTGCTAGACTGCGCTGGCTATTGCGTTGTGTTGGCTGCTGCGCTGCGTTAGTTAAAGTGCTATGCTACGCTGGCTGAAATGTTGTGCTACATGGCTGAGGTAACCTGGCAAGGCTACATTTGAACCTGGCGAGGCTACATTTAAACCTGGCGAGGCAGCTTTTGAACCTACCGAGGCTGCATTTCAACCTGGCGAGGTTGTTTTGAACCTAGCGAGAATCTGACGAGCACTTAAATGGCCTATTTTTAAACCAGGCGAGATCCTAGCATGATGAAATCCTAAAGCTACGAACCTGGCTAGAACCTAGCGAGATCCTGGCAAGGTGCATACCTGAAGCTGCCTGAAGCACTCGAACCTAGCGAGAACCTGGCGAGATCCTGGTGAGAAGGAAAATCTAAAGCTCTATCTTCACGACGTAAGGGTTTCAGCTCCTATTTTCAAACTCTAAGGACATTTTGGGGATTTCACCAATTTTAGGGCACACATCCGAATGTCCCACACATCTCAAGGCATCCAAAGGTCACAAATGGGCCACAAAATCAACTCCACACATCCTATTTTCTTATTGGCTAAAGCACATAACTGCTGCTATGGATTGTATAAATAGCTATATTTTGCCTTGTATAAGCATCCAAGAATAGCCTGAGATCACATTTAGGGTTTTAGCTTTTTACGATTTAGTTTCCCTTTGTTCTTTTTCCCTTTCCTCTTCCTTAGCTCAGCAGCAATGCTGAGTTAAACCTATGTAGTAGCTTAGTCTTATTTTGTAATGCAATCAGTTTTGTATAAAAGTGAGCTGTTTTGGGGTTTGCACAGATTGTTGCCTTGAGGGCATCCATTGTATGTTTTTTTTTATGCAATGAATAATCATTTTTAATGCTCCATTAAATCTGCTATTTTTTTATGTGTCTAGCATAGTGTTCTTTGACCTGTATTTTCTATATAGGATTTTACATATTTGATGTTCCCATGGAAGCTTGAGCTTGTAACCCTGTAACAATGGTAGCAACAGTGATTTTCATATTCTATTTCATCATCTGTGGGTAAGATAGCCTCTGAGGATAGCCTGTGACCATTTAAGTGGATAGACTTTAGCCCTAAGGCAGATCTTCGTCACAGATCTGAGATGAATTTTTTTTCTCTGCACTTGAGCTTGTAGCCTAGTGAAAGATTGCGTAGAGCTAAACTCTACTCTATTTTGCATCACCATCATCAGTTTTTAGATATGAGTTTTTATAGAGATTGCAGACTTGTGAGCTGGGTCATTGCAAGCTTTTTATAGCAATGACCAGCTGAATATAAGTCCCCATTCAGCCTAGGATCTCTTGTGGTTCCCACTTGAGTTTCAAGGTCTGTTTGCTCCCATGGATGCATGAGCTTGTGGCCTTGCTAACATAGTGTCTGCAATGGTATTCATATCCTGATTTAATTCATTGGATGGAGGAAATCCCTTGATAGTCTGTGACTATTTAAATGGACAGATTATAGACATAAGATCAATCCATTCCTTTGGATTAGGTTAGTTTTTTTATTTGATCAATGTGATTTGACCATCTCCCTTGGATAGTCTATGACCATTTAAGTGGACAGATTATAGCCGTAAGAGCAGTCTAAATTACATGGGTTGAGTTGGATTCTTCTATCTTATAAATGTGCTTATAGCCATCTAAAGGATTGCTACAGATTCATGCCTAACACTGAGTTGCATAACTAATTTATCCCAAACTGTCTACTTCTCCATCTTTTATCTTTATTTTACCACACACATCATCATCCTTCTTTATCTCTTTCTTTAGCTGTAGTTTTATTTCTATTTTTAGGTTAGTTTAGCTTTATGACACCTAAACTTCCTCTCTTTACCTTGCTTTCTAGTTAGGTTTAGAGTTGTCAGATTTGTAGCTAGATCTGGAGACTACTATACAACCCTTGTGGTTGAGATCATCACTCTCCATGGGACAAACTCTTACTTCATAAAAGTTGCTACAACAGGCCCTGGATTCTTGCAGGACTGTGATTTGGTTTTGTGTTGTGTTCATTCCCCATTTTATTTTGTTTTTTACCATTCCCTCATTTTCCTTCTCACATTATTTCTTCATCATTATTTTAATAATAAAAAGAAGCAGCAAAAACCTTCCAACAAGTTTTTGGCACCGTTGCCGGGGAGTTTTGATATAGTATAGTAAATCTGAGTTTTTGTTAGCTATATTCATTGTAGATATAGTGTTTGAATAAATTACCATGATAGTTTTTAGTTTTTTTGTGATTTCTTTTGAATTTTTCTTCTATATTTTATATTTTTAGACTGTTTGGTGTTTTAGGAATGTGTGAATAAGTTATAGCTGTAATCTCTTAAGTTTGCATTTAATTTTCTGTTATTGTATGTGTAGTTTTTGAATAAAGTCCTGCTGATATTTTAGATTTTTGCAGGCTTAGAGCAGTGAAAATAAGAGAGTTTAGCTACAGCTGGAGCATCCCTGCATCAGTTTGCATCTCTAACTCCCATGTTTTGGTTTCACTTCTGCTGTCTTTTTATTCCTGTTGTCTTAAATTTCAATAGTGAGTAGTTTGTATTTTTCTTTCTCTACCTACTGTGTGTGTCTCTTTGCTGTGCTGTGTGTGTGTTATATACTGGGAAGAAGGTCTCTCAATCCCGAGCTTGAACCTTTGAATCTTGAGATTGAGAGTCTTGTGTCCTAGGCCAGCAACACACACCACTGTCGAAGACTTAGTAACTGTTGAGAGGGCTGAGCAGCCTAAACCAAATAAGGGGTACAATGTACTAGGGGCACACTCATCCCCCTTTTGCATTCAGCTCCTTAATGTTGTGGGTAGCTATGAGATTAAAGCCTCTACCATCCAAATGTTGCCAAGTTCTCATGGGCTGAGCAGAGAGGACCCATACCAGCATATAGAGTTGTTTCTTACTCTATGCACCACTTTTCATATTGCTGGCCTGGGAGAGGAAGCAACAAAGCTGAGGCTTTTTCCTTTTTTCTTAAATGATAAAGTCAACTCTTGGCTCTCCCTGCTCCTAGCCAGCAGCATAAATTCTTGGAATGATCTTCAATGCCAATTCTTGGCTAAGTTTTTCCCAGTCGGTAAGACAAGTTAATTGCGGAAGAGCATAATCTCATTTGCTCAACTCCCAACTGATTCATTTCATTAAGCCTCGGAGAGATTTCAAGGGTTGCTGAGGTAGTGCCCACACCACTAGATCCCTAGGTGGCAGCTTGTACAAAGCTTCTACTAGGGGATTGATGCCAAAAGCAGATCTATGATTAATGCATCTAGTGGTGGCTCTTACCTCAGCAAGACAGACGTAGAAGCATGGGAGTTATTTAATTTGATTAGTGAAACCTTCGTGCAGTAGGAGTATTTGTCACAAAATGACATTGTGCCAACTGCTAGGAGTATAAATGAACCCACTTTTAATGGAAAAGTGTATGAATTGAATGCGTTTAGTAACCTAGAGAGGAAGGTGGACAATTTGGCCTTAAAATTTGATAAAGTGTTGAGTGTGTTGCAACCCCACATGGCTGCACAAGTTGGAGAGGTATGTTCTATATGCCACTCACCCACACACTCTCATCTTGCATGTCCATCAGCTGGGCCAATCCCTAAGTTTTTAATTGAGCAGGCTAATGTTGTCTAATCATTTGGACAACAACCTGCTGGGTATCAGTGGAGGAACCACCCAAATTTGAGGTGGAAATAAGCTTATTTGCCTCATACCCAGCAGCAGCAGGCCTTGCCCTACAGTCCCAACCAGTAGTCCCCTCATGGTTATGTTCAAATACAACAATTTTCTCACCAGTCCCCCCAGCCAAGTCCATTAGTTTTGCCCCCACCCCAACCTAGAGCCCCCCTCCTTTGAGGAGCATGTTTTGACATCATTGCAAAACCTTGGCTCCATTACACAAATTGTGGATTCCCATTCACAGAGCATCAGAAAAATAGAGGACCAACTTGGTCATATCTCAAATGCTCTTATGAGGAGGGCAAAGGGTCGGCTCCCGAGCCAAACTGTGAAAAATTCTAGAGGGGCACACTTGATTGGTAAAGTCTCTTCAAGCCATGAAGAAACTAGAGCCATCAATGCCTCGAGGAATGGGAAAGAGGTGGTAGACCAAGATTATGTTGATGCCAAGAGGTTGTGCATTCGGCGAGAAGCTGAATAATTGGGTTGTTCTTGAGCCCAATTTCATAAATAAATAATAATAATAATAAAATAATATATATATATATATATAATACCATGTTGAGCCCCATTTCCTCCTGCCTTTATAGAGCCTCTTCGTTCTTGCAAGGAGAAGGCATTGATGGGGGAAATGAGGGCTGGTTAAATAGTTGTTGTCCCTGATGAGATGGTGGTGACACCTTGCCCAATCTACTGGATTTGAGCTAAGGTGTGTGAATTTGTGAAGTTTGGACTGAGGAGGCACCCACCCCTGTGCTCCCTCAGCCTTCTATTGATTCCCACCTGCTGTGGAGCTGGAGTTGCTCCAATCCTCTCATGCAACTGTCAATTACTGAATGGAAGACCTTAGGTTTGATGCAAATGCAAAGGTATGTCCTTTCATTTTTCATTTTATAGTTCTTTCCAATTCAGCTAAGATACAGATGGGGTGCCCATTTTCTGTCATTCACGAACCCCCATCCGGACTATTGTGATCTGATTTTATATGAATCCTATTTTAATATGTGTGCCATTCATGCTGATATTTCTTTGCCATCATTGTAGATTCATACTCACATCCTCTTTAGGTAGTTTGTTTAGGTTTTTTTTCTGTTTTAGGTGTTCTAGGTAGTTTGTTTAGGATTTTTATATATTCCTGCTATTTTTAATGCCATTTCTGCAATATATAGTTGTTGTTTTTAGGATTTAGTGTAGTTGCTCTGTTTTCCTAGTAGTAATCTTGTGCATATTTTCTTTTTCTCCTTCTTAGATTATTTTTCTCTATAATTTTTTGCTATAGTTTAGTGGTTTTTCTTCTACCAACCTTGCTATCCCTATACTTGTTGCATGAAATAGTGAGGACACTGTTTAACTTAGGTTTGGGGGTATAGCAAGGTAGGTAGGCTAGCAAAATAGTTAACTATAGTGCAGCAGTGTGAGGAAAATTGAAGATAAATAAAGTCAATTCTCACCTAATCATGTAGAACGAGAAAATTTAAAAAATTTTGCAGACTTTTTAAACTGAAAATCTTTGAAAAGTTAGCACCACCATGAAGTTAACATCAAGAAATATTTTTCCAATTAGTACTTAGTGATCTAGGGAGGAGAGAAAGAGGTGAAAATACACCCCATGGATTAAGATGAAGACCATACCCAGTGAGATTTGGGCCTATAAAATTTCTTTTGAAGAGTGTTTTTAGCATTTTTTCTGCTCTAAGGACTGATTGTCTCAACACTTTGTCACTAGAAGTTAGGCACCTCCAAATTAAAACTGATTGACAGCACTCATGACACTAAGGAGATGATGTAAGGCCTTCATTCGGATAGTTTGAGCTTAAATTTCCTACCGTTTGAAATTGCCCTTGGCATACACTCTTTGAGCCTTAAAAATCATATTTTTCTTCAACAAACACTGGAGTACTTGCACCTTAATTTCAGGACCTGAATCAACCTGACCCTCACTCTGAGAATTCAGAAGGTAAAGGAGAAGAAGTAGAAGATAGTTGAGAGGGGTTCAACAGTTGGTGGAAAGGGAAGAGAAGCAATCTAAAAATAGCAGTGTATCAGTGGTATTTGTGTGGCAATTCATCATAAAAGTCATAAAAATATAAAATAAAAACAGAAAAAGAAAGAGAAGTCAAGAGAAGAACATCATCTGGAAATTGAAAAGAAGAGGAGAAGCTAGCCACTTTGATTCTGAAAAATATAAAGTAAGATGAAGTTGTGCTTTAATGAAGGTTGTGAAATCATGAATCACTCCTTACCTTGCTGATTTCTCAATTTTAAATCCCTTTTTTTTACCCCTTTATTCTTTATATCCCTCACCCATAAGCCACATTACAACCCATTCAAAAAGACCATATTGATCCATAGTGAAATGAGCTATCATGTGCAGATGAGGAGTTGTCTAATCTATGGTGAAAAGTTGAGAGGATGTCAGAATTTAGATGCAATGCCCATGCTCATGCTTGCAGGTCCATTTAGGTTCTGTGACTGATCTTGAGTTGATGAGAATTGAGCACCCTTGGATTTTCATTGCTGAGAGATAGCCCCGGTAAGGATTGGGTATGAATTTTAATTTCATTGGGGTTGTACCCACACCTGATTTTGAATTGATAGTGAACTTAATGCTGATTTTTGTATAAGGTATTTCTGATGTGAATTGAATGGTGGCGATGCATACACATGCTGATTTTTAATTTTAATTTGTTTGCATTATTGCTGTAATTTCCTCTTAATTTAAAAGAAAGGGTGTGGAATGAAGCTTTATTTCTTGAAATTTGTTTTATCATTATCTGCACTTTACTTAATTATTTTAATGGTAAAGTTTATGGGTATCTTCACTGAAAACCCTCAGGAAACTTCACTTCTCCACTAGGGATCACCTAGGGGTTTAAAAGACTTTATACATATGCTAAATGTATCCGTGCTCCCTACGAAAGTAGCATTTACTATTTTGAATAACCATTTTAATTTTTCCTTTGCTCGAGGACTAGCAAAGATTAGGTTTGGGGGTGTGTTAATCTATAAAAAGTATCACTTTTCACCCCTTAACCTGGCCTTTGATGGACCTCTAAGCATGTTAATAATGAGTTTTAAGTGTGTTTTGTAGATAACAGGTAAATATAGATTTAGTGCCGCAATCCTTCATTTTCAAGTCAAGAAGAATGAATTTTATGCTAAGTTGTAGAGTTGATGGAGTTATATTGAATGTACTATGGTGGTCACACCATTGGGGCAAGCATGCTCCAGGATCCTAGAAGGCTTGTTGAGGGATAAAAGTGGACCCTAAGCATAGTGGAGTGCTGCTGCTATGAACTATACAAATTGTAAAATCTGAAATCCATTATTGAGCAGCTCTGTGCCTTCAAATAGCAACCTCTCGAGCAGCTCACACTCTCTTGCAGCAAGTCCACACTCAAGTACTCCATAGAGCTGGTTGTTGAAGTTTGCGCGCTGAAATCTTGCTGAAGTGTTGTGTTGGCTGCAAGACTGTGTTGGCTGCTATCTTGTTATGTTGTGTTGGTATTCTTATTTGTCTTTGGTGAAGTGTTCTGATACACGCTAGAAGTCGCGCTACTTTGGCTATAGTGTTGCGTTGGCTGCTGTGTTACGTTGGCTGAGGCAACCTGGAGAGGCTGCATTTGAACCTGGCGAGGCTACATTTGAACCTAGTGAGAACCTAGCAAGGTTGCTTTTGAACCTAGCGAGGCTGCATTTGAACCTGGCGAGGCTGTTTTTAACCTGACGAGAACCTGGCGAGCACTTAAATGGCCTGTTTTTGAACCTAGTGAGATCCTGGAGAGATGAAATCTTGAACCTACAAACCTGGCGAGAACCTAGCAAGATCCTGGCAAGGTGCATACCTGAAGCTGCCTGAAGGACTTGAACCTAGTGAGAACCTGGTGAGATCCTGGTGAGAAGGCAAATCTAAAGCTCTATCTTCGCGAGGAACGAGTTTCAGCTGCTATTTTCGAACTCCAAGGATATTTTGGGGATTTCACCACTTCTAGGGCATGCATCCCAATGTCCCAAACATCTCAAGGCATCCAAGGGCCACAGATGGGTCATGAAATCAACTCCACACATCTTATTTTTTGATTGGCAAAAGCACGTAGCTGTTGCTATGGATTGTATAAATAGTTATATTTTACCTTCTGCAATCATCCAGGAATAGCCTGAGATCATATTTAGGGTTTTAGCTTTTTAGGGTTTAGTTTCCCTTTGTTTTTTTCCCCTTTCCTCTTCCTTAGCTCAGTAGCAATGCTGAGTTAAACCTTTGTAGTAGCTTAGTTTATTTATGTAATGCAATCTGTTTTGTATAGGAGTGAGCCGTTTTGGGGTTTGCACATACTGTTGCCTTGAGGGCATCCATTGTAAGTTTTCTTTTATGCAATAAATAGCCATTTTCAATGCTCCATTAAATTTTTTATTTTTCTATGTGTTCAGCATAGTGTTCATTGACCTGTGTTTTCCACATAGGATTTTACAGATTTGATGCTCCCATGGAAGCTTGAGCTTGTAGCCCTGTAACCATGGTGGCAGTAGTGATTTTCATATTCTATTTTATCATCTTTGAGTAAGGTAGCCTCTGAGGATAGCCTATGACCATTTAAGTGGACAGGCTATAGCCCTAGGGCAGGTCTTGGTCACAGATCTAAGATGGATTCTTTTTTTCTATACTTGAGCTTGTAGCCTAGTGAGAGATTGTGCAAAGCCAAACTCTACTATGTTTTGCATCACCGTCATTAGTGTTTAGATCTTAGTTTTTGTAGAGATTACAGACTTGTGAGCTGAGTCATCACAGGCCTTTTGTAGAAATTACTAGTTGAATATAAATCCCCATTCAGCCTGAGATCTCTTGTGGTTCCCATTTTAGTTTTAAGGTCTGTTTGCTCCTATGGATGCATGAGCTTGTAGCCTTGCAAAGATAGTGTCTTCAATGGTATTTATGTCCTGATTTAATTCATTGGATGGAGGAAATCCCTTAGATAGTCTGTGACCATTTAAGTGGACTGATTATAGCCTTAAGATCAATCCATTCCTTTGGATTAGTTTAGTTTTCTGATTTGATCCATGTGATTTGACCATCTCCCTTGGATAGTTTGTGACCATTTAAGTGGACAGATTATAGCCTTAAGAGTAGTCTAAATTACATGGGTTTAGTTGGATTCTTCTACCTTGTAAATGTGCTTGTAGCCATCTAAAGGATTGCTACAAATTCATGCCTAACACTGAGTTGCATAACTGATTTATCCCTAACTATCTACTTCTCCATCTTTTATCTTTATTTTACCACACACATCATCATCCTTCTTTATCCCTTTCTTTAGTTGTAGTTTTATTTCAGTTTTTAGGTTAGTTTAGCTTGGTGACAGCTAAACTTCCTCTCTTTACCTTGCTGTCACAAAGACTTTTCCCCCAGCAAGCGTGGTGAGGTTATTACACAACTTTCTCAAACTCATTGGCTTTTCACCATCCTCAAAGACAATTTTAGTGACAACCCACTAAAATTATGGCATAAAAGTCCACGGTACCGTACCATAACTTTAAAAGATCCTAATATCATAATTAGGGTAAAACTTATGATCTATACAAAGATAGACATAGACGAATTTGTAATACAAATTAAAGATTTATTAGAGAAAAAACTAATTGAATCTACAAAAGGCCCTCATTCTAGCCCTGCATTCTTAGTAAGAAATCAAGCTAAAATAAAGCGAGGAAAAGCTAGAATGGTTTTAAATTACAAAAGATTAAACGAAAATTTAGACTTTGATGGATACTTTATTCCCAGAAAAGATGTTTTGATTAGCCAAATCAAAGGATCAAAACTCTTCAGTAAATTCGACTGTAAATTAGGATATTGGCAATTAAAGTAAGACGATAAATCTAAACCTTTAACTGGTTTTAGTACTCTATGTGGATTTTATCAATGGAATGTCATACCATTTGGCTTGAATTTTGCTCCACAAATCTATCAAAGATGGATGCATTCAATTTCTGCCCCTTATAAAGAATTTTGTGTGGTATATATCGATGATATCTTAGTGTTTTCTAAAACAAAAGAAGAACACAAAAAAAATTTTAGAAAAATATGCGATATTTTCCAAAAATATGGAATTATCCTTTCACCTTCAAAAATAGAAGTTGAAAAAGAATAAATAGAATTTTTAGGTCTTATTTTAACACATGGTGGTCTAAAATTACAAGATCATATTATTATCAAAATAAAGAATTTTCCCAAAGAAGTAACCGATAAAAAATAGTTACAAAGTCTTCTAAGCTTGTTAAATTATGGAAGAAACTACTTGAAAATTTTAGTAGAATAGGAAAAATCCTTCATAAATAAATTTAAAAAGGAAATAGAATTTACATGGACAGATAAAGATAAAGATCTACTAAAACAAATAGAACAAGATATCTAAGATTGTCCTACAGTTTATCTTCCAACAATCAGAGATAAATTAATCTTAGAAACAGATGCTTCAGACAATTATTAGGGATGTGTCTTGAAGGCCATTCTTGTAGAAGATTGGGAAGAAAAAGATTCTTGTTAGTCTAATGGAATAAAACCAGGAAAATCACAGTTAACAAAAAAGATACAAAGTAAAGAAAAATTATGTGGTTATAATTCTGAAAAATTTATACCAAATGAACAGAATTATATTATATTTGAAAAAGAATTATTAGCAATAAAACTTGCTCTTAAAAGATTCCATATTTATCTAGCTCATGAGGTTTTTATTGTCAGAACTGATAATAAAGCAGTTCGCGACTTTTTAATTAATAAAAAAGAGATATTAGATGGAAGAAGATTGAAATGGTATAATCAAATAGCTCTGTATACTTTTGAAGTTGAACATGTTAAAGGAAGTATTAATATTTTGGCTAATTTTTAAAGCAGAAATCCAAGTTTAAACCACTAGCCAAAGTGGGCATATCTACTATAAGAAGAAGATTTTTGTTACCACTAAACTAATGGATTTTATTCTATAAACGATAAAAGATGACAGAAGAAGGAAACTCCGCTTCTCAACCACCTCCAAACATAAGAAAACCTTATGTTGGAAAAACCTTTATTGGAAAAACTTATGTTGTGTTAAGAGGCCACCAACCCGGACTATATACCTCTTTCTTAGCTTACCAAAAATAAGTTACCAACTTTCCAAACTTTCTATACCAAGTTCACGATGATTTCAATGAAGCTAAATCAGCTTTTACTTTGTATGAAGTACATCAATCATAATATTTGCTAGAACAAACTAGCATCTCGAAGAATAATATTCCTGATTTCTATAATCCCGAAATAAGTCCAGAACTTTATCACAAGATTAATGGAGCTTGAAAATGCCAACTTCTGAACGATAAGAAATAGTTCAGGCGTCACATGAGCAACCTCTCTCATAAAATCCATGAAAAAGAACAAAAGCTAGAAAAGCTACAAGATAGTTCGAATGCCCTTGTTAAATCCATAGCATGGGATTCTGAAACATTCGCAGAAAACTTCTCTCTTGAAAAAATCAATCACTTTTTAGAATTAGCAAATCTTATGGATTCAAATTATCCAGACCCCATTTTTCAATAATTAAAAAGAATTTGTTTGTTTAAAAAAATAAAACATATTCTTCCATGTGATATCAGTAAACCCCTGATAGCACAAATTGAAGATCAAAAGTTTAAGATTAAACAAATCTTAATGGATAATTATAATATAGCTCAATGTTATGAAGATTTCCTTCCAAAGTTGTCAGTTTATAATATAGCTCAATCTTAATGGAAAATCCCATGTATAATCTGGAAGAATGTCTCGATTGGGGATTAGTAAAATAACTAATCTTTCTCGATTATCCTATCAATGAATTCCCGATGATGATCAAAACAATGGTCTATCATCTCACCAAAAATCTTAATCGCACTGTTTACTATACATTTTGGATCACAAGCACAATTGGATGGAGAATGAAAGAAAAATTTTATCAGCCATATCAAATTTGGTTTTTAGATAAAACTATAGACTACGAGTTTGATGAAGTCGAAGACCCTATGGCTAAAGCAAGCATCATGTCCATTAATCTAAACTCTTATTAGATTCATTCTCTTAAAACATTTTCTTCAATGGCAAGGCAAATCCGTGCTGCCGATAATCAATTCAACATATCGGATGGTCGGAGAATTTTCACTATAAATTTACCAATTGAATATATGAGGACTCCAGAGCAAAAATTTGAAGCAACTTCATTATTATTAAAGTTCGATTCTCGAAAAAATTTTGACCTCCCAGAGAATCTTGAGATCGAAACGACGATGCTCGAAGTAGATGAGATGCAAGACAGCTACGATCATCATAGTCCTATCTCAGAAGATTCAGTTTTTTACCATAATCTGGAAAATCGTATGGAAGCATAATAGACCACACCACTACCACCAGTAGTAAGAATGACTCCAACACATCCAGGGCACGTTGCTATGCAGAATTGTCAGCCCTGACGTCACAAACCAGAATCGTCAGCCATGACGTCTCCCATTATCTTTCTTGAATAAAAAAGTAAGGCATGCTTTGAAAAAAAGAGAAAGCATCTTTACTGTTGAAAAAATTAGTTTGTCCAGATGTGTGTATGCTTTGAAAAATAGAAAAAGTATCTTTACTGTTGAAAAAAGTAGTTTTTCCAGATGTGTGAATGCTTTGAAAAAAGAGAAAGCATCTTTACTATTGTAAAAAGTAGTTTGTCCGAATGTGTGTGTAAGGTATCAAGGAAAGTCTATTTAAGTGCATATCTCACCCTTGTTGTGGACATCGGTTTTTAGAAAAGAAATCCGCAGTTGTAAATAGTATCAAAGTCAAGTTCAAGTGTAGAGTTTGGTATTAGCATTGGTGTCTGCAGTGGTCTTACCAGTCATTGTAAGTATGTAATGGAACCGATAGATTTTATTATCTTTAATATATTTATTGTTATGTTTTGTTTTGTTTTTATCATAATGTTGGTTATGTATCTCCTTTGGGAGTGTATCAAAATATAAAATTTAAAAAAAAAAAAAAAAAAAAAAAGAGTATTTTTTATTTTTACAAAATATTTCAGTCAACTTATTTGATATAAAACCCATATATTTATCGTTTGGTAAAGCCCATATCCCTTCAAAGACTTTGATAGCTGTACAAGCTTTTCGTCTATTTAGGAACAGTTTAGGCACCAACCATACGTTAAGCGATTTTAGGTACCTGTATCAAATAATATGGTAGAAACATCTAGTAAAAATCTAGAAATACCTATTGATTGTATAAGTTCTTGGACAAATAAAAACCAAGAAGATTATAGGCATATATTCCATATAGATAAAAATTCTGAAAATAATATGCATATAATAAGTGGTTGTATAAATAGTCTATTAGATATAATGGGTACTTGGTTAAAGAAAATATATAAGAAACAAGAGGATATGGAAATACAACTGTTACAGCCCGACGTTTCTCGGTCTCTATGCTGGGAAAGGTCACGCCATCGGATCACCTGACATGATCCTTTCATCAAGGGGTTAATTCTTTGTTTTAAAGTGACGCAATTGCGGAAGCAATGTGTTAACTTTGACAATAGATAATATGGCAAATGACTGATGGAAACTAGCAACAATATTAACATAACAAAAGATCAGATGTATAGCTTTCCACCGATGACGGCCACCCGTTATCTAAACAGTGGAAAGAAAACCTAAACATCCCACCAACATCTATCTGAAACTACCATATATCATTTATAAATGTCTAAAAATTTATCTCTCTTTCTTTTCCTCTCTCTCTCTTCTCCCATCTACAAACCTATTTTGGGAAGAACTCTTCTGGGAATTCGTCTTCCTCATCTTCGTCGTCGTCTTCCCCTTCTTTCTCGTCAGGCACGTAGGTGGGATCTGCAACGTGCTCCGAATCAAGCTCTGTAGCTAAGACATTTAAGTCGTGGAATGAGCTATCATCAAAGCTCAGTAGAGAATATCACATTGTTATTATATATTGACAGTTTATCAGTTTTCATAGAGAAGCATATATAAAATAAGAATATGAATAACATGCTGCGATGCTGAATTTATGCATGATGTATCAGTTATGAGAAAACAAACTGAACCCAAAGATACAAGCAGGTGATAACAGGAGAACAACAAAGTCAAGCTCCCGAGTTAGCGAGATCACTTGTCAAGCTCCCGAGTTAGCGGGATCACTTGGACCAATATAACTCAAGCTCCCGAGTTAGCAGGATCACTTGTCAAGCTCCCGAGTTAGCGGGATCACTAGATTCGAGAATCTCAAGCTCCCGAGTTAGCGGGATCACTTGATTTAAACTGGAGCAATAGCGTATCAAGAACATTGAAATTGACAGAATCTGAGTACTGAATCATGTAGAATTACCAAGAATATGCATTTGCCCGTATGGTTTTATGATGCAATGTACTAAACTGCTTTAATTATAGTAGCATTAAGTTGAAAAACTAATTTATGGTTATAGACTAGTAATATAATTTCTTTCTGACTAGGGTCAAGCTACTAGATGGTCATTGATGATATATATATTTTTTTTCTCATCAGATTACTGGTTAATCAAGTCTATTTATTGTATATTGAATCAGATTCATCAAAGCTTCTACGAAAAACTAAGTGACATTCTTATACAAATGTAAAATACCAACATATATTCCCTACATGATTTGATTCGATCAGATGGAAGTGCATGCGTCAGAGACCATCACCCTTCTCTAAATTGCGTGAATGAGATATATGCTCAATGTTGCACCTAACATAGGTGTAGATGCATGCACGTACGAAGTTAACAAAGGGACTCGTGTTAGGTAGATAACAATTTGACTTAGGTTTTACTTAAACTCCAAGGTTATAATCGTCTAAACCCCTAAGGGTGTCCAAGATCCGAAAATGCATAAAGAACACAACCTGACCCTTGCTGTTAAAGGTTGCCACGGCAAGCTTCAAGGCTTGCTGCGACAAATGCCTTGCCGCGGCAACCTTATGAGGTTTCCGCGGTAAGCCACCCAGCAGAGTGTCTTGCCGCGGCAACCCTTTGAGGTTGCCGTGACAAGCTTGGCTTGTCGGGGTTCAGCTTGGTTCTTCTGTGTTCTTGTGACTATTGTACCCCCTTGCTTATATAACTATATGTTTTTCTATATACACATTCTCATATGTATATATATATATATATATATATACATATATCTGTCTAAATCTGTAGCATTTTTCTATATATATATATATCTGTCTAAATTTGTAGCATTTTTCTATATATATATATATCTATTTTCTAATAACAGATCTTCAATGAAGATCCGGAGTGCAGCAATCTGTACTCAGTTTCATACTTAGGCTTATTCTGAGCTGCAATTTCTTATGATCAAATCTTTTGTACAAGAACAAACAAATAATTAACCTTTTTGGTGTTATTACGGTCTCATCGGTGCGGTGCCGATCATATAGTGGCATTGCGCTTGCCGAGCCAGTGAACTACAAAGGCTTTTATACTTAACAGAGGTTTTCAAACAGATTGGCTTTCTATACAAGATTGGCTTTGAAGAATTTCAAACATAAACTCAGATGAAGAAGATGGAGGAAGGGCTATTGGAGCTTATAGCGATCGCTGCACTTTGCGTGCATGAAGACATAAAATGACTCATTTGAGTCGTGTAAGTTAAACTCCATGCAAGTAGCTTACCAGCTACTTCTAATTTAAATTCCTATACAAGTCACCACTACCTAGGTAGTGTGTTGCAGAAAAAACAAAACATAATATCTCTCTTGTATCTAATTATAATCATACAAAAACAATCAACACTACTGATTCGGTTTGTGGATGTTGGTCTTAGTGTATAAGTCAAAACTTCTTGCATTTAAATTAAAACAGCAATTGCCTAGTGTATAAGGTTCTTATACTAAATTTAACTTCTTTGTACTTATGTATAAATCATAACAGGGCTTTAGTGTTGACCTGACCGGACTCTCATCATTGCTGTGCTAAATCTGGGGATCGTTACATTCTCCCCTATTTAAGGATTTTTTGTCCTCGAAAATAAACCGAGATGACAATGGGCAGTAGATATCAATGCAGGAATGCCTACACCACATTTGGTGATTACGAACAAAATCTTAACACAAGACAAGATTAAAATCAACCAGATTGAACAGAGATCAAAATCTTCGTCTGATAGATAGAACTGCAATTTTAATAATAACAACATTTATCAATGGTTTCATTCCTACTGCATGTGGCACATGACTACTAGGATTATATAAAGTAAGGTAACAAACAGTAGAATCTTTAATGTGTCATTCACAATCTAAACAAAATAGATAGAACCTCAAATATCATAACAACAATAATCATTAATTAGCAATCATTGATATGAGGTATATACTATTCAATTTGTCATAAATAAGCAATCTTATTAGAGATGAATTCAAGTTAATAAAACAAAATATTGTACTATATAAACTATGAGTTTGTGAGGTTATATTTTACCAGGCTGGGGGCTTGGCTGTTGTTGTTGGCCAGTAGAGGAAGGACCAGCTTCTTGTTGTTGAAAGTCCTGCTGGAACTCAGGGATCAGTAACACTACATTGCGAGTATATTGGGAGACGTAGTTGCGTGCCCGCCCAATGTAAGGGTTTGCAGCGGTTTGGAATGTATGCTCCATCATTATGTTGGTTGCTTCTTCAATATAATCTATGCGTTGATGGAGCATATAATAGTTTCGATACAAATTATCGAATTGGAGAGTTTGCTCATGGTTTTCACACATGAGCAGGACCAAATCAGCATTAGTATATGTTCCTTGTGCCGGAGGAACTGATTCGGTTTGTGGTTGAGGGGGAATAGGAATGTCATGGGTTGGAGCTGCAGGTATTCCTTGTTGAGATTGGGGAGGATGACGAATTTGTTTGGCTTGGCGGTTGCTCACCGCGTGAGAGGACCTTTGACCGACATTTCTCCAGATAGCTGGGCTAAAGACCCACATATTATTGGTGCGGACCTCTTCACCCAACGGGACTTGATACGGGGTTTCATTCACACTATCAAAATGGCCTTCTAAAAGGCGAGAAATTAGGCGAGGATAGGGACAGGATGGCATGGGGTTTAAGACAGTGCTTTATAAATGGATGTTGGCATATTTAATGCCTTCCCATACTACCCTCGGGGCATTTAACCATCGATTTTCATAGACAGCGAAGAGAGCTTATAAGAGCGTATCTCTGCGCTCTCTCTCATGCTGCATTAGGTACAAATTGTAGTGAAACACAATCTAATAACCACATTTTCTATGATAGTTGACTCCGACGGACTGCCAGGCTGTGAGCAGAAGAGGTCTGCCCATCAATCATCTTAGTGGTGATGTGATGGAACTTCACATCCCTCTATCTTGGCATTTGCAATCCTAAACTGATGTCAAAATTAGAACTACAATCCATAGCTTGGGCTCTGTGTTATAGATTAAAATAAAATTTTCTATTATCAATTTTGGTCTCCAGCTGACCGACTGTTGGGGGTACTTTAAGATTTTGATAAAAGAGACGGACGAGATGCGGATAAAATTGGGTATGGAATGGTTGATATAAGGTGTCTAACCGCGCGTATTCTATATACCGAATAGACCATGTAGTCTGGTCGTTCGGTGTCAGTAAGCGATCATCAATGATCCACTCGGGTTCCATCGCCTTCACAGCTGTAGACACCCAAATTCGGCCCCAGGCCTGATCGAAAAATATTTTGAGAGAGGCACATTTTCAAACTTTTGATGGTGTGTATGGAATCCTTAGGAATCACCCTAAACCCTTAGGAGTCACCCTAGATCCCCAGGAACCCCGACCCTTAGAACCCTTTTCTTAACCCTAACTTACCCTTCCCAGGCAATAAGGAGGAGGGGTGTACCGAAACTAGCTGCGACCCTCTACGGCGACCAACTCTTATACCATTGAAGAGTAGAGGTCGTCAGCTTTCCAACGGTCTAAGAATAGCCCCAATCGGAGGTACATATCAGAAGATACGGCAGTCCGAACCCGGAGGGCAGGAAGGTAACTTCATGGTGGCCCCCCCCTAGGGATTTGGCGCGACTATTAGTCGCGCTAGGCTATTTCTCCCTAGAAATGGCCTAGCGGAACCAATAGTTGCGCCAGGTATAAATTTTGCCTGGCGCAACTATTACTTGCACCAGGCCAATCCTCCCTAATTTTAAGCCTGACGCAACTAATAATTGCGCCAAGTTTAAAAGGTGGCCCCCACCCCGCGAGTTAACTTCTAGCACTATTCCTCACTGTTTTACTGTGCTTTAGCCTGGCGCAACTATTAGTTGCGCCAGGCATATGAACAGTAACAATGGGTTTTTGCCCCAAATTTTGTGTTTAGGGTTTGACTTGTTGACCACCTCAACCTTTGGGGTGTATTTTGACAGTTCTATTGCACCCATTCCTTACCTATTTGCAACCCTCCAAGTGGCTTAAAGCCTCACCCCATCATCCACCATTAGAACCACCTTCACACCTTTCTAAGCTCTCAAAATTCTAGGAAACCTTAGATTTGAGATTACCTAATTGCTAACTCCAATTAGCATCTAAGTAGCCTCCTAATCCACTCCTTTCCTATAAATAGAGCCCCCCACCCCTTGGTTTAGGGGTTGAGAAATTTGCTTGAGAAAGAGCTCAAAGTGAGAAGTTCTTCCTCCCTTTTGTGCACTATTTTCACCCAAATTCCAGAATTCCAAAACCTCTTCCCAAGCTTGTTCTTACATCCAAAACTCATAGTCTAGGTGTGTGTGATCCCCTAGCCTCCTTTCCCTACCTCTTAGCTTCAAGCCTTAAGAGTTAGAACCACACTTACCACCATACAAAGCCTTCAAGAGCTCATCAAAGCAAGCCACGCAAGGCTCCTCTACGGTGCTACAAGGGCTCGAGGGCTTTGGCTCTCCCCTTTCTTCTCCTATCTCTTTCTTGCTCCCTTCATCCTCTCATTTGTGTCGTTACTCCGCCGATTTTTTGGTAGGAACGAAGGGGCACAAATAGGATTCTAAGTCCTTTTGGGTAAGAGCAAGCTATTTTCCTTGCTTCTACTTCATTTTATTATTGGCCATTAGTAGAGACCACGTTAAGCGGGTTGATCGGGTGCCTAACACCTTCCCGATCGATAACCGAAGCCCCTACCCAAGAGCCTTTGGTGTTGACCGGATTCATAGTCATATTTTTAGCACTTAGGTACTCATAAAAATGAACTAGGTATCCCAGAACACCGAAAGCTCCGGGTGGCGACTCTATATTTTTCATCGTTAGAGAGCGCTTCATCGCGAAGGGAATTGCATCGATTTCCCACGATTGCACAAATGGCAACTCTGCTGGGATTAGCTAGTAGAGCTTCCCCTTGAACTAGGCCTTTTTTATTTTTTTATCTTTCTAATATTTTTTTGCTATTTTTTTTGTCACTCACCCCTCCGATTACGTCATTTTACTTACCCCTATGATTCCGCTTTAAATTTCAGCAATCTTTGCCTAGTCACTTGACTGGCACCTTTTTTTACTCACCCCTACGATTCCGCTTTAAATTTAAGCAATTTTTGTCTAGTCATTTGACTGGCACCTTTTTTACTCACCCCTACGATTCCACTTTAAATTTCAGCAATTTTTTCCTAGTCGCTTGACTAGCACCTTTCTTTTACTCACCCCTACGATTCCGCTTTAAATTTCAGCAACTTTTTGCCTAGTCACTTGATTGGCACCTTTTAAATTTCAGCACTTTATACTTCCCACCTAGTCGCTTGACTGGCCCCATTTTTTTTTTATGATTCATATCCTAACAGTGGACGCCGGCCCGGAGTGGCGGCACGGGATAATCACCCCCGGTCTTTGAACTAAAGAAAACTTCCAAAAAAAAGAGAAGCTTTAAAAAAAATTAAAATTGAACCAAGTTAGGGAGCTTAATTAATTTGTTTTACGGGGTTGATTTTTCAAAAGGGTTGGTTTAGGCACACATACAAACACCCGGGTCTTAGTATGGTGGCAGCCCCTAGTGGTGATGATCCAGAAATGTCCCAGCCCACCTAGTATCTAAGAAGGCGCTTGCGTCGGAGGTATATCGGGTGGGTTCCCATTCCGAAGCTTAAAACCCTTGGGGAGCACTTGCGAGTTATACATGACTCAATCCTTTAGTTGCGGTAAGAAGAGAATCGATCACCATAAAACAGCTCAGTTCCGGAAGCCTAGCTTCCACAAAAAACCAAAAAGAGACTCATTTCGGGCATCAGTGGTTGCTGTTCTCTGTTCTGGAGAGGCAATTTTTGCCTAGCGCATGTATTAGTTGTGCCAGTGTAAAAACACTGGATTTTATAACTGGCGCAACTATTAGTTGCGCCAGCTTTAAACTCCCAACTTTTACCTTGGCGCAACTAATAGTTGCGCCAGTGTAAAAGTCCTCCCCTACAACCTTGGCGCAAGTATTTGTTGCGCCAGGTCTGTTTGGCAGCACCCAACCCAAATCCTTGGCCCTTTCCACCTCCCGAGTTCCCTGATCAGTGTGCATAGTACCTTGTTTAGGCCCCGCCATCTCCGACACCCAATACGCCCCCGCCGGTCAAGAGAAGGTAACTTCTTTTTGGCTCGTTTCAAGGGATCGGGTCGTTTACCTCGATTTCTGTATCTTCAATAGATCGAAGGTCCTCCTTCGATTCTTTCGAAGTGCATCAGAACCGTCACCGCGGGTCTTGAACTAAGGTACGAGAGCCACCCGAAAAGGGAATTCCAAGGCCTCAGAATCTTTGTTTTTCAAAAAAATTTCATAAAATTCAACATATATATATAATTAAAACATAAAAAATATTTATTTTGTGGTGCCGGCACAACGACATCATCTTACCCTCCGTCGTCCGGTAGGGGAAGAAGGAGGATTTTTGGGCCTTATCCAAGGCATCCTTACCCACTCGCTCCCAAAGAATGTCGTGGGTAGTGGACTCGGCCTACGCCGATCCCGACTCATCCCCGCCACATTCTCCAACCCACTCCCATTCGAGAGAAATCTTTTCCACTATCCCCCTCACCCAACCCCCTTTTACCGTTACCGGCCCATTCGGCGCCCCCATATTCCCAACCACTACCCCTCAAAATATCCAAAGTTCAACCACCCATTCCCCATCTTTTGCCCAAACCATGCCCATTCCAAACCCATTTTTCCAATCCACCTCCATGCCCCAATTCCCATCATCCCCCTATAGACCCGATCCACCCACATTCGCATATACCACTTCCACCCTATCCAACCCCCCGCAAAATCCTCCATCAACCTGGGTCATGCCCGTTTTTACCAAGGCCATGCCTAATTTTCCTCATCCTTCCTCATCATGCCCCCCATCATCCCAAAATACATCCCCTCATCCACCCCATACACCCCCACCTACCGGGGCCATGCCCAATTTTTCCACCACCTCCATCCCATCTATAGCCCATCACCCCTTAAATCCACCATCCACACCCCACCCCCCTTCCATGGTCATGATGGAGGAGATGTTCCAAGCATACTCCTCATGGAGGGCTTCCCAAAATATCTCTCCTCCACACCCCACATCCATGAATCCATCTCATACCTTAGAAAACCTCCATGCTTCACTCCCCCATGACCCCCATCAACCTCCCATAATCCACACCATCCAAACCCCCATCACCCACATACCCCAAGGCCTCGTGGCCCAACCTCCCACCATCCATACACCCTAAGGCCAAATGGCCCAACCTCCAAACTCCCACATACCCCAAGGCCCATTGGCCCAAACCCCCTTTTCCCACACATTTAAGGGCCCCATGGCCCAATACCCTACCATCCATGATCTCCAGGGCCCCATGGCCCAATACCCCACTACCCATCATCCCCAAGGCCCATTGGCCCAAAACCCTATTACCCATATTCCCCAGGGCCCATTGGACCAAACCCATCAAATCCAAACCCATCAGGGGCCCATGGCCCAAATCCACCAATGGCCCATGGCCCAAACCCATCAAGGGCCCATGGTCCAAACCCAACAAGGCCCATCGGGCCAGACCCATTAAGGGCCCATGGCTCAGACCCACCAAGGGCCCATGTGCCAGACCCAACAAGGCCCATTAGGCCAAACCCATCAAGGCCCATTGGGCCAGACTCACCAAGGGCCCATGGCCCATACCTACCCAGGCCCATTGGCCCAAACCTATCCAGGGCCCATGGCCCAAACCTATTCAGGGACCATGGCCCAAACCCATCAGTGACCTATGGCCCAAAATAACCAAGGGTTCATGGCCCAAACCCAAACCCCACACTCATACCTTCCACAACACCCCCAACACTTAACCCAACCTTCACAGCTGGGTCAAACCCATATCATCCCCTAAACCCAATTCCCCCATGGCCCCACGCCCCAAGGGCATCTCCAAACCTTCCCCCATACCCAATGGCCCTACCAGGCCCCGCCTCAAAACCAAATTCCCATCACCCAACAAACCTTTCCTCACCCCCAATGGGCCCACCCAACCCCTACTCATGTCATTCCCATCCAACCCATGCAGCAACAAGTTGAGAATCCCATCTTCACTGCACATTACACCGATCAACAGTATGAAGAGGACGAGATTAGGAACAGCGGGGCCTATGCTGGGGCATTGACCAGCCTCAACCCTCCACCAGTAATTGCCCACCCCCTGGTAGCCCAGAGTAAAGTCCAACCAACTCCGAGAAAGCCCTGTGTCCAAAGAATCGTGAGCAAATTTAAAGAACAAAGCTTAGACAAAATATAAAAACAGCTGATGAAAATTGGTGGTGCTGAAATCCACACCACGGACTTCACAGACCTATGCATGTTCGTTGAGGTCCCCTTGCCCCTCAAATTTAAAATGCCAGTATTCGACAAATACAATGGCATAGGCAACCCGATCGCACACCTCAAGTCCTATTGTGGGGACATGTGCCAGTACGGGGGGGATGAAAGACTGCTAATAAAAGTCTTTCAGAAAAGTTTGACACGACCGGCCCTGAGGTGGTTCACATCCCTTGAGCCATCCATGATGAAGACATGGAAAGATTTAGCGCATTTGTTCCAGGAGCAGTATGTCTATAATACTGATATTGAACTGCGCAAGTATGATTTGGCCCGTTTAAAGCAGAATCCAAACGAGACCTTCAGTGACTACTTAGGGCGATGGAGAGCACTGGCAGCTCAAGTCAGAAATAGAATACCAGATGACGAGCAGATAGAGATGATTTCAAAGAACACTCTGCCAGTGATTTCTGATTTCCTTGTGTACCAACAATAGTCTAGTTTTGTTGATTTGGTGAGGAATGCCAACTGCTACGAGGATGCCATCAGGGAAGGGCGTCTGAGTAAGAATACTTCAGGGGGCCCTAGCAGGGTCAGAAGATTTTTTGAGCAAAGGAACGAGAAGAGAACAAGAGGCGATGTCCAGAACATAGCCAACACCAGGCCCAATAATAATACTGCTCCATTTCAATTTCAGGCAGCCCCACTAGCACCAGTTAGGCCTAAGCAGATGCAAAGAATGGGGAATGGGCAAGGAATGCAAATGACCCCAGAACATAGGAGAGCCCGCTACGACCGAGTCTTCACACCTCTAGGGCAATCTTTGAGTGTACTTTTGCCCCTGTTAATAGGGATTGGTGGCTATCCGCCAACCACAACCTCCTCCTCACCCGATCCCAAAGAACTATGACCCAAATACCCACTGCAATTTTCATTAGGGTCCGGGTCACCCTACTGATCGCTGCTTTCCATTGAAGCACACTATCCAAGATTTGATTGATGCCGAGAAAATCATTCCCCCCGCACCTTCTCAGCATGCTAACATTCATCAAGTACCACTACCCCGACATCCTACCGGAGGAGCAGGTCCCAGACCCACCATCGGAATGATAGAAGATGAGGAGTTCGAATTTGACCCATCTGATTATATCAGTGATCGGGAGAGTTATGTAGCACCGCTGTTAAGAAACATTGAAGAGAGGAATATAGGGGTAGTTGAACCCCTAAATTTGTCAGATTATTTCCCCAACCCGACTCCACAAATTGAACCCTTGGATCTCAGGGCATACTTTCCATCGCCCACACCTGTCAATTACGTGAATATCAATGCATACCAACCATACACCACAACCCCCATCAATTACCCAACGAGCCAACAGACCCCTAGTCCTACACCCACACCCGCCAGTCATCAGTGGCCTATGCCCGCCCCATTCCAACACCCGCACCCATCAGTTATCAATGGCCCGCGCCCACTCCATCACCCCCAGTTCAACCACCAACGAATTCCACCACCCCAGTCAATTACCTAACGGCCCATCGACCCCCCATCTGCCACCAGAACCCACTAGCTATCAATGGCCTACTTTTACCTCCTTCCCTCCAATGTCACCACCCTTAAGCTCCACCACCCCCATTTGGCCCAATCTTTCCACCCAACCCACTGCCACCGGGGTGAATCAAGTATTGCCCACACCTCCTGAGATGACAGTACAAGTACCTCAAGAACCGACAACCATACCCTTCCAGCTCTTGGGACCCACATATGATCCTCATCAGGTCCCGCTAAGCTACGAAGAGACAGATATCAATGCCGGAAGCAGTAGCAAAGAAGGGGCAGTAGATTTTATTACCAGGTCAGGAAGAATATTGAAGCAGCCCGAAGCACCAGTAGCAGTACAGGCCGAACCCGAAGGAAAGAAAGAGAGCACTATGAATCCGTTTGAGAAGATGAGTCGAGAACATATACTAGAGACTCAGCTGATAAGAATGCCTGCCCATATCACTGTATGGGATCTGTTGATGACGTCCCCACTCCATTTCCAAGCATTAATGGGGGCGTTAAAAAATGCACATGTATCACTCCAAGTTAGCCCAGACGAAGTCGGGCAGATAATTGGTCAAGTGATGGCTCCAAATGCCATTTCATTTTCTGATGCCGATTTACCTGAGGAAGGAGGTAGTCACTCAAAATCTTTGAATATAACCGTTGAGTCCAGAAATATGATTATCCCCCTGGTACTAATTGATAATAGGTCTGCATTGAATAAATGCTCGTTAAGAATCGCCACCAAGATCAAGGTTGATCCGTGCATGCTAAGGCCCACCAGAACCAGCGCTAGAGGGTTTGACAATACTAGGAGAGAAATAATGGGAGAAGTTGATCTTGAGCTATTGATAGGGCCAATGACCTTTTCCATCTTGTTTCAAGTCATGGATATCAAATCCTCATTTAACCTATCATTGGGATGCCCGTGGCTACATGAAGTCGGTGCCATACCTTCCACATTGCACCAGAAACTCAAATTTGCATCTGGGTATAAGATCATCACAATCATTGGAGAGGGGCATAGTGAAAAAGAAAAGGCCGTCAATAGCATTGAAAACCCCAATATGCTGGATGTACCACACACCGCTGAGGACGTCGACCTCCACAGTTTTGAGTACGAGGTGTCGGCAATACTCCCAGAACCCATGGAGGGCATCATGTCTAAAACGGGAGGCGGTATGGTAGCAGCAGTGGCGATGCTCCAAAAGTGGGGCTATCGGAAAGGAAGGGGTTTGGGACCCAAATTACAAGGCAAAAGAGAGCCAGTTGTGGCTAAGGGACAAAAAGTGAGATTCGGGCTAGGATATAAGCCCACAGAGCAAGAGGTTCGAGAGGCCAAAGAGAAAGCCAGGGTCGCCGCGGCTACAAGAGCTCGAGGAATCAACATAGAGGAGAAACCTCGCCCTAGGCCGCACATCAAGGATTCCTTTGTCAGCACAATGGTCGTAAAGATCGATCAAAATGGAGCAACCCATTTGACCCCACACAAACCCAAAGCCCCAGTCCATCCCACCAATCCCTAGATCTCCCTTCCCAGCTTGGAGATAGATTTGGCCACGTTGTCCCTTTTCGAGGAACGACGGTCGGTACCTGAACAAGCCCCCCCTGTGGTGAATCACCATAAAACCGAGTTATCGTTTGAGGACATGATCTCAGACGAAATAGGGATTAACATGATGGAAACTGACCCCAAGGAGCCATATCAGTCAGCACCCTCCATCCAATCAGGTAAAGAAGCGGCCCCTCAAGTATGCAACTGGGCATCTTTGCCCCAAACTTTGGAAGCAGGAAGTGGCCTAAAGTTTGGCGCCTAGTTCCCAAAAAAAAACAACAACCTATAAAAAATGAGATTAGCCCTTGGCAGGCAATACCTTGTATATACGCAAACCCGCCTGGCCAAGGGTCCGTCTCCGAAGAAAACGAAAATCTCAAAAACATGGAAAAAATATAAAATCTCAAAAACATACAAAAAACACAAAATCTCAAAAACATTGAAAAAATCCAAAGTCCAAAAATATTGTCATTTAAAATTCCGAAAAATGTCCCACAAAAGGATGCCTTAATCAAAATGCCCGTCCCACGTGAAATCGACCCCTTCCCTGTAGAAATACAAGAAGAGGTAGGGATCATGAGTCTGGACGAAGATGTTTCCTTCGAGGAGCTCCCCAATGAGCTCCTTGATTGATTTGCCGACTTTGAGCACGACCCTACCCCCATTGTCGAAGAGACCGAAGACGTCAATCTAGGAAATGAGGAGGTTCCCAGGACAACCAAGATTGGAACGTCACTGTCTCCTGAGGAAAGGAAAAGCATGATCAACTTCCTTCGATCATACCAAGATGTTTTTGCCTGGTCGTATGAGGACATGCCTGGTCTGGATACTGATTTGGTCGAGCATGAGTTGCCCCTCTACCCTGAATGAAGCCAGTCAAGCAGAAGCTGAGACATCTCCGACCCGAATGGATGCTGAAAGTCAAAGACGAGGTCATCAAGCAATACGATGCGGGGTTTCTCATGGTATCCAAGTACCCACAGTGGCTAGCCAACATCGTGCATGTACCAAAGAAGGACAGAAAGGTTCGCATGTGCATCGATTTCCGTAATTTGAACAGAGCGAGCCCAAAGGATGATTTCCCACTACCACACATTGACATCTTGGTAGAAAACACTGCTAAGCATGGAATGCTCTCATTTATGGATGGATTCTTAGGATACAATCAGATCAAAATGGCAGAGGTTGATCGCGAGAAGACAGCGTTCATTACCCCCTGGGGAACCGTTTGCTATCGAGTCATGCCATCCGGGCTGAAGAATGCCGGTGCAACGTACCAGAGAGCTATGACTGCACTATGTCATGACATGATGCACCGAGAGATTGAAGTGTATGTCGACAACATGATAGCCAAGTCACCGGAGTGAAGCGACCATCTGGTAAACCTTCAGAAGTTGTTCAAAAGGCTGAGGAAATATAGACTACGTTTGAATCCACAGAAGTGCGCATTTGGTGCTAATAGGAAAACTATTAGGAATCATCGTCAGTAGGAGGGGGATCACGGTCGACCCAATCAAAGTTAAAGCCATCACTGAAATGCCACCGCCGTCTACCGAGAAAGAGGTTAGAGGGTTTCTGGGTAGAATATAGTATATCAGTCGGTTCATTGTACAACTAACCCCAATCTGCACTCCGATCTTCAAGTTACTTAGGAAGAATTCGCCCGTTGAATGGAACAACGATTGTCAGGCAGCATTCAAAAAAATCAAAAGCTACCTCCTTAATCCACCTGTTTTGGTACCACCTGAGCCAGGGAGACCACTCTTGATGTATCTCTCCACGACGGAAGTTTCGATGGGATGTGTCTTAGGGCAGCACAATGAAATGGGAAGAAGAGAGCAGGCCATTTACTATCTGAGAAAGAAGTTTACTGATTACGAGACGCGCTATTCTCATCTGGAGAAAGCATGCCTGGCTCTTGTATGGGCTACTCAAAGGCTCCGCCACTACTTACTATCCCAAGTCATTCTACTCTTGGCCCGAATGGACCCGTTGAAATACCTGTTTGAGAAGCCAACTCTCACTGGACGGACCTCACGATGACAACTTTTATTATCTTAATTCGACATCACGTACGTCACTCAGAAGTCGATCAAGGGGCAGGCGCTTGCTGATCATCTCACCGACAATCCTTTACCTGATTATGAGCCGTTGAAAATTGAATTCCCAGATGAAGATATCTTGTTCATGACGGAAGATGATACAGAAGAAGCATAAGAATCATGGGTAATGCACTTTGACGGGGCAGCAAATGTCGAGGGCCAAAGAGTTGACGCCATCCTAATTTCACCAAAAGGATCCCATATACCGGTCTCTATCAAGCTCAACTTCTCTTGCACTAATAACATGGCTGAATACGAAGCTTGCGCCGCTGGTCTGCAGGCGGCTCTCGATCTGAATGTAACTCACCTTCGAGTATTTGGCGATTCATAGTTAATCATATGTCAGATGAATGGTGACTGGAAGACGAAAGACGAGAAGCTGATCCCCTATCATGAACACCTTGAGGATCTGATAGCCTACTTCCAAGATGTGACTTTCTCATACGTCCCCCGGATAAGGAATCACTTTGCCGACACATTAGCAACTTTGGCGTCGATGATTGAAATTCCCTTTGGTGTTGAGATGAAGCCGATCGTGATCGAGTAGAGGAATAAGCCAGCCTTCTGCCTCTAGATTGAGGAACCTACAAAGCCTTATGATGAGCCACCTTGGTTCTCAGATATCAAGAATTTCCTCGAGACCCTAACTTTCCCAGAGGGTACATCCAAGACAGACCTAAGAACCATTCAACGTTTAACGGCAGGTTACGTCATTTGCGAGAAATGCCTCTACAAGCGATCATACAATAACATCTTACTCAGGTGCCTCACTGAAAGTGAAGCGGTCAATATTATGAAAGAAATCCATGAGGGAGTATGCGAAGCCCACGTCAGCGGTCACATGCTCGCTAAGAAAATCCTACGGCAGAGATACTTTTGGACCACCATGGAATCAGATTGCTGTAAACATGTCCAAAAATTCTACAAGTGTCAAGAACACTCCAGTCTGATACACGCTCCTAGCATTGATCTTCACTGCATGACCACTCCTTGACCATTTGCTACCTGGGGCCTTGACGTTGAAGAAATGATTAATCCGGAAGCATCAAACGGACATCGATTCATCCTCGTCGCCATTGAATACTTCACCAAGTGGGTAGAAGCAGTGTCATATGCCAACATCATGGCCAGTCATGTCGAGAAGTTTCTCAAGAACAATATTGTGTGCCGATTCGGAGTCCCCAAAGATATCATCACGGACAACGGCACAAACTTTGCGAATAAGCGCATACGAAACTTCTGCGAGCAATATAAGATCAAGCACCATCGCTCATCCCCTTATCGACCTCAAACTAATGGAGCCGTGGAAGCCACGAACAAGACAGTCATTCGCATCCTTGAGAAAATGGTCGTCACTTATCGAGATTGGAGCGAAATGCTACCATTTGCTTTGTGGGCCTATCGAACATCGATCTGTACCGCTACAGGGGCAACACTATTCTCCCTTGTATATGGAACCGAGGCCATCCTCCCAGTAGAGGTTGAAGTAGCCTCGCTCCGAATCCTCATAGAATCAGGCTTACCTGAAGCAGAAAGAGAGAGAACACACTTTGATCAGCTAAACTTACTGGACGAAAAGAGACTCCTAGCCTTATGTCATACCAAAGTATACCAGGGGCGAATCGCATGCACTTACAATAAACGTGTCTGTGGTCAAGATCTAAAGGTAGGAGGCACTGTGCTGAAGAAGGTCTTCCCATCCCTCCATGCCAATCCGAGAGGAAAGTTCAAGCCAAACTAGGAAGGACCTTACGTCATTCGAGAAGTGCTATCGGGATACGCCATTCGCCTCGCCACCATGGACGGAGATCATCTTCCTGAGCCCATCAACGTTGGATACGTTCGACGGTTCTACTCTTAGTCTACCGCGATAAGGTAAGTATTGATGAAACAGATACGTGACTGCTTAAGAACCACCCGAAAGAGGCCATCATTCCAAGCACAGTAGCCTAAAAATATCCCTAAAAATGATGATATCCTTTGCTATCCCATTTGAGCCTGGGCCTTTCTTTCAATAAACCCATTCCCCCAAATATATATATATATATATATATATACGTGTACATATACCAAAAAAAAAGGGAGAGAAAAGATGAAGTAGAGTTACTATCAAAATCCAAAAAAAAAATCGAAAAAGCAAAACCTCAAAAAGAGATTGCCTAAAATGATGCAAAAAGAACAAAAAAAATGTAGAAGAATCACGGGGCATGTACAGTAAAAACCCCCAAGGAAGAAAGTATGTTGAGAAAACTGAAGCCGTATCAAGGAAATCCTTTTAACCTAGCATACCTTCAAATTCTAACCTAACCCATGGCCAAGCTACACCCTGAAGGAAGCCCTCTTTGTAGGTTCGCAAGCAGTCATAATATATGTTAAGTCAACATGAGCCAAGTCATGAGATGACACCAGAACCCTGTCCAGCCGGCTATGACGGAATCGACGTCTATGTCGTGGCTTTTGATATAATAAAAATAATAAAAATAATATAATAAGAAAATAAAAATACAACCTCAAAGCAAGATGGACGTGATGAAAACCTGAAAGGGCATTACGAGTAAAAACAGCGGGCTTGTGCGGACCAGGTGAAAACTCGAAAGGGCGCTTGGGGTAAGAGAGCTAAACCCATGGACGTGGTGAAAACCTAAAAGGGCGCCACGGGTGAAAAAAGGGTGAGATAAAAAAAAAGAGCGAAAAATTTGAAAAAGAAAGGTTTGGACTGATTGAGAGGATTGATGTTTGAGGACCCCTTTCGTTACTCTTCCTATACCCTCTTGTCCGACTGGGCCGCTCATGCTAGTTCAAATCAGGTCCCGACTAGAATTGTCTTAGTGAAACCCGCACCGTCGAATGTATGACCCAAGGTAAGGAGAAAGGCTTAACTCAATCTACTTGCCTTGGGTCATACGTTCGGAAACCCATCTAGGTCCGACTCCAAAAGGGGGGGGGTCGACCATGCTCAAAGGTGGACCCAAGGTTTCTCAAAATATCACCCAATGATTAAAGCATAAAAAAAAAGAGAAGAGAAAAAAAGAGAAGAAAGAGGAGATAATACATAAACCAAAAAAAATAGATCTGTATAGATGTATATAACTGCCTTTTGTATCACTTGCACCACATCTCAAAAAAAAGCCGGTGTGATGACTGGCGTGTTTTCCTTTTTACAAATATAGAAAAAAAAAAAAAATAATAATAATAATAATAAAATATATATATATGTATACCAAAAATGTGTGTATTTGTAAAGGGATTTTCTACGCCCCTTTTTTCTGTGTATATGATCTATGCAAAAAGTTCTGTGTGCAGGAAGGAGTCAACGGCCCAACTCACGCTTCAAAGTGCTGATCTCAACATAAAGATCATCCTCTCAGACATTCCTCTTAGTCAGCCAACGACCATGCAGGCTCTTAAACCTCTTTCGAGAAGAGTCGGCGGCTCCAAAAGCAACGCTCAGTGATTCCTTCAAGCGCAAAACCTCGCTCTCCGTTGTGTCTGTTCTAACCCGCTCGCATGCCAAGAGTTCTTGTAGTACCCTCTTCTCATCCACCAATGGCTCGATACGGGTTCGGAGCGCCACCTCTTTCTTTGGCCAGGGGCCTCCAGTATCAATGATCTCTGACAAATCTGGGCCATCAGCGGCAGGCCGCTCAGTCAACAGCCAGGCCTCATACTCAGGAGAAGTTCTAACTGAGTCTCCCTGATCAAAATCACACATCAAGGTCGATTGTCACGTCTCTCAAAGAGTAGCAATCCGGTCTATGTCTTCAAAGGATCCCCTAGAAAAGATCAAATCACATAAAGGGGGTCTGGCCTCACAAGGCACCTGCTGAGGGCAGCCAAACTGACGCAACACCCAGAATGGGAAGTAGAAGGTACTGCCAGTCAATCCGAGGAGGGTGATACCCTCATGGTCTCTAGAATGAATCACTGGGAAGGTCCGATCCAACCAAGGAAGCCTCCATGTCAACTCAGCATCGACCAACCAAAGTTTCAGAGCCGATGTATCACCCTGGGGGAGCAAGTGGCATCTGCCCAAAAAACAGCGGGCCACTTCCCCTCGAGCAACATAGAAGTGAGGCAGGAACCCCAAAATGGCAAAATGCTCACCCAGCTAGACCTGGAGCAATAAGGGGCATCCCCGAAGACCCTCCACTTTGCCCAAGGCAAAATAATCAAGGCATCGGTACAGCTTGGCAAGCATCAAATGCATCATGGACCGGCCTGCCTCCAATTCCATCAAAATATCACAAACTATCAATGAGAAGCTCTCTCCCCCGGTGTAGAAGAGGATTTCAGAGATAAGACCAAGTGCTAGAGCTTTCACATTAAAGACACTCCTAACCGGCAATCTTCGGAGGCTTTCATCACCAAAAAGTTCTTTGAGGAATTTCAACGAACACCCTGTGGGCCCCCCGATGAGGCTTTTCTCATACTCAGATTTCTTCAAACCAAGAGTAAGGTGAACGGATCTGGAATACCCGGGCCTAGGCATAACTCTTGCAAGGTCCCTATGAAGCTTCAGGCCAGACAGATTGGATAGTTCCTCAAGGGTTAGGGTCAACTCCTGCTTCCCAAAACGGAATATATGGAGGTTCACATCCCAGAATGAAGTGGCGGCATGAAGGAGCTCCCACCAAAGAGGAATCTCTAAGAAAGTGGGTAGGCGAGATAACCCAAGGCGCCCCAAGTTGGCGAGCTCGCTCTTGTTTAGACTCCTAAACCAAGCCGCCAGGAACTAGGGCCCCAAGCTCGACAGAGAGGATATGTTGGCTCCGGACCCTCCACGTAAGGGAGGGTTAGGAGGCGGATCCATGAACGTACAAGGATCTTTTGGGAAGATAAGAATCAATGTAGGAAGATGGACCCGCCTTGGAGAAACAAGAGCTAAAGATACCGGTCAAAGGAGCCAAGCCAAACAAAAAAGAAATAATTTCTGGGTCAATTCGGGCATATAAGGCCCCACTACCCTGACAAGAAGCTAGCAACTAATAGTTGTGCGACATTGTCCCTATTTTGGCTGGCGCAGCTAATAGTTGCACCAGTGATTGAACCCTCAATTTGGCCTGCAACTATTAGTTGCGCGATGAAATTTTTGGCACTTTAACTTTGGCGCAACTAATAGTTGCGGACTACTACCCTCTCCGACCATTTCAAAGCCAAATCAAGAGGGACTTACGCCTATTTTGTTGGTTTTTATATATGTCGACATTTCCGACCACCAATGACTTGTGGATTATTTTATTATGTGCAGGATTGATCCTACATTGAGGCATGCGACCCAAAAGGCCACTTTCTAAAAAGGGTATGAAGCAGGCACATCCTACAGAGAAACAAATTTGATGCCAAGCAAGCAGAGCATAAAAATCATAGCAAGACCATTTCCTAAATAATTATAAAACTCATCAAATTTGTTTCCAAAAGTACCACACCAACCATTCTCCAAATTGTTTAAAAACAGATCCCAAAATAATATCCAAAATGCTGAAGGAAACTAATGGCCTATTCCTTGCTCGCTCCCTATGACTTCTTGCGACGGCGAGAGGAGCTCTGATAGGTCCTCATGTCCCCCACTCTAGACCACGCCTACGAAATCCTACTGAGCAGGGAACGCGACTCCTTAGCCCGGGCACGCTGCAAGACACAGTCAAGGATAAAATCAGTCAAGGGGCCAATGATAATGAAAAAAAATGAATGAGAGAGGAGTTGAGCAGCCAGGAACTCACCGTCTCCACCTCCCAAAGCTCTGCCAGATGACGATGGTACTCTGCATATTCCATAGCCGAGTTGAAGTCCTACGATATTTAATTCAATTGTTAGAGCACCCCTGAAAGCATGTACCGAAGGCAACCAAAATAAAGGGGAAGCGACTCATCTAAAAAATATCTCACCCCAGGGACCACCACAGGAGGAGGAACACGGGCTGCCTCGGCAGAGAGCCGTGCCTGTCGGTCCACGTCGGCACAGAGATCTGAGAGGAAGCCATCGTCCAGACGCCGAAAGGTCCCATAAGTTACAGATGGACCCCCACCAGGGACACCCGCCTGAGAGGTACCCGACGAACCTGCACCTGATGAACCCTCGCCCGAGGGACCCGCACCAGAAGGACCAGCACCAGAGGGATCTACAGCACTCGGCCCACTTTCATCGTCCGAACCATCTCTTGGAGCAAACTGTAAACCAAACAAGAATCTATTCAGATAAGACTCAGGCCAAGCAAAAAGCAAAAGAGAAATTAATCGAAGCTGAGAAGAGGTTACCTGACCAAGTGGGCCCCCGAACGCAAGGAAATTAGCGCTAGGGACAAAACGTGGCAGGATGAACCGATAGGGGAGGCACTCGTACCAAGCATGATAATCCCCAGGCACATGGAGAGTGCGAATAAGGAACCCATTGTTGAAAAAGGCCACTGTCAACTCCTCAATGCTACCAGTAGGACTTCAAATGTAGCCGGTGGATCCACGGGTATGGCATAGTAGCCCTGGAACTGATGCACCACCCTCTCCCCCAAATAGTAGCATTTGACCCACGCTCCATAAAAGAAGACGACGCGCCAATTGTTGAATAGGCGGGAGGCACCCATGGCTGCTCAGTCCTAAAAAGGGGACGTCAGGTACGGATTGGGGAGGATCTGCTCAAAATTAAAAAAGCAAGAGGGACCAAATAAGCAACGCCTCAATCAAAAGAAATGCTCAAGCTGAAGGTAAACTAGGTTTGAAATTATCACCTGCTCAGGCATCATCAAATCAAGCTGGGACCTTAGGCCCATTTCCAGGTGCTTTAGGCCCACATCGTGGTGTCGGGCCTGATGCCTGTTGCTGAGGAGGGGATAGGTGAGCACCTCCGTGAAAGGGAGTGGGCGCCCAGGGTGAAAGTGGTGGTATCTCGATACCTGAAAAAGGGGCATGGCATGAGAACAAGTCAGCAATATAAATGGATCAGTCAGAAAGGAAAAATGATGAGTAAATGATAGCGATAACAAGAGCGAAGGGGTGGGGAATTACCTCCAGAACGGCCTAAAATCCCACGGCAGACTTCGAATCCCCGGTCGTGACCCTGGATAAGTTGTACATCAGCCAGGCGTATCCCGCCCCTCCCCAGTCATGCCTGGGAACATCACCCGAATTATCCATCACATTCAACAGGGCCAGGCTGACCTGTACCCCACTGGCATTTGTAAAAAGGGTCTTGCCCAGCAGGAGTAGGAGGGTGATGCGAGCTAGAACAATCACCCGCTCTGGCGTGATGTAAAGCACCCGATCTGGCTGGCCCAGGTACACCAGCTCATCAGCAGAAAAGAGGGAGGTCAGCTAGGACATCTTGACCTCTGTGCCATGGGTCTACCCACGAGGAGGATAGGCTCCGATCAACCGAATGATGTCCTCCCGGCTCGGTACCGCCAAGGTGGATATCGGGACTCCACCGATCCTAACGCCAGTAATCATGGCCCAATCAACGGGCGTCAGCGTCAGCTCGGCATACGGCATGTGAAACATCATGATCTCGGGATGGAACCACTCAATGAGGGCCTTCAAATAGGCAGCATCTGCCCTCATGGCAGGGCAGGACAAGAACTCCCTGAAGCCCACCTGCTCCAACAAAACATTCACCATGGGAGGGACATAAAGGTAGAACTCATGGAAATCAAGCCACCCCCCGCGAAACACAATGTTGGGCAGCTCCTGCACCCAAAAAAATATATACACATCAGATGGCACAAAAAAAAACTGCGCAAAGGAAAGAAACTGAACCTATCTTTTACCTTGCTCGCTATTCCGAAATTGGAGATGTGAGTGTGCTACTGATGGAGGAGGCCGACCCGGGCAGCCTCACCCTACATCTCGAGCCATGGGCCCTCTCTCTGCTCCACCCAAAGGAACTGCTCTCCTCACGCATCAGACACTATCTCGGGCCCTCCTCTGGCTCCTCCTGGACGTGCTCATCACCACACATGTCAGCAACAAAGCAATCACGTCAGAACAGATCAATGATAAAGAGGCATGATATCCTATGCTGCAAAAAGGGAGGTAAGTATGCTCACCTTTTCCTTTTCTTTTCACATATTAAAAAAAAAAAATGAGAGATACACATGCAAAAAAAAAAAAAAAAAAACAACAAAAACAACAAAAAATCCCTTTTTAGGCTGAAAACGCAAAAAAAAAAAATCTTTTCTTCAGAAAAGGATAATAAATAAAATTTTCCCTTCCTATCTTTGAAAATAAAGCAAGTTAGAAGCAAATAAAATCGTTCTTTTATCACTCTAAAAAGAAAAAAGAAAGGCCCCTTCTTTTACACTTAGAAAAAGAAATCCTCCCTTTATGTCTAGGGAAACAAAAAAATATTTCCTTCTGTTTAGAAAAAAGGGGGGAGGGGGGTCCTTCATTTTATGTTCCTAAAATCATAAAAAATAAAAAATCCTTTCTTTATACCTCTAAAAATATAAAAACAAAAAATCTCTTTCCTTCTGTTTAGGAAAACAAAAAAAAAAGAGTCCTTCATTTTATGTTCCTAAAATCATAAAAACAGAAAAAAAAATCCTTTCTTTATGCCTCTAAAATCATAAAAACAAAAAATCTCTTTCTGTTTAGAAAAACTTAAAAAAAAAAAGAGAGGGTCCTCCATTTTATGTTCCTAAAATCATAAAAACAAAAAATCCTTTCTTTATGCCTCTAAAAACAGGGAACAAAAAAAAAAAATCTCTCTTTCTTTCATGTTAAAAAAAAAAGGGGGGGGGGATAAAAAAATCCTTTTCTTCATGGACCATAAAAAAAAAAAAAAAGAGAATCCTTCTTGCATACTATATAAAAAAAAAACAAACACCAAAAATCCTCCTTTTGTGCCCATAAAACCAAAAAAAAAATCCTCTTTTACAAAAAACTAAAACAAAAAAATATATTACATAGATCAATACCTTAGTTAGTTTTCAAAAAAAAACAAACAAAAACAAAACAGAAAAGCAAAATCCTTTTTAATGTTAAGAAAAACAAAAATAAAATCCCACTCCTTAATAGATCTTCAACAAAAAAAAAACAACCGAACCATTTTGTTAGTTAGTTGAGATCCCCCAAAAAATGAAGAAGCCTCTTTCGTTAGTTTTCCAAAAAAAAAGAAAGGAAGAAGAAGAAAAAAGACACAAAAAAAGAGGCAGTCCTTGCTTTATATTTCGGATTGAAGAAAAAAGAAGAAAAAAAAACAACCTAAAATAGAGTCCTTTCTATGCATAAAAAAAACATATATATTATGCATTAAATAAAAAAAACATAAAACAACCAAAATAAGACACCATTCATGGAATATCATCCCCGCATCATAAATAGATATGCTCACAAGAAAAATAACCCATTTACCATCTAGAAATGCAAGATCATGATCATATTTGCGTAAAAAAAACAGCAAAAAAAATCAAGAAAAAAGAGTTCTAAATGATTACCTTATGAAGGAGAAGAGGTCGTTGGTCTAGCGTAGGCCCGTGATCGATCCGCAAGCGAAACAATGGCAAAAGGCACGCTAGAGGCAACGTAAAGGAACCCTAAGGGGGAGGGGGAACGGTTTGTCGATTTCAAAGAGGAAGAAGAGGGGGGGAGAATTAGTAATGAGGCCCCACTGCCCGAGTTTGGGCTGTTTTAAATACCCAGCCAAACCTGGCGCAACTAATAGTTGCACCAGGCAAATGTTTGCCTTCCTTTGACTTGGCGCAACTATTAGTTGCGCTAGCTTATTTCTGGCCCCATAATGGTCTGGCGCAACTAATAGTTGCGCCAGGTACTCTGGAAGGGTCTTAGGCCTGGTACAGGTCAGATGGGAAGACCGGTCCCCCCACTTCCTTTTGCTTGATTGTTCGATCACTGCCAACCAATGCACGCGCTCCCAAGGCGGCTTTTTGGTCATCCTTCAATTTGCCCAGGAAGCTGTGCTAAAATAAGGACGGGCCGAGGTCAACAAGCACCCCGGTCCTACACACAAGGAAAATCCAGAAAAATACAATCCCCACAGAGAGTCAGAAATATTCACGAGAAAAATCCACATAAAACTCCAAAAAATCTGTATAAAACTCCAAACAAATTCACATAAAAATCCAAAAATTCACATAAAATAATAACTCCAAAACTCTAAAAAATTCACATAAAATAATAACTCCAAAATTCCAAAAAATTCGCATAAGATAATAGCTTCAAAATTCAAAAGAATCCCATAAAATAACAGTTGAAAATTTCACAAAGAAAAAAAAAATCGCATAAAATGATAGAAAAATCAAAAACATATTTGAACTCCTCACACAGTGCACAAACATAAAGCGGTAAAACGTCAATGTTTTATCAGGAATGCAGCTATCCTACATCGAAGTCCGGAGTCAGAGGTTCGCCTCAGATCTCTGGATCCTGCCTTAAGGCAAGAGCAAAGGTGTCAGTCCCGGTTAAACAGTCAATGTTTCGATCGAGTCGACTCCACTGCCAAATCTTTGCGATGAGCGCTCTGTTTTGGATTCATGTGAACTTGAGTGTCTTAAGCTTCGGATTCTCCGTTGGAAGGTCAATCATTGGTTGAGACCAACCTGTTGAGAATGAGATCATGTGTCAATCAAACTATGTGCAACCATGCATTCAAAAGGAATCATTTTCCTTTTTATTTTCTGCAGGCTTAAAACCTATATGGGCAGCGGTATCCCTATAAAGTGTACACCATGCGTCTGGGTATACGTTTGATGGTCGTTTGTCCTCGTAAATTGTACTCGGGCAGGTCCGGGTCGGGGCTTCCATCGCCTTTGTTGTTGCTTATTGCCCCTAATGGGTGCATGTTTATGCATAGTTAATTGATGTTTATGATCGTTGTTGGCAGAAACCAGGATTGGATTTCCCTTTTGGGTAGACACTCGATAACTAGTTGGATCTATTTAGTGGTATTTGAAGCTGGACGCTCTGGGTCATGTGGATCTGGGGCACGTTCTGAAAAATGTCACGCACTCCTAAAAAGTGTTGTGACATCTTTTCACTTCGCTTAGGTGGTCATGCTAAATAAACTTTGGGATCGATGGGTTCGCCCAAAGATCTCGAACCCTGCTTTCAGTAGGGGCACCCACGAATAATCCAATGAGGTCATCAAATGCCTTGTAGGATTGGACGCAAACTATGGAGTCTTCCGTATGTTTACTTCGTGCCTATCTTGGAATGTGGGTTGATCACCCCTCTTACTTACGAAGCTGTTGCATTCAGAATGAATCTCGAACATCAATCACCTACAAATCAACTCGAGGAGCGGATGCTTTTCCTGACAACGGGCTTTCGCAACTCGAGAGGCGAACGTTTTCCCAGCTATTGGGCTTTCGCAATTCATTCTACCTCGGTTATGCCCAGTAATGTCGCTAAGCGCTTGGGAACTGATTTCCTCGAGAAACGAATGATTAGCCTGGCACTCCAGGGCTTTCGTTTTCTCACCGTGTTACTCACCTGATGTTTGAAGATCGTTCTAAATGCAGCGGACCCGTCAGTAATGCCTTGGGCCTCTTTGGATGTCTCTTTTCTTTGGCATTCGATCATTAGTGATCGGATACCAAAGAGGGGCATCTGTAGACACCCAAATTCAGCCCAAGGCCTGATCAAAACACATTTTGAGAGAGGCACATTTTTGAGCTTTTGATGGCATATATGGAATTCTTAGGAATCACCCTAAACCCTTAAGAGTCACCCTAGATCCCCAGGAACCAACCCCAACCCTTAGCACCCTTTTCCTAACCCTAACCTACCCTTCCCAGGCAATAAGGAGGAGGGGTGCACTGAAACTAGCTACGACCCTCTACAGTGACCAACTCTTATACCATTGAAGAGTAGAGGTTGTTAGCTTTCCAACGGTCCAAGAATCGCCCTAATCGGAGGTATATATCAAAAGATACGGCAGTCCGAACCCGGAGGATAGGAAGGTAACTTCAAGGTGGCCCCCCCTAGGGATTTGGCGCGACTATTAGTCACGCCAGGCTATTTCTCTCCAGAAATGGCCTGGCACAACTAATAGTTGCACCAGGTATAAATTTTGCCTGGCGCAACTATTAGTTGCGCCAGGCATATGAACAGTAACAATGGGTTTTTGCCTTGAAATTCGTGTTTGGGGTTTGACTTGTTGACCACCTCAACCTTTGGGGTGTGTTTTGACAGTTCTGTTGCACCCATTCCTTACCTATTTGCAACCCTCCAAGTAGCTTAAAGCCTCACCCCATCATCCACCATTAGAACCACCTTCACACCTTTCTAAGCTCTCAAAATTCTAGGAAACCTTAGATTTGAGATTACCTAATTGCTAACTCCAATTAGCATCTAAGTAGCCTCCTAATCCACTCCTTTCCTATAAATAGAGCCCCCCACCCCTTGGTTTAGGGGTTGAGAAATTTGCTTAAGAGAGAAAAAGCTCAAAGTGAGAAGTTCTTCCTCCCTTTTGTGTACTATTTTCACCCAAATTCCAGAATTCCAAAACCTCTTCCCAAGCTTGTTCTTACATCCAAAACTCATAGCCTAGGTGTGTGTGATCCCCTAGCCTCCCTTCCCTACCAATTAACTTCAAGTCTTAAGAGTTAGAACCACACTTACCACCATACAAAGCCTTCAAGAGTTCATCAAAGCAAGCCACGCAAGGCTCCTCTACAGTGCTATAAGGGCCCGAGGGCTTCGACTCTCCCCTTCTCCTATCTCTTTCTAGCTCCCTCCATCCTCTCATTTATGCCGTTACGCCGCCGATTTTCGGTAGGAACGGAGGGGCACAAATAGGATTCTAAGCCCTTTTGGGCAAGAGGAAGCTATTTTCCTTGCTTCTACTTCATTTTATTATTGGCCATTAGTAGAGACCGCATTAAGCGGGTTGATCGGGTGCCTAACACCTTCCCGATCGATAACCGAAGCCCCTACCCAAGAGCCTTTGGTGTGGACCGGATTCAGAGTCATATTTTTAGCACTTAGGTGCTCATAAAAATGAACTAGGTATCCTGGGACACCAAAAGCTCCGGGTGGCGACTCTATATTTTTCATCGTTAAAGAGCGCTTCGTCGCGACGGGGATCGCATCGATTTCCCACAGTTGCACAGTAGCCCACCATGGGATGGGCTGTTCGTGCTCCACGGGTGGATCAATCGGTTCATGTGAAGGAGCAGGGCCCTTGCCCTTTGCTTGAGCTAAGGCCTTTGGAGGTTTAGAGACTCCAGTCTTTTTAGGAGGCATCTTGAAAATTGAAAAGACAAGAACAAATGGAAGTTAGAGTTCTGATTTTTACCTTACAAGACACCAAATTTGTCTGAAATTAGGACAATAATAGGAAATGGAGGGTTGCCTAGAGAAAATCAGTGGCATGCAACTGAGTTTAGATGGATTTGGAGGAGTGCATGCATGTATACTAGCTTGGAAGATTGAAGAAACTGGAATGTGCACACTCTATAACAGAAAAACCCAACTGAAAATAGCTTGAAGTATGGTTTCGGTCCCACAAAATCCCAACAGAGTTGCCGCGACAACACTAAAGGCTTGCCACGGCCAGCACTATTCCTTACCGCGACAAGGAGGTCCAGATGTTGTTTGGCCCGGATTTCAAGGCTCCTTATCTGTGGTGTAAACTCTCTTAGTACTTGGGTGTTCTTAACAGATACAAGGTATGTATAAAAATATATGTTGGCCTGTTTGATATATATTACTATGTAAATAATTTTATTTTATTGAAATTTTGATCCATTTTGCAGTATATTTAGTGAAAAAATATTATATCGGCCCATAGATGGCTTTGTAGTAATAAATTGGGGCATGTGGCAATAAGTTGGGATGTCTTCTTGCTTAAGTGTCACTGTTTCACAATTTTGTAATTTTTTTTTTTTATTGATTATTCAAATTCTCTTTAACATTCTGAAAATTTTAAGTTTTTAATAATTTTATAAAAGAATTGTATTTTAATGTGACATAAAATCATGTTATTTCAAGTTAGCTTTATTAAGGTCCATAAGGTCCATAAGACTTAATTAATATATTCTATTAGATATGATTTCTTGTATACTGGTGCAGGGTGCATCAACCATATATTAAAATAACATTATAAATGAAACAAAATATTAAAATAATTATAAATCAAGCATTTTGTTTCTTTGCAATATTCATGTGACCAACTATAATGAATTTGTAAGTGAAAATTAAATAGTACCCTATGTAAATAATCGAGGGTACTGAGCACGAATATCAGCTTTGCGCTCCCAGGTAGCTTCATGCGACCCATGATTCATCCATTGGATCAAAACGAGTGGAATTCGCTTTGTTCTCAAAATTTGATCTCTGTAGTCTAGAATCTGACCTGGTTCTTCGGTCACCGTTAAATCTTCCTGGATGTCCAACGGTTGATAATCCAACACATGTGTTGGATCACTGACGTACTTTCTCAGCATCGATACATGAAATACATCATGAATGCCTGCTAGGTGCGGAGGTAACGTAAGTTGATATGCGACCTCTCCTACTCTGTCTAATATGGGGAATGGTCCTACATAACGAGGACTCAACTTGCCTCATTTTCCAAATCGCATCACGCCTTTTGTTGGAGAGATTTTGATAAAGACGTGTTCGCCAATCTGTATACCATTCAATCAGATTGATTCTATAATTTTAGTAAATTTAGAAAAGACTTATTAGTGTAAGATAATACCTGAAAATCAGCACTCGTTCTCTTAAGATCGGCGTAACTGTTCTGTCGACTTTGAGCACTCTTCAATCGTTCACAAATAACGTGAACAACTGCATTTGTGCTTTCGATCAAATCAAGGCCTAAAATCAAACGCTCTCTAGCTTCTTCCCAGTTAATCGGAGATTTACATCGGCATCTATATAGTGCCTCAAATGATGCCATACCGATGCTTGACTGGAAGCTATTATTGTATGCAAATTCGATCAGGGGTAAGTGTTTATCCCATGATCCTTGAAAATCTAGCATACATGCCCTTAGCATATCTTCAATCACTTGATTTACCCTCTCCGTCTGCCCGTCGGTCTGAGGATGAAATGCAGTACTGAAGTCTAACTTGGAACCCATACCTTCGTGGAAACTCTGCCAAAATCGCAAGGTATATAAAGGGTCGCGATCTGACACAATACTGATGGGTATTCCATGTAATCGTACAATCTCTCGCAGATATAGTTCAGCCAATTTTGACACTGTATATCGCGTACTATAGGGTAAGATATGCGTCAATTTGGCGAGACGATCAACAATTACCCAAATCACATTGTAACCCTTCTGAGTACGGGGCAAACCGAGAATGAAATCCATGGAAATATTTTCCCATTTCCACTCTGGAATAGGTAGTGGCTGCAACAGACCAGTAGGGTGTTTATGCTCGACCTTTACTTATTGGCAGGTCAAACACTTTGCAACATATTCTGCTACATCACGTTTTAGATCGTTCCACCGGAACGTCTTCTTTAAATCCTGGTACATCTTTGTGCTACCAGGATGAATAACATAGGCTAACTTATGCACTTGTTCAAGAATTTCCTGACGTAAGGCATGATCATTAGGTATGCATACTCGCCCTCGAAATAATAAGGACCCATCGTCCTTGATTGAGAATTCTTGCTGTAGCCCACTTTGTACCCCCTATCGGATGGAAATAAGCTTTGCATCTAACATCTGGAGCTCTCTGATCCTATCGAATAGTGGAGCTCGGATCATTACTGTAGCAAGTAAACCTCCAGTTGACGTTGCTTGCAGAGTGGCACTCGATGATACAATATCATTGAGTAGTTTCCATCTTTGTAATCGTGTCACAAGATGAGTTAACTGAGCAGATGATTTACGACTAAGTACATCAGCTACAACATTGGCTTTACCGGGATGGTACTGAATAGAACAGTCATAGTCTTTCAAGAATTCCATCCACCTTCTATCTTAAATTTAACTCTTTATGAGTGAAGAGATATTTAAGACTCTTGTTATCGGTGAAAATTTCGAATGTTTCACCATACAGATAGTGTCTCCAGATTTTTAATGCGAAAATAACTGCTGCTAGTTCTAGGTCATGAGTGGGATAGTTCTTCTCGTGATCTTTCAACTGACGGGAACCGTACGCAATTACACATTTCCATTGATTCAAAACACAACCTAACCCACTGTATGACGCATCACTAAAGACAACGAAACCACCACTGCCATATGGTAAGGCTAGAACAGGTGCGGAAGTGAGTCTCCTTTTTAATTCTTGGAAACCCTGTTCACATGCCTCAGTCCACTAGAATTTAACATTCTTTTGAGTGAGCTGCGTGAGTGGTCCAGTAAGTCGTGAAAATCCTTCAACAAAACGTCGGTAATAACTTGCGAGACTAAGAAAACTTCGGATCTCGATTACTGTTTGTGGCTGCTTCCACTGTACTACAGCTTCAATCTTTGCAGGATCAACCATAATACCTGCTTCAGAGATAATATGACCCAGAAAACTGACTTGATTCAACCAGAAGTCGCATTTACTAAATTTAGCATACAACTGCGAATCTCTTAATGTTTGTAATGCCAGACGTAGATGATCTTCATGATCTGTCTTTGTCTTTGAATAAATGAGTATATCATCGATGAATACCATAATACACTGATCAAGATAAGGTTTGAAGACTCGATTCAGCAAGTCCATAAATGCAGCAGGTGCATTGGTCAACCCAAAGGGCATGACTAGAAACTCGTAGTGACCATAGCGTGTTCAGAAAGCTATCTTCGAAATATCTTCAGCTTTCACCTTTATCTAGTGATAACCCGATTGTAGGTCAATTTTTTAAAAGAATCGCGCTCCTTGTAACTGATCAAAGAGATCATCGATTCGAGGAAGCGAATATCTATTCTTGATCATCAGTTTATTGAGTTGACAATAATCAATGCAGAGGCGCATTAAACCGTCTTTCTTTTTCACAAACAACACCAGTGCGCCCCATGGAGAAACACTCGGTCTAATAAAACCTTTATCAAGAAGCTCTTGCAATTGCTCCTTGAGTTCTTTCAACTCTGCCTGTGCCATTCTATATGGTGCTTTCGATACTGGATCGGTACCCGGAGCTATCTCAATGGCAAACTCCACTTCCCTGTCAGGAGGTAAGCCTGGCAACTCATCAGGGAACACATCAGGAAATTCACGAGCAATTGGTACTTCCGAAAGTGAAAGTGTCTTCACTTCTCGCTCTTTACTTTGCACGAAAGCAATATACCCCTGAGCACCATCATTAAGTAATCGTCATGCTCGAATTGCAGATATCAAAGATAGATTTGTTAACGGTACCCCATAGAATTTAGCTGATTTCTTCTTTTGGGGGCGAAAAGAGACAATCTTCTTGTGACAGTCAATGTTCTCATGGTGAGTGAACAACCAATCCATGCCAAGGATCACGTCGTATCCTTGCATCGGTAGTAAGATCAAATCAGCTACTGCTTCATATCCCCAGTAGTCCTTGATCCAAATGATAACCGATCGATATACCATATCAGTTGAGAGAAACTATCCAGTCAGAAGTGTTACATTGAGAATAAAGTCAAGAGGCTCTGGGATACCTCCCAACTTCTTCAATTTTTCAGCAAACTGGGGTGTAACAAATGAGTGTGTAGATCCGGGATCTATCAAGACTCGTGCATCATAACACAAATAAGCCTCTTTTGGATATAATTGTAAGGTACCTAAGGCATACAGACTAGTGTTAGCTATATTACATTTTAATTACTCAATTATTAACATAATAATCTATCAATCTAGAAATGTATAATATAATGTTCATGTTTTACTATATGCACCTTCTCTATCTAAAATGACACTATATAACAAATATTAACATAGATATGTAATGAACCAACATACCTTGAATGATGTCATTACTAGTGCATGTATCCTTTGTAGTAACAGCATAAGCTCGACATTGTACCGTAGGTCGTGCCGATCGTAACACTGGTCTTGTCTTTGTTGTTATTCCAACCGTTTTTGGGCACTCTCTAATCTGATGTCCCATTTTGCCACATCGAAAACATGCACCCGAAGCTTTACGGCACTCGTCGATTTTGTGTGCCTTTCCACATTTCCCACAAATTTCTTTGGAGGCAACTGATGAAGCTGTATAAGATCCCGTGCGAGAACCTGTCGGTCGTGCTTGAGAAAACCCAGATGTACTTCTAGCTACTGGTGAAAAGGATTGATTCTGACTACGTGGAATCCGTGTGGTAATGAAAATTTTGATGAACCATATGGTCGTGCATAAGTTCCTGCAGCTGGTGGAAATGCTGCTTGTCCTTGGAATCGCGGTCGCTTGCTAATTTGACCGGCACTATAGGACTGAGATGGAGCTTTTCTGGCCTTCTATTTTTCTTCTCTCCTTTTGAACATAGTATCCACATCAGTTTTCGCTATCAGGGCTAATTTCATCACATTGGCATAGGTCGTGGCCTGAAACAATGAAATGCGTTCCTTGATCAAGGGTTTCAAACCTCGCTCGAACTTTTGTGTTTTCATCAACTCGGTGGCGACCAAGAAAGATGCAAAACGAGAGAGACGTGTGAATTCTGCCTCATATTCTCTAACCGTCATCTGACCTTGTACTAAGGTTGCAAACTGTACTTCGAGTTTATATCTCTCGGGCGCTGGAAAATATTTTTCATTAAATGCCTCGGTGAACTCTGCCCATGTCCATGGTACTCCGGGCATCCTTGTTCTTTCGACAGACTGCCACCATGGCTCTGCCTCACTTTCCAGTTTATACGTCGCCCAGCTTACTTTTTCCTCCTCGGTGAACGTGACTCTTTACAGCACTTTCTCTATCTGCGTTAACCACTTTTCAACCTCCATTGGGTCAGGTTGACCATGGAAACTAAGTGATCGAAGTCGGACAAACTCTGTAAATCCCTCAGGACGTCGAACAGCAAGCATGGCCATAGTGTTGACCATAGTTTCTATCAACTGCAGATTGTGTCCCGTATTTTTCTCAACTCCAGGAGTACTTCCAATTGGAGGAGTATTGACTACTGGCGGAGTCTGTGTTGGCGGAGTATGCTCTGCAACATTCTCCATCGTCGTTCGACTTTCAGCCAGATGGACATTCTCACCACTCCCCGAAGCAATGTCATGCTTGTACCTGGCTACTGGAATAGTATTCGGCCCAGTGCGATGGGGCAACGGTAGTCTACCCCTACCTCTTCCACGGTGCGGAGGCATCTCAACCTATTTTGATCAGATAAGAACTTAATTAGACTACCTATCCTAATTTCTTATGAATCAACTATCAGACATTTTACCATATATATGTCAGAGTTAAGCCTCCAAATGACTTAATGCCGGAGCTTTGATACCACCTGTGACAGCCCGACATTTCCCCGTCTTTATACTGGGAAAGGTCACGCCATTGGATCACCTGACATGATCCTTTCATCAAGGGGTTAATTCTTTGTTTTAAAGTGACGCAATTGCGGAAGCAATGTGTTAACTCTGACAATAGGTAATATGGCAAATGATTGATAGAAACTAGCAACAATATAAAAAAAACAAAAGATCAAATGTATAGCTTTCCACCGATGACGGCCACCTGTCATCTAAACAATGGAAAGAAAACCTATACATCCCACCAACATCTATCTGAAACTATCATATATCATTTATACATGTCTAAAAATTTATCTCTCTTTCTTTTCCTCTCTCTCTCCTCTCCCATCGACAAACCTATTTTGGGAAGAACTCTTCTGGGAATTCGTCTTCCTCGTCTTCCCCTTCTTCCTCATCGGGCATGTAGGTGGGATCTACAATGTGCTCTGGATCAGGCTCTACATCTAAGAAATTTAAGTCGTGGAATGAGCTATCTTCAAAGCTCAGTAGAGAATATCACATTGTTATTATATATTAACAGTTTATCACTTTTCATAGAGAAGCATATATAAAATAAGAATATGAATAACATGCTGCGATGCTGAATTTATGCATGATGTATCAGTTATGAGAAAACAAACTGAACCTAAAGATACAAGCAGGTGCTAACAGGAGAACAACAAAGTCAAGCTCCCGAGTTAGCCAGATCACTTGGACCAATATAACTCAAGCTCTCGAGTTAGCGGGATCACTTATCAAGCTCCCGAGTTAGCAGGATCACTTGATTCGAGAATCTCAAGCTCCCGAGTTAGTGGAATCACTTGATTTAAACTGGAGCAATAACATATCAAGAACATTGAAATTGACAGAATCTGAGTATTGAATCACACAGAATTACCAAGAATATGCATTTGCATGTATGGTTTTATGATGCAATGTACTAAACTGCTTTAATTATATAGTAGCATTAAGTTGAAAAACTGATTCATGGTTATAGACTAGTAAGATAATTTCTTTCTGACTAGGGTCAAGCTACTAGAAGCTCATTGATGATATATATATATATATTTCTCATCAGATTACTGGTTAATCAAGTCTATTTATTGCATATTGAATCAGATTCATCAAAGCTTCTATGAGAAAATAAGTGGCATTCTTATACAAATGTAAAATACCAACATATATTCCCTACATGATTTGATTCGATCAAATGGAAGTCCATGCGTCAGAGACCATCACCCTTGTCTAAATTGCATGAACAAGATATATGCTCCATGTTGCACCTAACATAGGTGTAGATGCATGCACGTACGAAGTTAACAAAGGGACTCGTGTTAGGTAGATAACAATTTGACTCAGGTTTTACTTAAACTCCAAGGTTATAATCGTCTAAACCCCTAAGGGTGTCCAAGATCCGAAAATGCATAAAGAACACAACCTGACCCTTGCTGTTAAAGGTTGCCACGACAAGCTTCAAGGCTTGCCGCAGCAAACACCTTGTCACGGAAACCTTATGAGGTTGCCGCGGCAAGCCACTCAGCAAAGTATCTTGCTGCGGCAACCCTTTAAGCTTGTCGCAGCAAGCTTGGCTTGCCGGGGTTCAGCTTGGTTCTTATGTGTTCTTGTGACTATTGTACCCCCTTGCTTATATAACTATATGTTTTTCTATATACATATTCTCATATGTATATATATATACATATATCTGTCTAAATCTGTAGCATTTTTCTATATATATATATATATCTGTCTAAACCTGTAGCATTTTTCTATATATATTTATACATATATATATATATATATATATATATATATATATATATATATATCTATTTTCCAATTACAAATCTTCAATGAAGATCCGGAGTGCAGCAATCTGCACTCAATTTCATACTTAGGCTTATTCTGAGCTGTGAGTTCTTATGATCAAATCTTCTGTACAAGAGCAAACAAATAACTAACCTTTTTGGTGTTATTACGGTCTCATCGGTGCGGTGCCGATCATATAGTGATGCTGCACTTGCCGAGCTAGCGAACTATGAAGGTTTTTATACTTAATAAAGGTTTTCAAATAGATTGGTTTTCTATACAAGATTGGCTTTGAAGAATTTCAAACAGAAACTCAGACGAAGAAGATGGAGGAAGGGCTATTAGAGCTTATAGCGATCGCTGCACTTTGCGTGCATGAAGACATAAAATGACTCATTTGAGTCGTGTAAGTTAAACTCCATGCAAGTAGCTTACCAACTACTTCTAATTTAAATTCATATAAAAGTCACCACTACCTAGGTAGTGTGTTGCAGAAAAAAACAAAATATAATATCTCTCTTGTATCTAATTATAATAATACAAAAACAATCAACACTACTGATTCGGTTTGTGGATGTTGGTCTTAGTGTATAAGTCAAATCTTCTTGCATTTAAATTAAAACAGCAATTGCCTAGTGTATAAGGTTCTTATACTAAATTTAACTTCTTTGTACTTATGTATAAATCATAACAGGGCTTTAGTGTTGACCTGATCGAACTCTCATCACTGTTGTGCTAAATCTGGGGATCGTTACAACAACTATATGCTATTCACAATGAAGTAATGATAAATAAAGAAAATATTTTGGCCTTAGGTAAATTAATCGATTTGGATTTAAAAGAAGAAACCAAATCAAAAATGGAAAATCTAATAACCAAATTAGAGCAATTAGATTTAGAAAAACAAAACGATGAATATTCGAATTCCTAATTATTCTACGGAACTGATGGAATTGATGAAATCAATACTGATGATATCTATGTCTTACAAGAAAATATTGAATATAATTATCAAGAATACTTGAATGTAAAAGAAATTATCGAGTATTGGTAACATTTATATATGGATGAAACTCTTCCGATTGAAGATAGAAATAATATCATTTCTCAAATAAAAGAAGTTTCTTTAAAACATGAACCTCTTTTAACATACTTTCAAAACCAGGAATTAAATGAAGAATCAGAAACTGATACAATGAATATCACTTCTGATCACTCAAATGCTTCTTCAGATCTTAGTGAGTCACAAACTCCTCTGACTCCTAGAAAGAGAAAAGCTGTAGAACCATTAGAGGAATTTGAAATTTTAGAAATATATTTAAAAATATTAACTCTTGAAGAACAGGAGGAATATCTACAACATCATATTCATATGAATGATGGTAGTTCTTCATCCGGAGTAAAAGATGGGATTTCCTCATCTTTACCGAATAAATATATCATAACATTGTATCAGTTTCAGAAAGGACTTACCTTCTCTGAAAGTCTCACAACCCTAGTGTGGGACCATATACTGAAACAATAGTATATGGATGGACACAAGCTGAAACAATAGCTCTGTTGCTCAGGCCCCATGACCCTAACGTGGGAACCATATACTGAAACAATAGTACATGACTGAACACAGGCTGAAATAATAGCTCTGTGGCTCAGATCCTGACATAGGGAGACTATATACTGAAATAATAGTATATAGTCAAAATGCATACTGAAATAATAGTCTAACATTTTAGACCCCCTAACCCGAACTTGGGAATCATGCACTGAAACAATAGTACATGACTAAACACAGGCTGAAACAATAGCTCTGTAGCTCAAATCCCAACGTAGAGAGACTATATACTGAAATAATAGTATATAGTCAAAATGCAGGCTGAAACAATAGTCTGGCATTTCAAACTCGGCCCGAACCCGGACAACCTCGAATTACACGCCTAAAACCATGCACGCAATTCAATTAACGTAAAATTACAAACGTGCAATCAATCTCCTTTCAGACCAAACTTCCTTTCCCCAGACCACCTCGAGACTCGATTACGCGTGTCACATGGCATGCATGATCGGATTGAGTGTCCGACCACCGGCGCGTAATTGGCCTACGCCCGACCTAGTCTCACAGTTCTTGACCCCCAAGATTCCATGATTAAACACTTAGAACGAAGTACTTAATCAGATTGCGCGCTCCACACCAGGCATGTAATTAATCTTAACATTGTTAAAACTAGAAAACTCGACTGAGCTAGACAACCGATCGCTCACTGAGTCGGTGACCGACTCAAAGCGATTAAGCACCGGGAAGCCGGCACACAATTCAGTTAAACGCCTCTTACTTCGCAAGAGCGGACTGAAGATGGACATCTGTAGACACCCCCATTTTGCCCTCTCAGAATATACAAATTCATTCGATCAACCTTTGACTTTGCCCGTGACTGTTCGGAAAAGACTTACCTTCTCTGAAAGTTTCACATCCCTAATGTGGGACCATGCACTGAAACAATAAAACATGGTTGAACACACGCTAAAATAATAGCTCTGTGACTCAGATCCCTTAATCCTAACGTGGGAACCATGCACTAAAACAATAGTACATGGTTGAACACAGGTTGAAACAATAGCTCTGTGGCTCAGATCTCAACGTAGAGAGACTATATACTGAAATAATAGTATATAGTTGAAATACAGACTGAAATAATAATCTGGCATTTTAGACCCGACCTAGACCTGAACAACCCTGAATCACGTGCTTAAAATTGCACGTGCAATTCAATTGCACGCCAATTCACAAACGTGCAATCAGTCCCTTCTCAGACCAAAGCTCTTTTCTCTAGACTGCCTCAAGACTGGATTACGTGCTCCACGTGGCACGTATGATCGAATTGAATGCCATATCACAGGCGCACAATTAGTCTGCGCATCTAGGACACGTTGCTATGTAGAATCGTCAGCCCTGACGTCACAAACCAGAATCGTCAGTCATGACGTCTCCCATTATCTTTCTTGAATGAAAAAGTAAGGCATGCTTTGAAAATAAGAGAGCATCTTTACTGTTGAAAAAAGTAGTTTGTCCAGATGTGTGTATGCTTTGAAAAAAAGAAAAAGCATCTTTACTGTTGAAAAAAGTAGTTTGTCCATATGTGCGAATGCATTGAAAAAAGAGAAAGCATCTTTACTATTGTAAAAAGTAGTTTGTCCGAATGTGTGTGTAAGGTATCAAGGAAAGGCTATTTAAGGGCATATCTCACCCTTGCTGTGGACATCGGTTTTTAGGAAAGAAATCCGCAGTTGTAAATGGTATCAGAGCCAAGTTCAAGTGTTAGAGTTTGGTATTACCATTGGCGTCTGTAGTGGTTTTACCAGTCATTGTAAGTATATAATGGAACCAATAGATGTTATTATCTTTAATATATTTATTGTTTTCTTTTCTTTTCTTTTTATCATAATGTTGGTTATGTATCTCCTTTGGGAGTATATCAAAACATAAAATTTAAAAAAAAAAAAGAAAAAAAAAAGAGTATTTTTTATTTTTACAAAATATTTCAGTCAACTTATTTGATATAAAACCCATATATTTATTGTTTGGTAAAGCCCATATCCCTTCGAAGACTTTGATAGCTATACAAGCTTTTCGTCTATTTGAGAACGGTTTAGGCACCAATCATACGTTAAGCAGTTTTAGGTACCTGTATCAAATAATATGGCAGAAACATCTAGTAAAAATCTAGAAATACCTATTGATTGTGTAAGTTCTTAGACAAATAAAAACTAAGAAGATTATAGGCATATATTCCATATAGATAAAAATTTTGAAAATAATATGTATATAATAAGTGGTTGTATAAATAGTCTATTAGATATAGCGGGTACTTGGTTAAAGAAAATATATAAGAAACAAGACGATATGGAAATACAACTATATGCTATTTACAATGAAGTAATGATAAATAAAGAAAATATTTTGGCCTTAGGCAAATTAATCGATTTGGATTTAAAAGAAGAAACCAAATCAAAAATAGAAAATCTAATAACCAAATTAAAGCAATTAGATTTAGAAAAACAAAAAGATGAATATTCGAATACCCGATTATTCTACGGAACTGATGGAATTGATGAAATCAATGCCGATGACATCTGTCTTACAAGAAAATATTGAATATAATTATCAAGAATACTTGAATGTAAAAGAAATCATCGAGTATTGGCAACATTTATATATGGATGAAACTCTTCCGATTAAAGATAGAAATAATATCATTTCTCAAATAAAAGAAGTTTCTTTAAAACATGAACCTCTTTTAACATACTTCCAAAACTAGAAATTAAATGAAGAATCAGAAACTGATACAATGATAATCACTTCTGATCACTCAGATGCTTCTTCAGATCTTAGTGAGTCACAAACCCCTCTGACTCTTAGAAAGAGAAAAGCTGAAGAACCATTAGAGGAATTTAAAAATTTAGAAACATATTTAAAAATATTAACTCTTGAAGAACAGGAGGAATATCTAAAACATCATATTCATATGAATGATGGCAGTTCTTCATCCTGAGTAAAAGATGAGGAAATTTGAATTCCTACAAATAATAGAAGAGACGATTTGAACAAATAAAACGTAGCTCAAGGTGGTGCTTTTTGCAGTAGCATTTCCTGAAAAAGCTTCAAATATTCTTCTAGACAAGAGTTTGTCTGAAGGAGAAATTTTATAGATATCTTCTTTATTAAGTTTTTATTGTAATTCAAATTTTCAAAGTTGTTCTTCAGAGAAAGATATTTTTTTACCTTTTACGTCTTTCAACGTAATCATTTGGTGTTCTTCGTCTGATGTTTCGACTATATTTAACATAAATATTAGATCATCTAAGTCTGAATAAGAGTCTATTTCAAATTCTAATTCATAAATAATACTATTATCATCACTTGAAATTTCTTCACCAAAATAAACATCTAGATTTGGTTCATCTAAATATTTGATCATTTTAGTTATATTTTTTCCCCGTTTTGGGCATTGAGGAGCGTAATGTCCTTCTTCATTACAAATAAAATAACGACATTTCTTTTTAGCCATGGTCGTTTTATCTGTTTTCTCTGTCTAATTTTTCTTTTTAATATATTTTTTATTTTTAGCAACCCTTTTTCTTTTGTTCCGAGGTTTTCATTTGGAAAATTTTCTTCTTCAAACCTTTCTTGTATCCCTTTCTTTTAGGGATATTACATCCTATTTTTCAATTTTCTTGGAGAATTTTATCACAACATTTATGGCCAAAGTTAGAATTCGTGATTTGATTCTTAACTTGTTTCTTAGCTTTAATTTCTAAACATTAATCTGCTATTAATCTTTGGACAAAGAATGTTCTAAGTCCTAAAGTATCTTGTTTAGCTAATTTACTAATAAAATCAGCATAGCCTTTGATGGCTAATTCATCCCACGGTGCTGAGAGTTTATGATAAAATTATTCTAACCATGATATATTAATTGGGGGTTCCAATTGATAATAATATTTTTTTAAAGTGTTGTAATATTCTTGAAATTGGCAAATTTTGCATAGTTCTAATTTTGATAAAATATATATTGCATCTTCTTATAGGGTTTGTTCACTTGTATAACCACAATGATGTTCTTTACTGATTATCGTAAAGTATTTTAAGATATCATCAAGATTATTAAAGCTTTCTAATAATGATACTTTTTTCATTTTACCATCATTGGATTTTTCTCATTGTTTTAACCATTGCAAAACATCACCTTGAAGTGTTGCTGCAATATAGTCAAGAAATCTTTCTTTGAACCAAACGGCTTTCTGGTTTGTAATTACTATGGACATGGATTGTACCCAATTGTCAATTACCTTTTCTTGATCTTTAAAAGGAACATTAGTTAAATCTAGATATGTACCACCTTGAGCTACGTTTTGTTTGTTCAAATCGTCTCTTCTATTATTTGTAGGAATTGGGATTTCCTCATCTTTTACTCTGGATGAAGAACTGCCATCATTCATATGAATATGATGTTTTAGATATTCCTCCTGTCTTCAAGAGTTAATATTTTTTAATATATTTTTAAATTTTTAAATTCCTCTAATGGTTCTTCAGCTTTTCTCTTTCTAGGAGTCAGAGGAGTTTGTGACTCACTAAGATCTGAAGAAGCATTTGAGTGATCAGAAGTGATATTCATTGTATCAGTTTCTGATTCTTCATTTAATTCCTGATTTTAGAAGTATGTTAAAAGAGGTTCATGTTTTAAATAAACTTCTTTTATTTGAGAAATGATATTATTTCTATCTTCAATCGGAAGAGTTTCATCCATATATAAATGTTGCCAATACTCGATAATTTCTTTTACATTCAAGTATTCTTGATAATTATATTCAATATTTTCTTGTAAGACATAGATATCATCGATATTGATTTCATCAATTCTATCAATTTCATAGAATAATCGGGTATTCGAATATTCATCTTTTTGTTTTTCTAAATTTAACTGCTCTAATTTGGTTATTAGATTTTATATTTTTAATTTGGTTTCTTCTTTTAAATCCAAATCGATTAATTTGCCTAAGGCCAAAATATTTTCTTTATTTATCATTACTTCATTGTGAATAGCATATAGTTGTATTTCCATATCGTCTTGTTTCTTATATATTTTCTTTAACTAAGTACTCATTATATCTAATAGACTATTTATACAACTACTTATTATATGCATATTATTTTCAGAATTTTTATCTATATGGAATATATGCCTATAATCTTCTTGGTTTTTATTTGTCCAAGAATGTGAGAGCCCGAATTTTCCCAGCCTGAATTTTTAGATATGTTTTTTTTTCTCTTCTTTAACTTTACACCTAAACAAAATGGGAAAATTCGGACCGTCGGGTCGTAGAACACGATCCGAACACAGAATGTTTGGTACGTCCACACACATACGGAAATCAAAGCAGATAATACATATGACATAAATAAATCTCTAATTCTAATATCCAGTATTACAATAACTAATAACGACCACCGGTGATATACCAACATCACCAAACAGTGGTGTACAAAATTATATACGAATATAAAAGGTACCAAGTCCGAACTCACCAAACTCCACAAACTACTCAATCTATGACCTGAACATCATATCACTCCTCAATTCCTCAATCTGCAAGTCCGGTGTCCAAATAGAAGCTATACCTATGATGTATAGTCGAAGGGTGAGCTACATCCTAGCTCAGCAGAGAAAACTTAGCACAATTTTACATCTTATCATAACGAAACATAGATTCATTGTCATAATCAAACCTTTCCTTATTTAAAGTTGAAACTCATTTTAAAGGTACTTTTCTTATCAAACAAAGACTGATTTCAAATACTGTTTTCTTATCTCACAAACTAATTTTCATATCATACAAAACTGATTTCAAAACTGATTTCCTTTTTTTTTACACAAATTGATTTAAAAGCTTATTTCCTTTTCATACAAAACTGATCTTAAAACTGATTTCTTTTTTACGCACAAAAGTGATTTCAAAACATTTATTTATCACATAAAACTGATTTTAAATCTGCCCCGGCGGCCCACATGGTACTTGTACTCCGCCCATAGCGGTCCACGACAAGCATAATCCGCCCACAGCGGTCCACATACACATAATCCGCCCATAGCGGTCCACATATATAATATTCGCCCATAGCGCTCCACTTTAATCTCATGACTTATGATTTGATTTATGAAGTATAATCCGAAGAGTACGTAAACTCCTGCGAAAGCGGTCCAAAGGCATACATGAATCCTGCCACAGCGGTCCAAGGGTGTATCGAGTCACAACAAGGTCCAAAGAAGTACGTAAAATCTCACAAAAGCGGTCCAAGGGCGTACATGATTACATCGAAGTCCAATGGTGTACGTAAATCCCATAAAAATGGTCCAAGGGCGTACATGAGTCCCAACAACATCCAAAAGAGTACGTAAAATCTCACAAAAGCGGTCCAAGGGCGTACATAACTACATCTAAATCTAAGGGTGTATATAAATCTCGTAAAAATGGTCCAAGGGCGTACATAAATCCCAACAATATCCAAAGGAGTACGTAAAATCCTGTAAAAGCAGTCTAAGGGCGTACATGACTCACAACAATGTCGAAAGGAGTACGTAAAATCCCGTAAAAATAGTCCAAGGGCGTACATAAATCCCGCCACAGCGGTCCAAGGGTGTACATAATCCTGCCAAAGCGGTCCAAGGGTGTACCTTCTCTCAATCTACAAGACTCAATGATTCCGAGTTCACATTCTAGTTCAGATTTCTAATTCACGGTCCAAAGCTCATATTTCTGGTTCAAAGGTTTTAAAACTCACCATTTAAAAATCAAGTTTAAAATCAAATACCATAGTAGAAATTCTAGGTTAAGTTCACAGTTCAGAATTCACCATTTTCGACTCAAGGATTTCAAATTTCTATTTTGCAAAGAGTTCAAGTTATATATAGTTCAAATTACTATCAAACTTACATCAAAATATATCAAGAAAACTTATCATTTTTCAACTAGATACATCAAAGACACTTATCATTTTTTTCATATAAATACCTCAAAAAAACTATGAATCAAAGTTAAACATGTAAGTTTGTGTTGAAGTTCCCCTACCTCAAAGCATGCTCAACACAATCCACATTCCACGTGTGGTTCAACACTTTAGTCCTACATTCAAAATACCTAAATTTTTCTTAGAAACCTACTAAAGGATCCAAGGAACACATCTCTAAGGAGCTCAAACAAAACTAAACAAAACATATACTCTATACCTCGCTCGATCGAGCCTTTGGCCTCGCTCAAGCGAGCACACCCCTCGCTCGATCGATTATAATCGAGCCCTCTGAAACTTATGCGAGCCCTTATGCAAGCGATCCTTATTTAACGTAAGGCCTCGCGCGAGCGAGCACAGAATAAATCTCTCCATATTTGTCTCTCGCGCGAGCGAGCTATAACAGTCGCGCGAGCAAGAAACAGAAATGGCTCAGATCTACCATTTTTCTTCCCTCGATCCTTCTCAACTCTCTACCATCCTTCTCCCATATTCACACATATATTGAGGTATCAAGGGTTAACTCTAATCACTAATAACCTAGACATCTTTGAGTGTTTTGTCAAAAGAGGCAAAAACGAATAAGTTCATGCCAACTAAGAATTTGACGTAACATTTCCCTCAATTTTTGACCATTATATATATAGAATCCTAAGTTGGCCAAAACCTAAAAGTTGTAGATTTTTTTGTCCTCTTTCCAATGCCATAAGAATCATGTCAATCGGAGTTCGAAATAAAAAGTTATGGTTGAAATACTGAGATAGGTTTTGACACTCGCGCGAGCGATTATAGCTCGCTCAAGCGAGCTCCGGGCGAGCGACTGTGCGCGATTTACATGTTTTTGGACTTTTTAAAAACCATTTTACATCAAAATTCAATCTTTTTTATCCTAATCTTTTGTACACATCTAAGAAACCTATATTTAGTTAATACATGGAAGAATTGCGTTATTTACCTCTTTAAATCGGCGATCTACTCGTAGATCAGATCGTCTTCTTCGTTAAACAAAAAGGGTTTCCGAACCCACCTTGATCATCTCCATGCTCCAATTTCACAACCAAGCCCATGAAATCAACAGCAATCCTTCCACACACTTCACACAAACTCACGCTACGATTTGCGAATCAAAACCCACGATCTCTTCGCAAGAAGAGGGTTTCGAAACCTCCAACGGCTCCAAATCTCACAAAACCATAGCCAAACGTCGAAACCGACGGTGATCTTTACCTTACACGATCTCAAAACCTTCTTTATGTAAATAAAAGGCTCAGAGTACACAAATCCACAAGCTTTCCTCCTTCTTCCTCTTTCTCTCTTCCCTTTTCTCTCCCTAAAACCCAAAATCCCTTTCTCTTGCTAACCGGGTAGCTTCTAAGAGAAGCTTTGCCTTCTCTTAAGTCAATGGGACTAGTTCCCATACAAAACACATATACACCACTTTGGGCATATTAGTTCTCATCCCAAGGACTAATTCCCGTGTAGAACCGATAAATTTAACTCGGGTGTTACTTCATAATAAAATAATCTTTGACTCGGTGTGGGGCCTACACACCCAACCCATCTATCCATTGGATTCGGTATTGAGTCGTTACACCAAAGCTTGATGAATACGAAACCGTCTAATGCTCATCACATAATCTAAATCAGTCCTTTTCCACTTAAGACCAAACCCAATTTAACTTACATAAGTAATTTCATAAAATTGAGCACGTGACCAGTCGGGCACGCACACCAAGGTACACTGCTCAAAGTCGAGCATGCATCCCGAGGTACACTATTTAAAGTCAAAATTTTCATGCTATTACAAATAACTTATACAATTAATAGGTATTTCTAAATTTTTATTAGATGTTTCTGCCATATTATTTGATACAGGTACCTAAAATCGCTTAACGTATGGTTGGTGCCTAAATCCTTCCCAAATAGATGAAAAGCTTGTACAGCTATCAAAGTCTTTGAAGGGATATGGGCTTTACCAAATGATAAGTATATGGGTTTTATATCAAATAAGTTGACTGAAATATTTTGTAAAAATAAAAAATACTCTTTTTTTTTTTTTTTTTTTTAAATTTTATATTTTGATATACTCCCAAAGGAGATACATAACCAACATTATGATAAAAAGAAAACAAAACATAATAATAAATATATTAAAGATAATAACATCTATCGGTTCCATTACATACTTACAATGACTGGTAGACCACTACAGACACCAATGCTAATACCAAACTCTAACACTTGAACTTGGCTCTGATACCATTTACAACTGCGAATTTCTTTCTTAAAAACCGATGTCCACAACAAGGGTGAGATATTCCCTTAAATAGACTTTCCTTGATACCTTACACACACATTCGGACAAACTACTTTTTACAATAGTAAAGATGCTTTGTAACAATCCCCAGCATTGACACTGCAGTGGTAAGTGTCTGGTCAGGTCGGGTCAGGTCATGCGTGAAAACCTCACTAGGATAGTCCATAAATCTTAGAAATCGGAATTTAAGCTAGCTACATACAAAGTTATTAAAATAAAGAAATATAAACTATAGTATACAAAATTTAACTCCTATATACCAGAAGTGGTATATATGTTATATACTCAGTCTAAGCCATTTGGCTTTATTCTCACAAGAATTAAACTAACCAAAGAAAACAAAAGACGGGGTTTTTATTTCGTTTTAGTGTGAAACTACAAGAGAAGAAGGTTTTGCTCTTTTGTTTTATCTGTAATACCCTTACATATGTATATTGGCTTTGCATAAGCAGTTACCTAAGGTAGCTTATAAGCTACTTGCATGCCTTCAAATGTACACGACTCAGTTGAGTCATACGAAATGCGCATGCACGCAAGGTCACGTAACTAGTATAAAGATGTTAACAAAGGAACCTGCACATGGTTGCCTTCACAAATGAGATGAACTTGTAGTCATCAAATCTGTAGCCATCCGACCCTGAAAACTTGCGAATCTGACCAACATATCAAATATTATCGAAGCATCACCATTACGATCAAGCTCAGCTCAATAGACACTATCCACCAAAAGGTATGCTATCGAGTTAATTTACAATAAATGATCATCATAGCCGAGTGCAGCTTGCTGCACTTCAAAACTACATAGGAAGTCTATAGATATACATATAGGAATGTAGATTTCCGATTCAGAGATTCAGAGGTGTAAATTCTATAGGAGTCGATATGTCGAAAGCCATAAAAATCTGTAGACGTGATATACATATATATATATATATACATATATATATATATATATATATATATATATATATATATATATATAAGCAAAGGGAGTATAGGTCAACATGAACTGAAGTGCAGATTTCTACACTTCAGATCATAGATTTACAAATCTGTGAAGATAGATTTAAAAATCTCCAATGAAATTATAACATCTATAGTATGAATATATAACAAATAATATTTATAAGCCTAAGGAGAAAATGAACAAAAAAACAACATAATAAAAAGCCAATAGGAAGACCTACCTGAAGCCCGGCAAGCCAGGCTTGCCGCGGCAACCTCAAGGGGTTGCCGCGGCAAGATACTCTGCTGAGTGGCTTGCTGAGGCAACCACAAAGGGTTGCCACGGCAAGCCTTATATGTTGCCACGGCAAGCCTTATGTGTTGCCGCGACAACCCTATGCTCAGACCACTGTGTGGTATTTCGGTCATATCGTTTGACCCCGAACTCCAAATGGCACGATTCTTAATGCGTTGGAAAGTAAACAACTAGACCTACAACTTTTATGAAGTAACTAAGTTCTAAATCTAACGTTTAAAGGATCAAAATGTAGTGACAAGTTGTGGTAACATGCAACTGTAAAGCTTGTCGCGGCAACAGTATACTCAGACCACTGTGTGGTATGTTAATCATATCTTTTGATTCCAAACTCGGATTAACACGATTCTTGATGTTTTGGAAAGGGGACAACGAGCCCTACAACGTTCATGAAGGAACTAATTTCTGAATCTAACGTTTAAGGGGTCCAACAGTAGTTACAAGTCGCGGTAACATGCAACTGCAAAGCTTGCCACAGCAACCTATGTTGCTTGCCGCGGCAACCCTGCATCTGGCACACTTGGTGACACCTCTGTCAGGGTTTTGTGCTGGGTTGACTTGCCGAGTTTGACCATGAGACTTGGGACCATAAATGGTCCATATTTGGGATCTATGTTGACCCAATAAACCATTAAAAATACTAAACCTATGAACGGCATTTCTAGGTGCCACTTGGTACACATGACGCTTTTGCTTGAAGACGTGCGTGCACGGGAAACCAGTTACACGTAAACCTGGTATCAGGTAGGGAGTTTACCTTATAAATTTATATGTTATTTTCTCATTCTCATCTGATAGCAAGTTAGTGAGAATGCCCATATATGATATGAATGCTTATATAATTTTATACTCATGCCAGTTTTATATAGTGTACTACGAGTTCATGTCAGTAAAAGTCACGTGATATAATTTATGTTCATGCCAAGTTTTAGAAGTCATGTAATACAGTTACTATGAGGATAGTTTTATATGTCTGCTGTGATTGCATGCTTATGATCAGATCAGCTCGGGTATGTTAGTTCAGTTAAATTTGATGCATGTTTATGATCATCAAATCAGCTTGATGTATGAGCGTATGCTAATCCAGTTCTAAAGATGATATATGATAGCTCATATCAGTTCGATAAGATTAGCTTGACATATGTTATTATGTTAGGAATATTGTCAAACCAATTTAGATGCCTTGATATAGATCAATAGATGAATGTGTATGTATGATGATGCTAGATGAGTTTAGAGAAAGTATAATTTATCCACATGCTAGTTTTCAATGTATGACCATGACTGATGGTGTTAGATCAGCTTAGAAAGCTACAGACTTGATGTAGGCTTTGTAATGATTATGATGCTAGTTCAGCTTGGATACATGAATATCAATGATTATGATAGTAATAGTCATATATGATCATGTGGGTTCAATTATTCAAATCAATTTTGCTATATGATATCTGTTCACGATGTGCTCGCATCTCGCATATATACCATGCATTGTTCATGTTCTGTTATCCTTGATGTCATGTACACGTGTTTAATTAATCTTGAAACAAGTGATCCCGCTAACTCGGGAGCTTGATATCTCATCCAAGTGATCCCGCTAACTCGAGAGCTTGATATCTCGTCCAAGTGATCCCGCTAACTCGGGAGCTTGATATCTCATCCAAGTGATCCCGCTAACTCGGGAGCTTGATTTTCTCGGTCCAAGTGATCCCGCTAACCCGGGAGCTTGATTTTCTTATTTCTTGTTCTTGTACATGTCTTGTTTCAGCATGATTCATTGATCTCGCCTGATTCTTTGTCAACATGCGTATGTCAACATGAATATGTCAGCATGCATAGTGGAGCATGATAAAATAATTGCATGTTTTAGTGTTTGTTCAGTTAAGTGCTGCTAGAATAGATTAATGCTAGACTAAACTTTCGATAAGATGACATGTGTTTTATTTTATTTGCTTCTATATATGAATGAAAAAGCTAGCATATAAATTAGTTGTGTAATTATCCCTACTGAGCTTCGATGATAGCTCATCCTACGACTTTATGCCTTAGCTGCAAATATTGCTCAAGTCCCTGAGCACGAAGTTGATCCTATCTACCAGTCTGAGGAGAAGGACGAGGAGGAAGGTTCTACTGAGATCTTCTTTCCTTGAGAGGTTTGGGAGAGAGAGAGAGAGAGATTTATTTTTAAATATTAAATATGTATAAACAGCAGTGTGATTGAAGATAGTTTACTAATTCAGGTATATGTTTCTGTTTATATTTCCTATTCAATTTACTGCGTGAAATAAAGGAATGGATATCAGTTGTTGCCATATTTCTTCGTATTAGAGTTAATTAAATTCACTTCCGCATATGTAACACTTTGTACATGATGTTCTTGTATGACAGGATCATGTTAGGTGATCCGACGGCGCGACCTTTTCCATTTACGAGAAGGGGAAAGTCGGGTTGTCACATGCTTTCTCTTTTTTCAAAGCATTCACACATCTGGACAAACTACTTTTTTCAATAGTACAGATGCTTTTTCTTTTTTTCAAAGCATGCCTTACTTTTTTATTCAAGAAAGATAATGGGAGACGTCATGGCTGACGATTCTGGTTTGTGACGTCAGGGCTGACGATTCTGCGTAGCAACGTGTCCTGGATGCGTTGGAGTCATTCTTGCTACTGGTGGTAGTGGTGTGGTCCACTATGCTTCCATGTGATTTTCCAGATTGTGGTAGAAAACTGAATCTTCTGAGGTAGGACTATGATGATCATAGCTGTCTTGCATCTCATCTTCTTCGAGCATCGTCGTTTCGATCTTGAGATTCTCCGAGAGGTCAAGATCTTTTCGAGAATCGAACTTTAATAATAATGAAGTTACTTCAACTTTTTGCTCTTGAATCCTCATATATTCAATTGGTAAATTTGTAGTGAAAATTCTCCGACCATTTGATATGTTGAATTGATTATCGACAGCACGGATTTATCTTGTCATTGAAGAGAATGTTTTAAGAGAACAAATCTAATAGGATTTTAGATTAATGGATATGATGCTTGCTTTAGCCATAGGGTCTTCGACTTCATCGAACTCGTAGTCTTTAGTTTTATCTAAAATCAAATTTGATACGGCTGATAAAATTTTTCTTTCATTCTCCATCCAATTATGCTTGTGATCCAAAATATATAGTAAGCAGTGTGATTAAGATTTTTGATGAGATGATAGACCATTGTTTTGATCATCATCGGGAATTCATTGATAGGATAACCGGGAAAGATTAGTTATTTTACTAATCCCCAATCGAGACATTCTTCCAGATTATACATGGGATTTTTCGTATAAACTGACAACTTTAGAAGGAAATCTTCATAACATTGAGCTATATTATAATTATCCATTAAGATCTGTTTAATCTTAAACTCTTGATCTTCAATTTGTGCTATCAGGGGTTTACTGATATCAGATGACAGAATATGTTTTATTTTTTTAAACAAACAAATTCTTTTTAATTTGTGAAAAATGGGGTCTAGATAATTTGAATCCATAAGATCTGCTAATTCTAAAAAGTGATTGACTTTTTCAAGAGAGAAGTTTCTGCGAATGTTTCAGAATCTCATGCTATGGATTTAACAAGGGCATTCGAACTATCTTGTAGCTTTTCTAGCTTTTGTTCTTTTTCATGGATTTTATGAGAGAGGTTGCTGATATGACGCTTGAACTATTTCTTATCGTTCAGAAGTTGATATTTTTAAGCTCCATTAATCTCGTGATAAAGTTCTGAACTTAATTCGGGATTATAGAAATCAGGAATATTATTCATCGAGATGCTAGTTTGTTCTAGCAAATATTATGATTGTTGTACTTGATACAAAGTAAAAGTTGATTTAGCTTCATTGAAATCATTGTGAACTTGGTAAAGAGAGTTTGAAAAGTTGGTAACTTATTTTGGCAAGCTAAGAAAGAGGTATATAGTCCGGGTTGGTGGCCTCTTAACACAAATACGTTTTTCCAACAAAGGTTTTTCCAACATAAGGTTTTCTTATGTTTGGAGGTGGTTGAGAAGAGGAGTTTCCTTCTTCTGTTATTGTCTGTCGTTTATAAAGTAAAATTCACTGGTTTAGTGGTAACATAAATCTTCTTCCTGCAGTAGATATGCCCACTTTGGTTAGTGGTTTAAACTTGGATCTCTGCTTAAAAAATCAGCCAAAACATTAGTACTTCCTTTAACATGTTCAACTTCAAAAGTATACAGAGCAATTTGATTATACCATTTTAATCTTCTCCCATCTAATATCTTTTTTTTATTAATTAAAAAGTCGTGAACTGCTTTATTATCAGTTCTAACAATAAAAACCTCAGGAGCTAGATAAATATGGAATCTTTTAAGAGCAAGTTTTATTACTAATAATTTTTTTTCAAATATAATATAATTCTCTTCATTTGGTTTAAATTTTCCAAAATTATAACTTCATAATTTTTCTTTACTTTGTATCTTTTTTGTTAACGGTGATTTCCGTGGTTTTATTCCATTAGATTGACAAGAATCTTTTTCTTCCCAATCTTCAGCAGGAATGGCCTTCAAGACACATCCCCAACAATTGTCTGAAGCATCTGTTTTTAAGATTAATTTATCTCCGATTATTGGAAGATAAACTGTAGGACAGTCTTAGATATCATGTTTTATTTGTTTTAGTAGATCTTCATCTTTATTTGTCCATGTAAATTCTATTTCCTTTTTTAATTTATTTATGAAGTATTTTTCCTTTTCTGGTAAATTCTTCAAGTAGTTTCTTCCATAATTTAACAAGCCTAGAAGACTTTGTAACTATTTTTTATCAGTTACTTCTTCGGAAAAATTCTTTATTTTGATAATAATATGATCTTGTAATTTTAGACCATCATGTATTAAAATAAGACCTAAAAATTCTATTGATTCTTTTTCAACTTCTATTTTTGAAGGTGAAAGGATAATTCCATATTTTTGGAAAATATTGCACATTTGTTTTAAATGTTTTTTGTGTTCTTCTTTTGTTTTAGAAAACACTAAGATATCATCGATATATACCATACAAATTCTTTATAAGGGGTAAAAATCAAATCCATCCATCTTTGATAGATTTGTGGAGCAGTGTTCAAGCCAAATGGCATGACATTCCATTGATAATGTCCACATCGAGTACTAAAAGTAGTAAAGGTTTAGATTTCTCATCTAACTTTAATTTCCAATATCCTGATTTACAGTCGAATTTACTGAAGAGTTTTGATCCTTTGATTTGGCTAATTAAAACATCTTTTCTAAAAATAAAGTATCCGTCAAATTCTAAATTTTCGTTTAATCTTTTGTAACTTAAAATCATTCTAGCTTTTCCTTACTTTATTTCAGCATGAGTTCTTACTAAGAATGCAAGGCTAGAATGAGGGTTTTTTATAGATTCAATAAGTTTTTTCTCTAATAAATCTTTAATTTAAATTTCAAATTCCTCTATGTCTATCTTTGTATAGATCATAGGTTTTACCCTAGTGGGTTGTCACTAAAATTGTCTTTGAGGATGGTGAAAAGCCAATGAGTTTGAGAAAGTTGTGTAATAACCTCACGAGATTAATGGAGCTTAGAAATGCCAACTTCTGAATGATAAGAAACAGTTCAGGCATCACAGGAGCAACCTCTCTCATAAAATTCATGAAAAAGAATAAAAGCTAGAAAAGCTACAAGATAGTTCGAATGCCCTTGTTAAATCCATAGCATGGGATTCTGAAACATTTGCAGAAAACTTCTCTCTTGAAAAAATCAATCACTTTTTAGAATTAGCAGATCTTATGGATTCAAATTATCTAGACCCCATTTTTCACAAATTTAAAAGAATTTGTTTGTTTGAAAAAATAAACATATTCTGCCATGTGATATCAGTAAACCCCTGATAGCACAAATTGAAGATCAAGAGTTTAAGATTAAATAGATCTTAATGGATAATTATAACATAGCTCAATGTTATGAAGATTTCCTTCCAAAGTTGTCAGTTTATACGAAAAATCCCATGTATAATCTGGAAGAATGTCTCGATTGGGGATTAGTAAAATAACTTATCTTTCCCGGTTATCCTATCAATGAATTTCCGATGATGATCAAAACAATGGTCTATCATCTCACCAAAAATCTTAATCGCACTGTTTACTATACATTTTGGATCACAAGCACAATTGGATGGAGAACGAAAGAAAAAATTTATCAGTCGTATCAAATTTAGTTTTTAGATAAAACTAAAGACTACGAGTTCGATGAAGTCGAAGACCCTATGGCTAAAGCAAGCATCATGTCGATTACATCAATTACCACAATCTGGAAAATTTTATGGTAGTGGTGTGGTCATCGGTTCCACTTAAAACCCTTGTAATGGTAGTCGTGTGGTCATCGGCTGATAGGATATTGATAAATTCCACTTAGGAATTTATCAATATCCTAAGTGGGTCTTGGGAGTTTATCATAACATTCCATCAATTACCGGATGAATCTTTTCAAGAATGTTGGGACCATCTGTAGACACCCAAATTTGGCCCAAGACACGATTGAGACATACTTTGAGAGAGGCGCGCCCCCGAGCTTCCGATAGCATTCCCCCTACCCTTAGGAACCTTCCTTAACCCTTAGGAACCTTCCCTAACCCTTAAGAATTATACCCAACCCTTAGAAACCTCTCCAAACCTGCATCTGACCTTCTCGAGCAATGGTCAAAGAGAGATGTATCAGGTCTGGCAGGTACCTCTACTGAGATTTAATCTTATACCATTGAAAAGTAGAGGTTCTCATCTTTTCAACATGCCAAGAATCACCTCAATCTGAGTTACGCATCAAAAGTTATGGCGACCTGAAGTTTCGGACCTGAGGTGGCCAAAATTCGCAAAGAGGAATGAACCTCGCGACAGGTTCAGGAACCTCGCGAGAACCACTCGAGGTGATGAACCTCTCGACAAGTTCAGAACCTCACGAGGAGTTAGGTACATGGCGCATGTATTACATGCGCCAAGCCATTTCTTTCCAAAAATGGCTTGGCGCATCTAATACTCACGCCAGGTATAGGTGGGTCCCCCTGCGGGCTTTGAACTTCCAGACACTGTAGCTATGCTTGGCGTGAGTAATACATGTGCCAGGGTTAGCTACAATAATGTTGGTGCACACTTATTCGGGGTTCCTTTCGGTCCCTAAGAATCAGTGGCCCAATTCTGTCCTAAGCGGACTCTGGCAATGCGATGTTTTGAATGTTGAAAATAGAGGAAGTTTTCTAGGAAGGTTCCTAGTTTGTTGCAATCGTCAGCTGCAGATATTTGACAATGCTGGAACACGTCAGTGATCACGCTTTGCACCTCAACAGTGAGCAACCCCGGGTTCGGTCAATAACCGACTTTCCCGATTCTTAAATCAAGAACTAATTATCCACCTCCACCCTTCCCTTGAAATAAAGATTTCATGAACGCATAACTACCAGAGGGGAACGTGAGAGAAAGAGAAGTTAACTTGCCTCCCCCACCTCACATTATTTCTCCACCAATCCCTGCAACTCAACTACTCCAACCACTTGCACCCAAGGTCATTGGCCAGACAAAAAAATTGCACTCAAGCCAGAGTAAGAATATGACCTTCTGCGACATCTCCAAAAGATCCTGACCCAAATGTCTATACTGAAACTCATCAAGAAATCGTCTGACCATCACCGATTGCTGATAAGGACACTTAAAGACACATAAGTGGACGAGGACACAACAATGGATGAGCTATATCAAATCACCTCGGTCATGGAGCAACCTCCGACATTCACTTTTACGAACACAGACATGCCTAAAGAGTCACTCCGCGAAAGTGCAGCTCTCATATACCTTACGGTCAAAATTAGAGGATTCTTCATACCCCATGCGCTGATCGATATAGGAGTGGGACTCAATATCTGCCCTATCACAATATTAAAGACGCTCGAGTACACGGAACAGGATGTCAGGCCCTCAACACTATCTCTTATAGCTTATGACAGGTCGCATCATTTTGTCAAAGGAACTATCAAACTCCAAGTTCGCCTCGGGCCCATAACAAAAGACGTCACCTTCCATGTCTCTGATTCCTCTAATACGTATAATCTTATCTTAGAAAGAAAATGGTTAGAGTCAATGAAGGCCGTCGCATTCACATACCATCAATGCATCAAATTCCCATACGAGGATTCCATTATCTGTATATACGCCGATGCACCCCTCCAGGAGATGGACACTGATTACACAGCAAGTATTCCGATAGCCCATGATTCCGTGTTGAATATGGGCTACATTTAAAAGACTCGAATCCCTAATAGGACAACCGTTGCAGAAGTCTGTCCCCCTACCCCTCCTAGTTCTCCCCCAACGCATTAACAAAAATTAACGAGAAGAGAGGTTGGCCCAAACCTCGCCAAACTTTACGACATCAACCCAACCATGACAAAAGGTTGGGACCTTATGTATCAACTCAGGTACATCCCCCACACCAGACTTAGTAAAAACAAGCAAGGTCATGTAGGGCCTGTAGTCCCAAGGAAAATACGTAAACACATAGGGCTAGGTTACCAATCGGACGGCCCACAAGCCGACTTGTTCCCTATCTCATCAAAATGGTCTCTATACGACCACTTCGTCTATGGGACCATTGAGAAAGCAGATGTACCAAGGCAGAAGGAAGTGTCCTTCTCTAAGTCCCAAGAAGTGGAAATCAAATGAATGGATAAAGCATTTAGTGATTTAACGAATCTTAACGATGATATTGATAAACCGCTCGAAAGAGTCGAACTCTTGTTTGACGCTAAGGTGTTTGCGGAAGAGAGAAAGAAAGAACCTCCAAAACTTGAGCCGCAAGTAGGAGATTTGGAATCCACCAATGACGAAGATTTTCACATAGCAGCCTTGCAAGATAGTGAAGAGCACTCACACTCAACATGGGAAGAGGATGATACCCCCCAAGAAAATCTTAGCTTACGTAGCATCCGCCTCGGCCTTGGCCTTAAGGGATGGAAGTGCCCCTAGGACTCCCCTTATATCGCTCACCCATACCAACCCCGCTGCCGAGCATGCGTGCTTATCCTAATATATTATGAAGTTCAAGGGAAAGACCACACTACCCCTGAGGATCCCTTAGGAGGTCACCCTCGACAGGGAGAGCAACCATATTCTAACTTAGAGGATGATAGTTTGATCGGTTACGATCTCCAGAGCTTCTTCGAAGATGAGGCGATCAATGTGATAGAGAAAATTTGAATGTTAGTGCCAATGTCACCCTTATCACTTATTCAAAAGATCTCATCAGATGGGAACTCTAAAAAAATGTCAAATTCAGGACAAGTCCATATTTCTCGAAGAATCGCCCGAACGGCTTCAACAGCCGTCTCGCTCCCTCAATTATAGGAAGCAACTCTCTCGATGCCTCTTGAAGCGACCGACCCTATACCATATCTACTATCAAAAATCAAAAAATAGAAAAAGAAGAAAACCCTAAAAATTTAGAAATACAAAATCTAAAAAAATCAGAAAACCTCATAAAAGAATCAACTTTGCGACCAGCAAGGAGACTTTTCTCCTAAGACTTATGTCCCCTCTCCTACGCAAAGACCAAGGCATCCAGGCTAAACAACAAGCCGGTGATTATACTAGACGAGATACTTTGTGACTTTGAGAAAAGGATCAATAGCCTTGACCTTCACCTTACCAAAAATCTCTCAGTCATAAATTGTACCGATGAAGCCTTTCGCAAAATCGAATCCCTAGTGTAGCAATTTTGCAGTATATGAGCTTGTCGAGGATGAAGAAGGAACACCAATCACTGAGGAGGCGCAGGACTTCCAACGGGTTATCAAATATTTCGATGAGCAAACCCAAGCCGCCATAAAACCTACAGAAGAAATTAACTTTGGTACTAAAGAGAAACCCAAGAAGCTACTAATTAGCGTGACACTTAATTCTAAGGAACATCAATAAACTATACAAGTCTTACAAGAACACCTTGATTCCTTTGCATGGTCCTATGAAGATATGCCTAGTCTAGACCCAAGTTTAGTAGAACAACGTCTCGTCTTGGAACCCGATGCAAAGCCTGTTAAGCAGAAACTCTGAAAGATGCACCCACAAATAGCCCTTCAAGTTAAAGAGGAAGTTGATAAATTGCACAAAGCTAAATTCATCCGAGTCATCCTCTACCCCAAATGGGTCGCCAACATAGTACCTGTCACCAAGAAAGATGATAGAGTACAGGCTTGCATTGACTTTTGAAACCTCAACCAGGAATGCCCAAAAGATGACTTCCCACTTCCGCACATTGATACTCTAGTCGATAACACTGCTGGACATGAGATGCTAACCTTTATGGATGGTTTCTCTGGGTATAATCTGATCAATTTAGCAGAGTCCGACCAAGAGAAGACTTCTTTCACCACACCATGGGGAACTTACTGCTATGTCGTCATGCCTTTCAGGCTCAAGAACATAGGAGCCACGTACCAACACACCATGATGGCTATTTTTCACGACATGATATACAAATGTGTAGAAGTCTATGTCGATGACATATTAGTGAAGTCCCAAATACGGGCAGGACACATTGAAGCCCTCCAATTGGTGCTACAAAGACCTAAGAAGTATCAGCTAAAAATGAACCCAAAGAAATGTGTCTTCGGAGTCACTTCCGAAAAATTACTCGGTTTTATAGTCAGCAAGCGAGGGATCGAAGTCAACCCTACAAAAGTCAGAGCTATCCTTGAGATGCCAGCTCCCAGTAATATCAAAGAATTACGAGTCCTGATAGGAAGATTGCAATTTATCAGGAGATTTATCTTCCAACATTCAGACAGATCCGATCCTTTCTACAGACTACTTAAAGGAGGAACTGAGTACAAATGGAATGATCAGTGCCAGCAAGCCTTCGACAACATTAAGAAGTACCTCCTTAACCCGCCAATACTATTGCCACCAGTTCCCAAAAGACCCCTAATCCTATACCTCTCAGCAAACGACAAAGCAATGAGAGTCATTATGGGATAATATGAATAAGACGGCAAGAGAGAGAAGGCTCTCTACTACCTTAGTAGGATGATGGTCGAGTACGAACCAAAATACACTTCAATGGAGAAGACCTGCCTCACATTGGTATGGGCCTCAACCAAATTACGGCACTATTTCGAAGCACATAAGATACTAGTACTAGCCCGAATGGACCCTCTGATGTACGTATTCGAAAAGCCCGCAATATCAGGAAAGATCGCTCATTGGCATATGCTATTGCAAGAATTTGATATCACGTACATAACGCAGAAGTCGATCAAAGGATAAGCAATCGTCGATTACCTCACAGATCTCCCACTCCCGAGCAATGAGCCCATACATGCGGATTTTCCCGATGAAGACCTACTCAAAATTCATAACGAAGATCCTGATAAGACGTCATGGACCCTTTATTTCAACGGCGCTCTAAATCACAAAGGAAAAGGCGTCGGCATAGTCCTCCTAAGCTCAGAAGAGTGGTCATACCTAAGGCCTTTCAACTAGACTTTCCTGTCAGTAATAATGTCACAGAATACGAAGCTTTCATAGCTGGACTACGAGCAGCACTACAATTAGGCGTTAAATAGTTGAAAACTATCAGTGATTCCAAGCTCATAATCTCACAAGTTATAGGAAATGAGACTAATGGCATACCTGGAAATCGCTCAATATTTGGTAAAAAAATTTGAAAGAATCTCTTTCACGCACATCCCTATATTAGAAAACGGGCTTGCAGACTCTCTTGCCACATTAGCCTCGGTCATCTAAATACCTATCAGACAAAGTACTAAGACCTTCTTTATCGAAAAGCTAACAGTACCCACCCACGAGGTAGCATGGACCGTCAAGAGAGAATTACCAATCCTCCCCATAAGTACGGGACCAAAAGAAGCAATCACTCTGAAAAATTACGTCAAGGTAGAAATCGAAGTCGCTATGTTCAGATTTAAAAAATCACCAACCGATGATGGAAAACCATAGTATTTCAATATCTGAAACTTCTCGAAGCATCAGCATGTCCCTCCATACGCCACGAAGATCGAACGGAAGACTATAAGAAATCGATGTGCCTGATTTTACATACTTAGCGAAATACTATATAAAGAAGCCTTCACCAAAGGAGTACTGCTACGATGTATCACAACCGCCAAAGGATAATATATTATCCGAGAAACACACACCAGTGCCTACAATGCCCACACTGATAGACAGAGACTCATCGATCAAATCATACAACAGGGCTACTTCTGGCCTACAATGATAAGATATTGCCACCTCTATGTCCAATTCTGCAAGCAATACCAAGAACACACCGCACTTATTAAAGCTCCATCAGTTGCAGTGAACACTATGACCTCTCCATCATCAGACCTTTCACAGACACAGTTGGGAACACTCACAAGTACACGTTCAAACTTATGGCAATCAAATACTACACCAAATGAGCAGAAGCTGAATCCTATGTCAGAATCAACGCTTCAATACTCATAAGGTTTATTGTTCAAAATATCATCACTAGGTTTGGAATACTCAAGATGTTCATCACTGACAACGGACCACAGTTCATCGCAGAAAAGACGAAGAAGTTATGCAAGAAATTCGGCATCGATCTATGCCACTCATCACTATTCTACCCTCAAGGAAATGGACAAGAAGAAGCTATAAATAAAATGCTAATTTGAATTCTTAAACACACAGTAGAAACAAGCAATGGAGCCAACTGGCTCGAACGACTACCAGAAGCACTATGTGCTTATAAAACCTCTATTCGTACGGCCACCGGCCAAACTCCCTACCTCCTTACCTACGGGATGGAGGTAGTCCTACCATATGAGATACAAGTACCATCCTTACGGATTCAACTTGATAATGAGCTATCCTTAGATGAGAGGAGAATTTCCCTACTCGCGCAGCTAGAGCAACTCGATGAAACACGTCTAAGGGAAGCTTATCATGCTCAGGTATATCAGAGGAGAGTGGCCAGGGCTTACGATAAGAAAGTCCTCGAACAAACCTTTAATATTTGAGAATTAGTTTTGAAGAAAATCATGTCTTTCAAGCATGCCCATCATAAGAAAAACTGAAACCGAACTGGGAAGGCCCTTACATCATAACAGCCGCATACCCTGGGAATGCATACAAACTGGCGAACCAAGACAAGGAAGAACTCCCTAGCCCTTGGAATGCCATATACCTTAGAAAATACTATCCTTAGCCCTGTGATCATCACATCCTGTGGTTAAACACTTATACTTATTACCCCCGTAGTCTTCACGACCCATTCATTGGTCGTACGTCATTAATTCTTATAATATCCTTAAGACCTCCAATTTATCGCCCACTTTCTTATTCGGGCAATCTGACCAAAGGACTAGTGACATACCTATAGCCTCTTTCAAAAGCATAAGTGACACCCGATCCTCATTTCCCTTCCCCGCCATTGAAGGAGATGTTAGAGCACAAAAATAACGATGAAGATGTCATGTTCAATGAAAACTCATTATTCTTGCGCTAGCAGGATGCTTTCAAAAATACATATATCAAAAAATTTGAGTGAGAGCATTATAACAAATGAACAAGTCAATGAGCTCAGGAAAGCATAGGTAGGCCGTGAGGACATCTCTGATAACTTTACTAAAAATGTATAAGCAAGCTGCGAGGGCATCCCTGGTGTCCCCATACTACTAGATATCATCATAAGGTGGCGGGAGGAGGATAAACTCCTGCTAATCATAGAATGTGAGATTTTGATGGTACCGAACATGACGAAGAGCTCGATCATGGCACCCCGTATCCCTCTGAGAAGAAGATTGTTACTCATCCCTTTTGCAAAGCATTAAATACAAACTATTCCCCACATCACTGAGCCTTATCCCTCTTCTACTTTTTTTATTTTAGATGATAAATCGGAAGCCTTACAGGATACTCCTAAGAATAAACCCAAAAATTGATGAATGATGACTGATGCAATCACCTTCTATACCTACCATACTTCTCCCTGATAACCACGAGATAGGATGACCACCACCCAAAGATAGACCCCGGTATAAAACTGGCATAATCAAAATGACCTCCCCTAGTTCGATGACAGTACTGATGAACTTTTCTCCAAAACTAACTCACCATATACCCATGACTTCTTATAGACCCAAAGTGCTCATCTAACACCCAAAAAGCTCCATTACATCTAGACATTGGGGCATTTTTTTTATTAGAAGGAGAATCACCTTAGAAGCGTCAACTCGTCCACAACGAAGATGAGGAATAACGAAGTCACCACCCAAAGAATGATACTGAAGAAAAAAAGAAAAAAGAAAAAAAAGAGAAAAAAAAAAGAGAAGAAAACAAGAGAGCGCATATCCACCTCTACTATCAGACCCCGGTCTAAGACACAGGACCCCCTTGACAATCAGTAAGGGGGAGAATAAAATTATTGATGGCCTTTCCTTTACATGATATAAAGCAACCAAAGACCAGAGAAGCATCCGAGTCTATGGATCGCCGACAAAAAAAAAGCAAAGGCAAATGCAAGAGGTAATCAAAAGAAAAGGAGCTAACACAGGTACATCCGAACTGGAAAAGCTATTTAATGTATATATGCATCAAAATTTTCTCTTTTTTTTTACATCTGTCATTCGGGGCATACCCCTTTTATACAATGAACACGCACAATGGATGAAAAAAAATACACACGCATCCCTACTCCCTATGCTGCCATTGGGAGGGTCGATCACCGCTCGGAGGTTTATAGACTGGTCCTCTAAAAACACAATCCCGGCACTCGGAGTCCGCGGAACCTCTAGACGCGAGGCCCCGCTATAAAATCTCCCTCACTCGCCTGACTAACAAACCACCTTGATCAAGAAGGAGGAGGATACCCAGCAAGAATCTCATGAATGATATAATCCTCATGAGCATACTCCTTGACATGATCACGTGATGTGTAACGAGGCTGCCCGGCCGAGGAACCCATAGCCCTCGACTCTAATCTGTCGAGCTGACAACCCAACCCACGCACTCCCCACTCACTCCTTGTCAGACGATACTGTAGCCGATCTAGGGACACCTGCATCTCTGCCCGCATCGTCCAATACACCGCCTCCAATGGCTCAGTCTAAGTTTTCTGTGCAACCATCATCTCGACAAATAAGTCATCGCGACTCAGCGTGTCTCCAAGGATTCGTCTCACCTCAGGAGTGGCACGCACTCACGCCGCCTCTAGACACGCCTCCTAAAGCTCCCGTACCTATGTTACCACACCAAGTCAAAGAAAACCAATATATATATATATATACGAACATAGAAAAAACTTTAAAAAAGAAAGAATCATACCAAATCCACCCTCTCCCCCAAAAGTCGCTCAACCGTCGCGGCGGTCACTAGATCGGTAGGTAGCACGGAAGGAACAGCAAACATAGGTGGCTACAACAAATACAAGCAAACAGATCAGATAACACTATGATGACAAATAAACCATAAATATAACAACTAAAACATACCTACGTAAGGATGGGAGCAGACCCCTGAGGGGGAGCCTTAGGAGCGGAGTTCGGAATAGCCTGCACAAAGAACCAAATAAACCAACACAAGACATGTTAGAACAAAATAAAATGAAATAACCTAAGCTAAATTACACCGAACCAGAAATTATACCTGACTCTTGGGGCGTAGAGAGGCAGCAGTCGCCTCCCTCGTCTGAAAGTCCTCGGCAACCTGACTCTGAAATACCAACACGATGTTACTAAACTATTAAAGAAAAGCAAAACAATAACACCCAACGAACTACTACGATCATACAGACAGGTCAAAAGATTGAAGAAACTCACCCAGTGCTCTAGCTTGGCTCGAAGTTGAGCCATCGCTGGATCCTCCAAACTAGAAGAGGCAATCAAAGAAGGATCGAATACCTGAGCAGCAGTCCCTACAGTGGAAAGCTCTGCCCTCTGCAAACATCGGCAAATGCGCCAGAATTAATAACAATCCATAAAGTACCAATAATTAATAAATCTAATGAAGACACTGACCAATTGATCAATCTTAGATCACAGACTGGCCTCTACCTCTCAGCCGGCCTGCTGCTGACCATATAATAACTTGACCATCGCCGCATGACTGGCGACCTTAGCCTCCCTCTCAGACTGACCAAAAGAAAATAAGACACGACAACTACATCAGAACGACTGGAAGACTAAGTCAATGTAATACATAAACAATTAAACCAATAAAGTAACTCACCAGGAGCCATCGAGTCTCTTCTAGTCGAGCCCCCATCTCATCCTCCGCTCCCCTAGCCTGAGCAATCGAGATGGCTAGGGAGCGTAACATCTCCTCATCCCCCATACACCCACCGTGAGATGGCCCTGCTCCAACGCAGCCAGTCTCCCCCTCAATGCCGACATCAACTCAGGCCCGCCGATCGTAAAAGAACCACTCCCATGGAAGGGACGTGTGAAGAGGCGCCCACCACCCAATGCCTCGAACCATATCACAAACTCTCGCACATCCACCTCATCACGTGCCCCTGTCACCCTGGTCCCCCCAGCTCTAAAATCAGCTATCTAAAGTGCCATCCGCTCTGCAATGTTTCAGCCAGGGGGGTTGATCATCCTCTTCGCCACTCTACGGCGAATCTCCGAGGGGACTCCCTGAGCGAGTCCCAACTGCCGTACCACTTGAGATAGGTGGATCCTCTCCACCTTTTCAAAATAATGGATCATATGTCCACGTCAAAGAAAGGCTGGCCAGTCTGTATCACTGGCACAGCAGCATCCTCCCCATCCATGTAGGATCTCCAAATCACCTTAAAATCAATAGACAAATCAGTCGATAAAAGTTGAAACCTGAGAAACAAAGCACCGAATCGATAAAACACAATGACAATACAGATAGCACTTACCCGCCTCTCGTGCATGTCCTTAAAAGGACCTCGTGCGGTCTGAAGATCCAAGGACTAGCAACGACCCGTCAACGCTATCCTCCACACATGCATCCATGGAAACGTGAGCCTAATCTCCGTCGGGACTCTCGAGCAAAGAAAGGCGAAGTGATCATACGCTCAGAACTAAAAAAAAATACAAGAAGAGATGTTAAATATTTGCTATGACCAAAAAAAAATTGAAGACATCATGACACCAATTAACTAAAACTCACCTGGAGGAAGGGAAGGAAACCTTTGATCGTCGTGACGCCTCGCCCCCCCGACGATAAAGCTTCTCATAGAGATGCACCAATGCGGCCACACCCCAACCATAGGTAGGGACCCGATTCAAGTCCTCGAGAACCATAAAAATAATCCAGTGACACATCCTCAAGTCGAAGAAGAAAAGAATACCACACCAAGGAAGTACATCAAGAACTCTCGGAGCACCCGATCTGTAGCCAACCCCGGCTCAACTATGGGCTCACGACCCGCCAACACAATGCAACGTGCCTCATAAGACGTCCTCGGCTCCAAATGATGCCTTAGAGGGACAAAGCCACTAGCGAATGTATCAAAGAACCAAGTAACTCGAACTACACCAGGCCCCGATCCACTAGATCTATACGGTACACCCAAAATCTCCTCATACACCTCCAAATAATCTCCTACCATCTGCCCCGTGATTGGCTCACCTTCAAAATGAAGACCGGTAATACGGACCTAGTCCTCTGGAGTAGGCAGCAACATACCAACTGGAAAGAGAAGCGCATGATGCTCCTCCCTCCACCTCTCCAGAATCGCCGCAATCAGACCACAATCAACCTGAAAGGGCTCTAGCTCCAGGATCAGCCTGAAGCCAAAAGACACCAACCACAACCGCTGGAACTCTGGCAAGGCACGATACCTAGTATGAGACTCAGTCCATGCTGAGCTGATAGCCAGCTGTGGGTGCTCCTACCGAACGAAACACAAGCAAGGAAAAGGTAAGACTAACACATATACCTATGACGAAATGCAAGCAGACCTAGAACTAAAAGCAAATAAGGTATGTTAAGACCTACAATAACAATTCATAATAAGCACGCAAAGCATGATAAGAATGACAAAACAGAAGCGTGGCCTATCTCTAGATGCGGTCATGATGCATGAGTGAGCACACAATCAACAATGCAGGCTTGACATAAATTAAAAGGGTTTCTAGATCCTAAGAAGTCTATGTCATAACCTAAATGCCTAGAAAAATAAAGGAACTCTTGATCATGGGTACCTACCTGGCCTCATGCAAAGAAATCCTCCAACGAGAAGTGTATGCGAGCCCGATGCTCCTCACCCTGATGCTCCTCAGCCTCACCCTCGACTCTCTCAACCTCACCCTCAGCTCTCTCACCCTCATCCTCAGCTACGCCCTGATTAATCTAGGGTACCTCCTCCTTGACCACCACCTGGTCACCCTCGGGTAACTCCCCTCTGACTATCTCCCTGACATCCTCATCCACAGCAATGACACCGATCCGAGCCTCGAAAGACTCATCGATCTTTGTCGCTAACATCCGCTCCATCTCTGATATAGATGAATAGAAATGATCACTGTCTTTGAACTCCATCTTAGAAGAAAGAGCTCAAAAAATGAAAGAAAATGAAAGAAACGGTGCCTGAAACGGACGACCGGATCGCGAAATATCATGAAAATACGAAAACTTGAGCACAAGGAAACAAGAAAATAGAGAATTGAAGACCAAAATGGATAACGCGGAAAAAATAAAGAATTTTAAACTATATATAGAACACGGCCAAATCGCGCGTGTAAACTGACGTGCTCAATCAAATTACACACCACACTCGCCGTGCTTGATTCGGATCACCCATCATATCTTGAGCGCATAAACAAATCGTTGCCCGCTCAAACTAACCTGACAACCTGGTTGCACACAGCTTACCAAACGTGTAATCATCCCAGAATGCCAAAGGTCACCAAGACAAGGTCACTTGACGCCTTTAGGCCCACGTTTCAAACCATGCATTTAATCAGGTTAAACGCTAGGACAGTGACGTGTAATGACCCTCTGAACCCCTGAAACACGTGCGCCCATCCTGGCGCGCAATTTGGTTATGCACCTGAAGTGAAGCGTGTAATTCCCCAGGTAGAACACAAAAATATATGCCTAGAACAGTAGATTTATAGGCCTAAGTTAGGAGATTTTCGACACTAATTACCAACCCAAACTACGCCCTTGCTAAGACCAATCTAAAAACACTCCTCACTTAAAGAATATACACCCCGATAACTAAAAAAACTTCCCCCCATCACTTACACACTCCAACTAAGACCAAACTAAACTAAACTAAAAATGCCCCCAACATACCCCGTATCCAAAATAAATTGAATCGAACCAAATTTAAATAAATAAACATCACACTCAAAACAAATCAAATGGGCTACAAAGTAAACCGAACCAAAGTTTACTAAATATAAATAACCACAAATGGAATTAAAATCATAATCGCTTCATAAATAGATCAAACAGTTACCAAATATACCGAGGGCATAACCTCTGAATATATAACTTAAAACAAGAAATTTAAGACCCGCATGTTCTAGCAATGCCTGAATATCGATTTATTCAGAAAATAAGAAATCTCAGAGAAGCCCGGAGGGGGAACGCACCATGAACGAATCCTGACAATGACAACCTTTCCCCACCCCGAGCTGACAGAAAAGAAAGAGTGGCTCACGGAAAGCCACCCAAGACATGCGAGATCCACCTTTGGAAGCTCACCTTGGAAGGCATAACAAGGAGGAGCAACTAACCCTGAATCCGCAGTGCCTACCGAGGAAAAATAGGAGTCGATCACGAGAACTCTAACCTGCCTTATCCTTGGATTTCCTTTCTACCACCTTCTTCTCCTCCACCTCTTCCCTTAGTATGGTAACAATTCGACTGCTACCTTGCATTCCCAATCCTGTCCATTCCCAATAATTTGCTTAATAATCACAATTCTTCGGGTTCAATACCCGAGATACAAAAGTGAAAGGAAAAAAAGACATTAATGAACAAAAAATGCCCAAGACCACAAACAATAAATATACCCCAAAACTTTTAATTCTAAACTTGAAATAAATTTCAAAACAAAAATCCAAAGCCATTCGCTTAGACTTATATAAACTATACCTTCCTAAACCACAGAGTGACAAGTGTCACACTTAAAAAAAAAAAAAGCATGTCAATCAAATTAAATCCAAACCAGACACATACCCCCTTGAAAAAATCACAATCCGTGACAAACCCAGATGAACCAATAATCACACAACACTTACCCCCAAGAAGCACAAATCCACCCCAAGCCTAGTTAAACCAATAGGATTAAAACACCCAACAACCATCTAGAACTTTTGAAAACTCACACATCTTAATAGGGCTCATCCCAAATCAAATCTAACACCAAAACAAAAGAATCCTCAGGATAATCCTCCTAATAAAAAAATGCCCCCGACAAACCCAATAGAACCAAGTAAACCCTCTATACATAATTCAATAAAGCAAATAATTCTAGTATAAGCCCTTAATAAATCCGGAATGAATCCTAAAAACTCTAAGCTAAGTCAAATTCTAACGAATCAAATAGGCCTAACTAATCCATTGATAAGTTTAAACAAATAAATAAGCACAATAAACAAAAACACATCTTTATTTATAACTTGGAAATTTTACAATTATCACTGGAGGCATACCTCATGAACTTACAACCCAAAACAAAAATATAAAACCTAATTTACAACCCAAAATGAAAACTGGAGACCCAAAACGGACACAAAGCGAGGAGCAGAGCGTCCAATCGGAGGCGTCAGAATAGCAGCGCCTGACTTGGAGCATCCAATCGGAGGCTTCAGGAAGGATTGGTTGGGAACACATCCCTCCACTTATTACTCCTTCTCTTCCGCCATCTTCACCTCCTTCACCGCCGCCCCCTCAACACTACCTTCACTGCTCCCTAAAAGGGATCGATGTAAAGACTAGAGTCCTCATTCCCAATACCGCCCATTCCCAAAATAATGTCGTCCCCGAGCATCACCTCAGGATGAAGATCACGTGAAATCACGAATATAGGAAGTAACAACATCTCAATTGAATGGTTAGATCACTCGATATCGCTAAAATATGAAATTTAGAGCATAAAAGATTCAGAAAAAGTAAAACTCGAGACTAAATCGAGGGATGAAAAACAAATGAAGGCTCCCTCACTTATATAGAGTACGAACTCGATCACGCGCTCGGACACATGCGCTTAACTCAGTCACGCGCTGAGCATAACGCGCTCAATCCAAAACACCCGCTCTGACCAGAGCGCGCAACTAAACCATTGCCCTCGCCGATGGTGCGATGCTTCGGTCATGTGCCCAATAGAAACCATTTAAACCTATTAAACGACCCACTTACATCGTGCAATACAAAAGGTCGCCCGTACAGTGACCTGGTGGCGCCTCAATCACGCGTTATGGTTAGAGCGCATAATCCAATCACACGCACACGTCCACACGCGTAAACAACCCCTTCAAACCTTCTATTGCACGCCCAAAAATAGGCATGCAATCATATTGAGCGACCAAAAATAGGTGCGCAATACCTGACTTTAGATAAAATCTACACCCTCACACCTTTTTACCCTGTCTTGGTCAAAATTCACTTGTCCCATTGCGTAGCCTCACAAGCTGTTTAGACTGAAAGAGGGAGATCCACTCACCCTTCTCCCATCACGTATCCCTATGGGAAATATTGACATCGCCACTGATCCCATTGCTACAAGACATACCTCCCTTACTGTGGCACTGTCACTTTCCCTCATCCCATCACGATTCCACCAGAGAGGGAGAACCCCATAGTACAACCCCATCATGCATGTCCCATCGCGACGAGATGCACACACATGATACCACCTCAATATCCAAACTCATTGACCTAAATCAGCTGTCTCATCGTGCATCCTCTTGTGAGAAGCCCAAAGATGAAGCCAACCATGGCACAACTACAACGTGATCTCATATAACCCAAGATCTGCCAAAGAAAGAAACATGATGCACCTATTGCACAAATATCCCATCACAAACATCACAACCCGAAACATCTAGACACAACCCCACTACACATTCATGAATATGTCCCCTTGCGAGCCGACTACAACTCGTTCTCACCACAAGCATGCCCCATCGAGACACAGTAACCTCATCTGGCCATTGTTAAGCAGTGAAAATTACCATTTTTCACCTCCTAACCTAATCTTTGGTGGACCCTTGAGTTGACTAATAATGTGTTTTGAGTGTATTTTATAAATAAGTAATAAATTATAGTCTTAGTATAGACATCCACCTAAAATAGCCAAAGAAGCAATTTGCTGCTCAACATGTGCTCTTACAGCCGAAAGGCCAGCCCATCAAACAATCTACAGAGCCTTAGAAGTTCATGAAAATGTCATAGGCCCATCTGGGGATGCTTGGGACCAAGTGCAGTTGTAGGGAATGAAGATTGAACCCACCAAGAGGTTGTTGAGTGTTGAACAAATGAAGACAACACACCAAAGATGTGTGCCAGCTGTGGAAGCACAAAGTAGAACCTGTCAAGAGGTCCTGATGCTCAAAAGCCAAGATATTGAGAGGTTCCATGAAGTTGTCGAGAGGTTGGGTGTTATACATGAAGCTATCGAGAGCTCCCCAATACCTATCGAGAGGTTCTAAAAGTGTACTATAACCTATCAAGACGTATGAAGGTAAAAGAGTGAAGAAATTGAGAGGTTCACAGAACCTGTCGAGTTACATAGAGCATCTTGTCGAGAGGATATCTGGAGGTATAGGGGAAGTCAAGAGGTTCAACTAAACCTGTCGAGTAGTGCAAGCCAACCTGTCGATAACTTACCTGAAGCTACGCTCATTCTCGCAAGGATTGAGCCAACCTGTCAAGCACTCAACTGAAGACCATATAACATGTCGAAAGGTTGATTATAACCAATCGAGAGGATGAACAAAGAATTTCATAGAAGGTGAAAATGGGCTCCAATCCTATCGACTAGTGCAACTCAACCTCTCAAGATGTCTCCAATCCTGTCAAAAGCCACATGAACCTGTCGAAATGAAGACCAAATAGACTCAGAACTTGTCGAGAGGTTCCTTGAACCTCTCGACACTCGAATTAGGAACTTCTCAATTCCTTTCTCAGTAGCTGCCAACTTCAAAATTTTGTGCACAAGTTCCAACGCATATTAATGACCCTTGGGGGTATTTTTGGTACATAACTAGGCACAAATGGGAACTCTAACTGCCTCACATGTATTTACCAGTTGTGAACCAATGGGAGAAGAGCTTCTAGAAGAGAAATTAACCACATCAACATAACAGAATTATTCTCTTGAGCTTTGATTGGCTGAAATAGATTTGAGGATAGAGGAGAACAGTATAAAAGCTTGAAGAATTTATAGAGCTAGACATCAAAAATTGAGAGAACCAGAGTCTAATTTGATTTTCATTTTCCCTCCAAAAATTTCCTCTCTCTTCCTTCTTCCCCCTTTCTCTCCTTAGCCAATTATGGTTGGCTAAACCCCTTCAGTAGCTAGGGTGAGGTTGAGAGCTGTAAATCGAGAGTTTTAGAGGCTTTGTAGATGGATTGTATGTTGCACAGATTACAGATCTGAGCACAATAGGATTATAAGTTGTATTATTACAATGTAATTATGGTTTTTAAAGTTGATTCTGATCTATATTTCACATTTTCATATTTGATTTCCCAGGATTAGATATCCCTGTGGATGGTTGAGCTTATTGCCTGGCATCGACAGCATCTGCAATAGCTTACCTATTCTAATCAAGATCCTTAAATTAGAACAATCTCTGGGATAATCTGTGGCCATTCAAATGGACAGATCATAGCCTTAGGATTTCTTTGATTCTTTGGTTGAGATTAGATTCTTATACCTTGCATCTGAGCTTGTAGCCAGATGAAGGATTGTTGCAAATCTGTCCTATGCACTGCCTTTGATTCAATTGATTTTCGATAAAAGACCAAAATCCCTAGATGTTGCTCTCCACCTCTTGATTTTAATCTTTTCTCCATCTTCCTTTAACTTTGTGTTTAATCAAATATGGATCATTTGCATTTGATTTCTATAGCTTTTAGTAAAGTGACAAATCTTATAAACCTCTCCTTTTTCTTATTTTGATTTAGTTTAATTTAGGATAGAGTACCAGATCTGTTATAGATCTGGAGATTTATCATAGTTTAAATCACATTTCCCTATGGACAAACCCTGACTTACCTATTAAAGCTTGTTGCAATAGCCCTAGACAAACCCTGACTTACCTTAGTTCAACCTTACTATAATTTGTATAGTTAATCTACTGTTTTAACCATTTAATAATTGTAAGGTAAGTAGCACAACAAGTTTTCGGTGCCGCTGCACAGGATTTGTATTTTTAAATTGCTAGATCGAAATTTTTCTCATTTTAGATTTAGATTTTTAATTGTCTGTTTATTGTCTGTCTAATTGTTGCTGTAGTTTTTTGTATTTTAATTTTGTGTTTTAGATCTGGATCTGTGGTGTTGAAAGGAGCATTGTATCAATTGGAGGAGCAAGCTTTGCTTAAGTTTATATTTCCTAACTCTGTTTATATTTTTAGATCTGTAGTTTTATAGATCTGTAGTATTAGTTGTATATTTTATGATTATTTTGATTGAATTCTGTGTTGTGATTCTTTATATTGTCCTTGGTTTCTGTTGGGCGTATGCTTGAGAGGAGATCTCTTAATCCTGAGATTGCTCTTTTAGATCTTGAAGTTGAGAGACTTCTTAGACCTAAGCATCCCTTACACACTCCTATAGCTGATTCTAAGATTGCTACAATGGGTGAGCAACCTAGGACATTGAAAGAATTCAATGCACCAGGGGTGTACAATTCCCCCTTCTACATTCAATTCCTTGCTGTCCCAGGAAACTATGAGATCAAATCTTCCATCATACAGATACTACCCTCATATCATGGCTTGAGCAAAGAAGACCCCTACAAGCACATTGATGAATTTTTAGGATTGTGCACTACTTTCAACATTACAGGTTTGGGAGAGGAAGCAACCAGGTTGAGACACTTTCCTTTTTCATTAAAAGATAGAGCCAGAACTTAGTTGTCAATACTCCCAACCAATAGTATTTAGTCTTGGAATGACCTTCAATATCAATTTTTGGCCAAGTTTTTTCCCATGTCCAAAACAAGTGAGTTGAGGAAGAGCATTATTTCATTTGCTCAAGCCCCAACTAAAGACTTTCACCAAGCATGAGAGATATTCAAGGAGCTCTTGAAGTAATGTCCCTATCATTAAATTCTTGAATGGCAACTTGTTCAAAGTTTCTATCAAGGAATTGATCCTAAAAGTAGGGACATGGTTGATGCCTCTTGTGGTGGTACTTATCGCCACAAGACAGCTAATGAGGCTTGGGAGCTGGTTGATATCATTAATGAAAACTCCATGCAAAGGGAGACTTTGTCAAGAGACTTTGAGACCCCTGTGAGAATGGTGAGAGAAAACACCACAAGAAGAAAAATGTATGAGGTGAGTGGTTACAATGACTTGGAAAGGAAAGTGGACAGCTTGACTCAAAAATTTGATAAGCTCATGGGAGCAATGCAGTCCCCAATGGATGCTAAAGTGGAGGAGGCATGTGTGATATGCCAGTCCCCCACTCACTCCCTTGAGGAATGTCCCTCTGCTATCAAATTTTTAGACCTTGTGATGGAACATGTGAATGTTGTTCAGTCCTATGGGCAACAGCCTACTGCCTATTATCAGTGGAGAAATTACCCCAATCTGAGGTGGAGACAAGATACCTTCCAGCAGCAGCCACATCAGCAATCCATGCCTTATAGGAATGCCCAGTCATACCAACAAAACTATTTTTTAAGGCCCCAATACCAACAGCCTATGGCCCAGCCCATAGCTTAACCTGTGCATCAAAGTGCACCAGCCCAAGCACCCTCTAGATCCCTCACATTTGAAGAGCAAGTTCTGGCTTCACTACAAAATTTGGGCTTTTTATCTCAAACTGTTAACTCCCATAGTTAAAGTATCAATAAGATAGAGAACCACCTTGGTCAGTTATCTAATACTTTAACTAGGAGAGAGGAAGAAAGACTGCCAGTCATCCCATGAATAACCCAAAAGGGCAGTACATAGTGGGTGAAACTTCTTCCCATGAAGAAGCCAAATCTGTCACCACCTTGAGGAGTGGGAGGTTGGTTGATAACCTGGTTGGTGTTAAGCCTAATGAGGGAAGTGCAAGAAATGAGGAAACAACTAATGATAATATGCAGTAGGAGCAACATATAAAAAATAAAGGGGTGTTGATATGCCCGAACAGAAAACTAAAAACAAAAATAGAGAAAAATCTGATGAACTTGCTAAGTCAGCAAATGGGAGGTCAGTTTCCCATTTGCCATTTCCCAATGCATTGAAACCAACTTCTCCTTTTGATAAGGGGAATGCTAAGGTTGAGGAGATGATGGAAACTTTTAAACAAGTAAAGATCAACTTGCCTTTACTTGATGCCAACAAGCAAGCTTCAGCCTACGCAAAATTTTTGAAAGAATTGTGCACTCACAAAAGACAATCTAGGATACACCTATCCAAGGTCTTTTGTGCTAAGAAAGTGAACCAAGTGATGTCCATTGCAACCCCAACCAAGCTTCAAGACCTAGAGTCCCCACAATCCCCTGCATCATTGGGGATCACACCATTGAGAAGGCCTTGTTAGATCTTGGAGCTAGTGTAAACCTACTTCCATATTCAGTTTATGAGAAGTTAGGCTTGGGAGAATTGAAGCCCACACATGTGATGCTACAACTAGATGACAGATCTGAAAGGAGGCCTATGGGAATGATAGAAGATGTGTTAGTTGGGGTTGATAAGTTTTTCTACCTAGCAGATTTTTTGGTTCTTGACATGGAGCCAAGCAAGTGTGCCACTTCCATTCCTGTGATTTTGGGCAGGCCTTTCTTGGCCACTGCCAATGCTTGTATTCAGTGTAGATCAGGAGTAATGGAGGTATCTTTTGATAACATGAAAGTTAAATTGAATGTTTACAATGCACCAAGTCAGCCTCACTTGAATAGTGAGGATTGCTTTTTAATTGATGTATTAGATGAGCTTGTAGAAGAGACTTTGCCCCAGCTGCTGCATTGTGATGATTTGAGTGATAATTTTTGTGATGTTTTTGAAAATGTGTGGAGTGAGATTGTGGAAGAGAATGCCCTCACACCAATGGTTCAAGAGGTGAAAGCCTTAATTTCTAATGTGGGGCCAGCAATAAGGTATCCTCCTTGGAAACCTGTTGTGTTGCCTCTTCCACCACCATCAAAGGCACCTGTGTTGCCTTCACTTATATGTCCACCTAATGTGGAGTTAAAACAGCTGCCTAAGACTTTGAAATATGCTTTCTTGGGGGCAAACCAGAAGTTGTCAGTGATCATTTTCTCCTCTCTCACTGATGAGCAAGAGGAAGAGTTGTGTGTTTTAATGAAGCATAAGAGAGCAATAGGCTGGACTATTGCTGACCTTGGGGGCATCAGCCCTATTGTGTGCATGCATAAAATCCACTTGGAAGAGGGTTCTAAACCCTCTAAAGAAATGCAGAGAAAACTAAATCCCCACATGAAAGAAGTGGTAATGAAAGAAGTGGTCAAATTGTTAGATGCTGGAGTCATCTACCCAATTTCAGATTCTTAATGGGTGGCACCTACTCAGGTGGTACCTAAGAAATCTGGAATTACTGTGATTAAAATTGATTCTGGTGAGCTTGTTCCAACTAGGGAAACCACTGGTTGGAGGGTGTGCATAGACTATAAAAAGCTCAATTTAGAAACTAGAAAAGACCACTTCCCGTTGCCTTTCATTGACTAGATTTTGGATAAGTTAGCAGGCAAGGCTTTCTATTATTTTCTTAATGGATATTTGGGGTATAACCAAATCTCTGTGTATCCACAAGATCAAGAGAAGACTACCTTTATATGTCCATTTGTCACCTTTGCCTATAGAAGGATGCCATTTAGATTGTGCAATGCCCCTGCAACTTTCCAAAGGTGCATATATGTTATTTTTTCTAACATGATTGATCAGTTTTTAGAGATATGCATGGATGATTTCTCTATTTTTGGGATAGTTTTAGCTAATGTCTACACCATCTTAGCCTTTTGTTGCAGAAGTGTGAGGAAACCAACTTAGTTTTGAGTTAGGAAGAGAGCCATTTTATGGTCAATCAAGGCATTGTCCTTGGCCATGTGGTTTCCCCCAGAGGCATTGAGGTAGACAAGGTTTAAATCGATCTGATTGCACATTTGCCCCCTCCAAAAATTGTGAAACAAGTCAGATCTTTCTTAGGGCATGCTGGGTTCTATAGGAGATTCATCAAGGATTCCTCTTTGTCACCTATTGTGCCAAGAGGTTGCCTTTGAATTTAATGATGAATGTCTTAATGCCTTTGAGTTTTTGAAAGGCTGTTTAACCTCTGCACCTATCCTTCAAGCACCTGATTTTTTTTTGTCATTTGAACTGATGTGTGATGCATCAGATTTTGCTATTGGTGCAGTTTTGGGACAAAGGAAGGATAAGGCTCCTTGTGTGATTGCTTATGCAAAAAAAATCATTATTGATGCTCAGTTAAATTATACCACAACTGAGAAAGAATTGTTGGCAATTGTCTATGCTTTAGAGAAATTCAAGTCCTATGTGTTGGAATCTAGGATAGTGGTCTTCACAGACCACTCAGCCCTGAAGTACCTTTTGTCAAAAAAGGATGCCAAGCCAAGACTAATCAGATGGATCCTCCTATTACAGGAGTTTGATCTTGAAATGAAGGATAAAAAGGGGTTGAAAATGTGGTTGCAGACCACTTATCCAGAATCCTAGTTGAGGAGTTTGATGGGCTGCCTATCAGTGATTCTTTTCCTGATGAACAGCTGTTTACTATCAGCACCTCTACACGTTGGTTTGCAAACATTGTGAACTACTTGGCAGTGGGTAAGATCCCCCCATATTGGAACAAAATAGACAAGGAGTTTTTCTTTTCACAGATCAGACATTCCATGTGGGAGGATCCATACCTATTTAAGCATTGTGCAGACCAAGTGGTGAGGAGATGTGTCCCTGATGATGAATTCCACAACATGCTAATTATATGTCATGAGCAGGCTTGTGGAGGCCATTTCAGTGGGAACAAGACTGCTACCAAGGTGCTCTAAAGTGGATTTTATTGGCCCACTCTCTTCAAAGATGCATGGCAGCATTGTAAAGCTTGTGAAAGATGCCAAAAGATGGGAAGTATCTCCAAAAGAAACTCCATGCCTTTACAGCCTATACTTGTGATTGAACTCTTTGACATTTGGGGGATTGACTTCATGGTTCCTTTCCCTCCTTCCTATGGATACAATTATATTCTTGTAGCTGTGGACTATGTGTCCAAATGTGTTGAGGCCATAGCCACAAGAACTAATGATCATAAAGTTGTCCTCAACTTCTTGAAGGACAACATTTTCTTCAGGTTTGGCACCCCCAAAGCTATCATTAGTGATGGGGGAGCCATTTTTGTAATAGACAGTTTGAGAACTTGCTTAAAAAGAACTCTCTGACACACAGAGTTGCCACCCCATACTACCCACAAACCAGTGGGCAGGTAGAATTTCTAATAGAGAGATCAAACACATTTTGGAGAAAACTGTGAGAGTGAATAGGAAGGATTGGTTCCTAAAGTTACCTGATGCTCTTTGGGCTTATAGGACTGCCTATAAGACCCAATAGGGATGTCTCCCTTGAAGCTGGTGTATAGCATGGCATGCCAATTATCAGTAGAGCTTGAGCACAAGGCTTATTGGGCTATTAAAGCATTGAATATTGATCTAACTTCTGTTGACATGCACAGGAAACTTCAGCTGTCAGAGCTGAGATTGGAGGCCTACTCTAATGCAAGGATCTACAAGGAGAAAACCAAGGCTTTCTATAACAAGCATTTGCTGAGGAAGGAGTTCACAGCTGGCAGTAAGGTATCGTTGTTCAATTCTAAATTAAAAAAATTTCTAGGTAAGTTGAGATCTAGATGGGAGGGACCTTACAATGTAGAGCATGTATTCCCATCTAGAGCTATTGAAATTAAGGATCCAAAAGATGGTAGGATCATAAAAGTGAATGGTCAAAGGCTCAAACTTTTTGTTGAAAATGTAGTGGAGCCTGTGGTGATCATTCACCTTCAAGAACCTCTAAAATATGTATGATTTTCAACAATGTATACTCTGTATCATAGCTATTGTTTTTGGATGTTTTGCTACTGTTTCTATTTTTTTTTTACTGTTTGGCATTGTATATATATGTTGCCACGTGTGTTTAGTTCCTCATGTAAGGTAATAAATTAGATCTGTATAGTAGATATGGCCCTAAGGCATGAGTAATCCAATGGGAATAGAATAGGAGTCACTTAACTGTCTGGAGAATGGACTGGGAACTGATGAAAAACCTTTTTAAACTAAAATACAACATGTCGAGAGGATGAAGAACATTTCGACAAGTTCTAAAGGTTCCCAGTATGCATTTCAACAAGATCTGGGACCTGTCGAGAAGTTTGAGTCAATTCTCGACAGGTTCTGAAGGTGTAAATATGATTGTCGATAGGATCTATGAACTTGTCGGCAGGTTCTGAAGGTTTTTGGGTGCATTGTCGACAGGTATAGAGTACATGTCGAGAGGTTTTGTGAACCTCTCAAAGTGAATATTTCTGAAGCCTTGAACCCGTTGACAGGATTGAGTGAACCTCTCGAGACATTCAACTGCTTTTTACTCTTCAACAGGTTGTATCAACCTGTCAACACCTTTCCCCCAATCCTGCCGAAACATGATTTTCATTGTTTTAAACTTTTCGACAGCTCAGTCTAGCCATTTGATAGCTTCCATGTGCAAGTCTGTTCCCTCTCTGCTGATTTTCAGTTTCCTTCTTCGTCCACCTCACTGGTTGTTACTCCAAGTACCTCGCCATTTTTCCAAGTACCCTAAATTCACAAATGCTACATTTCACACCTGGTCTGAGTTGGTTTGGTGTCATGCACATCAAGATCTGAGAAACCCTAGGTTTCTATTGGTAAGCTCTTCTTCTGCTTCACTTCGTGATTTCCAAGCTTTACACTTCATTTCCAATTTGTGTGGTTAATTTGATTGATCAAAGGAGTCTGTGTGATTGTTGAGATTGATTTTGGGAGATTGAGTGGCTAATGGCTGACCAAGAGGATACCCTTGCTAACCTTTTCAAAGCCCCTTCCAAATCTGCCACCAAAATCACTAGGAAATCTAATAGGCTAGCCACACAGCCCAAGGAAAACTCACCTGCCAAAAGAAAGCTTGTCATAGATAAAGCTGAGAAATCTGATAAACCTAAGAAAGCTAAGAAATCCAAGAAGGCCCAAATCAGTGAAGAAATTGTTGAGGAGGCCCCTGAGATAGAACCTAACCCTGCTGTACCTGAAATTCCTGAGCCTAACACTGGGGCTGAACCTGAAGTCCCTGTGAACCTATCCACTCCCATTGAATTCATGGATTCTTTAGGCCTGATCCTTGAGACAATCATTGACATACCCTACTTTTCTAAGGAGGAGTGTAAGGACACTTTAGATTATTTGGTAAAGGCAGGCCTGATCCCATTGATGACCCCATTACAAGAAAAATCCTATCTTAGGCTGGTCAAACTATGGTATCAAAACATGAGGAAGAAGACCAAGCCAGGTCAACTGAGCCTTGCCTTGTGATTTTAATTGATAATTGGGAACTGGTTGTGGATTATAGTGACTTTTGATTAGCATTAGGGGTCCCCTCTATTTTTGATACATCCTATGGACTGGCTGAACTTGAGAGTGTGTCCTTTAAAGCTATAGCCAGACACCTAACTCAAGGCATCGTGGGGTCTGGGGAGTCATTAATGAGAAGAGATTTACACCCCAGCATGCTCTTCATTGATTCAATTTTGAGGAAGAATATATATGTCAGTGGACATCAGCAAGAAAGGAGAACCCCCATAGTGGATGCCCTATATTTTTTCTCTAAGGGTCAGTTTATGAATGCTGCTCAACTAGTGTTTGAAGCAATGGTGGATGTGAATGAAAAAATTAGAAAAGTGCAAGCCCTGCAAGGGCTACCTTATAGCAGACTCATCACTGCCTTGCTTAAGAGAGGAAAATTTGCCTTTACAAAGGATGAGGAAGTGGAGAAGGTTACTCCAAAAGTGTTTGGGAAGAGAGCCTAGTCTGCTAGTAGAACCCTGATTAGGAAGAGTAAGAAAAAATCATCTGAGAGCCCTGACAGAGAAGTCCCTCAGGTGGTCAGCTTAGCAACTCCACTTGAGATCCCTGTTGCACCATCATCCAGCTCAGTAGCTACAGCTGAGAGCTCTACATATGTTGGTCCTAGCTCAGAGCTTCCATTTGTACCCTCTGCACCCTTACTCATCCCCTCCATTTCTGTGCCCTTGCCTGTTGTCAGCCCTGATATGGCTAGCATTTCCATTCCACCAGCCTCTCTACCATCCATCTCATTTCCCTTGCCCTCCATTGCAATCTCCATACCTCCCAGCACCTCAACCACCCTTTCCACCATCACCACATCCATCCCTCTATCAGTTTCAACCCCTCCAGCCAGCCCACGCATCCCAAATGTTGAACTTTTGAGCCCTACTCCATCCACATCAGCTGACCTAGCCACTTCTTCCCCACCATCCATACCCTTTGACATTGATCCCACCTTTTCCATCTCACCTCCACACACCCAGGACCAGTTGACTACTAAGGAGTATTCATCCCTGATAAAGTCCATTGTGGACAATATTGGACATGATTACTCACCACTACCTGATTCTCCACAACCCACCTATCCACAGCCTACCCATTTACAATCTACACCCACCCCACCTTTTTTGCATGCCCACACTTTCCCATTTCAACCAATTTCAATCATCCAAACCACAACCTCTATCATACCTGATCCCCTACCCCAAACACTCAACCCCCTCCTCTCCCTTCAATCCCAAGTAATGGCCAACACCCAAACCCAATCATCCATTGAGGCCACCCTCCTAGCCATGAACTCCACCCTCCAAAACCAAGCTTCAATCCAAACTAGCCTACAAGCCATCCAATCCACATTATCAATTTTAATCCACCCATAACAATAGCCAGCTATCCCTACACCAATCTATATTCCCACCCCACCCTTAACCTTAGTTGTCACCACATCTGCTACTTCACCCATTGAACCTATCCCAGAAATCCCTCCCCTTATCTTTACCAATGCTTCCATAGATGTGGAAGACTTAATCCCCACCTCCTCAGTCCCAACCCAAATAGACCCTGAGCCTGAACTTGAAGGCCCTCACCCTTTACTCTCAATCTTCACCCCTCCCATGCCATCATCCATCCCCTCTCCATTTCTTGTTGGCCCTTCTTCCGGTGCTAAGCAGCCCATATTACCTGCCTCTTCTTTTTCCATACCTCCATACCCAACCCTCCTACATGCCATGCAAAATAACTCATACCTTAAAAGGGATGTCATTCGAGGCATGGCTAACATCAGAACTTCCATCAAGATGCCCTATGAAGAGAAGATAACTCAAATAGAGTTGGATCACAGAGTTCAGTTGCTGAAAATATTAATGGGCTGGAGAAAAATTTTGATTCAATTTGAAGCTCAGAAGCAAACTGTAGCAACAGAGAAAATGAGAGTAGATTCACTAGAGAAAAGATTAGCTACCTCCAAAGAGGTCACCAAGGCCACCAGGGAGCTATATGAAATAGAATTCAACTGGCTGAAAAGAATGTAGAAATAATTAAAAGGAAAATTGCTGAAATGACTGTCAGAGAGCCTACACAAGCAGCTAAGACTACCCCTCCAGCCAGTTCAAGTGCTGCTGCTTTGAAGGAAGAAAAAGGAAAAGGAGTCCAAGTCAAGACTGAGGCAGAAGAAAATTGAGATGATTAGACTTGCACATGTGATTAGTTAGGATGTTTTTGTCAAACCTCTTTGTAGTTAGTTTCCCTTACAGTGTACAAATTTCTATGTTATATATGAAATTTCTCTTTGGTAAATTTTGTGTGATTTACTTTATGTCTGTATTTGTTTTTGCTTGTGTCTTTTAATTATTTGTGTAAATTTGTTTGTTCCTTTTACTTTCTTTAGTTTGTATCTTATTTTTACCAAATTAACCTGTTGCACTTGCCCTTTATCTTTGAAGCAGTGAGGACACTGTTCCTCATAGGTTTGGCGGTATGGCAGGTGTGCCAATGGAGTAGTTAATGTTAGTGTAGCTATGTTGGACACAATTTGTAAAAATAAAGTGAATTCCCACTGGATTTTTGAAAAAGAGGAAATTTAAAGCTTTTTAAGGCTAAAAATTGTTGTAACTCTAACATTCTCATGAAGTAAATGTCAAGAATTTTTCAGAAATTAATGTTTAGTGAACTTTAAAAGAGAGAAAATTGTAAGGATATACCCTAGGAATTTGATGGAAGACCATACCCAATGAGATTTGGGCCTGAATAAACTTTCTTTGAAGAGTGTTTTGGCAATTTTTCTGCTCTAAGGACTGGTTGCATGTACCTTTGCTCACAAAAAGTTAGGCAAATCCAAGTTGAGACAACTTGACAGCATTCAGGACATTGAAGACATGATGTAGGGCCATCCCTTGGATAGTTTGAGCCTAAAAATTCCCACCTTTGAAATTCCCTTGATACACACACCATTTGAGCCTTAAAAATCCCAATTTTTCTTTGATAAAATCAGAAAATTTGACCCCAAAACCTCTTGACCTGTTTCAATTCACCCTCAATCTGAGAAATCAGGAAATAGAAGGAGAAGTGGGGTTAGAAGTGCAAGGTTTGACAATTTGGTAAAAGAAGAAGAAAATACATTTGAAGGCAAGTGTGATGTATAGTTGTGGCATTCCAACCCATAAAAAAAAAATAAAAATAAAAAAATATATAAAAGAAAAAGCTTACAAAAAGAAAAGAAAAACAAAAAAGCAAAACAAAAATATGGAAGAGAAGTCATTTAATTAGAAATTTTGAAAAAGAAGAGAAGAAGCTGGCCACTTTGGCTCCGAAAATTCAAAAAGAAAATGGAATTATACTGAAATGAAGGTTGTGAAGTTGTAGATCACCTCCTTACCGTGCTGATTTCTCAAATTTGAATCCTTTTATTCCCTTTTATTCTTTATAAACCTCACCCATAAGCCACATTACAACCCAATAAAAGTCCTTACCGATCTGAAATTAATTGAGTTGTCATGTGGAGATGAGGATTTGTTTAATCTATGGTGAAAAGAGTTAGAAGATTTCAGAAATTAGAGCAATGCCTATGCTTATGCTTGCAGTCCTATTTGAGGGCTTTAACTGCTCTTGAGCTGTGTAAAATGATACACCCTTCTATTTTATTTGGAGTGACAGCCCTGGTGAGCTTTGGGTCTAAAATTAGGTTTGTTGGGGGCATTATCAAAACATAATTCTCAATTTGATGGTAAGCTCTGCATTAATTTTCATACAAAATGCCTTGACATGAGCTGATTGATTGTGAAGGAATTATAGTAGAATTTCAGTTTCAAACTGTTGTGTTTCTACTAAGAATCCTCTAAAATTGAAAGAACAAGGTGTGGAATGAATTTTATTTTAACATGCTGCATTGATATTAACTGATTCATTGGAGAAGTTTAGGGGTAACTTCACTGAAAACCCTCAAGAGACTTCACTCCTCCACTAGGGATCACCTAGGGGTTTAAAAGGCTTGATGCATACGCTAAATGCATCTATGCTTCCTACAAAAGTGCCATTTTTCATTTTTAATAATTATTTTTACTTTCTCCTTTACTCAGGGACTAGCAAAGCTTAGGTTTGGAGTGTGTTAAGCAGTGAAAAATACCATTTTTTACCTCCTAACCTAACCTTTGGTGGACCCTTGAGTTAACTAATAATGTGTTTTGAGTGTATTTTATAAATAAGCAATAAATTGTAGTTTTAGTGCATGCATCCACCTAAAATGGCTAAAGAAGTAATTTGCTCCTCAACATGTGCTCTTACAGCCTAAAGGCCAGCCAATCAAACAATCCACAGAGCCTTACAAGTTCATGAGAATATCATAGGCCCATCTGGGGGCAATTGCAGGGAACCACCAAGAGGCTGCTGAGTGTTGAACAAATGAAGACAACACACCAAAGATGTGTGCCAGCTATGGAAGCACAAAGCAGAACCTGTCGAAAGGTCATGATGCTCAAAAGCCAAGATATTGAGAGGTTCCATGAAGTTGCCGAGAGGTTGGGTGTTATACATGAAGCTATTGAGAGCTCCCCAGTCCCTATCGAAAGGTTTTGGAAGTGTACTATAACATGTCGAGAGTTATGGAGGTGAAAGAGTGAAGAATTCGAGAGGTTCACAGAACCTATCGAGTTGCATAGAGCATCCTGTCAAGAGGATATCTGGAGGTGCAAGGGAAGTCGAGAGGTTCAACTGAACCTGTCGAGCAGTGCAAGCCAACCTGTCGACAACTTACCTGAAGCTACGCTCATTCTTGCGAGGATTGAGCCAACCGGTCGAGCACTCAACTGAAGACCGTATAACATGTTGGCAGGTTGATTATAACCCGTTGAGAGGATGAATGAAGAACTGGACAAAAGGTGAAAATGGGCTCCAATCCTATCGACTAGTACAACTCAACCTCTTGAGATGTCTCCAATCCTGTCGAAAGCCACATGAACCTGTCGAAATGAAGACCAAATAGACTCAAAACCTGTCGAAAGGTTCCCTAAACCTCTCGACACTCGAATTGGGAACTTCTCAGTTCATTTCTCAGCAGTTGCCAACTTTAAAATTTTATGCATAAGTTCCAAGGCATATTAATGACCCTTGAGGGTATTTTTGGTACAGAATTGGGCACGAATGGGAACCCTAACTGTCTCACATGTATTTACCAGTTGTGAACCAATGGGAGAAGAGAAATCAGCCACATCAGCATAACAGAATTATTCTCTTGAGCTCTGATTGGCTAAAACAGATCTGAGGATAGAGGAGAACAGTATAAAAGCTTGAAGAATTTACAGAGCTAGACATCCAAAAATTGAGAGAACCAGAGCCTAATTCGATTTCCATTTTCCCTCCAAAAAATCCCTCTCTCTTCCTTCTTCCCCCTTTCTTTCCTTAGCCAATTATGGTTGGCTAAACTCCTTCAGTAGCTAGGGTGAGGTTGAGAGCTATAAATCTAGAGTTTCAGAGGCTTTGTAGATGGATTGTATGTTATACAGATTTCATATCTGAGGACAATAGGATTGTAAGTTGTATTATTATAATTTAATTCTAGTTTTTAAAGTTGATTCTTATCTATATTTTACTTTTTCTTATTTGATTTCCCTGGATTAGATATTCTTGTGGATGCTTGAGCTTGTAGCCTGGCACCCACAGCATCTATAATAGCTTACCTGTTCTAATCAAGATCCTTGAATTGGAACAATCTCTGGGATGATCTATGGCCATTCAAATGGACAGATCATAGCTTTAGGATTGCTTTGATTCTTTGGTTGAGATTAGATTCATACGCCTTGCATCTGAGCTTGTAGCCAGATGAAGGATTGTTGCAAATCTGTCCTATGCACTGCCTTTGATTTAATTGATTTTCAGTAAAAGATCAAAATCCCTAGCTGCTGCTCTCCAGCTCTTGATTTTAATCTTTTCTCCATCTTCCTTTAACTCTATGTTTAATCAAATCTGTATCATTTGCATGTGATTTCTGTAGCTTTTAGTAAAGTGAAAAATTTTAGAAACCTCTTCTCTTTCCTATTTGGATTTAGTTTAATTTAGGATAGAGTGCCAGATTTGTTATAGATTTGAAGATTTACCATAGTTTAAATCACATTTTCCTATGGACAAACCCTGACTTACCTATTAAAGCTTGCTGTAATAGCCCTGGTTCTTGCAGGACTAGCTGTTTACCTTAGTTCAACCTTGTTGTAATTTGTGTAGCTAATCTGTTGTTTTAACCATTTAATAATTATAAGGTAAGTAGCACAACAAGCATCCCCCTGGGAAACCGAACAATGAGTATATTTAATCTAAGAACTTGCGAACGCCTAGTGAAAATTGAACGCCTGACGTGCATTGGTGTGAGCAATGACATGCCCAGCCTGACATGACTTGCGAAAGCCTTCGATATTATATTACATTTTATTATCGGTCTCGGGACCTTATTTAAGGACATTTGTATGATGCCCCCCGGCACCTCGACTGCGTCATATCCCTCTGTTTGACTGCCCCTTACACCAAGTCACGACAAGCAGCGGGATGCCCCTTGCACCCACAGATTAGGATATGGTGATTCTCCTTTCTGTTTGACTATCACTCGCAGCAGGTCACGCCACGCGATAAGATGCCCCTTGCACCTGCAAAATAGGATACGCTGACTTCCCCCATCAACTGTCTATGACAGCGGGTCGTGATATGCGACGGGATTGCCCTTGGGCATCCATGGCATGAAATACACCTTTCGACAGCTACCACTGGGCCCTCGAATGCTCCATTTTAGCTTACGCTAATATATAAGAAAGCCAAGGATGTCATGTTAGCATCCCCAGTTCACATTTGTGATTTCCCAAGAGAAACAAGAAGACACCTCGAATGAGGGGTGTCTACTTCTTTGACGCGTTCTTACTTCGCAAGAGCGCGCCCAAGAGGGGCATCTGTAGACACCCCCATTTTGTCATCTCAGAATATACAAATCTGTTCTATCAACCTCTAACCTCACCCATGACTTTTCGAAAAGGACTTACCTTCTCTGAAAGTCTCACAACCCTAATGTGCGACCATATACTGAAACAATAGTATATGGCTGGACACAGGCTAAAACAATAGCTCTGTGGCTCAGGCCCCATGACCATAGCATGGGAACCAAATACTGAAACAATAGTACGTGGCTGAACACAGGTTGAAACAATAGCTCTGTGGCTCAGATCCCAACGTAGGGAGACTATATACTAAAACTATAGTATATAGTCAAAATGCAGACTGAAATAATAGTCTGGCATTTCAGACCCCCTAACAACTTAGGAACCATGTACTGAAACAATAGTATATGGCAGAATAAAGGCTGAAATAATAGCTCTGTAGCTCAGATCCCAACATAGGGAGACTATATATAGAAATAATAGTATATAGTCGAAATGCAGGCTGAAACAATAGTCTCACAATTCATATCCGACCCAGACCTGAACAACCCCGAATTACGTATCTAAAACCACGCATGCAATTCGATTGCACGCAAAACGACAAACATGTAATCAGTCCCCTTTCAGACCAGACTTCCTTTTCCCAGACTACATCGAGACTCGCTTATCCGTGCCACATGACACGCACGATTGTTGGGAGAACTTTAGTGTGCTGATTATTGTGTAATGATAAAAGCAAAATAAAATCAAAGTAAAATAGAGGATGGATTCAGCACATCTAAAATATCCTAGACCTGCAAGATACAGGGTCCTTTATAGCAAGTTTTAATAAGTAAGAGTTTGTCCCACAGGGAGTAGTGATCTAAATCTATTAGGTGTATGGTAGACCTCCAGATCTGGCTATAGATCTGGTAATTCTAAGGAGAAAGAGAGTTTTTCGGTGTCACTAGATCTAATTAATCTACAAAACAGAAATCTAGAACTACGTCGAAAAGATGGAGGAAGATGGATGGTAAAATAAAATATAAAATGGGGGGAAATAGACAGCTAGGACTTGGTTTCCTTTTGCAAAACAGATCAAGGTATGTGAATTTGCAGCTGTCCTTCACTTGACAACAAGCTCAAGTGCAAGGTTGAAGAATCCACTCTAAACCAAAGGCTTGGACTGATCTTAAGGGTATGATCTGTCCACTTTACTAGTCACAGATCATCCTAAGAATTTCATCCAAATCAAAGGTTTAAGGTAGAAGAATCCAATCTAGACTAGGGGTTTGAATTGATCTTAAGGCTATGATCTGTCCACTTTAATGGTCACAGATCATCCTAGGGATTTCCTCCAAATCAAAGGTTCCAATTAGAATATTAAAATCACTACAGATGCTATAGATGCAAGGCTACAAGCTCAGGCATCCAAAGGGATATCAGATATAGGAAAATCAAATGGTATTTAAGAGATCTACCAGTTAAGTGGGTGGGTTGGTCCCATCTACACAAATCCGATCGAGAACCAAGTGAAACTATATGATCTATAGATCTAATTAAGCAATAAAATCAACAATTCATTGAATCAAAATTACTTACAATGACTTTGTTCTCAGATCTGTAGTCTGTGCATCAATCCACAAGACCTTCATGCCAAATTACAATAAAAAACTAGATCTGAACTACTACTTAGATCTAATCCAACAGGCTGGATTAGGGAGAGAAGGGGGAAGAGAAAAAGGGAAAAACCTAAAACTAAACCTAAATAAGCTAAGGAGAACTCAGACTATTCCTTTGTTCCTACTTTCCTTGCTGAGAAATTACAGCAAAATAGATGGGTATTTATAGGTATGCATCGATCCATGTGCCTTGAGTTGCAGCCAATCAGAGAGCAGAGGACTCAATTCTGTTATGCACAGCTGAGGTGTCTTCAGTTTGGCCAAGGAAAATCACATGTGGACTGATGTCCCATGTGCAGAGTTTTTTGTGCCCAGCCGATGTGTCTTAGAGTTCTCAAAAATGCCCCTACCAGCCATTTATATTTTTTACTGCAGCCCTTATATAATTGCTGGAAATTACTTTGGAACTAGGCTGCTGATCTGCTGTGTTTGATCAGTTACTGAAGCAACTTGAGGTGTTGGCTGCTGCAATGAGTTGTCTTCTCGATAGGTTTGCAGAGCTTTAGAGCAGCAGCTTCATGAACTTGGCAGGTTGTGAAGTGTTGCCAGAAACTGGCCATTCGATAGGTTGAAGGTAGTGGTCGACAGATAGGAGCAGATGTAGAAAAGTGCTTGATAGGATGAGCTTTGAGTTGTTCCATAGGTTGGAGTATTGCTGTTATACCAACTGTTCGACCGGTTCAACTGGTTTCATGGTTGATGCTTTCGATAGAATTGATTGCTGCCCTATAGAATTGCTCGATAGGATGAGATGGAAGCTGCATAGAAGAGTTCGACAGGGTTCTTGGAACTTCAGTCCACTGGTCGACAGGTTGGTGGACTCTAGTGCTGAACTATTCGATAGGTTCTCAAGTTGTTGAGTTCCTAAAGCATTCGACAGGTTGAGAGGATGGCCTGCTACTCTTTTAACTCGATAGGATTGAAGCATTCGATAGGTTGGCATATTCTGCATTGAAACCATTCGATAGGTTGGCAAACCCAGCTTTTCTCCACTTCGACAGGTTGTGACTCTAGTTTTATGAACCAATCGACAAGTTCATTAAAGCTTTCGATAGGCTCAATTGTTGTCACAAAGCACTACTCAATAGGATGCATTTCTGGCTCAACACTATTTGACAAATGCTCTCTTCAGCTTATGAGCTTTAAGTGCAGCTTGCATCATTAAAATTACAGCAGCAACAGCTCTTTTTCAGACCATTGGGCTTCACCTGCTTCAACTCCAAATGAATGGCTCCATTTTTTGTTCTTTGTGGAACTTTTTAACTGGATTTCTGCACTATGCTGCAATTTCTTCCTAAACTGCAAAACAAGCTAAAAGTGATTATAAACAGCTCTAAGGCTTAGCAAAAGCCAGGTTTAAAGGTGTAGAAAGTGGTAAAAATCAGTGCTTAACACACCCCCAAACCTAACCTTTGCTAGTCCTCGAGCAAAGTGAAATTTAAAACAACTAACCTATGAAATTAAATGCCACTTTCGTAGGGAACACGAGTGCATTTAGCACATACATCAAGCCTTTTAAACCCCTAGGTGATCCCTAGTGGAGGAGTGGAGTCTCCTGAGGGTTTTCAATGAAGGTACCCCCAAACTTCTCTAATAAAATTAGTTAATACTCATGCAACATGCTAAAACAGAGTTCAAGTAAAATAAAATAAATTCCACACTATGTCCATTCAGTTTTAGAGGATTTTCAACAAAAATAAATCATCAATTCAAAACCTGAAATTCTACTATAATTCCTTCATCATCAATCAGTTCATGTCAAGGCATTGTGCCTGAAAATTGATGCAGAGTTCACCTTTAATTTAATAATTCTGTTTTTGATAATCCCCCAAACAACCAGATTTTAGACCCAAGTCTTACCAGGGTTGTTCACTCATAATAAAATTGAAGGGTGCATCATTTCACACAGCTCAAGAGTAGTTACAGCCCTCAAATAGGATTGTAAGCATGAGCATAGGCATTACTCTAATTTCTGAAATTTTCTAACTCTTTTTACCTTAGATTAAATAAATTCTCATCTCCACATGACAGCTCAATCCATTTTAGATCAGTAAGGTCTTTTTGTTGGGTTGTAATGTGGCTTATGGGTGAAATTTGTAAAAGAATAATAGGGTAAAAAGGATTCAAATTTAGAAATCAGTAAAGGTAAGGAGGTGGTCTAGACAACACCTTCATTTCAGGACAATTCCATCTACTTCTTGAATTTTTAGATTTGAAGTGATCAGTTTCTAATCCTTATTTCAATCTTTCAATGAAATGACTTCTCTTGCTCATTATTTTTCTTTGATTTTTTATTTTTATTTATTTTTTTATTTTTTTATAGGCTAGAATGCCACAATACCATCAAATGTGCTTCCTTCTCTTTCAAACAAATTTTAAACCTTGCTCCTCTAACCTCACTTCTCCTCCTACTTCCTGATTTCTCAGATTGAGGGTGAGCTGAAATAGGTCAAAAGGTTTTGGGGTTTCCATTCTTCTGGTTTTCATGAAGGAAAACTAGGATTTTTAGGCTCAAAAGGTGTATATCAAGGGCGGTTCACAGGTGAGACATTTTAAGCTCAAACTGTCCAAGGGATGGCCTTACTTCATGTCTTCAATGTCATGAACGCTGTCAAGCTATTTCAACTTGGATTTGCCTAACTTCTAGTGATTGAAACTATATCTAATCAGTCCTTAGAGCAGAAAAATTGCCCAGACACTCTTCAAAGAAAAATTTTCAGGCCCAAATCTCACTGGGTATGGCCTTCCATCAAATTTTCTGGGGTGGATCCTTACAGTTTTCTCTCATTTCAGGTTCACTAAACATCAATTTTTTAAAAATTCTTGACATTTGCTTCATGAAAAATATTAAGACTATAGCTCATTTCAGTTTTAAAAAGTTTTTAATTTCCTCTTTTTTCCAAAAAACATGTGGGAAATCACTTTATTTTTAAAACCTTTTTCAACATAGCTGCACTAGCATTAACTCATTTCATTGGCACACCTGTCATACCCCCAAACCTAAGATAAATATTGTCCTCAATGTTCTACACAATGAGAAACTAGGGGCAACAAGGTAAAAGAAGAAAGAAAAACTAAGCAAAAAAAATTGCAGCTATGTGTAGCAGAAAATAACAAAAGCAAAATTGAACACATGTGTAGGAAAATGAAAAAAAATGATATACCAGTGTAGGAAATTACTGATAAAACAACAAAACAAAGCTAGAACTGCTACAAAATAAAATCTTAAAACTGCATGTATGGACAGAAAAATAAAAGGACTGCTATGCAAATGAAAGGAAACTATTGCTAATAACAGAAAAATAGTAAAAACAAAGTAAGGAACTGAATACAAAGCTACAAAAACTGAAAAAGGTTAATACAAAAACAGAGTTGTAGATAAAAAATAGGAAAATAGAGTTAGAAACTAACTATAATCATAGAAAAATGCAAAAAATCAGTAAAACTAGGACACATTAACCTAAGAAAGAAAAATTAGTGATCTAAAAATAAAAATTTTAACTAAAATTCCGAAAACAAAAAATCCTAATACCAAATCATAAATCCCCTAAGCTCAAAGAAAACCCAAAAGCCTGAGCCAATCAGCTACTTATGAATCTAAGTGATTTTTAAAATGATCATCAGGAATACCATACAGTGAAAAGCAAGATTCATAAGACGAACCCCTATGTTGATGATGTGTAAAAAGAATTTCTAAATAATGAAGCATGGGAGCACACTTTAAAAACAGGATTCATACAGCTGAGATCCATTTAATGGTGAAGAAATCTCGAAGAAAAATAAAATCAGTGGCTCCATTGAATATTTAAAGCAACATATGATCCACTGCTCATTATCCTATATGATTCCTCAAAATGAAAAACCATGATCTCAGCAAGTCCAGATGGGAAAAAATGAATAAAAACAAAGAACAGCCCATCTGGAAGATATTTTATGTTTTTATAATTTTTTATTTTTTTATTTTTTTTAGATCAGCCCGGGCTCAACAAGAACCCTTATTTACTATTGCTGAAAAGTAATCAGAAATTTTAATTTGTATTTTTATTTTCTTCTATTTTTTATTTGGTTTTATTGAGTTATACAAAAATTAGAATGAAAGCAAACACAGTAAAACTGTTGGTCAAAAGAATTTAAAAATAGAAAATGAATGCAAAGGAGAAGGGATGCAAACTCAAGCAGATCTGCTCCTGCTGCAATCCATTTGCTCCTCGTTTGGCAGCTGCTCCAGATTTGCAAAAATTTAACTGTAGCAGTACCTTATTCAAGTATATTGATAAAAACATAAAGAAAAACTCAAACTGCAACCTCATTTCTGTAAAAATGAAAAAGGCTACAGCAGCATTTATTCAAACATCTAGAAGGCAGAAAATAAAAACTCAGAAAAATCAGAAATTTTGCTACAGTAAAACTGGTTTTCTGTACAAAAACTGCAGTAAACCTTCAATCAAATAGTTGGAATGCAATATAAAAATCTAAAATAGAACAACAATAAAGACTAAAAAATCATATCTACAAAAAAATGAAAAACTCATATCTACTATCTAGATCAAAACTCCACGACAACGGCACCAAAAACTTGTTGGGAGAATTTTAGTGTGCTGATTATTGTGTAATGATAAAAGTAAAATAAAATCAAAATAAAACAGAGGATGGATTCAGCACATCTAAAATATCCTAGACCGGCAAGATACAGGGTCCTTTGTAGCAAGTTTTAATAAGTAAAAGTTTGTTCCACAGGGAGTAGTGATCTAAACCTATTAGGTGTATAGTAGACCTCCAGATCTGGCTATAGATTTGGTAATTCTAAGGAGAAAGAGAGCTTTTTGGGTGTCACTATATCTAATTAATCTATAAAACAGAAATCTAGAACTAAGTCTAAAAGATGGAGGAAGATGGATGGTAAAATAAAATATAAAATGGGGGGAAATAGACAGCTAGGACTTGGTTTCCTTTTGCAAAACAGATCAATGTATGTGAATTTGCAGCTATCCTTCACTTTGCTACAAGCTCAAGTGCAAGGTAGAAGAATCCGCTCTAAACCAAAGGCTTGGACTGATCTTAAGGGTATGATCAGTCCACTTTAATGGTCACGGATCATCCTAGGGATTTCATCCAAATCAAAGGTTTAAGGTAGAAGAATCCAATCTAAACCAGGGGTTTGAATTGATCTTAAGGCTATGATTTGTCCACTTTAATGGTCACAGATCATCCTAGGGATTTCCTCCAAATCAAAGGTTCCAATTAGAATATTAAAATCACTACAGATGCTATGGATGCAAGGCTACAAGCTTAGGCATCCAAAGGGATATCAGATCTAGGAAAATCAAATGGTATTCAAGAGATCTACTAGTTAAGTGGGTGGGCTGATCCCATCTATACAAATTCGATCGAGAACCAAGTGAAACTATATGATCTATAGATCTAATTAAGCAATAAAATCAATAATTCATTGAATCAAAATTACTTACAATGACCTTGTCCTCATATCTGTAGTCTGTGCATCAATCCACAAGACCTTCATGCCAAATTACAATAAAAAACTAGATCTAAACTACTACTTAGATCTAATCCAACAGGCTGGATTAGGGAGAGAAGGGGGAAGAGAAAAAGGAAAAAAACCTACAACTAAACCTAAATGAGCTAAGGAGAACTCAGGCTATTCCTTTGTTCCTACTTTCCTTGCTGAGAAATTACAGCAAAATAGATGGGTATTTATAGGTATGCATCGATCCATGTGCCTTGAGTTGCAGCCAATCAGAGAGCAGAGGACTCAGTTCTGTTATGCACAGCTGAGGTGTCTTCATTTTGGCCAAGGAAAATCACATGTAGACTTGTCTCATGTGCAGAGTTTTTTGTGCTCGGCTAATGTGTCTTTAGAGTTCTCGAAAATTACCCTGCTGGCTATTTATATTTTCTACTGCAGCCCTTATATAATGTGCAGAGTTTTTTGTGCTCGGCTAATGTGTCTTTAGAGTTCTCAAAAATTCCCCTGCCGGCTATTTACATTTTCTACTGCAGCCCTTATATAATTGCTGGAAATTACTTTGGAACTAGGCTGCTAATCTGCTGTGTTCGATCAGTTACTGAAGCAACTTGACGTGTTTGCTGCTGCAATGAGTTGTCTTCTCGATAGGTTTGCAGAGCTTTAGAGCAGCAGCTTCATGAACTTGGCAGGTTGTGAAGTGTTGCCAGAAACTGGCCATTCGATAGGTTGAAGGTAGTGGTCGACAGATTGGAGCAGATGTAGAAAAGTGCTCGATAGGATGAGCTTTGAGTTGTTCGATAGGTTGGAGTATTGATGTTGTACCAACTGTTCGATGGGTTCAACTGTCTTCATGGTTGACGCTTTCGGTAGGATTGATTACTGCCCTGTAGAACTACTCGATAGGATGAGATGGAAGCTGCATAGAAGAGTTCGACCGGGTTCTTAAAACTTCAGTCCACTGGTCGACAAGTTGGTGGACTCTAGTGCTAAACTATTTGATAGGTTCTCAATCTATTGAGTTCCTAAAGCATTCGACAGGTTGAGAGGATGGCCTGCTGCTCTTTTAACTCGATAGGATTGAAGCATTCGACAAGTTGGCATATTCTGGATTGAAACCATTCGATATGTTGGCAAACCTAGCTTTGCTCCACTTCGACAGGTTGTGACTCTAGTTTTATGAACCAATCGACAAGTTCATTAAAGCTTTCGATAGGCTCAATTGCTGTCACAAAGCACTGCTCGATAGGATGCATTTCCGTCTCAGCTCTATTTGGCAAATGCTCTCTTCAGCTTATGGGCTTTAAGTGCAGCTTGCATCATTAAAATTACAGCAGCAACAGCTCTTTTTCAAACCATTGGGCTTCACCAGCTTCAACTCCAAATGAATGGCTCCATTTTTTATTCTTTGTGGCACTTTTTAACTGGATTTATGCTCTATGCTGCAATTTCTTCCTAAATTGCAAAGCAAGCTAAAAGTGATTATAAACAGCTCTATGGCTTAGCAAAAGCTAGGTTTAAAGGTGTAGAAAGTGGCAAAAATCCGTGTTTAATAGCGATCGGGTTGAGCGCCTGACCACCGGCATGCAATTGGCCTACGCCCGACCTAGTCTCACAGTCCTTGACCCCCAAGATTCCATGATTAAACGCTTTGAACGTAGTACTTAATCGGATTGCGCACTCCACACCAGGCGCACAATTAGTCCTAACATTGTTAGAACTAGGAAACTCGGTTGAGCCAGTCAGTCAGTCGCTCACTGAGTAGGTGACTGACTCAAAGCGATTAAGCACCAGGAAATCTATGCATAATTTGGTCAAATGCCTGAAACAGGGTGTTTAATTAGAAAAAAATCTATAAGAGATCTTTTTTAATTTGCTCCGAAGAGAGGATAGAAAAAATACACAGAGAATAGAACGAACACAAAGAGAAACATAGCAATGACTTCGAGATTCGAGCATCAAGTCCTCCGCACCCTAGCTTTGAATTTTGAGATTCCTCTCTACAGTCCCAACCTTAGGTAAAAATCTAGTCTTTAGTTTCCGACCTTAGTTTTTAGTTTTTAGACTTAGGATTTTTCTTAGTTTTTAACTATTAGCATTAAATTTTTAGTCCTAGACCGTAGCACCCTTTTCAGACCGTAATTTTAATATCTGGTTCTAGTCCTCAGTTTCTAGAACCAGTCCTTAATCTAACGGCCTAATTACTGACCTTAGACTTCAATTTCATTATGAAATCTTAATCTCCAGTCCTATTATTAATCTCTGGTTCTACTTCTTAATTTCTATAACCAGTCCTTGATCATATGGTCTGATTTTCTGATTTTGGTCCCGAATTTAGTCTTTAGATTTTAAATTCTAGTTCTAATTCCTTAATTCTTTTTAAAAATCCTAATTCTTAATTCAGTTTTCTATAATTCTAGTTTCATAATTTAATCCACAATTATAATCTAAATCAACTCTAAAAATCCTAAAATACCATCTTATAATCTAAAATATAATTTGCTTTAATTTCAGCCACCCGATTTGCCCAAGGGAGCTTACGGAGGGTACTCGGGAACGAGGCCAACCCTCCTTAGCATAGCGAGCCCAAAACCCTTTTTTTTAGATTTTTAGTAGAATTAATTCATCATTTTAATTAGAATTAGTAAAATCAGTTTCGTTATTTTCCTAAAATTTTGGTATAATTAATATATTGCTTTGATCCGAATTCTAGTAAAATCAATCCATTACTTTAATTAGATTTTTAGTATAGCTAATTCATTGCTTTAATTATAATTTTAGTAAAATTAGTTTATTTGCTTTAATTGGAATTTTAATAAAATTAGTTCATTTGCCTAAATTAGAGTTTTCGTAAAATTAGTTCTCTATTTTAATTAAAATTTCAGTAGAACTAGTATATTTGCCTTAATTAGAATTTCAGTAGAATTAGTATACCTTCTTTAATAAGATTTTCAGTAAGATTAGTATATCTGTTTTATTTTTATTCTGATAAGGATTAGTATATTTACTTTAAATTATAGACTTATTCAAATTAGTATAGTTCCAATCAGTCATTGTAGAATCAGAATAATCAGTCTCAGAAGAATTAGAATAGTTAGACCCCTAATAGGATTAGGAAACTTAATTAATTAGACTCCTAATATGATTAGGAAACTTAATTAATTAGGCTTCTAATAAGATTAAGAAACTTAATTAATTAGACTCCTAATAGGATTAAGAGACTTAATCAATTAGACTTCTAGTAAGATTAGGAAACTAAATTAATTAGATTTCTAATAAGATCACAACACTTGAATCAATTAGACTCATAGTAGAATTAGGAAACTTAAACCAATTATAATTACAACAACCATAAGGATAGTAAAAAGAACCAAACTATCAAAAGTATAAGAAGAACCAGAACTGTTGACGTTCACTGGCAAACGATTCAGTAAATAAGTAACCCACACCCACTCTAAAGCGTGATCACTGACATATTACAGCGTCGTTAAATATCTGCAGCTGACGATCACAACCAACTAGGAATCTTCCTAGAATCCCTTTTTTTATTATTTCAACATTATAAACACCGCATTTCCAAAGTCCACTTGGATAGAATTGGGCCACTAATTCAACGGGGATCGAAAGGAACCCAGAAAAAGCACGCACCAACAAACCCAACCTCAGTCGTCAATTGATGCTGAGAATTTCTTCAATGATTATTCCTATACCGAGCTCTCTTATTTATAGATCATAAGGAGTCGATTTATAAGACTTCTAATTCTAATAAAAGAAATAAAATTATCCTAATATAACTCTAATTCTAATTTTATTCTTCCTTAGTTTCTTTAGTTGATGCACTTCTGGATTGTTCCTTTTTATTCAGTAGCAAAGTCCTCTTAAGATTTTTTTTCATCAATCTCTTAGATCCGTGCTTAGCCAAACTTCTAATTCAAGAGTTCTTTAATTTTGTTCATGGCGGTGTTCATTCTCACTTGATTAGCAATAGCAATAGCAGTGGAAAAGCTTTTATAATCGTAATCATAAATCATGATTATTCTCTCTTTTTTCTTTTCTTAGAAAATCGTAAATCATGATTTTCCGTCTTTCATAGCTTTCTCTCTGGATGATTCTCTGAATTACGATTCATCACTTGAAGAATCATAAATTATGATTTTCTATAATGTTCTTTAGTAATAACGCTCAATCATTCTGTAAAATCGTAAAGCATGATTTTCCATTCTACAGTAGGCGGTGAATTATCTGTTTATGCTTAATCATCTTTTACTGCTTTTTGAGTTCATTTTGACAAAGATTAATACTTTGGCTCTCTGTTACTGATTATTTTTAATATCTGCACATCATTAACTCATTAGTAGCAAACTAAGTCCTAACATCACTAAGTTAAGGGTGATAAAATGGTATATTATGTGACTGATCATTATGCTAAGGAGGATCAGCCTCGATCCCAGGTACCCTCCATAATCTCCCATGGGCAAATAGGGTGGATAAGGATTATTTTGTAGATGTTGAAAATTAAAAACTGAATTTGAACTTAGAATTGAGAATTAGGAATCAAAAACCGAGATCGAAAATTAGAACTTGAACTAGAACGAATAATTCAAACTAGCATTAAGAACTAGAAAGAAAATTAAGAATTAGAAATAAAATTAGGAACTAGAAAGAAAATTAAGAACTAAAACTAGAACTTAGGAACTAGAACTAGAAATTAGAAATTAGGACTGAAAAACTAAAGAGAGATTACCTTAGGCTAAGTGTCGCAGAGAGAGTCTCGAAATTCTAGGCTTGGAGGAAAGGAACTTGAGACTTGAATATGTTAATTGGTGTGAGGTAGGGGATCTATTTATACGTATTCGGGTAATTATGTGTCCTTTGGGAGGTGCACAATTGGTTGGTTGGATCCAATTGCGAGTCCTGTACAATGTGTGTAATTGGATTGTGTGCCCTCTACGGTGCGCTTAATAGAGTTGGAGTCGGTCACGGACTAGGGTAGTCGGCTGACCGACTGGACTAAGAGTACTAGTTCCAACTCACTTGGAACTAATTACACACCGTGTATAGGGTGTGTAATCCGATTAAGCACCCTTACCAGTGCGCTTAATCATAGATTTTGAGCGGTCATGGGAGTCGGAGACCGGGTCTAATAGGAGGACATTACGCTCCTTTGATGGGGCATGTAATTGATTGCACGCATTGGTTAGGGTGTGTAATTGAGTCTCAAGACGGTTCGTGGGAGGAGCAGGTCTAGTCCAACTTGGGACCAATTGCGCGCATACCCTTATGCATGCAATCGAATTATGTACCTCTATGAGGGCACGAACTAGATCGAGTTTGAGTCACAAGGCTATTATTTTAGCCCCGGACTCAACCATACACTATTTCTTCAGCATACGGTCCCCGTATTTAGGGTTTTTAGGTCTTCTGAGAAGGTCAGTCCTTCTTTGGAGATCGTAGGTAAGGTCAAAGGTTGACCCAACAGGTTTGTATACTCCAAGAGGGAAAAATTAGGGTGTCTACAGATGCCCCTCTTCGACGAGTTCTTGTGGAATAAGAATGCATCGAAGAGGTAGACACCCCTCTTCCGAGGAGCCTTCTCGTTTCTTTGGAAAATTACAAGTGTTAGCTAGGGAGCTGACATGAGATGCTTGGCTTTCTTATCTATCAGCACAAGCTAAAGTATGACAGCCCAAATTTTGGCACCCCGAAACCCGTGCCATCAGCATGACCCTCAAGGTCGTGCCCCAGTGATTCTTTACGAAGCATTGGTATATATAAGCCAAAAACTGCAATTAGGACACATGTATTTACTCTAAATAAGCACTCATATATTTAAAATAAATAGGGTCTCTAAAGGCAGTTCTTGTCCCATGCCAACTCATGGGCATAAGAACTTGCCCAAACCATTGGCGATAACAGTTCATCCCAGACGGTTTGTCAAAAGAATAATGGTATTTAATTACATTCAAATAAAGAGGCTTGATATACCAAGCCTTACCTAATACACTCAACTCACTCTCAAAGTACGCAATGGGTCTCCTAGAAGAATTCCTCAGGAGGAGGCTCTGACTCTTCTGTGGGCACGTAATCTGAATCCCCTGGATCAACGTCTCCAGAAGTCTCCGCTGGCGCTAGTCCTGGACCTGCGACGTATAGTCTAAGGGGGGTGAGCTACATCCTAGCTCAATAGGGAAATAAAATGAGCATATAGATTAAATCTCATATATATATATATATATATATGTTAGCAGTTTAAAAAAAAAAACCATTTATCGGATATCACTTTTGAGAAAAATGATTGAAATAACTGAAATAAAATGATGGGTACAGTTGTTACTTTGCATGGTTTTCATTTGTTCTCACTGGTTTAGTTGTGAATTCAGCCTAATCACTTAAATCTTAACTTAAGTAGTCCCCGAGCAATATAGCATCGATCCCCGATGGAATACCCACCATCGTCATCTAACTAGACAGTTGTTATGTGTACTCCTTGGGAATACCGCCCAAGCCCCTTTCTCATAGGTGGCGGGGTCTATTCTCAAATCTACATCCCTGGGATGTGCTAAGAATGTACGGATTGACCGCCGTACCGGTCACGGATATCCTACTGAGTCAGTCGTGGGTATCCCGCCACGTCGGTGGGGTATTCTAATCAAACCTTAAATAATAAAAATATCGAACATGCTCTACATATAGTTATTCACCGTGATTGTACTGATTTTATTACATTAGGCCTTATCACTTGCTTCTGTTTCACTATTAGTTTTCATCCTTGGGATGCCACTAGTTCAATACATCATCTAGATGTCCACTTTACAATTTTTACGTCCCCTGGGTACCTCATGACTATAACTTTTGAAACTCACTCACGCACCCTTTTTCATAATGATCATGCAATACTTGACTATTTAATTGAAATACACCACATTTATGAGTTGACGAAATAATGCACATGTTTCAAGAATATTCCCTACCTCAACGCAAATCCAATGCACACTTTTCTCGTAGAGGTTTACACGTCATCATCTCACGTCAAACCTACACTTCATGTGTTTAGAATATGTTTAGAAAGGTCACTAGAATCATTGGAGTATATAGCCTCCATGGATTTACACTAAACTATTAAAACCTGCGTGGTGCCTCGCGCGAGCAAGTACAATTTCTCGCTCGAGCTGTCACTTGACCTCGCTCTAACGAGCACTTGACATCGCGCGAGCGGTTCAAATGAGATCGCTCGAGCGGTTAAAACGAGCCATCTGAAGCTCTACAGGAAGCCTCGCTCGAGCGAGCTTCTCCTTTATTTTGGGTCTCGCTCGAGCGAGCCCAGAACTAAATCCGTTCTCAGGTTTTATATTCTGTCCTCGCTCGAGCGAGCCATTTAGACCGCTCGAGCGAGAAGCGGTAAATTTTAACTCCTCGATCTATTCGAGAAACTATTTCTTCCTTCATTCGAACCTTATTATCATTAAAATCCATTCAACCAGCATCCTATACATTATTTAAAACACACCTAAGCATTTATCATGTGTTTAACATACCTCAATCGATAGGTCTCGTACAAGTTCGATCCACGATTCAAAACTCTACTAGACGAAGAGATCTCCAAGGTTCCTCATCCAACATTTTCTCCAGATCTTCTACCGATTTAAGTCCCACGAAACCCTAGCCCTCCTTTACTAGACTCTTCTTTTCTTTCTCTCTATTTTTCCTTCTCTCTATTTAGGCTAGAATTAGGTTGCGTATGGAGCTCCTCTCTCCTCCCTCTTTCACTTATATACATATACATTAGTGAACACTAGTGTGCTTCACACATACACACATAGTGTATACATGTTAGTTTTGGTTCCCTTGTGAACCACACATACACATGCATGGTATATGATGTGCACGGTTCTCAAATATCTGGGGTTATGACATAAAGGAAACATTCGGGGGTCCAGTGGTGACTGTCGGAAGGAGGTGTATCCTCATCCGCAGGTGCAAGTGGCATCCCGTCGCATGTCACGACCATCTATAAGTGACAGTCAAACTAGGGGAAATTGACGCAATCGAGAGGTATATCCTCATCCGCAGGTGCAAGTGGCATCCTGTCGCATGTCGCGATTATTGGTGCGCGCTTTTTCTAGGTTCCTCTCGGTCCCCGTTGAATCAGTGGCCCAATTATGTCCAAGTGAACTCTAGCGATTCGGCATTTGGAATGGAGGAGGTAAAATAAAAAAGGGGTTTTGTAGGAAGATTCCTAGTTTGTTGCGATCGCCAGCTGCAGATATTTAACGATGCTGCAATATGTCAATGATCATACTTTAGAGCAGGTGCGGGTTACTTCTTTACTAAATCGTTTGTCTGTGAATGTCAACAACAATGTCTCTTTTTATAATTTAGATGGTTTAATTTTTCTTTTTCTTCCCTTGTTATCGTTGTAGCTCTGATCAGTTTAGATTTCCAAATTCTGTTGTTATTTTAGTTATGTGGATTTATTATAATGAGTTAATCTAGTATTCTAATACTATCAGGAGTCTAGTTAATATTAGTTTCCCAATCTTATTAGAAGTCTAATTAATACTGGTATCCTAATCTTATTAGAAGTCCAATTAATATCAGCCTCCTAATATTACTAAAAGTCCAATTAATATCAGTTTCCTAATTGTACTAGGAATGCGAGTGTATTGATTCAAATAAAACTCTAATTAAATCAAGCATGCTAATTGTACTGAAATTCTAAGTAAAGCAACTATACCAATTGTACTGCAATTCTGATTGGAATAAATATAATGATTTGATTGAAATTCTAATTAGAGCAATTATAATAGTCCTACTAGAATTCTAATTAGAATGGAGGACTGATTTTACTAAAACTCTGATTTAAGCAATGGATTGACTTTATTAAAGTCCAATTAAGATAAAAGAACTGACTTCTCTATAATTATAATCAAAGCAATGAATTCTAAAGATTCAATAAAAATAAAGCATATAAATTAATTATACTAAAAATCTAAGAAGTAATAGAACTGATTTTCTAATCCTACTTAAAACGGAAAAATTATTCTATAAAAAGGGGGTTTTGGGCCCGCTATGCTAAGGAGGATTGGCCTCATTCCTGAGTACCCTTCGTAAGCTCCCTTGGGCAAATCGGGTGGTTGAGATTAAAGATAAATTGGATTTTGGACTATAAAATAATATTTTTGGGCTTTTCAGAGTCGATTTCGAGATTATAATTATAAATTAAATTGAGAAAGTAGAATTATAGAAACTAAAATTAATATTTAGGGTTTTTAAAGGTATTAAATTAAGGAGTTAAAACTATAATTTAAGATTCTAGGACTAAATTCGGGTCCAAAATCAGAAAATCAGACTGTATGATTAAGGACTGGTTCTAGAGCCTAAGACCTAGAACCAGAGATTAATGATAGGACTGGAATTTAAGAGTTTAGAATGGAATTAAAGGCTAGGGTCAGTAAATTAGACCGTCAGATTAAGGACTGGTTCTAAAAACGGAGAACTAGAACTAGATATGAAGAAATTACGGTCTAAAAAGGGTGCTACGATCTAAAACTGAAAATTAAAACTAATAAAATTCCTAAATCTAGAGACTAAGAACTACGATCGAAAATTAAAACTAAATTCTTACCTAAGGCCAGGGCTGCAGGGAAGGATCTCAGAATTCGGTGTTTGAAGTCATTGCTCGGTCTCTCTTTGTGCTTGTTCTATTCATCGAAATTTTTAATTGCTTGAATTTTTGGAACTCCAAAAAAGATCCAACCCCCTTGGGCCGAATTAAGAAAATGATTTTATAGGTTTTTTTCTAATTAAATGCCATGTTTAAGGCATTTAAATGAATTACGCGTTGGTTTCTTAGTGCTTAATCGCTTTGAGTCGGTCGCCAACTCAGTGAGTGACCGGCAGACTTGCTCAGCGAGTTTCCTAGTTCTAACAATGTTAGGACTAATTGTGCACCTGATGGGACGTGCACAATCTGATTAAGTGTCTCTTCCGAAGTGTTTAATCAAGGAAACTTAGGGGTCAAGGACAGTAAGACTAGGTCGGGCATAGGCCAATTGCGTGCCAATGGTAAAGCGCTCAATCTGATTGCGCATCTGGTATCAGGCGCATGATCGAGTCTAGAGATGGTCTGGGAAAGGAAGTCAGGTCTTGAAGGGGACTGATTGCATGTGTGTGGTTTGGCGTGCAATCAAATTTCACATGTGGTTTTAGGCACGTAATTCGGGGTTGTCCGAGTCCGAATCGGGTCTGAAATGCTAGACTATAGTTCAGTCTGTATTTTGACTATATACTATTATTTCAGTATATAGTCTCCCTACATTGGGATCTGAGTCACAGCGCTATTATTTCAACTTGTGTTTAGTCATGTACTATTATTTTAGTGCATGGTCCCCGCGTTAGGGTTATGGGGCCTAAGCCACAGAGCCATTGTTTCAGCCTGTGTCCAACCATATACTATTATTTCAGTATATGGTCCCACATTAGGGCAAAGGGTCTGAAATGTAAGACTATTATTTCAGTCTGCATTTCAACTATATACTATTATTTTAGTATATAGTCTCCCTAAGTTGGGACCTGAGCCGCAGCGCTATTATTTCAACCTGTGTTTAGCTATATACTATTGTTTCAGTTCATGGTCCCCGCATTAGGGTTAAAGGGGCCTGAGCCACAGAGCTATTGTTTCAGCCTGTGTTCAACCATATACTATTATTTCAGTATATGGTCTCACATTAGGGTTGATGTCAAAGTTTGATCGAACAGCTTTGTATATTCCGAGAGGGCAAAATGGGGGTGTCTGCAGATGCCCCTCTTCGATGCGCTCTTGCGAAGTAAGAACGCGTCGAAGAAGTAGACACCCTTCACTCAAGGTGTCTTCTCGTTTCTCTTGGGAATTCACAATTGTGAACTGGGGATGCTGACATGGCATGCTTAGCTTTCTTATCAAGCTAGAATATAGCATTTGAGAGCCCAGTGGTAGCTAACGAAAGGCGTGTTCCATGCCATAGATGTCCAGGGGCGATCCCGTCGTGTATCGCGACCCGCTGTCATAGATAGTCGACGGGAGAAGTCAGCGTATCTTATTCCACAAGTGCAAGGGGCATCCCGTCGTATGGCACGACCTGCTGTGAGTGATAGTCAAATAGAAAGGAGAAACACCAAATCCTAATCTGTGGGTGTAAGGGGCATCCCACCACATGATTAATTCGGTGGTAAATTGGCAAAAAACATGGCTTTTGAGACGTCGCTGAGCAGATCCACTGGTATGAGATTTATGGATCCGGCCGTTTATGTGGTTGTCAAGACGACACTTGGCATGTCGGATACTCCATCTTGCCTTCTCGACGAATACTGATGATTGTCTCTTATGAGAGGACTACAGTGATTCGCGAGTCGAGAGAGATGGGTTTTGAAAATGTTTTGACTTAATCACAGCTAACTATAATTTATAGGAAATATCGAGTAATTGAAAGGTGGGTAGTACTTACCGAGCGGTGATACTTACCTAAATTGCGTGCAGCTTGGGTAGTTCGTGATGGGACTAGTGATGTTGTAGTGTCACAATGGGACTTTGGGGATTTCTTCTCTTTCTTTTTGGCTGTTGTAGTAGGGACTTGGTGGTCCTTATGTGATGTAATATCTTGAAGAGGTGATGTCGTGATGGGGCATTGGAGGTTTCTTCCTTTTGCGGGCTAGGTGAGTCCTAGTAGGACGTGGAGATTCTGGCAGGGCGTTCGTGTTGAGACTTGGCTTTGGTTGGGTGTGATGGGACATGGGAGGAGTCTTGAATCTTCATGCATTTCTGCAGTGGTAGTGTGTTGAGTAATTCGGGAAGAGGGCTCTTCGCTTTAGCGATGGGATATTGGTCAAACTTTTTCGTCTTTTTCATATGGCATGGCAGGTGTTGTTTGGGCTTTTCGGGTAGTGATGTTTGTGATGGGATGTCAGTTGAGCGTAGTTAGCGGGTGGGATGCTAGTAGAGTATTCGTGCGATAGGTGTGTTCTATTCTTTCTTTGGCAGATCTTGAGTTATGTAAGGTCATGTTGTGGTTGCCCCGTGATTGGCTTAATTTTTTGTAGCGGCGTGCCTGCATTTTTAGGAGATTTTCTTTTAGGTTTTTTTTTCTGATAGGACATGAGGACATGGCTAATTTATTGCGATGGGGCTGGATATTAGAGTGGTATCATGTGTGTGTATCTTATCGTGGTGGGACGTGTGTGACAGGGTTACGCGATTGGATAGGGGTAAGTGGAAAGTGACTTTGATCGTGAGGAGCGGAGTAGTGTACTGGTTGCTTTCACTGTGTCGCGATAGGGGGTGTCATTCGTGTCGGTAATATGTGTGTCCTGTCGCGATGGGACAGGGGGTGATGTCAATGCTCCCTTCTCATGTAAGGGTACGCGATGGGACAGGGGAATTTTGGCCACAATGTGATAAAAGGTGCGAGGGTGTAGATTTCGTCCAAAGTCAGGTATTGCGTGCCTATTTTAGGTCGCTCAATATGATTGTGCGCCTATTTTCGGGCATGCAATCTCAGGCTTTAGGGGCTCTTTACGTGTATGTGAGTGTGTGTGTGTGTGTGTGATCGTATTATGTGCTATAATCAAAGCACGTGATCGAGGCATCACTAGGTCAGTGTACGGGCGACCTTTCGTATTGCTCGGCCAGAGTCGGTCGTTTAATCGAATTGAGTGGTCTATAGTCTGCGCGTGATCAGAGCATCGCGTCGTTGGCGCGGGTGATGGTTTCATTGAGCGCTTTGGTCTTAGCGCATGTTTTGAATTGTGCGCTGTGTGTGGCACGTGATCGAGTTAAACACATATGTCTATGCGCATGATTGGGTCCATACTCTATATAAAAGAGGGAGACTTCATTTGTTTTTCATTATCTGGTTTAGTCTCGAGTTTTGACCTTTATGAATGTCTTGTGTTCTAAAATTCGTGTTTTAGTGATATTGTGTGATCCAACCATCCAATTGAGATGTCGTTTCCTCATATGTTTATTATTTCATGTGATCTTAGCCCTGAGGTGATGCTCAGGACGTCATTATTCTTGGAATGGGCGGTATTGGGAATGAGGGCGCTAGTCTTCACATCGATCCCTTTTAGGGAGCAGTGAAGGTAGCGTTGAGGAGGTGGCGACGGAGGAGGTAAAGATGGCGGAAGAGAAGGTGTTGTAAATGGAGGGATGTGTTCCCTAACCAATCCTCCCTGAAGCCTCCGATTGGACGCTCCAAGTTTGGTGGTAATCTTTCTAACGCCTCTGATTGGGCGTTCTGCTCTTTGCTTTGTGTCGATTTTGGGTCTCCGATTTTCATTTTGGATTGTAAGTTAGGTTTTCGTTTTGGGTTGTAAGTTCAGGAGGTATGCCTCCGGTGATACTTGTACAATTTTAAATTTTAAATAAATGGGCATTTCTTTTGTTTCATTGTTCTTGTTTATTGATTTAAACTTATTAATGGATTATTTAGACTTATTTGATTTATTTTAGTTTAGGATTTAATTCGGGTTAGTATTTTTTTTTTCGAGATTAGTTTGTCATTTTATGGAATTGGTTTAGAGGTTTTACTTGGTTCTGACAGGTTTGTCGGAGGCATTTTTTTTTGTCCCTCACAAGCCAGAATCTCATTCTTAGAAAGTTTTTAAATTTAAGGTTTAAGGTATTTTGTTTTGGTCTTTTGTTTGACTTGAGATGACACTTGTTAGAAGGTGTGAGTTTTTTTCTTCTCAAAAGTTCTAGATGGGTGTTAAGTGTTTAAATCTTATTGGTTTATTTACTTGCTTTGAATTTGTTTTTTTGTGGGTGAGTGTTGCATGATTATTGGTTTATCTAGGTTGTCATGGATTGTGGTCTTTCAAGGGGGTACGTGTTCGGTTTTAGATTTAATTAAACTGGAAGGGTTTTCAAAATGTGACACTTGTCTTTTTTATAATTTAGGAGGTATAGCTTATAAATGTGTGAGCCAAAGGGCTTTGGGTTCTTATTATTTTGAATTTCATTAAGCTTAGGATTAAAAGTTTTAGGGCATTTTTGTTTGATTTGTGATTTTGGGCGTTTTTATTCATTAATGTCTTTTGTTCCTCTCTATTTTGTATCCCGGGTATTGAATCCGAGGAGTTATGGTTATTAAATAGATTATTGAGAATGGACAGGATTGGGAATGCAAGGTAGCAGTTGAATTGCTACCATGCTAAGGGAAGAGGTGGAGGAGAAAAAGGTGGTAGAAAGAAAACCCAAGTGTAGATACCCCATTTTGTCTTCTCGGAATATATTTTCTTATTCGGTCAACTTTTGACCCTTTTTAACCCTGATATGGGAACCATGCACTGAAACAATAGTACATGGCTGAACACAGGCTGAAACAATAGCTCTGTGGCTCAGATCTTGACATGGGGAGACTATATACTGAAACAATAGTATATAGTTGGAATACAGACTTAAATAATAGTCTTACATTTCATTCTAGAGACCAAACCCGGACAACCCCGAATTAAGTGCCTGAAACCTCGCACGTAATTCGATTGCACGCCACACAACAAACGCCCAATCAGTCCCCCTTTTAGACCAAACTTTCCTTCTCAGACCTATCCGAGACTCGATCACGCGCCTGAAATCAGACGCGCGATCGGATTGAGCGCCACAAAACTAGCGCGTAATTGGCCTATGCCCGACTTAGTCTCACTATCCTTAACCCTTAAGTTTCCTTGATTAAGCGCTTCTGAATAACTGCATAATCAGATTGCCACCTCCCATTACGCACGCAATTAACCCTAATTTCCTTAGGACTGGGAAACTCGCTGAGCAAGTCAGCCAATCGCTCACTGAGTCGGTGACCGACTCAAAGCGATTAAGCGCCAGAAAACTTATGCGTAATTCAGTTAAACGCCGAAACCAGAGAACTCCGAGGACAAACCCATAGAGCAACCTAGTCATGATTTTGAGATTCAAGCTTCGAATTTTTGAGATTTATCTCCGCAGCCCCGACCCTAGGTAAGGATTTAATTTTTTTATTCACGACCATGGCCTCTAATCTCTAGATCTAGGAATTCTATTAATTTTTATTTTCATTCTTAGACTGTAGCACCCCTTTTCGGACCGAAATTCTATATATATGGTTCTAGTTCTCTGTTTCTAGAACCAGTCCTTAATATATCGGTCCGATATACCGATTCTAGGCTTTAATTCAGTTCAAAAATATCGATCTACAGTCCTATCATTAATTTCAAGTTCTAATCCTTTGATTCCGAACCAGTCCTTAATCCTACGACCTGATTTCCTGATTTCGGACCCGAATTCAGTCCTCAAAATTTAAATTATAGCTTTAATTCTCTATTTTCAATACTTTCAAAAATCCTAAACATTAATTCTAGTTTTATAATTCTAGTTTATAATCTAATTCATAATTGCTATTCTAAAATCAACTCTGAAAAGTCCAAAATACTATTTTACGGTCTAAAATTCAATTTATCTTTAATCTCAGCCACCCGATTTGCCCACGGGAGCTTACGGAGGGTACTCAAGAACGAGGCCAATCCTCCTTAGCATAGCAGGCCCAAACCCTTTTTGTTTAGGAATTTTAGAATTAATTAATTGCTTTAGTTCTATACTTTTAGTATAATTTATTAGTAAGTTTATTTTATTTCAGCATGTTTAATTAATTAAGTGTCTTAAATCATAGTATGATTGACTCATCTCTTTAAATATGAATTTAATTGATCAATTCCTTGCTTCAATTATAATTTAATGGAATTAATTTCGTTGCTTCAATTAGATTTTTTTAGTATAGTCAATTCATTGCTTTAATTAGAGATTTTTATAAAATCAGTTTATTTGTTTTATTCAGATTTGGTAAAAATTAGTTTATTCGTTCTAATGGGATTTAAATAGCATTAATTCCTTTGCTTAAATTAGAGTCTCAGTAAAATTAGTCTTTTATTCAAATCAGAGTTCAAACAAGACTATTATAATTGCTTTAGTAAGAATTTCAATAGAATTGTTATACCTGATTTAATCAGAATCTTAATATAATTGGTGTGCCCGAACTAATTAGAATTTCACCAGAACTATTACACAAGCATTCCTTGTACCAATAGGAGACTGAAACTAACTGGACTTTTAGTAGTATTAGGAGGCTACTATTGATTAGACTTCTAATAGAATTAGGAAATCAACATTAACTGGACTCCTAACCGGATTAGAATAAATTTATATAATCAAATTCATAACAGAATCAGGGAAGTCTAAACTGACCAAAATTATAACCATAAAGGGAAATAAAAACGAAATTAAACTATCTAACCCAAGGAAACGAATGCTGCTAACATTCGCAGGCAGACGATTCAGTATAGAAGTAACCCACAGCCACTCTTAAATGTGATCATTGACGTGTTGCAGCGTCGATAAATATCTGTAGCTGTCGATCGCAATAAATTAGAATACCCCTTTATTTTTAATTATTCCAAATGTCGCATCGCTAGAGTCCACCAGGACAGAATTGGAAGCCACTAATTCAATGGGAACCGAGAGGAACCCAAAAAAAGCACCCACCAACAGACTGGCGATCGCGATGGGACACTTTTACAAACTCTTTTTTTTAGATAGTTAGTTTTTATTTTATTTCCCTATTTTTTTCTCTGCATCGTGTCATTTAGATTCTCTTTTAAATACATGAATCTTTGCCAAAGACTCGAGATGTCTGATATACGAAGAGTAAGTTTAGGAGACCCACCACTGTGGGGGTGTCATGACAACCCCATGTATGGAGAAGAACAGTTTCATAATTCTAGCCCGCGACAACCTAAAATTAATATGGCTGGTGAGCAAAAGAACCCCTTCTCTACCCCATACACCTGGAACAATCATGATGGGAGAGATGGGGGCATCGGATAAAACCTTACCCCTCAACAAATCGTAGAACTCAGTATCCAAAGAATACAAAGAGGAGATGACGACTCCAAAGAATTGCTTCGAGGGTTGGTCGTCGCGTACAAAACCATTAGGTCACAATAATTTTCAGAAGAACAAGAGCGACAAGAGAGGCCACCGTCCACCCCGAGCACGGTGTCACCCCGCGCCACCTCACTGAGACAACCTGCCCACACATTATTCAACGATGACCCTCTAGACAAGGTTTGCTCACGAGTTGCTCCAAAAGACCGCACCATTAAAATTGAAGATCTCCCTAAAATGCTCGATGAGTACATGGCCAAGCGAGAGCATCCCGGACACTCATTCGGATTTGATAAATTTTGTTGGGACATCGAGTTTAAATTACCGATAGGATTTAAGCCACCAAAGTTTACTAAATATAACGGCACCGGAAATCTGAATCATCACTTGGCTCTCTTCTGTAATGATTGTCGACCCATACATGATAATCAAGGACTTCTCATTCACTATTTCCAACGTTCGTTAGAAGGAGAAGCTTTAGATTGGTTTGCGAGACTCTCGCTTTATAAGATAGAAACCTTTGACCAATTAGTCGGTCAATTCCTAGACCAATACAAACACTTGATCCAAGAGACAGTTAGTCTCAGCGATCTAATGGCGGCCAAGCAAGGACCTGATAAAGAATTCACTAATTTCATCACCAGATGGAGAAAATTCGCTGCTAGGACCGGCACTTCAATGAAAGAAAAGGACTCGGTTGATATTATTATCGACAACACTAGAGAGCCGTTAAAGAGCGCACTTGTCATAAGTGACTACCCTGAGTTCACTACACTCCACTCTAGGGCATCCCGATTAGCGTGGCACATTAAAGGTGGAGATCTCGCGTTATCCATAGTCACATCAAAAATAGGCTCTTCCAATGAATCGAAATTGAAAAATAATAAGAAAGTCTTAGGAACTGAGCAAGTTAACATCGTTACCAACCAAGAGCAGAACTCTAGTAACAGAAACTTCTAGCCACGAAATTTCGAGCATAACTAAAACCAACAACGATATACCAACCAAAATCAAGGTGCTAGTCAGCATAGATACGCGAACCAAAACCAAGGCCATAATCAAAATCAAGGCCAATACCAAAATAGGAACCAGTACCCTAACACCTATCAAAATCAAAATACGACATGGAGTCAACCGGCCCACACGCCAAATTATAATAATGTACCCCCACCACAGAACTTCAACCCAACCAGAGGCCCTTATCAACCGAGGCGGGAACACTACTCCCCTTTGCCGGATATAATTTCCAATATTTTTTGTCTTCTTAATACTTAGAATCTTCTTTGATTCTCTCAGGAAAAACCTCGCCCATGGCCTGCAAATTTAGACTATAGTAAATACTGTGCCTTCCATCGATATGCGGGACACGATTTAGAAGACTGTTGGGTCCTCAAGGACATGATCTGTGATATGAATGATCGAAATCAAATTGATTAGGAAGCACTTAGAAATCCCAACCCTAGTAATAACCAATCCCAACAGAATTTAAGGATCATAAACAACCCTATGCCAACCACAAGCAAGCAACACCGGCCCAGGTCACTACCATGGATCTCCCTTGTCAGCGTTCCTTCCAGCCTTCTACCTTAATCACTCGCATTCAACCCTCTGCCGCTTCTACCACACCAGCAAAAACTTCTTCACCCCTACATCCCTCAGCCCTGATCACTCGCATCGCCCCATCGAGCCCGCCTTCATATCCAAAGTTTACTCAGATACGAGTCCATTCCTTTAGGGCCAAGAGATCATTCCTCCATCGTCACCCACTAGAACCTTCAATCCCTCCAAATCTTGAACCAATGCCATTACTGTTCCCTTCGTCCGATTCTAAACCCGAGTATGGAGATCATGTTCTCCAGACTACAACCCAAGTTGTCGCATCGGTAGAAAGTGTCACCCATAAGACTCCAAGCCAAGACAATGAAACAACATCGAGCATTCGTTGAATCCGAAAGAAAGTGAGCCAGAGAAACACCCCGACCTGTGAGAGACACTGGTCTCTGCTTTCATAGAAGAGGAAGATTACACCCAGTATCTCCCACCTTGGAACAGTGTCATGCAAGCACATGCTCCGACCCCTAATTTTACTCGCTTCACAAACACATCAACTTCGACTCGTGTCGGGTCTAGCCAGCAACCGACATGCCCGATTCTCAAGTCAGGAACCAATTATCCACCTCCTCCTTCCCCTCGGACTAAGGATTTTATGAGCGTACAACCACTAGAAGGAAATGTGAGAGAAAGAGAAGTCAACTTGCCTCCCCCGCCTCATATCATCTCTCCATCAATCCCTGCACCTCAACCACTCCAACCACCTACACCCAAGGCTTACCGGCTAGGCAAAGAAGTTACACTCGAGTCAGGACAAGAATCTGACCTGCGATACCTCCAGAAGATCCCGACCCAGATATCCATACTAGAACTCATCAAGAAATCACCTAATCATCACCGGTTGTTGATAAGGACACTTGAAGATACGCAAGTGGATGAAGATATGACCCTAGACGAGCTTCATCAAATCGCTTCGGTCATGGCGCAACCCCCGACGCTCACTTTTAAGATGCAGACATGCCTAAAGAGTCACTCCGTGGAAGTGCGGCCCCCATATATCTCACAGTCATAATTAGAGGATTTTTTATACCACACGCACTAGTTGATACGAGAGCGGGACTCAATATTTACCCACTCACAATGTTAAAGACTCTCGAATACACAGAGCAGGATATCAGACCCTACGCACTGTCACTCATTGCCTATGATGGCCCACGTCGTTTCATGAAAATAACTATTAAACTCCAGGTTTGCCTCGAACATGTGACGAAAGACGTTACTTTTCATGTTTCCGATTTTGCTAGTACATACAATCTTATCTTAGGAAGGAAATGGCTAGAGTCCATGAAGGCTATCGCGTCCACATATCATCAATTTGTTAAATTCTCATACGAGGACTCCAACATCTGTATATACGCTGATGCATCCCTCTAGGAGATGGATACTGATTACGCGGCGAGCATACCAACCGCTCATGATTTTGTGCTAAACACAGGTCACATTCTAAAGACCAAAACCCCGGGAGAGGCAACCGTTGTAGAAATCTATCCCCCTGACCGTCCTAGTTCTCCCCCAATGCGTTAACAAAACTTAGTGAGGAGAGAGGTCAGTCCAGACCGCGCCAAACTTTATGACATCAACCCCATCGCGACAAAATGGTAGTATCTCATGTACCAACTTGGATATGTCCCTCACACCGGACTCGATAAGAATAAACAAGGTCGCATAGGACCTATAGTCTCAACGAAAATATGTAAACACATGGGGTTAGGTTATCGATCGAATGGCTCACAAGCTAACTTATGTCCTACCTCACCGAAATGGTCTCTATATGACCACTTCGTCTATGGGACCACTGAGAAAGCTGACGTGCCAAAGCGTAAGGAGGTGTCCTTCACCAAATCCCAAGAAATAGAAATTGAACATATGGCCAAAGCATTTAGTGACTTGACAAACCTCAACGATGACATTGATGAACCGCTCGAAGGAGTCAAACCCTAGTTTGATCTCAAAGAGTCCATAGAAAAGAGAAGAGAAGAACCTCTAAGAACCAAACCACAATTAGAAGATTGGGAATCTACCGATGACAAAGACTTTCATATAGCTGCCATAAAGATGACGAAGAGCACTTGCACTCAACGTGGGGAGAGGATGACACCCCACAAGAGAATCTTAACCCGTATAGCATCTGCCTCGGCCTTAGCCTTGGAGGGTGTGAATGCCTGTGGGATTCCCCTTGTATCGTTCACCCTTGCCAGCCACGCTGCAGGGCATGCACTAGTATATTAGAACATTTTGCCAAGTGGACCCGACATCCTACGACGGAGAAATCAAACCATTCCAACCTCTACCATTTGGAAACACTCAACCCACTTTTATAGAGTTCAAAGAGGAACTCGAACTAGATACTTCTACATCCCCAGGTTTATCACAACTCCAAACATTTTGGAAATCTCTCGAAGAGGAATAACAACCTCTCTTGAGTGATGACAAAGACTACTGGATAGATCTCCCTGCACTCGAGTTAGTTGAGCGAGCTAATTTAAGACTTCAAGTGTTATCAGATCAAGAACGTGAGTTTGATACCATCTTTGATTCTAATCTAGAGGGATGGGAATGCCCTTGGGAATCCCCATGCATTCTTCACCATTATCAACCTCGCTACCGAGCATGCGCGCTCATTCCAACGTATTATGAAGATCAAGGAAAGGAACTCACTACTCCTGAGGATCCTTTGGTAGACTCCCCTCAGCAGGAAGAACAATATCATTACAACCCAGAAGCGGATGGTTCGATCGATTATGATCTCCTGAGTTTCTTCAATGAAGAGGCCATTAATGTGATAAAGGAAATCTGAACATCAGTGCCACTATCACCCGCGTCACTTATTCAAAAGGTCTCATTAGTTGAGGACTCCAAAAAAAAAATGCCAAATTTACAACAAGTCTACATTTCTCGAAGGATCGTCCGAACGACTCAAGCAACCGTCTCGCTCCCTCAACTAGAGGAAGCAACTCTCCTGGCGCCCCTTAAGGCGACAGACCCCGTACCATATTTATTGTCAAAATTCAAAAAAATAGAAAAAATACCCTAAAAATTCAAAAATGCAAAATCCAAAAAAACCAGAAAACTTCATAAAGAAAGGGAACTCTTCATCCAGAACCAAATTTGTGTCCGACAAGGAGACTCTTCTCCTAAGGTTTCTAACCTATTCCCCACACAAGGACGTAAAGCATCCCAGCTAAACAACAAGTCAGTGATCATACCACATGAGATACTTCGTGACTTTGAGAGAAGAATCAATAGCCTTGACCTTTACCTTACCAAAGACCTCTCTATTATAAATTGTGTCGATGAGGGGTTACCTTTCGCAAATTCAGGTTCCCAGTGTAGTAACTTCGTAGTATACGAACTTACCAAGGACGAAGAAAGAGCATCAGTTGCCGAGGAGGCACTGGACTTCCCACGGGTTATCAAGTGTTTCGATGAGCAAACCCAAGCTGCCGCAAAACCCATGGAAGAACTTAACTTTGGCACTGAAGAGAAACCTAAGAAGCTATTGATTAGCGCAACGCTTAGCTCTAAGGAACGCTAACAAATTACACAAGTCCTGCAAGAACACCTTAACTCTTTTGCATGGTCCTATGAGGACATGCCCGATTTAGACCTAAGTTTAGTAAAACATCGCCTTGTCTTAGAACCTGATGCAAAGCCTATTAAGTAAAAACTCCGTAGGATGCACCCACAAATTTCCCTCCAAGTCAAAGAAGAAGTCGACAAATTACACAAAGCCAACTTTATTCGAGTCGTTCTTTACCCTAAGTGGGTCGCCAATATAGTACATGTCGCCAAGAAGGACGACAGAGTACGAGTTTGCATCAATTTCTGAAACCTCAACCAGGCATGCCCAAAAGATGACTTCCCATTTCCACACATCGATACTCTAGTTGACATCACCGCGGGACATGAGATGCTATCCTTTATGGACGGCTTCTCTGGATATAATCAGATCAAATTAGAAAAGTCTGACCAAGAGAAGACTTCTTTCACCACAGCATAGGGAACTTACTGCTACCTCGTCATGCCTTTTATGGTCAAGAACACAGGAGCCACGTATCAGCACGCCATGATGGCTATCTTTCATAACATGATGCATAAGTGTGTAGAAGTCTACGTCGATGACATATTGGTGAAGTCCCAAACGCGAGTAAGACATGTTGAAGCACTCCGACTAGTTTTACAGAGAGCTAAGAGATACAGCTAAAAATGAACCCAAAGAAATGTGTTTTCGGAGTTACCTTCGGAAAATTACTTGGTTTTTTAGTTAGAAAGCGAGGGATCGAATCTGACCTTGCAAAAGTCAGAGCCATCCTCAAGATGCCACCTCCCAATAACATCAAAGAATTATGAGGCTTGATAGGAAGATTACAATTCATCAGAAGATTTATCTTTCCGCATTCAGACAGATGCGATCCTTTTTACAGACTGCTTAAAGGAGGGGTTGAATACAAATGGGATGACCAGTGTCAGCAAGCCTTCGACAATATCAAGAAATACCTCCGTAACCCGCCTATACTATCGCCACCTGTCCCTAAAAAACCCTTGATTTTATACCTCTCAGCGACCGACAAAGCAATGGGAGTAATTCTGAGACAATATGAAGAAGACGGCAAGAGAGAGAGGGCTATCTACTACCTCAGAAGGACAATGGTCGAGTACAAACGAAAATATACTCCGATGGAGAAGACTTGCCTCACATTAGTGTGGGCCTCGACCAAATTGTGACACTACTTCAGAGCACATAAAATACTAGTACTAGCCCAAATGGACCCTCTGAAGTATGTATTCGAAAAGCCCGCAATATCAAGAAAGATAGCGCGCTGGTATATGCTCTTGCAAGAATTCGACATCACTTACGTCAGACAGAAATCAATCAAAGGGCAGGCAATTGCTGATTATCTCGCAGATCTCCCACTCTCGAATGATGAACCCATACACGTGGATTTTCCCGGTGAAGACCTATTCACGGTTCATAACGAAGAGCCCGACAAGACCTCATGGACCCTTTATTTCGACGGCGCTCTAAATCACAAAGGAAAGGGCATCAAGATAGTCCTCCTAAGCCCAGAGGGAGTTGTCATATCAAAAGCTTTTCAACTCGATTTCTGTCACTAACAATGTCGTAGAATATGAAGCTTTTATAGCGAGACTACGAGCAGCACTATAATTAGGTGTTAAACAGTTAAAAACCATCGGTGATTCCAAACTAGTAATTTCACAAGTCATAGGAGAATGGAAAACTAAGGAAAGGAGACTAATGACATACCTAGAAATATCTTAATATTTAGTAAAGAAATTTGAACGAATCTCTCTCATGCACATCCTTAGATTGGAAAATGAGCTCGCTGATTTCTTAGCCACGCTAGCCTCGATCATCCAAATACCTGTCAGACAAAATACCAAGGCCTTCTTCATTGAAAAGCTAACAGTATCCGCCCACGAGGTAGCATGGACCGTCAAGAGAGAAATGCCCATCCTCCCTATAAGTACAGAACCAAAAGGAGCAATTGTCCCAGAAAATCACGTTAAGGCAGAAACCGAAGTCGCTATGTTTAGATTTGAAAAATCACCGATTGACGATGGACAACCATGGTATTTCGACATCTGGAACTTCTTGAAACATCAACACATTCCTCCATACACCACAAAGATTGAACGGAAGACTATAAGGAATCGATGGGCCCGATTCTGCATACTCGGTGAAACATTATATAAAGAGGCCTTCACCAAAGGTGTACTGCTACGATGTGTTACGACCGCCGAAGGATAGTATATCATCAGAGAAGCACATGCCAGTACTTGCGGCGCCCACTCCGGTAGACAGAGACTCGCCGACCAAGTTACACGATAAGGTTACTTCTAACCGACAATGATCAGAGATTGCCACCTCTACGTCTAATCCTGTAAGAAATGCCAAGAACACGCCGCACTCATCAAAGCTCCATCAATTGCATTAAACGCTATGACCTCGCCATGGCCATTCTCAATGTGGGCCTTCGATATTATTGGACCCTTCACAGACATGGTTCGAAACACTCACAAGAACACGTTTATCCTTACAGCAACCGAATACTATACCAAATGGGCTAAAGCTGAATCCTATGTCAGAATCACCACTTCAACACTCATGAGGTTTATCATTCGGAATATCATCACCATATTTGGAGTACCCAGGATGTTTTTCACTGACAATGGACAACAGTTCATCACGGAGAAGATGAAGAAGTTATGCAAGAAGTACGGAATCGATTTACACCACTCATCACCGCTCTACCCTCAAGTCAATAGACAGGCAGAAGCTACGAACAAAATGCTGATTCGAATTCTAAAATGCACAGTAGAAACAGGCAATAGAGCCGACTGGCCTGAACGACTAACAGAAGCACTCTAGGCCTATGGGACCTCTCTTCGTACGGCCACTGGCCAAACTCCCTGCCTCCTTACCTACGAGATGGAGGCAGTCCTATCATATGAGATACAAGTGCCATCCTTATGCATTCGACTCGATGATGAGCTATCCTTAGGCGAGAGGAGAATTGCCCTACTCACGCAGCTAGAGTAGCTTGATAAAATATGTCTAAGGGCAGCTGATCACGCTCAGGTATATCAGAGGAGAGTGGCCAGGGCTTATAATAAGAAAGTCCTCAAACGGACCTTTAATATTGGAGAACTAGTCTTGAAGAAAATTATTCCTTCCAAGCACGCCCATCCGAAAGGAAAACTGAAACCGAACTAGGAAGGCCCATATGTCATAACAGCTACATACCCTGGAAATGCCTATAAACTGGCAAACCAAGACGGGGAAGAACTCCCTAGTCCTTAGAATGCCATGTACCTTAAGAAATATTACCCTTAACCCCGTGATCGCCACATCCCATGGTTAGATACTTATACTTATCACCCCCGTAATCGTCACAACTCATTCATTGGTCGTACACCTTCAATTCTCAGAATATCCTTAAGACCTCCGATTTATTGCCCGCCTTTTCTTGCTCGAGCAATTTGATCAAAGGACTAGTGACCTATCTAACGTCTTTCAAAAGCATAAGTAACACTTGATCCTCATTTTTCTTCCCCCGCCACTGGAGGAGACGTTAGAGCAAAAAAAATGAAGATGTTAGGTTCAATCAAAACTCATTATTCTTGCACTAGAAGGATTCTTTCAAAAATATACGCATTTACACATCCAAAAAGAAATCGAGTGAGAGCATTACGACGAATGAACAAGTCAATAAGCTCAGGGAAGCATAAGCAGACCGTGAGGACATCTCTGGTAATCTCACTAGAAGTGTATAAGCAAGCTGCGAGGGCACCCCTGATGTCCCCATACTATTAGATGTCATCGTAAGGTGGCGGGAGGAGGATAAACTCCTACTAACCAAAGAATATGAGATTTTGATGGTGCCGAAATATGACGAAGAGCTCGATCATCACATCCCATATCCCTCTGAGAAAAAGACTGTTACCTACCCCTTTTGGAAAGCATTAGATACAAACTACTCCTCGCACCACTGAGCCTTACCTCCCTCTGCTATTTTTATTTTTTAGACAATAAATCAGAAGCCTTGCAAGATATTCCTAGAAATGAAACTGAAAACTAATGAATGACGACTGGCACAATTACCTACTATACATACCATACTTCTCCCTAACAACCACGTGATACGATGACCACCACCCTAGGATAGACCCCATATACAGCTAACCTAAGCAAAGAGACCTCCCCGGTTCGGTGACAGTACCGATCAGCTTTTTCTTCAAAACTAACTTACCAAATACCCATGACTGCTTATAGACCCAAAGGGCTCCCCGTGAAACTCGAAAAAGCTCCATTGCATATTGACGCTAGGGCATTTTTTTTAGATTGGAAGAAGAATCATATTAGAAGTGCCGGCTTGTCCACAAAGAAGATAAGAAATGATGAAGTTACCCTCCAGAAAGCGCTACCGAAGATACCATACTGCCTATCCTACCACGCTCCTACACTGGGGCATTTTTATTTTTATTATTTTATTGTTTCTATTCTAGCCATTTGCTTTCCCTGTTGCATTATTTTCATTTAAAAAAAAAATGAAAAAAAAAATGAAAAAAAGAAGATGAAGAGAGAGAGCACATCTATCTTTTGCTACCAGACTCTGGTCTGAGACACTTACCCCACTTAACAACTAGCAAGGGGGTGAACAAAACTACTGACAACATTACTCTCACATGTGCAGATATGAGGCAACCTTCAACCGTCAACGGGCCAGCTAAGGAAGCATCCAAGTCCCAATGACGATCGATGGCGCTAAAGCAAAAAAAAACAAAGCAAAAGTAGACACAAGAGGTAAGTAAAAGAAAAAGGAGGCAATCAAGTACATCTAAAATCAAAAATCTCTTTATATATATATATATATGTATATATATATATATGTCAAAATCTTTTCATTTCTTTGTTTACACTTGTCACTGGGCCATCCCCCTATATATACAATACACAAATACTATAGATACAAAAACACACCCACACACACCTACTCCCTACGCTGCCGCTGGGATGGCTGAGCACTGTTGTCCCCAGTATCATCAGCTCGAAGGTCTGTAGACTGGTCCTCTGAAAATACGATCCCAATACCCAGAGTCGACGGAACCTCTAAGCGACGAGGCCCTGCCACAGATCCTCCCTCACTCTTCTGGCTAATAGACCACCTCGATCAAGAACGAGGAGGATACCCCGCCAGAATATCACGAATAGCCAGATTCCTACGACCATCATCCCTGATACGGTCATGTGACGTGTGACGAGACTGTCCAGCCAAGGAACCTGTAGCCCTCGACTCCGACCCATCAAGCTGACGAGCCAGCCTATGTATACCCCGCTCACTCCTCGCTAAATGATACTGCAACCGATCTAGGATCACCTGCATTTTCGCTCGCGTCATATGACGTGCCGCCTCTAATGCCTCAGTTTGAGTCCTCTATGTGACCATCATCTCAATGACCAGGTCCTCCCGACTCTGTGTCTCCCCAAGGACTCGTCTCGCCTTGGGAGTGGCGGGCGCTCGCGCTGCCTCTAAACGCGCCTCCTCAAGCTGACGAACCTGCATAACCCTGCCAAGTCAAGTGAAAGCTAATATATATGCATGAACAAACTAAGGAACTTTGAAAAAGGGGAAAGAACCATACCAGATCCAGCCTCTTCCTCAGGAGTCACTCAACTGTCTCAGCAGTCACTGGATCAGCAAGAGGCACAGGAGGAACAGCAAACGTAGGCGGCTACAACAAGAATAGATAAATACATCAGAAAAATACTATAATGACAATTAAACTATAAACACAATAACCAAAACATACCTGAGTACAGATAGGAATAGACTCCAGAGGGGGAGCCTTGGGGGCGAAATCCAGAATAGCCTGCATAAAGAACCAAATAATCCAACACAAGATATGTCAGAACAAAATAAAGATGGAATAACTAAAACAGAATTACCCCACATCAAAAGAAACTTTACCTACCTCTTTGGACGTAGAGAAGCAGCAGTCGCCTCCCTCATCTGAAGATCCTCGACAACCTGACGCTGAAATACCACATGATATTAGTAAACTACTAAGAAAGCAGAACAACGACACCCAATAAACTAATGCAATAACATAAACCAGGCGAAAGATTGAATTGAACTTACGCAATGATATAGCTCAGCCCGAAGCTGAGCTATCGCTGGATCCTCCCAACTAGAGGAAGCAAATGAAGACAAATCAAATGACGGAACGGGACCGCTGGCAGCCAACTCGTCCCTCTACAAATAATAATAAACATATCAATTGGCAAGCTCATAATGCTAACAATCAAACAAAATCATACTTAGGAAGACACTTACCAATCGGTCAATCTCAGAACATAGACTGGCCGCTATCTCTCGGTCCGCTAGCTGCTGACTGCGATAGACATCCATCAGGACTGCCTAACAAGCAACCTCACCCTCCCTCTCAAACTGTCTGAAAAAAATAAAATAAAATGAGACACCACAACCATGTGTTAAGACCTGAAAAGTATCACTTTTCACCCCTTAACTTAACCTTTGATTAGACCCTTAGCCATTTAATAAGTTCTTGTTAAGTGTTTTATGTAGGTAATAATCAGCAGTGAAACAAGGCCAGGAATCCTGCTAAGGAGCCTATTTTGGCACCAGAAGTCCCTTAGAAGGATGGACTCTGAATCCAGACCTGGAATGAGCCTCGTGCAGCCCAACTAAGGTTCCCAAGACTTTACAACAACTACTCATGCAGCTCTCACGAAGCTCAAGGGTAGAACACATCGTGCAGTCTCACGCAGTTCAAAGCAGACCTCTCTCAACCTCGTGTAGTTCGCTCAGAACGGCTGACGAGAGAGAGCTTTAGGAGACTCGCGTTGTCACACGGGTCAAGCGGATGCAATTATCGAAGAGAACTCTCGCGCTTCGCCATTCAAGAAGAAAGCATCCTCGCGAAGACGGAGCCATCCTCGCGAAGATCAGTCAAGACATGAAGCCTCACGCAGTTCAGAACTCCATAAAGCCTCGCGAGGAAACTCGCGAAGTCCATTGAAGAGAAGTGCTTGCGAAGTTCTTGTGCTATTCAAATCTGTCCTCGCGAAGATCAACCCAGCGATCGCACAGCTACCTTGCGACTGCTTGAACTCCAACCCCGCGACATCTGAGGCTTTGATGTCTACTCAACCTCGTGACTGCCTGAAGAGCAAACCAAGGCAACCTCGCGACAGTTGAAGCTTCAATATCAAATCATCCTCGCGAAGAGAAATTGCTACCATGCGACAAGTATGGGAAACAAAGGGGCTACCTAGCGAAGCTCTGAACTTCAACTTCCATCTCTTCAGTAGAGGGCCTTCTGGGAATTTCTAGCGATTAGGGCACGTACTCCCACGCTCAAATCTCCGTGCACGTGCCCCAAGGCATCCAAGGATCACTATTCGACCACGTGGCATCGTTAAAATTAGGGTTTCCCTAACCCTAATGTGCCGCCACACCACTGTTATATAAACCCATACTTAGCTTAGGTTTGAGATTCTGAAAATTCCTGGAATAGTTGGGAACACATCTCATTTCTTGGAGACTTGATCTGAGTCATTTTTCTTTTCTTTTTGTAGCTGTAAGTAGTTTTATTTTTCTTTTCCCTTCTCTCCATAGTCCAGCACTTGCTGGTTATGTCTTTGTATGCTTTTTGAACTAGATCAATGGAAGTTCTGTAATAGGATTTGTACTCTGTGGAATTTGTGTTTGAATGTGAGATGCTCTGTGCAAGGCTGCTGCCTTGTGATCCGCCATTGCTTTGGTTGTGATTCAAAGCAATGGAGGACTGATTCTAAGGGCCACTCAGATCCAAGTGACCTGTGTGTCTGGGCTATCATGGTCATATACAGCCTTAGCCCCACCATAGGACCCACTAGATCTGAAATCCCCATGGGAGCTTGAGCTGGTAGCCTTGTAACCATGGTGGTGGCAGCGATATTCTTATTTTGTCTTGGGCTCCGTGAGGAGGATAGCCTATGGGATAGTTTGTGACCATTCAAGTGGACAGGTTATAGCCTTAGGGTGATTCTAATCCACCGATCCAAGATGAATCCTTCTTTACACCTGAGCTTGTAGAAGCCTGGTGGGAGATTGTACAGAGGTAGACTCCCCTACATTTGTATAGATCCGCTATTAGATGTTAGATCTGATCTGGTTATAGAGATTGTAGGCTTGTGACGGGACCATTGTAGCCTCACTCAAGCAATGGACAGCTAGATCGAAGGTTGTACTCAACTCTTGTTGGTTCTATGTGTCTGGGCTTTCATGGTCCTATACAGCCTTAGCCTCACACTTAGAGCTTTAGAGGTTGAGGTTCCCTATGGATTCTTGAGCTGGTAGCCTAGATGAAATAGTGCCTATAATGATTAACTTGTTTTGACCCATCCCTGGATTGTGGTTCCCCTATGGGATAGTCTGTGACCATTCGAGTGGACAGGTTATAACCTTAAGGGATTGAATCATGGCAGAGAGATGGGTTGGATCCTTTCTCCCCAGTGGTGATAATGTAGCCATTGGACAGGATTTCTATAACATTAGATCTGAATCTGAGTTATAAAGCTCCTCTGATCTAGGCTCAATGACATACTTCTCACCCTTTTATATTTATTTTCCACACTCCATCCATCCTCTCAACCCTTTCTGTAGTTTAGAATACCTAGAATAAGTGACCTTAAACTCCCCTCCTTTTTAGGACTGCCGGATCTGTAGTCAGATCTGGAGGGACTACTAGAGATGGCTCCCTTGGAGCCGTAGATCACCTTTCCCTATGGGACAAACTCTTACTTATCAAAACTTGCCACAATGAACCCTGTATCTTGCAGGTTTAGGATTTCTTAGTTGTGCTGATTCCATCCCCTGTTTTATCTTGATTTTAAATTTCTTTTACGACAACCAATAAAGCAAGCACACACTCAGAAATTCGCCAACACCCTGTTAGAGTGACCAGAAGACCAAGTCCACATCATAATAAAAAAAACCGCAAATTAACTCACCAGGAGCCATCGAGCCTCTGCTAATTGAATCCCCAACTCATCCTCCGCTCCCCTGGCCTGAGCGACTGAGGAGGCTAAAGACTACAGCATCTCCTCATCCGGATGAGGAACACACCCCATCCACTCCATCGCCCTTTGGAGAGCGTCTAAAGCCCCCTTCACGCCCGCGGTGAGATGGCCATGCTCTAATGCAGCCCACCTCTCCCTCAAAGCCGATGCTAACTCCGGCCCTCCGATCGCGAAAGAGCCACTCCCATGGAAGGGATGTGTGAAGAGGCGCCCACCACCTAATGCACTAAACCACCGTGCATACTCCCAGGCGTCTGCCTCATCGCACACCCCTCTAACTTTAGTCCCCCTAGCTCTAAAATCTGCTATCTGAAGAGTCATTCACACTGCCAAATTCGCCAGAGGGTCATTATCTCTTCGCCACTGGTATAATCTCTGAGGGACCGACGCGAGAAGTGTGGATCCACTCCACCCTCTCAAAACAATGAAGCCATATGTTCACATCGAAGAGGGGCCGGCCAAACTGAATCACCGGTACCTCCGCATCCTCCTCATCCTCATACGGCCTCTAGATCACCTACAACCAAACAAATGAATCAACCTCTCAATGAAGACCCAGATCCTAAAATACCAAAACAAAAAAAATAACATACACATGACGATCTATACCTACCCTACGTGCATGTCCTCAAAGAGGTCGCGCGCGGTCTAAAGATCCAAAGACCAGCGACGACCCCTCAACGCCTCCCTCCACGCGTGCATCCATGGGAAATCTCACCTCCAATGGAACCCCCGGATGGAGGAAAGCAAAATGATCATATGCCCATAACTGAAAGGAAAAGTAACAACAACAACAGCGACACATAAGGAGAAGCGTTTACCATTAAAAGACCTAAAATTAACTAAGCTAAGGACCCCATGACATTAATTACTTGAAACTCACCTGGATGAACAAAAGGAAACCTCCGATCGATGCGACGCCCTGGCCTCAACGGTAAAGCTGCTCATAGAGATGCGCCAACGCGGCCGCACCCACCGCATAGGTAGGGATTCAATCCAAATCGCCAAGAACCATCAAAAACAACTCGGTGACACATCCCTGAGTCGAAGAAGAGAAAAGTATGGCACCAAGGAAGTGCATCAAGAATGCTCAAAGCACCCTATCCGCAGCTACCCCCAGCTCCACCATGGGCTCCCAACCCACCACTATTGCACAACGCGCCTCATAGGTCGCTTTCACCTCCGTATGGCGCCTCAGGGGGATGAAGCCACTCACAAACGTATCGAAAAACCAAGTGACCCGAACTACAGCTGGCCCCGAGCCACTTGACCTATAGGGCACACCTAAGATCTCCTCACACACCTCTAGATAATGTTCTCACCATCCGCCTTGATCGGCTCACCTCAAAATGAAGACCGTGATGCGAAGACCCTCCGGATTCGACAACATATCCAATCAAGAGAAGCGCCTGATGCTCCTCCCTCCACCTTTTTAAGATCACTGCAATCAAGCCACGATCGACCTGAAAGGGCTCCAACTCCATAACTGGTCCGAAACTGAAAGACACTAGCCGTGCCTGTTGAAACTCTGGCAAGGCACGATACCAAGCATGAGACTCAGCCCATGCCGAGCTGATAGCCAGCTGCAGGGGCTCCTATTGAACGAAACATAAATAATAACAGTAAAACTGACACATACTTATGATGAAAGGCAAACGAATTTTTAAAATTAAAAGCAAGTCAAATATACCCCAAACATAATAACAATTTACAACAAACACACAAAAATGTGATAAGAATAACTAAGTAGAAACATAACCTTCCCCTAGATGCAATCATGATGCATGAGTGAGCACACAATCAATCATTAATGCAGGTTTGACATGAATTAGAAGGGTTCCAAATCCTAATAAGCTTATGTCATCATCTAAGTCACTAAGGAAATGGAAGAACTCTTGCTCATGAGTGCTTACCTGGCCTTGGGCAAAGAAATCCTCCAGCGGGATGTGCCTGCTATTCGGATGCTTCGCAGTCACACCCGAGTGCTCCTCTCCTGCACCCTCAGCTCCCTCACCCGTGGGTATCTCACCCTCAACTCTCTCACCCTCACCCTTAGCAACCCCCTGCTCAATCTCGAGCGCCTCCTCCCTGACTACTGACTGGTCGAACTCCAATACCTCCTCTCTAACTACCTCCCCAACATCCGCCTCCCCAACAACATCAGTCCGAACCTCGGAAGCCTCACCTATCTCAGAAAGGGTAAGATCGTGCCCACCACCACCCTCAAACTCCATCCTAGAACTAAGAGCTCGAGAAACTAAAGAGAACGAAAGAATCGATGTCTAAAACAGACGATCAGATCACGAGATATCACGAAAACACAAAAACTAGAGCGCACGGAAACAAGAAAACCAGAGAATTAGCGACCAAAATGGATCGCGCGACAAAAATGAGAAACTTTATGCCATTTATAGGGAATAGTTGAATCGCGCGCTTAAATCCAAGCACTCAAACCAATTGCACACCAACTTAGAAGCGTTTAATTCAGATTTCCCGACTGATCCAGAGCACGTAATCTAATCATCGCCCGCTCAAACTGACTCGACCACTTGGTTGCGTGTTGCCTTCCAAGCGCATAACCACATCAAGTGCAAGAACTAGCGCGCGTGAATATCAACAGTCACTTCCATAGTAACCACCACCGCCCTATTCCAGCGCCACTCACCTAGCGTTTAATTCAGTTAAACGACCAAACACCGATGCTTAATAACTTCTTGATGCCTTGGAATACGCACTTCAAACTTGGCACGCAATTAATTTAAATGCTCAAAGGAATGCGCGCAATTCCCTGGAAAATAAAAAAGTATACAAATACAAAACAACACTTTCATGGACCTAAACTAGGAGATTCCTAACACCAATTACCGGTCTAAACCATCTCCTTGTCAAGACCAACCCAAGAATACCCCTAACTTGGAGAAATATACGCCCTAAAATGAGCAGAATGCCCCGACACCGTTCACACACCCCAACCAAAGCTAAAAAAAAAAACAAAAAGATGGAAACTTGCTCCAAACTAAGACCAAAGCTAAACACTAATTTTTTATCTCAACTAACACCGATCTAAAACTAAAAAGAATAAATAAATATCACACACAATCCCAATTAATATTAACGCCCCCTTTTTTTGTCTATACACTAAGACCAAACAAAAATGTCCTCATCGTTTATACACTCCAACTAAGTCCAAACTAAATCAAAACAAAATAAATACTCTTAATATGCCCCGATCCAGAATAAATAAATTAAACAAATAAATCTCACACTCCAAATAAATCAAATAAGCTGTAAAACAAACTAAACTGGAATTTATAAAAGAATTAAAATCATAATCACTTCATAAATAATTAAATAATTACAAAACACACCGAGGGCATACCCTCTGAATATACAATTTAAAACAAGAAACTCAAAATCCGCACGTTTAGGCAATCCCTGAATCCGGATTCATTCGGGAAACTAGAGATCTCGGAGAAAGGAGGTGCCCTAAATGAATTCTAGCCGTAATAACCTCTTCCCCTTGCCCCAAGACGGCAGAAAAGAAAGAGTGGCTCACGGAAAGCCACCCAGGACCTGTAGGATCCACCCTTAGGAGCTCGCCTTGGAAACACTAAAAAGGAGGAGCAACTAATGCTGAATCCGCAGAGCCTACCGACGAAAAATAGACATCGGTCACAAGAATTCTGACCATACCTTTCCCTTGACTTTCCTTCCTACCAAATTTTTCTCCTCCATCTCTTCCCTTAGCATGGCAGCAATTCGACCGCTACCTTGCATTCCCAATCCCGTCCATTCTCCAGAGTCCGCACAATAAACGCAATTCTTCGAGTCCAATACCCGGGATACAAACGAGAAGGGAAGAAAAGACATTAATTAATAAAAAATGCCCTAAGAGAATGCTTCAAACTTTTAATCCCAAACTTAAAGTAAAATAAAAATAATAAGACCCCAAAACTTTTGGCTCACACATTTATAAACTATACTCCCCAAACCATAGAATGATAAGTGTTACATCTTTAAACCCTTCTAATCTAATCTAATCTAAACAAAATGCATACCCCCTGAAAGACCACAATCCATGACAAACATAGATGAACCAATAATTACACAACACTTAACCCCCTAAGACACAGATCCTAAGCAAAATGGATAAACCAATAGGATTTAGATATTTAACACCTATCTAGAACCTTTGAAAACTCACACTTTTTCAACCTCATGTTGAACACAAACAAACGACTAAAACTCAAATTGAAATCAAATCTTAAACCAACAAAAACTTTAATTTAAATAATAATAATAAAATTATAATAACAATTCTCTAGAGTGAGACCCTGATTGGTTTGAAAAAATGCCTCCAATTAATCAAATAGAACCAAATAAATTCTCTAAACCAGGCTCAATAAGACGAATTAACATAGAGATAAGCCCTGAATAAATGAATCATAAGAATCCAAACTAAACTAAGACCAAAACTAAGTCAATCCAATCAGATAAATCCAATTAATCCATTAATAAATTTAAATGGATAAACAAGTGCAATAAGAACAAAAGAAATGCCCCTTTATTTATAATTTAAAATTTTACAATTATCACCAGAGGCATACCTCCTGAATTTACAACCCAAAATAAAAACCTAAAACTTTAACCTACAACCCAAAATGAAAATTGGGTTCAAAATTGAGATGAAGCGAGCAGCAGATCCCGCTCGGAGCATCCAATCAGAGACTTCAGGGAGCGTTGGTTGGGAAACACATACCTCCACTTTTTAGTCCTACTCTTCCATCATCTTCGCCTCCTCCACCATCACCACTTCAACGCTGCCTTCACTGCTCCTTAAAAAGGATCGATGTGAAGAGAAGCGCACTCATTTCCAATACCGCCCACTCCCAGGATAACACCATCCACGAGCATTACTTTGGGACGAAGATCATGCAAAATAATGAACATAGGAAGATATGACATCCCAATCGAACGGTTAGATCACCCGATATCACTAAAATAAGAATTTCAGAACATAAAATATTCAAAAAAGATCAAAACTCGTGACTAAATCAGAATGAAAATAAATGAAAGTTATGTTGCTTATATAGAGTACGGACTCAATCACGCACCCGAACACGTGCGCTTAACTCAATCATGCGCCACTCACGTGGCGCGCAATCCAGAACACGTGCTCCGATTATCCCATCGCGATCAAGACTTTGGACGAAATTTACATCCCTCAAGACCCTTTTATAATTTTGGACGAAATTTACATCCCTCAAGACCCTTTTATCCCATCGCGATCAAGACTCTCCCGTCCCATCGCGTAGCCTCATAGACTATCCCGACATAAAAGAAAGACCTATTCACCCATCCTATAGCATCAATCATCCCCTAATCCCATCGCGACAAGATATATACTCTTTACCATAATACCCTCAAGACCCCATCATGATAACGTGCACACAAGTGACATCACCTCAATACCCAGCCCCATCAAAATAAATTAACCGTACTCTCATGACCTATTGTGAAAAGCCGAAAACAAACCGCCCAAGGATGAAGTCAATCACAATGCAGCCACGACGCGAGTTTTTTTGTAACCCAAGATCCACCAAAGAAAGACAACAACGTTCCATCGCGCAATAACATCTTACTAATGTCTCGTCGCTAACTACGTCCAGTCGATGTCCCATCGCAAACCTCGCCACCTGGAAAAGAAAGCTCAGACAACACAGGTCATGTCGTATGAGGAAAAGAGGGAAAGCTCAAGCATATCCCATTTCTAAGGCAATGAACTCTCTCCCTCTCCTGAATCAACCCTTAGTTCCCATCGTGATATCATTTATCCCAAGACATTGTATCACAACCACCAAGTCTTGCCACAGCAGACTCAAATGGAAGAAATCTCCAAAAGTCCCGTCGCGAAATCACATCCAGAGCACTGCATCACAATAATTGCTACAAGGTCTCATCGCGACACTACAACACCACCACAAATCGTACAAGCTGCGTGCAACCTAGGTAAGTATCAACCCCAGGTAAGTACTACCCACCTTTTTAATTACTCGATATTGTAAATAAATATAGTTAGCTATGATTAAATCAAATGTTTTCAAAACTCGTCTCTCTCGACTCGCAAATCACTGTAGTCCGCCCATAAGAGACAATCATCAGTACTCGCCAAGAAGGTTAGGCATAGTATCCGGCATGCCAAGTGTCGTCTTGACAACCATAATAACGGTCGAGTCCACAAATCTTGTACCGGTGGATCTACTCAGCGACGTCTCGGAAGCCACATTTTCTGCCGTTTTATCACCGAATTGATCTTAAGTTAAAATCCCTAAAAGTTCAAATCTCAAAACCTCTTTATTTCAAAAGAAAAACCCTTTAGTTCACAAAGTAAAATCTCTTACTTCAAAAGAAACAACAACTACCTAAAAAAAAAGAGAAACAAATAAAAAAAACAACAAAGCAACGAGATAAATAAACCCAACTCACCTTCCTTTAAATGCCAAAATTTTTTATTAGGCACCCCATCACCTGCGCACAATAAATTAAACTTGAACCCGACTTTTAACTCCTAAAACCTCTAAACTTACAATCAAGCGCATATCCCACTGCGCAGAATTGGATCGAGCACATACGCCACTACGCAGAATCATTAGTTCAGACACATTAGAACTAAAATTCTTAATTTACCGACCTCCGAATTCCAAATGAATCAAGCGCATATGCCACTATGCAGAATCATAGGATTAGAATTTCCAACTTAAACGCCAACTCCAAATGAATCAAGTGCACACGCCACTGCACAAAATTTAACTAAGCACACCTCACAAGACCCCCACTTCAATTACTAGCCCAAATCAGCTATTCACCTGGGAAACTGAACATTGAGTATATTCAATCTAAGAACTAACAAACGCCTATTGGAAAAGGAATGCCTGACGCACATTGGTGTGAGCAATGACGCGCCCGGTCTGATATGACTTGTAAAAGCCTTCGATATTACATGATATTTATCTCTTCTTTTATTATCGGTCCCTAGACCTTGTTTTGGATATTTGATTAACACCTCGACACCTCGATTGTGTAAAATCTTCTGTTAGCTTGTGCCATGCGATGGGATGCGCCATGCACCCATAGACCCGAAATGTGCCCTTCGACAGCTACCATTTTCCCTTCAAATGCTCCATTTTAGCTTACGCTAATAGATAAGAAAGCCAAGCATGTCATGTCAGCATCACCAATTCACATTTGTGAATTCCTAAGAGAAATGAGAAGACACCTCGAATGAGGGGTGTCTACTTCTTCGATGCGTTCTTACTTCGCAAGAGCGTGCCGAAGAGGGGCATCTGTAGACACCCCTATTTTGCCTTCTCGAAATATATTTTTTATTCGGTCAACTTTGACCCTTTTTAAGCTTGATATGGGAACCATGAACTGAAATAATAGTACATGGCTGAACACAGGCTAAAACAATAGTTCTATGGCTCATATCCCGACATGGGGAGATTATATACTAAAATAATAGTATATAGTCGGAATGCAGACTGAAATAATAGTCTTGCATTTTATTCTAAAGACCAGACTCGAACAACCCCGAATTAAGTGCCTGAAACCCTACGCGTAATTCGATTACACGCCATACCACAAACACGCAATCAGTCCCCCTTTCAGACCAAACTTCCCTTCTTAGACCTATCCGAGACTCGATCACGTGCCTGAAATCAGACACGCGATCAGATTGAGTGCCACAAAACCAATGTGCAATTGGCCTACAACCGACCTAGTCTCACTACCCTTAACCCTTAAGTTTCCTTGATTAAGCGCTTCTGAAGAACCGCTTAATCAGATTGTGCACCTCCCATTACACGTGTAATTAGCCCTACTTTTGTTAGGACTGGGAAAATCGCTGAGCAAATCAGCCAATCGCTCACTGAGTTGGTGACCGACTCAAAGCGATTAAGCGCCAGGAAACTGATGCGTAATTCAGTTAAACACCTGAAAAATGGCGCGTAATTAAAGAAAAACCTATAAAAAAAAATTTCCTAATTCACCCGGGGGGTTGGCAATTTTCGAGAGAGAACGGATTTTTTTGGGATTCCAAAACTAGAGAACTTCGAGGACAAATTAATAGAGCAACCTAGTCATGATTTCGAGATTCAAGCTTCGAATTTTTGAGATTTCTCTCGGCAACCCCGACCCTAGGTAAGGATTTAATTTTTTTATTTACGACCATGGCCTCTAATCTCTAGATCTAGGAATTCTATTAATTTTTATTTTCAATCTTAGACCATAGCACCCCTTTTCGGACCAAAATTCTATATATCTGGTTCTAGTTCTCTATTTCTAGAACTAGTCCTTAATCTGTCGATCTGATATACCGATTCTAGACTTTAATTCAGTTCTAAAATCTCAATCTATAGTCCTATTATTAATTTATGGTTCTAATCCTTTGCTTCAGAATCAGTCGTTAATCATAAGACCTGATTTCCTGATTTTGGACCCGAATTCAATCCTCAAAATTTAAATTATAGCTTTAATTCTCTATTTTCAATACTTTCAAAAATCCTAAACATTAATTCTAGTTTTATAATTCTAGTTTATAATCTAATTCATAATTGTTATTCTAAAATCAACTCTGAAAAGCCCAAAATACTATTTTACGGTCTAAAATTCAATTTATCTTTAATCTCAGCCACCCGATTTGCCCATGAGAGCTTACGGAGGGTACTCGGGAACGAGGCCAATCCTCCTTAGCATAGCGGGCCCAAACCCTATTTTTTTAGGAATTTCATAATTAATTAATTGCTTTAGTTCTATACTTTTAGTATAATTGATTAGTAAGTTTATTTTATTTTATCATGTTTAATTAATTAAGTGTCTTAAATCTTAGTATGATTGACTCCTCTCTTTAAATCTGAATTTAATTTATCAATTCCTTGCTTCAATTACAATTTAATGGAATTAATTTCGTTGCTTCAATTAGATTTTTTTAGTATAGTCAATTCATTGCTTTAATTAGATATTTTTATAAAATCAGTTTATTTGTTTTAATCAGATTTGGTAAAAATTAGTTTATTCGTTCTAATTGGATTTCAATAGCATTAATTCTTTTGCTTAAATTAGAGTCTCGATAAAATCAGTCTTTTATTCAAATCAGAGTTCTAACAGGACTGTTATAATTGTTTTAGTTAGAATTTCAATAGAATTGTTATACCTGATTTAATCAGAATCTTAATACAATTGGTGTGCCCAAATTAATTAGAATTTCATCATAACTATTACACAAGCACTCCTTGTATCAATAGGAGACTGAAACTAACTGGACTTTTAGTAGTATTAAGAGACTAATATTGATTAGACTTCTAATAGAATTAGGAACTCAACATTAACTGGACTCCTAACCGGATTGGAATAAATATATATAATCAAATTCATTACAGAACCAGGGAAGTCTAAACTGACCACGATTATAACCATAAAGGGAAATAAAAAGGAAATTAAACTATCTAACCCAAGGAAAATAATATTGCTGACGTTCGCAAGCGGACAATTCAATATAGAAGTAACTCACACCCGCTCTTAAGCGTGATCATTGACGTGTTACAGTGTCGATAAATATCTGCAACTGGCGATCGCAATAAATTAGAATACCCCTTTATTTTTAATCATTCCAAATGTCGCATCGCTAGAGTCCACCAGGACAGAATTGGAAGCCACTGATTCAACGAGAACTGAGAGGAACCCAAAAAAAGCACGCACCAACACCAAGGGTAAGGCAGGGTCAGAGTTCTATGACCGATGCCTATTTTTCCTCAGTAGGCTTTACGGATTCAGTGTTAGTTGCTCCTCCTTTTTGGGGTTTCCAAGGTGAGCTTCCCATAGTGAACCCCCCAGGTCCTGAGTGGCTTTCCGTGAGCCAATCTTCCTTTACTGCCGGTTCGAGGCGAGGGGAAGAGGTCATCACGGTTAGAATTCGTTCAAGGTGCATTCCTCCTCTGGGCTTTTAAGAGATTTCTAGTTTCAATTTTTATATTCAGAGGGTATGCCCTCAGTGTATTTTGTAATTATTTTATTTATTCATAAAGAGATTATGATTTTAATTTCTTTTGTAAATTCAAGTTAAATTTATTTTGTAGCTCGTTTGCCTTGTTTGGAACGTAATGTTTATTTGTTTAAGTTTGATTTTATCCATTTCATTTTGTTTTTTCTGGGGTGTGTTAGGGGTAGTTTTCAATTTAGCTTAGTTTAGTTTAGTGTATAGACAATGGGGGGGCATTTTTATTTTTATTTTTAGTTTAGTTTGGTATTAGTTAGGAAAAAAATTTTGTTTTGTTTTGGTTGGAGTGTGTAAATGGTGTCGAGGCATTTTTTTTAGTTTAGTTTGGTATTAATTGGGGTGTGTATGATGTCGGGGCATTTTTTTTATTTTCGGGGCGTATATTTCTTTAAGTTAGGAGCGTTTTTGGAGTGGTCTTAACAAGGGCATGGTTTAGGCTTTGTAATTAGTGTCGGGTATCTCTTGGTTTAGGCCTGTGAACATGCTGTTCTGGGCATATATTTTCTTTGTGTTTCTAGGGAATTATGCACATCACTCCGGGCGCATAAACGAATTGCACGCCCAGATTAATGCGTGCGTTCTAGGGCATCAGAAACTTATTAAGCATCAGGCTACGATCATTTAACCCAGTTAAACATAGGGTGAGGGGCGCAGGATTAGGGTGGTGGCTGGTAACTATACGGGTGACCGTTGAAATTCGTGCGCATCGGTTCAGCGCTTGAGGTGATTACGTGCTCGGTAGTGTGACGCGCAACCAAGTGGTCAGGTTAGTATGAGCGGGCGATGATTTGTTTGCGCTCTCCATACCGGTTGTGTGATCCGAATTAAGTGCAGTGACAGTGGTGCGTGATTGGTTTGAGTGCATGAATTTACGCACACGATTTAGCTGTTCCCTATAAATAGTTTAAAGTTCTTTATTTTTGTCACGCGATCCATTTTGGTCTTCGATTCTCTAGTGTCCTTGTTTATTTACGCTCTAATTTTCATGTTTTCGCGATATCTCGTGATCCATCGTCCATTTCAAGCGCCGTTTCTTTCATTCTCTTCAGTTTTCCAAGCTCTTTGTTCTCGGATGAAGTCTAATGGTCGTGGTGGACATGATATGACTATTTCTGAGTTGGATAGGATGTTAGGGGCGAAAATAGGTGAGACTTTCAAGGCTCATACCGATGTTGTCGTCGGGGAGGTATCGGAGGTTGACCAGGTGGAGGTCAGGGAGGAGGTGCTCAGGATTGAGCCGGGTGTAGCTGAGGATGAGGGTGAGAGGGTTGAGAGTGAGAGAGCTGAGGGTGAGAGAGCTAAGGATGAGACTGAGGCACAGCAGGGTGAGGCGTGTCGAGATCGCACACACTTCCCGCTGAAGGATTTCTTCACTCGAGGTCGGGTAGGTACTCGTGAGCAAGAGTTCCTTCAATTTTTTTTAAGCATTTTAGGTTATGACATAGACTTATTAGAATCTGGAAAACCTTTTAATTTATGTCAAACCTACATTGATTATGGGTTGTGTGCTTACTCATGCATCATGATTGCATATAGAGGTAGGTCACGTTTATGTTTATTGTTCTCGTCATGTTTTTTGTGCTTGTTATGAATTGTTATTCGTGTGTCTTAATATATAGATTCTATTATTTTTAGTTTTAGGTTTGCTTGTCATAGGTGTGTGTTACTCTTATTTTTTTACATGTATTTCGTTCGATAGGAGCCCCCGCAGCTGGCCATCAGCTCGGCATGGACCGAGTCTCATACTTGGTACCGTGCCTTGTTAGAGTTTCAACGGGAGCGACTGGTGTCTTTCGACTTTGGGCCGATCCTAGAGCTGGAGCCCTTTCAGGTCAATTGTGGCCTGATCGCGATGATTCTAGAGAGGTGGAGGGAGGAGCATCAGGCGCTTCTCTTTCCAGTTGGTATATTATTACCGACCCCTAAGGACTGGGTTCACATCACCGGTCTTCATTTTGAGGGTGAGCCGATCACAGGGCAGATGGCAGGGGAGTATTTGGAGGTGTGTGAGGAGACTTTGGGCGTGCCGTATAGATCAAGTGGATCGAGGTTGGGTGTAGTTCAGGCCACTTGGTTCTTCGATATGTTTGCGAGTGGCTTCATCCCTCTGAGGCATCATTCGAAGGCGAGGGCATCTTGCGAGGTGTGTTGTGTGGTGGTGGCGGGTCGGGAGCCTGTGGTGGAGCCGGGGTTGGCTGCAGATAGGGTGCTCCAAGCATTCTTGATGCATTTCCTTGGTGCAGTGCTCTTTTCTTCTTCGACTCAGGGATGTGTCATCGAGTTATTTTTGATGATTCTTGGGGATTTGGATCGGATCCCTACCTATGTGAGAGGTGCGGCCGCATTGGCGCATCTCTATGAGCAGCTTTACCGTCAGGGACAGGGGGTCACGTCGATCGGAGGTTTCCTTCCCTTCCTCCAGGTGAGTTTTACTTAGTTGGTGTCATGAAGTTTTTTTTTTCTTTTGGTCATAGTAACTTGGAATTTCTTTTGTTATTGTTTATTTAGTTTTGGGCGTATGATCATTTTGCTTTTCTTCGCTCGGGGGTTTCGTTGGAGGTGAGGTTCACATTCCCACGGATGCACATGTGGAGGGAGGCATTGAGGGGTCGCTATCGGTCTTTGGATCTTCAGACTGTGCGGGTCCTCTTCAAGGACATGCATGCAGGGCAGGTATAGACTACTGTGTGTATGCTCAGTGTCATCTTACTTCGATCTTTTAGGCTCTAAGGCTTCATTGATGGGTCGGCTTGCTTGTTTGGTTGTTGGTGATTTGAAGGCCCTATAAGGATGGGGAGGATGCCGACATGTCAGTGATTCAGTCTGGCCGACATTTCTTTGATGTGGACATATGGGTCCATTGTTTTGAGAGGGTGGAGAGGATCCACACATCTCGAGTGGTACGGTAGCTGGGGCTCGCTTAGGGAGTCCCTCCAGAGATTCGCCACAGAGTGGCGAAGAGGATGACCAACCCTCCTAGCCAAAATTTTATAGAGCAGATGGCGCTTTAGATGGCCGATTTCATAGCTGGGGGGACCAGGGTCACAGGGACGCGTGACAAGGCAGATGTCCGAGAGTGTAGGAAATGGTTTAGTGCATTAAATGGTGGGCGCCTCTTCACACGTCCCTTCCATGGGAGTGGTTCTTTTACGATCGGCGGGCCAGAGTCAGCGTCGGCATTGAGGAAGAGGTTGGCTGCACTGGAGCAGGGCCATCTCACCGCGAGCGTGCAAGGGGCGTTAGATGCCCTCCATAGGGTGATGGAGTAGATAGGGTGTGCTCCTCATCTGGATGAGGAGATGCTACATTCCTTGGCCCTCTCGATTGCTCAGGCTAGGGTAGCAGAGGATGAGTTGGGGGCTAGGCTAGCGGAGACCCGACGGCTGCTGGTGAGTTAATTTTTTGGTTTTAATTATTTCTGTATTATGTGGACTTGGTCTTCCAGTCGTTCTGACATAGTTGTGGTGTTTTATTTCATTTTGAATAGTCTGAGAGGGAGGCCGAGTGGTGGAGGCCAGTCTACGTTCCAAGATTAGCTGATTGGTAAGTGTCTATATAAACCTGGTTTTGTTAACTGTTAGTGTCGTGAGCTTGTCGACTGATGTGTCTTATTGTTATTCGCAGAGAGATGAGCTCGCTGCTGGAGGTCCCATTCTGGCATTTGATCTATCTTCACTTGCTTCCTCCAGTCGGGAGGATCCAACGACGGCTCAGCTTCGGGCTGAGCTAGAGCACTGGGTAAATTCCTCAATCTTTCAACTCATTTGTGTAATTGTATTAGTTCATTAGGTTTACTATTTCACTGTCTTAATAGTTTACTAACATCGCGTGGTATCTCAGTGCCAGGTTGCCGAGGACTTACAGACGAGGGAGACGACTGCTGCCTCTCTACGCCCAGAGAGTCAGGTATAATATCTAGTTTGGTGTAATTTAGTTTAGGTTACTTCATTCTATTTGTTCTGATATATTTTGTGTTGGTTTGTTTGTTTTGTTTGCAAGCAGTTCCGGACTCCACTCCCTACTCAGGTATGTTTTAGTTATTGTGTTTGTGATTTATTTGTTATCATAGTATTTATCTGATGTATTTATTCATTCTCGTTGCAGCCATCTACGTTTGTCGTCCCTTCCGTGCCTCTCGCCGATCTAGTGACTGCTACGACGGTTGAGCAACTTCTGGAGGAGAGGCTAGATCTGGTATAACTCTTTTATTTTAAAAGCTTTTTTGTTCATATATATTGGATTTCTTTGACTTGGTGTGGTTATGTAGGTTTGTCGGCTTGAGGAGGCATAACTAGAGGTGATGCGAGAGCGTGCCACTCCTAAGGTGAGACGGATCCTCAGGGAGACACAGAATCGTGAGGACCTGGTTGTTGAGATGATGGTCACATAGAGGACTCAGACCGAGGCATTAGAGGCAGCACGTCAGACGACGCCGGCGGAGATGCAAGTGACCTTGGATTGGCTGCAGTATCGTCTGATGAGGAGCGAGCGGGGGGTGTGTAGGTCAGCTAGTCAGCTTGATGGGTCAGAGTCGAGATCTACGGGTTCCTCGGCTGGGCAGTCTCTCACAAATCTCGTGGTCATGTCAAGAGTGATACTCATGAGGATTCTCTTATTCAGGAGATTCATGCGGGGTATCCTCCTCATTCTCGTTCAAGGTGCTCAGTTAGCCAGACGAGTGAGGGGGATTTTGTGGCGAGGCCTCGTCGTCTAGAGGTTTCGAGGACTCTGAGTGTCGAGATTGTTTTTTCGGATGATCAATCTACAGACCTCCAAGCTAATGATACTGGCGACAGCGGTGCTCGATCGTCCCAGCGACAGCGTAGGGAGTAGGGGTGTGTGTGTGTGTTTTTTATGTATATTGTATATATATAGGGGGGATACCCCTGGTGATAAATGTAAAAAGAAAGAAAATTTCTGGCATGTATATGTATATGGAGATTTGTTTTTGTTTAGATGTACCTGATTGGCTCCTTTTCTTTTAGTTACCTCTTGCGTCTACTTTTGCTTTTAGTCTCGTCAGCCGTCATCAGGACTTGAATGCTTCTTGAGCTAGCCTGGTAGTGGTTGAAGGTTTCTTTGTGCCTACACATGTAGAGAGAAGGCTATCAGTAGTTTCTATTCTCCTTCTTGCTAGTTGTCAAGGGGGGTGAGTATCTTAGACCCGGGTTTGGTAGTAAGGGTGGATGCGTGCTTTTTTTTTCTACTTTTTCTTTTTTTCTTTTGAAATAAAAATAATACACCAGGGAAAGCAAATAGCTAAGATGGAAATAATAAAAACAATAAAATAAAAATGCCCTAGTGTAGGAGCATGGTAGTGTCAACAGTACAGTATCTTTGATAGCATTCTCCTTATGGTAACTTCGTCATTCCTCTCCTTCTTTGTAGACAAGTCGACGCTTCTAATGTGATTCTCCTTCTTATCTAAAAAAATGACCCAGTGTGTAGATGCAATGGAGCTTTTCTGGGCCGCTGATGAGCACTTTGGGTTTATAAGCAGCCATGGGTATTTGATGAGTTAGTTTTGAAGAAAAGTTCATCAGTATTGTCATCAAACTGGGGCGAGGTCATTTTGATTAGGTCAATTGTATGCGGGGGTCTATCTTAGGGTGGTGGTCATCCTATCCCATGGTTATTAGGGAGAAGTATGGTAGGTATAGTAGGTGATTGCATCAGTCATCATTCATCGGTTTTCAGCTTCATTTCTAGGAGCATCCTGTAAAGCCTCTGATTTATTGTCTGAAATAAAACTAAAAGAGGGAGGTAAGGCTCAGTGATGTGGGGAATAGTTTGTAACTAACACTTTCCAAAAGGGATGAGTAAAAATCTTTTTCTCAGAGGGATACAGGATGCCATGATCGATCTTCTTCATCATGTTTCGGTACCATCAAAATCTCACATTCTATGGTTAGCAGGAGTTTGTCCTCCTCTCGCCACCTTACGACAATATCTAGTAGTATGAGGCATCAAGGATGCCCTCGCAGCCTGCTTATACACTTCTAGTGAAGTTACCAGAGATGTCCTCACGGTCTGCTTATGTTTCCCTGAGCTCATTGACTTGTTCATTCATCATAATGCTCTCACTCAAAAAAAATTTGATGTATGTATATTCGAAAGCATCCTGCTAGTGCAAGAATAATGAGTTTTGATTGACTAACATCTTCATTTTTTGCTCTAACATCTCCTCCAATGACAAGGGAAGGAAATGAGAATCGAGTGTTACTTATGCTTTTGAAAGAGGTTAGGTAGGTCACTAGTCCTTTAATCAGATTGCCCGAGTGAAAAGGTAGCCGATAAATCGGAGGTCTTGAGGATATTCTGAGAATTGATAACGTACAACTAAGGAAAGGGTCATGACAACTATGGGAGGGGTAAGTATAAGTACCTAACCATAGAATGTGATGATCATAAGGCTAAGGATAGTATTTTCCAAGATATATGGCATTCCAAGGGCTAGGGAGTTCTTTCCCCTCTTAGTTTGCCAATTTGTATGCATTTCTGGGGTATGCAGCTGTTATAATATAAGGGCCTTCCCAATTTGGTTTCAGTTTTCCTTTTGGATGAGTGTGCTTGGAAGGCATGATTTTCTTAAGACTAGTTCTCCAATATTAAAGGTTCATTCAAGGACTTTCTTGTCGTAAGCCCTATCCACTCTTTTCTGATATACCTGAGCGTGATCAGCTGCCCTTAGATGTGTTTCATCGAGCTGCTCTAGTTATGTGAGTAGGGTAATTCTCCTCTCATCTAAGAATAGCTCATAATCGAGTTGAATCCATAAGGACGGTACTTGTATCTCATATGGTAGGACTGCCTCCTTCCCGTAGGTGAGGAGGTAGGGAGTTTGGCTAGTGCTCGTACGAATAGAGGTCCTATAGGCCCGGGGTTCTTCTGGTAGTCGTTCGGGCCAAGTTGCTCTATTTCTAGTTTCTACTGTACATTTCAAGATTCGAATCAACGTTTTGTTCGTACCTTCTTCTTGTCCATTTCCTTGAGGGTAGAACAGCGATGAGTGGCATAGATCGATGTCGTACTTCTTGCATAACTTTTTTATCTTCTCTGCGATGAAATGTGGTCTGCTGTCGGTGACAAACATCCTGGGTACTCCAAACCTGGTAATGATATTCCAAATGATAAACTTTATGAGTGTTTAAGCGATGATTCTGACATAGGATTCAGCTTCTGCCCATTTGGTGTAGTATTGGTCGTTGTAAGTACGAACGCATGCTTGTAAGTATGATGATATCGAAGGCCCACATCGAACATGGCCATGGTGAGGTCATAGTGTTCAATGTAACTAATGGAGCATTGATGAGTGTGGCATGTTCTTAGCATTGTTTGTAGGATTATACGTAAAGGTGGTAATCTCTTATCATTGTCGGCCAGAAGTAGCCTTGTCGTGTAACTTGATCAGCGAGTCTCTATCTACCAGAGTGGGCACCACAGGCATTGGCGTGTGCTTCTCGAATGATGTATTGTACTTCGGCGGTCATGACGCATCATAGTAGTACTCCTTTGGTGAAGGTTTCTTTATATAACGTTTCACTGAGTATGCAGAATCAGGCACATCGGTTCCTTATAGTCTTCTGTTTGATCTTTGTGGCATATGGGGGGACGTGTTGATGCTTTAAGAAGTTCCAAATGTTAAAATACCATGGTTGTCTATCGTCGGTTGGTGATTTTTCAAATATGAACATAGCGACTTTGGTGTCTGACTTGATTTGATTTGTCGGAGTGATTGATTTATTTGGTCCGGTGCTCGTAGGGAGGATTGGTAGTTCTCTCTTGACTATCCATGGTACCTTGTAGGCGGGTACTGTCAGCTTTTCAATGAAGAAGGTCTTGGTATTTTGTCCGACGAGGATTTGGATGACTGAGGCTAATGTGGCGAGGGAATCTGCAAGCTCGTTTTCTAATTTGGGGATGTACGTGTAATTGATTCTTTCAAATATCTTTACCAAATATTGAACGGTTTCTAGGTATGCCATTAGTCTCCTTTCCTTGGTTTTCCATTGTCCTATAACTTGTGAGATTACTAGCTTGGAATCACTGATGGTTTTTAGCTGTTTAACGCCTAATTATAGTGTTGCTCATAGTCCAGCTATGAAAGCTTCATTTTCTACGACATTATTAGTGACAGGAAAGTCTAGTTGAAAAGCCTTAGGTATGACCACTCCTCCGGGCTTAAGAGGACTATCCCGATGCCTTTTCCTTCGTGATTTAGAGCACCGTCAAAATAAAGGGTCCACAAGGTCTTATCAGGCACTTCGTTATGAATCGTGAGTAGGTCTTCATCGAGGAAATCTGCATGTATGAGTTCATCATTCGAGAGTGGGAGATTTGTGAGGTAATTGGCGATTGTTGTCCCTTGATCGACTTCTGCATAATGTAAGTGATATCGAATTCTTACAATAGCATATGTCAGCGAGCGATCTTTCCTAATGTTGTGGGCTTTTCAAATACGTACTTCAGAGGGACCATTCGGGCTAGTACTAGTATTTTATGTGCTCTGAAATAGTGTCATAGTTTGGTTGAAGCCCATACCAGTGTGAGGCAAGTCTTCTCCATTGAGTGTATTTTCGTTCGTACTCGACCATCGTTCTACTAAGGTAATAAATAGTTTTCTCTCTCTTACCATCTTCTTCATATTATCTTAGAATTACTCCCATTGCTTTATCATTTGCTGAGAGGTATAGGATTAGGAGCCTTTCGGGAACTGGTGGCGATAGTATTGGTGGGTTAAGGAGATACTTTTTGATACTATCAAAAGCTTGCTAGCATTGGTCATCCCATTTGTACTCAATTCCTTCTTTAAGTAGTCTGTAGAAGGGATCGCATCTGTCTGAATGCTGGGACATAAATCTCCTAATGAATTGTAATCTTCCTATCAGACCTCATAATTCTTTGATATTACTGGGAGGTGGCATCTCAAGGATCGCTCTGACTTTTATAGGGTCAACTTCGATCCCTTGCTTACTGACTATGAAACCGAGTAATTTTTTGGGAGTGACTCCGAAGACACATTTCTTTGGGTTCATTTTCAACTAATAATTCTTAGCTCTTTGTAACACCAGTCGGAGTGCCTTAATATGTCCTACTCGCGTTTAGGACTTCACTAGTATATTATCGATGTAGACTTCTACACACTTATGCATCATGTCGTGAAAAATAGCCATCATGGCGCATTAATACGTGGCTCCTGCATTTTTTAGCCCAAAAGGCATGACGGCGTAGTAATAAGTTCCTCATGGCATGGTAAAAGAAGTCTTTTCTTAGTCAAACTCTACTAATTTGATCTGATTATACCCAGAGAAACCGTCCATAAAGGATAGCATCTCATGTCCAGCAGTGTTATCGACTAAAGTGTCAATGTGTGGAAGTGGGAAATCATCTTTTGGGCATGCCTGATTGAGGTTTTGAAAGTCAATGAAAACCCATACTCTGTCGTCTTTCTTGGCGACAGATACTATGTTGGCGACTCACTTGGGTTAGAGGACAACTCGGATGAATTTGGCTTTGTGTAACTTGTCAACTTCCTCTTTAACTTGAAGGGTTGTTTGTGGGTACATCCTACGGAGTTTCTACTTAACGGGTTTTGCATCGGGTTCTAAAATAAGATGATGTTCTACTAAACTTGGGTCTAAACTAGGCATATCTTCATAGGACCATGCAAAAGAGTCAAGGTTATCTTGTAAGACTTGTACAATTTGTTGGCATTCCTTAGAGTTAAGCATCACACTAATTAATAGCTTCTTGGGTTTCTCTTCAGTGTCGAAATTGATTTATTCTGTGGGTTTCGCGGCAGCTTGGGTTTGCCCATCAAAACCTTTGATAACCCATTAGAAGTCCTGCGTCTCCTTGGAGACTGGTGTTCCTTCTTCATCCTCGGTAAGCTCATATACTATGAAATTACTACACTAGGGATTCAATTTTGTGAAAGGTAACTCCTCGTCGGTATAATTTATGACTGTGAAATCTTTGGTAAGGTGAACGTCAAGGAGGCTATTGATTCTTCTCTCAAAGTCACGAAGTATCTCATCCGATATGATCACTGGCTTGTCATTTAGCCTAGATGCTTTACGTCCTCTAAGGTTTCCTAATTTTTTTGGATTTTGTATTTCTAAATTTTTAAGGTTTTCTATTTTTTTTATTTTTTTATTTTTGATAATAAATATGGTACAGGGTCGGTCGCCTCAAGGGGCATCGGGAGAGTTGCTTCCTCTAATTGAGGGAGCGAGACGGCTGCTGGAGCTATTTGGGCGATCCTTTGAGAAACGTGGACTTGTTGTGAATTTGGCATTTTTTTTTTGAGTCCTCATCTGATGAGATTTTCTAAATAAGCGATGCTGGTGACAGTGGCGCCAACGTTTGGATTTCCTCTATCACATTAATGGCCTCTTCTTCGAAGAAGCTCTGGAGATTGTAGTCGAGCGAACTATCATCCTCTAAGGTATAATATGGTTGCTCTTCCAGCCATGGGAGATCTCCTAAGGGGTCCCTAGGGGTAGTGAATTCTTTCCCTTGAACTTCATAGTATACTAGGATGAGCACGCATGCTCGACAGCGAGGCAGATAATGGTGAGAAATGCATAGAGATCCCCAAGTACATTCCCATCCTTCTAAGTTAAAGTCGAAGATGGTATCGAATTCATCTTCTTGATCTGACAGTGCTTGAAGTCCTAGGTTAGCTTGCTCGGCTAACTCGAGTGCAAGGAGATCTATTCAGTAGTCTTCGTCATCACTCGGAGGAGGTTGCCACTCTTCCTCTAAGGATTTCTAGAATATTTGGAGTTGTGGCGCATCTGGGGATGAAGAAGCGTCTAATTCAAGTTCCTCTTCAAACTCTATGAGGGTGATATGAGTGTTTCCCCCTGGGTCAACCAAATGACTGTTAGGATTTTCTGCTCCTTGTGCTGGTGGCCAAGCTGGTAGGTCATTACTTATTTCTATTGTCACGAGGTTGGAGTGATTCGATTCTTTCATTGTAGAATATCAGATTCAACTAGCAAAGCGTTCTAATATACTGGTGCATGCCCTACAGCAGAGTTGGTAAGAGTGAACGATACAAAGAGAGTCCCACGGCATTCCCATCCTTCAAGGCCAAGGCCGAGGCGGATGCTATACGAGTTAAGATTCTCTTGTAGGGGATCATCCTCTCCCCACGTGGAGTGTAAGTACTCTCCATCACCTTGCAAGGTTGCTATGTGAAAATCTTTGTCGTCAGTGGATTCCCAATCTTCTAATGGTGACTCAATTTCTGGAAGTTCTTTCTTCCTCTCTTTTGTAGACTCTTTAGTATCAAATAAGAGTTTGACTCCTTCGAGCGATTTATCAATATCGTCATTTAGATTCATTAAATCACTGAACGCTCTAGCCATTCACTCGATTTCCGCTTCCTGAGATTTAGTGAATGACACTTCCTTCTGCCTTGGTACATTTGCTTTCTCAGTGGTCCCATAGATGAAGTGGTCATATAGAGACTATTTTGGTGAGGTAGGAAACAAGTAAGCTTGTGAGCTGTCCGATTGATAACCTAACCCTATGTGTTTGTGTATTCTCGTTAAGACGACAGATCCTACACGACCTTGCTTATTCTTATCTAGTCCGATGTGGGGGACGTATCCGAGTTGGTACATAAGTTCTCACCCTTTCGTCGCGGTGGGGTTGATGTCGTAAAGTTTGGCGAGGTCTGGGCCGACCTCTCTCCTCATTAGTTTTTGTTGACGTGTTAGGAGAGAACTAGGAAGGATAGGGGACGGACTTTCGCAACGGTTTTCTCATCAGGGATTCGAGTCTTTTGAATATGGCATGTGTTTAATACAGAATCATGGGCTGTCAGAATACTTGTCGCATAATCAGTATCCATTTCCTGGAGGGGTGCATCAGCATATATACGGACAATGAAATTCTCGTATGAGAATTTGACGCATTGATGGTATGTCGATGCGACAGCCTTCATTGACTATAACAATTTCCTTCCTAAGATAAGATTGTACGTACTAGCAGAATCATAAACATGGAAAGTGACGTCTTTCATCACAGGTCCAAGACAAACCTGGAGTTTAATAGTTCCTTTCACAAAACGACGCGAGCTATCATAAGCTATGAGTGGCAGTGCCGAGGGTCTAACGTCTTGCTCCGTGTATTCGAGCATTTTTAATATTGTGAGAGGGAAAATATTGAGTCCTGCTCCCGTATCAACCAACACATGGGGTACGAAGAACCCTCTAATTATGACTGTAAGATATATGAGAGTTGCACTTTCACGGAGTGACTCTTTAGGCATGTCTGCGTCGGTGAAAGTGAGCGCTGGAGGTTGCGCCATGACTGAGGCAATTTGATGAAGCTCATCTAGGGTTGTGTTCTCATCCACTTGTGTGTCCTCAAGTGTCCTTATCAAAGTCGGTGATGGTCGGGCGACTTCTTGATGAGTTCTAGTATGGATATCTGGGTCGAGATCTTTTGGAGATGTTGCAAGAGATCATATTCTTATCCTTGCCCGAGTGTCATTTCTTTGCCTAGCAGATGAGCCTTAGGTGCAGGTGGTTGGAGTGGTAGAGGTGCAGGAATTGGTGGAGGGATGATGTGAGGTGGGGGCAGCAAGTTAACCTCTCTTTCCCTCATGTTCTCTTCCGGTTGTTGTGCGTTCGTGATATTCTTATTTCGAGGGAAAGGCGGAGGTGGATAATTGGTTCTCGACTTGAGAATCGAGCACGTCGGTAGGTTGTTGGTCGAACCCAGTGTGGCTCGACATTGATGTATTTGTGAAGTGAGTGAAATTAGAGATTGGAGTGTGTGCCTGCACGGTGCCACTCCAAAGTGGGAGGTACTGTGTGTAATCCTCCTCCTCTAGGAAAGCAGAGACCAGTGTCTCACACGGGTCGAGATGTTCTTCTTGCTCACTTTCTTCTATGTTTAGTAAATACTCAGTATTTATTTCATTCTCTCGGCTTGGAATCTTTCGAGTGACACTTTCTACCCATGCAGCAACTTGGACTGCAGTTCGAAGAACGTTCTCTCCGTACTCAGGTTCAAAATCGGACGAAGGGAGTGGTAATAGCGTTGGTTCAGGATTTAGAGGGGTTGAAGGTTCATGTGGGTGATTATAGAGGAATGGTCTCCTGGCCCTAAAGGAATGAACTCGTATCTAAGTGAATTTTGGATAGGGAGGTGGGTTTGGTGGGGCGATTCAAGTGATCAGGGCTGAGGGGTGTAGGGGTGAAGAAGCTCTCACGGGGGTGGCAAAAGTGTTGGAAAGTTGGACGCGAGTAATTAAAGTAGGGGGTTGGAAGGAAGGTTGACTGGGGAGATCCACGGTAGTGACCTGAGCCGGTGTTGGTTGGCTATGGTTAAGCATAGGGTTAATAATGATCTCTAAATTTTGTTGGGGTTTGTTATTATTAGGGTTAGGATTCCTAAGCGCTTCCTAATCGATTTTATTTTGGTCACTCATGTCAAAGATTACGTCCCTGAGGACCCAATAGTCTTCTAGGTTGTGCCCTGCATATCGATGGAAGGCACAGTATTTACTATAGTCTAGATTTGTAGGCCATGGTCGGGGTTTTTCTTACAGGAATTGAAGGAGATTATGAGCGTTAAGTAGACGAAAGATGATGGGGATCGTATCAGGTAGAGGGGGATAGTGTTCCCGCCTCGGCTGGTAGGGGCCTCTAGCTGGATTAAAGTTTTGCGGTGGGGTTACGTTATTATAATTCGGTGCATGGGCCGGTCGGTTCTGTGTTGTGTTCTGGTTCTGATAGGTGTTAGGGTATTGGTTTCTGTTCTGATACTGACCCTGATTTTAGTTCTGGCCTTGGTTTTGGTTTACTTATCTTTGTTGATTAGCGCCTTGGTTTTGGTTGGTGTACCATCGTTGACTTTGATTTTGTTCGAAATTTTACGGTTGGAAGTTCTCGTTACTAGAGTTTTGTCCTTGGTTGACAACGGTGTTAACTTGTGCAGTTCCTAAGGTCTTCTTATTATTTTTTGACTTTGATTCACTAGTCGAGCCTACTTTTGATGTAACTATGGATAGGGCGAGGTCTCTACCTTTAATGTGTCGCGCTAGTCGGGATGCCCGAGAGTGGAGTGCAGTGAAGTCAGGGCAATCACTTATGACAAGTGCACATTTTAGTGACTCCCTAGTATTGTCGATAATAATGTCAATCGAGTCCTTCTCTTTCATTGAAGTGTCGGTCCTAGCAGCGAGTCTTCTCCACCTGGCAACAAAGTCGGTGAATTCTTCATCAACTCCTTACTTTGCTGCCATCAGATCGCTGAGACTGACTATCTCTTGGATCAGATGTTTGTATTAGTCTAGGAATTGGCCGACCAAATCATCAAAAGTTTCTATCTTATAAAGCAGGAGTCCCGCAAACTAATCTAAAGCTTCTCCTTCTAATGAGCATTGAAAATAGTGAATGAGAAGTCCTTGATTGTCGCATATGGGTCGACAATCGTTGCAAAAGAGGGCCAAGTGATGGTTTGAATTTCCGGAGCCGTTATATTTGGTAAATTTCGACGGTTTAAATCTTATTGGTAAGTTAAATTTGATGTCCTGGCAGAATTTATCAAATCTGAATGGGTGACCGGCGCGCTCTCTCTTGGCTATGTACTCATCGAGTATTTTTGGGAGATCTTCGATTTTGATGGTGATGTCTTTTGGAGCGACCTGTGAGCCAACCTTATCTAGAGAGTCATCGTTAAAGAATGTGTAAGCATGTTGCCTCAACGGTGTGACGCAAGCTAACACCGTGCTCAGGGTAGGAGGTGGCCTCTCCTGTCGCTCATGTTCTTCTGAAAATTATTGTGACCTGATGGTTTCATATGCAGCGGCCAATCCTCAGAGTCATCATCTCCTCTTTGTATTCTTTGAATACTGAGCTCTGCGATTTGTTGAGCAGTAAGATATTATCCCGTGCTACCATCTCTCCCGTTATGATTATTACCGATGTGTGGGGAAGAGAAGGAATTTTCTTATTCGCCAGCCATATTAACCTCAGGTTGTCGTGGGCTGAAATTGTAAGGTGGTTCTTCTTTGTACGCGAGGCTATTATGATACCCCCACAACGGTGGGTCTCCTAAGGTTACTCTTCGTATGCCAAATATCTCCAATCTTTGACAAACACTCATATATTTAAAAGGGGATCTAATGACACGATGGAAAGGAAAAGAGGGAAACAAAATAAAAACTAACTATCTAAAAAAAAAGTTTACAAAAAAGTTCCATCGTAATCGCCAGTCTGTTGGTGCGCGCTTTTTCTGGGTTCCTCTCGGTCCCCGTTGAATCAGTGGCCCAATTCTGTCAAGTGAACTCTTGCGATGCAGCATTTGAAATGATGGAGGTAAAATGAAAAAGGGGTTTTCTAGGAAGATTCCTAGTTTGTTGCGATCGCCAGCTGCAGATATTTAACGACGCTGCAACACGTCAATGATCACGCTTTAGAGTGGGTATGGGTTACTTCTTTACTGAATCGTCCGCCTGCGAACGTCAGCAGCAATGTCTCTTTTTATAATTTAGATAGTTTAATTTTCCTTTTTCTGCCCCTGTTATCGTTGTAGGTCTTATCAGTTTAGATTTCCCAATTCTATTGTTATTTTAGTTATGTGGATTTATTATAATGAGTTAATCTAATATTCTAATACTATCAGGAGTCTAATTAATCTTAGTTTCCCAATCTTATTAGAAGTCTAATTAATACTAGTGTCCTAATCTTATTAGAAATCTAATTAATATCAGTCTCCTAATATTACTAAAAGTCCAATTAATATCAGTCTCCTAATTGTATTAAGAATGCGAGTGTATTGATTCCAATAAAACTCTAATTAAATCTAGCATGCTAATTGTACTGGAATTCTAAGTAAAGCAAGTATACTAATTGTACTGCAATTCTGATTGGAATAAATATAATGATTTGACTGAAATTCTAATTAGAGCAATTATAATAGTCCTACTAGAATTCTAATTAGAATGGAGGACTGATTTTACTAAAATTCTGATTTAAGCAATGAATCGACTTTATTAACGTCCAATTAACATAAAGGAGTTGATTTCTCTAGAATTATAGTCAAAGCAATGAATTCTAAAGATTCAATAAAAATAAAGCATGTAAATTAATTATACTGAAAATCTAAGAAGTAATAGAACTTATTTTCTAATCCTACTTAAAATGGCAAAATTATTCTTAAAAAAAGTGGTTTTGGGCCCGCTATGCTAAGGAGGATTGGCCTCATTCCCGAGTACCCTCCGTAAGTTCCTTTAGGAAAATCAGGTGGCTGAAATTAAAGATAAATTAGATTTTGGACTATAAAATAGTATTTTTGGGCTTTTAAGAGTCGATTTCGGGATTATAATTGTAAATTAAATTGAGAAAGTAGAATTATAGAAACTAAAATTAATATTTAGGGTTTTTAAAGGTATTAAATTAAGGAGTTAAAACTATAATTTAAGATTCTAGGATTGAATTCGGGTCCGAAATCAGAAAATCAGACCGTATGATTAAGGACTGGTTCTAGAGCCTAAGACCTAGAACCAGAGATTAATGATAGGACTGAAAATTAAGATTTTAGAACGGAATTAAAGCCTAGGGTCAGTAAATTAGACTGTCATATTAAGAACTGGTTCTAGGAACGGAGAACTAGAACCAGATATGAAGAAATTACGGTCTAAAAAGAGTGCTACGGTTTAATTGATCTGGGATGAGAGAGAAGTCATGTTTAGTTTTGTGATTTGGATGAAATAAGATCTATCGAACAAGTTGTGGAGTCATTTAATTTCTTCTTTTGATGAGTCTTTTATGGTCGGAGTTTCCTTGTCAGGTGGGACTTTCTTTAGCCTCTCAATAGAGTGGGGCATGTTGTAAAGTTGGGGTATGAGATAGGGTCCTTCCCATGAGGTTTTGTGTATTATTTTTAATTGATAGTTATTTGAGAATATTTCTGGGTTGTGTTGTTTTGGTTTTATGAAAGGGGTCAATTGGAGGGGAGTGTGATGTTGTTTTCGTAAAGAGAGTGACAGGATGAGAAAAAGCTAACGGAGTGTGAACCATGGTGGGCCCTTCCTTGGCATGGGAAAGTTTAGTTTTGTTTGATTTCATTTTTCTTGTTTGATGCGTACTTTGGGCTTATTGGGAGGTTATTTTAAGGTTTCCTTTGTAATTTTTGGAGGAGGTTCAGTGTTGAGTGTTTGATGTAATAATTTTGGGGTTCTGTGACGATCTTGATCATGAGATCTATAGAAATCTGGACCTGGAGGTCGGAAGCGATTTTAGTTGTGATATCAATCTTATGTTGTGGTGAGATTTGGGAATTTGGCGATATGTTAATTTGGATGTTTATCAGAGTTGTGAGGTTTGAGTTTGGTTTAGTTTCAAGAGTGGGAGGAGTGATGGATTTTCGGGTCAGTTCATCAACAGGTTCAATGGTTGATATTAATGTTGTAGTGGTTGATTCAATGATAGGATTGGGTCGATGATAGATTTAGTTTTGACAATGGGTTCGTGTTTGATAATAGATTCAAGTTCAATGATGGGTTCTGTTTTGGTGACAAGCTCATGTTTGATGATAGGGTTAGATTCGACGACAGTTTTAGGCTTGATGGCAGGTTTGTGTTCGGCGATCGGTTTTGGTTTGATGATGAGTTTAGGTATGATGATTGGCTTAGGTTTGGTAACAAGTCTAGGTTTGATTATTGGTTTGAGTTTTATGATAGGCTTAAATTTTGTGATAGGTATATGTTCGATGGTGGATTTAGGTTTGGTGACAATGTCGGGTCTGATAACAGGTTTAGGTCTAATGATAGGTTTAGTGACAAGTTTATGTTCGACAGTAGGTTTAGGTTTGGTGACAATGTCGAATCTGAAAACAAGTTTAGGTTTGATGATAGGTTTAGTTTTGATAATAGGTTTGGGTTTGGGGCTCAGTTTCGAGGTTGGTGAGGTGATCAGTTAAGTGGTGAGTTCAGGCTTTAAGGCGGGTGTAGAGATTGATTTGTGTGTTGGTTCTGAGATCGGTTCGACAGTTGATTCTGGGGTGAGTGAAATGGATGGTTTAGGGATATGTTTGATAACAAATTCAGGTTTGAGATTTTGTTTTGAAGTTGGTGAGGTGGTAGTTAGTTTAGGTTCTGAAGTGGGCGTAGAAGTTAATTCGAGAGTTGATTCTAAGGTTAGTGCGGTGAAGTGTTTGTTGTTGAGTTCAAGTTTTAAAGTAGGTGTCGAGATTGATTCAGGGACTAGTTTTGAGATTGGTGGGATGATGTGTTGGACAATGTGTTCGGGTTTGAGGGTTAGTTTCGGAGTTGGTTCAATTAAGGGTTTTGATTGGATTACGGGTTCATGTTCAAAGTATAGTTTTGTGATTGGTTTAAGTATAAATGGTGTTGTAGTATGTTGGTGGATTGGTTCTGAAATAAGAGGGCTGGTGATTTCAGGGATATATTTGATCAAGAAATTTTGGGGTATGTAAGTTTGTCCAGGTATCGGTCGTAAGGTTGGTTCAGGTGTAGGCTTGGGGAGCACAGTGGTTGACTCATTGGTGGGTAAGTTATTGAGTTTGGGGGTAGGTTCAGTTGGTTCGAGGATAAGTTTATTGATTTTGAAGATTGGTCGAGTTGGTCTCGAAATAAGTGTGTCGATTTTAGTGATGGGTTGATTTGGAGTGAGTTTGGTGATAGGTTGAGTCAGGATAAGTTTGGTGGTAGGTTGAGTTGGGATAGGTTTAGTGATAGGTTGAGCTTCACTGTGAAAGGTGACTTTAGGTTTGATGGTGCAAGGGGTAAGGTTAATTGATTGTGAATGAATAGAATGGATGTGCTCTGAGGGAGGTTCAATTCTACGGATTAGGCTAGCCGGGTGGAATGGGGAAGAAGCGATTGGTAGTTTAGAGTTTGATTGGAGGTTTGGTTGAGTATGGTATGGTAAGGGATCGTAAAAGATAGGGTTGGTTAGTATGGTGTTGTACGCGAGCTATGGGCTTGATTGGGTTTAGTCAAATAATGGGTTGTAGAAGGTGGTGTTGATTTGTGTGGCATTGGGATGTTGGTTTTGATTCTGGTTAGGACATAGAGATTGGTTATTGTCAAGGTATAGGTTTGTGTATAGATCTTGAGCTTGGTCATATGGGTGGTATGGTTGAGGGTTTGTCTGGTTTTGTCCTTGGAATGTGTTTATTTGTTCAAGGCTTAGAGTCTCGTTTAGGGTGTTTTTCTCAGGGTCATTTAAGGAGGGTCTGTTGGATGTTAGTGTAGTGTTGAGCACTGAAATATACCACTTTCCACCTCCTACCCTAGCCTTTAATGGACCTTTGAGCTGGTTAATAATGAGTTTTTAAGTGTGTTTTTATAGATGACAAGAAACTATAGCTTAGTGCAGCAATCCATCATGTTAGAGCCAAGAAGAAAGAATTTTGAGTCAAGCTGTGGAGCTGATTGATTTATAGAGAGTGCACCATAGTGGTTCACACCATTGGGGCTGTTTAGCATGCCTCGGGGCCCTAGAAGTCCCATGGAGAGGAGAAGTGGAGCCTAAGCATAGTGGAGTGCTCCTGCTATAAACTACACACACTATAAAATCTGAAATCTATTGTTGAGCAGCTATGTGCCTTTAAATAGCAACCTCTCGAGCAGCTCACACTCTCTTGCAGCAAGTTCACACTTGAGTAAATCATGTGTGCAGTAAACCAGCACTCTAGCAGCTGTGTAGCAGTCTCAAAAGCACACTCGAGCAGTCCATAGAGCTACTACAATGAACCTGTCGAGCTCATTGTTACAGCATATCAAGCTGTCGAGCAGCTGAAACTAGCCTGTCGAGTTGTTGGCTGAAGTGTTGTAAGCTGTTGAGTAGCTGAAACTAACCTGTCGAGCTGCAACTTGGAGAGAATTAGCTTGTCAAGCTGTTGCATTGAAGCTGTCGAGTAGTTCCGCATTGAAGTTGTCGAGCAGCTGGTTGAAGGAAGCAACCTATCGAGCAGTTTATAGGTGTAATTCATCCTGTCGAGCTGCTATTTTAACCTGTCGAGAGCCTCTCGAGATCTGTCGAGTTGCAATACCTGAAGCCAATGATCCTGTCGAGCTATTCTGTGTTGCAACAATGAACCTGTCGAGCTGTAGCAATCCCCACTTAACCTGTCGAGCTATTTAAAGCCTGCTAAAGCAACCTCTCAAGAACTACTCGAGATCAATAGCGCAAAGCACTTAACCTATCGAGATCTGCTCAAGATTACAACCTGAAACTGCCTGAAGCATTCCAACTGCTCGAGAACCTCTTGAGATACATAATTCTAAAGCCTATCTACTCGAGGCACAGGTTCCAGCAGCCATATTCAAACTCCAGGGGCATTTTTGGGATTCAACAGCACCTAGGACACATATCCCAAGATGTTGAGCTGTCCCACATGTCCCAAGGCATTACTTGGCCACAAATGGGTCACGACAGCAGCTCCAAATATTCTAATTTCTGATTGGCCAATGCAAAATATAGCTTTATAGATTGTATAAATACATTATAAGCTATCTTGGGAAGGGAGCCAGGATTACCCGAAGCTCACTTTTAGGGTATATATTGTAGGTTTTTATTTTCTTTTTATTTTCTTCTTTCTTCTTCCTTAGCTCAGCAGCAATGTTGGGTTAATGTTCTTTGTGGTAGCTAGGTATATTTCAGTTTTGCAATTGGTTTTGTAATAACTTAGTGAGCAGTTGTGGGATTTTACAAGGACTGCTGCCTTGAGGTCAATCATTGTAAGTTCTTTTTATTCAATGAAATGTCGAGTTTAAAGCTTCATAAAATCTTTATTTTTTCTGTATTTTTCACATAGATTTGTATGGGTTTAATGCACCTATGGATGCATGTGCTTGTAGCCATGCACACATAGTGGTTGCAGTCATTTTCATGCTCTAATTTAACCCATTGACTAGACCACTTCTATGGGATGTTCTATGACTATTTAAGTGGATGGAATATAACCGTAAGACTGGTCTATATCAAAGGGCTGAGCCAGATTCTTTTTCGCTGCACTTGTGCTTGTAGCCAAGTGAAAGACTACTGCAAACCCAACTTCTCCTCTGTTTTATAACACCACTTTTAGTGAATGGACCTGAGATCTTGCATAGATTGCAGACTTAACAGCTAGGTCATTGCAGGCCCTTTTGTAGCAATGACCAGCTAATTCTAATGCCCCATTCAATCTGTGATTTCTTGTGGTTCTCACTAGATTTTCATGAACTGTTTGATCCTATGATTGCATGAGCTTGTAGCCTTGCAAACATAATGTCTGCATGGTTTTCTTATTTCAGCTCTAACCTTTTGCTTGGATGAAATCCTTGGGATGTGTTGTGACCATTCAAGTTGACAGAATATACCCCTAAGATCAGTTCATGCCTCTAGGTTAGGTTGGATTTTTCTACCTTGCACTTGTGCTTATAGCCAAGTGAAGGATAGCTGCAGATCCAGTGTCTTGATCTGAGTTGCAGTAAAGATTAGCCCATAGTTGTCTACTTGTCCACATTTTTATTTTATTTTACCACGCCATCATCATTCTTCTTTATCCTCTTTCTCTAGGTGTAGTTTTATTTCTGTTTTTAGTTTTGTTTTGTTTTGTGACACCTAAACACCCTCTCTTTACCTTGCTTTCTAGTGCAGGTTTATAGTTGTCAGATTTGTAGCCAGATCTGGAGATTCACTATACAACTATATAGTTTTAGATCATCACTCCCTGTGAGACAAACTCTTACTTATCAAAACTTGCTACAACAGGCCCTGGATCTAGCAGGACTGTGTGTATAGATTGTTGTTTTAGTGCTCTTTCACTCCATTTCACTCCCCTTTTTCTGATTTATTTTGCTGCCATATTTTTACCACATTTTTAACAATAAAAATAATAGCACCAGCATTCTTAACCAACAAGTTTTTGGCATCATTGCCAGGGATTTTTTATCTAGGTAGTAAATTTGAGTTTTTGTTTAGATTTATTGTTATAGATGTAGTGTTTGAATAAATTACAGCTGCAATTTTTTTTTTCGTTTGCAGTCTTTCTTTATTTTCTGTCTTAGATTTATTGTCTGTTTTGTATTTGAATAAATTCTTGCTATAGCTTTTTATTTTTGCAGACTTAGAGCAGTAGCAAATAGGAGAGATCAGCTGTAGCTGGAGAAAATTTGCCTTAGTTTGCATCTCTCTCTCCCCTATTTTTATTTCATTTCTGCAGTCTTAAATTTCAACAATTATGTTTAGTCTTTAGTATTTTTTTATTCTATCTGGTGTGAGTGTCTTTTTCTTTGCTATGTGTGTTGTATGCTAAGAAGAAGGTCTCTCATTCCTGAGCTACAACCTTTGAATCCTGAAATTAAGAGAATCCTGAGCTCTAGGCCAGCAACACACACCCTTGTTAAAAATTTAGAAACATATGAGATGGGAGAGCAACCTAAACCCCTTAGGGAGTATTATGCACCAGGGGCATACTCATCCCCCTTTTGCATTCAGACTCCCTACTGTTGTGGGTAATTATGAGATTAAGCCTCAGACCATCCAAATGTTACCATCTTTTCATGGGTTAAGCAAAGATGACCCCTACCAGCACATAGATCAGTTTCTTTCTTTATGTACTACCTTTAATATTACTGTTTTGGGAGATGAAGCCACCAAATTGAGGCTTTTTCCTTTTTTATTAAAGGATAAGGCTAGAACTTTGCTCATCATTCTCCCAGCCAATAGCATACAGTCTTGGAATTATCTGCAATGCCAATTCTTGGCTAAATTTTTCCCAATTAGTAAAACCAGTTAGTTGAGGAAGAGCATACTCTCTTTTACTCAATTCCCAACTGAAAACTTTCATGTTAATGATTCTTTGCCATTAATGTAGATTCATACTCAGATAATTTTTAGGAAGTTGTATTTAGGATTTTACTGTTTTAGGAGTTTAGTATAGTTGTTGTTTTTAATATACTTGTTGTTTTTAGTTTAACTGTCGTTTGTTTTAGTATAAATTCTTTTGTATATAGTTGTTGTTTTAGGCATTTGTGTAGTTGTTGTGTTTTCTTAGTTGTCATTTTGTGTATATTCTCTTTTTTTCCTTCTTAGTATGATTTTCTGCAATCTTTTAGTTTAATTTTCTCATAGTTTTCTATTGTACTTTAGTTGTTTTTCTTTTACAAACCTTGATGCCCCTAATGCGAATACTGTTGAAATAGTGACGACACTATTTATCTTAGGTTTGGGGTATGGCAGGGTGGTTGGCTAGTAAAATAGTTAATTCTAGTGCAACAGTGTTGGTCGAATTGAGATAAATAAAGTCAATTCCCACCTAACCATATTAGAGAGAGGAAATTAAAAAAATTTGCAGACTTTTTAAAACTGAATATTTTTTAAAAAAAATTAGCACCTTCATAAAGTTAACATCAAGAAAAAAATTTCAATTAGTACTTAGTGAACTAGAGAGGAGAGAAAAAGGTGAAAAGACGCCCTATGAGTTAAATTAAAGACCATACACAGTGATATTTGGGCCTATCAATTTTCTTTTGAAGAGTGTTTTTAGCAATTTTTCTGCTCTAAGGAATGACTGACTCAATACCTTTTCACTAGAAGTTAGGCACTCCCAAATTGAAACTGATTGGCAGTACTCATGACACTTAGGAGATGATCTAAAGCCTTCATTTGGACAGTTTGAACCTAAAATTTCTATCCTTTGAAATTGCCCTTTGCATACACTCTTTGAGCCTAAAAATCCAATTTTTCTTTGATAGACACCAGAGTACTTGCACCTAAACCTCATTGACCTGAGTCAACCTTACCCTCACTCTGAGATTTCAGAAGGTAAAGGAGAAAAAGTTAAAGATAGGTGAGTTGGGTTCAACATTTGATGGAAGGAGAAGAAAAGTAAACTGTAAATAGCAATGTAGCAGTGGTATATGTGTAGCATTTCATAAAAAATAAAAAATAAAAATAAATTATAAATAAAAAGAAAAAAAGAAAGAGAAATCAAGAGAAGTATTTCATCTGATAAAGTAAAATAGGAGAAGAAGCTGGCCACTTCAGATCTGAAAAACATCAAAGTAGATGAAGTTGTACTTTAATGAAGAAGGTGAAGTCATGAATCACCTCCTCCTCTTGCTGCTTTCTAAGTTTTGAATCCATTTTACCCTCCTATTCTTTTTAAACCTCAACTATAAGCCACATTACAACCCATCAAAGAGACCTTGTTGATCCAAAGTGAAATGAGTTATCATGTGGAGATGAGGAGATGTCTAATCTATGGTGAAAAGTACTTGAGAATGTTAAGAACTTAGATGCAATGCCTATGCTCATACTTGCAGGCCTATTTAATGTTTGTGACTGATCTTGAGCTGATGAGAATATGAGCACCTTGGATTTTCATTGTTGAGAGATAGACCCAGTGAGGATTGGGTCTGAAATTTTACTTCCTTGAGGTAGTATCTAAACCTGACTTTTGAATTAAAGGCAAGCTTAGTACTAAATTTCACACATTGTATTCTTGATGTAAAATGATTGTTGGTGATGCAAATACATGTTGATTTGAGTTTTTAATTTCTTGCATTACTGCTGTAAACTCCTCAGATTTTTAAAGAATAGGTGTGAAATTATGCTTTATTCATTGAAATTTATTTTGTCATTGGTTGCACTATACTTAACTATTTTAATGGAAAAGTTTGTGGGTATCTTCACTAAAAATTCTCAGGAGACTTCACTCCTCTACTAGGAATCACCTAAGGGTTTAAAATGATTGATGTATAAGCTAAATACATATGTGCTCCCTACTAAAGTGGCATTTACTTTTTAGAATAGTTGTTTTAATTTTTCCTTTGCTTGAGGACTAGCAAAGATTACGTTTGGGGGTGTGTTGAGCACTGAAATATACCACTTTTTACCTCCTAACCTAGATTTTAATGGACCTTTGAGCTAGTTAATAATGAGTTTTTAAGTGTGTTTTTGTAGATGAAAAGAAACTATAGCTTAGTGTAGCAATCCATCATTTTGGAGCCAAGAAAAAAGAATTTTGAGTCAAGCTGTGGAGCTGATGGATTTATAGAGAGTGCACCATGGTGGTTCACACCATTGGGGCTGTTTAGCATGCCTCGGGGCCCTAGAAGTCCCACAGAGAAAGACAAGTGGAGCCTAAGCATAGTGGAGTGTTGCGGTTATAAACTATACAAACTGTAAAATCTGAAATCCATTGTTGAGCAGCTATGTGCCTTCAACTCCAGCAGCTCACACTCTCTTGCAGCAAGTCCATACTCGAGTACATCATGTGTGCAACAAACCAGCACTCTAGCAGTTGTGTAGCAGCCTCAAAAGCACACTCGAGCAGTCCATAGAGTTGTTGCAATAAACCTATTGAGCTCATTGTTGTAGCATATCAAGCTGTCGAGCAGTTGAAACTAGCATGTCGAATGGCTGAAGTGCTGCAAGCTATCAGGCAGCTGAAACTAACCTATCGAGCTGTAGCCTGGAGAGAATCAGCCTGTCGAGCTGCTACATTGAAGTTGTCGAGTAGTTATGCATTGAAGCTGTTGAGCAGCACCTTCTCCTTTTGACAAGGGGAATGCTAAAGTTGAGAAAATGATGGAGACATTTAAATAAGTAAAGATTAACTTACCTTTACTTGATGCAATCAAGCAAGTTTCAGCGTATGCAAAGTTTTTAAAAGATTTGTACACACAAAAGACAATCTAGGATACACCTATCCAAGAAGTCTTTTGTGCTGAGAAAGTGAACCAAGTTCTGTCCATTGTAATCCCAACAAACCTCCAAGACCCTGGAGTTCACACAATCCTTTGTATCATTGGGGATCACATCATTGAGAAAGCCTTGTTAGATTTGGGAGCTAGTGTAAACCTACTTTCATATTCAGTTTATGAGAAGTTATGTTTGGAAGAGTTGAAGCCCACACATGTAGTATTACAGTTGGCTGACAAATCTGAAAGGAGGCCTGTGGGAATGATAGAAGATGTGTTAGTTGGAGTTGATAAGTTTTTCTATCCAGCAGATTTTCTGGTTCTTGACATGGAGCCAAGTAAGTGCACTACCTCCATTCCTGTAATTTTGGGCAGGCCTTTCTTGGCCACTTCCTATGCTTGTATATAATGTAGATCAGGTATAATGGAGGTGTCTTTTGGCAATATGAAAGTAAAATTAAATATTTACAATGCAGCAAGTCAGCCTCACTTGGATAGTGAGGATTGCTTTTTGATTGAAGTGTTGGATGAGCTTGTGGAAGAGACTTTGCCCAAGCTGTTGCATTGTGATGATTTGTGTGATATTTTTGAAAATATGTGGAGTGAGATTGTGGAAGAGAAGGCCCCCACACCTGTTGTTCAAAGGTGAAAGCCTTAAATTCTGAAATGGGGCCAACAACAAGGTATCCTCCTTAGAAACTAGTTGTGTTGCCTCTTCCACCACCATCAAAGGCACCTTTATTGCCCTCACTCATAAGTCTACTTGATGTGGAGTTAAAATAGCTGCCTAAGTCTTTGAAGTATGCTTTTTTAGGGGCAAAGTAGAAGTTGCCAGTGATAATTTCTTTTTCCCTTACTGATGAGCAAGAAGAGCTATTGAGTGTGTTAAAAAAGTACAAGAGAGCAATAGGTTGAACTATTGCTGATCTTGGAGGCATCAACCTTACTATTTGTATGCATAAAATCAACTTGGAAGAGGGTTCCAAACCCTCTAGAGAGATGCAGAGAAAGTTAAACCCCCACATGCAAGAAGTGGTGATGAAGGAAGTGGTCAAATTGTTAGATGTAGGAGCCATCTATCCCATTTCAGATTCGGAATGGGTGGCACCTACTCAGGTGGTACCTAAGAAATCTGGAATTACTATGATTAAATCTAATTTTGGTGAGAAAATTTTAACTAGGGAAATCACAGGTTGGAGGGTGTGCATTGATTATTGAAAGCTCAATTTAAAAATTAGAATAGACCACTATCCTTTGCCCTTCATAGACCAGATTTTGGACAAGTTGGCAGGCAAAGCTTTTTATTACTTTTCTGATGGATATTCTGGGTATAACGAACTCCTTGTGTATCTACAAGACTAGGAAAAGACAACTTTTACATGTCCATTTGGCACCTTTGCTTATAGAAGGATGCCATTTGGATTATGCAATGCCTCTGCAACTTTTCAAAGTTGTATGTATGCAATCTTCTCTGACATGATTGATCAGTTTTTAGAGATATTCATGAATGATTTTTTTATCTTTGGAGACAATTTTAGTCAATGTCTACACCATCTCAGCCTAGTGCTGCAGAGATGTGAGGAAACTAACTTAGTTTTGAGTTGGAAAAAGAGTCATTTTATGGTCAATCAAGGCATTGTCTTTGGCTATGTTGTTTCCCACAAAGGCATAGAGATAGACCAGGCTAAAATTGATTTGATTGCACATTTTCCCTCACCTAAAATTGTGAAAAAAGTAAGATCTTTCTTGGGGCATGTTGGTTTTTATAGAAGATTCATCAAAGATTTCAGTAAAATCTCAAAACCTCTTTGTCACTTGTTGTGCCAAGAGGTTCCTTTCGAATTTAATGATGAATATGTCACTGCTTTTGAGCTTTTGAAAGGTTGTTTAACCTTTGCACCTATCCTTCAAGCACCTAATTTTTCTTTGCCATTTGAGCTGATGTGTGATGCATCATATTTTGCTATTGATGCAGTTTTGAGGCAAAGAAAGAACAAAGTACCTTGTGTGATTGGTTATGCAAGCAAGACAATGATTGATGCTCAGTTAAACTACACCATAACTAAGAAGGAATTGTTGGTCATTGTCTATGCTTTGAAAAAATTTAGGTCTTATGTATTAGGATCTAGGATTGTGGTGTTCACAGACCACTCAGCCTTGAAGTACCTTTTGTATGAAAAGGATGCTAAGCCAAGATTAATCAGATGGATCCTCCGACTATAGGAGTTTGATCTTGAGATTAAGGATAAAAAAGGGGTTGAAAATGTGGTTGCAGACCACCTATCCAGGATCCTAGCTACTGAGTTTGATAGGCTGCCTATTAATGATTCTTTCCCTGATGAACAACTGTTTACTGTCAGCACTTCTGCACCTTGGTTTGCAAACATATTCAACTACTTGGCAGTGGGTAGGATTCCCCTACATTGGAACAAAATGGACAAGGAGCTGTTATTTTCTTCGATCAGACATTACATGTGGGAGAATCCATACCTTTTCAAGCATTGTGCAGACCAAGTTGTGAGGAGGTGTGCCCCTGATGATGAATTTCACAACATACTAATCACGTGCCATGAACAAGCTTGTGGAGGCCATTTCAGTGGAAACAAGACGACTGCCAAGATACTTCAAAGTGGATTTTATTGGCCCACTATCTTTAAGGATGCATGACAGCATTATAAAGCTTGTGAAAGATGTAAAAAAAAGGGAAGTATCTCCAAAAGAAATTCCATGCCTTTACAGTCTATACTTGTTGAACTCTTTGACATTTGGGGGATTGACTTCATGGGTCCCTTCCCTCCTTCCTATAGATATAATTTAATTCTTGTGGCTATGGACTATGTGTTCAAATGGGTTGAGGCCATAGCCACAAGGACCAATGATCACAACGTTGTCCTCAATTTCGTGAAGGATAATATTTTCTCTAGGTTTGGAACTCCCAGAGCTATCATTAGTGATGGGGGAAGCCATTTCTGTATTAGACAGTTTGATAACTTACTTAGAAAGTACTCTGTGGCACACAGAGTTGCCACCCCATACCACCCACAGACTAGTGGGTAGGTGGAAATTTCTAATAGAGAGGTTAAACACATTTTAGAGAAAACTGTGAGAGGGATAAGAAGGATTGGTTCCTGAGGTTTACTGATTCTCTTTGGGCTTATAGAACTGCTTATAAGACCCCAATAGGGATTTCTCCCTCTTGGATGGTGTATGGCAAGGCATGCCATTTACCAGTAGAGTTAGAACATAAGGTCGATTGGGCTATTAAATCATTGAATGTTGATTTAACTGCTGCTAGTATGCATAGGAGGCTGCAACTGTCAGAGTTGGAAGAGCTGAGATTTGAAGCCTACTCCAATGCAAGAATCTACAAAGGATAAGTTAAGGCTTTTTATGACAACCATTTACTGAGGAAGGAGTTTACTGCTAGCAACAAGGTATGGCAGTTCAATTCTAAATTAAAAATTTTCCCATGCAAGTTGAGATCTAGATGGGAGGGACCTTATATTTTAATGCATGCATCCCCATCTTGAGCTATTGAAATCATGGATCCAAAGGATGGTAGGATCATGAAAGTTAATGGTCAAAGGCTCAAACTCTTTGTTTAAAATATGGTGGAGCCTGTGGTGACCATTAACCTTCAAGAACCTCCAAAATGTGACTGATCTTCAACCTTGTACACTATGTATCATAACTGTCAGTTTTATTACTATTTCTATTTTCAAAACTATTTGGCATTGTATATAGGTTGCCATTTTTGTTTAAGTGTTGCAGTTAGGTTACTGAGTCAACCTTGATTAAGTTAGGAAGGCCCCTAATGCATGAGAAATCCAATGGGAACAAAGAAGAATTGCAAAATCTGTGTGAATGGGGACATGGAAACTGATGAAAAATAAGGTGGATTGTTAAATAGACCTGTCGAGAGGTTTGAATTGATGTTTGACAGGTTCTGAAGGTTCCTAATATGCATTTCGATAGGTATTATAGCCTGTCGAGAGGTGTTAAGTGATTCTCGATAGGTACTGAAGGTGCATAAAAATGATCTTCGACAGGATTTGTGAACCTGTCAAGATGTTGAGAGAGGAAATCAAGAGGTACTGAAGGTGTAGGCTGTGTTCTCGACAGGTTCTAATACCTGTCGAGAGGTCAATTGCTGAGAAAAATAAACCTGTCGAGAGGTTGGATGAACCTCTCGACTTATAAATTCTGAAGCCACTGAACCTGTCGAGAGGATGACTAACCTCTCGAACCCCCTTCTGCCTGGAAAGTTTACATATGCAAACTATTCGACAGGTTGGTTCAACCTATCGAAATCCTCTCTCCAATCCTGTCGAAATATGATTTAGTTGTTTTTAAATCTATCAACAACTCAATCCATTCATTCGACAGCTTCCGTGTGCAAGCTTTGCTCCTCCTTTGCCGATTTCCCATTTCCTTCTTCTTCCTCCAACTCACTGGTTCCAACTCCAATCACTCGGCCATTGTTCCAATTGCTTCAATTCCACAAGGGATACATTTTGCACCTATTTGAGAATGGTTTGGTGCCATGTACTACAAGATATGATAAACCCTAGGTTTTCTGGGTAAGCTCTTCCTCAACCTCCCCTCTGTGATTTTCCAGCATTGTAATTCCATTTTTGTTTAGCGTGTGTGGTTACGTTGATTGAGAAAAGAAGTTTGTTCTGGTTGTTGAGAGTGATTGTGTGAATTTTTTACCAATGGCTGACCGTGAGGATACTTTGGCAGACCTTTTCAAAGTCCCTTCCAAATCTGCCTAGAAATCCACTAGAAAATCTAGTAGGCTATCCACCCAGCCCAAAGAGAACCCACCTGCTAAGAGGAGGCTCATCATGGAAAAACCTAAGAAAACCAAGAGCGCTAAAAAGGCCAAAATTGTTGAGGAAATTGCTGAAGATGTCCCTGTGCCTGAACCTCAATTTGAGGCTATACCTGAAATCCCTAAGAACGTGACAACCCCAAATGAGTTTGTGGATGCCTTAACCTTGATCCTTGAGTCAACTTTTGACCTACCTTATTTTTCTCAGGAAGAGGAGTGCAATGACACTTTGGACTATTTGGTGAAGGCATGCCTGACACCTTTGTTGACCCTATTACAAGAAAAATCCTACCCTAGACTGGTCAAATTGTGGTATCAGAACATCAGGAAGAAGATGAAGCCAGGGTCAACTGAGCCTACCCTTGTGGTCTTGATTGATAATTGGGAGCTAGTTGTGGACTATAGGGATATAGGGTCGGCATTAGGGGTCCCATCAGTTTTTGATTCAGTTTATGGCTTAGGAGCACCTAAGGGTGTGTCCTTTAGAGCAATGGCCAGACATCTAACTCAAGGCATTGTGGGCTCTGGGGAATCAGTGATGAGGAGAGATCTACACCCTAGCCTGCTGTTCATAGATTCAATTTTGAGAAAAAACATTTATGTCAGTGGACATCAGCAGGAGAGGAGGACCCCTATAGTGGATGCCCTTTATTTTTTCTCCAAAGGGTAGTTCTTGAATGCCTCTCAGCTGATATTTGAGGCCATGGTGGATGTGAATGAAAAAATTAAAAAAGGACAAACCTTGCCAGGGTTACCCTATAGCAGACTCATCACTGCTTTGCTAAGAAAAGGAAAATTTGTTCTTCAAAAGGATGAGCCAGTGGAGAAATTGATTCCAAAAGTGTTTAGGAAGAGGGCATGGTCTGCTAGTAGGACCCTGGTTGGTAAAAGTAAGAAGAAATCAGTTGAGAATCCTGACAAAGAAGCCACTCAGGTGACTAGCTCAGCAGCTGCACCTGAGATCCCTACAGCTCCATTAGCCAGCTCAACAGACCTCTACATCAACTAGCTCAGAGACCACACCTGTGACCTTTGCCCCCATAGTCATTCCCTCCAATGCAGGCCCCTTACCTCCTAGCAGCTTAGTCATCCCTTCCACCATCACCACCATCACCCCTGTGTCAGCTCCTCCTACCATAGACCCCATTGGCTCCTTACCCTCACCTCCCATCACATCCACCTACCAAAGAAAATCAAAGTCACCCACAACCCCTCCAACTAGCCCATCCAAGCCAGCTGTTGAGGATCCTTGAGCCCTTCACCATTTACATCAGCTGAACTACTAATCTCCTTCCCATCATCCATACCATTTGATATTGACCTTACTACCTCCATATCACCTCCACATACTCAGGATTTGGACCACTTGACCACTGAGGAGTACTCATCCCTAATTGACTCCATTGTGGAGGACCTTAGACATGAATATTCCCCTCTACCTGATTCTCCACAACCCACCTCTCCACAGCCTACTCAATTCCAGCCTGCTCTCACCCCACTTTTTAAGCATGCCCCCACATCTCCTTTTCAGCCCATTATACCCATTCCCCCTGTCACCCAAATCCTACAAGAGGCCTCAACCCAGATTCTTTTCCTCCTCACCACCATCCTAACCCAACACCAAACCAACATAGCAAACCAAGCTGTTATGGCCACCTATCTTCAGGCCATTTAGTCCACTCTCATCCCATCCACCTCAACGAGCCAACCTCTTCCAATTCCCACTCCTACACCTACTCCTGTAACCACTTCTCCCCAATCCCCTTAGCTTTCCCCTATTGTGCTGGCTTCCCCTACTGAGGTGGATGAACCAATCCCTAAACTTTCCAGCCGGGACTCTTCTACCCAAACTAACCCCTTGGAAGAGGACCTACCTTCTTTACCTTTTACCTCTCCTTCCACCCCACCTGAGCCAGTTACAGAGGTAGAGGAGCTGACACCTACCATCCCACTTTCCCCCTCTCTCCCATCATCTTCATCCACTCCATACTAGCTATTTGATGACCCTACTGAGAGGGCCATTGTCCCTAGATACTTACATCCTACACCTCCATTTTCCACTCTGTAAAGAGAAATGGGTGAAAATCCCTACATCAAGAGGGATGTCCTTCAAGGGATGGTTGTGCTCAAAAGTTGGGTAAAGCAGCCTTTGGTAGCTGAGATTGACCAGCTGAAGTTGAAGCACAGAGTGGAGAAACTTCATTGGGAGCAATTGTGCAGGCATGCCCTCACATTATATGATGAAGAGAAGCAAAAATTTGAAATGCTAGCCAGGCTACCTAACACCCTGGAGGCCACTTTAACAGGAAAGATACCACCCTCAGCCGCTGGGGTGTCCTTCAAGGAGCCCACCATGCCCAAGGGCAGCACTAGGCCTCAAAGACCATTAGCCAAAAGGACTAAGGAGGGTGCTGCCAACACTGAAAAACTGAACAGGAGAGAGAAGCTCAAGGAGGAGGATGACAAACTTGCTACACAAAAAGGATGGGAGCCTATGACCTTGTCAAGCTCTGACACTGACTCTGATTAGGTGTAAAGTAGTTAGTGTGTTTAGAGTCAGTAGTACTGTGTCTTAGGATGTTTGTTTGTATATAGTTTTACTTTTGCATTTTATATCTCTGTACTCTTTTTGTATTTAGATCATTATAATGAAATGTCTCTTTTCTTTGCATATTGTGCATATCTTTGTTCTCATGTGTGTAGTTTCATTTTACTTTTCTCTGCTATTTCCTTTTGTTGTACTTCCAATGCAGTGAGGACATTGCTCCTCATAGGTTTGAGGGTATGGCAGGTGTGCCAATGGAATAGTTAATGCCAGTGCAGTAGGGTTGGATAAAATTTTTAAAAATAAAGTGATTTCCCACGTGATTTTTTTTTTTGAAAAAAAAAAGGAAAATTAAAAACTTTTTAAAACTAAAATGTGTTGTAGCTCTAACATTATCATGAAGCAAATGTCAAGAATGTTAAAGTAAAATTGGTGCTTAGCGAACTTGAAAAGTGAGAAAATTGTGAGGATATACCCAGGAATTTGATGGAAGACCATCAAATTGTGAGGATATACCCAGGAATTTCAGGCCCAGTGAGATTTGGGCCTGAAATTTTTTTCTTCAAAGAGTGTTTTGGCAATTTTTTTTGCTCTAAGGACTAATTGAATCTATTCTTTTTCACTAGAAGTTATGCAACTCCAAATTGAAATAAATTGACAGAACTCATGACATGGAGGACATGAAGTAAGGTCATCCTTTGGTCAATTTGAGCTTAAAATCCCCACCTATGAACTGCCCTTAATACACACCATTTGAGCCTTGAAAATTCAAGTTTTTTTTTGATAAAAATAAAAAAATTAAAACCCAAAACTTAGTAACTTGATGCAGCCTGACCCTCACTCTGAGATTTTAGAAGGTAAAGGTAAAGGAGTTGAAGAAGGTAGAGTTGGGTTGACATTTTGGTTGAAAGAGAAGAAAACACATGTGATGGCAGTGGATATATATGCTGTGGTATTCCAGCCCATAAATATATATATATATATATATATATATATATATATATATATATATATATATATGAGAAAAATATAAAAGGAAAAGCAAAACAAAAATGTGAAAGAGAAGTCACTTCATTGGGTATTTTGAAAAAGAAGAGAAGAAGCTAGCCACTTTGGCTCTGAAAATTCAAAGAAGATGAAGATTATGTTGAGATGAAGAAGGTGTTGTCATGACCACCTCCTTACTTTACTGATTTCTCAATTTTAAATCATTCCTTCCCCTTTTATTCCTTATAAACCTCACCCATAAGCCACATTACAACCCAATAAAAAGACCCTACTGATCTGAAATGGAGTGAGCTATCATGTGGAGGTGAGGATTTGTGTAATCTATGGTGAAAAGTGTTAGAAGATTTCATAAATTAGAGCATTGCCTATGCTCATGCTAGCAGTCCTATCTGAGGGCTATAACTGCTCTTGAGCTGTGTGAAATGATGCACCCTTCATGCTTATTTTGAGTGACAGCCTTGATGAGACTTGGGTGTGAAATTAAATTTGTTTGGCGGCATTATCAAAACAGAATTCTCAAATTGATGGTGAGCTTTGCATTAATTTTCACATAATGCCTTGACATGAGCTGATTGATTGTGAAGGAATTACAGCAGAATTTCAGTATTAAACTGCTGATTTACTGCTGAGAATCCCCTAAAAATTTGAATAAGGTGTGGAATGAATTTTATTTTTGTTTAAACTCTATTTTGACATGTTGCATTGCTATTAATTAATTCATTGGAGAAGTTTGTGGGTACCTTCACAAAAAACCCTCAGGAGACTCCACTCCTCCACTAGGGATCACCTAAAAGGCTTGATGTATATGCTAAATGCATCTGTGCTCCGTACAAAAGTGGCATTTTTCTATTTTCAATAATTATTTTTAATTTCTCCTTTGCTCAAGGACTAGCAAAGCTTAGGTTTGGGGGTGTGTTGAGCAGTGAAAAATATCATTTTTCACCTCCTAACCTGACCTTTGATGAACCTTTGAGTTGACTAATAATGTGTTTTGAGTATGTTTTGTAGATAAGCAATAAATTACAGTCTTAATGCAGACACCCATCTAAAAGAGCCAAAGAGGAGATCTGCTGCCTCATCATGTGCTCATGTAGCTCAAAAGCTACCTAATCAAGCAGTTCACAGAGCCTCAGAGGTCTATGGCAGTGGCATGTCTCCACATGGGCACACATGAGAGCAAGAGCAGTTACAGTAAATGAAGATTGAATCCTTCAAAAGGTGCTGAGTGCTAGACAGATGAAGAACAACACTCCAGAATTGTGTGCCAGTTGTGGAAGCAAAGGATAGGACCTGTCGAGAGGTTATTCCAAGCTATCGAGAGGTTTTGGTGAGAGAATATCAAGATGTCGAGAGGTCCCCACATCCTGTCGAGGAGTAAAAGGTAAAGAAAGCAAGCTGTCGAGAGGTTCTAGAGCTGTATTCCAACCTGTTGAGAGGTCCTGAGGTGAAAAAGTGAAGAGTTCGAGAGGTCCACAAAACCTGTCGACTAGTATAATGCATCCTGTCGAGAACTTAGCTGAAGCTGCATTCATTCTCACAAGGTTGAGGCAACCTGTCGAGGATGACTTCCAACCTGTCGAACAACAGAATGCACATGTCAAGAGTGTGCCTGGAGCTATATAACAAATCGATAGGTTGATTTATAACCTGTCGAGAGGACGAATGGAGCTAGGACAGTAGGGAGATTTTGATGTCAGTCTTGTCGAACAATCAAAGCATCTTGTCGAGAAGTAATGAAGCCTGTCGAAAGCCTACTATAACCTGTCGAAATAAGCACCAAGTGGACTCAGAACCTGTCGAAAGGTTCCCTGAACCTCTCAACACTCGATTTGGAAACTTCTCAGTTCTAGCCATAGCTGCTGCCCACTCCAGTACTCTATGGACACATGTCCCAAAGCTGTTTGGCCAGTTTGAGGGTATTTTTGGGATGCATATGGGCACGAATGGGAACTCCCTAACCACTTCACATGTACTTGTCTAGTTTGCACCAATCAGTGGAGAGTTTCTAAAAGCAAAAATCAGCCACATCAGCAGCTCAGAATAACAAAATTATTCCCTTGAGCTCTAATTGGCTGAAATGGATCTAAGGATAGAGGGGAATACTATAAAAGCCTGAGGAGTTTAAAGAAGAACCATTCATAAATTGAGAGAGCTCAGACCAAAATTCGAATTTCCTCTTCCCTCCAAAATTCCTTCCCTCTTCCTTCTTCCTTCTTCCCCATTCTCTTTTTAGAACAACCATGGTTGGCTAAACCCCTTTAATAGCTAGAGTGAGGTTGAGAGCTGTAAATTGAGAGGTTCAAAGCTTTGTATGGAGATTGAATTTTACACAGATTGCATATCTGGGCACATTTTACTGTAAGTTTGTATTGAATTAGTATATTGTGGATTTTAAAGTTGATTTTGATCTATAAATCTCTTGTTTGCATTTGATTTCCCTAGATTAAATCTCCCTGTGGATGCTTGAGCTTGTAGCTTTGCATCCATAGCACCTGCAATAGTTTAATTGTTCTAATTAAGATCCTTGAATTACAGGAATCTCTAGGATGATATGTGACCATTCAAGTGGACAGATCATAGCATTAGGATCACTCCAATTCTCTGATTGAGGTTGGATTCTTATACCTTGCATCTGAGCTTGTAGCCAGATGAAAGATTGCTGTAATTCAGTTCCTTATATTACCTCTGAGCCAACCAATTTGCAGTGAAGACCAAAATACCTAGCTGCTACTCTTCCAATTGATTTTAATCCTCTCCTTTATCTTTTCAAATCTGTGTTTTAAACAGTTCTGGATCACTTGATTTTGCATTTTACTTATGTAGTTTTTAGTAGAGTGACAATTCTTAAAACCTCTTCTCTTTCCTTTCTTACTTTGTTTTTAAACTAGGATATGCTAGAGTGCCAGATCTGTTAGAGATCTGGATATTTACTCCATTTTAGAACACATTTCCCTGTGGACCTATCATGACTTACCTTTAAAGCTTGCTACAATAGCCTTAGTTCTTGCAAGACTGGTAGCTTGCCTTGGATCCATTTTACTATAATTTGTCCTTTTAATTTATTATTTTAACTCTTTAATAATTAAAAGGCAAGCAATACAACACAAGATCAGCTTCTTTGTTTGGTATTTTTCTTAACCTAATTTCTCCCTTACGGTCATGATAACTTCAAGAAGATATGAGGGTATATTGAACCAGTAGCGATTTGCTATAAGGTACAATGCCTTGGCAAAGAGTGTTCTTTGAATTTCATGCCCAGTGGGGTGAATGGTCTTATGTATCAATACATCAAAGAAGTGAAGGGACAAACTCCTTGCTTCTAAGTCTTTTCAAAGGAAAAAAAACTTATGTTGCGGGGGTTTTCCTAATAGTTCTGTTGCCATATCATTGAAATAGGGGAGGGTCTCGAGTGGCATTCTCAATAGATTGGCCTCTGGGTTATCACGTGATAAGTGTGTCTTTGGGACCTTCTCAGATAACAACCCTTAAAGATTTGGTCTTCTTTTGAGGATGATTTGTTGTTTTTGATTTAGTTTTTATAGCAGCAGACCATGCAATACGTTGAATGATTGGGATGTTATCAGAAGTGTTACCTTCATCTTTTTCTTATTCTCTCTGTCTTTTCCCTTATTCATTCGTCATTCTGTTCTTTATATGTCAAAGTTAATCAACCAATATTAACCAAAAGTTTAGAATCCCATTTTGAATAAACAACTCATGCAGGTGCTTCTCCATCAAAAATCGTTCCCTTACCTTACTGATGAGTAAAACCCTAATTCTAAAAAAAATATGCAATAAAAATTTCGTTTTGGGGTTTTCTTAGAATGAATCTAAAATAGATGGAGAATTTGGAGAATATATGGCTGGAGTGGTTATCAGAAAGGTTAAGATTCAGGGTATTTGAAAAAGAGGGAAGAAAGGAGAGGAAAAACTGAAGGATTTTGAAAATGGGGTCGAATATCCTTTTCACGAATTTGTAGGTCTCGTTTTCAGTGATGACTTGCTAAGCCGATCATTACTAAATTTTAACCTAAAATTGTAAGTCGACTCTGGTCTTTAGAAAAATCGCAATCGTTGCATTTTAAACTACGAACAATCGTAAATCCATACGATTGTCCACTTATATTATATAGTAGGTACAAACTACAATCTATCATTTAGTGAAACAAGTCGTATTATAATACCTTAAAAAAATGAAGTAGTTTCCATAATTTACATATTGTGCTACGGATGAGTCGGTAGTGCGACGATCCATGAGGGTTTTTTAAATTGGATTTTGGGGAGCAGCTGTCTCCCCATGAAAGCTGGGCCTCTAGGATTGTTTACAGGCTGTGTGGGTAATTATCCACTTTCTCTCCTCGCCACATGTGAGGCTAGTTGACATATCTAGCTCTCTAGCTTTGTGATGGACTGAGTGTGTGAGTGAAGGGTTTGAGAGGATTGAGCAAATTGGTGCAAATCCCTCAAATGCTGATGTGACTGTTGTTGCAAATCTTGAAGGATTTGAACAATTATAGCATTCGGCATATTGCTCCGTGGTCTAATTTGGGGTTGTGCTGCCTTCATTTGAGGTCTTTGGTGGAAAACTTGGGTCTAGGGAAATCGGAGTTGAGCAACTATTGGTGGTAGTTGTGCTCCCACCGTAGAATCGTAGTTAAACCTTGGATGATTTCTCCACGACGGATTGTAGGAATTCTTGTAATCTCCCCTCTTAAAAGCCATTGCTTGTTCAGCTTCCACCACCTCTTGGTATTGTGGCCCAGCAGAGTTTTCAGTATATGTGTGAGTCTGACAATTAGAGTGGTTTGCCGTAGACCTTTCTAGAGTTTTAGGGTTAGAATTCATGAGCATGGTAATTTTTTGCTCAAGACCTAAAACTTTTGCACTCATGTCGTCCTCAATTTTTACTTTTTCTTTATTGATCTCATAAACCCCCCCTCTTGCGAGTGGGGTATGATGAGCAATCTCTGGATCAGTCTACAGCAAAGCCTATTTTTGCTTTGAAGTGTTGGCCAATTTCTCAAATAAATTCCAGGTTTGCTGGCCATTTTGAACAATGAAGGCTCCTCTGCTCATAACATTGACTGTAGACTGATTTGTCTCAGTCAATCCCTGGTAAAAGCTTTGTGCTATAGACCAGTTCAGCACCTCGTGATGAGGGCACTTTCGTAGCAAATCCTTCATCCGTTGCCAACTCTCATGAAATAATTCTCCAGGTTTTTGCATGAACCCTTGAATTGCCTGGCGAATTTGGTTTGTTCTACAAATTGAAAAGTATTCGCCGAAAAATTTAGACTGTAAATCTTCCCAGGTGGTTATACTCCTGGCAAGTAGTGAGACTAACCATGCCTTTGCTCTATCTTTAAGAGAGAAAGGAAACAGGCATAGTTTTATAGCTTCTTTACTAGTGATGGTCTGTAGCATTGTGCAGATTTCTATGAAGTACCTTAGGTGCTGGTAGGGATCTTCTTTATCAAGCCCATGAAAAGTTGGTAGAGTTTGGAGTGTGTGGGGCTTGATTTCATAGTTTTGACCTTCAGCTGCCTCTGGTATAACTATACAAGATGGCTCGGTTAAAGCTATAGGGCTGAAATGTGCTTTGATTGAAAGTTTGTCAGCCATGGGTTGAGTCTCTTACAGAGGATCGGTTTAATGTGAGTCTACGCAAGAGAGTCCGTTCAATTTCTGGGTCCTATTCAAAAGAGTCTAGTCTGCTAGACTGGGTATGATGCATACACCAAAAAATAAATCTTTTTGTATATAATACTATATATATATGATTTTTATTTTAGAAGAGTAGGGAGAAAGAACTAATCTAGGCCTCTGGCTTCTGTGATCAGGAGAAGTTTGAACATTGACTTGCCTGGACCGAATAAACCTACAAAAAGATTAAGAAGTGATCAAAGAAAATAAAGATATAAAGAAATATAAAAAGAGAAAGATAAATATTGGTTTCTAAATGAATAAAAATAATAGATAAAATTTTTAAAAGAATTAGATAATTCCGCTTCCCGGGCAATGGCGCCAAAAGCTTGACTTGGGTCTTATTGCGTATATATTTTATGTTAAATTTAAGTCTTAACCTATTGCAAGCGCACAATGGAAATTATAGTACTAGCATAGGATCGTTCCCACGAGGAAGTTTATTATCTAATTAATTATGTAGTTTTATCTTTTATTCAAATTCTTAACTTTAAAAACTTCTATTTATCTTGAAGATCTAATCTACTGGAGAAATATGAATAAAAGAATGGGTATTTAATCTAAAGTGCATAAAAAAATAAATCCTAATCCTCCTTCTTCAGATTAAGGTTGTCAATCTTAATCCTCAGCTATCGTATATTTATAAATTTAAACAGTACCGTTACACTATATTTCTAGTCTCCTAGCATTGGTCGCTAATCAAGTCTAAGATCCTATCAATACAGATTTAATCTAATCAACAATTTTCTAAAATCTAGGCGTCAATCAAACCTTAGAAAACTGAAGATGGAAAAGTAAAACCGTTACTCTAATCTGCAAATTCTAACCTGAGTCATCAATTCAAATCAAAACTTGGAGATGCTTACAAAGTAAATAAATCTAAACTAGAAAAGCAAAGTAAAATATATCCTTCACCTCTCAGCCGCAATCGTCAATTTCTCCTGAGAAATTACAAATATCTACACTAATCTTTAGCATTCAATCGCAATCATCAATTGCTCTTGAGAAACCTCTTATATCTAATCTACTCTAACTATTGTACACTACTTTGATCGAAAGAAAATCCAACCTCAGGCGTCAATTGATGCCAAAATTCTTCGATGCTTATTCCTATGCCGGGCTCTCTTATTTATAGATTATAAGGAGTCGGTTTATAAAGATCTAGTTCTAATAAAATAAACTACTAAAATTATAAGTTTCCTAATATAACTCTAGTTCCTAATCTTGTCTTTTCTTTGCTTCAGCGGTTGATATACTTCTAAAACTTTCTTTTTTAATAGCAACAATAGAGTCCTTCAAAATCTTCTTCATCAATTTCGTCGGATATGTGATTCGCTAGACTTCTAATTCAAGAGATCTTCTATTTCTAGTTCATGGCAGTGTACTATGCACGTGATTAGCAACAATGAGCTAAGATTTCTGTAGAATCGTTAATAACGATTCTCTATTCTTTCTTCTTTAGTGGAAAATTGTAAATTACAATTTTCTTATGACTTTGATAGACTTTGCGGATGATTCTCTGGAAAATCGTAAATACTTCTCTTCCTTGAGCGGCTTCTTTTGTAAAATCGTAAATTATGATTCTCTGGCTTTCATAATCTCACTCTGGCAAAATTGTAGATAGCGATTTTTCATTCTTTTCAGTTGGTGGAGCTTTCATCTTTCAATCTATTAACATTCTTACTGCTTTTTGAGTTACTTTTTACAAATATTAATACTTTGACTCTATTTTTCATCTTTTCCTTAATATCTGCATATCAATAACTAATTAGTAGTAAACTATGGTCTAGCATCACTAAGTTAAGAGTGATAAAATGGTAAATTATGTGACTAATTAGTAGGTACTATCCATGCTGCATGGATAACATGTGAAAATTTGAATGTTAATAGTTGTATAATTTTGTCACCATTAATAGGTATGAACTATTATAATTGGTGTTGGGTATGGATAATCACGTTAAATGTGTGAATGTTTTCCATAGAAGTATAATCTATGTGGATATGTGAATGGGTAAAGGGGTATGCACTGTTGAACTAAAGGCACGTACCTATGTGTGAATATATGTGAATCTGGCAGATTCATGTATACGTGAGTGTAATCAGGTATACACTCGATGGAAAGGTGTGTGTAGTTAAGGGTGTGTGTTGCAGGTAAACATGTGTGCGTGTGGTCCATTTTTGAGGACGAAAATCTTATAAGGAGAGGAGGATGTAACACCCCCAAATTGGGGAACTGTGTAGAGCAACTTGGTACATGTGTCGGTGCGGCGCACTGTACCATTTCAGGTTTAGCAATACCACTTAGTGAGAGTGAGAACTAAAGAACACCTAGGTTGTGTGTAGGGAGTTCACAAGCAAGCCAAAACTTAGTGTGAAGCACCTAAGGGTGGGTGTGTGGGCTTCATAAGGAATCCAACTAGGTTATAAGAGAAGAGTAAATTCTCCTCTTTGTCTTCACCTTTGAAAATTCTTAGAAGAGAGAAGGAAGAGAGAGAGAGCTTGCAGCGAAGAAGAACCTTACCTCTACCTTGAATTATTGATCTCCCTCTCAATCGTCTTCATTGAAATTGAAGTACCACAAAAGGGCATCGAGCTCACATGGTTGAAATTTTGTGTAAGGAAGGGAGAAAACCCAAGTTCTATGAAAACCTTTTGTTAGAAACCCTTTAGAAGAAAACCTGAGGTCGTGCCCATCTTCGCAAGGGAAGTTGAGGTTGTTGACGTGCATTAGAGGAGTAGTTTCCTTTGTGTACGTCACAACATGAGTACGGGAAGGTGGATCTCAAATCCTTCCAATTGGTGCGGAAAGAACTTCGATAGATGCATCCATTCAATCGTTGAATCTAGAAAACTTATGAGGCAAAATTTTGAGGTTTTGAATGCATTAAGTGTGAATTAATGGTAGTATGTGATGGCATTTAATGCCAGAAAAGTGTTGTATTTGATGTGGATAAGAAGTAAGTAAGAAGAGGAAAGAGAAGGAAATTGGATTTTGAGAAGAAACCCTAAAACTTCAAAAGTCGCTCGCACGACCTTGAGACTCGCTCGCGTGATATTAAGTCGCTCGCACGAGATGAGCTTCAGAATAGGCATGAAAAGCACATATAAACAGTCACTCACACGACTGATTTTGGACATGAGAAGTCGCTTATGTGACCTGGGACTCGCGTGCGCGACTATCTCAGGTTGTGGGAGTGAGAAAAATTAAGAGAGCACAGTTGCTCAAGCGAGTTCGCACAATTGTGAGGTGCCATATGACTCCCTCACACGACCTTGGAACTCTCATGTGCGACAAGGCAAGTTTGGGCCATTTCAGATTTTCTTCGAGAACCTTTCGAATATTTGGTGTGTGTGATTTTATAAGCTCTAGTTAGTGACTTTTAGATACCTTGAAATGTAGGTTATGAATCAGATATGCGATTAAGGATCTTCACTTCATTTTACGTGATTTGATGGGTTAGTAAGTTCCTCCCCATGTTGGTTCATTAGTTTGTATGCATTTCTTGGGTACGCGGCTGCTATCACATGCGACCCCTCCCAATTCGATTTTAGTTTTCCCCTGGGGTGCGGTTGCCGGGATGGCATGGTTTTCTTCAAGACTAAGTCTCCAATTTTGAAGGTTCGCTCAAGGACCTTCTTATCATAAGCCCTGGCCACTCTCCTTTGGTATACTTGTGCATGGTCAGCTGCCCTTAGAAGTGTCTCACCAAGTTGCTCCAACTGGGTTAGTAGAGCGACTCTCCTCTCATCTATGGATAGCTGATCATCAAGCTAGATGTGTAGGGAGGCACTTGTATCTCATATGTGAGGACCATTTTCATCCCATACGTGAGGAGGTAAGGAGTTTGGCTAGGAGATGTTCGAATAGAAGCCCTATAGGCCCAGAGTGCCTTTGGTAGTCGATCAGACTAGTCGACACCATTGCTAGTTTCTGTTGTTCATTTCAGTATTCGGATCAGAGTCTTGTTCATAGCTTCGACATTCCCATTCCCTTGAGGGTAAAAGGGTGACGAGTGTTGTAAGTCGATCCCATATTTCTTATAGTGTTTTCATCTTCTCAATAAGGAATTGTGGACTGTTATTAGTGATGATCATTCTAGGAACTCCAAACCTTGTGATCACATTATGAATAATGAACTTCAACTGGGTTGAGGCAGTGATGTTGACATATGATTCGGCTTCTGCCCACTTGGTATAGTATTCGATTGCAGTGAGGATGAAGGCATGTTTATGTGCGTTCTTGACTATATCTGTCAATGGTCCGATTATATCAAAGGCCCATATTGTGAATGGTCATGGTGAAACCATGGAATTTAGTGCGACCGATGGTGCCTTGATGAGTGCAGCATGTAACTGACATTACTTACAACTTTGGACATAAACGTGGCAATCCCTCGCCATCGTGGGCCAATAATAGCCTTATCGTACAATTTTCTCTAAGAGTCATTGACTACCAGCATGAGTGCCGCAGGCCCTTATGTGTGCATCACGGATAATGTATTGTCCTTCAGATTCTGTGATGCACTGTAGCAACACTCCTTTAGCGAAAGCTTCCTACTTCCCCCAGGATGCAGAATCTAGCACATCGATTCCTTATGGGTTTTCATTTGATTTTGGAGGCGTAGGGAGGGATATGTTGACACTTCATGAAGTTTTAGATGTCATAATACCATGGTTGTCCATTTTCATTGGGGGATTACTAGAACCTAAAAGTAGCAACAATTGCCTCTTTCTTTATAGGACTTTCTACGATAGATTCCTCTTCGTGTTTAGTAGTTTTTAGGAGAACTGGTAGTTTTGGCTTGACTTTCTAGGCTTCCTCGTGCGCCGACATGCTGAGCTTCTCGATGATTAAAGATTTTATGCTTTGTCTGACCGATATTTGTATGATCGAGGCTAATGTGGCTAAGGAATCTGCTAGCTCGTTCTCTAGTCTTGAAAAGTGGGTGAAAGAGATTCTTTCAAACTTCTTAACCAGAAATTGAGAAACTTTAAGTATGCTATTATCCTTCTTTCTTTTGTCTTCTATTCTCAGATTACCTGTGATATCACAAGCTTGGAATGACTAATAGTTTTCAACTATTTGATCCCTAGTTGTAATGCGGCTCGTAGTCTGGCAATGAATGCTTCATATTCAGCAATGTTGTTAGTGACTGGAAAATCAAGTTGACATACTTTCGATATGATGACTCCTTTCGGGCTTAATAGGACTATCCTGATGCCCTGACCATTCTGATTAAAAGCCATGTCAAAATGTAATATTCACAAGGTCTTGTCGGGTTCTTCTTCTTGGATTGAGAGTAGGTCTTCATTGGGGAAGTCGGTGTGTACTTGTTCGTTTCCTAGGAGTGGAAGGTTAGCGAGGTAATCGGTGATTGCTTGCCATTTAATTGATTTCTGAGTAACGTAGGTGATGTCAAAATCTTGAAGTTGCATGTGCCATCGAGTGATTTTTCTGGATGTTGCGGGCTTTTCAAATATATACTTCAAGGCATCCATTCAGGCCAGTACCAGTGTCTTATGTGCCCCGAAGTAATGACTTTGTTTTGTTGAAGCCCATACCAATGTTAGGCTAGTGTTCTCCATCGCGGTATACTTTTGTTCATATTCAACCATCGTCCTACTGAGGTAGAAGATAGCCTTTTCCTTCTTCCTGTCTTTGTCGTGTTGACCCAAGATTACCCCCATCACTTTATCATTGGCTGAGACGTATAGGATCATGGGCTTTCCGAGGATTGGTGGTGATAATACTAGAGGATTGAGAAGGTACTTCTTGATGTTGTCAAAGGATTGCGGGCACTAATCATCCTATATATACTCGGCTCCTCCTTTTAGTAGTATGTAGAAAGGATCAAATCTGTCTGAGTGGTGGGAGATAAACCTCAATAAACTATAATCTTCTAATCAGACAGCGTAGTTCTTTGATGTTGCTGGGAGGCAACATTTCGAGTATTGCTTTGACTTTTATCGGATTAACTTTGATATCTCGCTTGCTGACCATGAAGTTGAGTAGTTTATTAGAGGTTACCCGAATACACATTTCTTTGGATTCATCTTTAGCTAGTATTTCTGGGATCTCTCTAGTACAAGTCGGAGTGCTTCTGGATGGCTTGCCCGAGTGTGACTTCACCAAAATATCATCGACGTCGACCTCGACACATTTGTCCATCATGTCGTGAAAGATAGCCATCATGGCACGTTGGTAAGTGGTACCTACATTTTTTAGGCCCAATGGCATAGCAATAGGTTCCCCATGGCATGGTGAATGAGGTCTTCTCTTATTCGGATTCTGCTAATCAAATCTAATTGTATCCCGAGAAACCATCCATGAAGGATAGTAGCTTGTGTCCTGCAATATTGTCGACCAGGGTGTCAATGTGAGGAAGTATAAAATCATCTTTTGGGCATGCTTGGTTAAGGTTACGAAAATCGATGCAAATCCATATTCTGCCGTCTTTCTTAGCGACTGGTACGAAATTGGTGACCCATTTAGGGTAGAGGACAACTCGGATGAATTTGACTTTATGTAACTTGTCGACCTCTTCTTTGACTTGTAGTGCAGTTTGAGGGGCTCTAAGTTTCTGCTTGACGGGTTTAGCATCGGATTCTAAGATCAAGCAATGTTCTACCAAGCTTGGGTCCAAACGGGGCATGTCTTCATAGGACAAAGGAGTTGAGGTGTTCTTGGAGGAATTGGATTATCTGCTGCGCTCTTTTGGGGGTAAGCGTCGCACTGATCAGCAGCTTCTTGGGCTTTTAGTGTCGAAGTTGATTTCTTCGGTAGGTTCTGCGGCAGCTTGGGTCTGCTCATTGAAGCGCTTGATGATTCATTGGAACTCTTGTGTTTCCTCAATAAATGGTCCTTCTCTTTCATCATCGATAAATTCATATATTACAATATTATCACACTGGGGCGTTAGATTTTCGAAAGGTAACCCTTCATTGGTGCAGTTGATGACTATGACATCCTCAGTAACGTGAAGTTCGAAGCTATTCCTCCTCCTCTAGAAATCATAGAGTACCTCGTCTGGTATGATTATTTAATTTTACTATTGGCGGGACGCTCTATGCTTACATGAGTGGAAGGCAGTAAGGTTGTGTTGAGAGCGATCACGAAGTGTCGTTATGGTGTCAAAAGTAGTGAGACGATTCGGCCCAGGTGTATCAAAAGTAATTCCTTCCTTGATCCTGTCAGCATGAACGTTACTTGTACCGTTAAGAGAATATTTTCTCGGGTTTATGTGTTGGTCATAAGGTACGTCAGGTATGAAGGGTTCCCTTTCTTTTTCAAAATTTTCTAATTTTTTTGAATTTTGAATTTTTAAATTTCTAGCCATTTCCTGATTTTCTATTTTTTTTATTTTTGAAAATAAGTAGGATATAGGGTCGACTTCCTAGGGAGGAATCAACGGGAAAGGTTCCCTTAGTTGGGGGAGAGTGACGGCTACCGGTGCCGTTTGTGCGAGCCTTCGAATTGTGTGGATCCGCTAGGAATTTGGTATTTTTTTTGTAGCCTTCATCTGGTGCGATCCTTTGGATGAGCGTGGAAGGTGGTGGACCGCTTGATGAACCAGCCTCTTCTTTCATATGTATTGCCTCATCTTCTAAATCGTTTTGATTTTCAAAAAGAGTTTGGAGATGAAAGCCTCACAGCTCTCTTTTTTCAGATTTGGGTGGATTTGACTGAACGTCTTCCATTTGTAGCAAATTTTCCTCTTCTTGTGCCTCCCAATATTTCTGAAAGTAGAAGCATGCCCTACGGGGAGGATTGTCCTGATGCAAAATGCATGGGTCTCCCCACGGGCACTCCTTATCTGGCAGAGGAATTATTGGGTGATAGAAATACTCTTCTTCCCCAAGTAGCTCTCGGAGATCGATGTCATCATCAGAGCTTGATTCCTCTTGCTGATAATCATGGGGTTCGTCCTCTTCTCGGAATAGGTCCTGGAGGTATGACCCGAGTTGTTCTTCTAGCTCGAGTGCCGAGAGATCCAGCCAGTACTCTTCATCATCACTGGGAGGCAGTTGTCGTTCTTCCTCTAATGATCTCCAGAAGATCTGTTGCACTAAATTGAAGGTATAATGATTGTTCATCTATTTCATCTTTGGTTTCTCTTGGTTCATTTATTTCATCTTCAACTATTATGAATGTTCTCTATTAATTGTGCTCTTTCTTCTTAGTTTGCGGCATGGGAGGCCTCATGCTTGGACATGGTTGCAGGGCCCCCCGGGGACCTCGAGTGTTGGGCCTTAAGGGACCTCGGATGTAGGACCCTCGGGTGCTGGTCCCTCTGGAGTTGCGAGGCATGGATTCTTGGATGATGGGCTGCTTTCGTAGCTGTGCCGAGAGGTAGAGGAGCGTGCCTCACTATCTACCGAGGCGGTCAGAGATGCTCCTCCTAAGTCGATCCCTAAGGTGAGTTTTTGCCTTCAGAGATGAATTGATCTCTTCCATTTTGTTGCTAATGTTTTCTTCCCTTCTCTTGTGTAGGACTATGCATCCGTGATCAAGCAGGCAAAATATTACAACAATGTCGGCGCCCTTCGAGGAACTGAGATTGTAAGTACAATGTCGGTTGAGTTCTCCTTGCATTTTTTATTGGCTTGTATCCCTTGTCTGACTCTTTTAGGTGATATTTTTAGGGGCTCATGAGAGGGAATCGTGCTCGTTGTGCAGCCGGTTGTCCCAGATGTGGTCCCGCATTGGAGATGTTGGAGCCTTCACATACTAGAGGAGGCAGCGACGGAGGAGGGGGGCTGCCTGAGGGCTTGGGTCCCCTGATGGACTATTTTCCTTTTTCATTGAACATTGAACTTTGAACTTTATGGGTTATGTAATAAGATAACAAATTGGGATGATAAACATATGTTTTTGGATTGATGGAATAAATGCTTTAATTTTTCTTTCCTTTTTTTGTCTATCTCTGTGGTGGTTTGGTTTGTAAAAAATGGGTTTAGCTGCTGTGGATCTATGCCTTATGCCTTTTGTAGGATGGGCCATGTTTTTGGCCAAGGGGATGTAATTCCAGGTTATGTGTGGCCAAAATAGCCAAGAATTAACGCCTTCCCTTCCTATTTGCTATGAGGATGGTACCTGGAAAAAGGTAAAAAAGGGTTAGGCAGCAAAATTAAGTGCCCAAACTCGTGGTCTGTGGTTCTATTTCCAATGGCCGAATGCTATCTTTGTGAATGGGGCATGTCCCAAATTAATATAGAGACAGGTTTGCAAAAAACTGCTTCTTTTTCTCTTTTTCATTTTTTGGTCATGCGTGCATACTATGCGCACATGCCTTATTTTTTAGTCATGCATACATAGTATGTATGCATGATTTAGAGGCATCAGTGGGCTTTATAATGTCCGAGAATGTCCCTTTTCTTCTTTATATTTCCTTAGGTTTTGATTTCTCCTCTTTTTTCTTGGTCTTTTTTCTCCCAAGGGTGGGTCCATCGTTCTACATTGGTCCGTGACCCGTTGAGACGAGTTTGTATGACCATGGACCCACCTCACGACCTTGCTCTTTCGGGTGGTACTGGGGCCTTTACACTTCCCTCTTTGGGTGTAGGACCCAGATTTCTCTGACACTGGTTTGGTAGTCAGAACGAAGGTGAGCTCGCAGGTTTGGATCAGCTTGGGCTTGCCCGTCACCCCTCTCTTCTTGATGTTCCCCCATTTTGGGACCTCATCCATGCAGTGGTTTCACATTGGGATGCGGAAGCCCGTGTATTCCGTTTTGGTTCGCGTGAGTTGACTCCGATGCTCAAAGAGCTATCTATTTTGTCCGGTCTGAGGCTTCAATGTTACCTCACCAAGATGGTACAGAAGCCAGGTTATGCCAAGGTCATTTCCACAACATTGGCATAACTGGCAAGCCTAGCTGGCAAGCCCACCAGCTGTTCGATGAAATTCTTGAGAGAAATTTTCGGTGATGAGAGCTTACGTAAACTTTCGACCAGAAACATTTACAATTTAAATGCCTTCATGCTTGGCCATCTATCAGAGATCCTCTTTTACAAGAGGGGAGAGACCTTCTCTCTCGCACTTTTCAATGTGTTGGCGGAGCTTGAAAAGGGCCGCTCTATTGTTCATTTTGTACTAGCCGAGCTCTACTGAGGACTTGATGTCTTCCTCTCAGGAAATGTTGAGAACTTTCGTGGGTGCCTAATGCTTCTTCAAATCTGGCTTGGTGAACATCTTGCCATTCAGGGAGCCGTGCCTCACGTTTATGTGGTGCGAGGTGAGGCTGCTCGATGCTTTTTGGGTTGTTGCTCCAGGATGCCTCAAAAGAATACACGTGAGATGCACCTAGGGCTAGCTGAGGCTGAGCTTGTGTGGAGGCTTCCCTGGCTTGATGGGATCTTCCCATTAGTGTGATCCAGGGATCATGAGGGTGTTACACTTCTGGGATTGACTGACAGTATTCATTACTTCCCCTCACGGGTGTTGCGCTAATTTGGCTATACCTAGCATGTGCCCTACGTGGCGAGACCTCCTCTATGTAGTTTGATTTTTACTCGAGGGTTTTCAGGGGATCTGGAGAAGATAACGATACTCTGGGAAACATGTCAGTCAATGCATATGCATGACTTGGAGCAGGGAAATGTTCTTTTGACTTCTCCAAAGTATGAGGCCTAGTTATCCTTTGTGATGTCCTCCACGCGACGATTTGACCTTGCAAAGAGCAGCAGCCCGAAGGGACCTTGGCCCAAAAAGGAAGCGGCACTTCTGGCTCTGATTGATCTCCTTGTAGATGAGAAGTGGGTATTACAGGAGTGCCTAGAGAAAGAGTAGGCGAGAGTCGTTGCTTTGGATTGTGAGGCCCTCCGTCTGGAAGGAGTCTTGAATGAGGTTCTTGGCTCTACAGATGCTTCTCGATAGTGTTATAAGGGCCTCCATGGTCGGTGGATGAGTGATCGGAATGCTCGCATAGACACTTTGCTTGAGAAGATTCGTAACTTGGAGTGCGAGCTGGGCCAAGGACCTAGTCTTGCGCATACTTTGGCATTGATCAAAGACCATAGGGAAGGGGTATAAAACACACTGATAGATTCTTTTTGGGTTTATACATGTATATTTTTATTGTTTTTGTTTGTTTTTTGAAAAATGTAAAGGTTGAATGCACGGTGCGACATAGATTATCTTTTTGAGATGTGGCGCACGCAAAGTACAAAAAAAAGGAAAAAAGAACTCTCTTTTTGGTATATTTTTTTTTTACGCCTTAAACATGTGAAGAGGTACGGGTCCCATTTTGAGAATAGTCGAACATGTTCATATGGTTGGGCCTACGTGAGATCTGAAATTTTACTAAGGTTTGAGCATCCATCCCTTTGGATCGAATCAACCTTTTATCCTTACCTTGGGTCATGCGTTTCATGACACAGTCTGAGAATTTACATGATCAGGACCTGATTTGAGCTAACATAAGTGACCCAATCGATGACCAGATAACTCGGAAGTGTAACCAAAGGAGTAACCAATTTTTCCTTCTTATTTTTCTCTTCTTTTAAAACCTTTTTTACTCATAGCGCCCAAGATATGTTTTCGCCATTTTTGTTATCACCTTCTTTTTTTACCCATAGCGCCCTTCCTGGTTTTCAATACGTCCATGGGTATTGCCTTTTTTACCCCAGGTGCCTTTTCAAGTTTTCACCTGGTCTGCACAAGCTCGCTCTTTTAACCCGTGGCGCCCTTGCGGGTTTTCACCACGTCCTCTTTGCTTTCGCTGATTCCGTCGTAGTCATCTGGACGAAATTTCTTTTGTTGTCTCTAAGCTTGGCTTGTGCTGACTCAACGATTACCATGATTACTTGTAAACCTTAAAGAAGGCTTCCTTCAAGGTGAATCATGGCCATGGGTAAAAGGGATAGGTTAGGAATTTTGAAGGTATTTTTAGGTTTCAAAGGTTCTTTTGAATAAGTTCCTACTATAGTGATATACTTCTTCCTTGGGGATTATTTCTATACATGCCCCATGATTTTTCTATCCCTTTTTCTTTTCTATTCCCTTTCTTTCTAGACCTCCTTTTTTTGGAGTTTCGCTTTTTTTATTTTTTTTTTGATTTTGATGATAACTCCTTTGCCTCTCATTTTGGAAGTTTCTCTGTTTTTTTTTTTGTACACACATTTTTTTTTTTGGGGGGGGGGCTTTATGAAAAGGCTATTGGCTCAAATGGGGTAACAAAGGGTATGAACATTCAGGGAGGATGTTTGACTACTTGGATTTAAAATTATGGCCTCTTTTAGGGGGCCTTAAGCAGTCACATATCCATCTTGTCAATACTTAGTTCACTGCAAGAGCCTAGGAGTAGAATCATCGCACGAATCCAGCGCTAATTGGCTCAGGAAAGTGCTCTTCATCCATTGTGGCAAGATGGAGCGCGTATCCAAGGACCAACTCTCTGATGACATAGGGCGCTTCAAAGTTGGGCTTGAATTTCTCTCAAGGATCCTGTTGGAGAGAAGGGAAGATCTTCTTGAGTACCTAGGCAACCACTTTTAATGCTCAAAACTGTACACGTTTGTTGTAAGCGCGTGAGATTCTTCCTTGATACACCTGGGTGTGACACAAAGCTTGAAGCCTCTTCTCGTCAATCAAGTTCAGCTATTCGAAATGGGATCTCTCTTTTTTGACTTTCGATAGATCGGATTCGATGAGGATACAGAGTGAGGGTACCTCGACCTCAACTGGTAGCACTACCTCTGTTCCATACAGAAGGAAAAATGGTGTTGCCCCTGTAGTGGTACAGATTGGCGTTCGATTGTCCCATAATGTGAAGGGTATCATTTCACTACAGTCTCGGTATGTGATGATCATCCTTTCAAGGATGCACACCTGCTTTGTTTGCTGCTTCAACGACTTCATTGGTTTGCAGCAGATATGGTGACGAGCGATGATGTGTGATCTTGTACTGCTCGCATAAGGCTCTGATGCACATGCTCACAAAGTTGGTGTCGTTATCCGTGATGATATATTTGGGAATTCCAAATTGATAAATGATATTTTCTTAATAAATTTCTCAACGTGACTGACCGTGACGTTTGTGTAGGATGCTGCCTCTACCCACTTTATGAAGTACTCGATGGCGACGAGGATGAACTGATGCACATTGGATGCTTTCGGGTTGACCTTTTCAATGACTTCGAGGCCCCAGGTGGCAAATGGTCATGGAGTGGTCATGCTGTGGAGATTTTTAGCTGGAGCATGTATCAGACAGGAGTGTTCTTGTAATTTATAGCACTTTCGAACATGTTTGCAACTATCAGTCTCCAAGGTGGTCCAAAAATACCCTCACCATAGAATCATTTTAGAGAGCATATGCCCATTGATGTGGGCCCCGCATACCCCATCATGGATCTCTTTCACGACATTAGTTGTCTCGCTTTCAGTTAGGCATCAGAGCAGGATGTTGTTATGTGATCGCTTGTATAGGAACTCACCACAAATGACATAATTCGATGCTAGATGTTGGATGGTCAGCTTGTTCTTCTTGTATGTACCTTCAGGGAAAACTCGTGTTTTGAGGAAGTTATTGATATCTAAGAACCATGGAAGCTCATCCTCTGGCTTTGTTGATCCTTTGATGTGGAGGCAGAAGGCTGGCTCATTTCCTGCCTGATCATGATTGGCTTCATCTCGACACCATAGAGAATTTCGATCATTGATGCCAACGTTGCCAGTGCATCAACGAATCTATTTCTCTCTCACAGGACATAGGAAAAAGTAACATCGTTGAAGCACGCTATTAGATCTTCAAGGTGCTCATGGTATGGGATTAACTTCTCATCCTTCGCTTTCCAATCTTCGTTGGTTTGGCACTTGATTAGTTGGGAGTCACCAAACATCATGAGGTGAGTCACATTCAGGTCGAGAGCTGCTCGTAGGCAGGTTACGTAGACCTCATATTTGACCATGTTGTTGGTGCAGGGAAATTGAGCTTGATGGAGGCTGCTATGTGAGACCCTTTTGGAGAAATTAAGACAATGCCGACTCCTTGACCTTCAGCGTTTGGTGCCCCATCGAAGTACATTACCCAGGACTCTTATACCTCATCTGTGTCATCCTCGATCATGAATAAGATGTCCTCATCAGGGAACTTGGTTCTCAAAGGTTCATAATTAGGTAGGGGGTTCTCAGCGTGATGATTAGCACGTGCTCACCCCTTGATTGATTTTTGGGTGATATATGTGATATCAAACTCTGATAAGAGAAGCTGTCAGCATGCAGTCTGCCAGGTGAGAACCAACTTTTCAAATAGGTACTTCAAGGGATCCATTCGAGCTAGAAGAAGAAATGCATGGGAGGTTGTAATGAATCCTCTGTGTAGCCCATACAAGAGCCAGGCATGCTTTCTCCAAATGAGAATAGCGTGCTTCAAAATTAGTAAACTTTTTGCTCAGATAGTAAATGGCTTGCTCTTTCCTTTTGGTATCATCGTGCTGCCCTAGGACACATCCCATTGAAACTTTCGTCGTGGGGAGGTACATTAAGAGCGGTCTCCTGATTACTAGTGGTACTAACACTAGAGGATTGAGGAGATAGCTTTTGATTTTATCAAATGCTGCTAGACAATCATCGTTCCATTCGACAGACGAGTCCTTCCTCAATAACTTGAAATTTTGAGTGTAGATAGGGGTTAATTGTGCAACAAACCGACTAATGTACTATATTCTGCCTAAGAAACCTCTGACCTTTCTCTCGGTAGATTGTGGTGACATTTCTACAATGGATTTCACTTTTACTGGATCGACCTCGATGCCTCTCCTACTGACGATGAAGCCCAATAACTTTCTTAACATAGCACCGAATGCACATTTATGAGGATTTAGACGCAATCTATAATTTCTCAACCTGTCGAATAATTTTTGATGGTTCACCAGATGATCACCTCTCTCTCGCAACTTGGCGATCATATCATTGATGTACACCTCGATTTCCCCGTGCATCATGCCATGGAACAATGCTATCATTGCCCTCTAGTATGTTGCTCCGGTATGACTCAATAATAAAAAGTTTCCCATGGAGTGATGAAGGTTGTCTTTTCTTGGTCCTCTTCTGCGATTCTGATCTGGTTGTAATCAGAGAAATCGTCCATGAATGAGAGCATCCCATGCTTGGCAGTATTATTGACCAAGATATCGATGTGTAGCAAGAGAAAGTCGTCTTTCGGGCTCCCTTTGATAAGATTTCTTAAGTCAATGCACATGCAAAACTTTCCATCCTTCTTCGACACTGATACGATGTTTGCCAACCTTTGCAAGTACTTGGAGACCATGAGGAATCCAACACTGTATTGCTTGATGACCTCGTCCTTCACTTTTAACATCCATTCGAGTCGGAGACGCCTTAACTTGTTTTTGACAGGCTTTACATCCGGATATAGCGACAACTGATGCTCAACCCAGTCGGTATCTAAATCAGGCATAACCTCATACAATCATGTGAAGACATCTTGTTACGATCGAAGGAAATCAATCGTTCCTTATCTTTCCTCAGGAATAGTGGCATTCTAATCTTCGTGATTTTAGGATCTTCCTCTGTTCTTAGATTGACCTCTTCAGTCTCTTCAATGATTGGGGTAGGGCCATTCTCAAAATCGTTGTATTGCTCAAGGAACTCACTAGGAAGCTCCTTGATTGAGACTTCCTCATCAAGATTCATGACTCCTACCTCTTTTTGCATTTCTACTGGAAAGAGGTAGATTTCAAGTCGGATGTGTTCTTCATTTAATGGATCAGTATTTTTACTTTTATTGGGAATTTTAAAAGATAACATATTTTTATTATTTTATTATTTTTCAATTTTTTATGGTTTTTCTTTTCTTCGGAGGTGGGCCCCTAGCAAGGAGGATCTCTGTACATGGACGGCATCACTTGCCTCGGGCTATCCTCCCTTTTTATAGGTTGTTTTTTTTGGGAAATTGATGTCGAATTTTAGGCCACTAGAAGCTTCCAAAGTTATGGGCGTTGATGCCCAATTCCTTACCTGAGGCATTCCACCATTACCATGTTCTGTGGAGGAGTTGGACTGAGGTGGCTCTCTAGGGTGGGGTCAGCCTCCATCATGTTTACCATAGGTTCATCTTGAACCTGGTCATTGATCATTAGCACGAGCTTGGAGTGGGTTAAGACAGGTGGCTGTACAGGCAGGGGTATCTCCTCCTCAAAGAGGAATAGGGAGGTGAGGTCTATTTCGATCTCAGGGGGGATGATTTGGGTGTAGGTTTTGTGGATAACAACTTTTTTATGTAGGGTTAGCTGAGTTGTCCCATTCTGGTCAATTTTTATGACCACTACACTCGCGATGGTGCTCTTGATGAGCGGCCGCAGACGAGGTTCATCTTCCAGGTCTAGCCCCCCTGGCCTTAGCTATGGCAGTGGTCTGAGCCTTCTCCTTAGCTTCCTAGATCTCTTCTTCGGTAAGCTTGTATCCTAATATGAATTTGATCTGCTGCCCACCTCTTGCTCTAACCGGTTCCTTTCTGCCTTACAGGCAAGGGACCAATCCCTTTCCTCTCTTGTAGCCCCATTTCTAGAGCATCGCTACTGCTGCGATCATTCCTCCCTAAATTTTTTTGGTGACCTTTTCAAGGGGTTCTAACACTACTATTGCTACATCGTATTAAAAACTAAGGAGATCTGTGTCCTCGACTGTGTGCGACATGCCTAGCATTTTGAGTTTTTCTATGTTATGTGAAGCTCTTTCTCCTTCTTCTCGTTCCTCACCTACGATAGCTATCACTTTCTACTCTTATATAAATTTGAGCTTTTGATGCAGGGTTGAGGGTACTGCCCTGATTTCATAAAGCCATGGGTGCCCTAGCAGTAAATTGAAGGTGGATTTGATATCCATGACTTGGACTGGGATAGAGAAGGTCATTGGCCCAATGGTGAGCTCAAGATCAACTTCTCCTATCACTTCCCTCCTAGTGTTGTCAAACCCTTGGGCTCTAGTCTTAGCCGGTAGGAACATGGATGGATCGATCCCTATTAGGGTCACAGTTCTCAAAGGCCATACATTCAATGTCGATCCGTTGTATATCAACACTAGTGGTATCACCAAATTTTCCATCTCTGTCGTAATGTTGAGGGATCTGAAATGGTTATCGTCGTCAATCGGAAGGTCGACGTCAGAGAATGAGATGGCATTGGGAGTCAATACTTGCCCAATCATTTTCCCCCTCAACTGGGGAGACTATATCGGAGACATGAACGTCTTTCAGGGCCACCACTAGAGCTTTGAAGTGTGGTAGAGACATCATTAGTATGTCCCAGATGGTGATGAGTGTCGACGTTCTCTTAAGCTATGTTTCTAATGTGTATTCTCGACTCATTCTTTCCATGGGTGTACCACTGCAGGTTCCATTCTTTCCTCGATTTGGATCGACACCAACACCTCTGGTTGTTTGGAGATGCTCCATGACCGCGTGACCAACATTAGCATTGGTCTGATTGTAATTGAGAGTGACTTGATGGGGCTCGTAGGTCGGTCTGGGGATCTGGAACAGGGTGGATGTGGGTATCGGAGATTACTGGGTTGGTAGTCTGGCAAAACTGGGCCATATGTGATTGATTGGTGTTGGAGGTGCATGCATTAGTAGGGGTAGGGCAAAATTAGGCCAGGGATGGTTGATTAGTGCAGGAGATGGATGGACTGATGGTGGTGTGGCAAAACTGAGCCAGATATGGTTGATGGGGGCTGGTGTTGGGAAGTAAAGCCTCAAATCTAGAGGTGTTGGCTGAGGTGTAGGGTTCGGGAAGTAATCGACTAAATTGAGGGGTTCAACCACCCATTCATTCTCATTCTCTTGATTCCATTTCCTCGGGAACACGAAGCTTTTTCCCTTAGTGATGAACTTGGAGGGATCAAATTCATCCATGTCTTCTTCCATCATGTTAATGGTGGGCCTTGGGCCCATTCCTCCTTGCAGGTGTGGTGGAAATAGTGCTTGGAGTATATTGGTATGCGAATTTGCTTGGGAGGTGCAGGAGGGATGATCTTCCCTGCCTCGATGAGATCCTGTATTGCGTGCTTTAACAAAAAGTGGGGATCAGTCGAATGCCCTGATCCCTGGGAGAATTTGCAGTGCATGTTAGGATCGAAGTTCCTCAGGAGTGGATTCGACGGAGGTCGTGGTTGAAACAGGGTAACCAAACCCTTCTCTATTAACAATGACAAAATGACATTTAGGGATTGTTCCAAGGGAGTGAATACTCGATTAAATCGGGCCCTTCTCTGTTCGGGGGTCATCTGCTCCTCGGGACCATTGTCGGGTCACTACGCTGAATCTACTTGTGTTGGGGCTTGTTATGTTACCCTAAATTGGAACTGTGCTATGCTTGTGGTGAGCTGTGAGGTCATTATTGCTTGAACCTCGGCCCCTGTCCTCCCCTCATTCCTCTGCTCTGTGAATGTATGGGCCCCACTGACCACGATTTTATTTAAATGACCCTCTCTTACCGCGTCTTCACAATGGTTAGCATTTCTCACTAAATCGACAAAACTAGCCTGTTGTTGGTATACCAGAAAATCAGATATAACTGAGAACGTGGTTTTTGAGATCATCTCAATATGTTCCTCATCCGGTATGCGGTCCCTCTCCTGGGCTGCCAGGGCCCTCCACCTTCCAAGATACTTGTTAAAAGTCTCATCAAATTTTTGTTTTAATCGGGTCAAATCAGACTTGCATTGTTCAATGTTGATATTATAACCATATTGCTCTTGAAATAGGTGGGTGAGGTCTCTCCATGTTTTTATCATGGATGGCTCAACAGAGGTGAACCATCTTTGTGTTGGGCCCGTGAGGCTTTTCGGAAACACTTTGATGAGGAGGCGCTCATCTCTGCCATATTGCACATATCCCCACAATAAGACTTGAGGTGAGTGATAGGGTTGTTGGTGCCATTATATTTATTGAATGATGACACTTTGTATTTAGGTGGCAGAGGCACCTCGACGAATAATCATAGTTTAGAAAAATCGGTGGCATGAATCTCGACCCCTCCTAGCTTCATCAGCTGCTTCTGAATTTTGTCCATCTATTCTCTCAACAATTTAGACTCCCTAGATGGTAGTTTTGGGGCTGTTCCCCCAATAGGCTGCCCCCAATCATTCTTGGTTGCCTGTTGGTTTATGAAGGTGGGTTGTGGGGGGTTGAAACTGGAAAATGCTCCTATGCAGGACTCACTATTTCGGGCCTCGTCTTTATCATATTGATTACCTGCATCAACAAATGGTGGAGGGATGAGATTATCGGGCAGATTCTGAATGGGTTGAGTGGGGGTGTCTGGTGAGGCCACTCTGATTGATGAGGGTTTTGGCGGTTGGTGAGAGGATGGCTGAATGGTGGATTTGGGAAGGGTTAAGTAGGTGCCTGATGAGGCCATTGCAGTTGGTAGGAATTTTTTTGATTTTGTTGGGGGTGAAAGTGTGTGTAAATTTTTGGTGATTGGAGGGTTGAGATGGGTTCCCCTGCTGGGTTGGGTATGACGGGTGTGGGTGAATTGGATTCGGGTTAGATGGATGGATTGGGCGAGATGGGTTCGCTATTTGGGGGGAATGGGGTATGCTTATTGGGTGTGGTTGTATGTGGGAAATTGGGGGACTAATGGGTGGTTTGAGAAGGTGGCCCTAGGATTTGGACCTAAATAGGTTTGTGGTTGGGCATGTGGCCTTTGTGGGCCACTTGGATGGCTCCATGCTTGATGGTGGGAGCCTTGGGTAGTGTGGACTATGGGTGGTTGATAAGGAATGGTGTTTTGGGTGAATGGGGTGTGAAGATTTTTGAGGGTTTTTTCTTGAGTTAATGACACTTGGGGTAGATTGGGTGGTTTGCTATTTATGTTATTCTAATTAAGTCTTAACCTATTGCAAGCGCACAATGGAAATTGTAATACTAGCATGGGATCGTTCCCACGAGGAAGTGTTTATCTATTTATTAATTACCTGAAAACTTATAATTATCTTTTAAGATCCTAAACTACTTGAAAAATATGAATAAAAGAATGGTTTCTTAAACTAATTTATAGAAAAATAAATCTTAAATCCTCCTTCAGATTATGGTCGTCAATCACAATCTTCAGTTATCGGATCATTACAAATTTAAAATACCGTTACACTATATCTCAGTCCTCTAGAATTTGGGCGTCAATAAAAAACTAGCATCCTTCAATATAGATCTATACTAATATTTAATCTACCAGAATTTGGGCGTCAATCAAACTCCAAAAAGTCAAAGATGGAAAATAAAAATTGTTACACTAACCTAAAAATCTCAACCTGAGTCGTCAATTCAAATTGAAACTTGGAGATGTTTACAAAGTAGTAAATTGCAATAAAATAAATCTAAACTAGAAAGCAATAAATATTATATCTTTCACCCCTCAGCTGCAGGCGTCAATTGCTTTTAAGAAACAACAAATATCTACACTAATATTCTAGCTCTCAATCTCAGTCGTCAATTGTGATCGAGGAACCTTGGATATCTAAACTAAACTACTCTAAATTTGATCGAAAGAAAACCCAACCTCAGTCGTCAATTGATGTTGAGAATTTCTTCGATGATCCATTCCTATACCAGGCTCTCTTATTTATAGATCATAAGGAGTCGGTTTACAGTGATCTAATTCTAACAAAAGAAACTACTAAAAATAAAAGTATCCTAATATAACTCTAATTTCTAATTTTATTCTTCCTTTCTTTCCATTGGTTGATGCGTTCAGAACTTTTCTCCTAATTTCAGTAGCAGAGATCTTTAGAGTTCATCTTCATCAATCTTCTCATATCCGTGATTCACCAAACTTCTATTTCAAGAGTTCTTCTAAGTATATGCATGGTGGTGTAGATCTTCACATAAGCAACAGTAGCTGGAAAGCTTCTATTTATAAAATCGTAAATCACGATTTCTCTCTTTTCACACAACTTCTCTCTGGACGATTCTCTATTTACGAATGATGGCTTTCTCTTATGTATCACACATTGCTTTCGAACAGCTTTTGAAGAATCGTAAATTACGATTTCTTACTTCTTCCTTCAGCTTTCAGCAACAACGCTCAATCATAGAGTACGATTTCTGGCTTTCAGTAGGCATTAAATCGTCTTTTTCGTTCAATCTTCTTTTTACTGCTTTTCAAGTTCATTTTGACAAAGATTAATACTTTGGCTCTCTTTTACTAATTTTCCTTAATATCTGCACATCAGTACCTTGTTAGTAGTAAACTAAGGTCAAGCATCACTAAGTTAAGGGTGGTAAAATAGTAAATTATGTGGCTGATCATTGAGACCGCTTTGGGAAGCCTTCCATGCCATAAATGTGCTCATCATTTCTTCCATGATGGCCATAGGATCGGTCATGGGGGTGGATGTGGATGGCCTACTCGATGGGGGAGACGTATGGGGTGGTGATAATGCTTGGGTTGATGTGGGGGAAATTTGGGTGCACTTTGGATTGATGTGGAGGGGAAATTGGGAGTATCTTTGGTTGATGTGGGGGGAAATTGGGTTCATCGAATGGTCCATTGATGGGAAATGGGATGGAGACAGGAATCTTCTCTGTGTAGGGATGTGGTGGGGATGAATCCGGATCAATAGTGGATGGATCAACTGACCAAGACATTATTTGAAATCGGGTGGTGCATGGATTTCTCGGGAGAGAAAAGAAGGCTTTCTTTCTTCTTCCTCTTCCCCCACGGGATGATGGTGGGTACGATGATGTCGTGGTTATGGTACCCATCACTTTTTTCTCTTTTGATTTTTGATTGACTCTGCTTCCTTTTTTTTTTTAATTTTGATTTTGGGATGATATATTTTTTTGAATCTTTGAATTGAATTTTGTTGAATTTCTCTCTATCTTTTTTCTTGGTTCTTTCTTCCTTGTGGTGTTTTTCTGGGCCCTGGAACTCCCCTTTTGGATGGTGTTAATACCCCCAACGCCTCCTACGGCGGGACTCCAATGCCCTTTTAAGAATCAAAGAGAGATCTCTTGATCTTTATGGGCACGAAATTTCTCGTGATACCATGATCTCCCGAAAAAGCCAATAAGAGGGTGACCTCTCTTGACCGGCAGGGGCATTGGATATTTAAAATGTAGGAAGTATCGGGAGTCTCGAAACTGACGTACGGGGGAGGGAGAGTTGGGGAACTGTGCAAATAGGCCCAAGATTCGAATGCACAGCAACTAAGCTATGCGTGCATACTATGCACACATGTACAAAAATCTGAGATTTTTAGCTATGAGTGCATACTATGCACGGAAGGCTTCTAAGCCTAATTTTGGCTTTGCATGCATACTATGCATGCATGGTTTATATATACTTTCTCTGCCAGGCTGTTGTTCCGGATGAGTCTCGGCTTTTGGCTATTGGGTGCAATGCCTCCCAGGACTTTTTCTTTGCTTTATTGGGACCCTCCTCACCGTGCCTAAGGGATACAAGGTTGTTTCGATGTAAACTAGCGCTCTCCCTGGGGTTTAGGCTCTGTAACAAATCCGGTCACCCAACTGATATACCTCCGGTGTAAACACCTTCTCAAGTACAAGATGGGGTGGTCCTTTTCGAGATCATCACCACAAGGGCTGCCACTATACATGGGACCAGGGGCGGGTGTATGGCTGTCTATTTTTCCCTCCTTTTTGTAAAAGATAGCCGCGATAAAATCGATTTATTAACTCCCTTTTTAGTTCATTTTTAATTTCAGTTTGGGGGAAGCTTGATTAAGTGTAAGTGTTGGGGCTTTTGCCACCGTCCTCAAATCGGGCTATAGGAGTCTCGTGCCGCCACCATAGGCTGGCATTCAAAGGTGTTATATGTTCACAAGTAAATAAAAAAATGACAACGCCAGTCAATCGACTAGGCTAAAAATGTAAAGTACCGAATCGTAGGGGTAAGTAAAACAAAAGGTGTTAGTCAAGCGACTAGGCGGAAATGACATAAAGTAGATTGCGAGAATTTAAAGTGCAGAGAGTAAGAATGTGTCAGTCAAGTGACTAGGCGAAAAGTGCAAGGAATCATAGGGGTAAGTACATAGCAAATAAGCATGGTGCCAATCAACTGACCAAGACAAAAAGACAAATTAACAAGGAAAATGACACACATGCAATGGTGAGAAAACTTTAAGCAGAAGTTCTAAAAACTATCCTGTTAAGACTGGAAAAGTACCACTTTTCACCCTTTAACTTAATCTCTATTAAACCCTTAGTCATTTAATAAATGACTGTTAAGATAATTTTATAGGTAATAAGCAGAAGCTGCAAATAAGCCCCTAGCCATGCCATGAAGCCTACTTTTGCCCCAAAAGCTCCTCAGAAGAAAGAAGGTTGAACCTAGACAGAGAATTGGCTGCAGTATAGGCACATCAAAGCAGAAACAAGTCAAGAAGAATGCCTCGCGCAGATGTCACAGGGCTCAATTGAACCAGAAAGAATGCTTCACGCAGTTGTCGCGGGCTTCTGAAGGGAGCACACCAATTGGTCACGCAGTCTTCGTGCCGTTCGCGCACAGATGGATGTCAGTAGGGAATAAAAAGCATACTTTGTGCAGCTCTCACGAGTCTCAGTCATAAGCTCTCGCGCAGCTCAAGAAATGAGTCTTCAATCTTCGCGCGATTCACTGAAGAGAGAGAGCTCCAGGAATTCCTGCACGAAGCCGTCGCGCAGTGACCGCTGGATACAAACTTTCAAGGAACTGCTCGTGCAATCCAGAAGCCCATGTACATTATTTTCTTTACGAGGATCACCACGGGATTCATCAAGGAATAAGCTACGCGCGTAATTCCCGCGCCATGTAAATGGAAAGAGCAATCCCGCGACGACCAGAGCATCCCTGTGATGATCAAAGTACCAAGCCCGCGACAGCAAGAGCTTCAAGTTAAACCAACCCCGCAACACCAATTCTATCACGCGATAAGACCTGGAAAGCCTTTCTACCCAGTGAGTCTCGGGTTCTTAACTTCTCCCCCACTTCTGCAGGGGCAATCAAGGAACTTCCAACAACTAGGGCATGCACTCCAATGCTCCAATATCTGTGCACACGCCCAGAGGCATCCAAGGAACAGAAATGGGACACGATAGCACTGATAAATTAGGGTTTTCCTAACCCTAATTCTCACAGAGCTGACTGCTATATAAGCCTAAGCCTAGTTTAGGTTTAGGGGACTTGTCTTCTGTACTCCTTCCTCAATCAACTGTAGAATTACAGTAGGCTAAGGTTAGGGTTTAGGCAGTTTCTTTTTCCCTTTTTCTTCTCTCCATAGTCCAGCACTTGCTGGCTATGCCTTTGTATGTCTATATGGAATAGTTCTAATGGATTTTATAATAGGATTTTATGCATGTATGGGACTGGTGTTTTGAGAGTTGTTCTGTACAAGGCTGCTGTCTTGAGATCCTCCATTGCTATGTTTCATTGTAAGCAACGGAGGATTGTTTTTAGGGTTTATTTAGATCCAAGTAACCTATGTGTCTAGGTTAGGCACATTGCAGGCCTATGCCCCACCACAGGATCTACTAAATCTGAATCCCCATGGGAGCTTGTGCTGGTAGCCTTGTGAACATGGTGGCGGCAGCAATGTTCTTGTTCTGTCTTAGACCTCTGTGAGGAGGATAGCCTCTGTGGATAGTCTGTGACCATTCAAGTTGACAGGTTATAGCCCTAGGGTGAGGCCAATTCACAGATCTAAGGCAGATCCTTCTTCTCTGCACTTGTACTTGTAGCCTTGTGAGAGATTGTGCAGAGACAGACTCCCCTGTATTTATATAGACCCACCATCAGATGGCAGATCTGATCTGGCTGTAGAGATTGTAGGCTTGTTACTGGATCACTGCTGTCTTTCTAAAGCAGTGAACAACTAAGCTTCAAAGCTAGTACTCAAACTCTTGCTGGTTCTGTGTGTCCAGGTTAGTGCACATTGCAGGCCTAGCCCCACACACAGAACTTTAAAGGTTGACGTTCCTATAGATTCTTGAGCTGGAAGCCAAGAAGAAGTAGTGCCTACAATGATAAACTTGTTCTGACCCATCTCTGGATTGTGGTTCCCTTATTGGATACTCTGTGACCATTCAAGTGGACAGGTTATAACCATAAGGGATTGGATCATGGCACAGGGGTGAGTTGGATCCTTTCTCCTCGGTGATAATGTAGCCATTGGACAGGATTTCTATAGCAGTAGATCTGAGTCTGAGTTATAAGACCCATCAGATCTATACCTAATAGCTTACTTCTCACCCTTTTATATTTATTTTCTCACACTCCATCATTCTTCCCAACCCTCTTTGTAGTTTAGGCATTAGGTTATCTTAGGATTTAGATAATAGTGACCTTAAATCCCCTTCCATTTAGGATTGCCAGATCTGTAGCCAGATCTGGAGGGCCTACTAAAGATAGCTCCCTTGGAGCTTTTGATCAACTTTCCCTGTGGGACAAACTCTTACTTATTAAAACTTGCTAAAATAGACCCTGTATCTTGCAGGACTATGTATTTTTAAGCTTGCTGCTCTTAAGTTTTCAATCCACCTTTGATTTATTTTCACTAACCCCATTCTTATCACTGTCTCAAATAAAGTCAATAGCAAGCACTTAAAATACCTCAACAAGTTTTTGGCGCCACTGCCAGGGAACCTTGATCTATTAGTAGACCCTAGATTTTTTGTATTCTTTATTCTTTGGTAGCTACCCTTGTGAATAATTGATATTGCTGATTTACATTTGGAATTTTTCTTGCAGATCTGGACAGTGGCAGAGAAAGAGAGTAGAATTGCACTGGGAGTCTAGCTACCTCTGTTTGCACTTCTCTAACCCTCAAAAACTCAGTCTATTTCTCCTTTGAAAATTCCATAGCAGTTGATTAGGATAGTTGTAATTTTGTTAAGTGCAATGTGTCTGCGAGTTGTCTTCCCTGCTGTTGGTGTGTGTGCATGTTAGGAAGGAGATCCCTCAGTCCCACATTAGAGCCTCCTAACCCTGAGATAGAAAGGGGTAGAAGACCAAGAAGGCGCAGACACACCACAGTCGAGCCCCCTACTGAAATTGAGACAGCAGTCATGGGTGAAGAGCAACCCAGAACATTGAAGGAATTGAATGCTCCTGATGATTATAATTCTCCATTCAGCATTCAATTCCTAGATGTTCAGGAAAACTATGAGATTAAAACCTCCATCATCCAAATGCTTCCCTCTTTCCATGGGCTTATCAACGAAGACCCTTACAAGCACATTGACCAATTCTTAGCCCTGTGCCCTACATTCTGTATCGCTAGTTTGGGACCAGAAGCCACCAGATTAAGGCCCTTTCCTTTCTCCCTAAAGGACAGGGCCAGCACCTGGTTAGCCACTCTCCCAAATAACAGCATCACTTCTTGGAAAGACCTTCAGACAAGATTTCTGACCAAATTTTTCCCAGAGACCAAAACCAGCCAGTTGAGGAAAGCAATACTTGCTTTTGCCTAATCCCCAACTGAGGATTTTAATCAATCCTGGTACAGATTTAAGGAGATGCTAAAATAATGTCCCCACCACAAGATCCCTGACTGGCAGCTTATCCAGAGCTTTTATAATGGGATTGATGAGAAAAGTAGAGACATGGTAGATGCCTCTTGTGGTGGAACTTACATGCATAAAACAGTTGATGAGGCATGGGACTTGTTTGAGGTTATCAGTGAGAATGCTTTTCAAAAGGTGTCCTTATTAAGAACTGTTCAAGAGCCTTCTCCTAAGCTGGGGCTTGCTGAAACATCCAAAGGAAAAATGTATGAAGTTAGGGGAAATGATGACCTGAGAATTCAGATGGCCAATCTCTCTGATAAGTTTGATAAACTTTTAACTGTGGTGTAGCCCAGAATGGCTGCACAAGTGATGGAGGCATGTCTGATATGCCAATCTCAAAAACACACAATGGAAGAGTGTCCATCTGCAAGGCAATATCCTGAGTATGTGATGGAACAAGCTGCTGCTGCCCAATTATTTGGCCAACAATAATCTGGTGGCTACAACAAACATCCATTTGGATACCAGCACCAAAATGCTGGTTACCAGTGGAGAGACCACCCAAATTTGAGGTGGAGACAAGACAATTATATGCAGCCACAACAGATGTTGGCCTTACCTCAAAGGCCACAGCAGCAGTTTAACCAGGGATATGCCCCAAGGTCAAATTTCCAGCATCAGCAGCAGCCCCAACAGTAAAATCAGTTGGTAGTTCCTCCACCTCAGCCCCGAAATGCTTCTTTTGAGGATCAAGTTTTGACCCAATTGCAAAGCCTTGAACCCTTGACTCAGACTGTAACTTCTCACAGTCAAAACATAAAGAAAATAGAAGAGCAGCTAAGCCAAATAGCCAATGCCTTGGGCAAAAGAGAAGAGGGTAGGTTGCCAAGCAAGCCAGTGGCCAACCCTAAGGGCCAATATTCGATTGGAGAAGGCTCCTCAAGTTTTGAGGGTGCTAATGCCATCACAACCATGAGGTCTGGAAGCCTGATAGACAACCAGGTGGGAAAGGAACAAGGAGAGGTCATTCCCAAAGAACTGTCGAGTGAAAGTGAAAGAGACTTTGTTAGAGCACAGAGCCAGGAGTTGCCTGCTACCCTGCAACAAGGGAAAAATAAAAAGGCTATAGTTGAGCCTCAGCCGCATATAAAAAATAAAAAAACAAAAAAAATAAAAGTTCAGTCATAGGCTTACAGCTAAGGAACCAGCAGTACCTCAGTTTCCATTTCCTCAGGCTTTAAGTGGCCCTACCCCTTTTGATAAGGGGAATGCACAGATAGAGGAAATGATGGAGACCTTTAAGCAGGTAAAAATTAATTTTCCCCTGCTTGATGCAATTCGACAGGTCCCAGCCTATACAAAATTTCTAAAAGACCTTTCTACTCAGAAAAGGAAAGCTAGAGACCATTTGTCCAAAAAGGTCTATGTAACTGATACAGTTAATTATGTATTAAACATGACAATGCCTGAGAAGTTGCAAGACCCAGGGATACCCACTATTCCCTGCATAATTAGAGACCACACAATTGGAAGGGCCCTTCTAGACCTTGGAGCCAGTGTTAACCTGCTGCTATACAGTGTGTATTAGCAGCTAGGCTTGGGGGAGCTAAAACCCACCCCCATTGTGCTGTTGATGGCTGATAGGTCTAAAAGGAGACTCATGGGAGTGGTCGAGGATGTCTTAGTAGGGGTGGACAAGTTCTTCTACCCTGCAGACTTCCTTGTTTTGGACATGTGCTGCAACAAGAGTACATCCCCTATACTTGTCATTTTGGGCAGGCCATTCTTGGCCACAGCCAATGCATGCATTCAATGCAGGTCAGGGATCATGGAGGTAACTTTCGGACATATGAAAGTTAAACTTAATGTTTACAACAGTGCAAAGTATCCTCAGGTAGACAATGAGGAATGCTTTGCAGTGGATGTACTAGAAGAAGTTGTTGAAGAAGAACTGCCCACTTTGCTGGAGTGGGGCAACATTGTCACAAGTTTAACTAAAGTTTGAGATATGGTAGAGGAAGGAAGTCCAGTTGTAATGCCAGAAGACATGTCCACATTGAAGTCTTCTGTGGGCTTAATGCAGCATTCCATTTGGAAACCTACATTGCTGCCCCTTCCTCAAACCAACAAAGCATCAATCTTGCCATCCATCCAACAAGCTCCTGATCTGGAGCTTAAGAAGCTTTAAGAAACATTAAAATATACTCTCCTGGAGAAAGATGAAAAACTTCCTGTAATTATCTCCTCTTCTCTTACCAGTGAGTATGAGGAGGAATTACTAACAGTCTTAAGGAAGCATAAAAAGGCAATTGGCTGGACCATTGCAGATCTAGGAGGGATAGATGCATCAATCTGTATGCACAGGATCTATCTAGAGGAGGGCTCGACACTCACCAGGGAAATACAGAGGAAATTGAATTCTCACATGCAAGAAGTGGTCCTAAAAGAAATCATTAAATTGCTAGATGCTGGGGTTATTTACCCCATTTCTAATTCTGAATGGGTGGCACCTATCCAGGTGGTGCCTAAGAAATCTAGCATAACAGTTATCACAACTGAGTCTGGAGAGCTGAGACCAGCCAGGGAGATCACCGGCTGGAGAGTTTGCATCGATTATCAAAAGCTCAACTTTAAGACTAGAAAAGACAACTTCCCTCTCCCCTATATTGATCAAATTTTTGATAAGTTGGCTGGGAAAGCTTTTTACTGTTTTCTTGATGGGTACTCAGGGTACAACTAGATCCCTGTGCACTCCCTTGATCAAGAGAAAACTATATTTACTTGTCCTTTTGGCACCTTTGCTTACCGAAGGATGCCTTTTGGGTAGTGTAATGCCCCAGCCACCTTTTAGAGGTGTATGTATGCCATATTTTCTGATATGATTGACAAATTCTTAGAAATTTTTATGGATGATTTTTTTGTTTATGGGGACAGTTTTGGCCAATGTCTGTAACACCTCCACCTGGTCTTGCAAAGATGTGAGGAGACCAATTTAGTCTTAAGTTGGGAAAAGAGCCACTTCATGGTAACACAAGGTATTGTGTTGGGCCATGTAGTCTCTAAAGATGAAATTGAGGTGGACAAGGCCAAAGTTGACCTCATTGCAAATTTGCCCCCTCCAAGAATAGTCAAACAAATCAGATCTTTCCTTGGACATGCTAGATTCTACAGGAGGTTCATCAAAGACTTCAGCAAAATTGCTAAACCATTGTGCCACCTGCTCTGCCAGGATGTGCCCTTTGACTTTTCTGCTGAATGTCTTGAGGCTTTTGAAACTTTGAAAATTTGTCTCACCTCTGCCCTTGTACTCCAAACACCTGACTACACACTGCCCTTTGAGTTGATGTGTGATGCATCCGACTTGGCAATAGGTCTTTTTTGGTCGTGAGAAAGATAAGTCGCTGTGGTCATTGCCTATCTCAGCAAATCACTTGCTGAAGCTCAGCTAAATTACACCACAACTGAGAAAGAGCTTCTGGCAGTGGTTTTTGTTGTGGATAAATTTAGACCTTACCTACTTGGGTCTAAAACTATAATTTTCACAGACCACTCAGCATTGAAGTACCTACTGTCCAAGAAGGATGCGAAGCCCAGGTTGATTAGATGGATACTCCTGTTGCAGGAGTTTGACATTGAAATCAAGGACAAAAAGGGTGTAGAAAATATGGTGGCTGACCACTTGTCCAGAATTGTGTTGGAGAAATGTATTGATGATCCTACAAATGATGTCTTCTCGGATGAGCAATTGTTTGCCATCCAATCCTTGGTTCCTTGGTATGCACACATAGTCAATTATCTAGTTATACGCAAAATTCCTGCCCATTGGACTAAAATGGACAGAGACCTGTTTTGCTCACAGGTCAAATTCTTTTTTTGGGAGGAACCTTTCTTATACAAGTAGTGTGTAGACCAAATCATCCAAAAATGTGTTCCCGAGAGTGATGTCCCCAGCATTCTGGCCATGTGCCATGAAAATGCCTGTGGAGGCCACTTCAGTGGAAGAAAAATAGCTGACAAAATCTTGTAGTGTGGGTTCTATTGGCCTTCTCTCTTCAGAGATGCCAATACACACTACAGGACCTGTGAAATATGTCAGAAATTAGGAGGGCTGTCCAAAAGAAACTCAATGCCATTGCAACCCATCCTTGTTGTGGAACTGTTTGATGTGTGGGGTATTGACTTCATGGACCCCTTTCCTCCTTCAAATGGTTATCATTTCATCTTAGTGGCAGTGGACTATGTTTCCAAATAGGTAGAAGCCATTGCCACAAGAACTAATGATAATCAAGTTATCCTCAAGTTTATAAAGCAAAATATCTTCTCATGATTTGGCACCCCTAGAGCCATTGTCAGTGATGGGAGTAGCCATTTTTGCAACATAAATTTCGAGAGCTTGCTCAAGAAATATGCTGTCACCCATAGGATTGCTACTCACTATCACCCACAAACCAATGGACAAGTTGAAATTTCAAATAGGGAGATCAAGCACATCCTTGAGAAGACTGTGAGGACTGACAGGAAGGACTGGGCTGAAAAGCTTAATGATGCACTGTGGGCGTATAGGACTGCCTATAAGACTCCCATTGGTATGTCCCCATTCAGACTGGTTTTTGGCACGGCCTGTCATCTCTCAGTGGAGTTAGAACACAGGGCCTATTGGGCCATTAAACATTTAAATCTAGACCTAACTTCTGTTGGTCATCACAGGTTACTGCAGCTGTCAAAATTGAATGAGCTGAGGATGGATGCATATGCCAATGCCTGGATCTACAAGGAAAGGTCCAAAGCTTTCTTTGACAAGGGTCTGTTGAGAAAATCTTCATGGCTGGTGACAAGGTTTGGTTGTTTAACTCCAAACTTAAATTTTTTCCTGATAAGTTGAAATCCAGATGGGAAGGTCCCTACATTGTCATGAGTGTTTCCCCATCTGGTGCTGTGGAAATCAAGGATCCCAAGTCTAGGAAAACATTGAAGGTTAATGGTCAGAGGCTTAAGCCTTCTTTTGAAAAACCTACTGAACCCATGGCATCATTCACTTTCAAGGGGATCCTTCATTAAACTGATCCACAGGAGTGCCAATATTGTATCATATGTACTTTGATTTTGTTAGATTTATCTTGCTTTCTTTTGTTCAAATTCCCTAGGAAATTTTAGTAGCCCCACTTGAATCTAGACCTGTCTGATTTGAATTTTTTATGCTTGGTTTGATGATTACTGCTCTTGGATTGATAATTTATGCTTGAATGCACAATCTTGAATGGTTGATTTTAATATGTCTGGGGGTACCCATGGTGGAGAGTCATGCCGTGAATCCAGCCACAACACAAATGGAATTGGCAAAACAGAGAGCACATGCTCTATGTTTACTACTTTGCTGTCGCTACGTTCAAAAGGAGGCCTGAGAGACTCTCGCACAGTTCACATAGGTACATTCAATAGCTTTCGTGAGATTCAAGTACACCTGAGAACCACTCGCGCGATCTAAATAAGCATTTCACTAGCTATCGCAAGGTTCAGCAGGAAGCCTAGGAGACTCTCGCGCAATTCAAAAAGAATACTTCATTAGCTGCCGCGAGATTCAAAGGCTATCGCGAGATTCAAAGTGAATCTCAGAGCTTTTCGCGCAATCCAAATAGAGACCTGGGAGCCTCTGGCACAAATCACATGGAATTTTACACATACTATCGCGCGCTCCAAGGTCAACCTGGGAGATTGTCGCGCAGTCCAAGTTTAATAGCACCTTCGCTAGGTTCATTTCCAATCCCGTGACCAGATTTTTCCAAAGCGCGCCAAGCTTTGCGATAAGTATTTGAACCCCGTGCTTGTCTCCATTCCCAGTACTCTCTCTTCCGTCTTCATCCAGCGAAACCCAAACTGCCAATGTTCCTTTTCCTCTCTCCTCCAGCGTCGATCCTACAACCCATCATTCACACCAATAATCTACAAATTAGTTCCAAGCATCATCTCCATCTATTGCCCTTTGCTCAGAGATCTAGCGGTGCCCTGTGCAACAGATCGAACCAAATCCTATAATTTTAGGGTACGCACCCAAATCTCAGTCCCCATTTCTCATATTCAAAAAGAGAGTTTGGAATGGCCCCCAAGAGTGCACCAAAGAAGAGGGGCAAGGATAAGGCCCCTGTTGAGACCACTCCCAAGAAGGCCAAGACTTCAAGGGCACCTAAAAAAGGGAAGGAAGAGATTGAGGAGGTGGAGGAGCCAACCCCTGAGTTTTATTCTCCTTCAGAGCTCATGGCTTCAATCCCCTTGGAGCCTGAAACAGCTTTTGACCTGCCATTCTTCGAGAAGGAGTCTCTCTCTGCCCCTGCCGTTCAATTCATGAGCAAGGCTGGCCTGACACCCTTGCTGATAGGAATTCCAGCACTAGCCTACCCTAGGCTAGTGCAACTCTTTTACCAGCACATCAGGGTCAAAAAAGACAAGGATGGACAAGTATGCTTGCTGGTGCTGATTGACGATTTTGAGATGTTAGTGAGCCCCAAAGTGATTGAAGAAGTATTGGGCATCCCAGCTGCATTCGACCCTAGCTGTGGATATGGCCCTCCCCTGAGTGCCTCAATTGATACAATTGCAAGGGCGTTGACTAGAGGATTAAAGGCCTCAGGTGATTCAATCAGAAGAAGAGAATTGGAGCCTGAACTCCTCTTCATTGACCAAGTCCTGAGAAAGAACATTTACTGCTCAGGACATCAGCAGGAGAGGAGAGCTCCCATTACAGATGCTGTCTATTCTTTCTCTCTAGGCCATGGCTTCCATGCAGCCTGGCACATCTTTGAGGCAATGAAAGATCTGGTGGAGAAGTTAGGGCAGAACAAGAAGCCTCACACACACCCCTATGCCAGAGTTATTATCAAGCTACTTTTGAAAGGGGGGTACAAGATAGCAAAAACAGAGGGGACTATCACCCTTGCCCCTACTACTTTTGCTAAGAAGCAATGGGGAATCAGCAGGAGCCTGATGGAGGCCCAGAAGAAGAAGAAAGTTGTGGCTCAGGCCCCTCCCAAGCAAGATGCTGAGGAAGCTGTCCCAAGGTCTACCCCTGCTACCAAAGAGGTGCTTCCAGAGCTTGTCATGACTACCGCTGCTGCAGCAGCCACCTCAGCTCCCCCACCTTTTACTCTAGGATCCCCTATCCTGACCACATCTCCTACTCCATCTTTCTCTCACCCTCCTCTATCCTCATTATCTATGCCCACTCCCCCTTCACCTGTGATTGGTATCTAGGAGGATACCACCCCCCATGTCAGCCCCTCCCCATCCCCTCCCCTACCTCAATACACAGCCCCCATACCCCCATCATCTTCACATAAACCTAACAGTCCCCCACTCATTTCCTATTAAAAAAAGGAAAACCACTGAGACAACCCCCACCATCTCTCAGACACCACCCACAATCCCTTTTATCCCCACTGACACACCTCACATTGACGAAGACACCACCTCGGCCATGCCTACCACATCCCCATTCCCAGACATTGACTTAAACCTTAACACAATCACAGGATTCCATGCCTTTATGGCTAGTTTCCTTGACACAATGCCCAGCCACTACACCCCCCTCCCGGACTCCCCAATTACATCACCACATCACTCCCCAGAACCCCAATCTCCTCCTCCCTCCACTTTCCATCATGCCCCTTCCTCACCTTTTCAACCTGTGCCCTCTTCTACACAAACTCAACCTCCCAGCCCCGACACACTGACACTTATCCTATCCCTTATCCAAGACATCCAATCCCAATTATCCACCACTACACACACCCAGGACCAAATACAGACTGAACTCACATCCATCCAATCCACCCTGCAGATATTAACCAACCCACACATCCCTCACCAATCCACGCCAACCCCCCTGGTCCATTCCACTGACAAACAGACCCAAACAGACTTCAGCCCTGACTCTCAACCCCATTCACCACTCCCACTCCCTTTTATCCCTCTAATCCCACCATTCTCTTTCATACCCTTCACCATTCCTATTTTTCCTCCCCCATCACCCCCTACTCCTAGTGAGCCTACCCCATTTTCTTTCCCCCCCATTCCTTCGATCCCACCTCTTCTCCGCCCCCTCCAACATTCACGACAAATAAACCCAAATGCACCCGTAACCTGTTACTCCCCACAACTAGACTTACCCACTGCTATCTCCATTTCCCCCACCCAGGACCAATCACAGTTTGTTCCTTCCACTTCCTCTCTGTCCATCGCACCCAAACATTTTTTTTACATCCCTCCCTACCTCACCATCCTCTATGCCATGAGGGACAATCCCTACCTTAGGAGCGATGTCCTGAGGGGCAGGGTCCAACTTCGACAGTCCATTGAGACCCCCCTGCTGAAGCAAATTGATGAAATAAAGGAAGCCCACAGAAAGCAACAACTGGGAATCTCCTTGGGGTGGACTAATATCTTGGAGGCTTATCAGAAGGCCAAATCTACAGCTGCTTATAATCAACTGAATTTGGAGCTGGAGAAAGCAAACACTGCTGCAGAGAAGATGAAAGCAAGACTTTTTTAAAAGAGGCTCAACAATGCCCAGGAGATCTTCAGACTCCAAAAGGAAATCCATGAGACTGACCTCCTCAAAGCCAAAATCCAGATAGCCTCATTGGAAGCTGCATTGGCTGCTGCCAGAACTGCAGCTCAGCAGCCCACCCCACTCTCTGTCCGCATGCCAGACCCTGAGCCTAAAGCTACTCCAGCGCCAGCTGCCCAGTCTGAGGAGGCACAACCAAAGATCCAGCCAGATAAAGGGAAGGCCCCTGCTGCCCCTCCTGCATCACCTCCTACAGAGCAGCCTCCACCTACCAAGGCCCCTGCTGCACCTCCAACTGAGCAAACTTATGATAAACAAAGAAAAGTCACTGCTAAGAGAACTGCTTACATAGTAGCCTCTATAAAAATTGGCAAAGAGCCAGCTGCCCAGTCTGAGGAGGTAAAACCCCCTGGCCAGCCTGAACCCAAAGCCAAAGGGAAGTCCCCAGTGGCCCCCACTGAGGAAGATAGAAAAATCTCCTATGGTCCCTCCTGAACCCAAAACCAGAAAGATGAGGGTGAGGGCTCTAAAAGCTCCTACTGCCAAGAAACCATCAGCCCAACCAAAGAAACCAAGGCAGCCTAAGAAAAAGAATCCAGCTGCGAGCAAAGCTAGGAAGAAAATAAGTCCAACTGAGAAGCAAGCCCGCAAGAAAGAGGACAAAGCTGCACTTAGGAAACATGCACAAAAGATGGGCTGAGACTGGTTCACAGATTCAGATTCAGATTCCTCCTCCCCTTAGAACCTAGATTGTAGATTAGGCTTTTCGTGCCTTTGCACTTCTTTTCTAGTTATTGTAATTATAATTGTACATATTTTTCTACGTTAATAGAATTTTTTATTTTTTTTTTGTATATTGATTTATGTGTCATATCTGTTCTGTGTGCTTGTTTACTTTTTTTTAATTTAGTCTTCATATTGTTCACTTTTGTCAATCACATGGGAGATGAATTTAGGGAGGTTATTCTCATTAAAAATAGGAATCCATGTAAAGGGTAGATGTAGATGGCAACTGAGTGGATGCATGAAATTGTGCAACTACAGACCTCAGCACAAATGGTGCACAGAGGTCGAGTGTGGATCTCAATCAAGGGATTAAAATGCCCTCATTTTCATAATTATGGGCCATGTCAGAGCTTGCTAGCGGGGTCCTGAGCGCGCGCAGAGCAGAATTCCACATCTTCCACTATGCAGCTACGCGATACACGGGATCACCTTAAATACCAAGGCTAAATTTAGACCATCATTTAGTGTGAGCTCTCTTTTCCCATATTCAGTTGTGCGATTCATCATTCCACGGACACTCACAATTTATTGCCAAGCTTGGAAAGGGACAAAACTTTAATATGTCGATTCATTTTCCACCGTCCAAGTATTTTAAATACGAAGTTAGTTCATCTTCATCTCATCCTTTCTCTTCTAACCCTAGCAGTCCAGTCCTCCTCATAACAATGGAGAATGACAAACCCAATGAGTTCCCAAACAAATTCTATCTTATGTGGTTGGACCCCTCACCGCCTAAGGAGCCGGACCCATTACAATTTCTTTAGGATGAGTATGAAGAGGTCCAGCGGATCCTGGCCAAGGAGGAGAAGAAAAAGGAGAAGAGAGAGAAAAAGAAAAAAAAAATCGAACCACTTGCATCTCCCCCACCATCTTCCTCAAACCCTCCAACACCTACTCCCCCTTGATCCCTGTTCTCCCCCCCCCCCCCATATTTGGTCTGTTCTTAGGCTTTTATTTTTTGTCTTTTTGTCAATCTTTTTGCAATATTTTTCAATTCTAATGAATTTTTTTTTTGTTTAGTTCTCTTTCGCTGTTCTTATGTGTTTTTGTTTGTCTTCTTGTGTGTTTATTTGTTTTATATGGAATCTACTACACTTTCTCACCTTTGAACCAATGAGGACACTGCTCCTCATGGTTTGGGGGTGTGGTAGGATAGGTCTGCTAATAGAATAGTTAATTTTAGTGCAGTAATGGTGGTATAACTGGGATGAATAAAGTCAATTTCAACCTAACTTGCTGCAAAGAGGAAACTTGTAAAAATTTAAAATATTTTTGCAGACTTTTTGAAACTGAAAATGTTAAAATCATGACACCACCATGAAGCTAACATCAGAAAATTTTTCAGTTAGTACTCAGTGAATCTAAGAGGAGAGAAACATATGAAAATACACCCCATGGGTTAATTTGAGGACCATACATAGTGAGATTTGGCCCATCATTTTCTTTTGAAGAGTGTTTTTTTTTTTGGCATTAATGATGCTCTAAGGACTGATTGAGTCAAGACCTTTTCATAAGAAGTTAGGCATCTCCAAATCAAAACTGATTGACAACACTCATGATACTAAGGAAATGATCCAGGGCCTTCATTTAGACAGTTTGAGCATAAAAATCCAACCTTTTAAAAGCTGCCCTTTTGCATACACCAGTTGAGCCTTAAAAATCCTACTTTTCTTTGAAAAACACCAGAATACTTACACCTTAACCTCATGACCTGATTCAACCTCACCCTCACTCTGAGAATTCAGAAGGTAAACGAGAAGGAGTTAAGGATAGTGAGAATGGTTCAACATTCTATGGAAGGTGAAGAAAAGCAACTTGTGAACAACAGTGTATTAATGGTATTTATGTGGCAGTTCATCATAAAAAATTCATAAAATAATTGAATAAAAATAAAAAGAGAAAAAGATAGAGAAGTTTACATAAGAATATCATCTAAAAATTGAAAAGAAGAGGAGAAGCTGGCCACTTTGATTCTAGAATATATCAAGAAAGATGAAGTTTTGCTGAAATGAAGGTTGTGAAGTCATGAATCACTCCTTACCTTGTCGATTTTTTAATTTTGATTCTCTTTTTGCCCCTTGATTCTTTACATCCCTCACCCATAAGCCACATTACAACCCATTCAAAAAGACCTTGTGGATCCAAAGTAAAATGAGCTATCATGTGGAGATTAGGAGTTGTCCAATCTATGGTGAAAAGTCATGAGGATTTTCGAAATTAGAAGCTTTGCCTATTCTCATGCTTGCAGGCCCATTTGGGGTCTGTAACTGCTCGTGAGCTGTGTGAATGTGAACACCCTTAGATTGTCAATGATGAGAGATAGCCCTGGTGAGAATTGGGTCTGAACTTTAACCTCATTAGGGTTCTATCCAACCTGAATTTTGAATTTAAGGCAAGCTGGGTACTGATTTTTACACATTGAATTTCTAATGTAAAATGAATGATGGTGATGTAAACACTTGCTAAATTTTAAGTTTTAAATGGCCAGCATCACTGCTGTAGTTTCCTCTAAGTGTTAAAGAATGGGTGTGGAATGAAGCTTTGTACATTGAAATATGTGTTGTCATTAACTGCACTATACTTAACTATTCTAATGGTGAAGTTTGTGGGTATCTTCACTGAAAACCCTTAGGAGACTTCACTCCTCCACTAGGGATCACCTAGGTGTTTAAAAGGCTTGGTACATATGCTAAATGTACCCGTGATCCCTACGAAAGTGGCATTTAATTAGTTAAAGCTTTGCTAAGGGACTAGAAAAGATTAGGTTTGGGGCTGTGTTAAGACCTAAAAAGTACCACTTTCCACCCCTTAACTTAATCTCTGTTAGACCTTAGTCATTTAATAAATGACTATTAAGACAATTTTATAGGTAATAAGCAGAAGCTGCAAATAAGCCCCTAACCATGTCATGAAGCCTACTTTTTCACCAGAAGCTCCTCAGAAGAAAGAAGGTTGAACCCAGACAGAGAATTGGCTACAGCATAGGCACAGCAAAGCAGAAACAAGTTAAGAAGAATGCCTCGCGCAAATGTCGCAGGGCTCAATTAAACCAAAAAGAATGCTTCGGGCAGTTGTCACGGGCTTCTGAAGGGAGCACACCAACTGGTTGCGCAGTCTTCACGCCGTTCGCGCCCAGATGGATGTCAGCAGGGAATAAAAAGCATACTTCATGCAGCTCTCGCGAGTCTCAGTCATAAGCGCTCGCGTAGCACTCGTGCAGTCTCGTGCAGCTCAAGAAATGAGTCTTCAATCTTCGCGCGATTCACTGAAGAGAGAGAGCTCCAGGCATTCCTGCGCGAAGCCGTCGCGCAGAGGCCGTGGGATACAAACTTTTAAGGAACTATTTGTGCGATCCAGAAGTCCATGTACATTGTTCTCTTCGTGAGGATCACCGCGGGATTAATCAAGGAACGAGCTGCGCGCGTAATTCCCGCGCCATGCAAATAGAAAGAGCAATCTCACGACGACCAGAGCATCCCCGCGATGATCAAAGTACCAAGCCAGCAACGAAAAGAGCTTCAAGTCAAACCAATCCCACGATGCCAATTCTATCACATGATAAGACCTAGAGAGCCTTTCTACCCAGCGAGGCTGAGGTTCTTAACTTCTCCCCCACTTCTGCTGGGGCAATTTGGGAACTTCCAGCAACTAGGGCACGCACTCTAATGCTCCAATCTTCGTGCACACGCCCCGAGGTATCCAAGGAACAGAAATGGGCCACCATAGCATTGATAAATTAGGGTTTTCCTAACCCTAATTCTCACAGAGCTGACTGCTAAATAAGCTTAAGCTTAGTTTAGGTTTAGGGGACTTGTCTTCTGTACTCCTTCTTCCTCAATCAACTGTAGAATTATAGTAGGCTAAGGTTAGGGTTTAGGCAGTTTCTTTTTCCCTTTTTCTTCTCTCCATAGTCCAGCACTTGCTGGCTATGCCTTTATATGTCTATATGGAATAGTTCTAAAAGATTTTATAATAGGATTTTATGCATGTATGGGACTGGTGTTTTGAGAGTTGTTCTGTACAAGGCTGCTGCCTTGAGATCCTCCATTGTTATGTTTCATTGTAAGCAATGGAGGATTGTTTTTAGGGTTTATTTAGATCCAAGTGACCTGTGTGTCCAGGTTAGGCACATTGTAGGCCTATGCCCCACCACAAGATCCACTAAATCTGAATCCCCATGGGAGCTTGTGCTGGTAGCCTTATGAACATGGTGGCGGCAGCGATGTTCTTGTTCTGTCTTAGACATCTTTGAGGAGGATAGCCTCTGTGGAAAGTCTGTGACCATTCAAGTGGACAGGTTATAGCTCTAGGGTGAGGCCAATCCACATATCTAAGATAGATCCTTCTTCTCTGCACTTGTGCTTATAGCCTTGTGAGAGATTGTGCAGAGACAGACTCCCCTATATTTGTATAGACCCACCATCAGATGGCAGATCTTATCTAGCTATAGAGATTGTAGGCTTGTGACTGGATCACTGCTATATTTCTAAAGCAGTGAACAACTAAGCTTCAAAGCTAGTACTCAAACTCTTTCTAGTTCTATGTGTCCACGTTAGTGCACATTGCAGGCCCAGCCCCACACATAAAACTTTAGAGGTTGAGGTTCCTATGGATTCTTGAGCTAGTAGTCTGGAAGAAGTAGTGCCTACAATGATAAACTTGTTCTGACCCATCTCTAGATTGTGGTTCCCCTATTGGATAGTCTGTGACCATTCAAGTGGACAGGTTATAGCCATAAGAGATTGGATCATGGCACAGGGGTGAGTTGGATCCTTTCTCCTCTTTGGTGATAATGTAGCCATTGGACAGGATTTCTATAGCAGCCAATCTGAGTATGAGTTATAAGACCCATCAGATCTATATCTAATAACTTACTTCTCACCCTTTTATATTTATTTTCTCACACTCCATCATCCTTCCCAACCCTTTCTGTAGTTTAGGCATCAGGTTACCTTAGGATTTAGATAATAGTGACCTTAAATCCCCTTCCATTTAGGATTGCCAGATCTGTAGCCAGATCTGGAGGGCCTACTAAAGATAGCTCCCTTGGAGCTTTAGATCAACTTTCCATGTGGGACAAACTCTTATTTATTAAAACTTGCTACAATAGACCCTGTATCTTACAGGACTGTGTATTTTTAAGCTTACTGCTCTTAAGTTTTCAATCCACCTTTGATTTATTTTCACTAACCCCATTCTTATCACTGTCTCCAATAAAGTCAGTAGTAAGCACTTAAAATACCTCAACAAGTTTTTGGCGCCGCTGCCGGGGAACCTTGATCTATTAGTAAACCCTAGATTTTTTGTATTCTTTATTCTTTGGTAGTTGTGCTTATGAATAATTGATACTGCTGATTTACATTTGGAATTTTTCTTACAGATCTGGACAGTGGCAGAGAAAGAGAGTAGAATTGCACTGGGAGTCTAGCTACCTCTGTTTGTGCTTCTCTAACCCTAAAATACTCAGTCTATTTCTCCTTTGAAAATTCCATAGCAGTTGATTAGGATAGTTGTAATTTTGTTAAGTGCAATGTGTCTGCGAGTTGTCTTCCCTGCTGTTAGTGTGTGTGCATGTTAGGAAGGAGATCCCTCAGTCCCACATTAGAGCCTCCTAACCCTGAGATAGAAAGGGGTAGAAGACCAAGAAGGCACATACACACGACAGTCGAGACCCCTACTGAAATTGAGACAACAGTCATGGGTGAAGAGCAACCCAGAACATTGAAGGAATTGAATGCTCCTGATGATTATAATTCTCCATTCAGCATTCAATTCCCAGATGTTCAGGGAAACTATGAGATTAAAACCTCCATCATCCAAATGCTTCCCTCTTTCTATGGGCTTAGCATGGAAGACCCTTACAAGCACATTGACCAATTCTTGGCCCTGTGCACTACATTCTCCATCGCTGGTTTGGGACCAGAAGCCATCAGATTAAGGCTCTTTCCTTTCTCCCTAAAGGACAGGGCCAGCACCTGGTTAGCCACTCTTCCAAACAACAGCATCACTTCTTGGAAAGACCTCCACACAAGATTTCTAACCAAATTTTTCCTAGAGACCAAAACCAGCCAGTTGAGGAAAGCAATACTTGCTTTTTCCCAATCCCCAACTAAGGATTTTAATCAATCCTGGGACAGATTTAAGGAGATGCTAAAACAATGTCCCTACCACAAGATCCCTGACTGGCAGCTTATCCAGAGCTTTTATAATGGGATTGATGAGAAAAGTAGAGACATGGTAAAAGCCTCTTGTGGTGGAACTTACATGCATAAAACAGCTGATGAGGCATGGGACTTGTTCGAGGTTATCAGTGAGAATGCTTTCCAAAAGGTGTCCTCATCAAGAACTGTTCAAGAGCCTTCTCCGAAGCTGAGGCTTGCTGAAACTTTCAAAGGAAAGATGTATGAAGTTAGGGGAAATGATGACCTGAGAATGCAGATGGCCAATCTCTCTGATAAGTTTGATAAACTTTTAACAGTGGTGCAGCCCAGAATGGCTGCACAAGTGAAGGAGGCATGTCTGATATGCCAATCTCCACAACACACAGTGGAAGAGTGTCCATCTGCAGGGCAATATCCTGAGTATGTGATGGAACAAGCTACTGCTGCTTAATCATTTAGCCAGCAACAATCTGGTGGCTACAATAAACAACCATATGGATACCAGCACCAAAATGCTGATTACAATGGAGAGACCATCCAAATTTGAGGTGGAGACAAGACAATTATATGCAGCCACAACAGATGTTGGCCTTACCTCAAAGGCCACAGCAGTAGTTTAACTTGGGATATGCCCCAAGGTCAAATTTTCAGCATTAGCAGCAGCCCCAGCAGAAAAATTAGTTGGTAATTCCTCCACCTCAGCTCCGAAATGCTTCTTTTCAGGATTAGGTTTTAACTTAATTACAAAGCCTTGGATCCTTGACTCAGACTGTGACTTCTCACAGTCAAAACATAAAGAAAATAGAAGAGCAGCTAGGCCAAATAGCCAATGCCTTGGCCATAAGAGAAGATGGCAGGTTGCCAAGCCAGCCAGTGGCCAACCCTAAGGACTAATATTCGATTGGAGAAGGCTCCTCAAGTTTTGAGGGTGCTAATGCCATCATAACCCTGAGGTCTGGTAGGCTGGTAGACAACCAGGTGGGAAAGGAACAAGGAGAGGTCATTCCCAAAGAACTGTTGAGTGAAAGTGAAAGAGACTTTGTTAGAGCACAGAGCCAGGAGTTGCCTACTACCTTGCAATAAGGGAAAAATAAAGAGGCTGTAGTTAAGCCTCAGTAGGAGATAAAAGATGCAAAAAGAAAAAAAGAAAAGTTCAGTCATAGGCTTGTAGTTGAGGAACCAGCAGTGCCTCAGTTACCATTTCCTCAGGCTTTGAGTGGCCCTACCCCTTTTGATAAGGGGAATGCACAGATAGAGGAAATGATGGAGACCTTTAAGCAGGTAAAAATCAATTTGCCCCTGCTTGATGCAATTCGACAGGTCCCAGTCTATGCAAAATTTCTGAAAGACCTTTGTACTCAGAAAGGAAAGTTAGAGGCCATTTGTCCAAAAAAGTCTTTGCAACTGATATAGTTAATTATGAATTAAACATGACAATGCCTGAGAAGTTGCAAGACCTAGGGATACCCACCCCCTTCTAGACCTTGGAGCCAGTGTTAACCTGCTGGCATACAGTGTGTATCAGCAACTAGGTTTGGGGGAGCAAAAACCCACCCCCATTGTGTTGTTGATGTCTGATAGGTCGAAAAGGAGACCCATGGGAGTGGTTGAGGATGTCTTAGTAGGGGTGGAGAAGTTCTTCTACCCTTCAGACTTTCTTGTTTTGGACATGGGCTGCAACAAGAGTACATCCCCTATACCTGTCATTTTGGGCAGGCCATTCTTGACCACAGCCAATGCATGCATTCAATGCAGGTCAGGGATCATGGAGGTAACTTTCGGACATATGAAAGTTGAACTTAATGTGTATAACAGTGCTAAGTACCCTCAGCTGGACAATGAGGAATGCTTTACAGTGGCTGTACTAGAAGAAGCTGTTGAAGAAGAACTGCCCACTCTGCTGGAGTGGGGCAACATTGTCACAAGTTTAACTGAAATTTGGGATATGGTAGAGGAAGGAAGCTGAGCTGTAATGCCAGAAGACATGTCCACATTGAAGCCTTCTGTGGGCTTAGTGCAGCATTCCTTTTGGAAACCTATATTGATGCCCCTTCCTCAAACCAACAAAGCACTAATCCTGCCATCCATCCAACAAGCCCTTGATCTAGAGCTCAAGAAGCTTCCAGAAACATTGAAATATACTTTCCTAGAGAAAGATGAAAAACTTCCTGTAATTATCTCCTCTTCTCTTACCAATGAGCAAGAGGAGAAATTACTAACAACCTTGAGGAAGCATAAAAAGGTAATTGGTTGGACCATTGCAGATCTAAGAGGGATAGATGCATCAATCTGTATGCACAGGATCCATCTAGAGGAGGGCTCAACATCCTCCAGGGAAATGTAGAGAAAATTGAATCCTTACATGCATGAAGTGGTCCTAAAAGAAATCATTAAATTGCTAGATGCTGGGGTGATTTACCCCATTTCTGATTCTGAATGGGTGGCATCTATCCAGGTGGTGCCCAAGAAATCTGGCATAACAGTTATCACAACTAAGTCTAGAGAGCTGAGCTCAACTCTAAGACTGGAAAAAACCACTTCCCTCTCCCTTTATTGATCAAATTTTGGATAAGTTGGCTGGGAAAGTTTTTTACTTTTTTCTTGATGGGTACTCAACTAGATCCCTTTGCACCCCCATGATCGAGAGAAAACTACATTTACTTGTCCTTTTGGCACCATTGCTTACCGAAGGATACCTTTTGGGCTGTGTAATGCCCTAGCTACCTTTCAGAGGTATATGTATGCCATATTTTCTTATATAATTGACAAATTCTTGAAAAATTTTATGGATGATTTTTCAGTTTGTGGGGACAGTTTTGGCCAATGTCTGCAACACCTCCACCTGGTCTTGCAAAGATGTGAGGAGATCAATTTGGTCTTAAGTTGGAAAAAGAGCCACTTCATGGTAGCACAAGGTATTGTGTTGTGCCATGTAGTCTTTAAAGATGGAATTGAGGTGGGCAAGGCCACAGTTGACCTCATTGCAAATTTGCCCCCTCCAAGAACAGTCAAACAAATCAGATCTTTCCTTGGACATGCTGGATTCTACAGGAGGTTCATTAAAGACTTCAGCAAAATTGCGAAACCATTGCACCACCTGCTATGCTAGGATGTGCCCATTGACTTTTCTGCTGAATGTCTTGAGGCTTTTGAAACTTTAAAAATTTGCCTCACCTCTGCCCCTGTACTCTAAACACCTAACTATACACTACCCTTTAAGTTGATGTGTGATGCATCCGACTTGGCAATAGGTGCTGTTTTGGGTCAGAAAAAAGATAAGCTGCCTGTGGTCATTGCCTATCTTAGCAAATCACTTGCTGAAGCTCAGCTGATTTACACCACAACTGAGAAAGAGCTTCTGGCAGTGGTTTTTGCTGTGGACAAATTTAGACCTTATCGACTTGGGTCTAAAACTATAATTTTCACAGACCATTCAGCATTGAAGTACCTACTGTCCAAGAAGGATGCGAAGCCCAGGTTGATTAGATGGATACTCCTGTTGCAGGAGTTTGACATTGAAATCAAGGACAAAAAGGGTATAGAAAATATGGTGGCTGACCACTTGCTCAGAATTGTGTTAGAGAAATGTATTGATGATCCTACAAATGATGTCTTCCCAGATGAGCAAATGTTTGCCATCCAATCCTTGGTTCCTTGGTATGCACACAGTCAATTATCTAGTTATAGGCAAGATTCCTACCCATTGGACTAAAATGGACAGAGACCTATTTTTCTCACAGGTCAAATTCTTTTTCTGGGAGGAACCTTGCTTATACAAGTATTGTGCAGACCAAATCATCCGAAAATGTGTTCCCGAGAGTGATGTCCCCAGTATTCTAGCCATATGCCATGAAAATCCCTGTGGAGACCACTTTAGTGGAAGAAAAATAGCTGACAAAATCTTACAGTGTGGGTTCTATTGGCCTTCTCTTTTCAGAGATGCCAATACAAACTGCAGGACCTGTGAAAGATGTCAGAAATTAGGAGGGCTGTCCAAAAGAAACTCAATGCCTTTGCAGCCCATCCTTGTTGTGGAACTGTTTAATGTGTGGGGTATTGACTTCATGAGTCCCTTTCCTCCTTCAAATGGTTATCATTTCATCTTAGTGGCAGTGGACTATATTTCCAAATGGATAGAAGCCATTGCCACAAGAACTAATGATAATCAGGTTGTCCTAAAGTTTATAAAGCAAAATACCTTCTCAAGATTTGGCACCCCTAGAGCCATTGTCAGTGATGGGGGTAGCCATTTCTACAACCTAAATTTCAAGAGCTTGCTCAAGAAAGATGCTGTCACCCATAGGATTGCTACTCCTTACCACCCACAATTCAGTGGGCAAGTTGAAATTTCTAATAGGGAGATCAAGCACATCCTTGAGAAGACTGTGAGGACTGATAGGAAGGACTGGGCTAAAAAGCTTAATGATGCACTGTGGGCTTATAGGACTATCTATAAGACTCCCATTGGTATGTCCCCATTCAGACTGGTTTATGGCAAGGCTTGCCATCTCCCAGTGGAGTTAGAACACAGAGCATATTGGGTCATTAAACATTTAAATCTAGACCTAACTTCTGCTGGTCATCACAGGTTACTGCAGCTGTCAGAATTGGATGAGCTAAGGATGGATGCATATGCCAATGCCCGGATCTACAAGAAAAGGTCCAAAGCTTTCTTTGACAAGAGTCTGTTGATAAAGAACTTCATGGCTGGTGACAAGGTTTGGTTGTTTAACTCCAAACTTAAATTTTTTCCTTACAAGTTGAAATCCAGATGGGAAGGTCCCTACATTGTCATGAGTGTTTCCCCATCTGGTGCTGTGGAAATCAAGGATCCCAAGTCTGGGAAAACCTTAAAGGTGAATGGTCAGAGGCTTAAGCCTTGTTTTGAAAAACCTGCTAAACCCATGGACACCATTCACTTTCAAGGGGATCCTTCATTAAATTGATCCACAGGTGTGTCAATAATGTATCATATGTACTTTCGTTTTGTTAGATTTATCTTGCTTTCTTTTGTTCAAATTCCCTAAGAAATTTTAGTAGCCCCACTTGAATCTGGACCTGTCTGATTTAAATTTTTTATGGTTGGTTTGATGATTACTGCTCTTGGATTGATGATTTATGCTTGAATGCACAATCTTGAATGATGATTTTTGTTGTCCTTGCTTGAATGGTTGATTTTAATATGTCTGGGGGTACCCATGGGTGAGAGTCATGCCGTGAATCCAGCCACAGCACAAATGGAATTGGCAGAACAGAGAGCACATGCTCTATGTTTACTACTTTGCTATCGCTGGGCTCAAAAGGAGGCCTGAGAGACTATCGCACAGTTCACATAAAACCATTCAATAGTTGTCGTGAGATTCAAGTACACCTGAGAACCTCTCACACGATCCAAATAAGCATTTCACTAGTTGTCGCGAGGTTCAGCAGGAAGCCTAGGAGACTCTCGTGCAATTCCAAAAGAATACTTCATTAGCTGCCGCGAGATTCAAAGGCTGTCGCGAGATTCAAAGTGAACCTCAGAGCTTTTCGCGTAATCCAAATGGAGACCTAGGAGCCTCTCACGCAATTCACATGGAATTTTACACATACTGTCGCGCGCTCCAAGGTCAACCTAGGAGATTATCGCACGGTCCAAGTTTAATAGCACCTTCGCTAGGTTCATTTCCAATCCCGCGACCAGATTTTTCCAAAGCACGCCAAGCTTCGCGATAAGTATTTTAACCCCGTGCTTGTCTCCATTCCCAGTACTCTCTCTTCCTTCTTCATCCAGCGAAACCCTAGCTGCCAGGATTCCTTTTCCTCTCTTCTCCAGCGTCGATCCTACAGCCCATCATTCACACCAATAATCTACAAATTAGTTCCTAGCATCATCCCCATCTATTGCCCTCTGCTCAGAGATCTCGCGGTGCCCTGTGCAACATATCGAACCAAACCTTACAATTTTAGGGTAAGCACCCAAATCTCAATCCCCATTTCTCATATTCAAAAAGGGAGTTTGGAGTGGCCCCCAAGAGTGCACCAAAGAATAGGGGCAAGGATATGGCCCCTGTTGAGACCACTCCCAAAAAGGCCAAGACTTCAAAGGCACCTAAAAAAGTGAAGGAAGTGGTTGAGGAGGTGGAGGAGCCAACCCCTGAGTTTTCTATTCCTTCAGAGCTCATGGCTTCAATCCCCTTAGAGCCTGAAATAGCTTTTGACCTACCATTCTTCGAGAAGGAGCCTCTCTCTGCCCCCGCCGTTCAATTCATGAGCAAGGCTGGCCTGACACCCATGCTGAGAGGAATTCGAGCACTAGCCTACCCTAGGCTAGTGCAACTCTTTTACCAGCACATCAGGGTTAAAAAAGACAAGGATGAACAAGTATGTTTGCTGGTGCTGATTGAAAATTTTGAGTTAGTGAGCCCCAAAGTAATTGCAGAAGTATTGGGCATCCCAGCCGCATTCGACCCTAGCTGTGGATATGGCCCCCCCTGAGTGCCTCAATTGATTCAATTGCAAGGGCGTTGACTAGAGGATTAAAGGCCTCAGGGGATTCAATCAGAAGAAGAGAGTTGGAGCCTGAACTCCTCTTCATTGACCAAGTCCTGAGAAAGAACATTTACTGCTTAGGACATCAACAGGAGAGGAGAGCACCCATTGCGGATGCTGTCTATTCCTTCTCTCTAGGCCATGGCTTCCATGTAGCCTAGCTCATCTTTGAGGCAATGAAAGATTTGGTGGAGAAGTTAGGGCAGAACAAGAAGCCTCACACACTCCCTTATGCTAGAGTTATTACCAAGCTACTTTTGAAAGGGGGGTACAAGATAATAAAAATAGAGGGGACTACCACCCTTGCCCCTACTACTTTCACCAAGAGGCAATGGGGAATCAACAGGAGCCTGATGGAGGCCCAAAAGAAGAAGAAAATTGAGGCTCAGGCCCCTCCCAAGCAAGCTGCTGAGGAAGCTGTCCCAAGGTCTACCCTTGCTACCAAAGAGGTGCTTCCAAAGCCTGTCATGACCACCACTGCTGCAGCAGCCACCTCAGCTCCCCCACCTTTTACTCCAGGATCCCCTATCCTAACCACATCTCCTACTCCATCTTTCTCTCACCCTCCTCTATCCTCATTATCTATGCCCACTCCCCCTTCACCTGTGATTGGTACCTGGGAGGATACCACCCCCCATGTCTGCCCCTCCCCATCCCCTACCCTACCTCAATACACAGCCCCCATACCCCCATCATCTTCACATAAACTTGACAGCCCTCTACTCATTTCCTACAAAAAGAGGAAAACCACTGAGACAACCCCCACCATCTCCCAGACACCACCCACAATCCCTTATATCCCCACTGACACACCTCACATTGACGAAGACACCACCCCGGCCATGCCTACCATATCCCCATTCCCAGACATTGACTTAAACCTTAACACAATCACAGGATTCCAAGCCTTTATGGCTAGTTTCCTTGACACAATGCCCAGCCACTACACCCCCCTCCCGGACTCCCCAATTACATCACCACATCACTCCCCAGAACCCCAATCTCCTCCCTCCACTTTCCATCATGCCCCTTCCTCACCTTTTCAACCTGTGCCCTCTTCTACACAAACTCAACCTCCCAGCCTCGACACACTGACACTTATCCTATCCCTTATCCAAGACATCCAATCCCAATTATCCACCACTACACACCCAGGACCAGACATTAACCAACCACACACATCCCTCACCAATCCACTCCAACCCCCCTGGTCCTTTCCAATGACAAACAGACCCAAACTGACTTCAGCCCAGACTCTCAACCCCATTCACCACTCCCACTCCCTTTTATCCCCTAAATCCCACCATTCTCTTTCATACCCTTCACCATTCCCATTTTTCCTCCCACATCACCCCCTACTCCTAGTGAGCCTATCCAATTTTCTTTCCCCCCCATGCCTTCGATCCCACCTCTTCTCCTACTCCCTCCAACATTCACTGACAAACAAACCCAAACAGACCCAGAATCTGTTACCCTCCCCCCACAACTAGACTTACCCACTGTTATCTCCATTTCCCCCACCCAGGACCAATCACAGTTTGTTCCTTCCACTTCCTCTCTACCCATCGCACCCAAATATTTTTTTTACATCCCTCCCTACCTCACCATCCTCTATGCCATGAGGGACAATCTCTACCTTAGGGGGGATGTCCTAAGGGACATGGCCCAACTTCGACAGTCCATTGAGACCCCCCTGCTGCAGCAGATTGATGAAATAAAGGAAGCCCACAGAAAGCAACTACTGGGAATCTCCTTGGGGTGGACTAATATCTTGGAGTCTTATCAGAAGGCCAAATCTACAGCTGCTTATAATCGGTTGAATTTGGAGCTGGAGAAAGCAAACACTACTGCAGAGAAGATGAAAGCAAGACTTTTTGAAAAGAAGCTCAACAATGCCCAGGATATCTTCAGACTCCAAAAGGAAATCCATGAGACTGACCTCCTCAAAGCCAAAATCCAGCCAGAATCTCCCCACCCCACTCTCTGTCCGCATGCCAGACCCTGAGCCTAAAGCTACTCCAGCGCCAGCTGCCCAGTCTGAGGAGGCACAACCAAAGATCTAACCAGATAAAGGGAAGGGCCCTGCTGCCCCTCCTGCATCACCTCCTACAGAGTAGCCTCCACCTACCAATGCCCCAATTGCGCCCCCAACTGAGCAAACTTATCCTAAACAAAGGAAAGTCACTGCTAAGAGGACTTCTTACACAGCAGCCTCTATAAAAATTGGCAAAGAGCCAGCTGCCCAGTCTAAGGAGGTAAAACCCCCCTGTCCAGCCTGAACCCAAAGTCAAAGGGAAGTCCCCAATGACCCCCATTGAGGAAGACAAAGAAAAACCTCCTATGGTCCCTCCTGAATCCAAAACTAGAAAGATGAGGGTGAGGGCTCTAAAAGCTCCTACTGCCAAGAAACCACCAGCCCAACCAAAGAAACCAAGGCAGCCTAAGAAAAAGACTCTAGCTGCGGGCAAAGTTAGGAATAAAACAAGTCCAACTGAGAAGCAAGCCCGTAAGAAAGTGGACAAAGCTTCACTTAGAAAATATGCACAAAAGATGGGCTGGGACTGGTTCACAGATTCAGATTCAGATTCCTCCTCCCCTTAGAACCTAGATTGTAGATTAGGCTTTTCGTGCCTTTACACTTCTTTTCTAGTTATTGTAATTATAATTGTACATGGTTTTCCAAGTTAATAGAATTTATTATTATTTTTTTTATATTGATTTATGTGTCATATCTATCCTGTGTGCTTGTTTACTTTTTTTTAATTTAGTCTTCATATTGTTCACTTTTGTCAATCACATGGGAGATGAATTTAGGGAGGTTATTCTCATTTGAAATAGGAATCCATGTAAAGGGTAGATGTAGATGGCAATAGAGTGGATGCATGAAATTGTGCAACTACAGACCTCAGCACAAATGGTGCATAGAGGTCGAGTGTTGATCTCGATCAAGGGATTAAAATGTCCTCATTTTCATAATTGTGGGCCATGTCAGAGCTTGCTCGCGGGGTCCTTAGAGCACAGAGCAGAATTCCACATCTTCCACTATGCAGCTACGTGATACACGGGATCACCTTAAATACAAAGGCCAAATTTAGACCATCATTTAGTGTGAGCTCTCTTTTCCCATATTCAGTTGTGTGATTCATCATTCTCCGAACACTCACAATTTATTGCCAAGCTTGGAAAGGGACAAAACTTTAATATGCCGATTCATTTTCCACCGTCCAAGTATTTTAAATACGAAGTTAGTTCGTCTTCATCTCATCCTTTCTCTTCTAACCCTAGCAGTCCAGCCCTCCTCATAACAATGGCGAATGATAAACCCAATGAGTTCCCAAACAAATTCTATCCTATGTGGTTGGACCCCCCACCGCCTAAGGAGCTGGACCTATTACAATTTCTTTGGGATGAGTATGAAGAGGTCCAACGGATCCTGGCCAAGGAGGAGAAGAAAAAGGAGAAGAGAGAGAAGAAGAAGAAAAAAATCGAACCACCTGCATCTCCCCCACCATCTTCCTCAAACCCTCTAACACCGACTCCCCCTTGATCCCTATTCCCCCCCCCCCCATATTTTGTCTATTCTTAGGTTTTTATTTTGTCAATCTTTTTGTAATATTTTTCAATTCTAATGAATTTTTTTTTTTTTTTTTGCTTAGTTCTCTTTCACTGTTCTTATGTGTTTTTGCTTGTCTTCTTGTGTGTTTATTTGTTTTGTATGGAATCTACTACACTTTCTCACCTTTGAACCAGCGAGGGCACTGCTCCTCATGGTTTGGGGGTGGGGCAGGATAGGTCTGCCAATAGAATAGTTAATTTTAGTGCAATAATGGTGGTATAACTGGGATGAATAAAGTCAATTTCAACCTAACTTGCTGCAAAGAGGAAACTTGTAAAAATTTAAAATATTTTTGCAGGCTTTTCGAAACTGAAAATGTTAAAATCTTGACACCACCATGAAGCTAACATCAAAAAAAATTTCAGTTAGTACTCAGTGAACCTAAGAGGAGAGAAACAGATGAAAATACACCCCATGGGTTAATTTGAGGACCATACATAGTGAGATTTGGCCCATCATTTTCTTTTGAAGAGTGTTTTTTTTTTGGTATTATTGATGCTCTAAGGACTGATTGAGTAAAGACCTTTTTACTAGAAGTTGGGTATCTCCAAATTAAAACTGATTGACAACACTCATGATACTAAGGAAATGATCCAGGGCCTTCATTTGGACATTTTGATCCTAAAAATCCAACCTTTTAAAAGCTGCCCTTTTGCATACACTAATTGAGCCTTAAAAATCCTACTTTTCTTTGACAAACACCAGAATACTTGCACCTTAACCTCATGACCTGATTCAACCTCACCCTCACTCTGAGAATTCAGAAGGTAAAGGAGAAGGAGTTAAGGATAGTGAGAATGGTCCAACATTCTGTGGAAGGTGAAGAAAAGCAACTTGTGAATAGCAGTGTATTAATAGTATTTGTGTGGCAGTTCATCATAAAAAATTTATAAAAAGGTTGAATAAAAATAAAAAGAGAAAAAGAAAGAGAAGTCTACAGAAGAACATCATCTGAAAATTGAAAAGAAGAGGAGAAGCTGGCCGCTTTAATTCTGGAATATATCAAGAAAGATGATGTTTTGCTGAAATAAAGGTTGTGAAGTCACGAATCACTCCTTACCTTGCTGATTTCTTAATTTTGATTCCTTTTTACCCCTTGATTCTTTACATCTCTCACCCATAAGCCACATTACAACCCATTCAAAAAGACCTTGTGGATCCAAAGTAACATGAGCTGTCATGTGGAGATGAGGAGTTGTCCAATCTATGGTGAAAAGTCCTGAGGATGTCAGAAATTAGAAGCTTTGCCTATGCTCATGCTTGCAGGCCCATTTGGGGTCTGTAACTGCTCTTGAGCTGTGTGAATGTGAACACCCTTAGATTGTCAATGATGAGAGATAGCCCTGGTGAGAATTGGGTCTGAACTTTAACCTCATTAGGGTTGTATCCAACCTAAATTTTGAATTTAAGGCAAGCTAGGTACTAATTTTTACACATTGAATTTCTAATGTAAAATGAATGGTGGTGATGCAAACACTTGCTAAATTTTAAGTTTTAAATGGCCTGCATCACTGCTGCAGTATCCTCTAAGTGTTAAAGAATGGGTGTGGAATGAAGCTTTGTACATTGAAATCTGTGTTGTCATTAACTGCACTATACTTAACTATTCTAATGGTGAAGTTTGTGGGTATCTTCATTGAAAAGCCTCAGGAGACTTCACTCCTCCACTAGGCATCACTTAGGGGTTTAAAAGGCTTGGTACATATGCTAAATGTACCCGTGATCCCTACGAAAGTGACATTTAATTAGTTAAAGCTTTGCTAAGGGACTAGCAAAGATTAGGTTTGGGGGTGTGTTAAGACCTGAAAAGTACCACTTTTCACCCCTTAACGTAATCTCTGTTAGACCCTTAGTCATTTAATAAATGACTGTTAAGACAATTTTGTAGGTAATAAGCAGAAGCTGCAAATAAGCCCCTAACCATTCAATGAAGCCTACTTTTGCCCCAGAAGCTCTTCAGAAGAAAGAAGGTCAAACCCAGACAGAGAATTGGCTGCAGCATAGGCACAGCAAAGCAGAAACAAGTCAAGAAGAATGCCTCGCGCAGATGTCACAGGGCTCAATTGAACCAGAAAGAATGCTTCGTGCAGTTGTACCAGGCTTCTGAAGGGAGCACACCAACTGGTCGTGCAGTCTTCGCGTCGTTCACGCACAGATGGATGTCAGCAGGGAATAAAAAGCATACTTCATGCAGTTCTCGCCAGTCTCAGTCAAAAGCGCTCACGCAGTCTCGCGTAGCTCAAGAAATTAGTCTTCAATCTTTGCGCGATTCACTGAAGAGAGAGAGAGCTCTAGGCATTCCTGCGCAAAGCCGTCGTGCAGTGGCCGCAGGATACAAACTTTCAAGGAACTGCTTGCACAGTCCAAAAGCCCATGTACATTGTTTTCTTCGTGAGGATCACCGCGGGATTAATCAAGGAACGAGATGCGCGTGCAATTCCCGCGCCATGCAAATGGAAAGAGCAATCCTGCGACGACCAGAGCATCCCCGCGATGATCAAAGTACCAAGCCCGCGACGGCAAGAGATTCAAGTCAAACCAACCCCGCGACGCCAATTCTATCACGCGATAAGACCTGGAAAGCCTTTCTACCCAGCGAGGCTCGGGTTCTTAACTTCTCCCCCACTTCTGTAGGGGCCATCTGGGAACTTCAAGCAACTAGGGCATGCACTCCAATGCTCCAATCTTTGTGCACATGCCCCGAGGCATCCAAGGAATAGAAATGGGCCATGATAGCATTGATAAATTAGGGTTTTCCTAACCCTAATTCTCACAGAGCTGACTACTATATAAGCCTAAGCCTAGTTTAGGTTTAGGAGACTTGTCTTCTGTACTCCTTCCTCAATCAATTGTAGAATTATAGTAGACTAAGGTTAGGGTTTAGGCAGTTTCTTTTTCCCTTTTTCTTCTCTCCCTAGTCCAGCACTTGCTGGCTATGCCTTTGTATGTCTATATGGAATAGTTCTAATGGATTTTATAATAGGATTTTATGCATGTATGGGACTAGTGTTTTGAGAGTTGTTCTGTAAAAGGTTGCTGCCTTGAGATCCTCCATTTCTATGTTTCATTGTAAGCAATGGAGGATTATTTTTAGGGTTTATTTAGATCCAAGTGACCTGTGTGTCCAGGTTAGGCACATTGCTGGCCTATACCCCACCACAGGATCCACTAAATCTGAATCCCCATGGGAGCTTGTGTTGGTAGCCTTGTGAACATGGTAGCGGCAGTAATGTTCTTGTTATGTCTTAGACCTCTGTGAGGAGGATAGCCTCTGTGGATAGTCTGTGACCATTCAAATGGATAGGTTATAACCCTAGGGTGAGGCCAATCCACAGATCTAAGACAGATCCTTCTTCTCTGCACTTGTGCTTGTAGCCTGTGAGAGATTGTGCAGTGAAAAACTCTCCTGTATTTGTATAGACCCACCATCAGATGACAGATCTGATCTGGCTGTAGAGATTGTAGGCTTGTGACTGAATTACTGCTGTCTTTCTAAAGCAGTGAATAGCTAAGCTTCAAAGATAGCACTCAAACTCTTGCTGGTTCTATGTATCCAGGTTAGTGCACATTGCAGGCCTAGCCCCACACACAGAACTTTAGAGGTTGAGGTTCCTATGGATTCTTGAGCTGGTAGCCTGGAAGAAGTAGTGCCTACAATGATAAACTTGTTCTGACCCATCTCTGGATTGTGGTTCCCCTATTGGATAGTCTGTGACCATTCAAGTGGACAGGTTATAGCCATAAGGGATTGGATCATGGCACATGGGTGAGTTGGATCCTTTCTCCTCTTTGGTGATAATGTAGCCATTGGACAAGATTTCTATAGCAGCAGATCTGAGTCTGAGTTATAAGACCCATCAGATCTATACTTAATAGCTTACTTCTCACCCTTTTATATTTATTTTCTCACACTCCATCATTCTTTCCAACCCTTTCTGTAGTTTAGGCATTAGGTTACCTTAGGATTTAGATAATAGTGACCTTAAATCCCCTTCCATTTAGGATTGTCAGATCTGTAGCCAGATCTGGAGGGCCTACTAAAGATAGCTCCCTTGGAGCTTTAGATCAACTTTCCCTATGGGACAAACTCTTACTTATTAAAACTTGCTACAACAGGCCCTGTATCTTGTAGGACTATATATTTTTAAGCTTGCTGCTCTGAGGTTTTCAATCCACCTTTGATTTATTTTCACTAACCTCATTCTTATCACTGTCTCCAATAAAATCAGTAACAAGCACTTAAAATACTTTAACATATCCTCAGCGGAGTCGCCATCTACGCAACCGTAGACCTTGCGCCTATGTCGCAATGATGAGATATATTAAGGAGTCGCCACCCGGAGCTTTTTGTATGCCGGGATACCTTATATCAATATCATATGCACCGCAGTGCTAGATTTTACTTTGGATTGCCAGTCTACGCCAAAGCGTCTAGGTAAGGACTTCAGTTACCAATCGGGAAGGTGTTAGGCATCCGATTAGCCCGCTCGTAAGCGGTCTCTACTATGACTAAGTATAAAATAAATGAGCAAAAATTAATGACACTTCTCCTTGCCCGAAGGCACCTTGATTCTATTGAGCCCTCCTCAATTACCAAAATTTCGGCAACATAATGGCTCAAATCCTTGGATAAGGGAAAAGCAAATGGGAAAATAGAAGGTAGAGGAAGAGAGGGGAGTGTTAGAGCTCTAGAATCCTTGTAGCACCATCACCAGATCTTCGCGTTGATGCTAACTCTGGTGAGCTTCCGAAAATAAATGGGTTGGGGAAGGTGATTAGTCACAAAATTTACCATTTTATCACCCTTAACTTTGTGATGCTAGACCCCAGTTTGCTACTAATGAGATGTTGATATTCAAGTATTTAGAATAGTAAGTAGAAAAGAATGAAAGTGTTAATCATTATGAAAATGAACTCAAAAAGCAGTAAGAATGCCGATCGCACGAGGCTACGATCCGAATCATAGTAGAATCACCAGTTCGTAAGCTGAAAGAAGATCTATGACCCAACTTGTAATCTCGAGAAGTCAAAGCTAAAAGAGGAAATAGAGAATTATATTTATGCTTCTACAGAAGAAACTCATCGAACTAGAGAGAATGTGTTAGATTATAATCGATCGAGAGCAAGGAATCGTATTGAAGAGAAGAAGCAAAATTGTCATTACGATTTTGTATTATTAAGCTCATGTTGCTAGTAAAGATCATATTAAGAGTTGCACCGCCATGCACCGAATAGATAGAACTCTTAATATAGAACTCCTACACTTTAGGAATCGGAGAAGATTTGCGGATAAGAATCCTGAAGATCTATGCTGTTGAAATTAAGGAAAAGATATGCACGCATCTACTATTCGAAGCAAGGAAGATTAGGATTAGGAAGTTGTGCAACCGTGGACTTTGTGGGTACGCCAAGATGATGCGCTCAATGATGGAGTCACCGCCCAAAGCTTTTGGTATGTCGAGATACCCTCAAATCAATATCATATGCACTGAAGTGCTAGATTTGACTCCGGATTGCTGGTCTATGCCAAAGCCTCTTGGGTAAGGACTTCGGTTATCAATCGGAAAGGTGTTAGGCACCCGATTGACCTGCTTGTAAGCAGTCTCTACTATGGCCAAGTGTATAAAAAAATATATATAATTGAACGACACTTCCCCTTGCCCGAAGGAACTCCGATTCTATTTGCCCCTAGCAATCACTAAAATTGTGGTGGCGTAACGACTCAAATTCTAGGATAGATGAAAAGCAAAAGAAGGTAGAGGAATAGAGGGGAGAACCAGAGCTCTTGGGCCCTTGTAGCACTGTTGTCGAATCGCCGCATCAATGCTAACTCCGGTGAGCTTCTGAAAGTAAATGGTTTGAGGAAAAGGTCCTAGATTTGCTAAAGGTTGGAAGTTTGAGAGATTAGGAATGATGGTATGAGAGAGCTCTAACAATGGTTTGAAGGCTTAGGAGTGATGGAGGTTTAATGGCTATTGAGGGATGTTAAAATTCTAAGGCTTGGATGCTTTGAATCTTGGAATGAGGAGGGATTTTTGTAGAGTTTTTTCTTTAGGTTTGGAAAAAGGTGTCTTAAATAAGGGGGGAGGGGGGGGGGTGGCCTTCTATTTATAGAGTTGGATGGGATTAGTGAGAGTTTAAATCACAAATTGGATTAGAAATTAGGTATTGTAAAATCTAAGGTTTTCTAGGATTTCTAGGGGCTTAGATAGGTGGGAATTGGGTTATAATGGTAGATGATAGGGTGGGGATTTAAGTGGCAAAAGGATGATAAAGAGGACTAGTGGGGGTACTAGGTACCTAAAGAGACCCACCCCAAACTTTGGGGTGGTCCACAAGTCAAACCCCAAAGTTGAAATTCGGCCATTTTTTGCAAAAAAACTGAATTTTAATAAAGACGTGCATAATATGCATGCCTATATTAAAAACCAGGCCTAAAGGGTTCTAAAAGTGAAGACCCGTGGGAGGCCATCTCAGTTTTGGCCAATTTACTTAGGCCTGCATAATATGCACGCCTAGCCAAATTCCTGTACTCTTTTGCAATTTTCAAATCACCATAACTTTTGATGTAGAACTCGAAATCAGGCGATTCTTGGATCATTGGAAAGTTAAGAATCTCTATTTTACAATGGTATAGGCCTTAGCCTTAGTTGATATCTATGTAAATATTTGAATTCTTCTTTCTATCCGCTGCTCTGGTTAGTTCGAAACGGGTCTGAGAAGGGTTCTGTGGGTTTGGGAAGGTTTCTAAGGGTTTGGAAAGGTTACTAAGAGTTCAAGAGGTGGTTTTGGAAGCTTGGGAGTATGCTTCTCTCAAAGTATGGGTCAGTCGAGCCTTGGGCCAATTTTGGGTGTTTACAGATACCCCTCTTTGACATCCGATCACTAATGATCGAATGCCAAAGAAAAACATCCGAAGAGGCCCAAGGAAAATGCTATCGGATCCATTGTATTCAAAGCCAACCTCAAATATCAAGAAAGAAAAAAAATATGGAGAGTGACGTAAGCCCATTACATTGGGAAAATGTCCGTCACTCAAAATTATCAGTCCCCAAGTGCTTAGCGACATTACTGGGCATAAGCGAGTGTTGGTATGCATGATGCTCGAGTTTTATTTTGAATAAAGCAGTCCCGCGAGCTGGAGGGTGATTGACCCATACTTCAAGATTGGCTTAAAGAAATGATGCGAAGATCCAACGATTTGTGCCCAATTTCATGAGGCATTGATTGCCCCACTTTGATCGGTAACGGGTGCCCCTACTCGAGGTAGGGTTTGAGGTCTTTGAGCATACTCATCGATCTCAAAGTTAATTTAGCACAACTTCTCGAGCAGAATGAATATTGATGTCGCAACGCTTTTTAGGAGTATGTGTCACTTAATAAGCCACATATTTTTTCTTTTCATACATTTTTTTGTTCGTGGTTTTTTACCGTGCTCATCGACCGCGAAAATCTTTTTATTTTAGCACAATTGCCCGAGCGGATCGAATGGAGGTCGAAGCACTTTTTGGGAGTGTGTGCCACTAAACATTATTCTTATTTTTTGTTTTATTTTTCTCTGTTTTTTTTCTTTGCATTTTTACAGGAGTGCCTAGAAAGACCAAGAACGAGTTGCAGATTGGACTACGAGAACCTTCATTCGAAAGTTGCTTTGAATGGGATCCTTGGTTCTACTGATGCTTCCAGAAAGCACTACAAGGGTCTCCATGGTCGATGGATGAGTGGTCGAAATGCTCACGAAGACGCCCTTCTTGAGAAAATCCATGACTTAGAGCGCGAGTTGGGCTGTGGACCTATCCTGCACATACTTCAACATAGATCAAATACAAAAGGAAATGGGTATAAAGCCCCTAACAGATTATTAATTTTTTTTGGATTATATGCATTTTTGTTGTTTTTTTCCTTTTCTCTCTTTTTTTTCAAATATAAAGGTAAAAAGCAGGGTGCCACATTGATTATTTTTTGGGATGTGGTGCAAGTAAATTATAGAAATGAAAGCAGAAAAAACAGAACTCTTTTTTTTGGTATATAATTTTTTTCTTTTCTATATTTTTTTTATGCCTTAATTGTGAGGAGAGGTAATAGGTCCCATTCTGAGAATAGTCGAACCCGTTCATGCGGTTGAGCCTTAGCGAGGTCTAGATTTTTTCCAAGGTTGGAACGTCCATCCCTATAGATTGAGTTAACCTTTTATCCTTACATCTAGTCATGCATTTGACGGTGCAGTCTGAAGGTACACCTGATCAAGACCTGATTTGAGCTAACATGAGCTACACAAATGAAGACCAGATAGCCTGGAAATGTGACGACCCAAAATTTTCCTTACTCAAAAACCCGTGCCATCAGATCATAATCCCAAATCTAATTTCAGAATTCGCTTTGATATAGGGATACTTTGATATCTTTGTGACAGCTCAATCTTCCCTTGGTTAATTGTTGGAAGATTGGGCCATCAATCACGTGGTAAGCCTACGAAAATGCGGAAGCAGAGTGGCAAAAGAAAGAAAGACACATGTCATTCACAAAGATTTTCCATCATTCTACTTATAAGCATAAAAACTATCATTCTAACATAAACAAAAGCTACACAACCACCAGCAACGCTAACCGTTGCCTAAACAGTGCTCAAAATCTATATGATTATACACAAGTTTAATCCAAAAGAAACTACTGTACTGAATATCCAAAACAACTATGCACACTATTCCAAGAATTTTCAGAGGGCGGATCAAGGGAAGAACTTCTCAGGTGGCTGTTCTTCCTCTCCATCTAGGACATAGTCTTGATCCTTTTCTAACTCCAGATCCACCTCTGGATCTATATCTGCACCTGTGACATAGAGTCGAGGAATGAGCTACAGTCCAAGTTCAATAGGTAGAAAGTCATTGCAATATTACATTTACCATTCTACTTCACAAGTATTGATGGATAGAAGCAAAAAAAATTCATTTTCATTTTTCCAAAATACACAAGAAACAAAGTACTTAATTCAAAAGCACGATTCGAAATATGTCATATCCTGATGTTGAGTATATATATGATGATTGCTTGACTGAATAAAGAACATATTTCAAACGAGACTTGTAACGGAAATGATGTGCATCAAGAAACAAACATTTCGGATAACAAATGTATCAACAAATGGACATCTTAGAAAGACCCGTGTTTCACAATTTAGAATCATATGACAGAGTATCTCGAGAATTTCAGAGCATTAGTGTCAATATCCCATAGTAGGAACATAGCAGACTGTAGCGGACATAGGGTCTCGAACCTCGGGTGCTCCACCCGTCTCTCGAAGACTCCACTCCCCTGTACACTAATATCACATAACTTGTCAAGTATGGTCACCATGTCAAAGCATCCCATAGTGGGAACAGAGCAGTCTGTAGCAGACACAGTGCCTCAAACCACGAGGACTCCACCCCTCTCTTGGAGACTCTACTCCTCTTTGCCCATGATTTCGAAAGTCGAAACTTTTAGTATTGAAGTTCACAGGTCGGGACTTAACAATCGGAGACTCCAAAATTCAAACAGACAGATAAATCAAGGCTTGAAATGCAAATGATCATGCTCATGTTCTAATAAAAATAGTTAACAATTATTAACAACAAATTGAACTATATGCATAAACATGTTCCAATAAAATCAGTGAATAACTATTAACAACAATTTGGAAATATGTGCATAGATTGGTTTTCTAAAATCACTATTTAGGTACAATATTAAAATATTAAAATGGTCTTTAATCAGTATTTAAATGTAATCTTGTACATGAGAGTTTCCCTACCTCAGTCATGGAGGGGTGCTAAGTTAAAACGGAAATTGATTCGTAGATCCCCTTTCCGATCTCTCTTACCAGACCTAGATCATGGTGGGTTCATAAATTACATGTTAGTGATGGAGGTTTTTTTTTTGTTCGAGGCTCTCGTAGCCTCCCCATATACCAAGATTGAACAGGTCATAGCCTGAAGGGGTAGCCCGGATGAGGTCTCAGGGTCGCCCAGGCGAGGCCTCTCTATTCCATGTGGCACATACAAGCTTGCCTGGGTGAGAATTTCCCAAAAATTTTGGTCTGGAAACTAGCCCGGGCGAGTTCTGTTTCTTCACATTCTGAAGGATTCTCACCTGAGTGACATTTTCTCTTGCCCGGGCGAGTTTGACAGTTTCAAAACTCGTTCTATCTTCCTCTCTGGTTCGACTTCTTCGAATTTCACATGGTCTAGCCTTCAAATCATAATAAATCTACACCTAGTTTATTCCTACACTACACAATAATCATTCTATCTTCAAAACTTTCAAAACTTTCATATGCAACTAATTTTGTTCAAAAATCTCACAATTCGGACATCGAGAAGATCAATGTTTGTGTTTCCCATGATGCCGACTGCCCCAATCTCCAAATACGATTCAAATCAAGTATGATAAGGTAAAATCATTTACCTTTGTAGATTTCGCGCATGCGATACTCATGACTTTTGGTTTCGGTGATTATCGGTGTGAAATGCTCCTTCTATCTTGATGGATCAATACTCGATTGCAATGGCGAAGCCGATCCGTGTTTCTTGCGCTCGGATTCACATGAAATGAAATCAGTGGGCTAGCAAGGAGTTTACAGGATTTTTCTTCAATGAAGTTGAGAGGACTCCTTTTGTGGGTCCTTCCTTCTTCTCAAAATCACGAAATCAACGTATGCATGGCCTTATGCGTGTGAGTTATTCTTTATAAATGTGAGCCCGATTCAATGTGTGGCTTGTACATCTAGGCCCATATATGGTCCCCCATATAATGGCTTCTAAAAGGAAAATGAAATAGGGCCTTGGCCCATTTGGTCTCTAGCCCTTTCACTAACAATTAAATTCTTTAACCGAGGCTGTTCTCACCGAGCTTACGTAACAAATCACGTAATTTAATACCCAGACTGTATTTTGAAGGTATTCCACACACTTTAGTGACTAAATCTAAATTCGAAGGCACAGATCGCCCTCGGCATTGGACACATGCACAATACATTACGTATTCGGGTTCGAAATTTCTAGGGTGCTACATCCTCCCCCCCTTAAAAGAATTTTCGTCCTCAAAAATTCAGTATGGTTCTCTTGTGAAACGAGTGAGGAGTACGTGGAAATTTCATCCAATTCGTGGATAAAAACCACATGTGAGAGCCTACCGTAGTACTAGTATCAATCTGAGGCTAATCCTCATTCAGTCATGGTGCTAAAAATATTTCTAACAATGTAGTCCTTTCTCATTGCGAAGGATTTGCCAAGTCAACATGATTATTAACTAATTGACCATCATGATGCAGTTTAATCAATGGGACAGTAAGAATCAGTTATTAAATGAAACATACTACATTGGAAGCATTAATTTGTAAGCTACCGAGATAAACATCGTTAGTAGTAGAATTTTTAATTCACAGTTATCATGTATCCTTGTTATAACATAATTTGCACTTGGAATAAGATCTACTACCATGAAATACTTATCCATCAATGGTTCATCGTTTGTTTACAATCATTTCCACTCACAAATGCCCAGCTATACGTTCACAACCATTCACATAATTCCTAACCATTGACGTAAAGATGACGCATCACATTAAGTCAGAAATTCTAGCATGAGTAGCCTATCAAGTAACTATGACAACCAGATTCAATTCACTTGTCAACAACTTAGCTACATGTCAATTGAATCATACCTACACACATCAGCATGAACATAATATTTATAAGATTTCACATCTCCACAGATATAATCTACCATTGTTTAAGGCATTTATAATTGCATAACCCCAAAGGAGGATAATTTGTTTACCCTTATCAAAAGTCAAAATTTTAACACGTCAGAATCACAGTTACCCATTGTTTAAACAAATCACCATGCTATAACAGAAAATAAATTAAGATGTTTACCACATGTGTCTTCGGATCATCATTGATCCGGCTGCTCACATGGTTTCTCTGCTCGTTGTTGCTCACCCCTGACCCCAGAAGTGGACGGTCTCACCGTATAGTCCGACATATACATCCTCGCATGGGCTACAAACGGGGGGTAGTTTGTCAGATAGGCCTTCTCGATCAAGCGCAAGAGGATGTCCTCTTAGAAGTCCAACCGTCGGTGCAGGAGAAAGTTTTGTTGGTGCATAACTTCCATCTGCCTATTAAACTCGGATAGGGTGAGGACATCTGCTTGTTGAGCCAATGCCTGCTGGGCTTGAGCATGTTGAGGTGGAGCTTGTGATGCAGCAGCAGGTGTGGGTTGTTTAGGCTGTTCATGCAACCCTTCTGTTGCTTGTTGGTGGTGGCGTGCAATCAGACTTTTCCTTAGGCTCTTATAACTAAGACTCTAGTCATCTACTCCATATATCCTAACGTTATTCATCAACTTTGGTTCATCTGGCTATACCTCAAAATCATTGTCCGACTCATCATACTCTTCTATTATCCTAGGGATGAGTCGGGCGTAAGGGATAAATTTTGATGATTTCCTCTTCTCCGAGGGTAACATCTGCTTGCGGGCATTTTGTAACCCCTCGTAAACAAAATCTGGTGCACTAAACTAGTGATTGGCAAAAGCGGAATACAATGCTTGTTGTATCATTCCTCGTCGCTCTCGTTCATATCCTATAGGGTACATGTTACCCCGAAAACTTACATCTAACATCCACATCTCAGGGGGTAGATGTGCCCTCCTTATCGACTGACCAGTACCCTGCTTACCCTTGGTCATTTCGGCTATGATAACAGGGAAAGGTACCTTATCTAGGGGTAATTCTGGACCTCTATCCCTTACAAAACCCAAGGGAACCCGCATTGCCTTGGCAATGTGCCTAGCATCAAATGCAAATGGTTTGCCATTGATGTCCGTGCAAAGTCTAAGTTTGTTTGGATGAAGGGAGAGGTTTTGGTAAAACAACCTAACAAGTCTAGGGTAGTAGTGGTTGTGAAACGATTTTAGGAAGGTTTTCAGGTGAGCCTTTTTAATATAATTTACAGCCCGTACAGTTGTTTGCTGGTCATCAAAAAGACCATTATTGAACAAAACCTCGGGTTTGAATAATTTTTGTTCCCACCATTGTGAAGGATGTTCTTTCGGTGGTGGTGGGGGCTCAATTATGGGTCATTTTGACACCGAGGCCTTAGCCTTGGAAGTCGGGGCCTTTACACATGGGGGTTTAGCAATGGCTTGCCTCTTTGATGCCATGCATGCAAGAATTTGAAGATTTAAAAGAAATCCCAAAGAAAATTAGATAGAAATCGGGTAGAAATTACCATTTTTTCACGGTGGAAGGAAGAAGGAGTGACTTGTTTCGGTGGAGAATGGTTGCCAACACGTGATTTGGAGCAAAAATTAAGATTCTTCTAGCGGGGAAGAAGAACCAGGCAGAGAACTCATTTCTCAAACCTTGTCTCCTGCATAAATGAATCAAAAAGGGGTTTAAAACCCTTTTTATATCATGGGTGTCGCCCGGGCGACATCCAAAGCTCGCTTCGGCGAGGTTGGTTTAACACATTTTGCCCAAAATGCACAACTGAAGATCTCGCCCAGGCGAGCCTTACAGCACAGTCGGGCGAGCTCTTTAGCTTGCCTTTTACGCAGGTTTGTAACTTGTGGTTCCCACCTTCTCTTTCATCTACAATTATAGATCTTACCTGCATATAATGGCAATGCAATGAGGTTCCAACTCTCCATGACCCAATGACAGTAGCAACAATGGTGAAATCGAAAATTTTCAACAGTGCAATTGGTGCATTTTTTTTTAAACCATGTATTGTCATTTTTAAACTCACACCAAGAGAAATACTGTGAAACCTGATTACAAGTCAAGTGGAAATTTGTGACTTAGTCAGTGAAACAAGATTTACATGATGTGTGTGAATTGAGTTCACTAGACCTTATTCATTCTCTACGAGTGATTAAACTTATACATACAATTTGTTCATGCATCGCATATAATTACAACTAAATTGAATTAATCAAAGAGTTGTGGGTATTGGTTATGGATCTCTGCCTCCCTTTCCCATGTAGCATCGACGGTAGAGTGGTTTCGCCATTGAACTAGTACCAATGGAATCCGCTTTGTCCTTAAGGTTTGCTCATGTGGTCCAGAATTTGTATCGGATCTTCAGTCACGATTAAATCCTCTTGAATTTGGATCAGTTGATAGTCTAACATGTGTGTCGGGTCCTTCACATACTTCCGTAGCATCAAAATGTGAAATATGTTGTGCGCGCTTGACAACTGCGGAGGCAAGGCAATCCAGTAAGCTACCTCGCCGACCCAGCCCAATACTTCAAAACGTCCAACGTACCATGGACTGAGCTTTCCATGCCTTCTGAATTGCATCATGCCCTTCATTTGTGAGATTTTGATGAACATGTGGCCCCCACTCTGAAAAGAATGTGTGTTAGTATTGTGCCTAAGTGACTAGATGGATGATATAAACAATGATCAAATGAGGTCACCTGAAATTCGACGTTGGTCCTTTTGAGATCGGCATAACTTTTTTGTCAGCTCTGAGCGGCTTTCAACCTTTCACGAATGATTTGGATGGTCTCATTCATGCTCTCAATAAGTTCTGGGCCTAACAGTACCCGTTCTCCAACCTCGTCCCAGTTGATCGAAGACTTACATCGGCTACCATAAATTGCTTGAAACGGGGCCATTCCGATGTTGGCTTGGTAACTGTTGTTGTACGCGAACTTGATCAAGGGTAGATGCTGATCCCATGATCCTTGGAAATCTAGCATACATGCCCTAAGCATATCTTCAATCACCTAGTTCACCCTTTTGGTTTGCCCATTGGTCTAAGGGTGATATGTTGAGCTGAATTCTAATTTTGAGCGCATTCCTTCTTGGAAGAGCTATCAAAATTGTGATGTATATAATGAATCTTTGTCTAACAGAATGCTAGTAGGTATACCATGTAATCTGATAATTACTTTCAGGTATAGTTATGCAAGTTTGCTGGCTATATACCGCGTACTGTAAGGTAGAAAATGAGCATATTTGGTTAATTGGTCGATGATCACCCAAATGGCTTTGTATCCTTTCTGTGTCCTCGTCAGTCCAAGTATAAAATCCATAAAACTATTCTCCCATTTCCATTCAGGGATTCGTAATGGCTGTAATAGACCCGAGGGGTGTCAATGGTATACCTTCACTTGCTGACAAACTAAACATTTGGCTACATATTCTGTGACTTCTTTCTTTAGTCCTATCCACCAATAACTTTTCTTGAGGTCTTAATACATTTTTGTGCTCTCGGGGTGGATAGCATACATGGATTTGTGAGATACATCTAAAATTACATGTCGCAGTTCGACGTCGGCAGGTATGCACAATCGGCCCCTGAATACCAAGGATTCGTCCTCTTTAATAGAGAAGTCAGGCCGATTCCCATAAACTACATTCTGTCTGATGGGTACTAGTTTTTCATCAGTAAGCTGCTGCTCACAAATTATATCGAAAAAAGTTGAGTGAATAGTAATATTAGCCATCAAGGCTCTAGATTCCTTCACATTAAATATTGTGACGGTTAAGGCTAAATCCTCAATAGATGCCATTTGCGGATTCTCGTATTGAGGTGTGATAATAAGGCAGATGAATTTTAACTCAGCGCGTCTCCTACCACATTTGCCTTCCCTGGATGGTACTGAATCAAGTAGTCATAATCCTTGAGGAACTCCATCCATCTCCTCTACCTCAGATTCAGGTCCTTCTAGGTGAACAGATACTTGAGGCTTTTGTGATTGGCGAATATTTCAAACATTTCACCGTAAAGATAGTACCTCCAAATATTTAAGACAAAGATGATTGCTGCTAGTTTCAGGTCACGTGTGGGGTAGGTCTTCTCATAGTCTTTCAACTAACGGGAACCATAGGCAATGACCTTATCATTCTAGTTCAACACATAGCCTAGCTCAGTGTGTGACACATCGCTGAATACTACAAATCCCCCACTTCCTGATGGTATGGCAAGTACTGGTGCAGAGGTCAACTTTCTTTTGAGCTCTTGAAAGTTTCATTCATAAGACTCGGTCCACTTAAATTTTGCATTCTTTCTGGTGAGTTGTGTGAGTGGTCCAAAATTTTTGGAGAATCCTTCCATGAATCTCCTGTAGTAATCGGCTAACCCCAAAAAATTGTAAATTTCAGCTACTGTTCTAGGTTGCTCCCATTTCACCACGACCTCAATCTTGGCTAGGTCCACTTCTATACCAGCTTCTGAGATGACATGTCCCAGAAAACTCACTTGTTGTAGCCAAAATTCTTACTTTCTTAGTTTGGCATATAGTTGATGATCACGAAGGGTTTGTAGAGTTAAGTGCAACTGTTATTCATGATGTTCCTTCATCCTCAAGTAGATGAGAATATCGTCTACGAAGAGAACTACGCATCGATCAAGATGCGGCTTGAACACTCGGTTCCTGAGGTCCATGAAGGATGCTGGTACATTTGTTAGCCCAAATGGCATCACTAGGAACTCATAATGGCCATATCTCATGCGAAAAGCTATTTTTGAAATGTCTTCAGCTTTCACCTTCAGTTGGTGGTAACCCGACCTCAGATTTATCTTGGAGAAGAATTTTGCCCCCTGCAACTAATCAAAGAGGTCATCAATCCTTGGGAGCGAATAGCGGTTCTTTATTGTCAGCCTATTCAATTGCCAATAATCGATGCAAAGCCACATGGATCCATCCTTCTTCTTAACAAACAACACGGGTGCTCCCCATGGTGACACACTCGGCCTAATGAATCCCTTATCGAGAAGTTCTTACAGCTGTTCCTTGAGTTCCTTCAACTCAACTGGCATCATGCGGTATGGAGCTTTAGATACCGACTCCGTGCTTAGAGATAAATCTACTGTGAACTCGACTTCTCGGTCAGGCAGTAAACCCGGTAACTCTTCAGGGAAGACATCAAAAAACTTGCATGCGATGGGAATGTCGGTAATGTGCACCTTCTCTTCCTTTTGACTTTGTAAGAATGTGAGATAATCGAGACAACCGTTGTTCATCAACCGCTCTACTAGTATAGCTGATATAAATGGCATGGCATTCGATCGAAGGCCATGGAATCCGATTGATCTCCTCTTCTTGGGACGAATCGTGACTATCTTATTACAGCAGTCCACATTAGGCTGCTAGGTGGATAACCAGTCCATGCCAAGGATTACATCGAATCCTTGCATATCCAGCAAAATTAGATCAGTCGTTGTCTTATGACCTTTAATAGGGACGATGACTGATTGACACACTATATCTGTAGTGAGCACATTCCCCATTGGAATTGATATAGCCAGAATAAACTCTAGTGGCTCGGGAGTGATACTTAATTCTATCGCAAATTGCAGTGTGATGAAAGAGTGGGTAGACCCCGGGTCTATCAACACTCATGCCATGTGAAAATAGATATCCCCTTTTTGATACATATGAATGATACCTAGGGTTCACATATGTGTTTAGTTAGATGTTCATACAACAATGTCATGGTAATTCCAAAGGAACAAATCAAAGACTATTCTATTTTATGCACCTTCTTCATCTAAAATCAAATAAATTAGATTCACATTTCCAAAGGAAAATCATACCTTGGATTACGTCGTTGCTGGTCTGGGCATCTTGTGCCGATACAGCATACACTCGGCCTTAGACTGTAGGTATCGATGGTCTCGTGTAAGGCATGGCTGCGGTAGTGTCTTTCTTTATTTCAGGACATTCTCTGATTTTGTGTCCCATCTTTTCACAATGAAAACATGCTCCCGTCGTCCTCCTACACTCCTCAATCTTGTGCGCTTTGCCACATTTAGCACACAATTCTGTCGGTGCTGATGGCGCGGCTCGAGACTTCGGTTGGGCTCTAGAACACCCCCATTGTCATAGGAGTTGTAGTGCGAAAAGGGCTCAAAATTGGAGGATTAGGTGGTCTCGATGATACGGTCTAAGCAGGTTGCAGTGTCGGTGGCATTAGCATCTTCGGTCTTTTGTTAGCCTGCTCGGAGGCATAAGTCCGTGCTCGACTTTGCCTGCTCTTCTTTTGCTCTTCTCTCATTTTATACATAGGCTCAATATCCCTTTCTGCAACAGGGCCAACTCCATAACTTGTGCCTACGTCGTTGCCTTGAACAAGGAGATCCTTTCCTTAATCATGGGCTACAAGCCCCCTCTCAAACTTCTGTGCTTTCATTACTCTGTGGCTATATGCAGAGGTGCGAAGCGGGAGAACCTGGTAAATTTGGCCTCATACTCGCGTTGTCATTTGTCCTTGCTCTAATTTTGTAATTGCACTTCCATTTGATATTAGACTTATTGGGGAAAGTACAGCTCGTAGAACACTTCAACAAACTATGCCCCACGTCCATGGGGCATTGGGTGTTGTTTGCACCCTAATCCTCTCGACAGACTTCCACCAATAGTCCGCCTCCCCTTCAAGTTGGAAAGAAGCCCAACTCACCTCCTCCTCCTCATTGCACCTAACTCGTGGGAGAATCTTCTCAATCTAGTTTATCCACTTCTCTGCCTCAAGCAGATCAGTCTGTCCATAGAAGCTAGGAGGTCTCATCCTCCTGAATTCTTGAAAACCAGACAACGGGCGTCTCTCAGCCAATATTGCCATGGTTTCTAATAGTTGTTGGTTGTTTCCAAAATTGTTCCGTCCTTCTAAGGTGGTTCCCATGTTGTTCCCAACTCCAGAAACATGGTTGTTGTTGCCTACCAGAGTTGCATTCAGACCTGTGGCTATCCCTTCGCCACTTGATACCCCTCCAATGTGTATGGTCCTCAGTCTTCACCTCCTTGGAGGCATGCTAACCTGTCATGAACAAGCAAAGGCTTAATCTAGGTAAGCGTAAGAATCTAACCTAAAGAACGATGGAAATTAATGTGAATGCCTTGAATCTAAGCCATAGCTTCGGTCTCCCATGAGACGTACAGCCTAGGCTCTAAAACCACTTGTGACGACCCAGATTTTTCCTTACCCAAAAGCCCGTGCCGTCAAATTGTAATCCCAAATCTAATTTCAGAATTTGCTTTTATATAGGGAGACTTTGATACCTTTGTGACAACTCAATCTTCCCTTGGTTAATAATTGGAAGATTGGGCACGTGGTAAGCCTGCTTAAATGTGAAAGCAGAGTGGCAAAAGAAAGAAAGACACATGGCATTCAAAAAGATTTTCCATCATTCTAACATAAACAAAAGCTATACAACCACCGGTGACGGCCGACCGTCACCTAAATAGTGGTTAAAATCTATACGATTATACACAAGTTTAATCCAAAAGAAACTACTTTACCAAATATCCAAAATAACTCTGCACACTATTCCAAGAATTTTTAAAGAGCGGATCAAGGGAAGAACTTCTCAGGTGGTTGTTCTTTCTCTTCATTTGGGATATAGTCTGGATCCTCTTCTAACTCTGGATCCACCTCTAGATCTATATCCGCACTTGTGACGTATAGTCGAGGGATGAGCTATAGTCCAAGCTCAATAGGGAGAAAGTCATTGCAATATTACATTTACCATTCTACTTCACAAGTATTGATGGATAGAAGGAAAACAAATTCATTTTCATTTATCCAAAATACACAAGAAACAAAGTACTTAATTCAAAAGGATGATTCAAAACATATCATATATTGATGCCGAGTATATGTATGATGATTACTTGACTGAATAAAGAACAAATTCCAAGCAAGACTTGTAATGGAAACAACGTGCATCAAGAAACAAAAATGTCAGATAATAAATGTATCAACAAATAGACATCTCAGAAAGACTTGTGTTATGACAATTCAGAATCATATGACAGGGTATCTCAGGAATTTCAGAGCATTAGTGTCAGTATCCCATAGCAGGAATAGAGCAGTCCGTAACGGACACAGGGTCTCTTGGGGGCTCCACCCCTCTCTCTTGGAGACTCCACTCCCCTGTATACTAATATCTCATAACTTGCCAAGTACGGTCACCATGTCAAAGCATCTCGTAGTGGGAACAGAGCAGTCTGCAGTGGACACAGGGCCTCAAATCCCGAGGACTCCACCCCTCTCTTGGAGACTCCACTCCTCTTTTCCCATGATTTTGAAAGTTAGAACTCTTAGTATTGAAGTTCAAACTTAATAGTCAGAAACTCCAAAATTCAAATAGACAGATAAATAGAGACTTGAAATGCTCACACTCATGTTCTAATAAAAACAATTAACAATTATTAACAACAAATTGAACTATATGCATAAATATATTCCAATAAAATCAGTGAATAACTATTAACAACAATTTGGAAATACGTGCGTAGATTGGTTTTCTGAAATCACGATTTAAGTACAATATTAGAATATTATCAACGATCATTAATCAGTATTTAAATGTAATCTTGTACATGAGAGTTTCCCTACCTTAGTCACGGAGGCGTTCTAACGTAAAATGAAAATCGAATCGTAGATCCCCTTTCCAGTCTCTCGTACCCGACCTAGATCATGGTGGGTTCATAAATTACACGTTAGTGATGGAGGGTTTTTTTTTATTCGAGGCTCTTGTAGCCTCCCCATATACTAAGACTGAGCTGGTCATAGCCTGAAGGGGTCGCCCGGTCGAGGTCTCAGTGTCGCCCCGACGAGGCCTCTCGATTCCATGTGGCACATACATGCTTGCTCAGACAAGAATTTCCCAAAAATTTTGGCCTGGAAACTCGCCCGAGCGAGTTTTGTTTCTTCACATTCTTACGAGGAGGCCTTCAAAATATTTACTAATCACAAGAGCCTCAAGTACTTATTCACTCAGAAGGACTTAAACATGAGACAAAGAAGGTGGATGGAGTTCCGTAAAGACTATGACTACTCCATTCAGTATCACCCTGGGAAGGCGAATGTAGTGGTAGATGCATTGAGTCAAAAGTCATCCGCCCAACTGTCACACCTCATCACAAGGATCCACAGGTGGCAGTTGTTCAAGGAAATATCGACATATGACACAAGATACAAGGTGATTGAATCAGGATCCCTAGTGACTAACATTACCATCCGGCCAACATTATTCAAAAAAATTAAAGAATTATAGATAATCGATGAGGAAATAATGGTCATCAGTATTAGACTTGATTTATCCCTCAGGGAGGATGGTTCGTTGGTATTCAGAGGCCGATTTTGTGTACCGATTGATGTCAAACTTTGACACGCCATCCTAGAAGAAGCTCACAAATCGTGATATGCCATTCATCCTGGTTGTACCAAGATTTACTAGGATTTGAAGAAGAGCTTTTGGTGGAGAGGTTTGAAGAAAGACATCGCTGAGTATGTTTCAAAGTGCCTAGTGTGCCAGTAGGTAAAAGTCGATCATTGAAACCCCTCTGGGTTGTTGCAACCACTCCCAATACCAGAATGGAAATGGGGTTATATCCATGGATTACATCCTTGGATTGCCTTAAACTATGAAGGGTCACAATGCGATCTGGGTAATAGTTGATCACATGACAAAGTCAGCTCATTTCCTATCATATAGCACAAGGTACACTGCTAGTCAACTCACAGAGCTATACCTCAAAGAGATCATCAAACTACATGGCATTCAAGTGAGCATCATGTCAGACAGAGACCCAATGTACACCACCAAGTTCTGACAACGCTTTCAAGAAGGAATGGGTTCTCGATTAGATTTCAGTTCAGCGTTTCACCCTCAAACCGATGGACAAACAAAAAAGGTGAACTAGATTATTGAAGATATGCTTCGAGCCTGTATGCTTAACTTCCAAGGATCATGGGACAAGCACCTGCCCCTGATCAAATTTGCTTACAATAATAGCTATCAGGCGAGCATTGGGATGGCTCCCTTTAATGCACTCTACGGCCGGAGGTGTAAATCTCGCTCAACTGGGAAGAAGCCGGAGAGAAGCTCGTACAAGACCCAGAGACTGTGGAAAGCACAATCGAAGTGATTCGGTTAATCCATGAGAGATTAAGGGTCGCCCAGAGTAGGCAGAAGAGTTATGCCGACCTCAAGAGAATAAATGTCGAGTTTCAGGTAAACTCAATATAATAAATTGCTCTTATTTTCCGTTATCACTATGCGACACTAACACCCCACTTATTTTCAGATCGAGGACCATGTTTTCATCAAGATTTCACCAACTAAAGGCATGATGCATTTTGAAAGATGTGAGATGCTAAGTCCATGCTACGTTGGACCTTTTGAGATACTGGGCTGGGTCGGCGAAGTAGCATATCGGATTGCTTTACCGCCGCAACTATCAAGCATACACAATGCGTTCCATGTATCAATGTTGCAGAAGTACTTATAGGACCCAACTCACTTATTAGACTACCAACCCATCAAACTCTGAGAGGATTTGACTGTCGTGGAAGAGCCGATACAAATCTTGGATCGTAAGGAGCAGACCTTGCGGACTAAGTGGATTCCAGTTGTATTGGTAAAGTGGTGGAATCACTCATTTGCTGAAGCCTCTTGGGAACGTGAAGCAGAAATCCGTGACCAGAACCTGCATCTTTTTTATTGAATTCTGTTAGAATTTTAGGATACTTGTGTACGAAAGAATTGAAAATTCAGCGATGTAATATGGGCTAGTATCCCAAGATTGGTCATTTTTATTGTAGTAATTAATCTTTTCGATGTATTGTCAGCTCAATCCCAGCTGTCACTTCACAAAGTAAGCTAGAAGGAATTAACGAGGAATTGTGGATTAGTTGTGTTAACTTAAGGCCATTGAAATTGTGGTTTATGTCAAATTAAAGAGAATGCATTATGTGGGTTATCGTTCCTGATTAATGGGCAATCGGAAACCCAAATTTTAATTCAGTGTGTGTGCATGAATATGTGTGGGCATCCAGATGTTAATGCAGGTCAAAATGGAAAGGCAAAAAGGGGACTTCAAGCCTCGGACCAGTCCATTGACTGTTTAAAACCAATAAACCTAATGGGCCATTTTGCTCGAGCGAATTTCAGAAATCGCTCGAACAAATTCTTCAGAAAAACCCTCCAGACAGCATTAAAGTAAATCGCTCGAACGAATTTTCCAAGCAAAAATTTTCTAGTGGAAATCGCTCGAGCAAATTTTCAAGCTGCTCAGTGTAAACTGATTTTCACTCGAGCGAATTTAGAAATTGCTCGAGTGATTTTTGTAGTATATAAGCAATGCACAGTTTCTTTTTCTCATTCCATATGGTTTTTGAATCCAAAGGACCTTTCGATTCTTCTTCTTCCCTCGACAACTCGTCGGTATTCTTCATCGATCAATCACGAAGACTTTGCCTTCTCTCGCGCATCCCCACATTCCTTTGTTCTCACAACGAAAAGTTAAATTGTTAATCTCTGAAAAGTATCACTTTTCACCCCTTAACATGGCCTTTGATGGACCTCTGAGCATGCTAATAATGAGTTTTAAGTGTGTTTTGTAGATAACAGATAAATATAGCTTTAGTGCCACAATCCTTCATTTTCAAGCCAAGAAGAATGAATTTTATGCTAAGTTGTGGAGTTAATGGAGTTACTTTGAATTTACCATGGTGGGATACACCATTGGGACTATTGTACATGCTTTGGGGGTCCTTGGAGGCCTGCTGAGTGAAAGAGGTGAAGCCCCAAGAGCGGCATGCATGTGAACCTGGAAGCTATAGCAAATACCTTCGCGAGCTGCTGGATGATTGAACTTCGCGAGCTTGGAGTGGAGCCCAGTGAGAGGTTAGCGAGGGCATGCCTGAAGCTACATATTTTTCGAGCCTGGCGAGCTCTTTAACTTAGATCCTCGCGAGCTGGAGTTCCACTGCAAAACAGGCTCGCGAGCCTGCAAATTTCACCACCCAAAAGATCCTCACGAGCTGGAGTGTAAGAGAGCCTTTCAATCCTGCAAATTTCAGCACCTAAAAGAACTTAGCGAGCAACACTTTAATCCTCGCGAGCTGCACACACTTTCAGCTTAGCGAGCAGCCTTCCATTTGATCTTGGCGAGTTGCATTGCAAGAGAACCTAGCAAGGTGCATTAGATCTTGGAGAGCTGCATTTTTTGTGCACACTTTGAACTTGGTGAGCTGCATGCAAGAGAGCCTAGCAAGCATCACAAAATACAGCAGCCCTTTACTTGAACCTTGCGAGCTTAAATGTTGCTAGAGTGTAACCTTGCAAGACTTAAATGCAGCATACACATGAACCTCGCAAGATGGGAATCTAAAGCCTTTGGATGAACTCGAGCAGAGGAGATGGCTGAAAACCAACCTGTGGTGCTGCGATTACTTGGTGCTACTGATGTTGTTCTTGATCTTGTGGTCTTTTGTGTTGCTGATCTTGTAGTGCTTAAATGTGTTTTATTTCAGCCTGGCGAGAACCTAGCGAGGCTGTTTTGAAACTAGCGAGCACTTAAATGGCCTGATTTGAACCTGGCAAGAACCTAGCGAGATCCTGGTGAGGTGCATACCTGAAGCACTTGAACCTACCTAGCGAGAACTAAGCGAGATCCTGGCGAGAAGGCAAATCTGAAGCTCTATCTTCACGAGGCACGGGTTTCAGCTGTTGCTTTCAATGTCCAAGGACATTTTGGGGATTTCACAACTTCTAGGGCACACTTCCCATTCTCCCACACATCCCGAGGCATCCAATGGCCATAGATGGGCCATGAAATCAACTCCACTCATCCTATTTTCTTATTAACTATTGCACATAGCTGCTGCTATGGATTGTATATATGGAGCTATATTTTGCCTTGTAAAATAGCGAGAATAGTTGGCTCAAATTAGGGTTTTATTTTAGAGTTTCTTTTAGGGTATTAGTTTTCTTTTCTCTTCCCCCTTTCTTCTTGCCCTAGCACAGCAGCAATGCTAGGCTAGATTCTTTGTAACAGTTTAAGTTTAATTTCATGTAATGCAATGGGTTTTGTTTTAAATAGAAGATCTGTTTTGGGGTTTGCACAAGCTGTTGCCTTGAGGGAAAGCATCATAAGTTTCTTTTTATTCAATATTTTGTTGTTTTAAATGCTCCATTAAAATTTTATTTTACCTGTATTTTCCACATAGATTTTTATATATTTGATGTTCCCATGGTTGCCTGAGCTTATAGCCTTGCAACCATGGTGATAGTAGCAATTTTACTATTCTGTCTTATCATTTGTGTTGAAGGTAGCCTCTAGGATAGTCTGTGACTATTTAAGTGGACAGACTATAACCTTAAGGAAGGTCTTCCTCATAGGTCTAAGATGGATTCTTCTTCTCTGCACTTGAGCTTGTAGCCTTGTGAGAGATTGTGCAGAGCCAAACTCTCTGTTTTGCATCACCATTATCGGAGTTTAGATCTAAGTTTTGTAGAGATTACAGACTTGTCAGCTGGGTCATTGCAGGTCTTTTGTAGCAATGACTAGCTGAGTTTAAGTCCCCACTCAGCCTAAGATTTCAAGTGGTTTCCACTTGATTTCCTAGATTTGTTTACTCCTATGAATGCATGAACTTGTAGCCTTGCAAACATAGTGTCTGCAATGGTTTTCATGAGTTGATTTAATTCAGTAAATGGAGGAAATCTATTGGATAGTCTGTAACCATTTAAGTGGATATATTATATCCTTAAGATCGATCCATTCCCTTGAGTTAGGTCAGATTTCTGAGTTAATCAACGGGATTTGACTATCTCTATTGGATAGTCTATGACCATTTAAGTGGACAGATTATAGCCTTAAGAGCAATCTAAATGGCATGGGTTGATTTAGATTCTTATACCTTGCACTTGTGCTTGTAGCCAAGTGAAGGACTGCTGCATTTCCATTTCTAGATCTAAGTTGCAATGCTGATTTAACCTTAACTATCTACTTATTCATCATTTTATGTTATTTTCTCACACCACATCCACCTTCTTTTCCCCCTTCTTTTAGCTGTAGTTTATTTCTGTCTCTAGTTTTATTTTTTGTGACACCTAGGCTTCCTCTCTTTACCTTTTAGGTTTAGAGTTGCCAAATTTGTAGCTAGATCTGGAGGTACTATACAACCCTTGTGGTTCAGATCAATACTCCTTGTGGGACAAGCTCTTACTTTGTAAAACTTGCTACAACAGGCCCTAAATCTTGCAGGATTGTCGGTTTTGGTTTTGTGCTTTTGAGTCTTCCATCTTTGATTTTGTTTTGTTTTATATTTTATGTGATTCTTTTTCCCCATCTGTTTTTAACTAATAAAATAGCACAACCAAAATTCACCAACAAGTTTTTGGTGCCGTTGCTGGGGAGTATTGATCTAAGTATAGTAACTAAGTTTAGTTTTTTTTATGCTTTGTAGATGTGGGGTTTAAATAAATATAGTTGTATTTTGTGTCTAATTTTTGCTCTTCTTCTTTATTTTCTATTGTAGGATTCTTGTGTCTTTGTTGTGTCTGAAAAGTTTTTAGTTTTATTCTTTGCAGATTTAGTGTTTGAATAAATGTCAGCTGTATTTTATTTTTTTTTGTAGTTTCTCTGTTTATTTTCTATTTTTAAAACATTTTATTGTCTTAGGAATGTGTGAATAACATACAGTTGGTATCATTTTACTTTGCATTTATTTTTTATTTTTACTTGTTTAGTGTGTCAATAAATTCCTACTGATATTGTGGATCTTTGCAGGATTGGAGCAGCAATAAATAGGAGAGCTTAGCTGAAGCTGGGGCATTCCTGTATCAGTTGCGTCTCCATCTCCCCTATTTTTATTTCAATTCTGCTGTCTTTTCATTTCTGTAGTCTTTATTTTTCAGTAGTTGTGTAGTTAGTGGTTTTAATTTTTGTTTGTGTGTTGTAAACTACCCCTTGTCCAGCAGAGTGTGTGTTGTATGCAAGGAAGGAGGTCTCTCAATCCCGAACTTGTACCGTTGAATCCAGAGATTGAGAGAGTTATGAGTCCTGGTTTTGCAACACACACCCAAGCTGAAAATTTGGTATAAACTGAGATTGGAGAGTGGCCCTGTGCAACCGTGGATTTTTAACAATCCGTTGCGACGATGCGCTCGCGGTAAAAATTTTAGAGTCGCCACCCAGAGCTTTTGGTGTCCCGGAAAACCTAAATCAATTTTATAAGCACCAAAGTGCCACAAATATGACTATGAATCCAGTCTATGCCAAAGGCTCTTGGGTAGGTTCTTCGGTTATCAATTGGGAAGGTGTTAGGCACCTAATCAATTCTCTTAATGCAGTCTCTACTTATGGCCAAAGCAAAAAAGAAATAAAATGAGCATATAGGCTTTCCTCTTGCCCAAAGGAAATTTAAATCTTATTTGTGCCCCTCCGTTCCTACCAAAAATTCGGCAGCATAACGACACAAATGAGAGGATGAAGGAAGAACCGAGAAGGTAGAAGAGTAGAGGGGAGAGCCAGACCTCTCGGGCCCTTGTTGCACCGCTGTGGAGCCTTGCATTTGCTTACTTCAATAAGCTTTTGATGGCTTGTATAGCTTGATGATGGATTCTAACTCCTAGGGTGGATAGCTAAGAGGTAGAGAGGGGAGACTAGGGGGTAGCACACACCTAAACTAAAGCTTTTGGGTGAAAGGCTAAGGCTTTTAGAAGGTTTGAAGGTTTTGAAATTTGTGAGTGCACTAGAGGAGAGAGAGAAGGGATTCCTTAATCTCTTACTTTGTAAATTTCTTCAAGCCTTTGTAAAGGGAGGGGTGCCTCTCTATTTATAGGAAAAAGAGAGGTTAGGAGGGTGTTTAGAGGCTAATTTGGATTAGCAATTAGGTAATTTATACATCTAAAGTTTCCTAGGGTCTTAGGAGCCTTGAAAAGTGTGAAGGGATGCTTCAATGGTGGATGATAGGGTGAGGCTTTAAACCACTTATGGGATTACAAATAGATAGTGAATGGGTACAACAGAACTAACAAAACGCACTCTAAAGGTCAAGATAGTCAATGAGTCAAACCCCAATCTCAATTTTTGAGGCAAAAATGCATGGTTAATGTTCATAAGCCAGGTGCAACTAATAGGTGCACCAGGCATATGTACAGTAAAATAGTTTTTCACAGGGTTTGGAAGTTGGCTTCCCTTGGTGGGGCCCACCTTATAGCTGGCACAACTATTAGTTGCACCAAATTCTTAGGGGGTACTCAGCTGAATTACCATTTTGCCCATGAGCTTCGGAATGCGATATCTTCTTGTATATAACTTCGATTAGGGTGATTCTTGGCTCGTTGGAAAGCTGAAGACTTCTACTTTTTAATGGTATGAGATTTGATCATAGTAGAAGGTCACAAATATTCTTGGTGCACCACTCTTCATCCATTGCTCAGGAAAGTTAGGTTTAGGTTCGGAATGGTTTCTAAGGGTTTGAGAAGATTCCTAAGGGATTTAGGGTGATTCCTAAGGGTTTAAAATGGCTCCTAAGGTTTTGAAAAGGTTCCTAACGATTCCATACATGCCATCAAAAGCTTGAAGATGCGCCTCTCTCAAAATATATCTCGATCAGGCCTTGGGCCAAATTTGGGTGTCTACAGATGCCCCTCTTTGGCATGCGATCACTAATGATCGAATGCTAAAGAAAAGAGACATCCAAAGAGGCCTAAGTTGTTATTGACGGGTCTGCTACATTCAGAACGAACTTTAAACATCAAGCGGGTAACATGGTGAGAAAATGAAAGCCTTGTATGTTGGAAAAATGGTCGTTTCTTAAGGTAATCGGTCCCCAAGCACTTAGCGACATTACTGGGCATAATCGAGATGGAATAAGTTGCAAAAGCCCTATAGCTAGGAAAAATGTTCGCTTCTCGAGTTGTGAAAGCCTGTTAGTCGAGAAAAATGATCGCTTCGCGAGATGATTTGAAGGAGTTTGATGTTCAAGATTCATTCTGAACACAACAATGTGCAACCGTGGGAATCGAGACGATCCTGTCGCGAAGATGCGCTCTCTAACGAAAAATATAGAGTCGCCACCTGGAGCTTTCAGTGTCCCGAGATACCTAGTTAATTTTTATGAGCACCGAAGTGCTAAAAATATGACTCTGAATCTGGTCCACACCAAAGGCTCTTGGGTAGGTGCTTCGGTTATCGATCGGGAAGGTGTTAGGCACCTGATCAACCCGCTTAAGGCGGTCTCTACTAATGGCCAAAAATTAAAATGAAGTAAAAAAAAAAGAAAAGAGCTTCCTCTTGCCCAAAAGAACTTAGAATCCTATTTGTGCCTCTCTGTTCCTACCGAAAAGTCGGGGGCGTAACGGCACAAATGGGAGGGTGGAGGGAGCTAGAAAGAGATAGGAGAAGAAAGGGGAGAGTTGGAGCCCTCGGGCCCTTGTAGCACTGTAGAGGAGCCTTGCATGGCTTGCTTTGATGAGCTCTTGAAGGCCTTGTATGGTGGAAAATGGGTTCCAACTCCTAAGGCTTGAAGCTAAGAGGTAGGGAAGGGAGGCTTGGGGATCACACACACCTAGGCTAAGGGTTTTGGATGCAAGAACAAGCTTGAAATGAGGTTGGGAGATTATGAAATTTGGGTGAAAATAGTACACAAAAGGGAGGAAGAACTTCTCACTTTGAGCTCTTTTTCTTAAGCAAATTTCTCAACCCTTAAACCAAGGGGAGGGGGGCTCTACTTATAGGAAATGAGTGGATTAGGAGAGCACTTAAGAGCTAAATTGATTTAGCAATTAGGTAATCTCACATCTAAGGATTCCTAGGGTTTTTGGAGCCTTGAAATGTGTGAGAAGGTCCTCCAATGGTGGATGATGGGGTGAGGCCTTAAGCCACTAAAGGGGTACAAATATGCTTCAACAGGGTACAAAAGAACTAGCAAAACACACCCCAAAGGTCAAGGTGGCCAACAAGTCAAACCCCAATCATGATTTTTGAGGAAAAATCTAATAGTTACTGTTCATATGCCTGGCGCAACTAATAGTTGTGCCAGGCAAATGTACAGTAAAACAGTAATGAACAGTACCTGGAAGTCTGCTCGCGAGGATGGGGCCCCCTTTTGAATCTGGCGCAACTGGCATAAAATGAGGGAGAATTGGCCTGGCGCAACTATTAGTTATGCCAGGCAAAGTTTATTGCTGGTGCAACTATTACTTGTGCCAAGTTCTTAAGGGGCCCCCATGTATTTACATTGATGCCCTCCGAGCCCGGTTTGCTATATCTTTTGATGTAGACCTCCGATTGGGGCGATTCTTGGACCGTCGGAAAGCTGACAACCTCTACTCCTCAATGGTATGAGACTTGATCATCGTAGAGGGTCGTAGTCAATTTCAGTGCACCCCTCCTCATCCATTGTCCGGGAAGGTTAGTTTTAGGGTTTGGAATGGGTTCTAAGGGTTTGGGGTGATTCCTAAGGGTATCATACATGCCATCAAAAGCTTAAAAATGCGCCTCTCTTGAAATGTGTTTCAATCGGGCCTTGGGCCAAATTTGGGTGTCTACAGATGCCCCTCTTTGGTATCCGATCACTAGTGATCGTATGCCAAAGAAAAGAGACATCCGAAAAGGCCCAAGGCATTACTAACGGGTCCGCTGTATTCAGAATGAACTTCAAACATCGGGTGAGAAACCGAGGTGGAATGAGTTGCAAAAGCCTAATAGCTAGGAAAAATGTTCGCCTCTCGAGTTACAAAAGCCCATTAGTCAGGAAAAACATCCACTTCTAGAGATGATTTGAAGGTGATTGATGTTCGAGATTCATTCTGAATGCAATAGCTTCTTAAGTAAGAGGGGTGATCGACCCACATTCTAAGATAGGCGTGAAGTAAACATACGCAAGGCTCCACAGTTTGCGTCCAATCTTACGAGGCATTCTATGGCCCCATCGGACTTTTCGTTGGTGCCCCTGCTGAAAGCAGGGTTCGTGATCTTTGGGCGAACCCATCGATCCCAATGTTTATTTAGCATGACCACTCGAGCAAAGTGAATAGATGTCACAACACTTTTTGGGAGTACGTGCCATTTTCTAAAAGCATGCCTCAGCTCAGCATGACCTAGAGTATCTAGTTTCGACTTCCATGAACAGATCCAGCCAAACATTAGGCACCTCCCAAAAAGGGGCATCCAATCCTGGCTTCCGACGACAATAATCATAAATATCAATTAACTATGTATAATCATGCACCCATCAGGGGCAAACAGCAACAACAAAGGCGATGGAAGCCCCAACCCGAGCATAATTTACGGGGACAAACGACCATCATACAGATACCCAAATGCATGGTGTACACTTTACTGGGATACCGCTGCCCATACAAGTTTTAAGCCTGCAGAAAATAAAAAGGGAAATGATCCCTTCTGAATGCATGGTTGCACATAGTTTGATTGACACATAATCTCATTCTCAATAGGTTGGTCTCAACCAACGATTGACCTTTTCCAACGGAGAATCTGAAGCTTAAGACACTAAAGTTCATATGAACCCAAAGACAGAGCGTTTGGCTCACAAGATTTAGCAGTGGAGTCGACTTGATCGAAACATTGATTGTTTGACCGGGACCGGCACTGTTGCTCCTTCCTTGAAGTAGGATCAAGAATCCAAGGCATGCCTTAGACTTAGGACGTTATTATAGCACAGTCGTGTTGCTGATAAAATATCGACATTTTACCACATTAGAACACTCATGGGCGTAGCTCTGTGGGGAAGCACAGATTTATTCTTTTTCTCTTTTTTTTTTTTTTTTAAAGATTGCTTTTTTTCATCATTTTTTTATTTGAAACAAGCATTATCTGGACCTCGAACTCCAGGAGGCGCATGCTCAGACAACGCATACCAAGAGCCCATGCCTCCAATAGTTTACGACGAAACTAAAGCCAACGTACTCAAGTTCACCTTAAACCAAAATATGGAGCGATCAGGGCGAAGATTTAGCGGTGGAATCAATCCGATCCAAGCATTGACTGTTTGACCGAACTTGACACCGTCGTTCTTATTTTGAAATAGGATCCATGGATCTAAGGCGAACCTTAGACCTAAGACATTAATTTTGCACAGCTACGTTGCCGATAAAATATTGACATTTTACCGCATCAAAAATATGCGAGTGCGTAACTGTGCTTACACATGAAAACATAGATTTTTTTTCCTTTTTCAAAATGATTTTCATTCATTTGTTTTGTGTTAGACCTGACGTCGGTGGTGAGATGCTTTATCTGATTTGTCCATCGCTGAGAAGTTGCTCGCTTTGAGGCTTTGGACCGTGTGATATTCCTGCACATTCTCGAGACAACGTCAGTCCCTTTTTTGTTTATACATATAAAGAAAATGCATCCTAAACAACAAAAGAAAAAGTAGATTTCTACCTACACTTTTTCATTTTCAAGATATTTTTTTGGATTTTTGTTTTTAGAGATTTTTGTTATTTTTCTTCATTTTTGAGATTGAAATATGATGCTGGAAATATGTACATGAAAATGAGTAGAAATATATACACATTTTTTAGTATTTGGATTTTTCTTGATTTTTTGTTTTTGGCTTTTCTTCTTTTTTTTTTTGTTTTTGATGCCTTGATAGTGAGACGGAGTAACGGGTCCCATTTTGAGCATAGTCGAACTCTTTCATGCAGTCGGACCTGAGTGAGTTTCCGGATTTTACCAAGGCTGGAACGTTGATCCCTTTGGATTGAGTTAAACCTTTCTCCTTGCCTCGGGTCATACGTTTAACGGTGCAGGTTTCACAAAGACAATTCTGGTCGAGACCCGATTTGAACTAGCATGAGCGGCCCAGTCAGACAAGAGGGTATAGGAAGAGTAACAAAAGGGTTCCTCAAATATCAATCAATCATTCTAACCCTTCTTTTTCAAATTTTTTCTCTTCTTTTTCTTTATTATTTTTTTTATCTACCTTTTTACCCGTGGCGCCCTTTCGGGTTTTCACCACGTCCATGGGTTTAGCTCTCTTACCCCAAGCGCCCTTTCTAGTTTTCATCTGGTCCGCACAAGCTTTCTATATTTACTCGTAGCGCCCTTTTAGGTTTTCACCATGTCCATCTTGCTTTGAGCTTGTAATTTTATTTTATTAATTTTTTTTTATTCTAGAGCCACGACATAGACATTGATTCCATCATAGCCGGCTGGATGGGGTTCTTGTGTCGTCTCACGACTCGGCTCATGTTGACTTAATAGATATTATGACTGCTCGCGAACCTCAAAAGAGGGCTTTTTTCAGGGTGTAACATGACCATGGGTTAGGTTAGGATTTAAAGGTATGCTAGGCTAAAAGGGTTTCCTTGATACGACTTCACTTTTCTCAACATACTTTCTTCCTTGAGGGTTTTACTGTACATGCCCCGTGATCCTTCTACATTTTTTTTGTTCTTTTTGCTCCATTTCAGGCAATCTCATTTTGAGGTTTTGCTTTTTCTATTTTTTTGGATTTGATAGTAACTTTACACACATGCATCTTTTTTCTCCTTTTTTTTTTAGTATATGTACACGTATATATTTTTTGGGGGGAAGGGGTTTATTAAAAGAAAGGCTCAGGCTCAAATGGGGTAGCAAAGGATATCATAATTTTTAGGGATGCTTTTGGGCTACTGTGCTTGGAATGATGGCCTCTTTCGGGTGGAGAGATGGGAAGTTCTTCTTCAGCACAGTGTCTCCTACCTTTAGATCTCGATCGCGGACACGTTTATTATAAGCGCGTGCGATTTGCCCCTGGTAAACTTGAGTGTGACACAAGGCTAGGAGTCTCTTCTCATCTAATAAGTTTAATTGTTCAAAGCAGGATCTCTCTCTCTCTGCTTCGGGTAAGCCTAATTCCATGAGGAATCAGAGTGAGGGTACTTCAACCTCTACCGGGAGGACGGCCTCGGTTTCATACACAAGGGAGAATGGTGTTGCCCCTGTAGCAGTACGGATCGACGTTCGGTAGGCCCACAAAGCAAATGGCAGCATTTCACTCTAATCTCGATAAGTGAGGACCATTTTCTCAAGGATGCAGACGACTGTCTTGTTCGCGGCTTCCACAGCTCCATTAGTTTGAGGTTGATAAGGGGATGAGCGATGGTGCTTGATCTTGTATTGCTCGCAGAAGTCTTGGATGCGCTTATTCGCAAAGTTAGTGTCGTTGTCTGTGATAATATCTTTGAGTACTCCAAATCGGCACACAATATTATTCTTGAGAAACTTCTCGATGTGACTGGCAGTGATGTTGGCATATGACGCCGCTTCTACCCACTTGGTGAAGTATTCAATGGCGACGAGGATGAACCGATGTCCATTTGATGCTTTTGGATTAATCATTCCGACAATGTCAAGGCCCCAGGTAGCAAATGGCCAAGGACTGGCCATGCAGTGAAGATCAATGGCAGGAGTGTATATCAGACTGGAGTGTTCTTGACACTTGTAGCATTTTTGAACATGTTTGCAACAATCCGATTCCATGGTGGTCCAAAAGTATCCCTGCCGTAGGATTTTCTTAGTGAGCATGTGACCGCTGACGTGGGCTCCGCATACTCCCTCATGGATTTCTTTCATAATATTGACCGCTTCACTTTCAGTGAGGCACCTAAGTAAGATGTTATTGTATGATCGCTTGTAGTGGCATTCCTCGCAAATGACGTAAGCCGCTAAACCTTGAATGGTTTGTCGGTCTATCTTGGATGTACCCACTGGGAAAGTTAGGGTCTTGAGGAAATTCTTGATATCTGAGAACCAAGGTGGCTCATCATCAGGCTTCGTAGGTTCCTCAATCAGGAGGCAGAAGGCCAGCTCATTCCTCTGCTCGATTATGATCGGCTTCATCTCAACACCATAGGGGATTTCAATCATTGACGCCAAAGGTGCTAATGCGTCGGCACAACGATTCCTTATCTGGGGATGTATGAGAAAGTCACATCTTGGAAGCAAGCTATCAGATCCTCGAGGTGTTCATGATAGGGGATCAATTTCTCATCTTTCGTCTTCCAGTCACCATTTGTCTGGCATATGATTAACTGTGAATCGCCAAATACTCAAAGGTCAGTTACATTCAGATCGAGAGCCGCCTACAGACCAATGGCGCAAGTTTCGTACTTAGCCATATTGTTAGTGCACGAGAAGTTGAGCCTGATAGAGACCGATACATTGGATCCTTTCGGTGAAATCAGGATGGCGCCAACTCCTTGTCCCTCGACATTTGCTGCCCCATCAAAGTGCATTACCCATGATTCTTCTGCTTCTTTTGTATCGTCTTCTGTCATGAACAGGATGTCCTCATCGGGGAACCCAGTTCTTAAAGGCTCATAATCAGGTAAAGGATTGTCGACAAGATGATCAGCAAGTGCCTACCCCTTGATCAATTTCTGAGTGACGTGCGTGATGTCGAATTCAGATAATAAAAGCTGCCACCGTGCAGTCTGCCCGGTGAGAGCCAGCTTCTCGAGCAGGTATTTTAATGGATCCATTCAGGCTAAGAGCAGAACGGCCTGAGATAGCTAGTAGTGGCGGAGCCTTTGAGTAGCCCATACAAGAGCTAGGCATGCTTTCTCCAGATGAGAGTAGCGCGTCTCGTAATCAATAAACTTCTTGCTCAGATAGTAAATGGCCTGCTCTCTTCTTCCCGTTTCATCGTGCTGCCCCAAGACACATCCCATTGAAACTTTCGTCGTGGAGAGATACATCAGAGTGGTCTCCCTGGCTCAGGTGATACCAAAATAGGTGGATTACGAAGGTAGCTTTTAATTTTTTTGAACGTTGCCTGACAATCGTCGTTCCATTCAACGGGAAAATTCTTCCTTAGTAACTTGAAGATCGGCGTGCAGCTTGGAGTTAGCTGTGTAATGAATCGACTGATATACTGTATTCTGCCCAAAAATCCTCTAACCTCTTTCTCAGTAGATGGCGGTGGCATTTCAGTGATGGCTTTGACTTTAACTGGGTCGACCTCGATCCCTCTCCTATTGACGATGAACCCTAGCAGTTTCCCTGACATAGCACCAAATGTGCACTTCTGTGGATTCAGACATAGTCTATATTTCCTCAGCCTTCCGAACAGCTTCTGACGGTTTACTAGATGGTCGCTTCACTCCGGTGACTTGGCTATCATGTTGTCAACATACACTTCAATCTCTTTGTGCATCATGTCATGAAATAGTGCAGTCATAGCTCTCTAGTACGTTGCATCGGCATTCTTCAGCCCGAATGGCATGGCTCAATAGCAAAAGGTTCCCCAAGGGGTAATGAACGTTGTCTTCTCGTGATCAACCTCAACCATTTTGATCTAATTGTATCCTGAAAATCCATCCATAAAAGAAAGCATCCCGTGCTTAGCTGTGTTATCGACCAAGATGTCGATGTGTGGTAATGGGAAATCATCCTTTGGGCTTGCTCTGTTCAAATTATGGAAATCGATGCACATGAGGACCTTTTCGTCCTTCTTTAGCATAGGTACGATATTGGCTAGCCATTGCGAGTATTTGGATACCATGAGAAACCCCGCGTCATACTGCTTGATGACCTCGTCTTTGACTTTCAACATCCACTCGGGTCAGAGACGTCTCAGCTTCTGCTTGACTGGCTTCATATCAGGGTAGAGAGGTAACTCATGCTCGACCAGATCGGTATCCAGACCAGACATGTCCTCGTATGACCAGGCAAAAACTTCTTGGTATGACCAAAGGAAGTTGATCATTCTTTTTCTTTCCTCAGGAGATAGTGACGTTCCGATTTTGGTTATCCTGGGAACCTCCATAGTTCCTAGATTGACATCTTCGGTCTCTTCGACAATGGGGGTAGGGCCATACTCAAAGTTGGCAAATCGGTCAAGGAGCTCATTGGGGAGCTCCTCAAAGGGGACATCCTCGTCCAGACTCGTGATCCCTACCTCTTCTTGTATTTCTACAGGGAAGGGGTCGATTTCACGTGGGACCGGCATTTTGATTAAGGCATCCTCTTGTGGGACATTTTCTGGAATTTTAAATAACAATATTTTTGGATTTTGGATTTTTTTTAATGTTTTTGGGATTTTGTGTTTTTTCTATGTTTTTGAGATTTTGTATTTTTTCCATGTTTTTGAGATTTTGTATTTCTTCCGAGATGGACCCTTGGGAAAGCGGGTTGCTATATATACAAGGTATTGCCTGCCGAGGGCTTATGTCATTTTTTATTGGTTGGTTTTTTTTGGGAAACGGGTGCCAAATGTTAGGCCACTCCCCGCTTTCAGGGTTTGGGGCAAAGATGCCCAGTTGCGTTCCTGAGGGGCCACTTTTTTACCTGTTGGGGTGGAGCGTGCTGACTGATATGGATCATTGGAGCCAGCCTCCATCATATTGATCCCCATTTCGTATGAGATCATGTCCTCAAATGATAACTCGGTTTTGTGGTGATTCACCACAGGGGGGTTTGTTCAGGTACCGACCGTCGTTCCTCGAAAAGGGACAACGCGGCAAAATCTATCTCCAAGCTGGGAAGGGAGATCTAGGGATTGGTGGGATGGATTGGGGCTGTGGGTTTGTGTGGGGTCAAATGGGTTACCCCATTTCGATCGATCTTTACGACCCCTGCGTTGACAAAGGAATTCCTAATGTGCGGCTTAGGGCGAGGTTTCTCTTCTATGTTGATTCCTCGAGCTCTTGCAGTCGCGGCGACCCTGGCTTTCTCTTTAGCCTCTTAGACCTCTTCTTTTGTGGGCTTGTATCCTAACCCAAATCGGACCTTCTGCCCCTTGGCAATAATTGGCTCTTTTCTTCCTTGTAATCTGGGTCCCAGACCCCTTCCTTTCTGATAACCCCACTTTTGGAGCATGGCTACTGCTGCTACCATGCCACCTCCGGTTCTTGGACTGATACCCTTGATGGGCTCCGGGAGTATTGCCGACACCTCGTACTCGAAACTGTGGAGGTCGACGCCCTCAGCGGTGTGTGGTATATCCAGCATATTAGGTTTTTCAATGCTATTGGCGGCCTTTTCTTTTTCACTCTGCCCCTCTCCGATGATTGTGATAATCTTATGCCCAAATACAAATTTGAGTTTCTGGTGCAACGTGGAAGGAATGGCTCTGACTTCATGTAGCCACGGGCGCCCCAATAACAGATTAAATGAGGATTTGATATCCATGACTTGAAACAAGATGGAAAAGGTCGTTGGCCCTATCAACAGCTCAAGATCAACTTCTCCCATTTTTTCTCTCCTGGTATTGTCAAACCCTTTAGCGCTGGTTCTGGTGGGCCTTAACATGCACAGATCAACCCCGATCTTGGTGGCGCTTCTTAACGGGCATATATTCAATGCAGACCCATTATCAATTAGTACCAAGGGGATAATCATATTTTCGAACTCAACGGTTATATTTAAAGATTTTGAGTGACTACCTCCTTCCTCAGGTAAATCAGCATCAGAAAATGAAATGGCATTTGGAGCCATCACTTGACCAATTATCTGCCCGACTTCATCTAGGCTAACTTGAAGTGATACATGCACATTTTTTAATGCCCCTATTAATGCTTAGAAATGGAGGGGGGACGTCATCAACAGATCCCATACAGTGATATGGGCAGGCATTCTTCTCAGCTGAGTCTCCAGTATATGTTCTCGACTCATCTTCTCGAAGGGGTTCACCGCGCTGTCTTTCTTTCCTTCGAGTTGGGCCTATGTTGCAGTTGGTGCTTTTGGTTGCTTTGATATCCTCCCTGACCTGGTAACAAAATCTACTGCCCCTTCTCTGTTGCTGCTGTCGGTATTAACATCTGTTTGTTCGTAGCTTAGAGGGACCTAATGAGGATCATATGTGGGTCCCGAGAGCTGGAAAGGTATGGTTGCAGGTTCTTGAGGTACTTGTACTGTCGGCTCAGGAGATGTGAGCAACACTTGATTCACCACGGTGGCAGCGGGTTGGGTGGAAAGGTTGGGCCAAATGGGGGTGGTGAAGCTTGAGGGTGGTTGTAATAACCCGAAAAATCATGTTAAACGGTCACCTCGGGATCCGTGCCTGACTGGTCATAGGTTTGACTAAATAGGAGTCCATTAGTCGACTCGAGGAGTGATGAACGGATGTGATGAGAAATTTATGCAAGTATGTGGAGTGTAGGGAAGATCTAGAGTCACATACACCTACCTAGGTGTATGTGCTTAACACGTAGAAAACAAGTATAAAAGGGTTAAAGAACCCTAACTTACTCTTGTTTGGTTGTTAAAAGAGTTAAGAAGAGAGAGAGAGGGAGAGAAGTAAAGAGGGTTGTTAAGCAAGGAGTAAATGCAAGCCAAGGGAGATGGATTCGAGTATTAAAGTCAATTCAACGGAAGATCCTTTCGACTAAAGTTGGAACCTAGCCATTCCAACTTTAAGATCCAATCAAATTGAGGCTTGATTGAGGTAAATTTTATGGGAATTAAATGCATAGATTGTAGAAGTTTAAGTGTTGTTAAGAATGCTTAAAAGCATAGGATAAAGGCTTAGAAAAAGAAAGAAAAATAGGTTGACAAAGATTTGGAAGATCGGCAGAGAGTGAATCGACCAAATCGATGTCAAATTGGAGTTCGATTAATCGATTTGGTCTGAGAAGTTAAAAAGTCATGGAATCCCGATTTCGATTAATCGAAATGAATTTCGATTAATTGATTTAGAATTCGAATAATCGATTTGGAAATCGACTAATCGACTGGGAATCTCCAGCCACTGGAGAAATGAAACCTGGGGAAATCGACTAATCGAATTGGGATTTCGATTAATCGATTTTGGATTTCGATTAATCGATTTTGAGACCTCGACTACTTGATTTAAGAATCGTCTGCCTTATGTTGTAAACTCGATTAATCGATTTGGGATCGATTAATCGAATTTGAATCTCGATTAATCGATTTTGAGAATCGATTAATCGATTTGGGTTTCGATTAATCAATTTTGGAAATCGATTAATCGAATTGCATTTCGATTAATCGATTTTGGGAATCGATTAATCGACTTTGACAGTTTTGCTTGACTTCTTAGTTTGACTTTGAGATTCAGGGAGGGTCTTGGACCTTCTTTATTATATCTTTAGTGATGAGTTACATGTGTTATGTTGTACCATAGGTGGTATGTGAGATCATTAGCACAAGGAGCCGCGTGGGACCTTGATGCTAGAAAATTTAGAGAATTGAGGTAGGGAACACCTTGAACATGTACTTTAATTTCAAGAGCATGTATGTAGTAATATAATTATCTAATTGAAGCCGTTTTAAATGTGAAAAGTTTTATGAAAATGGGTGCGTGTGTGACACCAAAAATGTGATAAGGGCATCTGTGTGATGCAAGTAACTAAGAACAAGTAATCAAATGAAATTGAGACATCCCCAGGGGATGAGGAGGTAATAAAGGCATCAGGTGTGATGCGGGTGTGTTTACATCCCAGGGATGTATACATAGGATTGAATAATTACTGTTGAGGCCTAACTGATATAAGATAGCACACTTACATGGTGAACAACTATATGTAATGCACATGATATTTTTGTTATTTGAGGTTTGGAGGATACCCCACCGACGTGGCGGGATACCCACGGCCCGGCCGCGGATATCCGTGGATGCGGCGGCGAATCCTTACACCATCACGGAGGTTTATCCGTGACCGTAAGGACATCCCAGGGATGTTGTGTAATATTTAACCCCGCCGCCTAGTGAGAAAGGGGCTTGGGTCGTATTCCCAGGGAATACATGTTTTTACAGCTGTCTAATTAGATGACGATGAAGGGTATCTCATCGAGGCTCGATGCTATATTACTCGGGGATTACTTAAGTTGAAGATTTAAGTTTTGCTTTAGGCCTGTTCAGTGTCATTCATGATTAAATCAACAGTAAAGTGATACATGCAACTTACCAGTGAATTGAGTATAAGACATCTGTTTTTAATTGGTTTTCTAGCAAATGCATAGATTCATCATGCTCTGAATATCATGGAATATATGTGAGTTTTAACTTATATGTTCATTGTGCTTGTTCCCTATTGAGCTAGGATGTAGCTCACCCTTTTAGACTATACGTCGCAGGTATTTTGATAGCAGCAGCTGAGGCTTCGGGGGGCGTAGATTCGGGTGATTCGGATTTCGCGCCAGGAGACGAGTTGGAGCCTCCACCCGAGGACTTCTTCTAGGTGTCTCTGCTGAGCACTTTGATAGAGAGAGTCAGTTTTGAGAGCAGTTTAGTGTGGCTTGGTATGTCAAGCCTTTATTTTGAAACAATGTAATTAAAAATAGATTATTCTTTTGGCGAACCATCTGGGGTGATTCGATTATCACCGATGGTTCGGGTCGGTTCTCTATGCATGCAGTGGCATGAAGGTAGAACTGTCTTTTGAATATGCCAGTTGGGCATATTAACTTCTTCCGCTTTAATGAGATTAATTACTTTATTTATTTAATTATGCTTGTTATACCAATGTTCTGTGCTAAGCTTTGGGGCACGGTCTGGAGGATCGTGCTGATGGCACAGGTTTCGAGGTGCCGAGATTCGGGCTGTCTCAGTGGTGGCATTAAAGGGAAGGAGGTAAAAGTAGGCCATTAATAGCTGGTGGGTGCTGGTGGCAGATGGGGGGTCTGATGGGTCGTTAGGTAATTAAACGGGGTGGAGGGGTTTGCCGGTGGCTGAACTGGGGGTGATGGGGTGGGCACAGACCATTGATAACTGATGGGTGCGGGTGTTGTATTGGGGACCTAGTGGCTTAAAGGGTAATCGATGGGGGTTGTGGTGTATGGTGGTAATTAAAATGGGGCGGGCACAGGCCATTGATAACTGGCGGGTGCGGGTGCAGGATTGGGGGCCTGGGGGCTTATAGGGTAATTGACGGGAGTTGTGGTGTATGGTTGGTATGCATTGATATTTACATAATTGACGGGCGTGGTGGACGGAAAGTATGCCCGAAGATCCAAGGGTTCAAATTGCGGGGTTAGGTTGGGGAAATATTCAAAAAAAATTAGGGGTTCAATTACCCCAACATTCCTTTCTTCATCATTCCTCGGCAATGGTGCCACATAATTCTCCCGATCACTGATATAATCGGATGGGTCAAACCTGCTCCTCCGGTGGGATGTGGGGATAGTGACACTTGATGAATATTAACATGCTGAGAGGGTGCAAGGGGAATGATTTTCCCTGCATCGATCAAATCCTGGATGGTGTGCTTCAATGGGAAGTAATGATCAGTAGGGTGACCCGGACCCTGATGAAAATTACAGTGGATATTTGGGTCATAGTTTCTTGGGATCGGGTGAGGAGGAGATTGTGGTTGGCGGATAGCCACTAATCCCTTTTCTACTAACAGGGGCAAAAGTACACTCAATGATTGCCCCAGAGGTGTGAAGACTTCGATCGTGTGAGGCTCTCCTCGTTAAAGGTCATTTACATTCCTTGCCCATTCCCATTCTTTCGTGCAGCTTTCCTGACTAAAATGGGGTTGTATTGTTATTGGGCCGGGTATTGACTATGTTTTGGACATCGCCCCCTATTCTCTTCTTGTTCCTTTGCTCTGAAAATCTTCTAACCCCACTGAGTCCACTCGACATATTCTTATTCAGACGCCCTTCCCTGATGGTGTCCTCGCATCGGTTAGCATTTCTCACTAGATCAGCAAAGCTGGTCTGCTGCTGATATACCAAAAAGTCTGAAATCACTGGCAGAGTATTCTTTGAAATCATCTCTATCTGTTCATCATTAGGAATTCTATTCGACGAGTATAATGCTCTCCATCGCCCCAAGTAGTCATTTGAAGGTCTAGATTAGTTACGCTTTAAACGGGCCAAGTCGGACTTACGCGGCTCGATGTCTATATTGTAGACATACTGTTCTTGAAAGAGATGCGTCAAGTCCCTCCTTATTTTCATCATGGATGGCTCTAATGATGTGAACCATCTTAAAGCCGGCCTGGTCAGACTCTTTTGAAAGACTTTTATTAGCAATCTTTTGTCCTCCCCGTATTGGCACATGCCCCCACAGTAGGACTTCAGGTGCGCAATAGGATTGCCAGTGCCATTATATTTGTCGAAGGCACGCATTTTGAGTTTGGGGGGCAGGGGGACCTCAGCGAACAGACATAAGTCTGTGAAGTCCGTGGCATGGATTTTAGCACCACCCATTTTCATCAGCTACTATGTATTTTATCTAACTGTTCTTTCAGCTGTTCCGACTCTTTTAATACAGGGGTCGCTTTCTCGGCCATCAGTTGGACTTCACTTTGGGCCACCAGGGGATGGGCAATTATGGGAGGAGGGTTGAAGCTGGTCAAAGCCCCAGCATAGGCCCCACTATTCCTAATCTCGTCCTCTTCATACTGCTAGTCGGCATAGTGTGCAGCGAGGGCAGGATTCTCCTGTTGTTGTTGCGTGGGTTGGATGGGAATGACATGAGTGGGGGTTGGGTGAGCCCATTGGGGGTGAGGAAAGGTTTGTTGGGTGATGGGAATTTGGTTTTGAGGTGGGGCCTGATAGGGCCATTGGGTATGGGGGAAGGTTTGGAGATAGCCTTGGGGTGTGGGGCCATGGGAGAATTGGGTTTGAGGGATGACATGGGTTTGACCTAGCTGTGAAGGTTGAGCTAAATTTTGGAGGTATTATGGAAGGTGTGAGTGTGGGGTTCGGGTTTGGGCCATGAACCCTTGGTCATTTTAGGTCATGGGCCACTGATAGGTTTGGGCTATGAACCCATGGCAGTTTTGGGCCACGGGCCCTTGATGGGCCTGGGCCAAGGGGCCTGGGTAGGTTTGGGCCAAGGGCCCTTAATGGGTCTGGCCCAATGGGCCTTGATGGGTCTGAGCCATGGGCCCTTGGTGGGTCTGGCCCAATGGTCCTTGATGGGTCTGGGTCATGGGCCATTGGTGGGGTCTGGGCCATGGGCCCTTGGTGGGTATGGGCCATGGGCCCTTGGTGGGTCTGGGCCATGGGCCCTTGGTGGGTCTAAGCCATGGACCCTGGGTAGGCTTGGGTGGTGGGGTATTGGGTCATGGGGTCCTGGGATATATAGAAAATGGGGGTTTGGGCCAATGGGCCTTGGGGTATGTGGGAGTTTGGAGATTGGGCCATGGGGCCTTGGGGTAAGTGGGTAATGGGGGTTTGGGTGGTGTGGATTATGGGGGGTTGATGGGGGTCATGGGAGAGTGAGGCATGGAGATTGGCTTGGGTATGGGATGGGTTCATGGGCATCGGGGTGTTTTGAGCAGCCTTCCACACGGAATAGGCTTGGAACATCTCCTCCATCATGGTCATGGAGGAAGGGTTGGATGGAGATGGGGGATTTAAGGGGTGATGGGGTATAGATGGGATGGAGGTGGAGGAAAAATTGGGCATGGCCCCGGTATAATTGGGCTTGGCCACGGTAGGTGGGGGGGTATGGGGTGGATGAGGGGATGTATTGGGTGTGTTTTGGGATGATGGGGGCATGATGAGGAGGGATGAGAAAAGTTGGGCAAGGCCCCGGTAAAAATGGGCATGACGGGGATGGATGGGAGATTGTGCGGGGGGTTGGATAGGGTGGAAGTGGTGTATGTGAATGTGGGTGGATCGGGTCTATAGGGGGATGATGGGAATTGGGGCATGGATGTGGATTGGGAAAATGGGTTTGGGTTTTGTATGGATGTGGATGGGAGATGAGTTTGACTTGGCATGGGCATGGCTTGGGCAAAAGATGGAGAATGGGGGGGTGGATTTTAGATATTTTGGGGGGTAGTGGTTGGAAAAATGGGGGCGCCAAATGGGCCGGTAACGGTAAAAGGGGGTTGGGTGAGGGCGATGGTGGAAAAGACTTCTCCCGAATGGGAGTGGGTTGGAAAATGTGGCGGGGATGAGTCGGGATCGGCATAAGCTGGGTCCACTACCCACGACATTCTTCAGGAGCGGGTCGGGTAAGGGTGCCTTGGATAAGGCACAAAAATCCTCCTTCTCCTACGGGACGGCGGAGGGCAAGATGATGCCGTTGTGCTGGCACCACAAACTATATCTTTTTGGGGTTTTGATTTATTGTATATATATTTTTTAAATTTTTTTTAAAAAGAGTTTTGAAAAAACAAAGGTTCCGAGGCCTTAGAATTCTCTTTTCGGGTGGCTCTCGTACCTTAATTCGAGACCCGCGGCTACGATTCTGAGGCACTTCGAAAGAATCGAAGGAGAACCTTCGATCTATTGAAGGCACAAAAATCGAGGCAAATAATCCGATTCCCCGGAATGAGCCAAAAAGAAGTTGCCCTCTTTTGACTGGCGGGGGCTTATTAGGTGTCGGAGATGGCGGGGCCCAAACAAGGCACTAAGCACACTAATCGGGGAACTTGGGAGGTGAAGAAGGCCATAGATTCGGGCTAGTGAGGTGTAAAACAAACCTGGCGCAACTAATACATGCGCCCAGGTTGCAGGGGACCCGTTTTACACTGGCACAATTATTAGTTGCGCCAAGGTAAAATTTGAGATTTTAAAGCTGGCACAACTATTAGTTGCGCCAGTTATAAATTTCAGTGTTTTTACATTAGCGCAACTAATACTTGCGCCAAGCAAAAACTGGTCCTCCAGAACAGATGACAGCAGTCACTGATGCCCGAAATGAATCTCTTTTTTGTTTTTTTTGTGGAAGCTAGGCTTCCGGAAACTGAGCTATTTTTTGCTGATCTATTCTCTCCTCACCGCACCTAAAGGGTTTGAGTCCGGTATAACTCGCTAGTGCGCTCCCCAAGGGTTTAAACTTTGGAATGGGAACCCACCAGATATACCTCTGGCGCGAGCGCCTTCTTAGATACTAGGTAGGCTGGGACTTTTTTAGAACATCACCACTAGGGGCTGCTGCCATACTAAGACCCGAGTGTTTGTATGTTTGCCTAATCCCAACCCTTTTTAAAATCTACCCCGTAAAAACAAATTAATTAAGCTCCCTAACTTGGTTTAATTTTAATTTTTTCAAAGCTTTTCTCTTTTTTTTTGGAAGTTTTCTTTAGTTCAAAGACCGGGGGTGATTATCCCGTGCCGCCACTACGGGCCAGCGTCCACTGATGGAATATGAGTGCACAAGTAGGCCCGCCAATTGGCTAAGGCACTTTAAATGACGGAAATTTAAAGGAATTGAAAGACAAAGCTCAAGTAGGCCTGCCAATCGGCTAAAGTACTAAAATGACGGAAAAGTAAGGAAAATAAAGGGCAAATGCGCAAGTAGGCCGCCAATTGGCTAAGGCTCGTAAATGACGGAAAAGTAGGGGTAAGTAAAATGACTTAATCGGAGGGGTAAGTAAAAAAATAGCAAAAATAAACTAAAAAAATAGCAATAACATGTTAGTAAAAATAAAAAATAACAAGGCCCAGTTCAAGGGGAAGCTCTACAAGCTATTCCCCAGGAGAGTCGCCATCTGTTGAACCGTGGGAATCGGGACGATCCCGTCGCAACGATGCGCTCTCTAACGAAAAATATAGATCCGCCACCCGGAGCTTTCGGTGTCCCAAGATACCTAGTTCATTTTTATGAGCACCGAAGTGCTAAAAATATGACTCTGAATCTGGTCCACACTAAAGGATCTTGGGTAGGGGCTTCAGTTATCGATCGGGAAGGTGTTAGGCACCCAATCAACCCGCTTAACGCGGTCTCTACTAATGACTAAAAATAAAATGAAGTAAAAGAAAAGAAAATAGCTTCCTCTTGCCCAAAAGGGCTTAGAATCCTATTTCTGCCCCTCCGTTCCTACTGAAAAGTCGGTGGTGTAACGGCACAAATGGGAGGATGGAGGGAGCTAGAAAGAGATAGGAGAAGAAAGGGGAGAGCCGGAGCCCTCGAGCCCTTGTAGCACCGTAGAGGAGCCTTGCGTTGCTTGCTTTAATGAGCTCTTGAAGGCCTTGTATGATGAAAATTGGGGTTCTAACTCCTAAGGCTTGAAGCTAAGAGGTAGGGAAGGGAAGCTAGGGGATCACACACACCTAGGCTAAGGGTTTTGGATGCAAGAGCAAGCTTGAAATGAGGTTGGGAGATTCTAGAATTTGGGTGAAAATAGTGCATAAAAGGGAGGAAGAACTTCTCACTTTGAGTTCTTTCTCTCTTAAGCAAATTTCTTAACCCTTAAACCAAGGGGAGGGGGGCTCTATTTATAGGAAATGAGTGGATTAGGAAACCACTTAAGAGCTAAATTGATTTAGCAATTAGGTAATCTCACATCTAAGGATTCCTACGGTTTTTGGAGCCTTGAAATATGTGAGAAGGTCCTCCAATGGTGGATGATGGGGTGAGGCCTTAAGCCACTTAAAGGGGTGCAAATAGGCTTCAAAAGGGTGCAACAAAACTAGCAAAACACACCCCAAAGGTCAACGTGGTCAACAAGTCAAACTCCAATCATAATTTTTGGGGTAAAATCCAATAGTTACTGTTCATATGTCTGACGCAACTAATAGTTGCGTCAAGCAAATGTACAGTAAAACAGTAATGAACAGTGCCTGAAAGCCAGCTTGCGAGGATGGGGCCCCCTTTTTAATCTAGCGCAACTATTAGTTGTGCCAAGCTTAAAATAAGGGAGAATTGGCCTGGCACAACTATTAGTTGCGCCAAGTTCTTAAGGGGCCCCCATGTATTTACATTTATGCCCTCCGGGCCCGGTTTGCTATATCTTTTGATGTAGAGCTCCGATTGGGGCGATTCTTGGATCGTCGGAAAGCTGACAACCTCTAATCCTCAATGGTATTAGACTTGATCATCGTAGAGGGCTGTAGCCAGTTTCGGAGTACCCCTCCTCATCCATTGTCTGGGAAGGTTAGGTTTAGGGTTTGGAATGGGTTCTAAGGGTAGGGACTGGTTTCTAAAGGTTCGGGATAGGTTCCTAAGGTATCTAGGGTGATTCCAAAGGTTTTGGAGTGATTCCTAAGGGTTCCATACATGCCATAGAAAGCTCGAAAATGCACCTCTCTCAAAATGTGTTTCGATCGGGCCTTGAGCCAAATTTGGGTGTCTACAAACAACCTCGTAAGTAAGGGGAGTGATCGACTCACATTCAAAGATAGGTGTAATGTAAGTACGCTAGGTTCCATAGTTTGTGTCGAATCATATGAAGCATTGACCACCTCATCTGACTGATCACGGATGCCCTTGCTTGAAGCAGCGTTCGAAATCTTTGGGCGAACCCATTGATCTCGAAGTTTATTTAGCACGACTACCCGAGTGAAGCGAATAGATGTCCCAACGCTTTTTGAGAGTACGTGCTATCTTTTCAAAACACATATTTTTTATTATTTTATTTGAGGAATTTTTGACCATTTTTATGTTTATCATTTTATGTGATTTGTTTTGGATTTTGAGTTATCATTTTGTGATTTTTTAGATTTAAGTTATCATTTTATGTGATTTTTAATCTATCACTTTATCACTTTATGTGACTTTATTCTATTATTTGATGTGAATTATTTTTGGGATTTTCTTTATCTTTTTATGTAGATTTTTTGGGATTTTTAAGTTATCATTTTATGTGATTTTTTGGTTTTTCAAAACTATCATTTTATATGAATTATTCTATTATTTTATGTGAATTATTTTTGGGATTTCCTTTATCTTTTTATGTGGATTTTTTTGGATTTTTAAGTTATCATTTATGTGATAATTTTTTTTTGGGTTTTTTAAAACTATCATTTTATGTGAATTATTTTATTATTTTATGTGAATTATTTTTGGCTTTTTATGTGAGATTTTTTTCATCATTTTTTTTGGAACTTTTCATGTTTTCCTATGTAAGATCGGGATGCTTATTGATCTTGATCCATTTTATTCTAGCACGGCTTCCCGGGCAAGCCGAATGAGGATCAATATACCATTTGGGAGCATCTATTGGGGATAACAAAATAAAGAGACGGGGTACCGGGCTGTGCATGTGGCCCGCATGTTAATCAGTGAAAAGTACCACTTTTCACCCCCTTAACATGAGCTTTGACAGACCTATGAGTTGACTAATAAGTGCTTGTTAAGCATGTTTTGTAGGTAGCAGTAATAAGCAATCATAGTGCAGAAATCCACCCTAAAGTGCTCTACAAGAAGGTCCATCTCTCACCACAGCTCCGACCCAACTATGGCACAAAAAAGGGCCCCACACCAATGACCACTTGGGACATGCAGCAACAGCAAAGCAGCGGTGAGGAAGAAAAAAAAATAGGCGGAGAACAACCTGTCGATAGGTTACTTCAACCTATCGATAGGATTTGAAAGCTAAAAAGGAAGAAGTCGTGGAGATTAGAGTATTTCGATAGGATCTGGAACCTATCGAGCAGTTGAAAGCAAGCAGGCAGCATCCTATCGAAAGGTCCCTTGGAGCTTAAAGTGATCCTGTTGACAGGATCCTGAAACCTATCGCGAAAATGCCACCTATCGAATGGTTGCTACAAATCAGTGGGAGAACCTATCGAAATAAATTATGCAAGAGCTCAACCTATCAAGAGGATCGCTCAACCTATCGAAAACATCAAATGAAGGCTGCAGATCCTGAAGCTGTAATTGCAGGATGCAATCTATCAGAACCTTTCGATAGGATCCTGAATCCTAGCATAAGGACTGAAATACTGGATTTCAGCCTATCGAAAGCTTCTTCAACCTATCGAAATCGATTCAAACACTTCCTAGAAAAGCTACTATGCACACGCTGCGAGTTAGTGACCTGTTGCATGCAAATCGAGGTACCTTGGTGACCAGCGCGAGGATTCTAGAAGTGCCCTGGGAAACCCTAACCAACTCACGTGCTCTCCCCCAGCTCTAAGGAACTGAAAGAGCCTTCTAGAAGGGGAATAAAAGAGGGAATAACATAATCATTCTGGAAGCTGTAATTGGCGGGAAAAATAGATCTGAGACCCAAGAAGAAAGCTATAAGTAGGAAGGAAGCCGTCAGCAAAGGGATTCCGAAAATGAGAGCTTGTAGCGAAATCCTTAAATTCCTTCCTTTAGTCCAGCTATGGTTGGCTAACTTCTAGAAAGCAGCAAAGAGAGAGGTCGAATCTGTAATTAGGGAAAGCTGAGAGTGTTGTTGAGGGTTAGATGATGCACAGACTGTAAATCTGAGGACATTTCATTGTATGGTCAGTTTAATTCAATGTAATATTGGTTTAATTGTTGTAATTAGATCTATAGTTCCTTTGACTCCATTTGGTGCTCGATCGGCTTTGTGTAGAGGAGAATAGCTCACCCACTTAACTGGTATACCTCTTGGATGCCATTTGATCTCCCTGGGCCTGATGTTCCTGCAATTGCCTATGTCTGTGACCTCGTAATTGCAGCATTCACAGTGATTTTAATGCTCTAATCCCTTTGTTTGGAGGAAATCCCTAGGATGATCTATGACCATTAAAGTGGACAGATCATTGCCTTAAGATCAATTCAAACCTCTGGTCTAAATTGGATTCGTCTACCTTAATCCTTTGCTTTGGAGGAAGTCTATAGGATGATCTGTGACCATTAAAGTGGACAGATCATACCCTTAAGATCAGTTCAAGCCTTTGGTGTAGAGTAGATTCTTCTACCCTGCAGCTATGCCTACGGCCAGATGAGGGATTGGTGTACTCTAAACTCTCTATAACCCTAGCTGCTCAACTTAATTGCAGAAAGACCAAATTCAAAGCTGCTTGTCCCCATTTTTTGTGTTTAATTCCCCCTCTCTGCAAGTTCTGTACTCTAGATCTGATCCTACCATCCATCTCTGCAATCTTACTTGTTTTTTTTAGTTTAGTTTAGAAGTGACAATCCCATAAACCTCTCCTCTTTCTTTTACTATTTTAGCATTAGGAAGGGTACCAAATCTACCACAGATCTAGAGATTTACCTGATTTTAACTCTCATTTCCCTGTGGACATTCCCATACCTTTTCAAAACTTGCCACAACAGGACCTGAATACTTGCGAGACTATATGTGAGCCTGTCGTGGTGTGTGCTATCCATAGACCCTTTAATTGTGCGATTTTAAACCCCTTTTTGAACACAAGGTAGATTCCCAACAAATTTTTGGCGCCGCTGCCGAGGAAATGTGTGCTTGAAATCGGTAGATCTAAGTTTGGTTTAACATATATTGTAGATTTGCAATAGATTGTTTAGTTTTCCACTAACTGCTATTGAAATTTCTGTTGTTTTGTAGTAGTTTTGTTATTTTTAACAGATTGGAAGTTGTGATTACAGAGGAACATTATGCTAGAGGTTGTGCTAAACTTTGCATTCCTCTACTCCTTTTATTTTTCTGATCTGTGGATTTGTATTGTGTTGATTCCTGATTGTTGTGATAAATTGGCTTTGCAATGTGTGTGCATTACGATTGTGAGTGGTGTATGTTTGGAAGGAGAACTCTCAATCCTTAGATTGTTCCATTAAATCCAAAGGTTGAAAGAATCCTTAGGACCAAACAAAATTCGCCCACATCTGCTACACCTGGATTTGTTGAAATGGGTGAGCAACAACAACCTAGAACCTTGAAGGAATTCAATGCACCAGGGGTTTACAACTCTCCCTTCTGCATTCAATTCCCTGCTGCTCAAGGGAACTATGAGATCAAGTCATCTATAATCCAAATGCTACTCTCATTCCATGGCCTAACCAAAGAAGACCCATATAAGCACATTGATGAATTTCTAGGACTGTGCACTACATTCAATATCACAGGTTTAGGGGAGGAAGTAACTAGGATGGGACTCTTTCCTTTTTCACTAAAGGATAGGGCCAGGACTTAGTTGTCAATGCTTCTAACCAACAGTATTCAATCCTGGAATGACCTTCAATGTCAGTTTTTTGCCAAATTTTCTCCCATGTCTAAGACATGCCAGTTGAGGAAGGGCATTATCTCATTTGCTCAAGACCCAACTGAGAATTTTCACCAAGCTTTGGAGAGATTCAAAGAACTCCAGAAGAAATGTCCCCATCATCAAATCCTTGAATGGCAACTTGTCCAAAGTTTCTATCAAGGGGTTGATCCTAAAAGCAGGGATATGGTCTATGCCTCTTGTGGTGGAACCTACCTCCACAAAACTGTTGAGGAGGCTTGGGAGTTGTTTGACATTATCAGTGAGAACTCCATGCAGAGAGAGACATTGTCTAGGGATTGGGAAACTCCTAGACTGGTGAAAGAAAATACAATAAGAGGAAAATTATATGAGGTAAGTGGACACAATGATTTGGAAAGGAAAGTGGACAGTTTGACCCAGAAATTTGAGAAGCTCATGGGAGCAATGCAGTCACCCATGGCTGCTAAAGTGGAGGAGGCATGTGCTATATGCCAGTCTCCCACTCACTCCCTTGAGGAATTCCCCTCAGCTGTCTAATTTCCAAACTTTGTGATGGAGCATGTGGCTGCCACCCAGTCTTATGGGCAACAACCTGCTGCTGGTTACCAATGGAGAAACCACCCCAACTTGAGGTGGAGACAAGATGCTTTTTAAAACCAGCAGCAATAGCCACAGCAGCCCATGCCTTACAAGAATGCTCAGTCGTACCACCAGAATTACTTTCCAAGGCCTCAATACCAACAGCCTATGGCTCAGCCTGTGCAGCAATCTGCACCCCCGCCAACTGCTAGATCCCTTTCTTTTGAGGAACAGGTTCTGGCTTCATTACTGAACTTAGGACCCTTGTCTCAAACTATGCATTCTCATAGCCAAAGCATTAAAAAGATAGAAGACTATCTTGGTCAGCTATCTAATGCTTTAGCCAAGAGAGAGGAAGGGAGGCTGCCTAGCCAACCCATGGATAACTCAAGGAGACAATATGTGGTAGGTAAAGTTTCCTCTTCCCATGAGGAAGCCAAATCTATCACCACATTGAGAAGTGGAAAGTTGGTAGATAATCATGTAGGTTGTGGGCCTTTGAGAAATTCAAAAAAAGAGAAATAGGTGGTTAAAGAGAAAGTGCAATAGGAGCAACCCATGATGAATAAAAAGGATAATGATGATCCTCAAGAAAAAAATAAAAAAAAATAAAGAGATAATGAGTTGGCAAAGGTTGCAAATGAGGGAGCAGTTCCACATCTGCCATTTCCTAAGACAATGCATGCACCTTCCCCTTTTGATAAAGGGCATGCCAAACCTTTAAGCAAGTGAAGATAAACCTGCCTCTCCTTGATGCAATCAAGTAGGTTCCAGCCTATGCCAAGTTTTTAAAAGACCTGTGCACCCACAAAAGACAATCAAGGATACATTTGTCCAAGAAAGTCTTCACAGCAGAAAAAGTGAAACAAATATTGACTATTGCCACCCCAACCAAACTCCAAGACCCTGGAGTCCCCACTATCCCCTGCATCATTGGGGATCATACCATTGAAAAGGCTTTGTTAGATCTAGGAGCTAGTGTAAATTTGCTTTCATATTCAGTATATGAGAAGCTGGGCTTAGGAGAGTTGAAGCCCACACATGTGGTCTTGCAACTAGCTGATAAATCTGAAAGGAAGCCTGTGGGGATCATTAGGATGTCTTGGTTGGGTTTGACAAATTCTTTTATCCTACTAATTTTCTGGTGCTAGACATGGAACCTAGCAAATGTGCTACTTCTATTCCTGTGATCTTAGGCAGGCCCTTTTTGGCCACTGCAAATGCTTGCATACAATGTAGATCAGGATCATGGAAGTAACTTGGGTAATATGAAAGTCAAGCTGAATGTGTACCATGCAGTTCATCAGCCCCACCTAGAGAGCGAGGACTGCTTCTCCATTAAAACATTAAATGTTGACTTAACCACTGCTGGTGTGACTAGGAGATTGCCAATATCTGAGCTTGAAGAGTTGATGATGGATGCCTATTCAAATGCAAGGATCTACAAAGACAAAACCAAGGCCTCTCTTAATAAGCACCTGCTGTGGAGAGATTTCAAAATAGGTGCCAAGGTATGATTGTTCAAGTCAAGATTAAAACTCTTTTCAGGCAAATTGCAATCCAGATGGGATGGGCCTTACATAGTCTTATGTGTTTCCCCATCTGGAATTGTAGAAATCGGGGACCCTAAAGATGGTAGGGTCATGAAAGTCAATGGCCAAAGGTTCAAAAGTTATGTCGAAAAAATCCGTGTACCTGAGGAGACCATTGATCTTCAGGACCCTCCAATTTCTACCTGATTTCAGTGTGTATCATATGTACCATATTTTCGTTCTGTTTTAAATGATTACTTTTTGTGTTAAGGCTTTGTTCACAATAAAATTTCCATTCCAGCATTGGGTCATCACATTGGTCTTGCCCGCAATTCTGAAACTATGGGAGTGTGTAAATAATGAAAAACTTTTTGAATTGAAGCACAACAAAAGAGTTTGCTGAGTGCTGAGGCTGAGCAGCACAAAAATGTTGTTTTTATGTGCATAGGAGACCTTCCGATAGGTCATAAAACGATTTCGATAGGTCATTTGAGGAGTTCAATAGGCACTGAGATTGGTCGATAGGTGAAAACAACTTTTCGATAAGTTTAAAAGGTCAGAAAGAAGCTTTCAATAGGTTCTAAGTACTTATCAGGAACCTATCGAAAGGATAAATCTTACGCTACATGAACTTATCGATAAGAAGGATTGACCTATCGATGTATTCCATCTGCACGCTATACTTCTATAGTGTTCGATAGGATGCCTTGACCTATCGAAATCATTCAATTCATCCTATCAAAATCAAATTTTCATCATTATATACCTATCGATAGGTCATTTTTACCCATTTCACACTTTCTACAAAACCCTAGCTCTCTCTTCCTCATTTTTCGCGGCTCTCTTTCTGCCACATACTCTCAAGACTCTTGACCATTAGGTTTGTCAGCCTCCAAGATCATTCAGTTTGCACTACGAAGTATTTTGCACCCGATTTTTGTGAAATTAGAAGTGTGCAGCACGGTTTATGCAAAACCCTAGAAATTCTGGGTAAGTTGTCTCTCTGCCTCCCTCTTATTGTTCCCCCAATGGTGTACCTCAGCATTTCAGTTCAAATTGGTGAGTGAGTTTTAAGAGAATGATTTTTGAGCGCAAAATGGTCGATTCTGAAGAAACCTTAGCTGACCTATTTCGGCATCCAGCTGCTTCCACCCCCAAGTCCTCCAAGAAATCTAAGCCTGCCACCAAACCACCTACCAAAAGGAAGCTCTCTGAGGGGACGCCAAAGAAGGCTCCTAAAGCTAAGAAGGCTAAGTCTGTAGCACTTCCAGAGCCTGCTGCAGAAATACCTATGGAGAAATCTGTTCAAACTGGGGAATCACCTTTGCCCACCCCTGTAATATAGCCTGTGGAGGTTCCTGCTGCGTTAACCAGTCCTAATGAGTTTTTGAATAAATTGAGCCTTGTCCCTGAGACTGAATTTGATCTGGCATACTTTGCCAACATTGAGGAGTGTCAGGGGACACTACTTTATCTGAAGAAGGAGGGGTTGTTACCCCTACTTACACCTCTGAAGGAGAATGTGTACCCTAGGCTGGTCAAATTGTGGTACCAGAATTTGCAAAAGAAGGTGGTGCCTGGGAAAGAGGTTGTGTTGGAAATTTTGATTGATGATTGGCAAATCACCATGGATTGTAAGGATATTAGAATGGCTTTAGGAGTTCCACACAAATATGACTCCACTAGGTCTGAGGGAGCACCCAAATGGGTTACATTCAAAGAAATGGCTAAGGAGCTCACCAATGGAATTGTGGGCTCTGGCGAATCCTTGATGAGAAGAGACCTCCAACCTAGTCTCAGATTCATTGATGCTATTTTGAGGAAAAATGTTTATGTCACTGGGCACCTGCAAGAGAGAAGGCCCCCACTGGTAGATGCCTTATATTACTTCTCAAAAGGACAATTTTTGAATGCACCTCAATTGATTTTTGAGACAATGGTGGATATTAATGACAAAGTGCTTAAAAGATAAGAATCTACTAAAGGAGGTGAGCTGCCTCTCAGCAGGCTCATTACATGCTTGCTCAAGGCTGGGGAATATGTAGTAAAAAGAAATGAGCCAATGGAGAAGTTGACCACAAAAGTAAATGGGAAAAGGGAATGGTCCACTAGCCTAACCTTGTTTAAGAAGAGTAAGCCAGCTGAGATAGAGGAGGTTGAGGAGGTGCCACTACCATGGCAGCAGATCTTCCTACTGAGATACCCTCATCAATCCCTTTACCTACCTTACCTGTCCCATTACCCACACCTCCACCCATGTTTCTTTTTCCCTTTGTATCAGTTCCTCTTCCAACAGACCCCTTGCCTCCCACCTCTGAACCAATCTTACCTTCACCCACTACTCAGATCTTCCAACCTGAAGTCCTTGAACCTCCTACATTATTAGAGCCTACCCCTACCTTGTCTTCTCCACCCATTGACCAACCCATTTCTGACTTCCCCCCTCCTCAACCCCTTCTGCATGCACAGGGTTTGGACCAGTTCACCACTAATGGATTCACTGCCCTCATGACATCCATTGTGGAGGATGTTGCTCATGAGTACACCCCACTCCCTGACTCCCCACACCCCACTCCTCCTCACTTTAACCATGCACCCTCCTGCCCTTTCCAGCCCATTCCAACACCTGTTCCCTCTAACCCCATCATACCTGACTCTCTCACGCAAATTCTCTCTCTACTACAATCCATTCAATCCCAGTTGACCACCAACACCAACAACCAAGCCATCATGAGCTCCTACCTTCAATCCATTCAATCCACCCTTACTCCATCCTCTTCAGTTCCTCTTCCCCCTCACACTTCCCCTCTTTCCCCTATCAAATCACCTATCCTTTTATCCCCTCCATCTTCACCCATAGTTCCACCCCCACAGCTGCTACCCAGGCTGAGGAGTTAGCCCCTCCATTTTACCCCATACCTATCCCATCCCCATCTTTTACCTCTTCCTCACCCCTAATAGTAGCCACCGAAGCTGTTGTATCACCTACCACCCAACCTCCCACTCTCCTTACACCTGTCTTCCACGATGCCTCCACCCAAATAGATCCATGTGAGGAACTATTTTTCTCCATCCCCTCCTCTTCTTCCACCCCACCTCCTTCTTTACTCATTATCCTCAGGTCCCCCATCTACATACCCCCTTACCTCACCCTAATGTATGCAATGAGGGACAATCGTTACATCCGTAGGGATGTCCTGTGTGGTATGGCTGCCCTCCGAGTTTCACTGAAAGTCTCCTATGAGGAGCGGATTGCTCTCATGGAATTGGAGCAAAGAATTCAGCTCTAGGATATCTCTCAGGGCTGGAAGGAAATCCTGACTCGTTATGAGTCTGCTAAACTACTTGTTGAGGCTCAGACTCGCATTGCTGAGCATGAGAAAAAGCATGCTGAGCTTCTCTAGAAAAAATTAGCCAATGCTCAGGATATCCTCAAGGCCACAAAAGAACTCTCTGAGTTAGTCCTACTTTATGCAGCGAAGAAAATAGACATTTTGGAGAGGAGAATTGCTTCATTGACTTCTCAACCGTTTCAACCCACCCCTCTTGCTACAGCTCCACCTCCCAACCCTCTTGCCACTCAACCTACTCCTACCCCACCTGTAGATGTTCCCCCTCCCTCCACCCCAAGCTCCTCCTACAGCAAAACCTTCCCCCCCACACCCTAAGAGGACTTCAGCAAAGAGAAAAGTTACTACCAAGAGATCTATTTCCTTTGCTTCTGCTCGCAGTAAAGGAAAGGAACCTGCTACCCAGTCTGAAGAGGTAGCAACCACCAAGCCCCCACCCACACATGACACCTCCTCCACCTTACTAACAAAAGAGGAAAGAGGGAGAGCTGTAGCTACCCTTGGCCTCAATCCTACTACCCTTTTCCCTTCTGATTCTGACTCTTCTCCTCCTTCTGCCACGACGCCCCAGGTACCTGCTACGCAGTCTAGGGAGGCCCCCAAGCAGTCCACCCCGAAGTCCCAAACAAAAAGAAAAGCTCCTTTATCAAAGGACGATTTGAAAATTTTGCAAGATTTATATGATTGGCCCGATGATGCTTGTAATTAAATGTAGTTTCACCTTCTTTCTTTTACTATTTTGTCCCTTGTACATACTTTTGCTGATCAAATAGTAATTTCTCTTTGTATTGTACCTTTCTTTTTTCTTATTTTCCCTTCTATTCTGCATATTTTTGATAATTTTTGTTTTTTTTGTTACCATGGTCACTCAACAGTGAGGACACTATTTAGTTTAGGTTTGGGGTGTGATGGCAGGTGTGCCAATGAAATAAGTTAATGCTAGTGCAGCTATGCTATGTTGGAAATAATTTTTTTTTTTTTTGAAAATAAAGTAATTTCCCACTTGATTTTTGGAAAAGAGGAAATTAAAAACTTCTTGAAACTGAAATGAGTTGTAGTTTTCACATTTTCCATGAAGCAAATGTCAAGAATTTTCAAAATTTGATGTTTAGTGAACCTGGAAAAGAGAGAAAATTGTGAGGACACACCCTAAAAATTTGATGGAAGGCCATACCCAGTGAGATTTGGGCCTGAAAAATAATTTTCCTTGAAGAGTGTCTTGGCAATTTTCTGCTCTAAGGACTGATTGGATCTACTTTGGATCACTAGAAGTTAGGCAAATCCGAGTTGAAATAGCTTGACAACACTCATGACATTGAGGACATGAAGTAAGGCCATCCCTTGGACAGTTTGAGCTTAAAATGTCTCACCTTTGAACTGCCCATGATATACACCACTTGAGCCTTAAAAAGCCCCAGTTTTCTTTGGTGAAAACCAGAAAATTTGAACCCAAAACCTTTTGACCTATTTCAGCTCACCCGCAATCTGAGGAATCAGGAGATAAAAAGAGAAATGAGGATAGAGGAGCAAGGTTTAAAATTTTGGTTGAAAAAGAAGGAAACACATTTGGTGGTATTGTGGTATTCCAGCCCATCAAAAAAATTAAAAATAAAATAAAATAAAAAATAATATCAAACAAAAAGAATGTGAAAGAGAAGTCATTTTATTGAAAATTTGAAAAGAGGATTAGAAACTTGTCACTTCAAATCTGAAAATTCAAGAAGTAGATGGAATTGTGCTGAAATGAAGAAGGTGAAGTCATCTCCTTACCTTATTGATTTCTCATTTTGAATCCTTTTTATACCCCTTCATTCTTTATAAACCTCACCCATAAGCTACATTGCAACCCAATAAAAAGACCTTACTGATATGAAAATTGATTGAGCTGTCATGTGGAAATGAGGATTTGTTTAATCTATGGTGAAAAGAATTAGAAAATCTCATAAATTAGTGCAATGCCTATGCTCATGCTTGCAGTCCTATTTTAGGGCTGTAACTGCTCTTGAGTTGTGTGAAATGATGCACCCTTCTATTTTTGTTGTGAGTGACAGCCCTGATAAGATTTGGGTCTGAAATCAAAATTTGGTTGGGGCATTATCAAAACAGAATTCTTAAATTAAAGGTGAACTCTGCATCAATTTTCAGGCACAATGCCTTGACATGAGCTGATTGATGATGAAGGAATTACAGCAGAATTCCAGGTTCTGAACTGATGATTTTTTCTACTGAAAATCCTCTAAAACTGAATGGATATGGTGTGGAATTTATTTTATTTACTTAAACTCGATTTTAGCATGCTGCATAAGTATTAACTGATTTTATTAGAGAAGTTTGTGGGTACCTTCACTGAAAACCCTCAGGAGACTTCACTCCTCCACTAGGGATCACCTAGGGGGTTTAAAAGGCTTGATGTATATGCTAAATGCATATGTGCTCCCTACAAAAGTGGCATTTTAGTTTTTTTTATCTTTCCTTTGCTCAGAGACTAGCAAAGCTAAGGTATGGGGGTGTGTTAATTAGTGAAAAGTACCACTTTTCACCCCTTAACATGAGCTTTGATAGACCTATGAGTTGACTAATAAGTGCTTGTTAAGCATGTTTTGTAGTTAGCAGTAATAAGCAATCATAGTGCACAAATCCAGCCTAAAGTGCTCTACAAGAAGGTCCATCACTCACCACAGCTCCGGCCCGGCTATGGCACACAAAGGGCCCCACACCAATGACCACTTGGGACATGCAGCAACAACAAAGCAGCGGTAAGGAAGAAAAAAAAATAGGCGGAGAACAACCTGTCGATAGGTTACTTCAACCTATCGATAGGATTTGAAGGCTGAAAAGGAAGAAGTCATGGAGATAAGAGTATTTCGATAGGATTTGGAACCTATCGGGCAGTTGAAAGCAAGCAGGGAGCATCCTATCGAAAGGTCCCTTGGAGCTTAAAGTGATCCTGCCGACAGGATCCTGGAACCTGCCGCGAAAATGCCACCTATCGAATGGTTGCTACAGATCAGTGGGAGAACCTATCGAAAGCAATTATGCAAGAGCTCAACTTATCGAAAATATCAAATGAAGGCTGCAGATCCTGAAGCTCTAATTGCAGGATGCAATCTATCATAACCTTTCAATAGGATCCTGAATCCTAGCGAAAGGACTGAAATACTGGATTTCAACCTATTGAAATCGATCCAAACACTTTCCATAAAAGCTATTGTGCACACACCGCGAGTTGGTGACCTACTGCACACAAACCGAGGCATCTTGGTGACCGACGCGAGGATTCTAGAAGTGTCGTGGGAAACCCTAACTGACCCACGTGCTCTCCCCTAGCTCTAACGAACTAAAAGAGCCTTCTAGAAGGGGAATAAAAGATGGAATAATAGAATCATTCTTAAAGTTGTAATTGGCGGGAAAAATAGATCTGAGACCCAAGGAGAAAGCTATAAGTAGGAAGGAAGCCGTCAGCAAAGGGGGGGTAGATTCCGAAAATGAGAGCTTGCAGCGAAATCCTTAAATTCCTTCCTTTAGCCCTGCTATGGTTGGCTAACTTCTAGAGAGCAGCAAAGAGAGAGGTCGAATCTGTAATTAGGGAGAGCTAAGAGTGTTGCTGAGGGTTAGATGATGCACAGACTGCAAATCTGACAACATTTTATTGTATGGTCAGTTTAATTCAATGTAATGTTGGTTTAATTGTTGTAATTAGATCTATAGTTCCTTTGGCTCCATTTGGTGCTCGATCGGCTTTGTGTAGAGGAGAATAGCTCACCCACTTAACTGGTAGACCTCTTGGATGCCATTTGATTTCCCTGGACCTGATGTTCCTGTAATTGCCTGTGTCTGTGACCTGGTAATTGTAGCATTCGCAGTGGTTTTAATGCTCTAATTGAACCCCTTTGTTTGGAGGAAATCCCTAGGATGATCTATGACCATTAAAGCGGACAGATCATAGCCTTAAGATCAATTCAAACCTCTGGTCTAAATTGGATTCGTCTACCTTAATCCTTTGCTTTGGAGGAAGTCTATAGGATGATCTGTGACCATTAAAGTGGACAGATCATACCCTTAAAATCAGTTCAAGCCTTTGGTGTAGAGTAGATTCTTCTACCCTGCAGCTGTGCCTACGGCCAGATGAGGGATTGGTGTACTCTAAACTCTCTATAACCCTAGCTGCTCAACCTAATTGCAGCAAGACCAAACTCTAAGTTGCTTCTCCCCATTTTTTGTGTTTAATTCCTCTCTGCAAGATTTGTACTCTGGATCTGATCCTACCATCCATCTCTGCAATCTTACTTGTTTTTTTTAGTTTAGTTTAGAAGAAACAACCCCTTAAACCTCTCCTCTTTCTTTTACTATTTTAGCATTAGGAAGGGTGCCAGTTCTATCACAGATCTGGAGATTTACCTGATTTTAACTTGCATTTCCCTATGGACATTCCCTTACTTACTTTTTCAAAACTTGCTACAACAGGCCCTGAATACTTTCAGGACTGTGTGTGAGCCTGCCTTGGTGTGTGCTATCCATAGACCCTTTAATTGTACAATTTTAAACCCCTTTTTGAACACAAGGCAGATTCCCAACACCGCACCAAGCCCAAAATCTAGCCCATAAGTGACCTGGAGCAACTAATAGTTGCGCCAAGCCAACTGGGGGCCCAAAATTGCCTGGAGCATGTAATAAATGCGCAAAGCTTGGCTGGGGATCCAATTTAAAGAGCCCGTGTTTGAGCAACAGAGGTGTGTTTTCAAAAATCTTTTCTTTTCCCTCTGCAAACCGAAAAACAGACCTCCCCTAGGGTTCCTTTACATCACCTCTACGCGTGCCTCATTGCCGGCATTTGCTTGCGCCGATTGATCGCCCGCTCCACGCTAGATCAACGACCCCTTTTTCTTCAAAGGTAACCATTTAAAACCCATTTTATTTGATTTTTTTTGCAAATGTGATCATGATCTTGTATTTTTAGATAATAACTAGTTTATTTTTATTATAAGCATGTTTATTGATGATGTGTTGATGATTTTTCATGAATGATGCCCTAAGTTTGTTGTTTTATGAGTTTTATTAATATATATATATATATATTTGTGGTTTTATTTGTGCATATAGAAAGGACTTTATTTTTGGTTTTTGTTTTTATTTTTGAATAGAAACAAAGGATTTTTGGTCTTTATTTTTGAATGCTAACTAATGAAAGAGGATTTTTGGTTTCTATTTTTTTGAAAATTAATTAGGGAAAAGGATTTTTTATTTTTTTATTTTTTATTTTTTGATTTTTGTTTTCTTGATTTTTTGAAAACTAACTAAGGAATTTATTTTATACATTTTTTTGTTGTTGATTTTTGACTTTATGGACATAAGAGAAGGGACTTTTTGTTTGGGGGTTTTTTTGTTTGATTTTATAAACATAAAGGAAGGATTTTTTATTTTTTTTTATTTGATTTTTTTTATTTTGATTATAGAGGCATAAAGAAAGGTTTTTTTTTTGGTTTTTAACTTGCTTTATTTTCGAAGATAGGAAGGGAAAATTTTGTTTTATTTTTGGATTTATTTTTGAAGACAAAAGAAGGGATTTTTTTGTATTTGTTTCATTCTATTTTTTCTTTAAAGCAAAGGAAAGGGACCTCTTTTTTTTTGGGATTTTGGTTTTTGTTTTTTGGCAAACATAAAGAAAGGCATTTTTTTTGTTTTTGTGAACATAACAAAAAAAAAAAAACATTTTGTGTTTTGTGAACATAAAGAAAAGCATTTTTATTTTTATTTTTTTCTTTTGAAAACAAAAGAAAAGGGACGACCATTCTTACCTTCCCTTGGCCTGTAGCAAAAATGGCTTTTCATCCTTGATCCACTCTTATATGACTGCTTGCTTTCGTCTCAGACTGTCTGGTGATGAGGAATACCTGCCAGAGGAAGGATAGGAGGAGGGGTCAGACGTGGTTTATGGTCTACGTGGGGAACAATTCTTTGTGGTACAATGCCAGGCAAGTCAATGGCTTGAGATGCAGGGTGAGGCCACCCAAGTCAGCCTTCTCTACCAGCAACACATCCACATATCCAATTTCGACATTGCGGGCAAGGTAAAAGATAAGTTCAGTTTCCTGTTGTTGATCTCAAGTTTGCTTCGCTTATTGGTTAGTGTTGAAAGTTATTTAAAAGTCAAAAACATAATAAAACAGGGGATGAATCAGCACAACTCGGAAATCCTAGACCTGCAAGATACAGGGTCCTTTGTAGCAAGTTTTGATAAGTAAGAGTTTGTCCCACAGGGAAAGGTGATCTAAGGCTCCAAGGGAGCCGTCTCTAGTAGTCCCTCCAGATCTGTCTACAGATCTGGCAGTCCTAAAAGGAGGGGAGTTTAAGGTCACTTATTCTAAGTATTCTAATAACTAAATTACAGAAAGGATTGAGAGGATGGATGGAGTGTGAAAAATAATTATAAAAAGGTGAGAAATATGTTATTAAGCCAAGGTCAGAGGAGTTTTTGTAACTCAGATTTAGATCTGATGTTATAGAAATCCTGTCCAGAGGCTACATTATCACCTCTGAGGAGAAAGGATCCAACCCATCTCTCATCGCCATGACTCCACCCTTAGGGCTATAACATCCACTTGAATGGTCACAGACTCATCCCATAGGGGAGCCACTATCCAGGATGGGTCAAACATAACAAATAAATCATTGCGCACTATTTCATCCAAAGTGCTACCATTTCAGAATCCATAGGAACCTCAACCTCTAAAGTTCCATATGTGGGGCTAAAATTTGGAAAACCATGATAGCCCGGACACATAGAACCAAAGAAGCGATTGAGTACAACCTTCGATCCAAATGTCCATTGCTTAAGAGAGGCTACAATGGTATAATCCAGATCTGACATCTGATGGCAGATCTATACAAATATGGGGGAGTCTGCCTCTGTACAATCCCTCACCAGGCTTCTACAAGCTCAAGTGAAAAGAAGAAGGATCCATCTTGGATCGGTGGATCAGAATCACCCTAAGGCTATAATATGTCCACTTAAATGGTCACAGACTATCCCAGAGGTTATCCTCCTCACGGAGCCCAAAACAAAATAAGATTATCGTTGCTACCACCATGTTCACCAGGCTACCAGCTCAAGCTCCCATGGGGATTTCAGATCTAGTAGGTCATGTGGTGGGGCTAAGGCTGGAAGACCATGATAGCCCAGACACACAGGTTGCTTGGATCTGAGTGGCCCTTAAAATCAGTCCTCCATTGCTTTGAAACACAGCCAAGGCAATGGGGGATCACAAGGCAGCAGCCTTGCACAGAGCATCTCACATATAAACAGCAATCCCACAAAGTATAAATCCTATTGCAAAACTTCCATTAATCTAACTCAAATACATATACAAAGTCATAGCCAGCAATTGCTGGACTATGGAGAGAAGAAAAGAAAAAGAAAAAGAGAAACTACTTACTGCTAAAAAGAAAGAGAAAAGAAAAGCGATCTGAGATAGGTTCCCAGATACCTAAACCTAAGCTAGGCCTGGGTATATATAGAAGTGGGGAGGGTGGCGGCGCATTAGGGTTAGGAAACCCTAATTTTAACGATGCCACGTGGCCTTCTACTGATCCTTAGATGCCTCGGGGCGTGTGCACAGAGATTTGAGTGTGGGAGTGCGTGCCCTAATCACTGGAAATTTCCAGAATGCCCTCTGCTGAAGATATGGAAGTTTAGGTTCAGAGCCTCGCTAGGTAGCTATAGTTTCCCAGACTTCTCGCGTGGTAGCTCATTGCTCTTCGCTAGGATGATTTGACACTGAAGCTTCAGTCGTCGCGAGGTTGCAATTCAAGCAGTCGCGCGATAGATTAGTCTTCGCTGGGCAACAGCGCGAGAACTGCGCAAGCTCTTCTCTTTACTTGGACTTCGTGAGTTGCCTCACGAGATTCTTTTGAGTTCTAAACTGTGCGAGGTTCTTTGTCTCACTCAATCTTCACGAGCTTGGCTTTGCCTTCGCCAGGATGCTTTCTTTCTTGAATGGCCCACGAATTGCGCGAGGCATTCTTCTTCTGAGAATTGTACCCCGCGGTGACTGCGTGACAGTTGCGCGAGACATCTTCTGAAGCTCTCTCTCCTCAGCTGTCTTAAGTGACCTTCACGAGATTGAGAGAGGTTTGCTTTGAATTGCGTGACACTGAGTGCTGTGTTTTACTCTTGAGCTTCATGAGAGCTGCGCGGAGTTGAGTTTCTGAAGCTCCTCAGTCATTCATCTGCGCGAGAGGTTGCTTGTAAAGCCTTGGGAAGCTCAGCTGATCTGTGCGAGGCTTCAAGGTTCATTCTTGCTGAGGGGCATCTGGTGCCAAAGCAGGCTCCATAACAGGATTCTTGGCCTTATTTTACTGCTGATTATTTCCTGAATCAAAACACTTAAGACGAGTTTATTAGGTGGCTAAGGGTCTAATCAAAGGTTAAGTTAAGGGTGAAAAGTGGTACTTTTCAGGTCTTAACATTTCCCTTGTGCAGTTTTGTTTTATTTCCCTAACTTGATGCATCTTTCTCTTTTGACACAGGACTTGCCCCATATCGTATTCGGAGGGGGCTGGCTAGACTTCAATGACTTTTATCGCTACATCCGACATGCCGTGAAGTATTTGCTTGAGCAGGCAGATTTCAGAGAGTTCTTGTCCTGCCCCGCCATGAGAGCAGACGCCGCATACCTGAGAGCTTTGATGGAGCGGTTTCGCCCAGAGACCATGTCCTTCCACATGGCCTTCGCTGAGATGACCCTGACGCCCGTGAATTGGGTGATGATTATCGGTATCAGGGTAGGGGGTTCCGATCGCCAACCTCATAATGCCTAGCCGAGACGATATTGTCAGATTGATAGGGGATTACCCCTCCCGTGGAAATCTGCATGGTGCCGAGGTCAAGATGACCTGGCTGTCTGAGCTCTATGGGCCACATGAGTTGGTAGATCTGGGCCAGCCAGATGTGAAACTTTACATTGAACCCGAGCATGCCATCGTATTGGCCCGTATCACGCTTTTGAACCTGTTAGAAAAAACCCTCTTTACCAATGCAAGCGGCAGTCGAGTCAACCTGGCATTGCTGAGCCTCATGGATAACTGGCTCAACATCCACAGATACGATTGGGGCGGGGCCGAATATGCAATGTTGATGTATGGCATAGCCCGAGTATCCACTGGGGATGCAGAGTTCGTTGTTGGTTTCTGGCCAGCTTTGGAGATAATCTCTAACTCTTTTGCTTTTATCAATTTATTTGGATGGTCAATGTATGCTACTGACTTATCTTTTGTGCATTGCTCTCCTCAGGCATGGGGGTGCCTTCACTTTCAGCCTGGACGCCTGCTTCATCACTCCGAGGTATACACCTACCCCCTCCTTAGCAATTGGAACAAATTTTGGCGCCGAGATGTGGGCATGAAGCATTTGGAGATGGGCCGGAGGTCCTAATTTGATCTGACGATCCCTGAGCAGGTAAGGCCTTTTCTCCTCTGTTTATTTTAGTTCAAAAATTCTCCTTTGTTATTATGCTACATTTTTGACTGATTGGCCACCTCTTGACTTGGACAGATCATATGCGACCCGTACATTGCTCTGCTTTCTGGGACCGGGCTACCATAGGTCCATCTCGCCTCTTTAACAACCATCGCATTGTCTTCTTCTATGGGGCGTGGGCTAGGGCCTACTACCTGGGGGAACGGGTATTTAATCAGTATTAGGGCTACCCTGCCATACCCATGGATCCTCTTGTAGATGTCCTAGACCCCGTGGGTAGTACTGAGGAGCTTACTGCGGCACAACGGGATCCCCATTAATTCCCTTCTCATGCCCGGGGACTATCGGCTATGGTATGAGTCTTTTCCGTATCGGTTTACTCTGCCGCCCTTTGTCCCTGGAGTCAATTTCCTAGCTTTCGGAGGCTCGTGCTCACAGGTAATCCCCTTTTCTCTTTTAGATTGGTCCCCGTCAGGTTTTTTATTCAACTTTTGTTTCTACTGAGCGAATCTTTATCTTTTTCACAGTTTATCCAAGGGAATGATTCAAATGATGAAGGTGGAGCAGCGACAAGTACTACTGATGCTTCAGAGGTAGGTCTCTCAGATGCTGGTCCTTCCGGTGTGGGTCCCTCAAGTGCTGGCCCCACACATGTTGGTCCTTCAAATGTCAGTCCTTCAGGCTCCTCTCGTATGGGTGTCTTAGGTGGTGCACCTGCTATGGTTCATGGGCCCTTCGGGCGCCTTGACGATGGCTTTCTCTCGGATCTATGCGCCGACGTGGATAGGTAGGCATGCCTCTAGGTTGAAGCGGCTCAGGTTCCTCCTCCTAAGGTGGTTCCGAGGGTAAGCCTCTTTTTGATTGTTCCTCCTTTGTTTTAGCTCCTTTGATAAATGCATGTGTTTGTTACTAATCCATGTAACTAACACCCTTCTCCCTCTGAATGTAGAGCTTCGAATCGGCCATGGACCATGTCGCGTATTATCGTAATATTGCTGAGCTCCGGGATGTGGAGGTGGTGAGTATTTTGCTAACCAACTTTCCTCATTGATTTACCATTCTTTGTCTTCCAATTGCTCCTGATTTATGATCTTGACTATGACTTGCAGCATACACATGACAAGGAGTCACGTTCTTTACTCAGCCGGCTTTCACAGGCGTGGTCCCAAGTAGATATGCGGACCTTCCAAAGCTCCTCGCGTCGACGAAAGAAATCGAAGGGCGCCAACAAGTACTAGGCCTAGTTTATACATTTTGAACATTTTAAACACTTTGAGATTATTTTTATTGGGATTTGAACAAATTATGGTGGATAATTGTGGCACTTTTTGGATGATTTTCTGCTTAGAAATGTTTAGTGCTCCTTTGATCGCATGCTATGTTTCCCTTGCATTATCTCTTATTGCTTGCAGGCTGGCTTTGACGACTGCTTGTAAAAGTGACCCTTGAGGTCGTATGCCTCAGTGTGGGTTTTTCCTACACAAAAGTTAAATGATTTCAATGTTAGGTGTACTATGAATTTTATGTTTATGAATGTCATCAAAGCAAAAAATAGGTGAACATGCAAACTGGCTAAGGGGTCCAGCCAACACACAAAAAATCCCCTCAAAAGCTCCAAAAATTACATGGACAAGGGCAAGATTGGTCTCGCGCATGTATTACATGCGCCAGGCCAATCCTGGGGGATTTACACCGGCGCATGTATTACATGCGCCAGGTATAGCCTGGCGGGCAGTGGGCCCTTTATATGTCCGAGGAATACTGTTTTCTCTCTCTTTTCTCTTTGACTTGGCTTTTTCAGCTAATTTTTCCTCTCCTTGCTTTCCCAAGGGTGGGTCCATCGACATATATTGAATTTTATAATTTTAAAAGATCTTTGTACGTCCATGGACCCGCTTTCCAACCCTCCCTTACATGAAGGGCTCGGAACCAATTTACTCCTTTCTTTGGGCTTGAGGCCCAATTTTCTAAAAAGTTGGCTTGGGAGCTTGAATGAGAGCGAGCTTGCACTATCTCGTCTTCCCTTCTTCTTGAGGTTCCTCCACGGTGGGACCTACTTCATGCAGCAACCTCGGTTTGGGATACAAATGCCCATGTGTTCTGTTTTGGGAAGCGGGAGCTAACTCCCACTCTTGAAGAGTCATCCAATTTGTCTGGCTTGAAACTCCACAGAGGCCTCGCAAGAGTCACACTAAAACCGGGTTATTCTAAGGCTGTTCACCTTACCCTAGGTTTGAAGAAATTTGAGTATGAGAAAAGTCTCATTAGGGGGCCCACAAGGTGTCTAATCAAATTCCTCAAAGAACTTTTCGGTGATGAAAGCCTTCAAAAATTGTTGATTAGGAATATCTTCAAAATGAAAGCCTTTACTCTTAGTCTCATCTCGAAAGTCCTTTTCTTCACTGGGAGAGAGCTTCTCTCTGGCTCTTTGCGACGTTTTGACTGAGTTAGTAGAGGGCCGATCAGTGATGCACCTGGTCCTTGCTGAATTATACTGATGCCTTGATGCATTCACTCTAGGCAAGGTGGAGAGCCTCAGGGGATGTCCTTTGCTGCTCCAGGTCTAGTTAGGTTAGCATCTCGCTATCTTGGGACCCGTGCCTCACTTTTACATCGCTCAAGGTGAAGCAGTTTGATGCTTTCTGGGCAGGTGTCACTTGATTCCACAGGGGGATTTGTCAGTTTTGAAGCTTTGGTTGACCGATGCAGAGCTGATATGGAGACTTCCTTGGTTGGATTGAACCTTCCCAGTAGTTCATTCCAGAGACCATGAGGGCATCACCCTCCTAGGATTGACTGGCAGCACCTTCTACTTCCCATTTTGGGTGTTACGTCAGTTTAGCTACTCTCAATCGGTGCCTTGCGAGGTGAAACCCTCTCTATGTGATTTGATCTTTTCTAAGGGGTCCTCTGAGGACATGGATCGGATTGCTGCTCTTTGGGAGATGCATCAGTCAACGCTGATGTGTGATATGGAGCAAGGAGATCAGTTCAGTCTTCCCCGAGTATGAGGCTTGGCAGCCTGATGCTGATCATCTGGATAAGACAGAGAGTATTGATATAGGAGGCCCCTAGCCAAAGAAGGAGACAACGCTTCGAGCTTGCATTGAGTTGCTAACCGATGAGAAGAGGGTCTTGCAAGAGCTTTTGGCACAAGAGAAAGTTAGGGCAGAGGTAGCAGAGACCAGAGCTGGCATAGCTGAGAGCGAGGTCCTTCGTTTGGAAGGATCCTTGAATGTTGCTCATGGGGCTACTGATGCTTCTCGGAAGAGGTACAAGAGCCTCCATGGCCGCTGGCTGACTGAGAGGAATGTCTGGGAGGACAATTTTTACACGAAAATTAGTGCCTTGAAGCGCGAGCTGGGCCGTTGATTCCCTCCTACACATATATCTTTTTTTGCACAAATTAGATTCACAGAAAAGGGGCATAAGAAACCCCCTTTTCCAATACACATTTTTTGGTATACATATTTTCTTTATATTTTTGTTTTCTCTGCTTTTGTAAAAAAAGAAAGAAAGAAAGCTAGACATCACACCGACTATTTTTTCGGATGTGGTGTAAGAGGTACAGTTGTAAATGGAAAAGGAAAATCTATTATATTTATAAAAACTTCTCTTTTTTGTTCTTTTTGATTGATGAGTCCCTTTTTGAAATGTGCACAGCCTGGGCATGGAAATGGAAATGGGAAATCATTATCTTTAACAAAAAGGGCTTCCCCGTCCAGGTGCACAAAGTGTGGGCATGAAAGTGGAAAAGGAAAATTATTATCTTTGACAAAAAGGGCTTTCCGCCCTGTCCTTTGTTCTTTTTTTTGTTTGGTTTGATGCCTCAATCATAGGGTGAGATCTCGGGTCCCCTTTTGAGCATGGTGGAACCCCTTTTAAGTGGTCGGATTTGGGTGAGTTTCAGCAGCTTTACCAAGACTGGAATGTCAATCCATTTGGATTGATTCAAACCTTTCTCCTTACCTTGGGTAAAGAGTTCAACGAAGCAGTTTCACAAAGATAATTCTGGTCGGGACCCGATTTGAACTAACATGAGTGGCCCAGTCGGAAAAAGGGTAACAGGGAGAGTAACCAAAAGGTCTCCTCAAACATCAATCGTATGAATAAGTTCAAACCTTTCTTTTTCAATTTTTTCTTTCTAATCCTTTCTTACTCACAAAACCCAAGGTGGGTTCGTCGTGCTCGTGATCACCATCTTTTTACCCGTGGCACCGTTTCGAGTTTTCACCATGGCTATGGGTTTAGCTCTCTTACCCCAAGCACCCTTTCGGGTTTTCACCTGGTCAGCACAAGCTCGCTGTTTTTACCTGTAGTGCCATTTCAATTTTTCACCACGTCCATCTTGCTTTGAGTTTGTATTTTTATTTTATTTTTTTCTTTTTATTTCTTTCATTCAAAAGCCAAGACATAGACGTCAATTCTGTCATAGCCAGCTAGATGGGGTTCTGGTGTCGTCTCACAACATGGCTCATGTTGACTTGACAAATACTATGACTGCTTGTGAACCTAAAAAGATGGCTTTCTTCTGGGTGTAGCTTGGCCATGGGTCAGGTTAGGATTTGAATGTATGCTGGGCTAAAAAGGTTTCCTTTATATGGTTTCAATTTTCCACAACATACTTTCCTCCTTGGGGGATTTTTACTGCACATGCCCCATGATTTTTCTTTTCATTTTATTTCAAGCAATCTCCTTTGACATTTTGTTTTTCTGATCTTTTTTTATTTTGATAATAATTATATTCTTCTTTTTTTTTGTATATGTATGCACTCTTTCTTTTTTCAGGGAAGGGGTTTTATTGAAAGAAAGGCCAAGGCTCAAAATGGGATAGCAAAGGATATCATCATTTTTAGGGATGCTTTTTGGCTACTATGCTTGGAATGATGGCCTCTTTTGGGTGGTTCTTAAGCAGTCACGTATCTGTTCACCAATACTTACTTTGCAGTGATAGACTAAGCGTAGAACTGTCGAACATATCCAGCATTAATGGGCTCAGGAAAATGATCTCCGTCTATGGTGGCGAGGCGGATGGCGTATCCCGACAGTACTTCCTTGATGGTGTACGGTCCCTCCCAATTAGGTTTAAACTTTCCTCTCGGATTGGCATGGAGGGATGGGAAGATCTTCTTCAGCACAGTGTCTCCTACCTTCAAATCTCAACCGCGGATAAATTTATTGTAAGCACGTGCGACTCGCCCTTGGTAAACGTGAGTATGACACAAGGCTAGAAATCTTTTCTCATCCAATAAGTTCAATTATTCAAAGTGGGATCTCTCTCTCTCTACTTCTGGTAGACCTAATTCAAGGAGGATTCAGAGCGAGGGTACCTCTACTTCTATAGGTAGGACGGCCTCAATTCCATACACAAGGGAGAAGGGTGTTGCCCCTGTAGCGGAACAGATCAACTTTCTATAAGCCCATAAAGAAAATGACAGCATTTCACTCCAATCTCGATAAGTGATGACCATCTTCTCAAGGATGCGAATGACTATTTTATTAGCAGCTTCTACGGCTCCATTAGTTTGACACCGATAAGGTGACCAGCGATGGTGCTTGATCTTGTATTGCTTGCAAAAGGCTCGAATGTGCTTATTCGCAAAGTTTGTGTCGTTGTCTGTGATGATATCTTTGGGTACTCTAAATCGGCGCACAATATTGTTTTTGATGAACTTCTCAATGTGACCGGCCATGATGTTCGCATATGACGCTGTCTCTACCCATTTGGTGAAGTACTCGATGGCGACGAGGATGAACCGATACCCGTTCGATGCTTTCGGGCTAATCATTCCAACGACTTCAAGGCCCCAGGTAGCAAATGACCAAGGAGTGGTCATGCAGTGTAAATCGATGGCAGGAGCATGTATCAGACTGGAGTGTTCCCGACACTTGTACCATTTCTGAACATGTTTGCACCAATCTGATTCAATGGTGGTTCAAAAGTATCCCTGTCACAGAATTTTCCTAGCGAGCATGTGAGCGCTGACATGGGCTCCGCATACTCCCTCGTGGATCTCCTTCATGATGTTGATTACTTTGCTCTAAGTAAGGCACCTGAGTAAAATATTATTGAAGGAACATTTGTAAAGGCAATCACTGCAGATGACATAGCCTGCCACTAAACGTTGAATAGTTTGTCGGTCCCTCTTGGACATACCCTCAAGGAAAGTTAGAGTCTCAAGGAAATTCTTGATATCTGAGAACCAAGGTGACTCATCATCAGGCTTTATAGGATCCTCAATCTGGAGGCAGAAGGTTGGCTCATTTCTCTGCTTGATCATGATCAGCTTCATCTCATCACCATACGAGATTTCTACCATTGACTCCAAAGTTGGTAGTGCGTCGACAAAGCGATTCCTTATCAGCGGGACATAAGATAATGTCACGTCCTCAAAACAAGCTATCAGATCCTTGAGGTGCTCATGGTAAGGAATTAGTTTCTCATCTTTTGTCTTCTAATCTCCATTCGTCTGGCATATGATCAATTGCAAATCACCGAATACTCGGAGGCGAGTTATGTTCAGATTGAGAGCCGCCTGCAGGCCTGCGGCATAAGCTTCGTACTCTGTCATGTTATTAGTGCAAGGAAAGTTGAGCTTGATAGAGACTGGTATGTGGGATCCTTTTGGCAAAATTAAAATGGCGCCAACTCCCTGACCTTCAACATTGGTTGTCCCGTCAAAGTGCATTACCCATGATTCCTCTGCTTCTTCAGCATCGCCTTCCATCATGAACAGGATGTCTTTATCAAGAAATTTAGTTCTCAAGGGTTCATAATCTGGCAAAGGATTGTCGACAAGATGATCAGTGAGTGCTTGCCCCTTGATCGATTTCTGAGTGACGTACATGATGTCAAACTCAGACAATAAAAGTTGCCATCGTGCAGTTCGCCCAGTAAGAGCCGGCTTTTCGAATAAATATTTCATTGGGTCCTTTCGGGCTAGGAGTAGAACAACTTGGGATAGCAAGTAATGGCGGAGCCTCTGAGTAGCCCATACAAGAGCCAGACATGCTTTCTCCATATGAGAATAGCATATCTCGTAATCAGCAAACTTCTTGCTCACATAGTAGATGGCTTGCTCTCTTCTTCCCGTCTCGTTATGCTGTCCTAAGACACATCCCATCGAGGCTTCCATCATGGAGAGATACATCAAGAGTGGTCTCCTTGGCTCAAGTAGTACCAAAATAGGTGGATTGAAGAGGTAGCTTTTGATTTTATCAAATGTTGCTTGGCAGTCGTCGTTTCATTCAACGGGTGAGTTCTTCCAAAGTAGCTTGAAGATCGGTGTGCAGATTGAAGTTAGCTATGTAATGAACCAACTAATATATTATATTCTACCCAAGAACCTTCTAACTTATTTCTCTATAGACGGTGGCGGCATTTCCATGACAGCTTTAACTTTGATTGGGTCGACCTCGATCCCTCTCCTGCTGACAATGAATCCTAATAATTTTTCGCACATAGCGCTAAATGTGCACTACTGTGGATTCAGACGTAACCTGTACTTTCTCAACCTCTCAAATAGCTTATGGAGGTTTATCAAGTGATCGCTTCGCTTTGGTGACTTGGCTATCATGTCATCGACATACACCTCAATTTCTTTGTGCATCATGTCGTGAAACAGTGCAGTCATAGCTCTTTAGTACGTTGCACTAGCATTCTTCAGCCCAAATGGCATGACTCAATACTAAAAGGTTCCCCACGGAGTGATAAATGTCGTCTTCTCTCGATCTGCCTCTGCCATCTTGATCTGGTTATATCTGGAGAATCCATCCATAAAAGAAAGCATCCTGTGCTTAGCAGTGTTATCTACCAAGATGTCGATGTGCGACAATGGGAAATCATATTTAGGGCTTGCCCTGTTTAAGTTTCTAAAATCAATACACATGTGAACTTTTTCGTCTTTCTTCGGAACAGGCACAATATTGGCAAGCCACTATGAGTACTTGGATACCATGAGACATCTCGCATCATACTGCTTACTAACCTCGTCCTTGACCTTCAACATCCACTCGGGTCAAAGACATCTCAGCTTCTGCTTGACCGGCTTCATATCAGGGTAAAGTGGCAACTCATGATCGACCAAATTGGTGTCTAGACCGAGTATGTCCTTGTACGTCCAAGCAAAAATGTCTTGGTATGACTAAAGGAAGTAGATCATGCTTTTTCTTTCTTCAGGAGATAGCGACATTCCGATCTTGGTAATTCAGAGAATTTTCTCAATCCCTAGATTGACGTCTTCAGTTTCTTCAACAATGGGAGTAGGGCCATGCTCAAAGTCGGTAAACTGGTCAAGGAGCTCATTGGGGAGCTCCTCAAAAGGGATTTCCTCATCCAGACTCGCAATTTCTATCTCTTCTTGAATTTCTATAGGAAAGGAATCGATTTTACGTGGGACGGGCATTTCGATTAAGGTATCTTTTTGTGGGATTTTATTCAGAATTTTAAAAGACAATATTTTTGGATTTTGTATCTTTCTATGTTTTTGGGATTTTTATTTTCTTCAGAGACAGACTGTTGGCAGCGCAAGTCTATGTATATACAAGGTATTGCCTGTCAAGGGCTTATCTCACATTTTATAGGTTATTTTTTTTTAGAAATGGGTGACAAAGCTTAGGCCACTCCTCGCCTCCAAAGTTTGGGGCATAGATGCCCAGTTGCGTACTTGAGAGGTTGCTCCTTTACCTATTTGAATGGATGAGGTTAGTTGATATAATTCTTCGGAGTCAGACTCCATCATGTTGATCCCAAGTTCGTCTGAGATGATGTCCTCAAATGTTAATATAGTTTTGTGGTGATTCACCATAGGGGGAGATTGTTCAGGTATGGAACATTGTTCCTCAAATTGGGATAACGCGGCCAGGTCTATCGCCAGGCTAGGAAGGGTGATGTGGGGATTGGTGGGGTGAACCGGTACTGTAGGCTTGTGTGGGGTTAATTGGGTTACCCCATTCCGACCGATCCTGGCACTTATGAATGAATCTCTGATGTGAGGCCTGGGACGGGGTTTTTCCTCTATGTGTATCCCCCTGGCTCTTACAGCTACCGTTACATGGGCTTTTTCCTTAGCCTCCCTAACCTCTTCTTCCGTGGGCTGGTAACCTAGCCTAAATCTAACTTTTTTGCCCCCCTTGGTTGTGACGGTCTCTCTTCTTCTTTACAATCAGGGTCCCGGCCCCTTTCCTCTTTGATAGCCTAACTTTTGGAGTATAGCCACTGCCACTGCCATTCCACCTCCGGTTTTTGGGATGATGCCCTCGATGGGCTCCGGGAGTATTATTGATACTTTGTACTCAAAACTGTGGAGGTTGACATCCTTAGCTATGTGCGGCTCATCCAGCACATTTGGCTTCTCAACGTTGTTGGTGGCTTTTTCCTTCTCACTGTGCCCTTCACCAATGATAGTGATAATCTTATGCCCAGACATAAAGTTAAGCTTTTGATGCAGCATCGACGGTATTGCTCCGACATGCAACCAGGGGCATCCTAACAACAGATTGAACGAAGATTTGATGTCCATTACTTGAAATAATATGGAGAAGGTCATTGGCCCAATCAATAGCTCAAGGTCAACCTCTCCCATTATCTCTCTCCTCGTATTGTCAAAACCCCGGGCACTGGTTCTCATGGGTCTCAGCATGCATGGATCTACCTCAATCTTAGTGGCGGTTCTCAGTGGGAATATATTTAGAGCAGTCCCATTTTTAATCAACACTAGAGGGATTATCATATTTCTGAATTCCATAGTAATATTAAGGGATTTGGAGTAACTACTTCCCTCATCTGGTAAATCGGCATCCGAAAATGAAATGGCATTTGGAGCCATAACTTGACCAATTATTTGTCCAACTTCGCTCAGGCCCACCTGAAGTGATACATGCGCATTCTTTAACGCCCCCATTATAGATTGAAAATAGATTGGGGACATCATTAATAGATCTCATACAGTGTTGTGAGCTGGCATCCTTCTCGATTGAGTCTCCAATATATATTCTCGACTCATTTTTTCAAAAGGATTAACGGCACTATCTTTCTTTCCCTCCGATTGGGCTTGTGCGGCTATCAGTGCTTTCGACTGTTTTGAAATCTTCTCGAATCTCATGACAAAGTCCACTAACCCTTCTATGATGCTGCCGGCATTGGCATTTGTCTACTCGTAACTTAGCGGGACCTGATGAGGATTATAGGTTGGTCCCAAAATTTGAAATGGTGTAGCTGTCGGTGTCTGATGCACTTGTACTGATGGCTCCAGAGGGGTGGGTAATACCTGATTCACTTTAGTGATGGATGGTTGGATGGCAAAATTGGTCCAGGTTGGGGTGTTGAGGTTTGAGGGTGGTTGCACCGAGGGTAATGGGGTAGGAGTGGGCCATTGATAGTTGATAGGTGATGGCGGGGGAAGAGAGACCTGATGGGCTATTGGGTAATTGATGGGGGTGGCAGTATATGGTTGATATGCATTTATGTGCAAGTAATTGATGGGTGTGGGTGATGGGAAATAAGCCCTAAGATCTAAGGGTTCAACTTGTGGTGCTGGGTTGGGGAAATAGTCCGATAAATTCAAGGGTTCAATCACCCTGATACTCCTTTCTTCACAATTTCTTTGTAACGGTGCCATATAACTCTCCCGATCTCTGATGTAATCCGATGAATCAAATTCAAACTTTTCCTCACACTCCTCTATCATCCCGATGGTGGGTCTGAGACCTGCTCCTCCGATAGGGTGTGAGGATAATGGCACCTGATGTATATTTACGTACTGCTTCACTTGAGAAGGTGCAGGTGGAATGATTTTTTTTACATCAATTAAATCTTGTGTCATGTACTTCAATGGGAAGCAGCGATCAGTCGGGTGACCCGGACCCTGATGAAAATTATAGTGAGTGTTAGGGTCATAATTCTTCAGGATTGGATTAGGAGGAGGTCGCGATTGGAGGGCGGTAACTAGCCCCTTTTCTATTAGCAAAGGTAAAAGTACACTTAATGATTGCCCTAGGGGTGTAAATACTCGATTGTAGTGGGCTCTCCTCTGCTCCGGAGTCATCTGCATTCCTTGTCCATTCCCTGTTCTCTAGATCTGCTCAGTTCTGACTAGTGCTGACTGGGCTGCCTGAAATTGGAACGAGGTGATATTATTATTGGGCCTGGTGTTGGCAATGTTCTGGACATCGACCCCTACTCTCTTCTCATTCCTTTGCTCTGAGAACCTTCTAACTCCATTGACTCCACTAGGTACATTTTTGCTCAGGCGACCTTCCCTTATAGTGTCTTCATAGCAACTTGCGTTCCTTACCAGATCAGCAAAGCTGGACTGCTGTTGGTACACTAGAAAGTCTGAGATCACTAGTAAACTATTTTTGAAAATTATTTCTATTTGCTCATCATCAGGTATCTTATTTCTAACCTGAGCTGTCAGTGCTCTCCAATGCCCCAAATAATCGCTAAAGGTTTCATTTGGATTCTACTTCAAACAGGCCATGTCTGACGTGCACGGTTCAATGTCTATATTATAGACATATTGTTCTTGGAACAAATGCGTCAAGTCCCTCCAGGTCTTTATCATAGATGTTTCCAAGGATGTGAACCACCTCAAGGCCGGACCAGTCAGACTTTTCTGAAAGACCTTTATTAATAGTCATTCGTCCCCCCATACTGGCACATGTCCCCACAATAAGACTTGAGGTGTGATATGGGATTGTCGGCGCCGTTATATTTATCAAAAGCCGGCATTTTAAATTTTGGAGCCAAGGGGACCTTAGCAAACAAACATAAATCTGAGAAGTTTGTCGCGTGGATTTCAGCACCACCCATCTTCAACAACTGCTTCTGAATTTTGTCTACCTGCTCTGATTCCTTAGACATGGGGGCCACTTTCTCAGCAGTCAGTTGGGCTTCACTCTAGGCTACTAGGGGGGGGATGTTATAGGAGGAGGGTTAAGGCTGGTCAATGCCCCAACATAAGCTATACTGTTCCCAATCTCGTCCTCTTCATACTGCTGGTCTACATAAGGTGCAGTGAGGCAGGATTCTCTTGCTGGTACTGCATGGACTAGATGGGAACGACCTAAATGGGAGTTGGGTGAGTCCATTGGAGGTGAGGGAAGGTTTATTAGGTGATGGGATGGGTGGAAATCAGATTTTGGGGTGGGGTCTAACGAGGCCATTAGGCATGGGGAAAGGTTTGGAACTGACTTTGGGATGTTGGGATATGGGTGAATTGGGGTTGATGTAAGGCATGGGTTTGAGCTGAGTATGAGGGTTGTAGGTGAGTGAAATTTTTGAGGAATTGTGAAGGGTATGGGTGTGAGGCTCCAAGGTTAGGGCCTTGTTGGGCTTGGGTTTGGGCCATGAAGCCTTGGGAGGGTTGGGCTATGAAGGTTTGGCCCATGGGTCCTTGAGAAGGTTGGGCCACAAAGCCTTGGTCATGATAGGTCTGGCCCAGTGGCCGTTGATGGGTCTGGGCCATGGGCCCTTGGTGGATCTGGGCCATGGGCCCTTGGGGTATGTAGGTAATGGGGGTTTAGGCCATTAGGCCTTGGGGTATGTGGGTAATGGGGGTTTGGATGGTATGGATGATGGGGGTCATGGGGGAATGAGGCATGGAGGCTTGATAGGGTTTCAGATGGATCCATGGATGTGTGGTATGGATGAGAGGGGGTGTGTTGGGAAGTTTTCCACCTATTGTATGTTTGCAACATCTCCTCCATCATGGCCATAGAAGGGGGATCGGATGGAGATGGGGTATTTAAGGGTTAGAGGGGTATGGATGGGGTATGGATAGGGTCTGGGCATGCCCCTGGTAAAATCAGGCATGGCCCTGGTAAAATTGGGCATGACCTGGGTGAGTGGTGCGATGTGAGGTGGGTTGTAGAAATGAGGTGGGGCATTGGTGGATGGATTAGGCATGTATGGGGCATAGATGTGGAGGATGAGAGGGGAAAGCTGGTCATGGCCCCGATAAAAATGGGCATCAACTGGGTAAATGGAGGGGTGTGTGGGGGATCGGATGCGGCATGGATAGATGCAGGTGGATTAAGTATGCGTCAGGCAGATGGAAAATAGAGTATATTGGTTAAAGTGGAGGATGGGGCCAGGTTTTGAATGGGTGTGGATGGAAGGTGAGATGGGTTGGAGATGGCCATGGATGAAGGCATGACTTGGAAAAATAATGGGAAATGGGGAGTTGGAATTTGGATATTTTGGGAAGTAGTGAAAGGGAAAATAGGGGCACCAAACGGGTTGGTGATGGTGAGGGTTGATTGAGTGAGGGGGACGGAAGTGAAAGCCTCTTTAGTATGGGAATGGGTTGGAGAATGTGGCAGGGATGAGTCGGGATGCCTCTGTGGTCAGAAGCTTCCTCCTCCCTTTGCGAGAAGGCGAAGGGTACGATGATGTTGTTGTGCTGGCACCAACAATTTTTTTGGGTTTTTTAATTTCAATCTCTTCTCTTTTTTTGAATTTTTACAAGTGAAAAGAATCAAGGATTTTGGGGCCTTTTGAATTCCCTTCTCAGGTGGCTCTTGTATCCTAAATAGATCCCACGACAAAAGCTCTGAAACGCTTCGGAAGAATCAAAAGGGAAACCCCTTGATCTATTGAAGGCATGAAAACCAATGCAAATAACCCGATCCCTCAAAACGAGTCAAAAATAAGTCACCTTTTCTTGACTGCCGAGGGCATATTGGGTGTCGGAGATTGTGGGGCCCAAATAGAGGTACTAAAGACACTAATTAGGGAGTCTGAGAGGTGAAGTAGGCCACAGATTTGGGCTGCTGCTATTTAAAACAAATATGGCGCAACCATTAGGTGCGCCAGAGCAAATTTGCCCAGGATAAAATTGGCGCAACTAATACATGCGCCAGTGTATTTCTGGGGAATTTTGCATTGGCACATGTAATAGTGGCTCCAGACAAAAAGAGGGCTCCAGATAGTTTGACAGCAGAACGTTCAGCCCGAAATGAGTCTCCAAACTAATTTTTTGTGGAAGCTATGCTTTCAGGGAGTGACTGTTTATATGATACGTCTCTTTCCTCACCGATCCTAAGGGTTACAAAGCCGATGCAGGTCCGCTAACACTTTTTCCCTGAGTTTTAAGCTTGGTAACGAGAAGGTTACCCACCTGATATACCTCAAGAGCAAACACTTTCTTATGTACTAGGTGGGCTAGGAATTTTTCGAATCATCACCACTAGGGGTTGCTGCTGTACTAAGACCCAGGAGTTTGTATGTGTGCGTAAATGTCCTAACTCGTAAAAATCTACCCCGTAAAAATCAATTTAAATCCCCTTTGTTGGTTCAGTTTTACTTTTCACTTTTAAGGAAGTTTTCTTAAGTTCAAAGACCGAAGGTGGGGATCTCATGCCTCCTCTATGGGCCGGCGTCCATTGTTTGCAATATGATTGCAAAATTTAAAGGCGCAAGTAGGCCTGCCAAACGGCTAAGGCGCTTAAAATGACGTAAAACTAAAGAAATTAAATAATAATGCACAAATAGACCCACCATTCGGCTAAGGTACTTAAAATGATGAAAATTAAGATGGTGCGCAAGTAGGTCCACCAATCGGCTAAGGCTCATAAATGACGTAAAAGTAGGGGCAAGTAAAATGACATAATCAAAGGGGTGAGTAAAAAAATTGTAAAAAAAATAGCAATAAATGGTTAGTAAATCAAAAATAAAAAGGCCAAATTCAAGGGAAAGTTCTATTAGCTATTCCCCAGCAGAGTCGCCATATGTGCAACCGTGGATTTTTGACGATCCATCGCGATGATGAGCTCGTGGTAAAAATTTTAGGGTCACCACCTAGAGCTTTTTGTGTCCCAGGAAACCTAGATCAATTTTATAAGCACCGAAGTGCCACAAATATTACTCTGAATCCAGTCTACGCCAAAGACTCTTGGGTAGGGATTTCGGTTATCGATTGGAAAAGTGTTAGGCACCCAATCAACCCGCTTAATGCGGTCTCTACTTATGACCAAAGCAAAAATTAAATAAAAAGAGCATATAGGCCTTCCTCTTGCCCAAAGGGCATTAAAATCCTTTTTGTTCCCCTCCGTTCCTACTAAAAATTCAATGGCGTAATGACACAAATGAGAGGATGAAGGAAGAACCGAGAAGATAGAAGAGAAGAGGAGAGAACCGGAGCTCTCGGGCCCTTGTTGCACCGCTATGGAGCCTTGCGTTGGCTTGCTTCGGCTTTTGATGGCTTGAATAGCTTGATGATTGATTCTAACTCCTAGGGTGGATAGCTAAAAGGTAGAGAGGGGAGGCTAGGGGGTAGCACACACCTAAACTAAAGCTTTTAGGTGAAAGGCTAAGGTGTTTAGAAGGTTTGAAGGTTCTGAAATTTGTGTGTAAAGAGTGCACTAGAGAGGAGAGAGAAGGGATTCCTTAATCTCTTTGCAAATTTTTTCAAGCCTTTGTAAAGGGATGACTGCCTCTCTATTTATAGGAAAAACAGAGGTTAGGAGGGTATTTAGAGGCTAACTTGGATTAGTAATTAGGTAATCTAGCCATATAAGGTTTTCTAGGGTTTTTAGAGCCTTGAAAAGTGTGAAGGGATGCTCTAATGGTGGATGATAGGGCGAGGCTTTAAACCACTTAAGGAGTTGCAAATAGATAGTGAATGAGTACAACATAACTAGCAAAATACACCCCAAAGGTCAAGATAGTCCACAAGTCAAACCCCAATCTCAATTTTTGAGAAAAAAATATAGGGTTACTATTCATAAGCCTGGCGCAACTAATAGGTGCGTCAGGCATATGTATAATAAAAAAGTGTTTCCATAGGGTCTGAAAGTTGCCTGCCCGTGGTGGGGCCCACCTTATAGCTGGCGCAGCTATTAGTTGCGCCAAGTCATTTCTGGGGAGAAATTGCTTGGCGCAAGTAATACCTGTGCCAAATTCTTAGGGGGTACTTAGCTAAATTACCTTTTTTCCCCTGAGCTTCGGAATGCGATATCTTCTCGTATACAGCTCCAATTGAGGTGATTCGTGACTCGTTGGAAAGCTGGAGACTTCTACTTTTCAATGGTATAAGATTTGATCATAGTAGAAGGCCACAACTAGTCCTAGTGTACCACTCTTCATCCATTGCTTAGGAAAGCTAGGTTTAGGTCCGGAATGGTTTCTAAGGGTCGGGATGGGTTTGTAAGAGTTCGAGAAGGTTCCTAAGGGATCTAGGGTGATTCTTAAGGGTTTGGAATGGCTCCTACAATTTTAAAAAGGTTCCTAAGGGTTCCATACATGCCATCAAAAGCTCGGAGATGTGCCTCTCTCGAAATATGTCTCGATCGGGCCTTGGGCCAAAATTGGGTGTCTATAGGCCTAAAATACTTAAGAAGCACAATGCACCAGGGGTATATGCATCCCCCTCTTACAATCAACTCCCTAATATTGTGGGTAGTTACGAGATTAAAGCCTCAACCATCCAACTACTACCAAGTTTTCATGGGCTGAGCAAGGAAGACCCCCACCAGCACATAGACCGATTTCTATCGTTGTGCACTACTTTTAATATTGCTGGGTTTCGAGAGGAAACCACCAAGCTTAGGCTTTTTATTTTTCACTAAAGGATAAGGCCCAAACATGGCTCTCCTTTCTCCCACCAAACAGTGTACAGTCGTGGAACGATCTTCAATGTCAATTTCTGGCTAAATTTTTCCCAATCGATAAAATGAGCCTGTTGAGGAAGAGCATCATCTCATTTGCTCAATCCCCAATTGAACAAATGCATGAGGCATGAGATAGATTTAGGGAGTTGTTGAGGCAGTGCTCGCACCACCAGATCCCTATGTGGCAGCTTGTACAAATCTTCTACCAAGGACTTGATGCCAGAGGAGAGCGATGATTGATGCATTGAGTGGTGGAACATACCTCACCAAAATCGTTGAGGAAGCATGAGATTTATTTGAGCTGATAAGTGAAAATTCTCTCCAGCAGGAGGCTTTGCCCAATTATGGCATTGAGTCACCTGCTAGAGCTGTTAGAGAACCCACGTCTTCTAGTAAATTGTACGAATTGAATGTATATAGTGACCTGGAGAGAAAGTGGATACATTATCAAAAAAGTTTGATGGAGTTTTGAGTGTGTTGCAGCCCATGTGGCTGCACAGGTTAGAGAGGTGTGCACCATATGCCACTCACCTTCACACTCCCATCTTCAATGTCCCTCTGCCGGTCTATCCCTTGAATTTTTTAATGAGCAAGCCAACGCTGTCCAATCATATGGACAACAGCCTACTGGGTACACTTGGAGGAACCACCCAAACCTGAGGTGGAGACAAGTTGATTCACCTCACACCCAGCAGCAGCAGGCCTTGCCCTACAATACTAACCAGTAGTCTTACCACGGTCATGCACAAATACAACAATTTTCTCATCAGCCCTCCCATCCAGGTCAGTTAGTAGTAGCACCCCCACACCCTAGAGCCCCCTCCTTTGAGGAGCAGGTATTGTCGTCCTTGCAAAACCTAAACTCCATGACACAAATTGTGGATTCCCACACACAGAGCATCAGGAAAATTGAGGACCAGCTTGGTCATATCTCAAATACTCTGATGAGAAGGGAAGATGGTCAGCTCTCGAGCCTAACAGTGAACAACCCAAGAGGGGCACACCTGATTGGTGGAGTTTCTTTAAGTCAGGAAGAAACTAGGTCAATCACTGCCTCGAGGAATGGGAAGGAGGTGGCTGCCTAGGACTGTGCAGATTCCAAGAGAGTGTGCATAAGGAAAGAAGCTGGATAAAATGGTGCTGTTGAACCCCAATTGAAAAAAAAGAAAAATTGAAAAACATAAAAATATAAAAAATATAAAAAAAAATATTAACAAAAAAAAAAAATTGTAAATGAAAATAAACAAAAAATTTTACCATGATCAGTTGCTGCTTTCTTGAGATGGTGGAAATTCCTCACCCAAACTGATGGACTTGGGGTGAGCAAGTTGATGAATTGGTTGAAGGATGAACTGAGGAGCCCCCCCCCCCAATGTGCTGAAAATATACCACCTTGGGCTGATCACTAGGGCTAGTGCACCGGTCCATTTGGACACCTGCCCTACTGAACTCCCTCGATCTAATTTTGACCATCCAACTGCTAGGAGCTGGAGCTGTTCCCTGCACCTCTCATGCAACTGAAAAATTGTGAGCGGGTGTTGAAATATTTTAGGGTGCTGATTATTATTGGTGAAGGAAAACTAAAATCAAAGTAAAACAGAAGATGAAAGAGATGAAAATAGCAACTCTAAAGTATACAGACTTGCAAGAATCCAGGGCTGTTGTAGCAAGTTTTAAAAGTAAGAGTTTGTCCCACAGGAAGTAGTAATCTAAACCACAAGGGTTGTATAGTAGACCTCCAGATCTGCTACAAATCTGGCAATTCTAACCTAGTTAAGAAAGCAGGGAAAGGAAGAGAGTTTTTTAGGTGTCGCACTAAACTAAATCTAAACTACAAAGTAGAATCAAAAGATAGATCTGAGAAAGAATGAATGTGAATGGTAAAATAAAATATAAAATGGTGAGAAATAGAAAGCTAGGGATTGGTTCTTATTACAAATAAAACAGATCAAGATTTGTGGATTTGCAGTTGTCCTTCACTTGGCTATAAGCACAAGTGCAAGGTAGAAGAATCCAATTTCAATTAAAGGTTTGAACTGATCTTAAGGCTATGATCTGTACACTTCAATGGTCACAGATCATCCAAGGGTTTTCATCCAATCCAAAAGCTTCAATTAAAATAAGAAAATCACTACAGATGCTATGGATGCAAGGCTACAAGCTCAGGCATCCACAGGAGCATTAAATCTAGGGAAATCTAATGGAAATCAAAAGATCTAAAGGTTAAATGAATGGGCATTCCCAAATGCATAAATCCGATGGAGAATCTAATGGAACCAAAAGATCTATAGATTTAAATGAACTTTAAAACCAACAATTTATTGATTCAAAATACCTTACAATAGATTGTTCTCAGAACTGCAGTCTCTACAAGATCTCATATCTCTTCACTGAATTTACAATTACAATTCAGATCTCAACTGCTACGTAGATCTAATCCAACAAGCTGGATTAGGGAGAGAAGGGGGAAAAGAAAAGAGAAAAGAGAAACCTAAAACTAGATCTAAATTAGTCAAGGAAAACTCAGAGAATTTCCTAATTTCCTTGCTGAAGAATTACAGAAAATAGATGGGTATTTATACATATGCATTGATCCTAGTGCCTTGGGTTTCAGCCAATCAGAGAAGAGAATTTCATTTTAGTTTATGCTAATCCATGTGATTAGCATTCTGGCCTATCAAAGAGAAGGAAGAGTATCCAGTCGGTTATGCACAGCTGAAATGGTTTGCTTCCGGCCAAGAATTGCTCCATTTAGTCTGAAAAATATTTTACCTGTGGACAGCTATCCCATGTGCATATTGGAGTTCCCAAATCTGCCCCTGCCGACCACTAGTAATGGCTGAAAATAGCCAGAATCCGAGCCTCGAGAGGTTTGGTTGCTGGATTCGAGAGGTTCAAATGCAAACAGCAGCTTCAGGTATCCATTCGAGGGGATAGTTGAAGAACGCGACAGGTTTGCATGCTGGAATTTATACCACTCGAGAGTATGAAATTGTGGTGTAGCAACAATTCGTGAGGTTGCTTAAGCAACTACTGGAAGCTCGAGAGGTTGGATTGTAGGTCCAGCTATCCATTCAAGAGGATGGAGCTTTGCAGCTGAAGGGGGTCGACATGTTGCTGGCTGTTGCATCTACTCGAGAGGTTGCTGAAGGCCTGATGTAAATTCGAGAGGATGAAGGCTCCAAGTCGACAGGTTCTGAAGCCTGTTCCTACCATTTGATAGGTTGGCTAAATAGAGTGAAGAACCATTCGTGAGGTTGATTTTTGGGAGCTGAACTGCTTCAGCAGTTGGCTGAATTGGTAGAGCTCGACAGGTTGAAGGCTACAACATTGTAGCATTCGACAGGTTGGGATTTAAGTGCAGCAGAACTCGACAGGTGTTGAAGCACTCTCAACAGGTTGGCTTCAAGACCAGCACTACTCAAATTCTATACAACTCAGCTTCAACACTCGATAGGTGTACACTTTTGCTTTATCATCCATTCGACAGGTGCATTCTTCATCTTTATTAGCTTCATATCTGCTCAAATGCTCTCTTGCTACTTCAGGTAAGTGGTTGACAGGTACACAGCTCAGGTTTATTGCAGTTGCTCTTGTGTGCAACTGCATGTTAGGCTACTTGAATCAATGCATGCTTTCATGGGTGCAGCTGTTGTTGATGGTGAACCATATTGCTGAAGTGCAGCTACTGAAATGTGTTCATCCATTCTGCAGAAACCCGCACTGCTGCAACTTTTATGCTTAGGGTGCACACAGCTTTAAAATGATGTTGTGCAACTTACTTTCTGTAGTGTGTAGCTGAATGGGCAAGCTAATGTGCATTTGTTGCAGCTCTTCAAGATGGTTAGCAACTCTAATGTGCACTGCTCTGGTTTATTTAAAGCATCTAAACTTGCTTGAGTGAGCAACTAAGGAATGTGCTTAACCACATGACTGCTTGAGATGCAACTGCAAAGCTCCTCTTCAGCTCAAGTGTTTGAATGTGTTGCTCCTGAAGATTTTATCTTGAATGGTTTTGACTCCAATAGCAGCAACTCTCCTTCAAGTGTGAACCCCACTCCTCTCAGTTTTAAAGAATGGTTCTAATCTCATCTTATTAGCACTTATTTCATGGATGGTTGGATATTATTGCTTATCTATAAAACAAACTAAAAAGCAGTTATTAATTACTCTAAGTCTTAGCAAAAGCCAGGTTTAAGAGTTAGAAAGTGGTAAAAACCAGTGACTAACACACCCCCAAACCTAATCTTTGCTAGTCCTCGAGCAAAGTGAAATTTAAACAATTAACCTACAAAACTAAATGCCACTTTTGTAGGGTACACGGGTGCATTTAGCACATGACCCAAGCCTTTTAAACCCCTAGGTGATCCCTAGTGGAAGAGTACAGTTTCCTGAGGGGTTTCAGTTAAGGTGCCCACAAACTTCTCTAATAAAATAGTTAATATCAGTGCAACATGTCAAAACAGAGTTCACACAAATAAAATTCATTCCACACCTTACTCATTCAATTTTTTTAGAGGATTCTCAACAGTAACACAGCAGTTTAATACTGAAATCAGGTTGAAATTCCTGCATAATCAATCAGCTCATATCAAGTGTGTGTGTGTGGAAATTAGTGGAAAGCTCATCATTAATTTGAGAATTATGTTTTGAAAATGCCCTCAACAAACTTAATTTCAGACCCAAGTCTCACCAGGGCTGTCACTCAAAAATAAAAATGAAAGGTGTATTATTTCACACAGCTAAAGAGCAGTTACAGCCCTCAAATAGGATTGCAAGCATGAGCATAGGAAGTGCTACTAAGTTATGAAATCTTCTAGCACTTTTCACCATAGATTACACAGCTCCTCATCTCCACATGACAGCTCAATCCATTTCAGATCAGTAAGCTCTTTTTATTGGGTTGTAATGTGGCTTATGGGTGAGATTTATAAAGAATAAAAGGGATAAAGGATTCAAAATTTGAGAAATTAGCAAGGTAAGGAGGTGGTATACACACCTTCTTCATTGCAGCACAACTCCATCTTTCTTGATATTTTTCATATTTGAAGTGGTCATCTTCTCATCTTCTTTTTCAAAATTTCCAATGAAGTGACTTCTCTTTCTTTTTCTCTCTTTCATTTTCTTTTTCTGTTTTTTTTTCTTTTTTGTATGATTTTCTTTTGTATTTTTCTAATTTTTTTTTATGGGCTGGACTGCAACAACTCTTCACCACTAACACACAACTGTCATCAAATGTCCTTTCTTCTTCTTCCACCAAATATCAAACCAGCTCTACCTTCTTCAACTCCTTTACCTTTACCTTCTGAAATCTCAGGATGAGGGTCAGGCTACATCAGGTCACTGAGGTTTTGGGTTCAATTTCTCTAGTTTTTATCAAAAAAAGCATGAATTTTTAAAGGCTCAAATGGTGTGTATCAAGGGCAGTTCAAAAGGTAAGGATTTTTAGCTCAAACTGTCCAAAAGAAGGCATTACATCATCTCTTCCATGTCATGAGTTCTGTCAATTTGTTTCAACTTGGAGTGAATAACTTCTAGTGAAAAAGAATAGGTTCAATCAGTCCTTAAAGCAGAAAAATTGCCAAAACACTCTTCAAAGACTTTTTTTTATAGGCCCAAATCTCACTAGGTATGGTATTTCATCAAATTCTTGGGGTATATCTTCACAATTTTCTCTCTTTTCTGGTTCACTAAGCACCAATCAATGAAAAATTTCTTTACATTTACTTCATGAAAGAGTTAGAGTTACAACAAATTTCAGTTTTAAAAAGTTTTTAATTTCCTCTTTTTTCAAAAATCAGGTGGGAATTTTTTTCATTTGAAAATTTTTATCCAACACTGCTGCACTAGCATTAACTATTTCATTGGCACACTCTGCCATACCCCCAAACCTAAGATTAACATTATCCTCAATGTTTGCACAGTGAGTAGATAGGGGCAGCAAGGTTTGCAATCAATAAAAAATGAACTATAGGCAAAGAAGAAAAAAATAAAAGCACAAAACTGAATATATTGAAAGAAAAATAGAAAGAATGCTTTACAAATGGAAGGAAATTCTTGCAAAAATAAAAAATCAGATACAAAATCAGCAAAATAAAGTCAAAAAATGAATACAAACATACAAAATTGAAGAAAAATAGTAAACAAAAAAATAGTACACACATATATCCTAAGAAAGAAAATAGAAAAAATCAGCAAACAAACAACATTTAAACTAAAAAAAATAGCAGTTATACTCAAAACAGCAGTAAACAAAACTCCTAAAATAGAAAAATCCTAAGACACAATTTCGTACACTAGTTTGAGAAATGAGTCTGAGACTGAGTATAGACCTGCAAAAACTTGTTGAATATGAATCTACATGAATGGAAAAAAATTATCACCATGAATGCACACATTTAAAAGAAAGATTTATATGGACAGTATGAACAATACACAGCTGAGATCAACTAACAAATGGAAAGCTTTTAAAGTGAATGAATTCAGAGGCTCCGTAGAAATTTCAAAACAGAATATGAGCCTCTGCTTGTGATTCTTCCCAAAAATTAAGATCCATGATCTCAGCAGTCCCAGATGGGGGTACATGAATGGCCGCAAAAGAAAGCACAACCCATCTGGATTGGAAAAAAAAAATTATGTTAAATTTATTTTTTTCTTCATTTGCATTTGTTTTTTTATCGCCGGGGCTCAACAACAGCCCTTATTTAAACTCTATTGCTGAAAAATACAAACAATATTGCTGAAAAACAAGTCTGGATTTATTTTTTTTTCTTTTTTTTTTTTATGTTTATATTTTCTTTTAATTTTTTATTTGCTTTTATTGTTTTACACAAAAACAACAGCATGCTTAAATCTAAAACTGTAGTAAGGAACCTTGTTGTCTTGTCCTTCTACACATCTTTTTGGTTCAAAAACAACCTTGCTATCTTCCATCTTCTTTGGAAGACTATTCACCCATCATGTGCACTCCCTTAGGATTATTTATTGGTTGGCTGGGGAGTCTACCCCCTTCCCTTTTTGTCAGAGCATTGGAGAGATAACCAAGCTGGTCCTCAATCTTTTTTATACTTTGGCTGTGGGAATGCATAGTCTATGCTAAGGAGGTGAGATTCTGTAATGAGGACAGAACCTGCTCCTTAAATGAGGGAGTTCTAGATTGGGCTGCTTGTACAGACATATGATTTGGTTGGGCCATTGGCTGTTGGGACTGGTGATTTGGGAAAAAAATTTGTTGGTACTGTTGGGGTCTATGGGGCATTGGTTGCTGCTGCTGTGGTTGAGAATGATTATCTTCGTTTCACCTCAGATTTGGGTGGTTCCTCTACGGATACCCAGCAGGTTGCTGCTGTTGCTGCCCTTAGGACTGAGCTGCATTGGCATGCTCCATGACCAAAGCAAGAAAAAGACTAGTAGAGGAGTAGTCCTGAATGGAGTGTGTGGGAGACTGACATATCAGACATGCCTCCTGCACTTGTGCAGCAATTAGGGGCTGCAACACACACTATCTACCTTCCTCTTCAAGTCAGTACACACATTTAATTCAAACAATTTTTCTTTAGAAGTGGGGTCTCTTGTAACTCCAGCAGATGGTTCAATATGAGATCTAGACAGAGCCTCCTGCTGAGTTGAATTTTCACTAATTACATCAAACAACTCCTCAGCTTCCTCATCAGTTTTGTTAAGGTAAGTGCCACCACATGATGCATCCACCATGCATCTGCTTTTAGAATCAATACCCTGATAGAAGCTTTGAACAAGCTGCCATCTAGGTATCTGATGGTGTGGGCATTGCCTCAACAGCTCCTTAAATCTCTCCCATGTCTCATGAAAATTTTCAGTTTGGAGCTGAGCAAAGGAAATGATACTTTTCCTCAGCTGACTTGTCTTGTTCATAGGGAAAAATTTAGCCAAAAATTGGGTTTGCAAATCATTCCAAGGTTGTATGCTATTTGTTGGGAGCATAGAGAGCGTTGATCTAGCTTTATCCTTTAATGAAAAAGGAAATAACCTCAATTTAGTTGCTTCCTCTCCCAAGCTAGCAATATTGAATGTAGTGCATAGGGCAAGAAACTCATCTATGTGTTTATATGGGTCTTCCTTTCTAAGCCCATAAAAAGATGGCAGCATTTGAATGGTTGAGGATTTGATTTCATAGTTGCCTTGAATAGTAGGGAATTGAATGCAATAGAGGAAAGAGTATGCCCCTGGTGCATAGTATTCCTTCAAGGTCTTTTGTTGCTCACCCATTACAAATGGCTCACAATTAACCTCAGGTGTGTGGGGGATGTTGAGGTCTAAGAAGCCTCTCAACTTCAAGATCTAAAGGAACAATCTCGAGGTTGAGGGATCTTCTACCAACCATACACACATAGCAGAACAAATTTCAGCAAACACAAAAACAAAAGAACAAAATTACAGCAAACTAAAAACAAAAACAAACAAAAATATAACAGAACTGTAGAAATTAAAGAATAACAGTGAAATTGGAAACAAAGGAAAAGGAAACGTAAACTCAGGCAGATTTGCTCCAGCTGCAATCCATTTGCTCCTCATTTGGCTAATGCTCCAAATCTATAAATATTCAAATACTGCAGCAGTAATTTATCAAATAGCTAGAAGGAAATGAAGAGAAAAGTTCAGAAAAAAAAAAAAAAAAACTCAAAAATACTGCAGCAGTAGAACATATTTAATATACCTATACTGCAGCAGTCATTTATTCAAACAATTGGAATGCAATAAACAGATCGAAAACAAAACAACAATAAAAACTCAGAAAAAATAGCAAGAAGAAATCAGATCTAACTAAAAGAAATTAGATCAACAAAAATTGAAAACTCAGATCAAGTAACTAGATCAAAACTCCTCGGCAACGGTGCCAAAAACTTGTTGAAATATTTTAGGGTGCTGATTATTATTGGTGAAGGAAAAATAAAATCAAAGTAAAACAGAAGATGAAAGAGATGAAAATAACAACTCTAAAGTATACAGACCTACAAGAATCCAGGGCTGTTATAGCAAGTTTTAAAAGTAAGAGTTTGTCTCCCAGGGAGTAGTGATCTAAACCATAAGGGTTGTATAGTAAATCTCCAGATCGGCTACAGATCTAACAATTCTAACCTAGTTAAGAAAATACGGAAAGGAAGAGAGTTTTTCGGGTGTCACACTAAACTAAATCTAAACTACAAAATAAAATTAAAAAATAGATCTGAGAAAGAATGAATGTGAATAGTAAAATAAAATATAAAATGGTGAGAAATAAACAGCTAGGGACTGGTTCTTATTGCAAAACTGATCAAGATTTGTAGATTTGCAGTAGTCCTTCACTTGGCTACAAGCACAAGTGCAAGGTGGAAGAATCCAATTTCAACTAAAGGTTTTAACTGATCTTAAGTCTATGATCTGTCCACTTCAATGGTCACAGATCATCCTAGGGATTTCATCCAATCTAAAAGCTTCAATTAGAACAAGAAAATCACTATAGATGTTGTGGATGCAAGGCTACAAGCTTAGGCATCCACAGGAGCATTAAATCTAGGAAAATCTGAGAGAAATCAAAAGATCTAAGGTTAAATGAATGGGCATTCCCAAATACATAAATCCGATGGAGAATCTAATGGAACCAAAAGATCTATAGATTTAAATGAACTTTAAAACCAACAATTTATTGATTCAAAACAACTTACAATAGATTATTCTCATATCTGCAGTCTCTACAAGATCTCAGATCTCTTCACTGAATTTATTATTACAAATCAGATCTCAGCTGCTACGTAGATCTAATCCAATATGCTGGATTAGGGAGAGAAGGGGAAAAAGAAAAGAGAAAAGAGAAACCTAAAACTATATCTAAATGAGTCAAGGAAAACTCAGAGAATTTCCTAGTTTCCTTACTAAAGAATTACAGAAAACAGATGGGTATTTATACATATGCATTGATCCTAGTGACTTGGGTTTAAGCCAATCAAACAAGAGAATTTCATTTCAGTTTATGCTAATCCATGTTATTAGCATTCTGGTCAATCAGAGAGAAGAAAGAGTATCCATTCGGTTATGCACAACTCAAATGGTTTGCTTCACGCAAAAAATTGCTCCATTTAGTAGAAAAAATAGTTTACATGTGGACAACTGTCCCATGTGCATATTGGAGTTCCCAAATCTGCCCCTGCCGGCCACTAGTAATGGCTGGAAACAACTAGAACCTGAGCCTCGAGAGGGTTGGTTGCTGGATTCGAGAGGTTCAAATGCAAACAGCAGCTCCAGGGATCCATTCGAGGGGTTAGTTGAAGAACTCGACAGGTCTGCATGCTGGAATTTATACCACTCGAGAGGATGAAATTGTGGTGTAGCAACAATTCGTGAGGTTGCTGAAGCAACTATTGGAATCTCGAGAGGTTGGATTGTAGGACTAGCTATCCATTTGAGAGGTTGGAGCTTTGCAGCTGAAGGGGGTCGACAGGTTGCTGGCTGCGGCATCTACTCGAGAGGTTGCTGAAGACTTGATGTAAATTTGAGAGGATGAAGGCTCCAAGTCGACAGGTTCTGAAGAACCTTTCGAGAGGTTGATTTTTGGGAGCTGAACTACTTGAGCAGTTGGCTGAAATGGTCGAGCTCGACAGGTTGAAGGTTACAGCTTTGTAGCATTCGACAGTTTGGGATTTAAGTTCAATCGAACTCGACAGGTTTGCTTCAAGACCAGCAATGCTCGAATTCTATGCAACTCAACTTCAACACTTGATATGTGCACACTTCTGCTTTATCATCCATTCGACGGGTGCATTCTTTAGCTTTATTAGCTTTAGATCTGCTCGAAAGCTCTCTTGCTACTTCCGGTAAGTGGTTGAAAGGTATGCAGCTCAAATTTATTACAGTTGCTCTTGTGTGCAACTACATGTTAGGCTACTTGAATCAATGCATGCTTTCGTGGGTGCAGTTGTTGTTGATGGTGACCCATATTGCTGAAGTGCAGCTGCTGAAATGTGTTCATCCATTTTTCTGAAACCCACACTGCTGCAACTTTTGTGGTTAGTGTGCACACAGCTTTAAAATGATGCTGTGCAGCTTACTTTCAGTAGTGTGCAGCTGAATGGGCAAGCTAATGTGCATTAGTTGCAGCTCTTGAAGATGGTCAGCAGCTCTAATGTACACTGCTTTGGTGTATCTGAAGCCTCTAAACTTACTTGAGTGAGCAACTAAAGAATGTGCTGAACCACATGACTGCTTGAGATGCAATTGCTGAAGCTCCTCTTCTGCTCAAGTGTTTGAATGTGTTGTTGCTGAAGATTTTATCTTAAATGGTTTTGACTCCAACAGCAAGACTTCTCCTTCAAGTGTGAACCCCACTCCTCTCAGCTTTAAAGAATGGTTCTAATCTCATCTTATTGGCACTTATTTCATGGATGGCTGCATATTATTGCTTATCTACAGAACAAACTAAAAAGAAGTTATTAATTACTCCAAGTCTTAGCAAAAGCTAGGTTTAAGAGTTAGAAAGTGACAGAAACCAGTGACTAACACACCCCCAAACCTAATCTTTGCTAGTCCTCGAGCAAAGTGAAATTTAAACAATTAACCTACAAAACTAAATGCCACTTTCGTAGGAAACACGGGTGCATTTAGCACATGCACCAAGCCTTTTAAACCCCTAGATGATCCCTAGTGGAGGAGTGGAGTCTCCTGAGGGTTTTCAGTGAAGGTGCCCACAAACTTCAATAAAATAGTTAATATCAGTGCAATATGTCAAAACAGAGTTCACACAAATAAAATTCATTCCACACCTTACTCATTCAATTTTTTTAGAGGATTCTCAGCAGTAACACAACAGTTTAATACTGGAATCAGGTTGAAATTCCTGCAGAATCAATCAGCTCAAATCAAGAGTGTTGTGTGTGGAAATTAGTGCAACGCTCACTATTAATTTGAGAATTATGTTTTGATAATGCCCTCAACAAACTTGATTTCCAACCCAAGTCTCACCAGGGCTGTTACTCAAAAATAAAAATGAAAGGTGTATTATTTCACATAGCTAAAGAGCAGTTACAGCCCTCAAATAGGAATGCAAGCATGAGCATAGGAAGTGCTACTAAGTTATGAAATCTTCTAGCTCTTTTCACCATAGATTACACAGCTCCTCCTCTCCACATGATAGCGCAATCCATTTCAGATCAGTAAGGTCTTTTTATTGGGTTTTAATGCGACTTATGGATGAGGTTTATAAAGAACAAAAGGGAATAAAGGATTCAAAATTTGAGAAATCAGCAAGGTAAGGAGGTGGTATACACACCTTCTTTATTTCAGCACAACCCCATCTTTCTTGATATTTTTGAGATTTGAAGTGGGCATCTTCTCATTTTCTTTTTTAAAATTTTCAATGAAGTGACTCCTCTTTCTTTTTCTCTCTTTTATTTTGTGTTTTTATTTATTTTTTCCTTTTTGTATGCTTTTCTTTTGTATTTTCTCTTTTTTTTTTATGGGCTGGACGGCCACAACTCTACACCACTAACACACAACTGTCATTAAATGTCCTTTCTTATTCTTCCACCAAATATCAAACCAACTCTACCTTCTTCAACTCCTTTACCTTTACCTTCTGAAATCTCAGGATGAGGGTCAGGCTGCATAAGGTCACTGAGGTTTTGGGTTCAATTTCTCTAATTTTTATCAAAGAAAGCTTGGATTTTTAAAGGCTCAAATGGTGTGTATCAAGGGTAGTTCAAAGGGTAAGGATTTTTAGCTCAAACTGTCCAAAAGAAGGCCTTACATCATCTCTTCCATGTCATGAGTTCTGTCAATTTGTTTCCACTTGGAATGAATAACTTCTAGTAAAAAAGAATAGGTTCAATCAGTCCTTGGAGCAGAAAAATTGCCAAAGCACTCTTCAAAGAAAATTTTTTACAGGCCCAAATCTCACTGGGTATGGTCTTTCATCAAATTCATGGGCTATATCTTCACAATTTTCTCTCTTTTCTGGTTCACTAAGCACCAATCAATGAAAATTTTCTGGACATTTACTTCATGAAAGTGTTAGAGTTACAATAAATTTAAGTTTTAAAAAGTTTTAAATTTCCTCTTTTTTCAAAAATCAGGTGGGAATTTTTTTCATTTGAAAAAATTTATCCAACACTGTTGCACTAGCATTAACTATTTCATTGGCACACCCTACCATACCCCCAAACCTGAGATGAACACTGTCCACAATGTTTGCACAATGAGTAGCTAGGGGCAGTAGGGTTTGCAATCAATAAAGAATGAACTATAGGCAAAGAAGAAAAAATAAAAGCACAAAACTAAATATATTGACAGAAAAATAGAAAGAATGCTTTCCAAATGGAAAGAAATTCTTGTAAAAAAAAAAATCAGATACAAAAACAGCAAAACAAAGTCAAAAACTGAATACAAACATACAAAATTGAGGAAAAACAGTAATCAAAAAAATAGTACACACATATATCCTAAGAAAGAAAATAGAAAAAATAAGCAAACAAACAGCATTTAAACTAAAAAAAACAACAATTATACTAAAAATAGCACTAAACAAAACTCCTAAAATAGAAAAATCCTAAGACACAATTTCCTACACTGGTTTGAGAAATGAGTCTGAGACTGAGTATGGACCTGCAAAAACTTGTTGAATATGAATCTACATGAATGAAAAAAAAATATATGCATGAATGCACATATTTAAAAGCAAGATTCATATGGACAATATGAATAGTACATAGTTGAGATCAACTAACAGATAGAATGTTTTTAAAAGTGAATAAATTTAGAGGCTCCATAGAAATTTCAAAATAGAATATGGGCCTTTGCTTATGATTCTTCCCAAAATTTAAGATCCATGCTCTCAACAGTCCCAGATGGGGGTACATGAATGACAGCAAAAGTAAGCACAACCCATCTGGATTGGAAAAAAGAAAATTATGTTAAATTTTTTTTTTTTTATTTGCATTTATTTTTTATCTGTTGGGACTCAACAACATCCCTTATTTAAACTCTACTACTGAAAAATAAAAACAATATTGCTAAAAAATAAGTCTGAATTTTTTTTATTTTTTTTCTGTTTATATTTTCTTTTAAATTTTTATTTGTTTTTATTGTTTTATATAAAAACAACAGCATGCTTAAATCTGAAACGACAGTAAGGAACCTTGTTGCCTTGTCCTTCTGCACCTCTATTTGGTTCAAAAATAACCTTACTATCTGCCATCTTCTTTGCAAGACGATTCACCCATCATGTGCAGTCCCTTAGGATTATTTATTGGTTGGTTGGGGAGTCTACTCTCTTCCCTTTTTATCAGAGCATTAGAGAGATGACCAAGCTGGTCCTCAATCTTTTTGATACTCTGGCTGTGGGAATGTATAGTCTATGCTAAGGAGCTGAGATTCTGTAATGAGGACAGAACCTGCTCCTCAAATGAGGGAGTTCTAGATTGGGGTGCTTGTACAGACATATGATTTGGTTGGGCCATTGGCTATTGGGACTGATGATTTGGGAATTGTCGATACTGCTGGGGTGTATGGGGCATTGGTTGCTGCTATTGTGGTTGAGAATGATTATCTTAGTTCCACCTCAGATTGGGATGGTTCCTCCACGAAGACCCAGCAAGTTGCTGCTATTGCTGCCCATAGGACTGAGCTACATTGGCATGCTCCATGACCAAAGCAGGAAAAAGATCAGTAAAGGAGTAGTCCTGAATGGAGTGTGTGGGAGACTAGCATATCAGACATGTCTCTTGCACTTGTGCATCAATTGGGGGCTGCAACACACTCACTAATTTATTAAACCGAGGTGCCAAACTGTCTACCTTCCTCTTCAGGTCCGTACACACATTTAATTCAAACAATTTTTCTTTGGAAGTGGGGTCTCTTGTAACTTCAGCAGCTCGCTCAATATTAGATCTAGATAGAGCCTCCTGCTGAGTTGAATTTTCACTAATTACATCAAACAACTCCTAAGCTTCCTCATTAGTTTTGTTAAGGTAAGTGCCACCACATGATGCATGCACCATGCATCTACTTTTAGAATCAATACCCTAATAGAAGCTTTGAACAAGCTGCCATCTAGGTATCTGATGGTGTTGGCATTGCCTCAACAGCTCCTTAAATCTCTCCCATGCCTCATGAAAATTTTCAGTTTGTGAGATGAGCAAAGGAAATGATACTTTTTCTCAGCTGACTTGTCTTGTTCATAGGGAAAAATTTAGCCAAAAATTAGGTTTGCAAATCATTCCAAGATTGTATGCTATTTTCTGGGAGCATAGAGAGCCAAGATCTAGCTTTATCCTTTAATGAAAAAGGAAATAGCCTCAATTTAGTTACTTTCTCTCCCAAGCCAGCAATATTGAATGTAGTGCATAGGGTAAGAAACTCATCTACGTGTTTATATGGGTCTTCCTTACTAAGGCCATGAAAAGATGGCATCATTTGAATGGTTGAGGATTTGATTTTATAATTGCCTTGAACAGCAGGGAATTGAATGCAAAAAGGGGAAGAGTATGCCCCTGGTGCATAGTATTCCATCAAGGTCTTTTGTTGCTCACCCATTACAAATGGCTCACAATTAACCTCAGGTATGTGTGGGGGATGCTGAGGTCTAAGAAGCCTCTCAACTTTATGATCTAAAGGAACAATCTCGGGGTTGAGGGATCTTCTACCAAGCATACACACATAGCATAACAGATTTCAACAAACAAAAGAACAAAAGAACAAAATTACAGCAAACTAAAAACAAAAACAAACAAAAACACGGCAGAATTGCAAAAATTAAAGAATAATAATGAAATTAGAAATAAAGGAAAAGGAAATGCAAACTCAGGCAGATTTGCTCCAGCTGCAATCCATTTGCTCCTCTGTTGGCTACTGCTCCAGATCTGTAAAAATTCAAATACTGCTGTAGTAATTTATCAAATAGCTAGAAGGCAATAAAGATAAAAATTTAGAAAAAGAAAGAAAACTCAAAAATACTGCAGCAGTAGAACATATTTAATATACCTATACTACAGCAGTCATTTATTCAAATAATTGGAATGCAATATATAGATCGAAAACAAAACAATAATAAAAACTCAGAAAAGATAGTAAGAAGAAATCAAATATAACTCAAAAACTAAAAATAATTAGATCTATAAAAAAAAGAAAAACTCAGATTTAATAACTAGATCAAAACTCCCCATCAACGACGCCAAAAACTTGTTAAAATATTTTAGGGTGCTGATCATTATTGGTGAAGGAAAAATAAAATCAAAGTAAAACAGAAGATGAAAGAGATGAAAACAACAACTCTAAAGTTTATAGACCTGCAAGAATCCAGGGTTGTTGCAGCAAGTTTTAAAAGTAAGAGTTTGTCCCACAGAGAGTAGTGATCTAAACCACAAGGGTTGTATAGTAGACATCCAGATCTGCTACGGATCTGGCAATTCTAACCTAGTTAAGAAAACAAGGAAAGGAAGAGGGTTTTTCGGGTGTCACACTAAACTAAATCTAAACTACTAAATAGAATTAAAAGATAGATCTGAGAAAGAATGAATGTGAATGATAAAATAAAATATAAAATGGGGAGAAATAGACAGCTAGGGATTGGTTCTTGTTACAAAACAGATCAAGATTTGTGGATTTGCAGCTGTCCTTCACTTGGCTGCAAGCACAAGTGCAAGGTAGAAAATTCCAATTTCATCTAAAGGTTTGAACTTATCTTAAGGCTATGATCTGTCCACATCAATGGTCATAGATCATTCTAGGGATTTCATCAATGGTCATAGATCTATCCACATCAATGGTTTGAACTGATCTTAAGGCTATGATCTGTACACTTCAATGGTCATAGATCATCCTAGGGATTTCATCCAATCCAAAAGCTTCAATTAAAATAAGAAAATCACTACAGATGCTATGGATGCAAGGCTACAAGCTCAGGCATCCACAGGAGCATTAAATCTAGGGAAATCTAATGGAAATCAAAAGATCTAAAGGTTAAATGAATGGGCATTCCCAAATACATAAATCCGATGGAGAATCTAATGGAACCAAAAGATCTATAGATTTAAATGAACTTTAAAACCAACAATTTATTGATTCAAAATACCTTACAATAGATTGTTCTCAGATCTGCAGTCTCTACAAGATCTCATATCTCTTCATTGAATTTACAATTACAATTCAGATCTCAACTGCTACGTAGATCTAATCCAACAAGCTGGATTAGGGAGAGAAGAGGGAAAAGAAAAGAGAAAAGAGAAACCTAAAACTAGATCTAAATTAGTCAAGGAAAACTCAGAGAATTTCCTAATTTTCTTGCTGAAGAATTACAGAAAATAGATGGGTATTTATACATATGCATTGATCCTAGTGCCTTGGGTTTCAGCCAATCAGAGAAGAGAATTTCATTTCAGTTTATGCTAATCCATGTGATTAGCATTCTGGCAAATCATAGAGAAGAAATAGTATCCATTCGGTTATGCACAACTAAAAGAGTTTGCTTCATGCCAATAATTATTCCATTTAGTTCGAAAAATAGTTTACATATGGACAGCTGTCCCATGTGCATATTGGAGTTCCCAAATCTGCCCCTGTCAACTACTGGTAATGGCTGGAAACATCTATAACCCGAGCCTCAAGAGGTTTGGTTGCTAGATTCGAGAGGTTCAAATGCAAATAGCAGCTTCAGGTGTCCTTTCGAGGGGTTAGTTGAAGAACTCGACAGGTTTGCATGTTGGAATTTATACCACTTGAGAGGATGAAATTATGGTGTAGCAACAATTCGTGAGGTTGCGGAAGCGACTGCTGGAAGCTCGAGAGGTTGGATTGTAGGTCCAGCTATCCATTCGAGAGGTTGGAGCTTTGCAGCTGAAAGGGGTCGACAGGTTGCTGGCTACTGCATCTACTCGAGAGATTGCTGAAGACCTGATGTAAATTCGAGAGGTTGAAGGCTCCAAGTCAACAGGTACTGAAGCCTGCTCCTACCATTTGATATGTTGGCTGAATGGAGTGAAGAACCATTCGTGACGTTGATTTTTGGGAGCGGAACTGCTTGAGTAGTTGGCTGAAATGGTAGAGCTCGACAGGTTGAAGGCTATATAGCTTTGTAGCATTCGACAGGTTGGGATTTAAGTGCAGCAGAGCTCGATAGGTGCTGAAGCACTCTCGACGAGTTGGCTTCAAGACCAGCACTGCTCAAATTCTATACAACTCAGCTTCAACACTCGATAGGTGCACACTTCTACTTTATCATCTATTTGACAGGTGCATTCTTTAGCTTTATTAGCTTCAGATCTGCTTGAATGCTCTCTTGCTACTTCAGGTAAGTGGTTGATAGGTACACAGCTCAGGTTTATTGCAGTTGTTCTTCTGTGCAACTGCATGTTAGGCTACTTGAATCAATGCATTCTTTCATGGGTGCAGTTGTTGTTGATGATGAACCATATTGCTGAAGGCCAGCTGCTAAAATGTGTTCATCCATTCTGTTGAAACCCACACTGCTACAGCTTTTGTGCTTAGTGTGCACACAGCTTTAAAATGATGTTGTGCAGCTTACTTTTTGTAGTGTGCAGTTGAATGGGCAAGCTAATGTGCATTTGTTGCAGCTCTTGAAGATGTCAGCAGCTATAATGTGCAATGCTCTGGTGTATCTAAAGCATCTAAACTTGCTTGAGTGAGCAGACTTGCTTGAGTGAGCAGACTTGCTTGAGTGAGTAGCTAAAGAATGTGCTAAACCACATGACTGCTTGAGATGCAACTATTGAAGCTCCTCTTCAGCTCAAGAGTTTGAATGCGTTGCTGCTGAAGATTTTATCTTGAATGGTTTTGACTCCAATAGTTGCAGCTCTCATTCAAGTGTGAACCTCACTCCTCTCAGCTTTAAAGAATGGTTCTGATCTCCTCTTAGTGGCATTTATTTCATGGATGGATGCATATTATTGCTTATCGACAAAACAAACTAAAAAGCAGTTATTAATTACTCTAAGTCTTAGCATATGCCAGGTTTAAGGGTTAGAAAGTGGCAAAAACCAGTGACTAACAGCGGGAAGAACTCAGGTTTGATGCCTATGCAGCGGCGAAGGTATGATTTTTAACTCCTACATCACAAAGTTCTTTCCAGTTTAGCTAAAGTCCAGATGGGGAAGTTAAAAAAAATTTATATTCATGTACCCCCCATCCAGACTGTTTGTATATATATAGTGTTGTATGATCTGATTTCTGTATGAATCTGTTTGCAAATGTTCATTTTTAATGTTGAAATTCTTTCCCATCATGCCAAGTTCATACTCAATTCATGTTTGGTAGTTATGTTTAGGATTTCTTTGTTTTTAGGCAGTTAGTTTATATTTTGTATATACCTGCTATTTTTAGTTTAATTTATGTTGTTTTTACTTGCTGTTTTTAGTAGTTTGTGCCGTAGTGTTGTCCTCTTAGTGTCAAGTCTGTATCTACCATCTGTTTCTCCTTTAAGTATAAATTTTTGCTTCTTTTAATTTAGTTTTCCTTTCAATTTCTGCTGTAGTTTAGGGTGTTTGTCTATTGTGAACCCTGCTTCCCCTACTTCCCCTATACATGTTGCCTGAAATAGTGAGGACATTGTTTTACTTAGGTTTGGGGGAGTGGCACAGTAGTCTTGCTAGTATAATAGTTAACTCTAGTGCAGTAGTGTGGTTTGATTGTGATGAATAGAGTCAATTCTCACCCAACCATGTTAGAATGAGAATATTTGTGAAAATTTTAAAATTTTTGCAGACTTTTAAAACTGAAAATCCTTTAAAATTTTAGCACCACCAGGAAGCTAACATCAGAAAAAAATTTCAGTTAGTACTTAGTGAACTAGAGAGGAGAGAAAAAGGTAGAAATACACCCATGAGTTAATATGAGGACCACACACAATGAGATTTGGGCCTATCCAATTTCTTTTTAAGAGTGTTTTTGGCATTTTTTCTGCTCTAAGGACTGATTGACTCAACATTTTATCACTAGAAGTTAGGCACCTCCAAATCAAAACATATTGACAACACTCATGACACTAAGGAAATGAATTAAGGCCTTCAATTGGACAGTTTGAGCTTAAATTTTCCTACCCTTTGAAATTTCCCTTTTACTTACACTCTTTGAGCCTTTAAATCTTATTTTTCTTTGACAAACACCAGAGTACTTATACCTACACCTTATTGGACCTGATTCAACCTTATCCTCACTCTGAGATCTCAAGAGGTAAAGGAGTAGAAGTTGAAGATAGGTAGGTTGGGTTCAACATTTGGTGGAAGGAGAAGAAAAAGCAACTGAAAAACGACAGTGTAGCAATAGTTATGTGTGGCAATCCATCATCAAAATGTAAAAAAAAATAAAGATATATATATATATATATATATAAAGAAAAAGAAAAAAATAAAAGAGAAGTCAAGAGAACTACTTCATCTAGAAATTGGAAGAAGGACAAGAAGTTGGCCACTTTAAATCTGGAAAATATCAAGGAAGATGAAGTTGTGCTGAAATGAAGGTTGTGAAGTCATGTATCACTCTTTACCTTGTTGATTTCTCAATTTTGATCCATTCTCCCTCCCTTCATTCTTTATAAACCTCACCCATAAGCCACATTATTACCCACTAAAGACCTTGATGATCATAAGTGAAATGAGCTGTCATGTAGAGATGAAGAGTTCTCTAATCTATGGTGAAAATACTTGAGGATGTTAGAACTTAGATGCAATACCCAACCTCATACTTACAGTCCCATTTGGGGACTGTGACTGATTTTGAGCTGTTGAGAATGTGAACACTCTTATGTTTTCATTGTGAGAGATAGCCCCGATAAGGATTGGGTCAGAATTTTAATGTCATTGGGGTGGTTGTATACATACCTGGTTTTTGAATCACTAGTGAGCTTAGTGTTGATTTGTGCGTAATGTAATTCTGATGTGAGTTGAATGGTGATGATGCATTACATGCTGATTTTGAGTTTTAATAGCATGCATTACTACTGTAATTTCTTTTGCTTGTTAAAGAATGGGTGCGGAGTGAAGCTTAATTCATTAAATTCTGTTTTGTCATTGATGCACTACATTTAACTATTTTATTCATGAAATTTGTGGGTATCTTCACTGAAAACCCTCAAGAGACTTCACTCCTCCATTAGGGATCACCTCGGGGTTTAAAAGGCTTGGTGCATATGCTAAATGCATTTGTGCTCCCTACGAAAGTGGCATTTACTGTTTTGAATGGTTGTTTTAATTTTGCCTTTGCTCGAGGACTAGTAAAGATAAACCCTACCTTGCCTAATTTAGAGTTCAAATTTTTTTTCAATGGCATCCAAAAAAAAAGCTACCACTAAGACCCCAACTTCGAAGCACCCCACTTTAAAAGCCCCTTCATCCAAACGACCTAAGCTCGATCCTCCACCACCACCAACAGAACAACCCACAGCGAGGTGGAATTCAAAAGGATTCGAGATCGAATGGTCATTCGATAATGACCTTTTTGAGGACCAAGACACGACTCTTTGGTCATTTAACTACATCACAATGGCCGGGTTGAAACCTTTGCTCGAGCAATTTCGCAAGTACTACTACCCGAAGCTGGTTAGACTTTTCTACCAGAAGTTTTACCTCGCCAAAAACACGGGCAACCTTTGTACTAAGATCGATGGTAGAGTGTTTGAATTTGATGTCTAACACATAGCCAATGCGATGGAATGCCCCATGTACTTTGTTATGGATAAGGGTCTGTTGGAACTGCGCTCTGAGAAAGTGCCTTTCCACTAAATTATGGAAAGAATGATCGGTGGAGAGCACGGGTCCGGTCAATCAGTAAGGAGATCGCAATTACCTACAGATATGTGGATGTTAGACATGGCCATGAGGTGTAATCTATACCCTTTAAGACATGAACTAGAAAGAGTGGGTGTCTTTTAGCAGGCTCTATTTGTCACTCATGAGGACCGTTGGTTTAGTGCACCAGAAGTGGTGTTGGAAGGAATAAAGTATGTACGTTGTAGACACCCCAATTTTGCCCTCTCGAAGTATACAAACCTGTTCAGTCAACCTTTGACCTTGCCCATGACTTTCAGAAGGGGCTTACCTTCTCTGAAAGCTTTAAGACCCTAACATGGGGACCATATACTGAAATAATAGTATATGGCTGAACACAGGCTGAAATAGTAGCTTTGTAGCTCATACCTCACAACCCTAATATGAGGACTATATACTAAAACAATAGTATATGGTCAAAGCACAGGCTGAAACAATACCCTTGTGGTTCAGACCCGACAAGGGAAAGCCCCGAATTATGCGCCCACACAAGGGTGCGTAATGCAATTGTACACCCCACAGCTGCTGCACAATTGGTCACATTCGGACCTAGCCAGTTCTCCTTGTGGACCTACTTAGGAGCTGATTCCATGCGCTGATCAGCATGCGTAATCAGATTGCATGCCCCATTACCAGTGCGCAATTGGTCCCACTTGGACCACTCCTTAACCTTCTAGAAACCACCTTGAGACCCTATTGTGCGTTCCATTACCCACGTGCAATAGGTTCCCAAGTAAGCCTGGCCTCTAGTTCCCTAGACCGCTTGAATTCCTCGATTATGCACACCAGATCGGGTGCTTAATCGAATTGCATGCTCCACACAGGCCGTACAATTAATTCTAATTAGATTAGAACTCAGACACCTGCCTGGGCCACTCTGCCAGTCACTCGCTGAGTCGGTCACCAACTCAGAGTGATTAAGCACCTGGGATAGGGAGCATAATCCGATTAAGCACACCAGTCAGGGCGCGTAATTGGGTTTGACTAGATAATTATCCGAATACCTATAAATAGACCCCCCTACCCCACACATCAAGACATCAAGAAATCAAGTTTTCGAGTTCTTCTCTTCGTTGTTTAGGAATTTCGAGACTCTCTTCGGCACTTGGCCTCAGGTAACTTTTTAGTTCTAGTTCTTAATTTCCTTTTCTAGTTCTAAGTTCTAGTTGTAATTCTTAATTTCCAGTCTTAGATCTTAGGTTTCAATTTTGTTTCTTAAATTTTAGTTCTCAGTCTCTAGTTCTTAACTTCTAGAACCAGTTCTTAGTTTTTAATCCTCAAATTTATAGTCTAGATTTTAGTTCTAGTTTTAAACTCTAGTTCTCTTCAAAGTTTCTAGTTTATCCGGTTTTTAGTCTCTTAATTTTTTTGAACTTTGATTTCAACTCTCAACTTTTGAATTCAAACTCTTAGCTTCCCTTATTTCTAGTCCTAGGTTTTAGTTCCTAGAACCAGTTCTTAATTTTAATCTTTAAATTTATGTTTCTAGTTCTTAATCCCTAGAGCCCCCTTTTCAATTCATAATCAGTTTTCAATGTACATTGCATTTAAAATGACCCTTATCCACCCGATTTGCCCAAGGGAGCTTACGGAGGGGACTCGAGAACAAGGTCGATCCTCCTAAGCATAGCGGGCCAAGCCCCCTTTTTTTAGATTTCTAGTATAAGTAGGATATTTAGAATAATTAGATTTCTAGCATAAGTAGGACATTTAAAAATAATTGGATTTCTAATAGATTTAGGATATCTAAATTAATTAGACTTTAATTTAATTAGAATACTCAGATTAATGAAATTCCTAATAGAAGTAGGAAACTTAAAATAATTAGATTCCTAATAGACTTAGGATATCTAGGTTGATTAGACTTCTAATAAGATTAGGACTCTTAAGTTAGACAGACTCCTAATGGGACTAGCATATCTAGAGCAATCAAACTTCTAGAATAGTTAGAAAATTAGATTACTTAGACTTCCAGTAAGATTAGGAAAGTTAAAACAATTAGACTTAGAGCAGGATAGGAAGACTATATAAACTAAACCCCTAGGTGACCCAGTGTTGCTAACATCGGCAGGCTGACGATTCTGTAAAGAAGTCAAACCCACGCCCCGAAAGGCGTGATCAGTGATGTGTTATAGCGTCGATAAAAATCTATAGCTGGCGATCGCAACGAACCAGGTATTTTTCTCTTAGAATTTACCTTTTATTTCTATATCTTTTAATTTATCATTCATCACCTTTGCCAGAGTCCACTCGGATCAAATTGGGCCACTCTTTCCGGGGACTAAAAGGGACTCAGAAAAAGCATGTACCAGCAGACTGGCGATCGCGATGAGACTTCTTGTCACCAAAGTCGCCTCCATTTAGTTAAATTTTCTTTTATAATACGATATAGTTTCTTTTTCGCTCTATTTCTTTCCTGCACCCACTCTACGAACAAGATTTCCCAAAAGTGCATGAGCATCCATCAGAAGCTTGAGATGGCAAGAATACGAAGAATAAATCTCACTCGCAGTGGTGATCTTCCGTTGTGGAACTACCATGGCAACCCTATATACGGCGAGGATCTATCCGACGAGTCCACTCAGTACAACCCCGAGATTAATATGATTGGTGATTAGGAAAACCCCTTCACCCCTCCATGCACTAGCAATAACCACGGTAGAAAAGATGGCAGTACCAGGCAAAATTTTACCACTCGACAACTCGTGGAACTCAGCGTCCAGAAGTTACAAAAGGGAGACGATGACGCCGAAGAGCTACTTCAAGGCTTGGAAGCCGCATATGAGACCATCAAAGAGCGGCAAGATAGAGAGGAGCAAGAATGCTAAAGACAAGAAAAGCTACTGCCTACTCAGAGTACCGTCTCAGCCCATGTATCACTATTGGGACGGGTCGCCCACACCCTTTTCAACGACGATCGCCAGGACCAAACTCACCCCCAGACTACCCAGAAAGATGCCACCATAAGAGTAGAGGATCTTCGCAAGATGCTCGACATGTACATGGCAAAGAGATAGCGCTCTAGTTGCTCATTTGGGTTTAATAAGTTCTATCAAGACCTAGAGTTCACCTTACCAGCAGGGTTCAAGCCGCCCAACTTTAACAAATACAACAGTACGGGAAACTTGAGCCACCATTTGGCACTTTTCTATAACACCTGTCGACCCATCCACGACAATCAAGGGCTCCTGATACATTATTTCTAGAGATCGCATAAAGGGGAAGCTCTCGACTGGTTCGTCAGACTCCCACTTCAAAAAATTGACACGTTCGATGATCTAGCCGAAAAATTCATGGACCAGTATAAGTATCTGATACAAGAGATGGTTAGCCTCAGTGATCTGATAATGACCAAGCAAGAATTTGAGGAAGACTTCACAGATTTCATAGCATGTTGGAGGAAGTTGGCAGCCCGCACCGAAAGCCAGATGAAGGAAAAGGATGCAATCGACATCATTATAAACAACGTCAAAGAGCCTCTCCGAAGTGCCCTTATCATAAGCGATTGCCCAGACTTTGCTACTCTTCACTCGCACGCTAACCACATCCAGCAACACATAAAGGGAGGAGATCTCGCTTTTTTTATAGTAACATCAAAGGTCGCTACTTCTAGTGATTCAAAGCAAAAGAATAATAAGAAAGCCTCTTGCTCAGAGCAAGTCAACACCGTCGCCAATCAGGATCAAAGCTCCGACAATGGAAACTACCAGCCAAGGAATTTCGGTCAGGGTTAATACCAAAATCAGACTCAGTAGCGGTACCCCAATCAAAATAAAAACAAGTACTAAAACTAAAACCAATACCCTAACTAGAACGCCCAGAATCAGAATGCCGCTCAAAATCGGGCGGTCAACCCCCATGGCTATAATAACGTACCCACCTCAGAACTTCAACCAAGTCAAAGGCCCTTACCAACCCAAACGCGATCACTATCCTCCACTGTCTGGCACCATCCCCAACATATTTTGTCTTCTTAGTCATCAAAACCTCATCCGCTTCCCGTCAGAATGGCCATGGCCCTGACCCACCAATCTTAATCATAGTAAGTTCTGCGCTTTCCATTGATATGCGAGACACAATTTGGAAGGTTGTTGGGTGCTGTGAGACATGATTTACGACCTGAACGATCGAAACTAGATCGATTGGGAATCCCTTTGAAACTCTAACAAGAATAGCAATCAGCCACCTCCCAACTTGGATTATCAATAATCCCATGCCCAATCATAACCAAGGACCCGTCGCCCATATCACTACACTAGATCTACCGAGCCGACTCCTTTTTCATCTCTCTACCCTCATCACCCTTCTTAGTTCCTCAGACACTCCGACCCATCCAGGTGATTCCTTGAGGCCCCCGGCCACTTGCCCACATCCTTCGTCCCTAATCACCCAGATCATTCCTCTGAATTCTCCGTCCCATCCCACCTTTGCTCAAGTTCGAGTTCAAGGCTTCAGAGCTCAAAGATCAAGCTTCCAACCTAAGGGACCCACTACACCCCCAAGGGCCGAGATCACTCCACCACCGTCCCCCTATATGACTCCAAGCCTGAAAATGAAGATAATGTCCTTCAAACTGCGAAACAAATTGTGATGTGGGTGGATAGTGTCACCCAAAATACTTCGAGTCAGCGACATGAGGCTACAGTGGAACACCGCTCCGATGCCAAGATGAGTTAGCGGAGCATAGGATCCGACAGGGAAGAAGCCCTGATCTCCACCTTTCTAGAAGAGGAAGATTACACCCAGTATCTCCCACCATGGAACGGTATAGCTCTCTACATATCCCCTTGTCAAACTTCACCCCATTTGTGACAAGCGCTCTAGTGGGATCGTCAACGCCCTAGTATCAACAACCGACATGTCTGGTTCTCAAATCAGGAACCAATTACCCACCACCACTATTCTCTCGAGAAAAGCAGGATGAAGGTGCTCAGCTGTCGAAAAGAATAGCAAGGGTACGAGTAGTGAACCTACCTCCCCTACCTCATATTATCCCTCTGCCTCTGATTTCAGAACCAGTGCCTCCATCGCCTCAGCCAAACATAAGCAAAGCTCACCGCTTGACAAAGAGCGAGCTCTGAAAACATGCCAGGAATACGACCTTGTGCAGCACCTCGGGAACGTACCAGCACAAATATCGATCCTTGAGCTCACCAATAAATCACCAGAATACCATCAACTGTTGATAAAGACGCTCGATGAGACAGAAGTAAATAAAGATACCACCCTGGATGAACTACATGAGATTGCTGCGGTTATGGCCCAACCTCCGGCACTCACTTTTACTAAGGTTGATATGCCTAAGGAATCACTAAGCGAAAGCTCCGCCCCAATATACCTGACGGTTATGATTAGAGGCTTTTCAGTACCGCATGCGTTGGTCGACACAGGAGCGGGGCTTAATATTTGTCCCATAACGACACTCAAGATGCTTGAATACACCAAACAGGACATAAGGCCCTCATCCTTGTCCCTCATCACGTACAATGGTTCCCGATGCTTTGTTAAAGGAACTATCAAGTTGCAAGTCCACCTTGGACCAGTCACCAAAGGCGTCACATTCCACATCTCCGATTCTTCAAGCACCTATAACCTAATAATAGGGAGAAAGTGGTTAGAATCCATGAAGGCTGTTGCGTCTACTTACCACTAGTGCGTCAGGTTCCCGCATGAGGACTCTATTGTCAGGATTTACGCTGACGCACTTCTCAAAGAAGCAGATACTGATTATGCGGTGAGCATCCCAATAGCACATCAGTCTGTGCTAAATGCTGGCCACATCAAGAGGATGGCAAGTCCCGATGACACCTTGGTAGCAAAAATCAGTCATCCCTCGACCCGCCAATAGAGATTAACGAAGAGAAGAGCAAGGCTTGATCTCACCCAACTTTATGATATAAATCCTACCATGACAAAGGGGTGGGACCCATGTACCAGCTCAGATACATCTCGCATACGAGACTTGGCAAGAATAGACAGGGACACATAGGGCCAGTCGTTCTGAAGAAAGTTCGCAAGCACACCTTGCCTAAATGGTCACTTTACGACCACTTTGTCTATGGAACCACCGAAAAGGCCGATGCACAGAGAAGAAAGGAAACATCCCTAACCAAACCACAAGCGATAAAAATTAAGCAGATCACCAAAGTCTTCATGGACCTGACAAGCTTAAACAAAGATGATGACGACATCGATAAATCGCTGGAGGGCATAGGGCCATTGTTCGAGACTGAGGAATCCTGCACTATCAAAAGAAGAGAACCATCGGAACATAAGCAACACATAGAAGACTGGGAGTCAACCAATGGAGAAGATTTTCACATATAGGAAATGAGGAAGAACCAGAGTCATCCCAACCTCACAAGCTAGAAGGAGACGACTAGCTTTCAATGTCAAGTGAAGAAGAAGACTATTGGAATAGTCTTACTGATATAGAATTTGAAGACCTTTTGAGAGTTGGCTGCCTAGAATGGTTCGAAGAAGACAATCATTCTCGAGAAAAGACTTTGGATCTTGATGATGACTTTGATTATCAGTACGTGATTGATAATTGGCGATGCCCATTTCAATGTCCTTATCCTAAGCAACCTTATTGTGGTCGATGTCGCACTATGATGCTACGGTGTCAAATGGTTGTCATGGATGAAATCTGGCAGACCCTTAGTACGAAAGATTCACATTAGCTTTATAGAAGTCTAAGAAGAACTGGAGCTCGACGCTCCCCAATCTCTGAGCGTGCCACAACTTCTGATATTCTGGAACTCACTGGAAGAAGAATGGTAACCCCCACTGAGTGATGATGAGGACTACTGGATAGACCTTTCAGCACTTGAATTAGCAAAACAATTAGCCTAAGGCTTCCAAGGGCAGTAAAATGAAGAAGATGACCTCGACTTCAACGACTGTGACCTCGTTCCCAAGGACGAAGGATGGGAGTTCCCTTGGGGAGATTCCTGTATCTCTCACCCGTATCAGCCTCTCTATCAAGCATACATACTCACCATGGCATACTACGAGGTACAAAGCTGAGAGCTCACCAATCCAGAAGGATGTCAGTTGAACTCATCTGAGGAATGACCCCAGCAGTAAGAATATCTTCAGCCCAAGTCTAAAGACAAGATTTTAGATGACTATTGCCTCTCCAGCCTTTTTGGGGATGAAGTAATTTACATGATAGAAGATGAAAGTGCATCAACAGGACTATCGCCATCCTCACTCATCAGGAGGATCACCCCAGACAAGGACTCTAAAAAAAATGCCAAATTTTGAATGGGTCCATGTCATCCGACGACTCACACGAACGACTTCAGTAGCCATCCAGCTTCCCCAACTAGAGGAAGCAACCTCGCCGATCCCTCCCAGGGCAACCGATCCTATACCATATCTCTTATCAAAAGTAAAAAAAATAGAAAATCATAAAACCCATAAAAATTTAAAAATAGAAAATCTAAAAAAATTAGAAAATCTTGAAAAAGGGTGGGAGCCCTTCATCCCATACCCATTCAGCGACCAACAAGGAGACTCTTCTCCTAAGGCTATGAGTAGCGGTCCCGCCAACAAAATCAAGGAGGAAATGACCGTCTCTCATCACCATACTCTTAACATCGAAGAACCCTACCTTGACCCCATTCAAAATGACCCTACTGCCTCTCCCTCATGAAGGCATCAAGCATCCCGACGAAGTAACAAGCCAATAATCATACCTGACGAGATACTCCACGACTTTGAGAGGAGGATGAATAGCCTCGACTTACACGTCACTAAGGATGCCGCGATCATAAATTGCACTGATGAAGGGTTACCTCCCACAAAACTAACCCCCCAGGGTAGCCATTTTGCAGTGTATGAGCTCACAGATGATGAAGAAGGAGCACCAGCTGCTAAGGAGACATAGGATTTCCAACGGGTCATCAAACGCTTTGACAAGCAAACTCAAGCTGCCGTAGAACCTACCAAAGAAAATAATTTTGGCACCGAGGAAGAGCCCAAGAAGCTGCTAATCAGTGCAACACTCAGCCCCAAGGAGCTATAATAGATTATCCAAGTCCTACAAGATCACCTCAGCTCCTTCACATGGTCCTACGAAGATATTCCCGGTCTGGACCCAAGTCTAGTAGAACATTGTTTGGTCCTAAAACTCGATGTAAAACCCGCCAAGCAGAAACTTCAAAGAATGCACCCGCTGATAGCGCTACAAGTCAAGGAAGAAGTCAACAAGCTACACAAAGCCAAACTCATATGAGTCTTCCTCTACCCCAAATGGGTTGCAAACATAGTACCTGTCACCAAGAAAGATGACAGAGTAAGGGTATGTATCAACTTTCGAAACCTCAATCAGGCATGCCTGAAAGATGACTTCCCGCTCCCTCACATCGACACTCTGGTAGATAATACCGTCGGGCATGAGATGCTATCCTTTATGGATGGCTTCTCTAGGTACAACAAGATTAGACTAGCATAGTCCGACCAAGAGAAGACCTTCTTCACTACGCCATGGGGAACCTACTGCTATGTCGTCATGCCTTTTGAGCTCAAGAACGCAGGAGCCACATATCAACGTGCCATGATGGCCATCTTCCATGACATGATGCAAAAATGTGTGGAAGTCTATGTCGAAGACATATTAGTAAAGTCTCAAATGCGAACAGGACATGTTGAAGCATTACGACTGGTATTACAAAGGTTTGAAAAGTATCAGCTAAAAATGAATCCAAAGAAATGCGTATTCGGTGTGACCTCTGGAAAACTACTGGTATTCGTAATTAGCAAGCAAGGAATCAAGGTCGATCTACTAAAGGTTAGAGCCATTCTCAAGATGCCACCTCTCAGCAACATCAAAGAACTACGAGATCTGATAGCAAGACTGCAATTCATCAGGAGATTCATCTCTCAGCACTTAGACAGATGCGATCCTTTCTACAGACTACTTAAAGGAGGAGCCGAGTACATATGGGATGACCAGTGTCAGCAAGCCTTTGACAATATCAAGAAGTACCTCCTCAACCCGCCAATACTCTGACCTCCAGTTTCCCTGGTCCTCTACGTGTTAGCAAATGACAAGGCTATGGGAGTAATTCTCAGACAATATGAAGAAGACGGCAAGAGAGAGAAGGACATTTACTACCTCAGTAGAACGATGGTTGAGTACGAACGGAAATACACGTCAATAGAGAAAACATGCCTCACACTAGTATGGACCTCAACGAAATTATGACACTACTTCAAAGCACCCAAGATACTAGTACTAGCGCATATGCACCCTCTGAAGTACATCTTCGAGAAGCTTGCCACATCCGAAAAGATCACCTGTTGGCATATGCTCCTATAAGAGTTCGATATCACTTATGCCACGCAAAAGTCCATCAAAGGACAAGCGATCGTCGATTAACTCGCTAACCTTCCTCTCCCAGGAAATGAGCATGTACATAAAGACTTTCTCAATGAAGATCTCCCCTCAATTCACAACGAAGAGCCCGATAAGACTTCATGGACCCCCTACTTCGACGGCGCTCTCAATCACAAAGGAAAAGGCATCAGGATAGTCCTACTGAGCCCAAAAGGAGTTGTCATACCAAAGGCCTTTCACTCGACTTCCCAGTTACTAACAACATTGTAAAATATGAAGCCTTCATCGCCGGACTACAAGCAGCGCTACAGTTGGGTGTCAAGCAGTTGAAGACAATCGGTGACTCCAAGCTTGTGATATCACAAGTCATCGGGGAATAGAAGGCCAAAGAAAGAAGACTGATGGCATACTTAGAAATACCTCAGTTCTTAATAAAGAAGTTTGAAAGAATCTCTTTCACGCACATCCCAAGATTAGAGAATGAGCTTGCAGATTCCCTCGCTACACTAGCCTTAGTCATTCAAATACCATTCGTACAGAACATCAAATCCTTCTTCATCGAGAGATTAACGATGCCAGCACACGAAGTCACCTGACAAGTGAAACTGGAACTGCCAACTAGACCAAAAGCCATCACGAACAAAGAACCACCTATCCCAGGCAACTCCATGAAGAAAGAAGTCGACATCACGACCTTCAGATTTGAGAAATCACCAATCGAAGACAGACATCCATGGTACTTTGATATATGGAACTTTCTAAAGCATCTCCATATCCCTCCTTACGCTACGAAGATCAAACAAAAGACAATCAGGAACCAATGCACCAGATTCTGCATCCTGGACGAGACACTATACAAAGAAGCTTTCACTAAAAGAGTACTATTGCGGTGTGTCACGATAGCCAAAGGATAATATATTATCTGAGAAGCACACGACAGTGCCTGCGGTGCCCACGCTAGCAAACAAAGACTCGCAGACCAGATTATACGACAAGACTACTATTGGCCGACGATGATAAGGGATTGCCACCTCTACGTCCATTGCTGCAAGCAATGCCAAGAACATGTCGTGCTCATCAAAGACCCATCAGTTGCACTGAATCCCATAACTTCACCATGGCCATTCTCGATGTGGGCCTTCGATATCATCGAACCCTTCACAGACATAGTCGAGAATACTCACAAGCATGCATTTATACTCATAGCGACCGAAAACTACACCAAATGGGTAGAAGCCGAGTCATATGTCAGAATCACTGTTTCTACACTCGTGAAGTTTATTATTTGAAACATCATCACCCGCTTTGGAGTACCAAGGATGTTCGTCACCAATAATAGACCATAGTTCATCGCTGAGAAGACGAAGAGACTATGCAAAAGATTCGACATCGATCTACATCACTCGTCACCATTCTATCCTCAGAGAAATGGACAAGCAGAGGCCACGAGCAAAACTCTGATCCAAATTTTAAAATAAATAGTGGAGACGAGCAATGGAGCCGACTGGCCTGAACGATTACCAGATGTACTCTGGGCCTATAGAACTTCTATTCGTACGGCCACTGGCTAAACTCCTTATCTCCTCACATATGGGATGGAGGCAGTCCTACCCTACAAATACAAGTACCATCCCTACGTATCCAACTTGATGATGAGCTGTCTCTAGATGAAAGGAGGATTGCTCTGCTCACTGAGCTAGCGCAACTTGATGAGACACGTCTAAGGGCAGCCGATCATGCTTAAGTACATCAGAGGAGGATGGCCAGAGCCTACGATAAGAAAGTCCTCGAGCGAACCTTCGAAATTGGAGAATTAGTCTTGAAAAAAATCATGCCTTCCAAACACGCCCATCCAAAGGGAAAACTGAAATTGAACTGGGAAGGCCCATATGTTATAGCAGTCACATACCCAGGGAACGCATACAAGCTGGTGAACCAAGACAGGGAATAACTCCCTAGTGTTGGTGCATGCTTTTTCTGAGTTCCTCTTGATCCTCGTTAAATCAGTGGCCTAATTCTGTCCAAGTGGACTCTGCCAATGCGGTGTTTGGAATGTTGGAAATAAAAAAAGGGGATTCTAGGAAGATTCCTAGTTGGTTGCGATCGCCAGCTACAGATATTTAACGACGCTGCAACACGTCAGTGATCACTCTTTGGAGCGGGTGTGGGTTCCTTCTTTATTGAATCATCCGCCAGCGAACTTCAGTAGCTTTGGCTCTTCTTTATAATTCAGATAGTTTAGTTTTCTTTTTCCTTCTTCCCTTATTATTGTTGTGATTCTATTCGGCTTAAGTTCTGTAGTTCTACTATGAATCTAATTATGTGAACTTGTTATAGTGGCTTAATCTAATATTCTAATCCTATTAGGAGTCTGATTAGTTTAATATTTTAATCCTATTGAAAGTCTAATTATTAAATTTCCTAATCCTACTAGGAGTCTAATTAGTTCAAGCGTTGTGATCTTATTAGAAATCTAATTAATTTAGTTTCCTAATCTTACTAGAAGTCTAATTGATATTAGTCTCCTAATCCTATTAGGACTCTAGTTAATTTTAATATTTTACTCTTATTAAAAGTCTAATTAATTTAGTTTAGTTTCTTAATGCTACTAGAAGTCTAATTAATTAGTCTCCTAATCGTACTAGGAATGCGAATATGTTAATTCTACTGGAACTCTGATTAAATCACGCATGCTAATTATACTGAAATTCTAAGCGAAGCAAATATATTTGTCCTACTGAAATTCTAAGCGAAGCAAATATATTTTTACTACAATTCTAATTAAAGCAAATAAAACTAATCCTACTACAATTCTAATTAAAGCAAATAAAACTAATTTTACTAGAACTCTAATTGAAGCAAATAAACCTAATTTTATTAGAACTCTAATTGAAGCAAATATACTAATTTTACTAAAATTCTAATTAAAGCAATGAATTAATTATACTAAAACTCTAATTAAAGCAATGAATTAATTATAGTAAAAATCTAATTAAAATAAAGGAACTAATTTTACTGGCATTATTATCAAAGCAATAAATTAATTATACTAAAATTTTGAGAAAATAACGGAACTGATTTTACTATTTCTAATTAAAGCAGTGAATTATTTTTACTAAAATTCTAAAAAAAGGGGGTTTTGGGCCCGCTATGCTAAGGAGGATTGGCCTTGTTCTCGAGTACCCTCCGTAAGCTCCCTTGGGCAAATCGGGTGGCTGAAATTAAAGCAAATTGGATTTTGGATTATAAGATGGTATTTTTAGATTTTTTAGAGTTGATTTTGGATTATAATTATGAATTAAATTATGAAACTAAAATTATAGAAAACCGAATTAAGAATTGGGATTTTTAAAATCTTAAATTAAGGAATTAAAACTAGAATTTAAAATCTAAGGACTGAATTCGGGTCCGAAATTAGAAAATCATACCGTATGATTAAGGACTGGCTCTAGAAACTAAGAACTAGAACCAGAGATTAATAATAGGACTGGAGATTAAGATTTCAGAATGAAATTAAAGTCTAAGGTCGGTAAATTAGACCGTCAGATTAAGGACTGGTTCTAGAAACTGACTAGAACTAGGGATTAAATTACGATCTAAAAAGGGTGCTATGGTCTAAGACTGAAAATTTAATATTAATGATTAAAAACTAAGAAAAATCCTAAATCTAAGAACTGAAAAAAACTAACGTCAGGAACTAAAGACTAGATTTTTTACCTAAGGTTGGGGCTGCGGAGAGGAATCTCAAAAATTTGAAGCTTGAATCTCGAAATCATGGCTCTGTTTATCTATGTGTCCTTTCTTGGAATTCGCCAGCCTCGAAATCCCAAACTTCTCCCAAAAATCCTCGTCCTCTCTCCAACCTCTTTGGGTCTTTTATAGATTTTTTTCTAATTAAACGCCTTGTTTCAGGCGTTTAACCGAATTGCGCGTATGTTGCTTAGTGCTTAATCGCTTTTGTCGGTCACCGACTCAGTGAGCGACCAGGTAACTGGCTCAACCGAATTTCCTAGTTCTAACCATGTTAGGTCTAAATATGTGCCTGGTGTAGAGTGCACAATCCAATTAAGTACTTCATTCTAAGCATTTAATTGTAGAATCTTGGAGGTCAAGGACTGTCAGACTAGGTCGAGCATAGGCCAAATGCGCACTAGTGGTGGGGCGCCCAATCCGATCGCGCGTGTCATGTGGCGCACATAATCTAGTCTCAAGGTGGTATGGGAAAAGAAAGTCTGGTCTAAGAGGGGACTGATTACATGTTTGTGATTTTGTGTGCAATCAAATTGCGCGCTTGGTTTTAAGCGCATAATTCGGGGTTGTCCAGGTCCGGGTCGAGTCTGAAATGCCAGACTATTGTTTCAGTATATAGTCTCCCTATGTCAGGATTTGAGCCATTGAGCTATTGTTTCAGCCTGTATTCAGCCATGTACTATTGTTTCAGTGCATGGTCCCTACATTAGGGTTAAGGGTTTGAAATGCTAAACTATTATTTTAGCCTACATTCAAACTATATACTATTGTTTCAGTATATAGTCTCCCTACATTGGGATCTGAGCCACAGAGCTATTATTTCAGCATGTGTTCAGCCATATACTATTATTTTAGTATATGGTCTGACATTAGGGTTGTGAAACTTTCAGAGAAGGTAAGTCCTTTTCAAAAAGTCACGGGCAAGGTTAAAGGTTGACTGAACAGATTTGTATATTCCAAGAGGGCAAAATGGGGGTGTCTACAGATACCCCTCTTCGGCGCTCTCTTGCGAAGAACGCATCAAAGAAGTAGACACCCCTCATCCGAAGTGTCTTCTCATTTCTCTTGGGAAATCACAAATGTGAACTAGGGATATTGACATGGCATGCTTGGCTTTCTTATCTATCAGTGCAAGCTAAAATGGAGCATTCGGGGGCCCAGTAGTAGCTATAGAAAGGCGTATTCCATATCGTGGATGCCAGTGATCTCATCGCATATCGCGACCCGCTGTCATAGACAATTGACGGGGGAACTCAACGTATCCTATTCCAGGGTGCAAGGGGCATCCCATCACACTCCGTACGGTGAGGCTGGCTAGCCCGATAGCCACTATCCACCGACTCCGACTGGGCAAGATGACCGACCATACCACGGCCTCCTCGCTCACTCCTTGCCAGTTGGTACTGCAGCTGATCTATCGTAGCCTACATCTATGATGGCACTGACTGATGAGCAACATCTATCACCTCAGTATTAGTCCCCTACGCAATAAGCATATCAATAAGCAGGTCCTCACGACTGTGTGTATCTCTAAGAACCCGCCTCACCCCCGGAGCTGTGTGCGTCCGCGCCACCTCCAGACGTGACTCCTCGAGCTGACGAGCTTGCATGATAACACAAAATTAAGAACTGAGCATACCCGCAAAGGAAGGGAAGCTGATGAGAGAACAAGAACCATACCAGATCCATTCTCTCCCGAAGAAGATGCTCGACAGTCGCAACAGTCACTGGATCGGCAGGCAGCGAAGGAGGAGCATAGTACGTGGATGGCTACAATGTAAAGAAACAGACACATCAGATAATATTATGACTGAAAAATCAAAGCAAGAAATATAACTACACTGACTAAATATACCTGAGTAGGGATGGGGTCTGAAGAATAGCCTCGGAAGCGAAGTCAGGTACGACCTACATAAGAACGAAACAAGTAACCCCGAAACATGTCAGAAAAAGCCAATCAATGAAGTGAAACAAAACAAATATATATACGCACCATACCTGACTCTCAGGGCATAAAGAGGCGGCTGTCGCCTCCCTCGTTTGGAGATCCTTGACAATCTGGCGCTGGAAACATACAACACCATATTAGCAAATTGCTAGATGAACTGAATAGAATAACAACTCAAAAGACACAAGAAACTCACCCAATGCTCCAGCTCAGCCCAAAGCTGAGCTATCATGGGATCCTCCCGACTGGACAACGTGGTCGGAGAAGGTTCAAATGCTAGAGCAGATACCCCAGCACCTGATAGCTCTGACCTCTGCAAACAAGACACATAATAAATGCATCAGAAATGACAAAACAAATGATACTAATGATTAATAAAACCAAGTTAAGATAAACACTCACCAGTCGGTCAATCTCTGAACGTAAGCTGACCTCTACTGCCCCACCAGCCTGCTGCTAGCTTTAAAGTAGCTCGATCAGTGTCGCCTGTCTAGCGACATCACCCTCTCTCTCAGTCTGGCAAACACAAAAGGGAACGAAACAAAACAATTACATTAAACTAACTAGAAACCAAATGAATATACGCTAATAAATTAAGCCAATAAACCAACTCACCAGAGATTGTTAGGCCTCTGCCAATTGAGCCCTCACCTCGTCCTTTACCATCCTGGCCTAGAAGACTCAAAATGTCAAGGAGCACAGCATCTCCTCATCAAGATGAGGAGCGCACCCTTTCTGCTCCATCGCCCTATGGAGGGCATCCAATGCTCCGCGAATGCCCACACCAAGGTGGCCCTGCTCTAACATGGCCAACCTCTCTCTTAATGCCAAGGCCAACTCAGGACTGCCAACAGCAAAAGAGTCACTCCCATGAAAGGGACGTGTGAGGAGTCGACCACCACCACACTCCTAGAACCACCTCATAAACTCCTGGGCGTCCGCCTCATCGCATGCCCCTATCACCCTTGTCCCCCAGCTCTAAAATCATCGAGCTGGACCCTCATCCTCGACACGAAGTCCTAACTAGGGGGCCTAGTCATCCTCTTTGCCACTCAGTAGAGAATCTCCAAGGGGACTCACTAAGGAAGCCCCAACTGTTGAACTGCCTGAGAAAGGTGGATACGCTCCACCCTCCCAAAGCAATGGACCCAGATGTCCATGTCGAAGAAGGGTCGACTAGACTGGATCAATGGCTGCTCAGCATCCTCCCCGACCGCATAGGGCCTCCAAATCACCTACAGTAAGAAACCAAGAAACAATCATCAATAAATTCAAGACCCAAAAAGCTAAGACATTGACAACGCAGATAACAAATACCTGCTCTGCATGCATGTCCTCGAAAAGACCTCGTGCAGCCTGCTAGTCTTAAGATTCGCCAAAAACTTGTTAAGATATTTCAAATGCTTGCTGCTATTTTATTGGAAAATAATGGTAGAAAAATCAAGAGTGAAGAGATGCAGAAATGGGTGAACACATCAAGTCTAAAATACCACAACATGTAAGATACAGGACTGTTGTAGCAAGTTTGGAGTAAGTAAGAGTTTGTCCCATAAAGAAACTGATCTAAAACTCAAAAAGGGTTGTATTAGTAGGCCTCCAGATCTGGCTACAGATCTGGCAATCCTAAAGAAAGGGAGTTGGATGTCACAACTACACTAAACTAAAATTAAAAGAAGAGAAAGAAAGTGCATTCCTATCCTAAAGAAAGGGTTTATGAAGAAGGTGATGATGGTATGTGTTAAAATAAAGATAAAAATTGATGGGAAGTAGGCAACTAAGCAAAGGTTATCTCAGTCAAGTAACTTAGATCTAGAGTTGTCTCTGTAGCAATCCTTCAGATGGCTACAAGCACATCTGCTTGTTAGAAGGATCCAAATCAACTCCTGTGGTTCAACTTGGTCTCTTAAGGCTATAACCTGTCCACTTCAATGGTCACAGACTATCCAATAGAGAGGATCAAACCACATGAGTTAAATCAGAAAACCAATCTGATCCAAGGGAATGGACTGACCTTAAGGCTATAACCTGTCCACTGAAATGATCACAGATTATCCAATAGGTTTCCTGCAACCACTGGATCAAATCAGAACAAGATCATTGCAGACAGTATGTTTGCCAAGCTACAAGCACAGGCATCCATAGGAGCAAACAACTCTTGAAAAACCAGTGGAGACCACTGATATTCAGAAGCTATTTGGAGACATAAATGCAACTGGTCATTGCTTCAAAAGGCTTGTAATGACTCAGCCCACAAGTCTACAATCTCTATAGAGAATCAGATCTAACCTCTGGTGATGGTAATGTAAAACAAAGGGGAGCTTGTTCCTGCCACAACCTCTCACAAGGCTACAAGCTCAGGTGCAGAGGATAAAAATCCATTTCAGATCTGTGGCTTCGAATCACCCTAGGGCTATAGTCTATCCACTCAAATAGTCACAGGCTATCCACAAAGGCTATCCAAATCACAAAGGTCTGAGATGGAATAATAAAATTGCTGCCACCACCATGGTCACAGGGCTACAAGCTCAAGCTTCCATGGGAGCTTCAAATCAGTGAAAATCCTAAGTGCATGGCATAGATCAAAGAATGCTATGAATACTGAAAAGACAGCAGATTGAATAAGTGTTAAAACAAATATTTCATTGATTGAACAATACTTATAATGAAAGTCCTCAAGGCAGCAGCCTTGTGCAGAACAGCCCTCAACAGATCCCAAAGTTTACATAACCTATTACAAAACTAAATCAAACTATGCTTAATTGCTTACAAAGATCATAGCTAGCATGTGTTGGGCAAAAAAAGAAGAAAAAGGGAAAAAAATGATATCTAACCCTAACCCTAATCTACTAGAGCTCACAACCGACTGAGGTTGAAGGAAAAGATAGAAAAATTAGCTAAGTTACAGCTTATATACTCAGTGCTTAATGCCTTGGCCAATAGGAGATTAAACCCTAATTTTATGGCAGATGTGGCTCCTTTACAGCCCTTGGATGCCTTGGGATGTGTGCATAGAGATCAAGGCCTCAGGATGTGTGCCCTAGACCTGAGGAAATCCCTAAAGTATCCCTGAGTATGGAAATAGAAAGCAGGAGCCCGTGCTTCACGAGGCTGGGCCTGCTTCATTTGCTCCTTACGAGGCTTGTTGCACGATTGAAGTAGCTACAAAAGAGTGCTAGCAAGGATGGATTTGCAATGAATGGTCTCAGCTCGCACAGTGGACCTTCAGGTGATTCCTGTCACGAGGGGCTCGCATGGCTGAAGCAGTGTACTCTGCAGCTCGCGTGGATAAGTCTTGAGCTTTCACGCAGTTTCTTACCATGATGGATCTTCCTTGTCGAGTGGCTAGCTTTGGCTCTGAAGTGCGTGAGGGCCTTGCGAGATCTACGCGGTAGACTTTCTGAAGCTGCTACTGCGCGAGTGCTTCATGACATAAAATGGAAGTGAAATGCCTGGACTTCGTGAGAACCTCACGAGTGGGATTTCTGAAGCTCCTCTTCAGTAAGCTGCGCGAGGTTGCTTCTGCTACAGGTATTAACTTCGTGAGGTGTTCGCGAGGTAGCTTCTGCGGATTTAAACTGCGTGAGACAATACTTCTGACTGCGGGAGGCTGCCTTCTGCTCCTCTGCTGAAGTGCAGATGTTTCTGCTGTAGCCTTCTCCACTCAAATCCATTTTTCTTTTATCTGCTGGACTTCCTGGATCCACCTTGGCATGAAATATAGTCACCATGGTGTTTCATCTATTCTTGGCTTAGCAGTCACCTTTGGCTTAAATTCTCTCTCTTTTTGGCTTCAAAAGCATGGACTTTATACTAAGCTATAACTGTTATTACTAACTACAAAACATATTATACAGAGGATTATTAGATAACTCTAAGGTGTAGTAAAGGCTAGGTTAAGAGGTGAAAAGTGGTACTTTTCAGTGAATAACATACCCCCAAACCTAATCTTTGCTAGTCCTCGAGTAGAGAAAAATTTAAACAACTACTCTAAGAATGTAAATGCCACTTTCGTAGAGAGCACGGATGCATTTAGCTTATGCATCAAGCCTTTTAAACCCCTAGGTGATCCCTAGTGGAGGAGTGAAGTCTCCTGAGGGTTTTCAGTGAAGATGCCCACAAACTTCTCAATAAAATAGTTAACAAAAGTGTGCACATTATCAAATCAGTTTTCAATAAACAGAGTATCAGTCCACCCTTAATTGTTTTTTAAATGTGAGGAATTTTAAACACATGAAATGCACAAACAATTTAACATGAAAAACTCTTACATGCATGTACATTATTTCGAATAGGCTTACAACAAGAAAAATAGTAAGTGTATGTCAGTACTAAGCTTATCATCAATTCAAAAATTAGGTTTAAACCATGCCCAATACATTCAATTTCAGACCCAATGCTTATCAGGGCAGTTTCTCATAATTGAGTTTGAGGGTTCTCATTTTCACACAAGCCCAAGAGCAGTTACAAACCCCAAATGGGTCTGTAAGCATGAGCATAGGCAAGGCATCTAATTTCTAGCATCATTAACTATTTCTCACTATAGATTAAACAACTCCTCATCTCCACATAATAGCTCAAACCAATTAGGATCAACAAGCTCTTATGACTGGGTTGTAATGTGGCTTATGGGTGAAGGTTACAAAGAATGGAAGGGTGAAAAGGTTGCAAAAGTGAGAAATCAGCAGGTGAAGGAGGTGATTCATGACTTCACCTTCTTGAATTCAGTACATTCCATCTTATTTGACATTTTTCAGATTCAAAGTGGCCAGCTTCTCCTCTTCTTTTTACTTTTTTCAATGAAGTCTCCTCTTGACCCCTCTCTCCTCCTTTTCATTATTTTTTTTCTGTTTTTATTTTTATTTTGGATATATTTTTCTTTTCTTTTTATTTTTTTATTTTTCTAAAATACCACCCTCCTCCCAGTTGTTACACTATTGTCCTCCTTTTGTGTTTCTCCTCCATTCACCAAATGTTGACCCTAGCGTGTCCATCTTCAACTTTTTCTCCTTTACCTTTTGAAATCTTAGAGTGAGGGTAGGGTTGAATCAGGTCTACAGGTTTAGGTACAAGTACTCTGGTGTATTTTGAAGAAAATTGGAATTTCAGGCTCAAAAGGTATATGCATAAGGGCAGTTTACTAGGTTTGGTATCTTTAGGCTCAAACTATCCAAGAAAAGGCCTTGATCCTTTCCTAAATATCATTGGTACTGTTAGTTATTTCAACTTAGAGATACCTAACTTCTAGTAAGAAAACGAACTCAGTTAGTCCTTAGAGCAAGAAGAATTGCCAAGGACACTCCTTAAAGAGAAAAAAAATTGTACGCCCAAATCTCACTAAGTATGATCTTCCATTGAACTCATGGGCATGTCCTTACTTTTTTTTTCTCTTTAATGGTTCACTAAGTGCTGACACAAATGAGTTTTCTTGGTGTTCACCTCATGAAAATGTTAAATTTTAAAAGATTTGAATGCCAAAAGGTCTGCAAAATTTTAAATTTCCTCATTTTTACTGTTTCTTAGGTGAACTTAGCTCTATTTCTATCTTACTCACTTGATTCTACTGCACTTAGGTTAACTACATCATTGGCATATCCTGCCACACCCCCAAACCTATGAGAAACAGTGTCTTCACTATTTCAGAGATAAAGAACATGGGTAGCAGGGTATATTTATAAAAAGAACATACTATTAAAATAAAGAGTACAGTAGAATGAAAAGCAATCAAACAACAAACAAAAGATACAAAAAAAAGAACATTTCATTCATAAAGCAGTAATATATACAATGCAAATGAAATGAAGTATAAAAGTTCCTAGAAATCAAAGAAATCCTAACTAACTACAATTATAAATCTGCTTCATCTGAATCTACATCTATGTGCTCTTGAACAGCTTTCCCTTTTTCTTTCTTGAGAGCAGCAACAGTGGACTTTGATCTCTTAGCAATGGGTTTCCTGTGCTTGGTGCTGCTTCTTTTCTTGGGAGTGGGTGCAGGCTTTGAAGATGGTTCTTTGATTTGTGCAAGCTTTGAAGAAGGTTCTTTGATTTTTACTCTAGGTATAGATTTTTGTGGGTGGGGAGCAGGTGCAGGGGGAGGAGTTGTTGCAGTGTAAAGAGAAGCAGCTACAGCTGCTAAGTCTCTATCAGCCATAGTAGATAAGGTATGCTGTAATGCTACAGCAGTCCTGGCATAATCATCAGCTCTCTCTTCTACCAGTCTGAGGGCCAATTAAAGGTTCTTCACATTTTCTTCAAGAGCATCTGCTCTATACTTCTCCTACTGGTATAGTTGCAAGGTCTACTTCCAACCATGCTTCATCTTCTTTCTCTCCATCTTGTGAGTTAATTTTAGCATCTTGATTTGATGGAGGAAGGGCTACTTGATTGTTGTGTTTATGTTTTCCATCCCTTTGATCACATCCCTCCTGATGTAAGGGTTCTCATCCATGGCTCTCTTAAGAGCAGCAAAAGGTGGGGTGGATAATGAGGAAGCAGGATCTAAGATATTATCAGCAAGAGGAGCAGGGTATGCTAGAGAATGGGGTGGTGTAGATGAAGATGAAGGGATGGATGATGGAATGGATAGGGGAGATGGCAGCTCCACCTCTTGGGGGTCAGTTTGGGTAAGGTCCACTACCTCAGGATCAGTTTGGGTTGAGGTAAAGGCCTTGGTAGGTGGGCTAAGAGACAGCAATACCAGCTCAGGCTCAGTTTGGGTGGCAGCAAAGGTGAATGTAAGTGGAGAGGCTTCATGAGTTGGTTCTATTTGAGTAGCAGCAACTAAAGTTGCTGCTAAGGTTAAGGGTTGGGGAGATGGGGGTGGTGTAGGTATATGGATAGGTGGAGGGATAAAAGGCTGTTGTGATGGTGGGGTTAATGTTAACAAGGTGGACTAAATGACTTCTAGGATGGTTTGAATGGTGGCCTAGTTTTGTAGGGTTGAATGAATGGCTTGAAGGCTGGACTCAATGATCGTTTGACTTTGGGTGTTGGCCATTATTTGGGTTTGGAGGGAAAGAAGGAGGCTAAGGATTTGGGGTAAGGGGTCAGGTGTGGCTGATGTTGAGGGCTGAGAGGTGGAAACAGGCTAAAATGGGGAAGTACGTGCATGGTGGAAGATAGAGGTTTGAGGTAAAGTAGGGATTTGGGTAAATTGGGTTGGTTGAGGTGGATCAGGTAGGGGAGTTTAATAATACCTGATGTCCTCCAGAATGGAGTCCATCATGGTAAAGTACTCCTCAGTCGAGAACTGTTGATGGTCATGGGAATGGGCATAGGTATGGTTATAGGTAAGGGAAGGACACTGTACGAATGGTGGGCTGTGGGATAAGGAAGGGAAATGTGGGCAAGGGTATGGCAGGTGTAGGTGAGGTAATGGGTGATGAGATAGGGTGTTAAGCAATGAAAAATACCATTTTTCACCTCCTAACCTGACCTTTGAGGGACCCTTGAGCTAATTAATAAGGTGCTTTAAGTGTGTTTTATAGATAAGCAATAAATTGCAGCCTTAGTGCAGGCATCCATCTAAAAAGGCCAAAGAAGCTGCTCGTACAACACAACATGTGCTCATATAGCCCAAAGCCAGCTAAGCAACCCACAGAGCCTTAGAAGTTCATGAGAATGTCTTGAGCCCAACTGGGAATGCTTGGGACTAAGTACAGCTGCAAGAAATGAAGATTGAACCCACCAAGAGGTTGTTGAGTGTTGAACAAATGAAGAACAATACACTAAGGATGTATGTCAGCTGTGGAAGCACAAAAGTCAACCTGTCGAGAGGTTAGCTCTAGTTGCTGAGAGGATCTGATGCTTAAAAGCCAACATATCGAGAGGTTTCATGAAGCTGTCCTAAGGTTCTGGAAGCATAGGCCAACCTCTCAAGAGGTACTAAGTTGGAAATATGAAGATCTCGCGAGGTTCCAGTACCTATCGAGAGGTTGGAGGTATAGTTGTGGATCCTGTCGAGGGGATACCTGGGGTGCTAGGCAAGTCGAGAGGTTTCAGATACTTATCGCGAGGTTCAACTGAACTTGTCGAGCAGTGCAAGCCAACCAGTCGACAACTTACCTGAAGCTACGCTCATTCTCAAGAGGTAGATTCAACCTATCGAGCACTCAATGGAAGCTCGTATAACAAGTCGACATGATGATTATAGCCCATCAAGAGGATGAATGAAGAACTGGACAGAAGGTGAAAATGGTCTCTAATCCTGTCTAGAAGTTTCCAATCCTGTCAAGAAGTCTCCAATCCTGTCGAAAGCCACATGAACCTATTGAAGTGAATGCCAAAGATAACTCAGATCCTGTCGAGAGGATCCCTAAACCTCTCGACACTCGAACTAGGAACTTCTCAGTTCCTTTCACAGCAGCTGCCACATGCCAATGCTTTGTGCACACATTCCAATTCATGTCAGCGACCCCTGGGGGTATTTTTGGTACTCAACTAAGCATGAATGGGAACCCTAACTGCCTCACATGTACTTACTAGTTATGGACCAATGGTAGAAGAGCTTCTAGAAGAAAAATCAGCCACATCAGCATAACTGAATTATTCTCTTGAGCTCTGATTGGCTGAAACAGATATGAGGAAAGAATATAAATAGAGGAGAAATTACATTGAGAGAACATCCAGAAATTGAGAGAACCATAGCCTAATTTGATTTCCATTTTTCCTCCAAAAATTCCCTCTCTCTTCCTTCTTCCCCCATTCTCTCCTTAGCCAATTATGGTTGGCTAAACCCCTTCAATAGCTAGGGTGAGGTTGAAAGTTGTGAATTGAGAGTTTCAGAGGCCTTGTAGATGGATTGTATGTTGCACAGATTGCATATCTGAGCACAATAAGTTATAAGATGTCATTATAGTAATTGTGGTTTTTAAAGGTGATTATGATCTAAATTTTACTTTTTCGTATTTAATTTCCCTGGATTAGATATTCCTGTGGATGCTTGAGCTTGTAGCCTGACACCCACAGCATCTGTAATAGCTTACTTGTTCTAATCAAGATCTTTGAATTAGGACAATCTCTGGGATGATCTGTGGCCATTCAAATGGATAGATCATAGCCCTAGGATTGCTTTGATTCTGTGGTTGAGCTTAGATTCTTATACCTTGTGTTTGAGCTTGTAGCCAGATGAAGGTTTGTTGCAAATCTATCCTATGCATTGCCTTTGATTCAATTGATTCTCAGTAAAGACCAAAACCCCTAGCTGCTGCTCTCCACTCTCTGATTTTAATTTTTTTCTCCATTTTCCCTTAACTCAATGTTTAATTAGATTTGGATCACTTGCATTTGATATCTGTAGTTTTTAGTAAAGTGACAAACCTAAAAGACCTCTCCTCTTTTTTGTTTTAATTTTAGTTTAAATTATGGTAGAGTACCAGATCTACCATAGATCTAGAGATTTACCATAGTTTAAATCACCTTTCCCTATGGACAAACCCTGACTTACCTATTAAAGCTTGCTGTAATAGCCCTGGTTCTTGCAAGACTGGTTGTTTACTTTAGTTCAACCTTGTTGTAATTTGTGCAATTAATCTGTTATTTTAACCATCTAATAATTGTAAGGTAAGCAGTACACCATAGGGATGGCTGGCAAGATAGAGGTGGCTGCAGTCGAGATATCAGTAGAGGTGGCAGCTGCAAAGGCTGAGGTAGCAGCAGCTTCTTCTTGGATGGTGGGGGCTTCTTGAGCCAACTGCTCTTTCTTCTTCTTCTCTATCAGTGTATGGCTAATCCCTCATTGCTTTTTCCCACATTTACTAGGGGGCAAGTTCACTGTCTCCTCATTCATTTGAAAATGGTAGCCCCTAGCTTCAGCAGAGCAGTGATGAGCCTGTAATAAGGCAGGGCATGGGGCTTCTGCTTCTTCTTTACCTTCTCTTAGATGTCCTGCATTCCCTCAAATATGAGTTGGGCAACATCAATGTAATGGCCCAATGAGAAGGAATAGAGGGCACCAGCTATTGGAGCCCTCCTCTCTTATTGGTGCCCAGAGCAGTAGACATTCTTTCTCAATACTCCATCCATAAATCTTAGGCTCAGATCCAGGTCCCTTTTTCTGAGTAATCCCTCCAGTAATTTCCTTTGCAATCTCTGAATGGTTGCAGTCAGTGGTGCTCTCAAGCCACACTCAGGGTTGTAGGTGGCTGGTATCCCAAGGATTTTTGCAATCCCAGCTGGGTTGAACAGCATTTCAATGTCATCAATTAAGACCATCAATGTTGGGCCCATCATCACCTGTCTTGACCCTAATGTTCTGATAGAACAGCTGCACTATTCTAGGAAAAACTAACTACAGTGGGAGCCTAAGCAAGGGTAATAGGGAGGACTTGGTGAGGAATTCAATGGATGCAGCAGCTAATGGTTCTTCCTCAAAGAATGCCTTATCAAAGGCAGTCTTAGCCTCCAATTTAATGGCAGCCACAAACTCAGAAGGAGTTGTCAGTGAGGTGGGCTCCTGATCAACCTCCAAGCCTTCTTCTACTTTTTCTTAGATTTCTTAGGGCTTTTGAAAATAGGGGGGTGGTCTCTAGCCCTCTTCTTATGTGATGTTTTCTTCTTAAGAATAGGGGCATCAGAGGTAGCAGTAGGCTCAATGGCCTCCGCAGTGGCTGCCTCTACAATCCTCACAGACTATCTTGTGGGCACGGGATTGTCAGTTGGTTGAGGGTTCACCAAGGCTGCTATACTATCAATGAATTTGGAGCTCTTAGCCATGGTTACACAGATTCCTATCAGAATTAGGTTTTGAAATTCAAATCCTAGTCCACTAAGGTTACCCCACACAGACTCCTCAAAAAATAACAATCAAAGTAAAGGAACTACTAAAGGAAGATCACAACTGGGGGGAAATAGAGAGCTTACCCTTTTAAAACTAGGGTTTCAATTGAAATGTTGCACAGTGAATCAAATCCCACCACACCAAGTGCAAACTGGTTGGAAGTTGATGTGGAGCAAAGTGGTAGGAGCAGGGTGTATGTGCTTGAGTAGAATGGGCAATAAAGGAGAAAGAAGGGACGGGAGGGCTCGGAGTGAGCACTGGAAGTTAGGGCAAAGAGAAAGAATAATGAAAAATGAAACAAATCACGAGGCATAAATGGATGAAACCCATGCCTCGTGGGTTCTCGCCAGGTAGTCATGGAGCTGAAGTTGAGTTTGAATCTCTCGAGAAGTATATTGACAGACCTCGCACAGCTAAAGTTTAATCTCGCGAGAAGCATATTTTCAAAGAACCAAGGGCCTCACGAGGTTCTATTTCAATCACCCTTCAAGTGTTTCGCTCGCAAGGCTCTCGCGAAGATCCAAATTTCATATCAGAGCCTCTTGTGCACACTGTATTTGCGTGATTTATGGCTCGCGGGGCTCAGTTAGCCACGTGAGAAAGCCCAATATTGCTCGCGAGGGTGAAATGCAAGCCACTGAGCTTCGTTGCAGAGCTAAATTCAATCCTTCTCAGTGACTACACATTGGCATGTGCATCTAAATTGTCATGCACCCTACCATTATGCATCAACACAAAATTTCTTCACACCTTGCCATTTTACCTTAAATAAACTCATGCCCATTGCATACATATGCACAAAGTACAAATCCTAGCAATCAAATGACTTTAAAGCAAAGCATGTACATGCACAAACCACATTCAAAAGCACACTCATCAAATTAGATTCAAACTTTTCAAACACTATCACAATAACACAAACTATCACAACACAACAAAAATAACCCAAAGATAATACATGGAAAATTTTAAAAAGAAAACACACAAATGCAAGAATCTATGGTACACAATTTATAGAGTTGTGGATCACATAACAGTGGGAGGTTCATGAAGGTGGATGGTCTGAGGAGGCTCCACAAAGTTTTCAACACAAATCTTCAGCCTTTGACCATTCACTTTCATGCTCTTCCCAAAAATGGAATTTATGATCTCCACAACACCAGATGGGGAGGCATGGATGACAGTATAAGGTTTATCCCACCTAGATTTTAGCTTCCCTGGAAAAAAATTTAACTTGGAGTTAAATAACCAAACCTTGGCACCATCCTTGAAATCCTTCCTCATCAGTCCCTTGTCAAAGAAAGCTTTAGATTTTTCCTTGTAAATCCTTGAGTTGGCATATGCATCCAATCTCAACTCCTCAAGCTCTGATAGCTGCAAGTTCATGTGCATTCCAGTAGGTGTTAGATCCAAATTTAAAGTTTTAACAGCCCAATAGGCTCTATGTTCCAACTCCACTAGCAGGTGACAAGCCTTGCCATAAACTAGTCTGAAAGGGGACATGCCAATTGGGGTCTTATAGGTAGTTCTATAAGCCCATAGTGCATCATTTAGCTTCATGGCCGAATCTTTCCTATCTGCCTTCTCTAGGATGTGCTTAATCTCCCTATTTGAAATTTCAACTTGCCCACTAGTCTAGGGGTGGTAGGGAGTTCCAATCCTATGGGTAACAAAATATTTCTTGAGTAACCTCTCAAAATTTATGTTATAGAAGTGGCTGCCCCCATCACTGATGATGGCTCTAGGGTGTCAAATCTTGAGAAGATATTTTCTTTGATGAATTGCAGGACAACCTTGTGGTCATTAGTCCTTGTAGCAATGGCTTCAACCCACTTGGACACATAGTCCACTGCCACAAGGATAAAACTATAACTATTTGAGGGAGGAAAGGGGCCCATAAAATCAATTCCCCAGATATCAAACAATTCTACAACAAGAATGGGTTACAATGGCATTGAATTTTTTCTTGGCAGGCCACCCATTATCTGACATCTGGCACAGGTCTTGCAGTGGGCATATGCATCCTTAAACAAGGAAGGCTAATAAAAGTCATACTGCAATACCTTAGCTGCTATTTTTCTCCCACTAAACTACAGGCATTTTCATGGCACATGCTCAGAACACTTAGGATGTCACTATCAAAGACACATTTTCTTATGATTTGGTCTGCACAGTACTTGTATAGGCAAGGGTCCTCGCATAAAAATAACTTGACTTGTGAAAAGAACAAGTCTTTATCCATTTTGGTCTAATGGGAAGGGGACCTACCAACAACTAAGTAATTAACAATATTGGCAAACCATGACACAATGGACTGAGTAGCAAACAGTTGCGCATCAGGGAACATATCATTAACTGGTGTAGCTGTACACTCATCTAACAAAATTTTAGAAAGGTGGTCAGCCACCACATTCTCTACTCCCTTATTGTTCCTGATCTCAAGATCAAACTCCTGCAGCAGCAGGATCCATTTGATCAGCCTAAGTTTAGCATCCTTTTTGGCCAATAGGTATTTGAGGGCTAAGTGATCTATAAACACAATAATTTTATATCCAAGCAAGTAGGGTCTAAACTTATCCACAGTAAAAACAACAGCTAGTAACTCCTTGTCAGCAGTTGTGGTATAGTTGAGTTGAGCCTCTACTAATATTTTGCTGGCATAGTATATCACTGTTCGTAGCTTGTCCTTCCTTTGTCCTAGGATAGCACCTATTGTCAAGTCTAATGCATCACACATGAGCTCAGAAGGAAGGGAGTAATTAGGGGATTGGATTACAGGAGCAGAGGTGAGACACTTTTTCAAGGTCTCAAAGGCCTCAAGGCACTCAACAGAAAAATCAAATTACACATCCTGGCACAGCAAGTGGCATAGTGGTTTTACAATTCTGCTAAAGTCCTTAATGAACCTCCTATAGAGTTCAGCATGTCCTAAAAAGGATCTAATTTTTTTTACAGTCCTGGGTGGGGGCAGGTGTGAAATCAGGTCGACTTTTGCATTATCCACCTCTATACCTCTGTGGGAGACAACATGGCCTAACACAATTTCCTATGTTACTATGAAGTGGCTCTTTTCTCAGCTTAAGACCAAATTGGTCTCTTCACACCTTTGTAAAACCAGCTCAAGGTGACTTAAGCACTGATTAAAGATGTCCCCATAGACTAAAAAATTATTCATTAAGATTTCTAGGAACTTATCAATCATATCAGAGAAAATTGCATACATGCACCTCTGAAATGTGGCTGGGGCATTGCACAGTCTAGAAGGCATCCTCTAATAAGCAAAGGTGCCAAAGGGACATGTGTTGTAGTTTTCTCTTCATCTTAAGGATACACAAGGATTTGGTTATACCCTGAGTATCCATCAAGAAAGCAATAAAATTCTTTCCTAGCCAACTTGTCTAGAATTTGGTCAATGAAAGGGAGAGGGAAGTGGTCTTTTCTAGTTTTGGAATTGAGTTTTCTATAATCTATGTAAACTCTTCAGCCAGTGGTCTCCTTGGCTAGCATCAACTCCCCAGAATCAGAAGTAATAACTGTTATGCCTAACTTTTTGGGGACCACCTGAATAAGCGACACCCACTCTGAATCTGAAATGAGGTAAATTGCCCCTGCATCCAACAGTTTTACTATCTCTTTCAAGACTTCCTCTTGCATGTGAGGATTAAGCTTCCTCTGTATCTCCCTAGAGGGTTTTGAACCCTCTTCTAGGTATATTTTGTACATATAAACTGAGGCATCAATCCCCCCAAGATCAGTAATTGTCTAGTCCATTGCCTTTTTATGCTTCTTGAGAACACTCAACAATTCCTCCTCCTGCTCACTAGTGAGAGAGGAAGAGATAATCACTGGAAGCTTTTTATTCTGCCCCAAGAAGACATACTTTAATGTGTCTAGCAGCTGCTTAAGCTCCAAATCAGGGGGACTTTCAATGGAAGGCAATAAAGGTGCCTTGGTGGTTTGAGGAAGGGGGCAGTAATGTAGGTTTCCAGCTGGAATGTTGTACTAGGCCCATAGAAGACTCTATTGTAGTGTTGTCTTCTATCATGAGAGCTTGGGGCTCCTCCTCAACCCTACTCCAAATATTTTTCAAGTTCTTAGTAATATTATTTCAATCCAGCAGATTGAATAATTCTTCTTCTATAAGGTCATCTAGTACATCTATTGCACAGCAGTCCTCAATGTCCATCTGAGGTTGCCTAGCAGCATTATACACATTTAACTGGGCCTTCATATTCCCAAAGGTCACCTCCATCACCCCTGACTTGTATTGAATGCAAGAATTTCCAGTGGCCAAGAATGGCCTGCCCAGGATGACAGGATTGGGGTTTTACTGTTGCAAGGGTCCATGTCCAATACTAGGAAATCAGCAGGGTAGTAGAACTTATCCACCCCCATCAAAACATCCTCCACCACACCCACAGGTCTTCTCTCAGACCTATCAGCCAGCTGGAGCACAATTGAAGTTTATTTTAACTCCCCCAAACCTAGCTTCTCATCTACAGAATATGGGAGCAGGTTTATACTGGCCCCCAAGTCCAAGAGGGCACTACCTATGGTGTAATTTCTAATTATGCAGGGGATGGTAGGTACCCTTGAGTCCTGTAATTTTTCAGGTGTGGCTATGGACAACACTGATTCCACATATTCCATAGTAAAAACTTTTTTGGACAGTTGTACCCTTGCTTTCCTTTTTTGTGTACAAAGGTCCTTTAAGAATTTGGCATAGACAGGGACCTATTTAATGGCATGAAGCAGGGGTAAATTAATCTTGACCTGTTTGAAGGTCTCCATCATTTCCTCCATCTGAGTATTCCCCTTATCAAAAGGAGATGAGCTAGCAAGTGCATGAGGAAATGGCAGTTGTGGGACTGCTAGTGTCACAGCTGCATGCCTAGCAACATCATGATCAAATTTTTATTTTTTTCTCTTTTCTTTATTCATTGCTTGTTGTTGGGACTCAACATTAGCCCCCTTATTTTATCCTTGCTGCTCTACAGCAGGGGATGAATTCAAGTCTTCTTCTACGCTCATATTTTTTTCTTTTTCATTCTCCATAGTCTCCTCAGCTGCCATGCCCACTTGATTGTCAACCACCCTGCCACTCCTTAAGGTAGTGATTGCATTAGCCTCCTTATGGGTAGAGGAGCCTTCTTCAATCATGTACTGCCCTTTAGAGTTGGCCAAGGGTTGATTAGGAAACCTGCCCTCCTCTCTCTTGTTCAAAGCATTACAGATTTGACCCAGTTGGTCCTCTATTTTTTAATGTTTTACCAATGAGAATTCACAATTGGTGCCAAGTTTCCCAGATTTTACATTGATGCTCGTGTACCCAACAGGTTGCTACCCATATGCCTGGGCAGCATTGGCATGTTCCATAACCAATTCAGAGAACTGGTTGGCTGATGGACATTCTTGAATTGAATGTGTGGGAGATTGGCATATCAGACATGCCTCTTCCACTTGTGCAGCCATTCTAGGCTGCATCACATTCATTAATTTATCAAATTTTAAGCTTAGGTTGTCCACCTTCCTTTGTAATTCACTCTGCACCTTGACCTCATACATGCCACCTCAAGAGGTGGATTCTTTCACCATTGTAGCTGGGGTCAGGTTGTCATTGCAAGACAGTGACTCCTACTGTATGGAATTCTTACCTATAATGTCAAACAACTCCCATGCCTCATCAACTTTCTTGTTGAGATAACTACCCCCACATGAGGCATCCACCATGTCCCTACTTTTAGGATCAATTCCTTGGTAGAAGACTTGTACAAGTTGCCATTGTGGAATTTGGTGATGCAGACATTATTTTAACATTTCTTGAAATCTTTTTCATGCTCCATAAAAATCTTCAGTTAGGGACTGAGTAAATAAAAGTATGTCTGTCCTCATCTGACTAGTTTTATTCATAGGAAAGAATTTTGTCAGAAATTGGCTTTGAAGATCATTACATGTTTGTATGCTATTGACTGGGAGCTTAGAGAGCCAAGTACTGGCTTTATCCTTTAGGGAAGAAGGAAAAAGCCTAAGTTTGGTGGCCTTTGGTCTCAAGCCAGCAATGTTAAATGTGGTGCAAAGTGTCAAGAACTGATCAATGTGCTTGTAAGGATCTTCCTTACTGAGCCCATAAAAAGATGGCAGCATGTTGATGGTGGAGAACTTCATTTCATAATTTCCCTCAACTGAAGGAAATTGAATGCAGAAGGGGGATGTATAATCCCCAGGTGCATTATATTCCTTCAGTGTCCTTTGCCTTTCAGCCATCACAACTGGCTCAATTTCAACAATAAGGGCTGGTGTGGTGTTTCTCAGTCTAAGGACCCTTTCTACCTCGGGATATAGAGGTTCTAATTCAAAGTTAAGGGACCTTCTACCAAGCAAACACACACAAAACAGTAGGTAAAGAAAATACTCATAGCACACTAAAAAAAATTTTACTAAATAAACAAAAATTACTGACAAGTACTACTAGAAATCAATTCAATAAAAAATGGAACTGAAATATAGTGGGGGCAAGAAATGCAAACTAGAGGTAGCAAAGCTCTAGCTGCAGCTTTAATTTTGCTCCCTTCTACTACTATCCAAGTCTGCAAAAGCAAATTAAGAATCAGTAGTACTTTTTATTCAAAATCAGGCACTTCTATAAATAATTTTCTAAACTAAAATACAATACAATACAACTCAGGTCTACTAAAAAGATCAATAATCTTTGGCAGCGGTGCCAAAAACTTGTTGAGATATTTCAAATGCTTGTTGCTATTTTATTGGAAAATAGTGGTGGAAAATAAATCCAACAGTGAAGAGATGCAGAAATGGGTGAACACAGTAAGTCTAAAATACCACAACCTATAAGATACAGGGTTGTTGTAACAAGTTTTGAGTAAGTAAGAGTTTGTCCTATAGAGAAATTGATCTAGAACCCAAAAATTGTTGTATTAGTAGGCCTCCAGATTTGACTACAAATTTGGCAATCCTAGAGAAAGGGAGTTGGGTGTCACAACTACAATAAACTAAAACTAAAAGAAGAGAAAGAATGTGTTGTCATATCGTAAAGAAAGGGTTTATGAAGAAGGTGATGATGGTGTGTGTTAAAATAAAGATAAAAATGTATGGGAAGTAGGCAACTAAGCTAAGGTTATCTCAGTCAAGTAACTCAGTTCTAGAGCTGTCTCTGTAGTAATCCTTCAGATGGCTATAAGCACCTCTGCTAGGTAGAAGGATCCAAATCAACTCCTGTGGTTTAACCTGGTCTCTTAAGGCTATAACCTATCCACTTCAATGGTCACAGACTATCCAATAGAGAGGATCAAACCACATGAGTTAAATCAGAAAACCAATCTGATACAAGGGAATGAACTGACCTTAAGGCTATAACCTGTCCACTTAAATGGCCACAGATTATCCAATAGGTTCCCTCCAATCACTGGATCAAATCAAAATAAGAAGATCATTGCAGGCACTATATTTGCCAGGCTATAAGCACAGGCATCCATAGGAGCAAACGGCTCTTGAAAAAATAGTGGTGACCACTGATATTCAGAAGCTATTTGGAGACATAAATACAGCTGGTCATTACTACAAAAGGCTTGTAATGACTCAGCCCACAAGTCTGCAATCTCTATAGAGAATCAGATCTAACCTCTGATGATGGTAATGTAAAACAGAGGGGAGCTTGTTCCTGCCACAACCTCTCACAAGGCTACAACTCAAGTGTAGAGGATAAAAATCTATCTCAGATCTATGGCTTAGAATCACCCTAGGGCTATAGTCTGTCCACTCAAATGGTCACAGGCTATCCACAGAGGCTATCTAAATTATAGAGGTCTGAGATGGAATAAGAAAATTGCTGCCACCACCATTGTCATAGGACTACAAGCACAAGCTTCCATGGGAGCTTCAAATCAGTGAAAATCCTATGTGCATGGCATAGATCAAAGAATACTATAGACACATAGAAAAAATAGCAGATTGAATAAGTATTAAAACAAATATTTCATTGATTAAACAATACTTACAATGAAAGTCCTCAAGGCAGCAGCCTTGTGCAGAACATCCCTCAACTGATCCCAAAGTTTACATAACCCATTACAGAACTAAATAAAACTATGCCTAATTTCTTACAAAGATCATAGCCAAGAAGTGTTGGGCTAAGGAAGAAAAAAAATGAAAACAAATGATGATCTAACCCTAACCCTAATCTGCTAGAGCTCACAGCTTGCTGAGGTTGAAGGAAAAGATAGAAAAATTAACTAAGTTATAGCTTATATACTCAATGTTTAATGCCTTGGCCAATAGGAGATAAAACCCTAATTTTATGGTAGATGTGGCTCCTTTACAGCCCTTGTATCCCTTGGGAAGTGTGCATAGAGATTAGGGCCTCGGGATGTGTGCCCTTAACCTGGGTAAATCCCCAAAGTATCCCTGAGTATGGAAATAGAAAGCAGGAGCTCATGCTTTGCGGGGCTAGGTCTGCTTGAATTGCTTCTCGCGAGGCTTGTTACATGGTTGAAGTAGCTGCAGAAGAGTGCTCGTGAGGATGGATTTGCAGTGAATGGTCTTAGCTTGCATAGTGGAGCTTCAGGTGATTCTTGTCGCTAGGGTCTCACGTGGCTGAAGCAGTGTACTCTGCAGCTCGCATGGATAAGTCTTGAGTTTTTGTGTGGTTTCTTGCCAGGATGGATCTTCCTTGTCACGGGGCTTGCTTTGGCTCTAAAGTGCATAAGGACCTCACGAGATCTACGTGATAGACTTTCTGAAGCTGCTACTGCATGAGTGCTTCGTGACATAAAATGGGAGTGAAATGGCTGGACTTCGCGAGAACCTCGCGATTGGGATTTTTGAAGCTCCTCTTCAATAAGTTGCGCGAGGTTGCCTTGCGAGGTTGCTTGTGCTGCAAGTATTAACTTCACGAGGTGTTTGTGAGGCAGCTTCTGCGGATTTATACTGCACGAGACAATACTTCTGACTACGTGAGGCTGCCTTCTGCTCCTCTGTTGTAGTCAAGATGTTTCCGCTGCAGCCTTCTCCACTCAAATCCATTTTTCTTTTATTAGCTGGACTTCCTGGGTCCACCTTGGCATGCAATATGGTCACCATGATGTTTGCCACCATGGAGTTTCATCTGTTCTTGGCTCAGCAGTCACCCTTGGCTTGAATTCTCTCTTTTTAGCTTCAAAAGCATGGACTTTGTACTCAGCTGCAACTGTTATTACTAACTACAAAACATACTAAACAGAGGATGATTAGATAGCTCTAAGGTATAGTAAAGGCTAGGTTAATATGTGAGAAGTGCTACTTTTCAGTGAATAACATGCCCCAACGCCCTCCGCCACACATGCATCCGTGGGAAGGTGAAAGTGTTCTCTGCTGGGACATGGGGGCGTAGGAAGGTGAAGTGGTCATACGCCCAATATTGGCAAAAGACAAAACTATCACTAAAATGAAAGACAAAACCAACTAAGATAACGGAGAATCCAACAATTAACAAAAACTCACCTATAGGTAGGGCAGAAAACCTTCGATGGTGGCCACGCCTCTCCCTCTACGGTACAGCTGCTCGTAGAGGTTTGCCAATGCCGCTGTGCCCCAAGCATAGGTGGGGACTCGTACGAAATCCCCAAGAAGCATAAAAACAACCCGGTGATGCACCCCCGAGTAGAAGAAGAAAAGAGCACCACATCGAGGAAGTGCATCAAGAATGCCTGAAGCACTCAGTCTGTCGCCACTCCTGGCTCCACCACGGGCTCTCGGTGCGCCATCGCCTCATAACGTGCCTCGAAGATCACCCTCTGCTCCGAATAGTGCCTCGGGGGGGGGGGGGGGGGTGAATCCACTGACAAACATGTCAAAGAACCAGGTGACATGGACCACTCTTGATTCAAATCCACTGAAATGATATGCAACTCTGAGGATCTCCTAGCATACTGCCAGATAGTCCCCCTCCAACTGACCGATCACTGGCTCCCCCTCGAATCTAAGTCCGATGATGTGGACCCAATCCTCTAGGGTCGGTAGCAACATCCCAACTGAGAAGAGCAAGGCCTATTGCTCCTCCCTCCACCTCTCCAAGATCGCCCTGATTAGACCCCGGGTGACTTGAAAGGGTCTAATTCTAAAATCAACCCAAAGTCGAAAGCCACCAACTGTGCCTGCTGAAACTCAGGCAAGGCATGAGACTCCAACAACGTAGTGCTAATGGCCAGCACCAGAGACTCCTAACAAATACTAAATGAGAAGAAAAACAAAATAAGGCTAGCAACTGCAAATACACTAAAACCAACGAGAATTACAAACAACAAGCAAACCTAATAACATAAAGTAATAAAACATATGATCACAACCATAAACAATAATCTACGAGAAGCATGCAAAGACAGAATGATAAAATAAACGTGACCTAAAACTAGATATAAAGATAGTGTATGAATGCGCACACACACTACACTAGATGCAGGTTCGACATAAATTAAAAGGGTTTCCAGAGTGTAAGGAATCCACGTCATGACCTAAATGCCTAAGTAATAAAATAAGACTCTTGCTCACAGGTACCTACCTGGTCTTGTGCAAATAACTCCTCCAATGACCCGCACCCTGATGCGAAGCAGCATCGTCATCATCATCCTCGTCCTCATCACCCTCAAGTGCATCCTCTTGGACCACCACCTCAGCATCACCCTCTGACACCGCATCAGTGCTGGGGCGAACCTCAGAAGTCTCACCAACCTCCCCTGCCATCATCTGCTCCATCTCCAAAGCAGTCATGTAAAGCCGATCACTGCCCTCGGACTCCATCTCAAATCAAAAAGCTAAAAAAACTAAGAAGAAGGAAAGAAATCGTGCTCAAAATGAATGAACGAATTTCGAAATATCGCAGGAACATGAGAATCAAGGCACTAGGAAGTAGGGAAGTCGAGAACTGAGAAAAAACCAAAAACCATGGAGAAAAATGAGAACTTAGCTTATATAGAACACGGGTCAATCGCGCACCCTGACGCAAGTGCATAATTAAATTATGCGCCCGAACACCCGCTCATAATCAAAGTTGTGCGCCATGGACAGGGCGCACAATCAAATCATCATCTGCCCAAAACTCAATTTCGTGCCCATCACCAGGCGCACAATAGGAAAGGTCACCCGCACTGTGACCGGGTGATGCTCTAATTGCATGCACGCTTTAGGGCGCGTGTAGACACCAAAATTCGGCCCAAGGCCCGATCGGAACACATTTCGAGAGAGGTGCACTTTCGAGCTTTTGATGGCATGTATGAAACCCTTAGGAACCTTTCTGAACCCTTAGGAACCTTCTCGAACCCTTAGGAATCAACCCTAACCTTCCCAAACCCATTAGAACCCTTTCCCGGACCAGTGTCAAACCCTCCCAAGCGTGGTTGGAAAGAGGAGTGCTAAAATTTATATAGACCTCTTCAGGAGCTACGTTATATACCATTAGAAAAAGGACTTTTCCAGCTTTCCAAAAATCTAAAAATCATCTAAATCGGAGCTATATATCAAAAGTTATGATCATTTAATATTTGGGCTATTTTGGAGGAATTTTTGCCTAATTTTCCCCCAGAATTTGCCTGACACAACTACTAGTTGCGTCAAGCCTTTTTTCTTCAGAAATGGCCTGGTGCAACTAATAGTTACGCCAGGTATAAATTGGTCCCCCTGCTCCCCGCGGGCTTGCAACTTCTAAGAAATCTCGCCCATTGTTTTACTGTACATATGCTTGGCGCAACTAATAGTTGCACCGGGCATATGAGTAGTAACTGTGCTTTTTTGGCTCAAATTTATAAGCTAGGGTTTGACTTGTTGACCACCTCAGTCCTTGGAATGTGTTTTGATAGCTTTATTACACCCTTTTAATACTTATTTGCAACCCATAAGTAATCTAAACCACTAACCTATCATCCACCATTAAAACCTATCTTCACACATCTCTAAACCCTTGAAACCCTAAGAAATCTTAGACACTAGAATACTTAATTTCTAACCTTGATTATCATCTAAACATCCTTCTAACCCCTCCTTTTCCTATAAAAGGAGAGGCACCCCCCCCCCTTACAAAGGTTGAAAAAATTAGAGTTGAGAGTTGGCTTAAGAGAGAAAGAGCTTAAAGTGAGAAGTTCTTCCTCTCTTTTATGCCCCCATTTCCACACAAATTCCAGAATTTAGGAACCCCCATCCAAGCCTCATCTTTGATCCAAAAGCCTTAGTTTAGGTGTGTGCTATCCCCTAAACTCCTCTCTCTACCCCTTAGCTAGCAAGCTTTAGATGTTAGAACTCCATTGCCTATCATACAAGTCATCAAGAGCTCATCAAAGCATGCCAACGCAAGGCTCCCCTACGGTGCTACAAGGGCCCGAGGGCTCCGGCTCTCCCCTTTCTTCTCCTATCTCTTTTAGTCTTCTTCCAACCTTATATTTGTGCCGTTACACCGCCGACTTTTCGGTAGAGACAGAGGGGTATAAATAGGATTTTAAGGCCCTTTGGGCAAGAAGAAGGCTCTTTTATTTCTTTCATGCTATTTTTATTTTGGCCATAAGTAGAGACCATATTAAGCGGGTTGATTGGGTGCCTAACACCATCCCAATCGATAATCGAAGCCCCTACCCAAGAACCTTTGGTGTGGACCAGATTCAGAGTCATATTTTTAGCACTTGGGTGCTCATAAAAATGAACTAGGTTTCTCGGGACACCAAAAGCTCCGGGTGGCGACTCTATATTTTTGTTAGAGAGCGCATCACTGCGACGGGATCGTCAAAATTTCTACGGTTGCATAGATGGCGACTCTGCTTGGGATAACTTTTAGAGCTTCTTGAAATTTGGCAATTTCTTTTTATTCTACTAATCATTTTTGCTATTTTTTTTACTATTTTTTTTTTATTTTCTCACCCCTACTTTTCCGTCATTTACATGCCTTAGCCGATCGACGGGCTTACTTGCGCATAGTCTTTAATTTCCTTTACATTTCCATCATTTTTTAGTGCCTTAGCCGATTGGCGAGCCTACTTGTGTATTGTAATTTAATTTCTTTACGTTTCTATCATTTAAAGTGCCTTAGCCGATTGGCGGGCCTACTTGTGCAAATATATTCCGACAGTGGACGCCGGCCATTAGTGGCGGCATGGGGTCATTACCCCCGACTTTTGGACTAAAAAAAACTTTCATAAAAAAAAAAGTTTTGAAAAAAAAATAGTTAAAATTGAATCAAGAATAGGGAGCTTAATTAACTTGTTTTTACGGGATAGATTTTTAAAGGGTTGGATTTAAGCACACATACAAATACTTGGGTCTTAGTATGGCGGTAGCCCCTAGTGGTGATGATCCAGAAAAATTCCAGCATACCTAGTATCTGAGAAGGAGCTTGCACCGGAGGTACAAGCTTCCTCCACCTCCCATACCTTTCCCCTACAACCTTCCTACACCCACAATCCAGAGAACCTACAAAAAGAAAACCCACCACCCCACCACAAAACCCAACCCATCCACTACCATAGCCCCACCCATCCCAAGCCCAGCACCTGAAGAACCTTCTCCATTTACCCATCCTCACTTTGAGCAATGGCTGCTTCCATTGAGCCCACTGACCCCATTCCTTCCCCTGCCAATTCCCCTTTATTTCCCCTATCCAAGACCCATTTCATAACACCTCTGACTAATTTACCATAGAGGGCTACTCAACCCTAATAGACTCCATCGTGGGGGACATTAGGCATGAGTACACCCCTCTACCTGACTCCCCACACCACTACCCATTTAACCATGCACTTACTTCACCCTTTCAACCAATTCACCCTCAACATGTTACCCCTGCCCTCCCAGACCCTCTATCCCAAATCATTTCCCTCCTAACCTGCCTTCAATCCCAAATCTTCACATCCACAGAAAACAAATCCTCCATCCAAACCAGCGTTGCTTCCATCTAATCAACCCTTCATTCCTTCACAACCCAACAACCCACCCCTATCCCTACCCCTCCTCCATGTCATCACTCTTCCACAGCTGTGGCAACAATTGATGTTGCCACCCAAACAGATTTTGAACCTAAAGAGTTGATTATGGTCCCCCCTTCCACATCTTCCAACTTTACCCAAACAGAAACCCCAGAGGAGGAGTTGTGCCTTTCCTAGGCATCCATTCCTTCTCAATCAATTGCCTCTACTATTGAACCTACTTTTGTCTCTCTCTCTGTTAATGATCCATCTAACTAGACCACTGTACCAGCTGACCCAAGCAAAGTACCTCCAGTACCAACCCTCACTGCTCTCATGAATGCCAACCCATATGTTTCCAAGGATGTGTGTCTGCTGGTCGAGTTTGTCAAAAATAGTGTACTGAAAAGTTGTGTGGATCAGCTGGCCTTGATGAAGCCAACCTATTGGAAACAGTTGGAATCAGTCATGCTAGCTCATCAATAGGAGATTTTTCCAATGCAAGAAAAATTGAACACTATTGTAGCTGTATATAAATTGTATGAGCAAAGGGCTAACCAATATGTCAAGTTGGTTGATTCATTATCTGCCACCCTCAGTTCTCTAAGTGTCCAAAATATTGAGCCTCAACCAAAGGCTACAGGAATTAATATTCAGGAGCATCCACCGCAAAGGGGCACCACCATGCAAAAGAAACCAACTGCTTCAAGGACTAAAGCTGGTGCTGCCAAGTCTGAAAATGTCAAGAAAGGGAAAGAAAGAGCAAAGGAGCACATAGATCTTGACTTAGATTCAGACCAGTTTTAGGAGTTTTCTATTTTGTTTTGTTGGAATTTTGTAAAAAGTGTTCTCTTTTGTATACTATTTTGTTATGAATTCTATTTTTATGTGAATACAATCATCTTGTTAGTGTAATTTTCTCTTTCTTTTCTGCATTATTTTTCTGTGTTTCTTTCCTAACCCTGCTGCCCCTAAATACACTCTCTATTCAAACATTGAGGACAATGTTTACATTAGGTTTGGGGGTATGGAAGGGTGGTCCAATAAAATAGTTAATTGTAGTGCAGCATTGTTGGTTAAATGGAATGAAATAAAATCAATTCCCACCTAACCATTTTAGAAAGAGGAAATTAAAACTGTTTAGTAGACATTTTAAAACTAAAATCTTTTGAAGATCTAACACTTCCAAGAAGCAAACTTCAAGAAATATTTTTTACAATTAGTGCTTAGTGAACCAGAAAGGAGAGAAAAATGTGAGGATATACCCCATGAGTTTACTTAAAGACAATACCTAGTGAGATTTAGGCCTATCAAACTTTCTTTTGAAGAGTGTCTTGGCAAATTTCTTCTGCTCTAAGGAATGATTGAATCAATATCTTTTCACCAGAAGTTATGTACCCCAAATTGAAACTATTTGGCAGACCTCATGACACTAAGGATATGATGTAAGGCCCTCATTTGGACAGTCTGAGCCTGAAAGTACCTACCCATTGAACTGCCCTTTGTATACATTGTTTGAGCCTTAAAAATTCATTTTTCTTTGACAAACACCAGAGTAATTGAACCTAAACCTCATTGACCTGATTCAGCTTTACCCTCACTCTGAGATTTCAGAAGGCAAAGGAGAAGATGTTGAAGAAATTTAAGCTAGGGTCAACATTTGGTGAAGGGAGAAGAGAAAAAATCTATACAAAAGTAGTGTGTCAGTTGTATATTTATGGCATTTCATCTAAAATAAAAAATAAATAAATAAAGAAAGAGAAGTTAAAAGAATTACTTCATTTGAAAAATTAAAAAAGATGAGAAGAAGCTGACCACTTTGGATCTGAAAAATATAAAAGAAGATGAAGATGTGATGAAATGAAGAATGTGAAGTCATGAATCACCTCCTCCTCTTAGTTGATATCTCAGTTTTGAATCCTTTTTACCCTTTTATTCATTTTAAACCTCTACCCTAAGCCACATTACAACCCAATAAAAAGACTTTATTGATCTAAAGTTAATGGAGTTGTCATATGGAGATAAGGGGATGTGTAATCTGTGGTGGAAAGAATAAGATTTCGGGAATTAGCAGCAATGCCTATGCTCATGCTTGCCAGCCTATTTGAGGTCTGTAATTGATCTTGAGCTATAGTAAAAGTGATATACCTTAGAATGTCATTTTTTCAGTGATTGCCCTGGTGAGGATTGGGTCTGAAATTAAATTCATTGGAGCAATATTTAAACCTGATTCTTGAATTAATGGTGAGCTTAACACTGATTCCCACACACTATACTCTTGATGTAAGTTGATTGGCTGTGATGGAAATACATGCTGATTTAAGTGTTAAACTGACTATATTTATGTTTTAACTCTTCTGAATTTGAAAAAAAATACGGTGTGGAATGAAGTTTTATTTGTGAAAATCTGATTTGTCATATGTTGTACTGAACTTAACTGTTCTATTGAGAAGTTTGTGGGTATTTTCACTAAAAACCCTCAGGAGACTTCACTCCTCCACTAGGGATCACCTAGGCATTTAAAAGGCTTGATGCATAGGCAAAATTCATCCGTGCTCCCTACGAAAGTGGTATTTAATTTTTAGAATAATTGTTTAATTCTCTCTTTGCTCGAGGACTAACAAAGATTAGGTTTGGGGGTGTGTTAATAACTGAATTATGCCACTTTCCACCTCTTAACCTAGCCCTTACTAGATCTTAGAGTTGTTTAATAATTAATTTTTGAGTATGATTTTATAGTTAGCAATAATCTACAGAATGGTGCAACAATCCATGTAACAAGTGCGAAGAAGAGAAGAATTAAAGTCAAGCATTGGAGCTGATGGAAATACAGAGATTAAACCTTGGTAGTCCCCACCCAATGGGTTGTTCAGCATGCCTTGGACCCCTAGAAGTTCTGCAATGAGAGAGAAGTGGGACCCATACCTATGGGACAGCTACAGCAGTTAGACAACCCAAACGAGAGGCTGAAATCACCCTCTCGAACAGCCTCAAGCAAACAAGGCCTCCAGAAGCCACAGTCTCGAGCAGTTCAAGTTTGCAGCAACCATAGTGTCGAGTAGTTTCAAGCCTGCAGCACTCTATCCTCTCTATCAGCCTCAAGCAGTCCAAAGCTACAACATTTCATCTTCTCGAGCTAGATAATCTAAAGCCTGCAGAAGTTACCCCTCGAGCAGCTCTCGAGCAGCCTTCAGAAGCAACCTGTCGAGCAGTCTCAAGGATATCATTGCTACAGTAATTCAACCTCTCAAGCACCTCTCAAGCAGTTTTGTACCTTCCGAAGCTATCTTAGCGAGTTGTCTTCAAAAGCATCTCTTCTTCTCGAGCAGATTTGGACTGCAGCATTTCATCCACTAGATCAACCATCAGAAAGTAGTCTATCTGCTCGAGCTACACACTATGAACCCTTCAAAAGACTTCACCCTCTTGAGGCTCGGGACCCAGCAGATATTTATGAACTTCGGGGGCATTTTTGGAACTTCTGTAACACATGGGACCCCTGTCCAAGTGTGTACTGTGTTACTACAAACCTGGGGCAATACTTGGTTGCAATTAAGCTACTTCAGTAGATCCTAACTATTTTGATTCTCTTTCCCTCTGATTGGCCAAAGCATAAAGTACTTTTTGGGTGTGTATATATAGAAAAGAAAGCATGCTTGTAAAGTGGAGGGGGGAGGCACCACACTAGATAACACACGATAGCTTAGCTCATTTTTAGGGTTTAGGTCATCTTCCTTTTTATTTTTTCTTCTCTTCTTAGCTCAGCATGGCTGGCTAAACCTTTTTAGTAGTTAGGGCTAGTTTTTATTATACATGCCTTTGTAATAACATTGCAAAGAGCTTGGAGTCATGCAAAGACTGCAGACTTGAGAGCCATATCATTGTGAGTTTCTTTTTGGCAATGAATAGCCGATTTTAATGTTTCATTTAATTTGTATTCTCTTGTAATTTTCATTAGATTATCATGTATTTTATGCACCTATGGATGCATGAGCTTGTAGCCTTGCAAACATAGTGTGTGCAGTGATTTTATTATTTCATCTTTAACCCCCATGACTGGATTATATTCATGGGATATCCTGTGACCATTTGAGTGGATAGGATATAGCCCTAAGACTAGTCCATATCTCAAGGTTGAGTTGGATTCTTCTTCCTTACATTTGTGCTTGTAGGCAAATAAAGGATTTATGCAGATCCAACTCTTGCTCTATGTTACATTGCTTTTTGCAGTAAAAATTAGCCCCTAACTGTTTACTTCACCATTTTCTATTTATTTTTACCAAACCACTCCCATTCTTCTTTCAATCCCTTTCTTTATTTCTGGTTTTGCATTTATTTCTATTTAAGTTAATGACAACCCTAAACACACCTTCTTTTTATCCTGTTTTATTAGTTTAAGATAGATTAGATTTAGAGTTGTCAGATCTGTAGCAGATCTGGATATTTGCTACCGTTAGATCCATAACTCTCTATGGGACAACCATTACTTCATCTAAAACTTGCTGCAACAGTCCTGTATCTTATAGGTGGTGTTTGTGTTCTAACCTCATTTTTTTCCTCTTTATTTTATTTTTGCCCCTTCTTTATTTCTGTCATACTTTGACTACTTTTGTAATAAAGAACATAAGCAAATATAACCACAACAAAATGTCCTATCACAACAAAATGTCTCATCGCAAACCGTACCCTTCCAAAATGTCCTATCATGACGTTCTCACTAGAACATGAAGCGGCATAGGAAGTCACTTCGACAATGCATAAACACTAACAACAAGGCTTTGAGTTCATTCACATGAAAGCTCGGTAGCCTGAAGGCAACAAAGCCCATTAATACGAATGATGTAGGTGGTTGTGTGATTTGTCATACTCCCACAAAGAGATCGAGTCCTTCCAATGACTCCACCCCCCAGACCCTCCAATCTTATCATGTAACCTTACACGCCAAGCAAAGGCGACGCAAACTAGCAGGAGGGGCCACCCGTAGTCCCATCATGACACAACCACGGGAGCAACGGCCGGCCAGTCCCGTCGCAAGCAAAATCCTCCCACCGGCGACAAATCAGGTAACTAAAACACCCCTTCTTCTACTCGATATTCCTTATAAAATATAATTAGCTAATATTAAGTCAAACATTTTCAAAACCTATCTCTCTTAACTCGTGAATCACTATAGTCCTCTCATAAGAGACAATCATCAGTATTCACGAGAAGGTCAGACGGAGTATCTGGCATACCAAGCGTCATCTTGACAACCACATAAACGATCGGGTTCACAAATCTCGCTCCGGTGGATTTGCTTAGCGACGTCTCGGAAGCCACATTTTTTGTCATTTTGCCACCGAATTGATCTTAAGTTAAAATCCCTAAATTGAAAGAAAAAAAAAACAAATAAATAAATAAACTCTCCTATTTATCAAAATTTACTTCTCATCATTCCAATCCGTTCTCTCCCCTGGAAAACCGAACACTGAGCATACTCAACTCTGAGTAATCACAAATGTCCACTGGAAAGGGACTCCTGACGCGCCATTGGTGTGAGCAATGATGCGCCCGATCTAACATAACTTGCGAAAGCCTTTGCCATTATATGATATTATATCTTATTATCTGGTCACTTGACTTTGTCTCTGGACATTCATATAATGCCTCCCGGTACCTCGATTGTGTCAAATATCCCTCTGTTCAATTTTCCCTTGCACTTGCAGACCAGGATATGCCAACTTTCCTCCCATTTGACTGCCCCTTGCAGCAAGTCACGATATGCGACGAGATGCCCCTTGCACCCATGGATCAAGATATGCCAATTTCCCCCCGTCTGACTATCACTCGCAACAGGTCGTGATACGCGACAGGATGCCCCTTACATTTATGATAGCGGATACGCCCTTCAAAAGCTATCACTGGGCCTCCGAATGCTCCATCTTTGCTTGCGCTAATAGATAAGAAGGCCAAACACTTCATGTCAACATCCCTAATTCACACTAGTGATTTTCCAAAAAGAAACGATGAGGACACCCTCGGAAGAGGGGTGTCTACTTCTTAGACATATTCTTACTTCGCAAGAACATGTCGAAGAGGGGCATCTGTAGACACTTCAATTTTGTCCTCTCGGAGTATACAAACCTATTCGGATAACTTTTGACCTTGCCCATGACTTTCAGAAAGGACTTACCTTCTCTGAAAGCTTTAAGACCCTAACAGGGGACCATATATTAAAACAATTAGTATATGACTAAACACAAGCTGAAACAATAGCTCTGTGGCTCATACCCCACAACCCTAATACGGGGACTATATACTAAAATAATAGTATATAGTCGAAGCACAGGCTGAAATAATAACCTTGTGGTTTAGACCCGACTTAGCCCAAGGAAAGCCCCACATTACGTTCCCACACAAGGGAGCGTAACTCGATTACACTCCCCACAGCTAGTGCGCAATTGGTCCCATCCGGACCAAGCTAGTTCTCCCTATGGGCCAACTTAGGATCTTATTCTCCGTGCGCAATCAGATTGCACGCCCCACTACCGGGGCGCAATTGGTCCCACTTGGACCAATCCTTAACCTTCTAGAAACTGCCTTGAGACCCTATTGCACATCCCATTACCTGCACGCAATAGGTTCCCAAGTAAGCCTAGCCTCTAGTTCCCTAGACCGCTTGAATTCCTCGATTATGCGCACCAGATCGGGCACTTAATCGGATTGCACGCTCCACACGGGGCGTGCACTTAGTTCTAATTAGATTAGAACTCAGACACCCGGTTGGGCCAGTCAGCTGATCACTTGTTGAGTCAGTCACCGACTCAGAGTGATTAAGCGCCTAGGATAGGGCGTATAATCCGATTAAGCACAGTAGTTAGGGCGCATAATTGGGTTTGACCAGATAATTGCGCACCTCCCACAGGGCGCGTAATTATCCGAATACCTATAAATAGACCCCTCTACCCCACACATCAAGCAATCGAGTTTTTGAGTTCTTCTCTTTGGAGTTTAGGAATTTCGAGACTCTCTTCGGCACTTGGCCTCAGGTAACTTTTTAATTCTAGTTCTTAATTTTCTTTTCCAGTTCTAAGTTCTAGTTCTTAAGTTCTAGTTTTAGTTCTTAATTTCTAGTCTTAGATCTTAGGTTTCAATTTTGTTTCTTAAATTTTAGTTCTTAGTCTCTGGTTCTTAGCTTCTAAAACCAGTTCTCAGTTTTTAATCCTCAAATTTTCAGTCTATATTTTATTTCTAGTTTTAAACTCTAGTTCTCTTCATAGTTTCTAGTTTATCTGGTTTTTAGTCTCTTAATTTTTTAGATCTTTGATTTCAACTCTCAACTTTTGAATTCAAACTCTTAGTTTCCCTTATTTCTGGCCCTAGGTTTTAGTTCCTAGGACCAGTTCTTAATTTTAGTATTTAAATTTCCATTTCTGGTTTTTAATCCCTAGAGCCAAGTCTTAGTTTCTAATTATTTTAGATCATAGCCTTTGTGTTCAAATTCTAGGCTTAATTCATAATTTTCTCCTCTTCTAATCTTAATTTTAATCTTTAAAATCTTAACTTTTCAATTCAGAATCAGTTTTTCAATCTACATTGCTTTTAAAATGACCCTTAGCCACCTGATTTGCCCGAGGGAGCTTAGGGGGGCCCGAGAACAAGGTCGATCCTCCTTAGCATAGCAGGCCACCCCCCTCCTTTTTTTAGATTTCTAGTATAAGTGAGATATTTAGAATAATTAGATTTCTAGCATAAGTAGGACATTTAAAAATAACTGGACTTCTAATAGATTTAGAATATCTAAATTAATTAGACTTTAATTTAATTAGAATACTTATATTAATTAAATTCCTAATAGAAGTAGGAAACTTAAAATAATTAGATTCTTAATAGGCTTAGGATATCTAAATTAATTAGACTTTTAACAGAATTAGGAGACTAATACCAATTAGACTTCTAATAAGATTAGGACTCTTAAGTTAGACAGACTCCTAATGGGACTAGCATATCTAGAGCAATCAAACTTCTAGAATAGTTAGAAGATTAGATTAATTAGACTTCCAGTAAGACTAGGAAAGCTAAAACAATTAGACTTAGAGCAGGATAGAAAGACTATATATACTAAACCCCTAAGTGACCAAGTGCTGCTGACGTCGGCAGGCCGATGATTCAGTAAAGAAGTCGAACCCACAACCCGAAAGGCGTGATCAGTGACGTGTTGCAGCGTCGATAAAAATCTGCAGCTAGCGATCGCAACGAACCAGGTATTTTCCTCTTAGAATTTACCTTTTATTTCTATATCTTTCAATTTATCATTCATCACCTTTGCCAGAGTCCACTCAAACCGAATTGGGCTACTCTTTCCGGGGACTGGAAGGGACCCAAAAAAAGCGTGTACCAACATACATGAGCAAATGTTAGAGGTGAGGAAGAAACCCTTACTCTTGTTGCCATACGCCCGCCTCATAACCCGAATGATAGGAGAATATGATGATCCTGATGACGATTATGAAATATCTCCAAATGAGCCGCAGTGGACCGATAATGTAAAGCAGTATAGATTGGAGGATTGGAACCTAAGCTACCAGAAACTGAAGAAGAGTGTCCTAGATCGACACTACCACCATGTAGTAGAACATGGTCAAGATGAACCGGATCAGTAGGAAGAAGTACCTCCACCTCAGCAAGCTCCAGCTCAGCCGCCACACGCCTCACACGGTAATGTTCTCACCTTGGCAAATTTTCGTTGGCAGATGGATGCTATGAACCGGCAATTGGATTTCCATGAAGCCATGCTAGTGGACCTGATGCGGAATGCGTACCCAACCACCGCCACTCCATGCATTGCAATAGCTCGGGAGTACACGTCGGGTGCGTCTAGTTCTAGAGGCAGAGCTAATGATGATCAAGGAGCGAAAAGGACGGACGAGTAAGCGGATCGATGATTGATCCGACAAATGGATAAGTGGTTTAGTTTTGTTTTGCTGAATTAATACCTTGATTAACAGTTGGATTTTGTAAAAACGGATTGTTTAATTTTGATGGCTGTAAATGAATGGTTTTAGATTTTGGTGTGGATGCATGGTAGAATTTTAGCAGTAATAATCTTGTAATTCTATCAATTGTTTAGACTGATTTGTGTTAATGGTTTATAGATGATTGATGATTAATTTTACCAGTTAACAGTTTAATCTCTTTTGTAGAGATAACACATTGAATCCGATTTGTGATGATGGTTACTTCGATAAGCTGTTAATTTTTACTAGTTAGTGGTTTAAAACTATTGTGGCAATGTTATGCTTGATGGTTATTAGTAAATCAATTAGTTGTAGATATATATTTAATAAATTGTGGATGTGTTTCTTGTAAATGTGTTGTTTGGATGGCTGACGGAATTTTTGATTTAGCTGTGGAAGGTGTACTACCTAAATTGTGGATGATGTTCTTTTATGGACAGCTAATCAGTTGTCGAACGGTTAATGACATTTCTTGTGAATATGTCTTCCTCTAGTTGCATGTGAATGTGTCCTCGTACTTGTGGATGTATCTACTCATCCGTCATGGATGTGTACTAGAGATAGATTTTAACTGCATGATGTAGATCTTTAGTAAAAGGATTATGTTCTTTTCCTATAGAAACTTTCAATCTCTCTACGTCTTTCGAAGTATTCTCTTGCTCTAGTATTACTACCACTAACAATAGCCATGCTGTCATTGCTTGGTGTGGTACCAGGGTATGTATTCCAAATATCACATAGTGAAATTCGAGGACGGAAATTCTTTTAAGGGGGGAGGATGTAAGACTCTGAAAAAAAATTTGAACCTGAATACACCGACTAAATATGTGTGTTCGATACCGTACTCAATGCGGGCCCCGAAATTTAAAAATAATTAATTCAGAATGTGAGCCGGTGTACTAAAGTATATGTATTAAGTGTGTGGATCGTTATACTAACTCCGTGAGAACACCACTGGTTGGTGACTTATGTTGTATGCACGAGGTCCAAGGATCATAACATAGGAAGTGCATTGTGAATAATATTTTTGGGACTTTTTAGTAAAGGCCCATACACCATCTTGGGTGTATCAGCCGCACACTAAATCAGCTCCCCTGAGTTAAAAGAAGCCCACATAGGAAAAGGGATTCATTTGCAAACTCGTTGGAGAGAGATCTTGAGAGAAAGAGTTGAGAGAAGAGAGAACGTCCTTTCCCTTTTCCCTCGTCAGATAACAACTGTTGATCGTCATCGCAATTTCGCCTTTGTTCGATTCCGCGTCGTAAGAGAATTTTGATTAATTGCCTCGTTACAATCGAAGAAAGAAGATCGAGGCATCGAACGAGCGCGAACAAACTCGAACCGATCGACGTAGACTTCGCATGCACGGATAAGGAAGGTAAAAAAAATCATGATCGCTTAGATTACAAATTTTTATTGCCGAAATCGCAATTTTCATTTGCGTGTGTTTTCATTGCATGCAAGGATTTTGAGGATAGGACGAATGCGAATCGTGAACGTCGATATCCTGCGATATCAATCGCCGCAGACGTTGCACGCGCATCTAGAAGGTGAGATTTACATTTTAACGGTGTGGATTTAATTTTGATTTGTGTGTGAATTAAGGGTGCATGCAATGGTTTTTGGAAAACTCGAATCAGGGAAGAAGAAGCCCGAAAGCTGCAAAATCTGCCAAATCCGTTCAAGCGAATTTGAATTCACTCGAGCGAATCACCTTCCGAAATAAAGAAGAAAATTCGCTCGAGCGAATTTTCCAAGCAAAATTTCTCAGGCCAAATTCGCTTGAGCGAATTTGGGTGTGCCACTGGGAATCTGTCAAAATCGCTCGAGCGAATCTGGAATCACTCAAGCGAATTTCCCTATTTTCTGGCTACTGAAATCTTTCCTTGGAGAAACTTGTGAGGCTTTGAGCCATTCGGTTCATTAATCATTGACACGAAGTTATGAAATTGATGAGATCTGGATTGAGAACGGGAGATCGTCTGTAGAGGCTTCTGCTTTGCTTTCGAATGACACTGAACCTTAGGTAGGGAAATTCACTGCTCAATTTCGTTTTACTCTTTGATTGATTCATAGATCTTAATGATATACATGACATGATGATCATCAGAATTTGAAAAATAGTGAAATCTTACCTCATTAAATATTCAAATTTACAAAAAAATTTAATTGCATTTAAATCTTTCAAACTATGAACTCTGAGTCTTGAATAAGAACTTCAAATAAGAACCATGTATACGAACTCAGACTTTGAACTTTATTTGTCTTGAATATGTGCCCTAAATATGAATATGAATTATGAATTAAGCTTTGAATGTGATCTCGGATGCCAAGTGGGTAAGAGGAGTAGAGGCTCCGGAGAGGGATAGAGGCCCCGGGGTTTATGACCTTGTTTCCACTTCATGGAATGATTTGTTCCCATTTCATGGGATGATTTTCCCCAATGGAACTTTGATCTTAACATGAATGTGAAGTTGAACTCTGAAACCCTAAATAAGAAATTGCATGACACATTTTAGATTCTAATATGACTTGTTTAAATCTTGTGGTTTCGAACTCAATAATTTGATTTGCTTTATGTGATTTACGAAAATTATTTTGAACTCAGTCATTTAAATCTATGCATAGTCTTGATAAGATGAAATTGGTATTGAATGTTCTCTACTGAGCTTAGACTGTTAGCTCATTGTTAAGTAGTGAAAAATGCTAGTTTTCACCCCTTAACCTGACCTTTTATGGACCTGTGAGCACACTAATAAACACCTGTTGAGTCTGTTTGGTAGATAGCAATAAAAGACAGGAATAGTGCAGAAAACTACTCAAAAATGTTGCACAAAGAAGTCCATCTCTCAGCACAGTGCAAACCCAGCAATGGCACACAGAGGGCTACACACCATTGGGCCCTTGGGGCGTGTGGCAACAGCAGGGCAAGGCGAAGGAAGTGAAAATAGGCTGAAAACATCCTATCGAGAGGTTATCTGAAAACTTCGATAGGAGATGAGAGCTAAAAAGGGAGGAATTCGTGCAGTTGGAAAGGTTTCGATAGGATCTGAAGGCAGAGAAAGGATGGATTCATCTAGATTGAGGAGTTCGATAGGATTCAAGAATCTATCGAGCAGCTGAAAGAAAGGAAGAAACCATCCTATCGAAAGTCTGCCTGAGGTAAAAGGGGAACCTATTGAATGGTTTCCTGAACCTTTTGAGATGGAGACACTGGAACAGAACCTACCGAAGGGTGCTTGAGCCTTTCGATAGGAGTGAGAGCAATCCTATCGGAATGATGGCATGCAGAGCTGGACCTATCAAAATGGTCCTCCAACCTGTCGAATGCTCCAGGAGAAGGGCTGAAAATGCTGAAGCTTTAAGAGAAGGCTCATCCTATCGGAACCTGTCTAAGAGATCTAAGACCCTAGCGAAAGGACAAAAAAGCTCCATTTGAACATGCCGGAAGCTTCTCCAACCTATCGAAATCGTGTGAAGAACTTCTCAGAAAATAGGTTGTTCACACGCTGCGACTTGGTGACCTACTGCATGCAAACCGAGGCACATTGGTGACCGACACTACAATCTAAAAGATTCCCTAGGAAACCCTAACCAACCCACGTGCTCTAACAGAACTCTAACAAACTTTGAGGACCTTCTAGAAGGGAATATTGGCAGGAAAAATAAGAGAGAAAGCTATATATTGAGATCCCCAATTGCAATTGGGGGGAGATCAAGATTGGGATCAAATTCTGAAGATCAGAGCTTGCAGCGAAATTCCATTTTCCCTCTTTTAGCTCAACTATGGTTGGCTAATTTCCTAGGAGCAGCGAAGAGAGAGGTTAGATCTGTAATTGGGTAAGGTTGAGAGTGTTATTGAGGGTTAATTGCTGCACATACTACATATCTGAGAGCATTTCATTGTGGAGCGAGTTTTATTGTAATGTAAATGTTATTTTTATTGTTTTAATTGGATCTATAGTTCCTTTGGTTTCATTTAGTGCTCGATCAGATTTGTGTAGAGGAGTCTATTGATAAGCTCACCCACTTAACTGGTAGACCTCTTGGATACCATCTGATCTCCCTAGATCTGATATCCCTGCAATTTCTTGTGTCTATAACCTGGAAATTGCAACATCAGTAGTGGTTTTAATGCTCTGGTTGAAACCTTTGGTTTGGAGGAATTCCCTAGGATGATCTGTGACCATTAAAGTGGACAGATCAAAGCCTTAAGAGCAGTCCAATCTCTAGTTTCAATTGGATTCTTCTACCATAAACCTTTGGATCGGATGAAGTCTATAGGATGGTTTGTGACCATTGAAGTGGACAGACCATAGCCTTAAGATTAGTTAAATCCTTTGGTTTAGAGTGGAGCATTCTACCCTACAACTGTGCTTGTAGCCAGCTGAGGGATTTGTGTGCTTTGAACCCCTGTAACATGACTAGCTCAACCTAATTATAGGAAGGCCAATCTCCAAGCTGCTCTTCTCTATTTTCTATTTTTAAACCCTTCCACTTGCAAAATCTAGATCTCTGGACTCGATCTCAATTAATTTGTATTTCATGTGTAGTTTAGTTTAAGTGACAACCCCTTTTAACCTCTCCCCTTTCTTTTAGCTAACTTAGCATTAGTTAGGGTGCCAAATCTCTTACAAATCTGGAGATTTACCATATTTGGAACTCACCTCCTTGTGGACATTCCCTTACTTACTCTTTTAAAACTTGCTACAAAGGACCTTGTATCTTGCAGGTCTAGAATATTTTTATTGTGCTGAATCTATCCTCTATTTTACTCTGATTTTATTTTGTATTTATCATTACATAATAAATTAGCACACTAGAATTTCCCAACAAGTTTTTGGCACCGTTGCCGGGGAGGTGTTTTTAAAATTGGTAGATCTAAGTTTGTTTTTAGTTTAGATCATAGATCTGTGATAGTTTGTTTGATTTTTCACTAACAATGTTTGTAAGTTTTGTTGTTTTAGTTATGTTTGTATTTCATCTTATCTGAAGCTGTTGCGAAAGAGTAGCATTGTGCTGGAGGCTGCTCTTGAGTTTGCACCCCTCTACTCCCCTTAATTGTTAGATCTGTTAATTTTTAGATTCAGTGGTCATTTGTTTTTGTTCTGCTTGTTATGTTTGAAGATTTGCTCTGCATTAGATCTTGAGCGATGTATGTTTGGGAGAAAAACTCTCTAACCTCAGATTGTCCCATTAAATCCAGAGGTTAAAAGGCTTCTCAGATCTAGACAAACTCCACTCACATCTGTTGCAGCTGAATTTCTCGAAATGGGTGAGCAACAACAGCCTAGAACTCTCAAGGAATTTAATACACCAGGGGTTTACAATTCCCCCTTCTGCATTCAGTTCTCAGCTGCTCAAGGAAATTATCAAATAAAGTCTTCCATAATCCAAATGCTACCCTCATTTCATAGCCTGACCAAAGAGGATCCTTATAAGCACATTGATGAATTCTTAGGACTCTTCCCCACTTTCAACATCACAGGTTTGGGGGAGGAGGCAACCAGGATGAGACTCTTTCCGTTTTCATTGAAGGATAGAGCCAGGACCTAGTTGTCAATGCTTTCACCCAACAGTATTCAGTCCTGGAGTGATCTTCAATGTCAGTTTTTAGCCAAATTCTTCCCCATGTCTAAAACAAGCCAGTTGAGGAAGGGCATCATTTCATTTACCCAAGATCCAACTGAGGATTTTCACCAAGCTTGGGAGAGATTCAAGGAACTCCTAAAGAAATGCCCCCACCATCAAATCCTAAATTGCAATTGGTTCAAAGTTTTTATCAAGGGATTGATTCGAAAAGCAGAGACATGATAGATGCTTTTTGTGGTGGCAGCTACCTCCATAAAACTGCTGAGGAGGCCTGAGAGTTGTTTGATATCATTAGTGAGAACTCCATGCAGAGGGAGACCTTGTCTAGGGACTTAGATCCTCCTAGATTGGTGAAAGAGAATACCACCAGAGGGAAGATGTTTAAGGTAAATGTGCAAAGTGATTTGGAGAGGAAAGTGGACAACTTGGCACTAAAATTTGATAAGCTCATGGGAGCAATGCAGTCACCCATGGCTGCTAGGGTGGAGGAGGCATGTGCTATATGTCAGTCTCCTACCCACCCCATTGAAGAATGCCCATCAGCTGTCCAGTTTCCAGATTTTGTTACGGAGCATGTGGCTGCCACTCAGTCCTATGGGCAATAACTTGCTGCTGGGTACCAATGGAGGAACCACCCCAACTTGAGGTGGAGATAAGATGCCTACCCAAACTAGCAACAGCAGCCCATGCCCTACAAAAATGCTCAACCCTACCACCAAAGTTATGTTCCAAAGCCTCATTACTAGTAGCCCATGACCCAACCTATGGGCCAGCCTGTGCAGTAACCTGCACCCCCTCCAGCTGTGAGATCACCTTCTTTCGAGGAACAAGTTCTGGCCTCACTACAGAATTTGAGTCCCTTAACTCAAACTATGCACTCTCACTGCCAAAGCATTAAAATGATAGAATACCATCTTGGTCAGTTGTCTAATGCATTGACTAAGAGAGAGGAAGGGAGGCTGCCTAGCCAACCATTGGATAACCTAAGGAGACGGTATGTAGTAGGTGAAGTTTCTTCCACCCATGAGGAAGCTAAATCTGTTACTACATTGAGGAGTGGACAGCTAGTAGATAATCAAGTGGGATGCGAGCCTGTCAGAGATTTGGAAAAGAAAAAAAAGATGTGGTTTTTGAAAGGACACAACAAGAGCCACCAATGGTGGACAACCAGGAACAACCCAGTTTGAAGAAGAAGGAGAATGAAGATTCTCAAGAAAATAAAAAATTTAAAAAGAAAGATGACCAGTTGGCTAAGGCTGCAAATGAGGGAGTAGTTCCACATTTGTCATTTCCTAAAGCATTGCAAGCACCTTCCCCTTTCGACAAAGGGCAAGGAAAAATAGAGGAAATGATAGAAACTTTTAAGCAAGTGAAGATTAACTTGCCTTTACTTGATGCAATCAAGTAAATTCCAGCCTATGCCAAGTTCTTGAAAGATCTGTGCACCCATAAAAGACAGTCTAGGATACATTTATCCAAGGTCTTTCAGTAGATAAAGTAAAGCAGATATTGACTATAGCCACCCCAACCAAACTCCAAGACCCTGGAGTCCCCATTATCCCCTGCATCATTGGAGATCATACCATTGAAAAGGCTTTGTTAGATCTGGGAGCTAGTGTGAACTTGCTTCCATATTCAGTATATGAGAAGCTGGGATTAGGAGAGTTAAAGCCCACGCCTATGGTCTTATAACTAGCTGATAGATCTAAAAGGAAGTTTGTGGGGATCATTGAGGACGTTTTGGTTGGGGTTGACAAATTCTTTTATCCTACTGATTTTCTGGTGCTGAACATGGAACCAAGCAACTGTGTTACTTCCATACCTGTAATATTAGGAAGGCCCTTTTTGGCCACAGCTAATGCTTGTATATAATGCAGGTCAGGAGTCATGGAAGTATCCTTTGGTAACATGAAGGTCAAATTGAATGTGTACAACTCAGCCAATCAACCCCATCTCGATGAGGACTATTTTTCTATCGATATGATAGATGAGGTTGTGCAAGAAAATTTGGATATGCTGCTGCATGATAATGAGTGGTTTAATGTTTTTGACAAAGTATGGAAGGAAACAGAGGAAGAGAAGGCCTCCACCTTTGAGATTGAACATGTGAAAATTGTATCCTCTGAAGCAGATCCAGCACAGCATCACCCATAGAGGCCTGCTTTGTTACCTCTTCCACCACCCTCTAAGGCACCCCCTATTGCCTTCCCTCATCAGTCCCCCAGATGTGGAGTTAAAACAGCTCCCAAAATCTTTGAAATATGCCTTTTTAGGAGACAATAATAAATTGTCAGTGATAATTTCTTCTTCCCTCACCCTTGAGCAGGAAAAAGAACTACTTTGTGTGCTAAAAAGGCATAAGAGAGCAATAGGATGGACCATTGTAGACTTAGAGGGGATCAATCCTGCTGTGTGCATGCATAAAATCCATCTTGAGGAAGGCTCTAAACCTTCTAGAGAGATGCAAAGGAAGCTCAACCCACACATGCAGGAAGTGGTGATGAAGGAGGTAGTCAAACTCCTCGATACTGGGATAATTTACCCTATCTCGGATTCTCAATGGGTGGCACCTACCCAGGTAGTACCCAAGAAATCTTGGATCACAGTAATGGAAGCAGACTCAAGTGAGCTAATTCTAACCAGATAGACCACTGGTTGGCGGGTATGCATAGATTATCGAAAGCTCAATAAGAAAACCAGCAAGGATCACTTCCCATTGCCCTTCATAGATCATATCTTGGACAAGTTGGCAGGCAAGGCCTATTACTGTTTTCTTGATGGATATTCAGGGTACAATCTGATCCCTGTCTACCCCCAAGACAAAGAAAAAATCACATTCACTTGCCCATTTGGAACCTTTTCATACAGAAGGATGCCATTTGGGTTGTGTAATGCACCTGCCACTTTCCAAAGATGTATATATGTCATCTTCTCTGACATGATTGATAAGTTTTTAGAGATCTTCATGGATGATTTCTCCATTTATGGAGATGATTTTAGCCAATGCCTACACCATCTCAGCTTCGTGCTGCAAAGGTGTGAGGAGACCAACCTAGTTCTGAGTTGGGAAAAGAGTCACTTCATGGTGACTCAAGGCACTGTCCTAGGACATGTTGTCTCCCATAAAGGAATAGAGGTTGATCAGGCTAAGATTGACTTAATTGCACATTTTTCCCCTCCCAAAATTGTCAAATAAGTCAGGTCATTCTTGGGCCATGCTGGGTTCTATAGGAGGTTCATCAAGCACTTCAGTAAAATTTCTAAGCCTCTTTGCCACCTGTTGTGCCAGGAGGTTCCCTTTGAGTTCAATGATGAATGCCTTGCTGCTTTTGAATTGTTAAAGACTTGTTTGACTATAGCTCCTATCATGCAAGCCCCTGATTTTTCTCTGCCATTTGAGTTGATGTGTGATGCATCAGACTTCACCATTAGTGCAGTTTTGGGCCAAAGAAGGGACAAGGCACCATGTGTGGTAGCGTGTACTAGTAAATCAATGGTTGATGCTCAATTGAATTACACCACGACTGAGAAGGAGCTGTTAGCCATTGTATTTGCTTTGGAAAAATTCAGGTCTTATGTGTTGGGATCAAAAATCACTGTGTTTACTAACCACGCAGCCTTGAAGTACCTCTTGTCCAAGAAGGAAGCAAAAGCAAGACTAATCAGATGGATTCTTCTTTTGCAGGAATTCAACTTGGAGATTAAAGACAAGAAGGGAGTTGAAAATGTGGTTGCCCATCAATGATTCTTTCCTAGATGAGCAGCTTTTTACTGTACAGATAAGTATGCCCTGGTTTGCCAATATAGTAAACTACCTCGCTGTGAGAAGGATCCCTCCATATTGGAATAAGGATGATAGAAGTCTATTCTTCTCACAGATTCGATATTACATATGGGAGTATCCTTACCTCTTTAAGCATTATGCAGATCAGGTGATAAGACGTTGTGTACCTGAGACCGAGTTCAAAAACATTCTAACCATGTGCCATAAACAGGCCTGTGGGGCCACTTCAGTGGTAACAAGACTACGGCGAAGGTGCTTCAAAGTGGTTTCTATTGGCCTACGCTATTCAAAGATGCCCAGCAACATTGCAAAGCCTGTCCTCGATGTCAGCAAATGGGAAGTATTATAAAGAGAAACTCTATGCCTTTGTAACCTATACTTGTTGTCGAATTGTTTGACATTTGGAGAATCGATTTTATGGGACCTTTCCCACCCTCCTATGGATATAATTTCATCCTTGTAGTTGTGGACTACGTGTCCAAATGGGTAGAGGCCATAGCTACAAGAACAAATGACCACAAGGTTGTCATTAAATTTTTAAAAGACAACATCTTCTCAAGGTTTGGCATCCCCAAAACTATTATTAGTGATGGGGGAAGCCACTTCTGTAATAAACCTTTTGATAAACTGATGGAAAAATACTCTGTGACCCACAGAGTAGCCACCCCCTACCACCCACAAACCAGTGGGCAAGTAGAGATTTCCAACAAGGAAATCAAACATATTCTAGAAAAGACTGTGAGAACTGGCAGGAGGGACTAGTCCATAAAATTGATAGATGCCTTATGGGCTTATAAGACTGCTTATAAAACCCCCATAGGTATGTCTCCATTCAGACTAGTTTATGGCAAGGCATGTCACTCACCTATTGAGTTGGAACACAAAGCATACTGGGCTATTAGAGCAATAAATTTCGACTTAAACTCTGCTGGTATACACAGGAAACTCCAGTTATCTGAGCTGGATGAGTTGCGATTAGAAGCTTATGCAAATTCCCGGATTTACAAGGAGAAGACCAAAGCCTTCCATGACAGACACTTGCTACGAAAAGAATTCAAGACAAATGACAAGGTATGGATGTTCAACTCTAGATTGAAATTCTTTCCAGGAAAGTTACAGTCCAGATGGGATGGGCCTTTCACAGTTATACATGTTTCTCCATCTGAGGCTGTAGAAATCATGGACCCTAGAGATGGTAGGACCATGAAAGTCAATGGTCAAAGGCTAAAAATTTGTGTTGAAAACATTCTTGAGCCTGAGGAGACCATTGATCTTCAGGGCCCTCCAGTTTAATATCTGATTTCACTGTATATTATATGTATCATATTTCTTTTTGTCTTGATAGTTTGTTCATGTACAATAATTGTCATGCTAGGGGTAGGTTGTCATCTTGATAAGTGCCTGCAGTTCAGGGATCATGGGAGTATGTTTATAAGGTCAATAAATAAATTATAGCATAGCAGTAGGAGTTTGTTGGGTGTTGAGACTGAGCACGACACTGAAATGCAAAGTTATTAGGCTTTTGGGACCTTTCGATAGGTTACTTGCACCTTTCGTGAGGTTAGTCGATGATTTCGATAGGTTATTTGAGGTTTTCGATAGGCACTGATACTGGTCAATAGCTAAAATCAACTCTTCGATAGGATCAAGAGGGACAGATTGAAGGTTTTGATAGGTTCTGGATACCTATCTGGAACCTATCGAAATAATGGATCACCCACCATATGCCTATCGAAAGGATGATTCCACCTATCGGAATCCTATCGAATCATTCCATTTGAAAGTTTTATTCGCTATGATTTCGACAGGATGCCTTGACCTATCAGAATCACTCATCTCATCCTATCGAAATCGTCTTTCATTCTCTATAACTTTTCGTTAGGACAGTCTCTTCCATTCGACACCTACTGAAAACCCTAGCTCCCTCTTCCTCATTTGCCCTTCTTACTATCAAAGCACGTGTTCATCCTTATCTACAAATCGGTGTCTCAGCATTCATTACGCATACTTCCTTGACTTAACTACCACTCCTAAAAATAGCCCATCATGCAGTCTGCGCTCTATTTTCCACACAGCAACCACCGCTCCATTTATTCCCACTTTCACCTTCAACCTGGAAGAATGCAAAAATTTATTATACCGATTCATATTCCAATGCCCATGCACCTTAAATATCAGCCTCGTCCAGTCCTTCCACGTCCATTGCCCCTTGACCAGTGCAATCCTTCCATCCCACACTCATGGCCGACGACAAACCTCAAGACCTGCCAACCAAGTTCTACCCAGTCTGGCCACCACCACCACCACCAGTCGAGCCTGATCCTCTCCAATTTCTCTGGGATGAATATGAAGAGGTACAGAGAATCCTGGCCAAGGAGGAAAGGAAAAAAGAACAAGAGGGAGAAAAAGAGATAGAAGACCGAGCCTTCAGCATCCCCACCTCCATCCTCCCCCACTACCCCACCCCCTACCCCCTGATCCATAATTGTTTTTTTTTTTTCTTTTTCCTTTTCTTCCTCCCATCCTGGCTTGCAGTTCCTCTTCCACCGTAAGCAGGATGAGGATATCCCTGCGCCAGGGGGACGACGAATTTTAAGTTACAACGGATTTTGTTATTCTATAGAGATAAATCTCATATTTGTAGTGTGTTATTTTCAATAAAATGTCTTTTTAATGTTATCTGTGCTTGTATACTTTCATTTTCTGTTTCTCTTTATTTTCTAATATTATGTCTTACCTGTTTCCTTACTACCATGCTCCCAACAGTGAGGACACTGTTTAATTTAGGTTTGGGGGTATGGCAGGTATGCCAATGAAATGAGTTAATGATAGTGCAGCAAGGCTAAAAAGGAGTGTTTGGAACTAGAGTAAATTCTCACTTGATTGTTTTTATGGAAAAGAGGAAATTAAAAAAAATAATAATAACTGTTTGAAACTTAAATAAGCTGTAGTTTAACACTTGTCATGAAGTAAATGTCAATAATTTTCGAAAAAAATTTGATGTGTAGTAAACCTAAAATGAGAGAAGATTGTGAGGATACCCCCTAGAGATTTTGATGGAGGGCCATACCCAGTGAAATTTAGGCCTGAAAATTTTTTAATTTCTTTGAAGAGTATCTTGGCAATTTTTTTTGGTCTTAGGACTGATTGGACCTAATTCTGCTCACTAGAAGTTAGGCAAATCCAAGTTGAAACAGCTTGACAACATTCATGACATGGAGGACATGAAGTAAGGCCATCCCTTGGACAGTTTGAGCTAAAAATTTCCCACCATTGAACTACCCTTGATACATACTTTTTGAGCCATAAAAATCTCAGTTTTTCTTTGATAAAAACCAAAAAATTTGAACCCAAAAAACCTTTTAACCTATTTCAAATCACCCTCAATCTGAGGAATCAGGAGATAGAAGGAAAAGTGAGGTTAGGGGAGCAAGGTTTAAAATTTGGTTGAGTAAGAGGAAAACTCATTTGGTGGTGTTATGGCATTCCGGCCCATATATATATATATATATATAATAAAATAAAATAAAAATAGAGCAAAAGAATGAGAAAGAGAAGTCACTTCATTTGAAAATCTACAAGAAGATAAGAAGCTGATGAAGCTGATCCCTTCAAGTCTGAAAATTCAAAAAAGAAAGTGAAGAGGTGCTGAAATGAAGGTGTTGTCTAGACCACCTCCTTACCTTTACTGATTTCTCAATTTGAATCCATTTAACCCTTTTATTCTTTATTAACTTCACCCATAAGCCACATTACAACCCAATAAAAAGACCTTACTGATCTAAAATAAATTGAGCTGTCATGTGGAGATAAGGATGTGTTTAATCTATAGTGTAAAGAGTTAGAAAATTTCAGGAATTAGAGAAATGCCTATGCTCATGCTTGCAGTCCTATTTGAGGGCTGTAACTACTTTTGAGCTGTGTGAAATTTTACACCCTTCAATTTTTTTTTCTGTTGTGAGTGAACAGCCCTGGTGAGACTTGGGTCTAAAATCCAACTTGATGAGGGTAGTATCAAAACAGAATTCTCAAGTGAAAGGTGAGCCATGCATTAATTTTTGGGAGAAATGCTTTGACATAAGCTTAGTGATGGTGAAGGATTACAGCAGACTTTCAAGTTTTGAACTTATGCTTTTTCTGTTGAAAGTCCTCTAATGAATTGAATGGACATGGTATGAATTTCTTTTATTTACTTAAACTCTGTTTTAGTAGGATGCACTACTATTAACCAACTTTATTGGAGAAGTTTGTGGGTACCTTCACTGAAAACCCTCAGGAGACTTCACTCCTCCACTAGGGATCACCTAGGGGTTTAAAAGGCTTGATGCATATGCTAAATGCATCCATGATCCCTACGAAAGTGACATTTTTAATTTTCTTTATTTCTCCTTTGCTCAGGGACTAGCAAAGCTTAGGTTTGGGGGTGTGTTAAGTAGTGAAAAATGTCAGTTTTCACTGCTTAACCTGACCTTTTATGAACCTGTGAACACACTAATAAACACCTGTTGAGTCTATTTTGTACATAGCAATAAAAGATAGGAACAGTGCAGAAAATCACTCAAAAATGTTGCACAAAGAAGTCCATCTCTCAGCATAGTGCAGACCCAGCAATGGCACACAGAGGGTTGCACACCATTGGGCCCTTGGGGCGCGTGGCAACAACAGGGCAAGGCGAAGGAATTGAAAATAGGTTGAAAACATCCTATCGAGAGGTTATCTAAAGACTTCGATAGGAGCTGAGAGCTAAAAAGGGAGGAATTCGTATAGTTGGAAAGGTTTCGATAGGATCTGAAGGCAGAGAAAGGATGGATTCGTGTGGATTGAGGAGTTCGATAGGATCCAAGAACCTATCGAGCAGCTAAAAGAAAGGAAGAAACCATCCTATCGAAAGCCTGCCTGAGGTAAAAGGGGAACCTATCGAATGGTTTCCTGGACCTATCGAGATGGAGACGTTGGAACATAACCTATCGAAGGGTGCTTGAGCATTTCGATAGGAGTGAGAGCAATCCTATCGGAATGATGGCATGCAGAGCTGAACCTATCGAAATGGTCCTCCAACCTATCGAAAAGCTTCTCCAACCTATCGAATGCTCCAGGAAAAGGGCTGAGAATGCTGAAGCTTTAAGAGAAGGCTCATCCTATTGGAACCTGTCGAAGAGATCTGAGAACCTAGCGAAAGGACCAAAAAGCTCCATTTGAATATGTCGGAAGCTTCTCCAACCTGTCGAAATCGTGTGAAGAACTTCTCAGAAAATAGGTTGTTCACCCGTTGCGACTTGGTGACCTGTTGCATGCAAACCGAGGCACATTGGTAACTGGCACAACGATCCAAAAGATGCCCTAGGAAACCCTAACCAACCCACGTGCTCTAACAAAACTCTAACAAACTCTGAGGACCTTCTAGAAGGGAATATTAGCAAGAAAAATAAGAAAGAAAGCTATATATTGAGATCCCCAATTGCAATTGGGGGGGAGATCAATATTTAGATCAAATTCAGGATATTAGAGCTTACAGCGAAATTCTATTTTCCCTCTTTTAGCTCAACTATGGTTGGCTAATTTCCTAGGAGCAGTGAGGAGAGAGGTTAGATCTGTAATTGGGTAAGGTTGAGAGTGTTATTGAGGGTTAATTGCTGCACAGACTACAGATCTGAGAGCATTTCATTATAGAGCGAGTTTTATTGTAATGTAAATATTATTTTTATTGTTTTAATTGGATCTATAGTTCCTTTGATTTCATTTGGTGCTTGATCAGATTTGTATAGAGGAGTCTGTTGATCAGCTCACCCACTTAACTAGTAGACCTCTTGGATACCATTTAATCTCCCTAGATATGATATCCCTATAATTTTTTGTGTCTGTGACCTGGAAATTACAGCATCTGTAGTGGTTTTAATGCTCTGATTGAAACCTTTGGTTTGAAGAATTCCCTAGGATGATCTGTGACCATTAAAGTGGATAGATCATAGCCTTAAGAGCAGTCCAATCTCTGGTTTCAATTGGATTCTTCTACCATAAACCTTTGGATCAGATGAAGTCCATAGGATGGATTATGACCATTGAAGTGGACAGATCATAGCCTTGAGATCAGTTAAATCCTTTGGTTTAGAGTGGAGCCTTCTACCCTGCAGTTGTGCTTGTAGCCAGCTGAGGGATTTGAATCCCTGTAACATGACCAACTCAACCTGATTATAGGAAGGCCAATCTCCAAGCTGCTCTTCTCCATTTTCTGTTTTTAAACCCTTCCACTTGCAAGATCTAGATCTCTGGACTCGATCTCAGTTAATTTGCATTTCATGTGTAGTTTAGTTTAAGTGACAACCTCTTTTAACCTCTCCCCTTTCTTTTAGCTGACTTAGCATTAATTAGGGTGCCAGATCTCTTACAGATCTGGAGATTTACCATATTTTGAACTCACCTCCTTGTGGACATTCCCTTACTTACTCTTTTAAAACTTGCTATAAAGGACCCCGTATCTTGCAGGTCTAAGATATTTTTATTGTGCTGAATCCATCATCTATTTTACTCTGATTTTATTTTGTATTTATCATTACACAATAAATCAGCACACTAGAATTTCCCAACACTCATTTCAACATTTCATGTCACCGGTGTAGATCTCGATCAGGATCCCGGGGTAGAGGAGGATCCTGATTACGTTCCAGAAGCAAAATATCTGTAGCCTGAGGATTTCTATCCTTAGATATGATTACCTAGACTAGGTATATGTGGATCATAAGTGTATTTAAACTTACTCTTTGGACAAAGTGTACTGTGAACCACTGTTTAGGTGACGGTCGGCCGTCACCGGTGGCCATTTTGTGTATATTTTGTATATGTATTGGAATCTCAGTTACGGCCTTTGATATCTGTTTCGATTTCTGCATATTGTACATGTGATATCTGCTTTGAATATTGAATTATGAATTCTACTATCTAATTTTCCCTAAAATCTGTGTGGGAAAAATCAGGCTGTCACAGGATGCATCAAAGCTTTACTGGGAGCATTGAGCATTGGATTCGATAATGATCCGGTTTTTCCTAGACTTTCGTGTAGAGAAAATTGGGTCATCACACCTTTTAACCCGAAGCCCCATTACAAGTCGAATAAAGACCTTTTTGATTCATGATTTACAAAAATATGAGCCTAGTAGAGATGTGTATAATAAATACTATAGATAAACAGGAAAGCATATGAATAGAATTGATTATCTTTCTCCATAAGATCCTTTATTTTTATCAATCATCCTTTGAATTATTCATCATATATATCATATTGTGAGAACCCAAAAATTTTGATATCTTTTTTAGAGTATGTCAACAATGAGAGCTTGAATGAAAATAGTTTCTAAATTTGCAGTTTAAATAAATCTATGATGAATAAACTGTTCACTGATCCGCACACACTCCATGCTTAATATGAATTGAAATTGGTGAGTTCTGATCAAGGATAACTGCTAAGACGGAAAGCAAGGGCTGATGAAGTCATGATTTTTTAAAATTACAATAACCATGTGATGATTAACTAGTTAGCATACATAATTAGTCCAGAATTTTTAAACTATTGTTTTCTTTATTTTTGAAAATTTTTGAAAAATCCAAAAATATTTGAAGTTTGTAGGTAAGTTCACTGAAAACCTTCAGGAGACTATAACTCCTCCACTAAGGATCACCTAATTACACCTGCTAAATTCAATCATGCTCCATACAAAAGTGGCACTTAAATTTGTAATTTTAGATTAGTTTATCTTTCTTTGTTTACTAGGGACTAGCAAGATGTAAATTTAGGGGTGTGATCAGTCACATAATTTATTATTTTATCACCCTTAACTTAGTGATGCTAGACCCCAGTTTGTTACTAATGAGATACTAATATACAAATATTTAAAATATATAGTAGAATAGAGCAAAAGTATTAATCTTTGCCAAAATGAACTGAAAATGCAGTAAGAATCGCGATTGTACACTGATAAAATCCAATCGTATTGAGAACCAGTCTGTAAGCTGAAGGAAGAGAGCTTACGAACCTTTCATAAAATCGGACGAATGCAATTGAAGAAGAAAAGAAGGAATCATAATTTGTGATTCTACTAAAGATGCTTAAGACTAGAGAAATTGAAGCAAAGATATGATCGTGCGTGCGTGCGTAAGAACGAACGTACTGAATGGAGAAAAGATGCAGTCGTATTTTATGATTGTAAGTTCACATGTTGTTGCTGCTGATCGCATGAAAGTCATGCATAGAATTAGAAGAGCTCTTAAATTAGAAGTTTGTTATGTCACGGATTTGAGAAGATTGGCAAAAGAGTCCTGAAGATCTCTGCTATTGAAAATAATGAGAAAATACCTACACACATCTACCATCCAAAGCAAGGAAGACTAGGATTATAAGTTTTTTTTATTTTAGGAATCTTTTATTTTTAGTAGTTTACTTATCAGAATTCGAATAATGTAAACTAGCCCCTTATGATCTATAAATAAGAGGGCTCCGCATAGGAGAAAAATTTATCGAAGGAACTCTCAGCATCAATTGATGACTGAGGTTGGGTTTTCTTCCGATCACCTTAGTTTAGAGTAGTTCAGATATCCAAGCTTTCTCGAGAGTAACTGACGACTGTGATCGAGAGCTAGAAGATTAGAGTAGAGTATCTGTAATTTCTCATAAGCAATTAACGCCTATGACTGAGGAATGAAAGATCTTTTTATTTACTTTCTAGTTTAGATTTACTACTCTTATGTACTGCTTTGTAAACATCTAAAAGTTCTTGATTTTAACTGACAACTAAAGTCGTGAATTTGCAGATTAGTGTAACGGTTTTTTATTTTTCATCTTCAATTTTTTTGAGTTTGATTGACGCCCAAATTTCTAGAAGATTACTGATTAGTATAAATCTATATTAAGAAAATCTAGTTTTTGATTGATGCCCAAATTCTAGAGGACTAAGATATAGTGTAACGGCATCTTAATTTTGTAAGCATCCGATAACTGAAGGACTGTGATTGAAGACCACAATCTGGAAGTAGGAGGATTTAGATTTATTTTTTATAATTAGTTTAACAACCATTCTTTTATTCATTTTTCTCAACCTTTAAAGTCAAATAGAAGTTTTTAAAAAGTACGACCTTCCCTATGGGATCGACCCTATACTAGTGCTATAATTTTCATTGTGCGATTGCAATAGGTTAAGACTGAGTACAATTTAAAGTGCATATCAGCAGCAACACCAAAAACTTTGACAGCTCTATGAATGATGCTCTACCTTAACCTATTGAAAGTGCACAACAAAAATTGTAGCACTAGTATAGGATCGTTCCCACGAGGAAGGCCGAAAATCTAGAAAACTCCTATTTGCCTTTAAAAAATAAAGAATGATTTAATTTAAATAAATTACAGAAAAATAAATCTAAATCCTCCAACTTTCAGATTTTGGTCGTCAATCAGTCTCCTTCAGTTCTCGGATATTTATGAAAATTAAAATACCGTTACACTATATCTAAGTCTCTCAGAGTTTGGGCGTCAATCAAATCTGAAATTCTTTCAATATAGATTTATACTAATCTGCAACCTTCTAAAATTTGGGTGTTAATAAAAAACTAAAAAATTATAGATGGAATAGAAAATATCGTTACACTAATATTTCAAGTTCTCAATCTTAATCATTAGTTAAAATCAAGAACTATCAGATGTTTACAAAGAAATAAAAGAAAGTAGTAAATTGCAATAAAAATAAATCTAAACTAAATTTGTTCTTCGTCCTCTCAATCCCAGGCGTCAATTGTGATTGAGATTTCTCAGAGATAAAACTACTCTACTTTTGATCTTCCGAAATCCCAACCTCAGTTGTCAATTGCTGCTGAGAAATCTCGGATAGCTTATTCTGGTGCTGAGCCCTCTTATTTATAGCTCATAAGAGGTCGGTTTACATTATTCAAATCCTAATAAAAGAAAAATTCTAAAACAAAAGTTTCCTAATAAAACTAAACTTTCTAATCCTAATCTTCCATGCTTTCACTGGTAGATGCGTGCAGGACTCTTTCCTTTATATCAGCAACAAAGATCTTCAGAATTTCTCTTTCACCAATCTTCCCAGATCCGTAGAATGCTAGACTTCTATTTTAAGAGTTCTTTCTATGGCAATGTAATTCTTCACTTGATCTTCAATAGCAGTAGGAGCTTGAATATTCAAAATCGTAAATACGATTTCTCTTTCTTTCTTCTGTATGATTCCTAGTTTTCGATTGATCACAAGTCAACATGTTCTCTCCAGTTCAGAGCTTCTTCTTGTAGAATCGTAGATACGATTGCTGCTTTTTCTTCTTTGGTTTCACTCTCTCGAGATTATAATTTTAATTGTAAGCTTCTTTCAATCCGCTGGCTGGTGAGTTTGCTACGATTTGGATCGCATTCACGTGCGATCTTCTTCTTACTGCTTTTAGAATTCATTTTGGTAAAGATTAACACTTTTACTCTTTTCTGCTTAATGTTCTAAATATCTGCACATCATCATTTCATTAGTAATAAACTGGGGTCTAGTGGAAAAATGGTAAATTCTGTGACTACTCAGACAGCGCAACATCATACTCGGGGTGATCATGGTAGTCCCATAATGGTGGGTCGTTATTCTTTAGGTTCAATTTATGAATTCTTGACATTTCAAGTTTTTGGAAAATATTCATACATTCTCAAAAACTCTTAGGGGGTTTCGGAACTAAGGAGGTAGTTACTTCCACTTCGGGTTCCTAGGTTTCTTACCGCATATGCAGGTGTTCTTCTCCAGGTTAGGAGGGTGGGTACAATCTGCACCTGATTAAGGCTTGCTAGAAGACCCGAAGTGCAAGATCCTTGGATCGAATCCCTGAAGAGATGATCACACCGACCCTTAATCAACAGAGGGGGTTGTAAAGAATTGTTGCTAAATATTTAGTATGCACGTAAGTGTGTGTGAAAATCTGGTAAAATAAAGCAATAAAAAAGAAAACCAAATTACCTAAATTGGGGAAACCCTAGCAAAAGGAGTCCCATCGTGATGACTAGTTTGTTAGTATGCTCTTTTCTAGGTCCCTTTCGGGTCCCAGAAAGTGGCCCAAATCGATTGTTGTGGACTCTGTTTGTGAAGATGGATGGTAAATAGTAATGCAATGAAAGAAAGGGGTATTTTTAAATGCACATGTAGGGAAATCGTTAGTTGCAGCTAAGTTTAAATATACCTGTTGTGATTGTCATCTGCAGATTTATCGACTCTGCATAACGTCATTGATAGATCTCAAGGATAAGTGGGGGATTTGGGTTGGACTCTTATATTAAATGTCAGTATGTCGACTTTAGCAGCTAAGGTTGCCTAAGGTTTAACTAGTTTGATTTCCTACTCCTAATGGGTCTTTCTTAAAATGTGGGTTATGTCCCGTTATGCTTGGGAGGATCGGCCTCATTCCCAAGTAGCCTTCGTTAGCTCCCTTAGGCAAATTAGTTGAGGTAATGACAGTTTTATAAATATTGAGAAGGGTTTGGGACCTAATTGGCGCTAAGCTAAGAATTTCGGCAAAGGATTCCTAGGGTTTAGATCTAAGGCTAAGCTTTTCTCCCTTTCGTACTCCTTCGAGAATCAGAGTAAGTGGGCCAGCCCCATCGTGCTTGATTACTCTTGAGGTTTCTAGAGAAGAATTTGCGGTATGTTCTAAGAGCCAGAGACTTAGAGTGTAGCTCTAATTGTCTTTTTGAAACCTTAGAGCAAACCTCAAGTTTTTCAAAAGGAATAAGTAAAGAATAATTGGTGCGAAAGGGGGAGGGCAAGGGCCCTATTTATAGTATACGACCAATCATGTACTATAGCTCCGACGCATAATTCTAAATTATACGCTGTACAGACAACACATAGTCTAAATTATGCACAGAACAAACAACGTATAATGAATTATGCACTTGGTGCCAGCGCATAATTCAGAAGGCCGGTCACTTCGGTCAAGTGATAGGGTGACCGGAAGGGTCTCCAAGGTAGAGTTTAAGTCAGACTTCCCACAATTATGCGTTATTATCGTAATGCATAATCAAGAAAGTCGAGAAGGTTAAAGAAGAGAAACCCAGTCCAAATTGGACTGATTATGCGCTAGGATTCCAGCACATAATCGAATTATGTGCTAGGAATCTAGCATATAATTCGGGGAGTCGACGGTTGAGAGGAAGAGTCCTGGTGGATCACTCGCACGATTATGCGCATGATCTCATGCACATAATCGATTATACGCCAGGATTCCGGTGTATAATCCCTAAGGTATGGGTTTTAAGGAATTTTTGGAGAGGGCTGACCTTTCCAGAAATTGTGGGTAAGGTCAATGGTTGACCAAACATATTTGTATACTCTGAGGGGGCGAAAATGGGGTGTCTACAATCCCGTTAAGGATTTACACTTTACAAGACGGTCTAGACTATGACATTGCGGAAGACATCGAAGCCCCATACGATGATGCCACTTACGAGGGCGATGATATTAGAGATCCATTGGTCATGGAGTCGACGCTGATGATTACAACGAGACTTGAGTGTCCTGAAGTTTAGATTTTTCCTTTCTCTTTCTCCTTTTGAGAGATGTAGTTGACATCTATTGACTTTCGCTCTACTTTCGGTTTGCCCATGGGACCATATTACCATGTGTTAAACCTCCTACTTTTTTGTCATAGATGAATGGTTAGGATGTACTTTTACGAAAATGGATTCCTTCATAATTTATTCCACATATTGACTATGTGAATTTTTCCTTTAATGTCGATTTTAAATCATGTTATGGCTTAGGAAATGTGAAATGTTGAAATTTATGAGATTTAAGGGTCTCAGTTTATGTGAATATGAGATTGTTAAGGAAGTCCACCCATCGTATTAATAAGCATGCGGGTCATAACACGGAATTCTAGGCTCTTGAGATTAGGTATAATTCTTGGTTGTGATAATGATTGTCGAAATATGGAGAATGTGTTTAGCTGTTATCCGTTATTTTTGTTCTTGTTACACCTTAATCATATGATATAGAGATTTTTTTATGATCTTAGAGTTGAAACCCAATAGCCCAATGCACCATATGATACCACGTGGTGCCAAAATAGCCCTGTTGGTTACCCTGTACTTGTGCTTGTCAAAAAGGATTAGTGAATGGGGTTTATAAAACATCTATAGATTAGGAGACCTAGGTTGCGTATGGCATAACTCTCTGTTAGCCCTTATCACAGCAGAGTTCACCTACTTTAGTTGGTTCCCATTCTAACTCCCTGCAAATAAGGATTTACCTGCTCTAGCAGCAACCTATTTGCTTTCTACTAACTCCCTACCAGAGCAAATAAATCTGCTCTGGCAACGAGTGAGTAAAGAAGAGGGTAGAATTGTTGAACAGGTAAATCCTGCATAAAATCTTACTATACAAGGAGTTATCAAGGAGAAGTGATACCTGCTAAAGTAGGTAGCAGGATGTTAGCAAAGAGGATAGAAACCTGCTAAAGCAGGTGAACTCTGTTATGGCAAGGGCTAGCAGAGAGCTATGTCATACGCAACCCTACTCTCCTCAAAATATGACACCACAGGGAACTCAACTTTTACCGTGAAACTTGTCTAAGTGGCAGAACATCTTTATCGCCTTTGTGCAACTAAAAAATATTGCATGTTAGAGGAATCGTGTCGTCTAAACCAAGCACTTTAATATGAATCCTAAGTAGATATGAACAACAATTCATATTAAACTTCCCAAATCAAATAGTTTCCACCCTATGATGAGCATACTTATTTAGTTGTGTGGTCTTGTGTGGTCGTCATATGATGTTTTAGCCACTTGAAAATTTTGGAATGGCCAAAAAATTCGGTCGTGTGGCTAAAAGTAAGGCGATCACAGCATTATTTTAGGCTCCACGTGACCTCCATAACCCACAAATTATTTACGCCATGTTTGGTGAAGTTGCTTCTCATAAGCACTTTTCAAGATAAAATATTGGGTGAAAAGCACTTTCCATCATCACTTAGGACTTACTGCTTTTCTATTTTCAGCTAGAAGTAATCATGCCTTTGGGTGGAAAGTGCTTCTAATCTAATATTTTAGGTCGAAAAATGCTTTTGGGAAGCAACTTTAGCAAAGAGGACCTTAATATTTCGAGAGCTTTTGATCCCAATGAATCCCGTCCATACCTGAATTATTGTAAGGAAATTGTTACAACTCATAAACGTGGCCCACAAATTATTTAGGGTGGGCGCGGCCCTTTGAGGGTCCTAGTCCATAGGAACCCAATTAAAGGCCACCCACTCCTACGACTTAAGGCACTAGGCAAATACCTAGGTTTAATTGTAAAATATTATATCCTCATCACATCACTGTCGTTGCACAATTAAAGATTCCAAACTACTAAAAAGAGTTTTTATTAGCTCCAAGTGTCATACTACCTACAACTTTTATACATGATGTACAATATTTTGGTGACAGATCCAGCACACCGAATACCAACTGGACCAATAAACGAATCTCGTGGGAAAATGAGCCAACTTGTTTAGCAAAACAACATAAAGAAAACAAATCAACTATCACAAAAGATTATTCTCGATTGAAAGCTTTGAAGGCACTTTGCTTTTTTTCCACTTTCAAAAAACACTGTTTGGCTGGCTTGTTGGCTCAAATATGAAAAGAATACCTACAGTAGGACCATTTCCAAAATGGAAAACATTAATATTGAGACAAAAGAATTGATTAATTTTTAGTAGCATGCAGCAGCCGAATCTTTACATTACTTAGATGATGATCTTCAAATCATAAGGCACCCACGATGAAAGCGATCATGGATCACTTGATCGGATACCTAATACCAGCCAGCCCTATAAAGAATGGGTAATAATGATTGATGTGCCTAACTTTAAACGTAACGTTTAAAAGCTTATATTCCCCTTTTTTATTTGTCGAGAAATGAAGGACCCCACCACAACACTTGTGGTTTGTTGAGAGGGAAGGCCACCGTAGTACCATTGTTTGCAACTGGAGACTCTTTCTTTCTAATCAGGGTATGTATGTGTGTAAATTAAGGATTGGTTTGAATCATATAATGGAGATTATTTTTTGTCTTAATCTTCTATACAAAAGATCTTGAGATCATGGCTTACCATCTAACAATCAGATTTTGATTTCTCGTAACACACATCCAAAAAAGTGAACATAATTGTGGCATATCATCAAACTTGGTTCACATTCTCAAATCACTTTTTGGGATGTGTCATAGGGAATTAACATCCGACCATCTAATGATAGGCCTATAATCTAAAGATCTAGTTTGTATAAGATATGAGACAGAAAAATCTCCATCGTCAAATTTAAATCAGCCATCAGTTTGTGAAAACCCAAGCTCCGAATAAATAATATCTGGTTGCAAATAAAATGACTCTTAACGTGGAATCTATTCCATTTTCTCTTTTGAGATAAGCAATTGCATAATAATTTTTACTCAAATAATTGCATAATTAATAGAATCTTAGCTTACCTCAGGATTTTGTCATTTGATAAGCTTCTTTGTCATCACAACAAAAGCAATCGCCCTCTCTAGTTGTTCTATTTTCAATATTACCCTCAATTTCATCTGGAAAGCCGACTTTGTTTGGCAACTGTAAATTCAAATGATACGGTAGGGAACCTGATATGGTGTTCAAAAAGATCCGAAGCCATTGGATATGAAAGAATCTTGACTTACTTGTCATCCTCTGAAATTGGAAGCTGTGAAAGTTAAGATTCTCTAATATTGAATGACTGTAGATTTGGTTGGACCCGAAATCGGGATCAACCAATTGGACCTCAACCAATATACTAAGTTTTAAAATTTCTAAGGGACAGTTGTGAGAGCTAGGCTGGTGCACTAGTCAATCTCCCTCCGCCAAAAGAATTAGACTTTTCACTGATTTCTTCAATTGCCAATATGTCTACGTCTCTACGTCTCCCTAAGTGATTAATTTGATGGAGGAAGATTGACAAATTTGATGGAGGAAGATTGGCCCTTACTCCCATTGGTGTATTGGCTGGGTGCTAATACTAACACCCTTGCTCCCATTGGTGTATTGGCTGGGTGCTAATACTAACCGGGACTTAAGATCAAAAGGACAGTAGACTTGGTATCCTCCCCTATTTAAACTTATCAAGGAACAAATATATATGAGTCTAGGGATGCTACTCATGCCTGTGGCTTGTGGAGGATACCTTCCACCAATTGGACCTCAATCCAAGAATCGGGTGCCACACCAACTACCCTAAGATATATCAGGTATCATGTAAAAAAAATCAATAAAACTTTTTCTTCCACCATTAAATATGAGGTCAAAGTCGGAAAAAAAATTCAATATACCATGTTTAGACAATGAATCATGGGATAAGGGTCAGGTCCTACCAAGCATAATCGGATTTCTAGTCTTACCCCATCCGGTACCCTTAGAAATCAGAGAATCTTGACTTTCTTGATTTCACTTTTTATAGCAAAACCTGCAGTCAAGATACTCTAATTTCCAAGGGCAACAGATGGGGTAGGACTGAAAATCCGGTTCTACTTAGTAGGACTTGACCATTTGCCTAAGAACCGTGATATTTGACCATGATTTGAAAGGGTAAAAATATAATCTAATTTTGTTTTCCTAAAACCTAAGTGGACTTTCCCTCAAGAGGATGTGGTGCAACTCTAGATTACATGGCATGTGATTGAAGCACTCGAAAGTAGCGTGAAAATGCTACGTTCCTAAGTACTCGGGATTAACTAGGTTGGTGCACTAAAAAGCTCTAATACCCAAGTTATCAAAGATATATATATATATATATATATATATATATATATATATATATATATATATATATATATATATATATATAAAACATGGGACTATGGGCTCGCACACAACCTTTGGGTACCATGTGGCACTCATCTTGAAAATCAAGTGTCATGCAAAAGATCGATCAGGTATCTCCCAAAAATTTGGGCATGATATGATACATTTCCTCTAGTGAAAATGTACGTGGTCAAAAGTATCCAAATCTAATGCACCAAGTTGGGTGGGCGTTATTGTAATGTAACCCATCAAATAAAGGACAAAAAAGTTTAAAAGAGAGTTACTTTTGTGTTATTAAATCATGTCCACATGATTGATCAATCGAAAACAGGTATTGTTTGGATTGATCGTACCACATGGTAATTTAGCATCCGGATGCAGCGATTGATCGTGCCATATGTTTATAATACACTAGTGATGTAACGTTTGAACGTTGCACTAGTGCCGAGATCATGTGACATGTGATCCGGCTAAATTTCCTGTCTTGGATCATAGATAAAAGGAAAACCTGTTAATTAGCTTTCAAAAGTATGGTCAAATTTCGGGTAACGCCTAACATACGTTGTGCAGTGAATTATTTTTAATTTGAGCATTAGTTGTTGAACAGTGGATAAAATATTTATTTATTTATTCCGATATTTAAAAGAATAATCACAAGTCCACGCGGTGTGAAGCGCTAGCTTTACAGGCGCACGGTAATTGCCTCCAATGATCGTTCAGCTCATTCTTTAAAAGTTCCAATTTCCTAGGCCAGGTACGTAGCACAATTTAAGGTTATAAAATTTTAAGGTACCGTTATTCACACCCAACCACACTGCTTTCTCACCTCAATTTTCATGTTTTTAGGTATTTTAAAGTTATTTTTTTCAAGGTGCAAACCCCAACAATTTGTAGCGCATACCGTAAGTCATGCACCTCTTTTTCTTATCGGTGGATAACTACCGAAGCATTTTATTACCTCTCAATGAACTCTCACGGAAACTCATTAAAGATATTCAGTAATGACTGGCCGAAAGTACCCACAAGCCGCAGTGCCACTAAAAGAAAAAAAATTTATGTTTCTGAGGGTTGTGGATCATACGGTCTTGACCTCTCTCGGTGGTAGATGACCTCTCTCGGTGGATATCTACCAAGGAATTGTAATACCTCTCGGTGGGTTTATAGGCATTCTTAAAGAATCACTAAGATGTCACAGACATCAGTTAACTCATAAAAAGGAAGAGGAAAGGCCATCCAACGGTTTCTATAGCTTGGTCGGTTAGAATTGAATGGAGCAGAGGAAGAAGAGAGGTTAGTAGTCATCGGATGGTTGCTCCCATAGTCTCGTGGCTTAGAGTTGCTAGAGGAAGGGGGAAATGAAGTATTAAGACGAGTTCCAATGGTGGCTAAAATGACCAAGTGGTGTTTCTCTAACCCCGTCACATATGGATGACTAGAGAAGGAGAAGACGGCTTGCATGTGGTGTTTCTATGGCCTCAGCGTGTATGAATGGAAAGAGAAGATGAAAAGGATGTGCATTTAGGCTCCGTATAACATAGCTCTTTACTAGCCCTTATCACGGTAGAGTTCAGCTACTTTAGTTGATTATCATTCCCTTTTCTAACTCACCGCAAAGGAGGATTTATCTGCTCTAACAACAATCTTTCTGCTCTCTACTAGCTCCCTATTAGAACAAATAAATCAGCTCTGATAAGGAGTGGGGAGAGATAAGAGTTGAACTGTTGAATAGGTAAATCTTGTATAAAATCTTGATATGCAAGGAGTAATCAAGGAGAAGAGATACATGCTAAAGCAAGTAAAAGGATATTAATAAAAAAAATGGGAACCTGCTAAAGCAGGTGAGCTCTGCTATGACAGGGGCTAACAGAGAGTTATGCCATATGCAGCTTTAGTGTCTCTGAAACCTCTAACCCTCAAAGGCAAAAGAAGATACTACCACACAATAAATTTTGGTGTAATATACAAAAAGTACCCATTAATTGGGGTGTTTGATGGGTTGCGAGTAAAGGATCCCAGGGCTGACTTATCTTTTAAAATGAAAAAGTCTATTTGGCATCTCAAAACGACAAAAGGCCTACTTTTCTCATCTCATAAAGTGTCCATCCCAGGCAATTTGGTTAGGGAGATCCACCCGTTCACGATCCTTCCTGTTCAAACACAATAATTAATCATCATCCAATTTTTTTTGAAAGAATCATCATCCAATTTCTTTTATCACCCACTTTATAAATTCTATAAACTCCACGATCATAAATTTGTATTAATAATCTATATTCTGTAACCAACTTACGAGAGTTAATTAAAAAAATAATAATATATATATATATATATATATATATATATATATATATATATATATATCACAAAAGCCAACCCGTAATAGGAATTATGCAGTAAGAGAGGTACATATGTAATATCTTGGAAATGTAAGGGCCAAAGTTCACGTGAAAACGTTCGCATATATAAAAAGAGTGAGGTTTGAGTTTTGATAGTTGAGTGTAATCAGGGACTTTTAGGTCAGCGGCGATTCGGTAGCTGTTACCGCGGGGGCGATAAGGTCTTCGGGGTGCGCACGATAAGGAATCTCCCTCTAAAGTGCGCAGGATAACTTTAATAAGGTGAAAAATTAGGATTTAGGAGTCGTCTTCTCTCTCCCCGTTTTAAGAGAGAGAGAGAGAGTGTGTGTGTTGCAGAGAAATGGGTTTCAGCAAGAACCGTTGGAAGATTTCTTTCATTCGCTCGTCGTCGTCTTCATCGTCATCTCCAAAGAGAACTCCTACAGAGTTCCTCTGCCCGATCTCTGCCTCTCTAATGGCAGATCCAGTAATCGTTCCTTCGGGTCAGACTTTCGAGCGAAACTGCATCCAAGCCTGCACAGAATTGGGTTTCGTACCTCACCTTTCTGACGGATCTAAGCCTGATTTCTCAGCTCTCATCCCCAATTTCGCCATCAAATCGACAATTCTCCACTGGTGCGACAATTCAGGGGTGGAGAGGCCCATCCCCCTTGAACCTGAGGTCGCCAGAGAGCTCATCAGATCTTTAATGGCTTCTGAACATAAGGAAACCACTCAGAAGGGTGAGATCGAGATCGAGATAGAAGCCAAGGACAAAGAACTTCTCAAAGGGGTTTCTCATAACCCTCCATTAAAGTTCTCTTACGCGGCGACGGAGGTGAATCACCGTCCCAATCACTTCCACACTAACTCCATCGAATCTCTGCCGTCGATGCCTCTCCCCCTTGCTACCAAACCCTCTTGCTACTCCTCTGCTTCTTCTTCATCCTCCTCTGAAATCACTACCGACGAAGCAGCTACAACAACCCTAACTCCTCTCTCTTCAGAAGAAGAAGAACTAATCGCGAAGATGATGAGTTCCCAGATCTCCGATCAAGAAGAAGCCGTGATTTCGCTGCGGAAGACATTGAGGGACAGCGAAGAACAAAGGGTTTCCCTCTGCAGCTCCAAATTAATCTCCGCCCTCCGTCCCCTGATCTTCTCGAAATATTCAAAGATCCAGATAAACGCCGTGGCGTCGCTGGTGAACCTCTCGTTAGAGAAGAACAACAAGGTGAAGATCATGCGGTCAGGATTGATCCCTACGCTGATAGACGTTCTGAAAGGTGGGTTTGGGGAGGCACAGGAACACGCTGCGGGTGCCATATTCAGCCTCGCGCTTGCTGACGAGAACAAGACGGCGATCGGGGTGTTGGGCGCGCTCCAGCCGCTCATGCACCTCCTTGCCCGGTCGGACAGAGTGCGGGCGCGCCAAGACGCGGCCCTCGCTCTATACCATCTATCTCTGGAGCAGAGTAACCGGTCGAAGCTGGTGAAACTCGGGGCGGTGCAGACGCTTTTGGGGATGGCTAAAGAGGGGGGCGATTTGCTGAGCCGGATCCTGCTCATACTGTGCAATTTAGCATCGTGCGCCGAGGGGAGAGCTGCGATGCTGGACGGTAGTGCGATTGAGAGGTTGGTGGAGATTATGAGGGGAGAGAAGAGTTCAGAAGCAATGTGGGAGAACTGCGTGGGGGTTTTGTATGCATTGAGTATGAATAATCTGAGGTTTAAGGGGCTGATGAAGGCGGTGGGAGCAGAGGAGGCGTTGAAGGAGGTGGCGGAGAAGACAGGGAGTGAGAGGGCTAAGGAGAAAGCGAAGAGGATGCTGATGTTGTTGAGAGGGAAGGATGAGGAAGGAGAAGGAGATGAGGAGGATGAGAGAGTTTCGGATTCGCTTGTGACGTTTCGGAACCGGTACCAGTATCGTGGTAAGAATGTTTCGGGTGCCAACTCCACCGAGTTTTGATTTTTATTCTTTGGCGTCTGAGATAGGCTGTTTGTAATTAGGTTTTTTTTTTTTTATCTTTTTAATTTTATAACTTTAGCGTTTAGGAATTAGGAGTGGAGGTGTAAACTGTAAATACGATCTATCGATTGACTTAGGTTATTTGGAGAGAGGGTTTGATTTAGAAGAAGATTTGTAAATTAGTATCCTTTCTTTTTCAGTTTATTTGTTTAGGGTTTTGACCTTATGAAAGGTCAATTTTTCAACGCTACGAGAAAATGGTTTGTATGCTAAATAAAACCTCCACTTTGAAGTTTGAACTGCCCATGTTAAAAGAGCATTAATTGAAGCTTGTTTTCTTTGGGTTGTTGCACGCGTGCGCCTACGTAGAGAGAGAGAGAGAGGGCAGGTTTAGTTGAGAGATTTAAGGGATTTTTTTTTTTATTAAAGATATAAATATTTCATTGATTTAAATCCAAATAGAGGAAGAAATATTTCATTAATTCAAATCCACACTTAAGGATGTTTATTGATTCAAATATATAGAGAGAGAGAGAGCAGGTTTAGTTAAGAGATTTTAGGAATTTTTTTTTATATTAAAAATATAAATATTTCATTGATTCAAATCCAAATAGAGGAAGATAGAAATATTTCATAACAATATTTCATTAATTCAAATCCAGTCTTAAGGATGTTGAACATCCTCCATCCATCCATGAGAGGTGGTAAAGGTTGTACCTATTTTTGCTAGAGAATAAGCTACAACAGTAGTCATTCTATCAATATCAGTCATTCTACTAATCCTAATTTAATTATTCACCATGAAAGTAGAAATTTTAAGGATTTTAAGGGATAAAGAGATTTGACAGTATTATTCATAGCCTGTTACCTCGCCTCACATAACCTGTCTGTAACAATGGCTTAAAAAAATTGTCTACCGCTTTGTCACGACCCAGAATCCTTACCCGACCTCAAGGGCCTAGAATTCCGTGTTATGACACCGCACGTTTGTTAAGGCGATAAGCGGACATACACATAATTCTTATACCGATTTAGCATATGGATCAAGGCATTTAATAGCATCATTTAAAAATAAATTATTCAAGAAAACAACAGCGGAAAACGTAGATGACGTTATTTAAGTGATAAATCCTAACCATGCATCTATAATCGAAAGCAAGCAGAGGTTTTACGTAGAATAAAACAGTCCCAACGCAAACCCAAGATTGGTGCTGAAAAATAAAAGTATCTAATAACAAATCTCCCCTGAAAAATAATAAAACTATGACTAAGAATCTCTCAATGCTCAAAGTAATCCGGATCTATTCCTCGTCAAATGGTAGACGTCTTCACGCTCTTGAGCGCATCGAGAACAAGAAGATCCCCATCCTCGGTGATGGAAAAATCGGAGTTCTCACCGCAATCGTTAGTTTTGGGAGGGTGAGTTTATCAATACATAGACTTCAAAGAGTTGCACAATCGATCCACCATAAAATACTCAGTGATCGTGTGTGCAATTAACGATACATTTTGAAATAAATCAAACTATAAATGATTACAAAAACATCTAAGATCTCATATCTATCATAACAACACTGAAAAATATAGCATAAAAAGAAAAAGAAGTAACATAAAATGAAAAGACCTGACATAACATGAAATAAATATGATGCATCAAGTTCTGATCTCCTTTTGTGTCTGCTTTGTCAACTTTTCCTATGTGGCATATCTTAAGACTTAATATTGCTCCACACGCCTAACGCATACTTCACATCTTACCTAATTTTCGTATCGACTGTGCGGGGTGACGTCGAGCCTATCACGCGAGGTCCACGTATAGATAACCACCTAACCTCCATATCATATCGTATACCACCATCCAGCCCGATGTGGTTGCATGCATTTAAATCAGTGTCCCCTTACATTCGGGACACTGTCGTATCATATTGTCCTTAAGACCCGTCTTGGCTGAGACGTTAGATCTTGCGGTGTACGCAAGACATGCGATGTAGAAACTTAATTTGTATTTCTTCACAACGTAAGCAATTATCCGTATTCGTAGCTTACCTTATCTTACATATCATTTCTTATTGTTCTTATAAAATTTGAAGTGAGCCACTGCATAAGATTCACAAAATCACGCTTCCCAAGGGACGGGTTCCAGTAGTAACTGGATATACTTGATGTGGCATACTCCATAGAGGTGTTGCATCCGTACATGGATGCCTACATTTCAAGTTCCACGTGTGGTAATGAATCCCACCATGACGAAGGCTTAAAAGTCGTGTGACATAGCTTATTTCTTTTAATTGTCGTATGCCCTATCGTGATTTTTCTATGTGCATGCATGCCATATGATGAAAGGACTAACTTGGCCAAAAGAAACTATTTCATACATCTTACATACTTGTGAATATAAAATAATAATTAATATTTGACAAGAACAGATATTTCATACAAAATTTTTGGAGAATCCTGCTATGGGCGTCGATTCGATCGGGCCTTCTATTTTAAAGTTTCCTAATATTTGCGCTCTGTGTACGACACCTTTTACTAATTTGACCTAAGAGGGTCGATGTGGCGATCAAATGATCCACTTAGCCTAGTTATATAAGGTTAATATCCCTCACCAAAATTTTCAATTTGTGAGCCTCAAAGCGCGCGTCCTAGAAATTTTAGTGACACTTTACGATCCATTAGATTACCTTGAGTTACTATCGAGATCATTTTGAAGTTGGTCCTGTGGGCCACTTGCCTTAATTCTCAAAAATTAAGGGTCAAAGGTAACCATGTATTATTCCATGTGGCACCTAAGGCTAAAATAAGAAGGCACGAACTTTGAGTCATTTATCCTCTAATCTGAACCATTTGATGGTTAGACAATAAAATTTTACCTAAGGTTGATTCTTTTGTCCCGATCCCGATTCGATCTCTAGCACTAGATCTTCCGGTCAACGTTTTACAAGATCTAGCGGTCAAGTGCACTTTAGTGTACCTACCATGTGGCGATCATTGAGCAGATCGAACCATCGATATTTAAGAAAAATGATTCTAAGGTATTAGGTCGTTGGGCCCAATTTATTTTGACCTCTAAGGTCTCAAATCTAAGGTTAAATCCTTCATGTTCCGATATCTAAATAGCCTTTTACTTTTTCTTGATTTGTGGGCTAAATTCTCGAGTTCAACCATTAGATGTCTCGAGGATTTCAATTTGTGGAGATGGTCCATCTACATTTCTATTTTTAGGTTGGGCCCATCAGGTCCAACCTTGAATCTATTTCATTTGAAATCAATGGTGCTAAAAGGATGGTTGCACCAAAGTATTTATATCAGGTAAAATTCTTCAAAGTGCCCAACTACAGGAGTTGGCACGGGCAAGCTAACACCGGCATTGTCGGCGTGTAGTTGGGCCGATCCCCAAATTTATCTTATCTCTAAACATCATATATATATATATATATATATATATATACACACATGCAAGATTTTCCCTTATATATTTATTTATTTATTTATTTATTTTTTTTTGTGAGTGGTCTATGTTACAAAGACGTGGGTGTCAAGAGGAGGAGGGGCTGATAGGAGCTTGGCTCCACTGTTAAGTACACACATGCAATGGGTCATATACGAGCATGGTGATCCGATTTGTAAGTTGATTTCTTTTACATATCTATATATATGAACATATGTAAATCTACTTATACACAAGTAATTATATCATTTACCACACTGTTAGTCATCTCCGAGATTGGAGGAGGGATTATTTCCCTTGTTAGACACTTACATAATTTCATCCATATGCATAGATATATAAATATTTATCTTAACAAAAGAATCAGTGGAAAAGCAGAGGTTAGGTCTGCCTCACTGTCTCTCTCTAAGCTTCTCTTTCTCTCTCTACCACCAATCACTCTCTTTGTGTGTTCTGTTATGGGGACGATAAATCGTACGTGTACAATATAAATACATTGTTCTCACAGAAACCATAAAATGGGAAAGAAAAATCATACAGAAATTTTCTCTTCCTAAAATCTAGGTAATCATATATATATATATATATATATATATATATATATATATATATAATATACAAGGCAGATTATAAGACCACCATTTAATGGAGCAAGATGAGGGAGGCGTGTCACAGAGAGTCTCTGTTACAGACTCTGGTATAGAGATGTGTAGAGAGGAAGATAATGGAGGACTATAGTTTGGTGTGAACCTTATATACATCTCTATATGAATACATATATGAATGGTATATATATCGTTAGTTTAGCATACTTTTATATTATAAATATTAGTTTATTTATTTACTTATTTTTATTTTTTTATCATCTTCCTCAAAGTTACACAGCCATTAATAGAGCAGGAAGACGATATAAATATATTTTTCCTTTATTTTCAAAAGCGACTAAATATGTTAAGATCGATCGAGGAGCACCCACATTGGAGCGTACACGTAGGGAGTTGATTTCAAGCGCTAGATCGGCGATCGACTCTCGCCGATTCGGCGATGTGCTTTCGGCAGTGGATCGACGGTTTCACACTTATGCAAATCAGATTCAAGGCAACACTTTGGCTCGGGTGTGGTATTTGTGCGCCACCCCGTGGGCCGATCGGCAGAGGGCCTGCTAGGCGTTTTGGAAGGGAGCGTGGCTGTTGGGTTTGGTTCAAAAGTGAGAGAGGGAGGCAGAGGAAGATGGCTGTTTGGTTTAGTGGGTTAAGATATATGTATATTTATAAACAAGTCTATCTATATATAGAGAGGGAGGGTAAGGTTTTAGGTTAAAAGCCTTTGGTGGCTCTTATTTATAGAGAGAGGAAGAGACGGACGTGGGTGACTTAAATGGGTAAGATCCCAAACCTAAAAGGGGCAAGAGTTTCAAGAGAGTAGGAGTCCTTTTTGGGACTCAAGAGTTTCAAGAGAGTAGGAGTCCTTTTTGGGACTCTTCTTATTTGGTAAAAAAATAATTTAGTTGCCCTATACAGTGTAAACGTAATAAAATAGAAATTCCTAAAATTAGCATTTGTGTGGGTCAGGATATAGTGTGCGTACACGTACCCCCTCTTGGTGCATCCTAAATCTATCGCCATTCATTTGAGTCAAAGATAACCGGGTCATAACATTCTCCCCCCCTAAAAAAAAAATTTCGTCCTCGAAAATTACATACCAGTTACTCGAAAAGTTCAGGATCTGTTGTTTTGATGTCGTCTTCATTCTCCCAGGTTGCTTCCTTTGGCGTGTGATGTTGCCATTGAACCAACACCAACGTGATCGTCTTATTTTTGAAAACTTGCACCTTTCGATCGAGGATCCTAATGGGCCTTGAAATGATAGTAAGATCCTCTTTGATATTGATGGGCTCGATTTCCACTATGTGTGAGGGGTCATACACGTATCGCCTCAACATAGACACGTGGAATACGTCGTGGATTCCCGAGTATTGTGGTGGTAGAGCAACTTTATAAGCAACCTCGCCCACACGTTTGGTGACTTGAAAGGTCCTACGATCTGGGCTCGACTTCCCACGCTTTCCAAAGCGATAACTCCTTTGGTCGGGAGACAAATGAATACACGTTCTCAACTTGAGAAGATTTTACCATTCAAAATCTGAATAAAATTTTAATGAAATTTAATCTTTCGAGTCGAAAAGTTGTACCTCGAATTCCAAGTTACGACGGTGTGGGTTGGCATACTTCCTTTGACGATCCTGGGCGATTCTAAGCCGTTCGCGTATTAGCTTGACTTTTTCAGTCGTGGTTTGAACTAGTTCGGGTCCAAGCATCTTTCTCACTCCGACTTCATCCCAACACAAAGGTGTTCTACAACTTCTCCATATAACGCCTCGAAAGGAGACATTCCGATGCTTGCCTGGTAGCTATTATTATAGGAGAATTCGATCAAAGGGATGTGATCATCCCAATTCCCTCGGAAGTCTAGCATACAAGCTCTCAACATATCTTCGACTACTTGGTTAACCCTTTCGGTTTGTCCGTCAGGTTTGGGATGGAAGGCGATCTTGAAATCCAAGCGTGTCCCCAAGGTTTTTGAAGGTAATCCAATATTTGGAGGTAAATTTCGAGTCTCTATCGGACACGATGCTTACTGGCACACCGTGCAATTTCACGATTTCCTTCAAGTAAGTCTCTACAAGTTTTTCTCCATCAGCAGTCGTTTTAAAAGGTAAGAAATGTGCAGACTTTGTTAATCTGTCGACTATTACCCAAATAGCATCGTTCTTCTTCAACGTTTTTGGCAGGCCAACGATGAAGTCCATTGATATATTTTCCCACTTCCATTCTGGAATGGGTAAGGGTTGAATGAAACCGGCCTATTTTTGGTGCTCTGCTTTGACCTGTTGGCACACTAAGCATTTTGATACATATTCAGCTATTTCTCGCTTCATGTTTGGCCACCAATACCAGTTCTTTAAATTTCGATACATCTTAGTGTTGCACGGTGTACTACGATTTGTGACCTTCATCGAGTATTTCCTTTTTAACCTTAGGGTCATTAGGTACGTACAATCTCCATCTAAAGAGTAATGCTCCATCTTCTCTAAGACTAAAATCAGGTTTTGATTCCTTATTCATGACCTTAATGATTCGTAGAATTTTTGGATCTGTTTGCTGCAACTCCTTGATTTTATCTATGATAAATGGATTTATCAGAATTTTCGCCAGATATACACCTTCTTCGAGCTTTTGGAGATAAAAATCTTCTTCTGCTAGTTCATCGAGGGTCCTCGAAGTTTTTAATCGGGCCAAAAATCGACGCTTTTCTCATCGAAAAGGCCAAATGACGACGCTCGCTTTACTGTGGTGATAATTAATCGAACAATCGTAATCCTTCATGTACTCGACCCATCTGCGTTATGCGAGGTTCAAATCTTTTGTGAGAAGAGGTCCTTAAGGCTCTTATGGACAGCATATACTTTGAACGTTTCACCATAGAGGTAGAGTCGCCACAATTTGAGAGCGAAAATGACTGCTGCCAATTCTAAGTCGTGAACTGGGTAGTTTTTTTCATGTGGCTTCATTGTCTTGACCAGTATGCAACGACCCTCCTATCTTGTTGCAAAGACACAACCAAGTCCTTGGCAGATGTGTGGTGAATAATTCAAATTTACCCTTGTCGTATTAGAGGGTAAGGTTAGAACCGGTCTTTGTAGTAAGTTTCTTCTTCAACTCGAAAACTTCTTTCACACTCATCGACCATACAAATTTTGTGTTCTTCTTAGTAAGGCTTGTAAGGGGTAGAGCAATGAGAGAATCCTCAACGGCGTCGATAGTAACTCATGCGAGTCCGAGGAAACTCCTTATTTGATAGCTTTTGGTGCACCGCCAATTGATCAACGCCTCAATTTTGTTGGGTCAAAAGAATACCTTCTGCAGATATCACATGCCCTAGAAAGGTTACTTGTTTGAGCGAAATCACACTGCTAAGTTTAGCATATAATTGGTGATCAAGTGTCAAGTGAGAGGCGGAGGTGTTCTTCATCTTCTTTCTCCGATGCTGAGTAAATGAGGCTGTGATCTACGCAGACAATGATGAATTCATCAAGATACTGCCTGAATACTCGATTCAGCAGGTCCATGAATACAGCTGGCGGATTTGTTAGTCCGAGGGGCATGACTAAGAACTCGGACAATCCATTCTTGCAAGTTTAAAGTCATTTTGGAATATCCTCGTCCCTCACTTTCAATTGATGATAACCCGATCTAAGGTCAATCTTAGAAAAACACTTGGCTCCTTGGAGCTGGTCGAACAAATCATCGATACGGGGGAGGGGGTATCGATTTCTGATGGTTACGCTATTCAACTGACGATAATCGATGCATAGCCTCATCGAACCGTCTTTCTTCTTTACGAAGAGCACTGGGGCTCTCCATGGCGACTGACTTCGTCTGATAAATTTCTTTTCTGACAGCTCCTTGAGCTGTATCTCCAATTCCTTTAATTCTGCAGGAGCCATCCGGTATGGTGCCTTGGCAATTGGAGCGGTTCCTGGGATCAGATCGATCTTGAACTCGATTTCTCGGTCGGGTGGGACACCGGGTAAGTCCTCAGGAAATACGTCGACGAAGTCTCTGACGACTGGAATTTTTGTAGGATCGACCGCCTTATCTTGCTCTTCGTCTAATGCTGCCAATAAAGGTGCGCCCTTCGTTTTAATTCCCCGAAATTTGAATGGAGGCTCTCCGAGTGGTTGGAAGGTGACCACTTTAGAGAAACAGTCCACCGTGGCGTGGTAAGTGGCTAGCCAATCCATGCCCAATAGGATATCGAAATCCTGAAAGTCTAACACGATGAGATCTACTGGGAGTTCATGACCCTTGATGTTTATGATAGTATTTCGGCATACCAGGGTAGCTATCAACTTGTTTCCTGACGGTGTTGAAATTACCAGTTTCTTCTCCAGGGGTGTAGGTATAGTACGTATTTCTGACACGAATCCTGGGGTAATAAAAGAGTGTGTAGAACCCAAATCTATGAGTGCGAGAGCTAAGTGCCTATTAGAATTCTCTGGGTGGATGACCAATAAATTACCTGTTTATACGATATGAGATTAAGAATATTATTGATCTTATATTGATTATGCAGGCTTTTAAATTTAATAAGCTATGCTAATAATTGAAATAGTAACTTCTACTAGACAGGCATACCTTGGATCACTTCGTCACTAGCTGTGGTGTCCTCACAGACAAAGGCGAATACTGCCCTTGGTTCAAAGGCCTCGCTTGTAGGCCTTGAGGTTTCTCCCGACATTCCCTAGCAATATGTCCTTCCTTTCCACAGTTGTAGCATTTTCCGGTGCCTTCAGATGCACACACACCGGTCGATGTCGCTTGTTGCACTTAGGCACGATTAACGGTACATAACTTCTGTCATTGTGAAGGGGCACGATGTTTCTCGATTGGAAGGTAGTTGGTTGAGTTTGTTGAGATAGGAATCGAGGCTTTTTATTCACTTGAGGGTTAGGGTAGGTGAAACCTCCGATAGGAGGTAGGTGTCCCTCGAGGAACAATAGGGGCTCGCTGGACCCACTTATTTTTCTGAGCCTCAATTCTAGCAACTTTTCGGTTCACCATTTCTCCCGACTCTCTCTCTTGAATCTGGGCACGTTCCACGAGTTCTCCATATGTTTCAATCTTCATAGCAGCTAACTTCTCACGAAAGAAGGGTCGCAAGCCGTTCTGAAATGCAAAGCGCTTATCGCCTTCGTCTGCGATCAGATTCCCAGCAAATCTAGATAACTGGTCAAATTTGGCCTCATATTCGGCCACTGTCATATTCCCTTGTCGTAGGTCAATGAATTCCTTCTTCTTCTGAGCCCTGGTGGCTGCAGAGATATACTTCGTGAAGTAAGCATTCCTAAACTGTTGCCAAGTCCATTCCTCTTCATTGTTTCGATTTGCAGCTCCCTTTGCTGCTCCCTTTGCACTTCCATCTCGTACAGTAATTGAGTCCTTTCCTGCTGGTGTGACTGCGTCAGCTGAGTCATCTGTTGACTAAAAGTAGTCGCCATCTCACGTAATAGGCGCATCGCTTCAGATTCTTGAGGACCTTCATGTGATGAGGCCTCATTCACTTGAGAGCCATTAGTTTCTCTGCGTCGTGGAGCCATTAAGTCCTGATTCCACAAAACGTCGTATGTTAGTAAATTCGTACGACATAGTACCAATAGGAAGTAAAGCCTAGGCTCTGATACCAACTCTGTCACGACCCAGAATCCTTACCCGACCTCAAGGGCCTAGAATTTCGTGTTATGACACCGCACGCTTGTTAAGGCATTAAGCGGACATACACATAATTCTTATACCGATTTAGCATATGGATCAAGGCATTTAATAGCATCATTTAAAAATAAATTATTCAAGAAAACAACAGCGGAAAACGTAGATGACGTTATTTAAGTGATAAATCCTAACCATGCATCTATAATCGAAAGCAAGCAGAGGTTTTACGTAGAATAAAACAGTCCCAACGCAAACCCAAGATTGGTGCTGAAAAATAAAAGTATCTAATAACAAATCTCCCCTGAAAAATAATAAAACTATGACTAAGAATCTCTCAATGCTCAAAGTAATCCACGGATCTATTCCTCGTCCCAAATGGTAGCCGACGCGTCTTCACGCTCTTGAGCCGCATCAGAACAAGAAGATCCCCATCCTCGGTTGATGGAAAATCGGAGTTCTCACCGCAATCGTTAGTTTTGGGAGGGGGTGAGTTTATCAATACATAGATTCAAAGAGGTTGCACAATCGATCCACCATAAAATACTCAGTGATCGTGTGCAATCGCTTGAGTTGCGATACATTTGAAATAAATCAAATTTATAAATGATTACAAAAACATCTAAGATCTCATATCTATCATAACAACGAAAATATAGCATAAAAAGTAAAAGAAGTAACATAAAATGAAAAGACCTGACATAACATGAAATAAATATGATGCATCAAGTTCTGATCTCCTTTTGTGTCTGCTTTGTCAACTTTTCCTATGTGGCATATCTTAAGACTTAATATTGCTCCACACGCCTACACAACGACTTCACATCTTACCTAATTTTTATATTATCGACACATGCTGTGACGCCGAGCCTATCACGCGAGGTCCACGTATAGATAACCACCTAACCTCCATATCATATCGTATACCACCATCCAGCCCGATGTGGTTGCATGCATTTAAATCAGTGTCCCCTTACATTCGGGACACTGTCGTATCATATTGTCCTTAAGACCCGTCTTGGTCAGTAGACGTTAGATCTTGCGGTGCACGCAAGACATGGCACGGTAGAAACTTAATTTGTATTTTGCTGGCCTTCACAACGTAACTTAGTTATCCGGATTCGTAGCTTACCTTATCTTACATATCATTTCTTATTATTTGCTGAAAACTTAATTTGAAGTGAGCCACGGTGCGATAAGATTCACAAAATCACGCTTCCCAAGGACGGGTTCAAGTAACCTGGATATACTTGTGGCAGCCCATACTCCCATAGAGGTGTTGCATCCGTACATGGATGCCTACATTCCAAGTTCCACGTGACCGTGACGGGAATCCCACCATGACGAAGGCTTAAAAGTCGTGTGACATAGCTTATTTCTTTTTAATTGTGCGTATGCCCTATCGTGATTTTTCTATGTGGTGCATGCCATATGATGAAAGGACTAACTTGGCCAAAAGAAACTATTTCATACATCTTACATACTTGTGAATATAAAATAATAATTAATATTTGAAAAGAACAGATATTTCATACAAAATTTTTGGAGAAACCTTCTATGGGCCGCCGACATCGATCGGGCCTTCTATTTTTAAAGTTTCCTAATATTTGTGCAGTCTCTGTATCGACACCTTTTACTAATTTGACCTAAGAGTGGGTCAATGTGGCAGTCAAATGATCCACTTAGCCTAGTTATATAAGGGTTAATATCCCTCACCAAAATTTTCAATTTGTGAGCCTCAAAGCGCGTCCTAGAAATTTTAGTGACACTTTCTGATCCATTAGATTACCTTGAGTTACTATCGAGATCATTTTGAAGTTGGTCCTGTGGGCCACTTGCGCCTTAATTCTCAAAAATTAAGGGTCAAAGGTAACCCATGTATTATTCCATGTGGCACCTAAGGCTAAAATAAGAAGGCACGAACTTTGAGTCATTTATCCTCTAATCTGAACCATTTGATGGTTAGACAATAAAATTTTACCTAAGGTTGATTCTTTTGTCCCGATCCCGATTCGATCTCTAGCACACTAGATCTTCCAGTCAACGTTTTACAAGATCTAGCAGTCAAAGTGCACACTTAGTGTACCTACCATGTGGCGATCAGATTGAACAGATCTGAACCATCAGATATTTAAGAAAAATGATTCTAAGGTATTAGGTCGTTGGGCCCAATTTATTTTGACCTCTAAGGTCTCAAATCTAAGGGTTAAATCCTTCATGTTCACTGATATCTAAATAGCCTTTTACTTTTTCTTGATTTGTGGGCTAAATTCTCGAGTTCTGAACCATTAGATGTCTCGAGGATTTCAATTTGTGGAGATGGTCCATCTCTGTTCTATTTTTTGGGTTGGGCCCATCAGGTCCAACCTTGAATCTATTTCATTTGAAATCAATGGTGCTAAAAGGATGGTTGCACCAAAGTATTCATATCAGGTAAAATTCTTCAAAGTGCCCAACTACAATAGTTGGCACGGGCAAGTTATCACCGGCATTGTCGGCGTTTAGTTGGGCCGATCCCCGAAATTTATCTTATCCTGTCCCGAAACATCATATATATATATATATATATATATATATATACACACATGCAAGATTTTCCCTTATATATTTATTTATTTATTTATTTATTTTTATTTTTTGTGAGTGGTCTATGTTACAAAGACGTGGGTGTCAAGAGGAGGAGGGGCTGATAGGAGCTTGGCTCCACTGTTAAGTACACACATGCAATGGGTCATATACGAGCATGGTGATCCGATTTGTAAGTTGATTTCTTTTACATATCTATATATATGAACATATGTAAATCTACTTATACACAAGTAATTATATCATTTACCACACTGTTAGTCATCTCCGAGATTGGAGGAGGGATTATTTCCCTTGTTAGACACTTACATAATTTCATCCATATGCATAGATATATAAATATTTATCTTAACAAAAGAATCAGTGGAGAAGCAGAGGTTAGGTCTGCCTCACTGTCTCTCTCTAAGCTTCTCTTTCTCTCTCTACCACCAATCACTCTCTTTGTGTGTTCTGTTATGGGGACGATAAATCGTACGTGTACAATATAAATACATTGTTCTCACAGAAACCATAAAATGGGAAAGAAAAATCATACAGAAATTTTCTCTTCCTAAAATCTAGGTAATCATATATATATATATATATATATATATATATATATATATATATATATATATATATAATATACAAGGCAGATTATAAGACCACCATTTAATGGAGCAAGATGAGGGAGGCGTGTCACAGAGAGTCTATGTTACAGAGACTCTGGTATAGAGATGTGTAGAGAGAGGAAGATAATGGAGGGACTATAGTTTGGTGTGAACCTTATATACATCTCTATATGAATACATATATGAATGGTATATATATCGTTAGTTTAGCATACTTTTATATTATAAATATTAGTTTGTTTATTTACTTATTTTTATTTTTATTTTTTTATCATCTTCCTCAAAGTTACACAGCCATTAATAGAGCAGGAAGACGATATAAATATATTTTTCCTTTATTTTCAAAAACGAACTAAATATGTTAAGATCGATCGAGGAGCACCCACCGTTGGAGCGCACGTGGAGTTGATTTCAAGCGCTAGATCGGCGATCGACTCCCACTGGCGTCGATTCGATGTGCTTTCGGCAGTGGATCGACGGTTTCACACTTATGCAAATCAGATTCAAGGCAACACTTTGGCTCGGGTGTGGTATTTGTGCGCCACCCCGTGGGCCGATCGGCAGAGGGCCTGCTAGGCGTTTTGGAAGGGAGCGTGGCTGTTGGGTTTAGTTCAAAAGTGAGAGAGGGAGGCAGAGGAAGATGGCTGTTTGGTTTAGTGGGTTAAGATATATGTATATTTATAAACAAGTCTATCTATATATAGAGAGGGAGGGTAAGGTTTTAGGTTAAAAGCCTTTGGTGGCTCTTATTTATAGAGAGAGGAAGAGACGGACGTGGGTGACTTAAATGGGTAAGATCTCAAACCTAAAAGGGGCAAGAGTTTCAAGAGAGTAGGAGTCCTTTTTGGGACTCAAGAGTTTCAAGAGAGTAGGAGTCCTTTTTGGGACTCAAGAGTTTCAAGAGAGTAGGAGTCCTTTTTGGGACTCTTCTTATTTGGTAAAAAAATAATTTAGTTGCCCTATACAGTGTAAACGTAATAAAATAGAAATTCCTAAAATTAGCATTTGTGTGGGTCAGGATATAGTGTGCGTACACGTACCCCCTCTTGGTGCATCCTAAATCTATCGCCATTCATTTGAGTCAAAGATAATCGGGTCATAACACGCTTATAATTTTCTTATGAGCTTAGAGGATCATCTTTTATTAAGTCAATGGGCGGGCAGGGCTTTGTTATTTAACTTCCCATTGGGAGTTTTAAAGTGAAATTTTCCCATGAGTGATTACTCTTTTTCCTGTGTTTGACACAAATAAAACCCACGGGTTGGGTGTTTCGTCTAATACCGTTAAGCCACCTCAATATATTTAAATAGTTATTAGTCATTCAATTTGTGATGTTGGATTTGAGTCGAATAGGTTGAAGGAAATCGGTTTTCATCCTAAACTTCTACATGATTGATTTTAATATTATGGGCATACCGTCAAATGATTTATTTTTTATTTCACGTGGTGCATATCCTAAAAACGTGATTCAAAAATCACGTGGGATAAAATCACATTTCGGGTGCTACTAAACTCTTGGCACCCGAAATGAGTTTTTTAATTTTTTTAAATTTTATTTTTTTTATAACATAGATTCCCAAGTTACCAGGTGCATCGCCCCAAGTGTTCCTCCATACGCCTGACATGAGTTTAAACACATTAACTTTTCAAATCTCTTTTTGAGATGTGTCACGTGAAATCAACATTTAAGTCGTCTTATGGTACGCCGCCCAAAGATTTCAAGATCTTATGTGAAAAATACATTGTATGAAAAAGTATTATTACTTTATTTTTTTAGTCTTTGGCTGCATCAAATCAACCGATGAAAATTGTTTTTCAACCCAATCTTCCTATCACGTTATAAATTTTCAAATCATGAGCACACCATCAAACCGGCTCACATGTTGATTTCATTAAAAGTGACCCAAGTACCAAATGTGTTAGCATTGGGGTGGGGTGCATGGGTCAAAATTTCGTCCGATACCAATACATATCGGACGATACGTATCAGTATTAGACCTAGACGATACGGTATATTCAAATGTCGTATCGTCCATTTTACATATAAATCCCCGGACGATACATTGAATGTATCGTCTGATAAGTTACTGTTCCGATACGTATCGTCCGATACGTATTGGTTTGGAGCTCGAACGATACGTATCGGATACCCCAGATTTTGACCCTTGGTGGGGTGCTCTAGAGTTTCTATGGATGGAGATCAGATCCCTCTTTTATTGTCATAAATAAAATTAGAGAACTACAACTTGCACACGAGTGACAATAAAATTAGAGAGCTACAACTTGCATACGAGATTGTACCGTGGCACATGACTTAAAAACAAAGACTTAGTATTTTTTAGGAAAATTTTCAAAAAAATCCCTGAGTTTTCACCTCAATGCCCCTACAACATCTGAACTTTTCATAATATCAATTAAATCCTTGAAGAATACAAATGTACCAAAATCAGACCCCTGTCGTCACACCCCATTATCTTTTCGACGAAAGCTGATGACGTGGAGCCCTAAACCCTTAAAAGCGTTAAAGTGAATCAACGACATGGCAAGTTGACTTATACACATGCTTAGCACGCAACTTAAGCCCTTTAAAAATCGTTTTTCTCCGTATTAATTGTTGTCTTCTTCTTCCTCTTTCTTCTTCGTCTTCTTTCTCTATGGTTGTTGCTACTTCGTCCAAAAACTTGGCGTCTTCTGTCTTGCGATCCCCTCTCGAGATTTTGGCATTGATAGAAGATAAACCATGCCCCACTTGCAGCAATCGAAGGGACATTCAAACATCGTAAATGTCCTGCAATCTCGGGGGGAGGTTTCTGAGCTACCTCAGTCGATTGTGCCGAGACTTTGTCTAGATCGATCCACCCTTCGTGTCGAGACTTTGTTAGATTATGGTTGTGTGCGCTTTTTGCTGTCAATGGTTACCACTTCAGTTATATTTGTCTCCAGATTTACCATCCATCCAAAGACTCATCCTTGGGTAAAACCTTGGTTTTTATATTGGTGTTTTTTTTCTCTACCATGTATGAAGGCAATATATCTCCTTGGGTTTATTTTTCAAAGGTTAACATTCCAACACTCTTCGGGCTATAGACCATCTGATCTAAAAGACTGCATCCATTCATACATGACTTGCAATTGAACAGGAAAGGATGTTCTTTAGTATCTATAAGGGAAAAATACAAGCAACACAGGCAGGGTACATCTTTTAGTATTTTTGTGAATAATTTTTTATTTTTTTTATAGTTTATTTTAAATTTGTTAATTGAATTGCATCTAAATAGGCTATGTTTAATTTGGAAACAGTTCAAGTGTGTAGAGACATTATCTTCTCCACCTGAGATACCTACCCTTTATTTTGAAGACATTAAAGGATAGGCAATGATTGAAATTTTGTGAAGTTTTCGAGCCGGATGGAAGAAGTCGAAACAACTAACTTTGGGTGTGAGGATGATTTTTTGAGGCAAGTGAAGTTTTGGTTTGAAATGTGAGCATGGTTGATTCTTCCTGTAATTTGAACTCAGATTGTTGTCATAGGGGCATCATTTGTGGTTACGAACTTACGATTTTCAGTTGGTTGCATTTCTTGTTTACTTGTTGAGAAAGATTGGTAATTTTGACATGGGAAGGGATAGTTTGACCTTAGATGATGGATAAAAGAAGATCAAGTTTCTTTTTTTAAGAAGGTTGTTGGACTACTATGCTGTATTTTAAAGATTTGACTTGTTTTAGATCAACATGTTGAACTCAACATACTGTGAAGTGTGAATTCTCTCTTGTAAATACCCCCTACCCCAATCATTCCAAACACACCTTTCATTTGCTCTTTCTCTTTGAAACTCTCGAGGTCGGCTCGAGATTCCGAATTAGAGCATAGTTGAACTCTAAGTGTTTGGGCTTAAAACTTTGACTCACTTCTAGGAATCTCGTAGAGTAGTCGTTCTAGTTGGGGCTGACCCTTTTACTTCGATTCTCGAGTTTTTCAAAGAAGAATAAAGTTAGCCTTAGATCCAATCCTTAGGAAACTACTCCCGAAAATTCCAACTTAGATCCAATCAGGGTCATGCCTCGTTCTCTTAGATTTTCAAAATCATCATAGCCATCCAAACTGATTTGCTCAAGGGAGCCAACAGAGGGTACTCGGGAACAGGATCGATCCTCTCAGGCATAGCGGGCCAACACACCCTTTTGGTTAGATTTATTAGGATTAGAAAAAACCTAAATTAGTTAAAACCTTATGCAACCCTAGCCACTAAAGCTAACAAACCAGTATTTAGTATAGGAATCCAAATCCACAACCTCTCACCTCCATCCTCGCGTGATCAATGACGTTATGTAGCGTCGATAAATATCTGTAGATGGTAATCGTATCAACCAAGGTATGTTATTCAATTCGGTTATTACTAATGATATTTCCCTACAAGTGCACCTATGAATACCTTATTTCTATCGCTAAAATCCCCTTTGCCCCATATTGAAAATAGAGTCCCCAAGTGACCACATTGGAATCATTTTTCTCAAATCCGAGAGGGTTTCCGAAAAACGCGTACCAATAGACTGGCAATCGTGAGGGGACTCCTTTAATTAATTTGGGTTATTATTTTCTTTTCTTTTTCTTTCTCTTATCTAACACTCACTACATGCATACTAGACATTTTAGAGACCATTCTCTACTACCCCCTCTGTTGTGAAAGGACCGGTGTGATCATCTTTTCGAGGATTCGATCCCGAGAACTTCCTACACTTCAAACTTTCCTGTAAGACTTAATCAAGTGAGGATTGTACCCACCTCCCGTTGACCTGAAAAACACCTCATATTCAGTAAGGAAGGCCCAAGTACCCGGAGTAGAATAGGAACATCCCTTTCGCCTTAGTCCTAAAACCTGTGAGATTGAGTGCTACCAGTGAGATTGAGTGTCCGTGTTATCGGTTGTTCCAAAAAAAAAAATGTTAGGCATTAGAAAATTAAACTTCAATAGTAATGACTCATCCTCATGGGGTTTCCATGATAACCCCGAGTATAATGTTGGGTCGTCTCAACAGATAGCCCAAGATCGTAGTCAGGTAAATATGGCTATGAAGGTGAAGAATCACCCTTGACTCCTTCACCAAATACTAGAGACAATGACATTTGGCTAAACTACATCGCCAAACAAATTGTAAATCTCAATGGACACACTGTTGAAAGGAGGAAAATGATCCAAAATTTTACTTCAAGCCTTAACTGATTTGTACCAAGGCATCCTTGACCAACAACTTGTGGATGATCAAGGACGTGTCATCGGTAAGCGCGCAAACTTAGAAAATTGACGCCGAGAAAGGTTGCCAACTCCTCTACATGCCCCGACGCCCTTAGAATCACCTAGTAGATGTGCTTTACATACCTTATACAACGATAATCGCCGAAAACAACTCTTTCGTGAGATACCTAAAAGGAATGCCCCCATAAACATGGAGAACCCCACCAAGTCTTAGATGATTACATGGCCAAGAAAGAGCGTCCAAATCACTCTTTCGGGTTCGACAAGTTTTGCCGAGACCTCAAATTTATCGTACCCGCCGGTTTTAAACTGCTAATATTCAACAAGTATAACGGTACGGGAATCTGAATCATCACTTGACACTCTTCTGTAATGATTGTCAACCAATCTGCGACAATCAAGGGCTTCTAATCCATTATTTCTAAAGATCTTTAGAAGAAGAAGCCCTCAATTGGTTTGCAACGTTACCCCTCAACAGAATTGAGACGTTCAATGACCTAGCCGGTAGATTTCTAGATCAATACAAACATCAAGTCCATGACGCTATTAGTCTTAGCAACTTAATGGCTACCAAACAAAGGACTAATAAAGACTTTGCAGTCTTTGTTAGTCATTGGACAAAGCTCGCCGCCCAAACAGGGAGTCAAAGAAAAGAAAGGGACGCAATTGATATCGTAATCAATAATACCCAAGATCCCCTTCGGAGTGCTCTTATTCTAAATGATTACCCTAACTTCTCTAGTCTTCATCTGTATGCCTCGCTCATAAAACGACACATTAAGAATAGATATTTCTCTTTCTCGACACTAACACATGAGAGAGCCTCTCCTAGTAACCCAAGCCCTGAACAAATCAACATGCACCAAGAACAAAACCAAACAAACTCTCACCCATTTAATCAGAATGACGAAAAATAAAACCAATACACGAACCAATACCCTAACCAAAATCAACATCTATACCCTAACCAAAGCCAACATCTATACCCTAACCAGAATCAAAATCGTCACCCCAGCAATGTACAAACTAACTCCATCCTTTACAACTCTTCACCTGACCATATCCAAATAAACCCTCAACTCGCATACGATACTATACACTCATTCACTCTCGCCCCAGGTCACCCAGCTAGCCTAATCCGTAAAATCAAACTTCCTTCAAATTACAACCATGTTGTCCACTCGCAGCCGGCAAACCATGTCACCCACGCCATTAAACCCAAAATCAACTTTCATGCCCAACCTATCACCAAACTTATTTCGACTCAACCCATCACCAAAATCATCAAACACAATTTTGAATCAACCCAACCAATCCTTAAGATCAATTAACCTATCCCTGAACCAACTCGACCTACCTTTAAACTCGATAACTTACCCGCCAATGAATCAATCCCCACGTTCCTTGAACCTACACCTAAGCCAAATTTACAATCAATCCTTAAACAAATTCACCTACCGGTTCCGAAAGCAATTCCCGAACCAATCCATCAACATACTACAACACCATCTTTACCCAAACCAATCATCTCACTTCAAACTTAAACTTTGAACCTAAACCTATAATCAAATCTATTTTTTGAAACCACCTATCCCCTCTCTCCTAAATCTACTTCGAAACTAATCCCTGAACACGAACCCATTATCGAACACATCGCCTCACCAATCTCAGAATCAACTCTCGAATTAATCTCCACACTCACTTTAGAACCTGAACCCACTACCGAACTTATCACCTCACCAACTTCAAAACTAATCTTCGAACCCAAATCTATTATCAAACATGCCTCTAAACCATCCATTCCACTTACTCCAGAACCAATCACCGAATCTATCAATAAATCAATTCATAAAATTGTCACTCCTACCACTTTTGAAGTCATACGAACTTAGAATCAAATCACGAGGCTCCAATTAATCTCCAATCAGCACATTAACAGATCCTCAAATCCGAGACAAACATAAACTCGACATTATAACCAAGGTTACCCCAGACCCCTGAGTTCAGGTTTCTATAGAGCTCATGATCAAAGTTCTTGTAGAAGCCCAATCGGCAACAATACTACAATATCAAACCTCTAACACTAGACACCCTTAAAAATTTATAAACAAAACTTCAAAACAACTTCACAATAAATCTAATACTTACATCAAACAAGACAAGCCAAATAGAAAAGAACCAAATCTCCCCATGCCAAGGAATGGTCCCCCTTGGTCCTCACTTTCTTATCTTCCCCTTTTATTTTTCTTTTGTTACGCCTTATCGTTCCCTTTACAAAGTCAACATCATCCTCCCTTTGAGTTGACCCCTTTTGTAAAATCAAAACAACACAACCCAAAAATATTTTCTATTGATCTTCAATTAAAATAAAAAATGATAACACACAAAATCTCATGGGAAGGACCATTCCCATGCTCTAACTTTACAGAATGTCTCACTCCACTGAGAAACTAAAAAAGGTCCCTTCCGGCAAGGAGGCTCCAACCATAAAAGTTGCATCAAAAGAAGAAATAAAAAAACTCCACACCTTATTTGATAATTCTTATGCCATCCAAATTACAAACGTAAATGTATCTTCTCTTTCATCCCTAGTTCACTAGATCGAGGGTGATCGAGGCCCCACAACAAATCATCAAATCATAAATGAGCGGTCACTCCGACCGTTCCATATGTCCCACTAGTTGGTCCTTCTAAGTCAGTCCCTTCTTAAGGAACTAACGCTGTATCCTAGTAAAAAATCAAAAAAATAAATAAACACTTAAAAACATCAAAAACCTAATATATATATACTTAAAAATAAAAAATATATATTTTACCCAGCAGCGTCTCTGATCCCATATGTTATGCTGTAATATCCCCAAATTTTCATACTATATGTGCCCATTATGTGCACATGTCCATTACGGCGCATTGTGCCATTTCGAATTTTTAAACCAATTAGTTGGAATTGTTTCAGGCTCATTTGGACTTGTTAGACGAAAGGCTAACATGTCGGGATGGTGTACTAGCCTAACATCATATTTGACTGATGCGTGGGCTGAGTGTGCTAGATGCACTCCGTGCTGAACCACCGCCTTAATAGGATGACACCTCACTTAGAATATTGGTTTAACAACCAACCTAAGCCCTTGGATGTGAAGTGTTAACACATAAAATAGGTGTACGTGCTTTACAAAGAAGCAATGCACAAAGATATTGAGTGCAATGGCTTCTCACGTAAGCCATTGCATTCTTTTGCATGAAATTGAAGAGGAAGAAGAGAGAAAGGATTTTTGCCTCCTGTGAGCCTCGTTGCATGCCGAAACCTCGAATGGGTTGTTAATCTCCCTCTCAATCCTTCATTTGCTTCGATTAGTTACCGTAGGAGAGCTTGGATTTCGAACGCGGTTGTGATCCGCAAGCTCCACGCTAATCAAACCCTCTTTTGCTTCGTTAGGAACTCTCTCGTAATGAGTTTTGTATCGGGCTCGCCTTCGTATGTGATGTGTGCTTGATCGGGCGTGGCTAGAAGGATTGGAACCTTGCTTGCGTGTTTGTTACGATCAAGAGAAAGTGGTTTTCAAAACCCATTTCAAGTACAAGAGGGTCCAAGTTTTTTTGTGATTGATTGTGCACGTAATCTCACGGGCTTGAAAGGTTAGATTCCTTTTATTTTTAGTAATTTAAATTGATGAATTAGTGGTCTTGAGATTTGTATAAATGATATGGGTTAAATGGGAGAAGAGAAAAGAAAAAGGAACAAGGAGAAATTTATAAAAACGGGCAACTCTTTAGAGTTTCCGACAGTCGCTCACGCGACCTTGGGAACTCGCGCGCGCGAGTTGCTTCAGCTATGAAAGTCGCTCATGCAATTGATACCTTTAAAAATAGGCTAAAAATCCCTTTAGAGAGTCTCGCTCGCGCGAGTCTGTGCTTGGAGGAGTCACTCGCGCGACTTTGGTTTTCGAGCACGCCACTGAGCAAGTTTGTATCATTTTGGGTTTTCTTCGAAAATTCTTTTGAAGCTTTGATTCTTATGATTCCTCGATCGTTTATAAATGGTCTTTGAATGTTCTAGGAAATTTAGTGAGGATCAGAATCATCTGTTAAGATTCGCATCATTTAAGGGTGTCTTCGTGTGTCTCAAACCAATGGTAGAGGAAAACTCAACACTGATCAAATTTTAACTTGAATTTGCATGAATGATATGATTGAATCTAAATGATAAGCCTGGCTATGATTTAAATAATCTTTGATTTTTGCATTCGAAATTCGATTTTGCTTTTGTGTTTGAACTAGAAACAGATAAGCATGGAATAAAACTTTGTATATGCATCTGATATTCTAAATCTGAATCCGTCTGATTTGGGTTGATTTAAACACACGTCACTATGGTAACTTATATGTTAATATCACATGATGATTTAAGGTTACATAAATGAATCCTCCAGCTCTTTCCATCGGTACGTGTTGTTTCGACTACTGGTGCTGTTTGTTGTTTGTTTGGGAACAAATTTAAAGATAAAGTAAAATTAAAGAATGGATTCAGCACAACCAAAGTAATCCTAGACTTGCAAGATACAGGGCCTATTGTAGCAAGTTTTGATAAGTAAGAGTTTGTCCCACAGAGAAATTGATCTAGAACCCAAAATGGGTTATAATAGTAGGCCTCCAGATCTGGCTACAGATTTGATAATCCTAAAGAAAGGGAGTTGGGTGTCACGACTACACTAAATTAATCCTAACAACTGAAAAATAAAATGTAGCCCTATCCTAAAGAAAGGGTTAAGAAGAAGATGGTGATGGTGTGTTCCAAAATAAAATATAAAAATAGGTGAGAAATAAGCAGGTTAAGTTCAGAGTTAAAGCAGTAATGTAACTCAGATTTAGTCTATCTCAGAAGTGCTCCTTGCTGAGACGCTATCAAAAGCCTCAACAAGGTAGAAGTATCCAACATAGCTCATGCCATTTGGGGTGCTCTTAAGGCTATAGGCTGCCCACTCAAATGGTCATTGCCTATCCTATAGAGTCTATCAAATCCCATTGATCAAGCCAGAAGTTGCTAATCTAATCCAGAGGAGTGGACTGATCATTTCCCCAACCACTGAACCAGGTTAGGCCATGAATACTATTACAGCGCTATGTAATGCCAGTACTATAAGCTCTCCAGATCTCACTATAGATCCAACATTGCTTTCCATGAGGCTATCAAATAAAGGGAAATCAGATGGTAAATAATAGATCTACTGGAAACTGAATGAGCTAGCCCTAAATATATGGATCCTATAGACATTTAAGGGAACCATAAGATCTTTAGATTCAATTAGTCATTAAAACAGCAATCCATTAATAAAAGCAAACCTTACAATTAACTGCCTCCAGGGTGTAGCCTGCACACAACTGCTCATCCAAGATCCCAATATATACAAAACCTATTACAAATTGAAATAAACTAAACCTAACTTCTTACAGGGGGATTAGCCAGTAAGTGCTGGGCTAAGAGAAGAAAAATAGGAAAAGAGGTGATCAAACCCTAACCCTAGCCTGCTGGAGCTCTCAGTCGACAGAGGATGAAAAGAAGGGTCGATGCTAAAACTAAACTCTAAGTGTAACTTATATTCTCTGTCCATATGGCCTTGGCTCTGAAGAGATTAATCCTAATTTTTCCAAAAAACGGGGCACTGTTATAACCCTTGATTGCCTTGAGACATGCGCCTTAAAATCTATGCCTCGGGAAGTGTGCCCTAGCCTTGGGAAATTCCCAAAAGGTCCTTGAGTTAAAACTGAGAAGTGGGGAGCCTGTGCTTCACGGGGCTGGCATATGCATTCATTCATTCGCACAGCTGCAGAGCCTTCGCGGAGTAGCTTTTGGTTGGTGGGAAGTGCTCACTTGCGTAGTGAATCTTCAGTCAATCGTGAAGTTCCTTTGCGCTGTAATTCTATCGCAGAGATGATCTGGAGTGCCTAGAGTTCTCGCGCAGTAGAGCTTCAGAAGTTCTCTCTCTCGCAGGGTACTCGCACAGATATGCTCCTGTGCTCGCATAGTAATTGGTAAGGTTTCAGAGTGCGTGAGATCTGCGCGAGGAGAATTCTGGGCGTCTCTCTCTTCCAGGGCCATGCACGAACTCCGCGAGGTAGAATTTTGTTCAGTACACACATGGACTCGCTATGTTCTTCACGCGGCTGCTTTAAGTCTAGATCTCCACGAGAGCTTCGCGACCACAAATTCTGAGGATTTTAATCCACGGGATCTTTGCGATGTCTTTACAACTCTCCTCTTGATTGCGTGTCCTATCTGCACAAGGGCATCTTCCACTACATCCTTAGCTTCGCGAGGGAGCTTCTCAACTCTGTGAGATCTGTCTTTCTATGCTCTGATACATTGCACTTGCTGCTGTTACAGTTTCTCCATTCTTAGCCAACTTCATCCATCTACTAGGCTTTTGGTCAATGATGATCAGCAAATGAGTCACCATGGTGAGCACTACCAGGGTGTTCCATTAGGCTTTGGCTTAGCTGTCATCTTCGCATGTCTTTTTCCTCTTCTTTGGGCCAAAAAGGATGGATTTTGTATTAAGCTACACAGATTATTGCTAACTACAAAACACACTTAACAAATGATTATTAGTCTGCTTTAAGGTCTATCAAAGGCTAGGTTAAGAGGTGAAAAGTTACTTTTTAGTAAATAACACACCCCCAAACCTAATCTTTTCTAGTCCCTGAGCAAAGGAAATTTTAAAATAACTATTCTAAGAATTTAAATGCTACTTTTGTAAGGAGCATGGATACATTTAACATATGTACCAAGCCTTTTAAACCCGTAGGTGATCCCTAGTGGAGGAGTGAAGTCTCCTGAGGGTTTTCAGTGAAGGTACCCACAAACTTCTCAATAAAACAATTAACAGAAGTATAAAATTATCAAGTTAGCTGTCAAGAAACAGAGCATTAGTTCACCTTTGATTCAACAAAAGAAAATATATGAGGAATTTGAACATAAGATTATGCACAGACATTTACTCATCATAGCTTCTACATAGATGCACATCATTTCCAATTGGCTTACAGCAGGGGAAAACATCACATGTAGGTCAGTACTGAGTTCATCATTAATTCAAAAATTAGGTTATAGGTCATGCCCAATACATTCAACATCAGACCCAATGCTTACCAGGGCATACTTCTCACAAGAAACTTTGAGGGTTTCCAATTTCTCTCAGGCTCAAGAGTAGTTACATGCCCTAAATGCGTCTATAAGCATGAGCATAGGCATAGCATCTAAGTTCTGGCATCATTGGCTAATCCTTACCATAGATTGGACAACTCTTTGTCTTTGCATGACAACTCATTCAACTTTGGATCACAGGGTCTTTTACTGGGTTGTAATGTGGCTTATGGGATAGGTTATAAAGAATGGGTGGTTGAAAAGGGACTCAAAGTTGATAAATCAGTAGGTGAAGGAGGTGATTCATGACTTCACCTTCTGTAATGCAGCACCATTCATTTTCTTTAAAATTCTTCAGACTTGAAGTGACCAGCTTCTCCTCTTATTTCTGATTTTTCAATTAACTTTTCCTCTTAACTCCTCTCTTATTCCTCTTCATTATTATTATTATTTTTTCTTTTGGATGCATTTTCCTTTTTGTTTTTATTTTTCTAACTAGCCACCTCTCTCCTCAACTGCTACACTGCTAAGCTTTAAGTATCTTTTCTCCATTCACCTAATGTTGACCTTATCCTGTCCATCTTCAGCTCCTTCTCCTTTACCTTCTGATTTCTCGTAGTGAGGGTAGGTTTGAATCAGGTCCATAGGTTCAGGTACAAATACTCAGGTGTATTTTAAAGAAAATTAGAAATTAAGGCTCAAAAAGTGTGTGCACAAGGGCAGTTAATTAAGGCTTGGTCTGTTTAAGCTCAAACTATCCAAGAGAAGGCCTTGATCCTTTCCTAAGTGTCATGAGTGCTGTCAGTTGTTTCAACTTGGAGGTGCCTAACTTCTAGTGAGGGAATAGACTCAGCCAGTTCTTAGGGCTAGAAGAATTGCCTTAGTTACTCCTCAAAGAAAGGAAAATTTTTTGTAGGCCCAAATCTCACTAGTTATGGTCTTCCATTGAGCTCCTAGGCATGTCCTTACCTTTTTCTCTCTTTAATGATTCACTAAGTACTGATACAAGTGAGTTTTCTTGGCGTTTACATCATGGAAATGATAAAATTTACAAGCTTGTGATGCCTCAAGGTTTGTAATATATATATATATTTTAATTTCTCAATTTTTTTTAATGATTCTTTAGTGAACATGGATCCATTTCTATCTTACTCACTTGATTCTGCTACACTTAGATTAACTGTTTAATTGGCAGAGCCTACCACACTCCCAAACCTAAGAGGAGCAGTGTCCTCACTGATTCAAAGGTGGTTGTGAATGTGCAGCAGGCTTAAGACATAGTTATTAACAGAACAAAAAATACAAGAGAGAAAAATACATAACAAACAACATAAAAATAAGCACACAGAAATAAAGAAAGAACATCAGGAAAAGACATTTCATTATAAGTACAAAGCAAAAAGATTATAAAGAGATAGAAAATTATAAACCTAAGAACAATCTAGACACACTACAACAAAACATCATGTCGAAAACAAAGTGGTTCTTCCTCCTGGCTCAGGGATATCCTTAATCTGCTGCATGTGGAATAGAAGTTGCACGTCAGGAGAGGGGAGAAGAATGGGGATCAGGGAGAAGGATGTTGAGCAGGTGGTGGGGGGCTTGAAGAGGATAGGAGGGAGATGCAGGTGGTTCGATCTTCTGCTTCTTCTTTTCCTTTTTCTTCTCTTCATTGGCTAGGATCCTCTGCACCTCCTCATATTCATCCCAGAGGAATTGTAGTGGGTTCGGCTCTTTAGGTGGTGGCGGGTGCAACCACATTGGATAGAATTTGTTGGGATGATCGGTGGGTTTGTCGTCCGCTATAGCTGAGAAAAGGGAAGGACTGTTGAGATTAGAGGAGAGTGAATGCGAAGAAGATGAACTACCCTTGTATTTAAAATGCTTGGGCGGTGGAATATGAATCAGAAAATTAAATATCGCCTCCTTCCAAGGTCAATTGCAGAAAAGAAATTAAGGAAGGTTAGTTGGCGATGAATTGTGATTGTTATGGGAAATGGTAAATCGCACAATTTATTATGGGGAAAGGGAGCACACAATAAATGTTGGTCTATTTTTAGCACTGAGAGTTAAGGTGAAGAGATAGGAATTCGAAGAAATTTCTCAGGGTAAAAAGGGTTAATCCCGCGCTTCGCGCAGTTATCCACAGGTATTCGCGGCGTAGAATTCTCGCATAGAACAAATGTACATTCTCGAGAAGGAAAATCGCGTAGAAGAACATAGCTCCGCGAGTACAGAATAAGAAGCTGTGTGCCTCGCGAAGTTACTTCGTGGAGTAGACGTTGGGACAGAGCGCGCGAAGTAGTTTCTCATTTCTCGCGCGGTTTAACTGGTGATCTCGCGCAATAGTATACTGTTCGCACCCTCTTGACTCAGCGAGAAAGTTTTGAAATGGCTCGCGATTGTGAAAATTAGGCCATTTAACCCCGCAAGAGACCAACACTTAACCTCTTTTCACAATTTGTGCCCTGGCCTGCGCATGTATAGTGTCATGCACCTATTCAGCAACCATCAGCATCCACCCTTTTACATGTATCCCCTTCCCTAAATGTTAATGACCTCCCTCATACCAGCACATGCATATCAAACATTCAAAATGATAAAATTCCTTCATGAAAACAACTTCTACACAGTTATAGTGCCAGTACTTCAATCACCAAGTAGCAATAAGCATGCATCTCCCATGTTACTGACAGAAATGAACAAGTACTCAAAATAGAACAAATAAAGCAGATGAAAAGAAACAAACCTCCATGATAAAATAGTAAATGACAGGTTTCTAATCAAATAAAAACATACAATAATTTTAAACAGATATGACACACATAATACAAAGTTGTGGATCACTGAGTAGTGGGAAGTTCAAGTAGGTGAATGGTCTGAGGAAGCTCCACTGGTTGTTCTACACAAATCTTGAGCCTCTGACCATTTACTTTCATGATTTGCCCTGACATTGGATCCAGGATCTCCATAGCACCAGATGGGGAGGCTTTGATGATAGTGTAAGGTCCATCCCATCTGGATTTCAACTTCCCTGGGAAAAATTTAAGTCTGGAGTTGAAAAGCCAAACCTTAGTTCCAGCATTGAAGTCCTTCCTTAACAGCTTCTTGTCAAAGAATGCCTTTGATCTCTCCTTGTACATTCTGGCATTTGCATAGGCTTCTAGCCTCATTTCCTCAAGTTTTGCCATTTGCAACTTCCTGTGAGAACCAGCAGAAGTTAGATCTAAATTCATTGCTTTGATAGTCCAATAGGCTATATGTTCTAACTCCACAGGTAGGTAGCAGGCCTTGCCATACACCAGCCCAAATGGGGGCATGCCAATAGGGGTCTTATAGGTAGTCCCATAAGCCCACAAAGCATCATTCAATTTTTATGCCTAATCCTTCCTATCAGTCCTCAGTCTTCTCCAAAATATGCTTAATCTCCCTAATAAAAATTTTAACTTGCCCACTGGTCTGTGGGTGATAGGGAGTTTCAATTCTGTGTGTAACAGAATATTTTTTGAGCAGGTTCTCAAAAGGTCTGTTACAGAAGTTTCTCCCCCCATCACTGATGATAGCTCTGGGGATGCCAAATCGTGAGAAGATATTATCCTTTAAGAAGTTAAGGACAACTGTGTGATCATTGGTCCTTGTGGCAATGGCTTCTACCCATTTGGACACATAGTCCACTGCCACAAATATGAAGTTAAATCCCATAAATGAAGGAAAGGGGCCCATAAAATTAATGCCCCAAATATAAAAAAGTTCAACAACTAGGATGGGTTGTAATGGCATGAAGTCTCTCTTGGAAATGCCTCCCATCCTTTGACATCTCTTACAGGCCTTGCAATGTAAGTATGCATCTCTGAACAAAGAAGGCCAAAACAAACCACATTGGAGTACTTTTGCTGCAGTTTTTCTGCCACTGAAGTGACCTCCACATGCTTGCTCATGACACATTGAAAGAATGTTATGGAAGTCACTTTCAGGCCACATCTCCTAATGACCTGATATGCACAATGCTTGTAAAGGTATGGATCCTCCCACAGAAAATGTATAACCTGAGAGAAGAACATGTCATTGTCCATCTTAGACCAGTGTTGAGGGATCCTATCAGCAACAAGAAAATTGACAATGTGTGTAAACTAGGGCATACAAGATTGCAAAGCATAAAGCTGCTCATCAGGCAACAACTCATTAACAGGTGTTGCTGCACAATCATCCAGAATAATCCTAGAGAAGTGGTTAGCCACCACATTCTCAACTCCCTTCTTTTCTTTTATCTCCAGATCAAACTCCTGCAAGAGGAGGATCCATCTGATCAACCTAGGCTTTGCATCCTTCTTAGCCAGTAGGTATTTCAGGGCTGAGTGATCTATAAAAGCTACAATCTTAGACCCCAACAAGTAAGGTCTAAACTTATCCACAGTAAATACTACTACAAGTAGCTCCTTCTCAGTTGTGGTGTAGTTTAACTGAGCTTTAGCTAGTGTTTTGCTGGCATAATATATCACTGCAGGCAGCCTATCTCTCCTCTGTCCTAAGACTGCACCTATGGCCAAGTCTGATGCATCACACATCAGCTCAAAGGGGAGTGAGTAATATGGGGCTTGGATTACAGGGGCAGTAGTAAGGCATTTTTTCAAAGCCTCAAAGGCCTCAAGGCACTCAGCAAAAAATACAAATGGCACATCCTGGCAAAGAAAGTGGCATAATGATTTGGCAATCTTGCTGAAGTCCTTGATGAACCTCCTGTAAAATCTAGCATGTCCAAGAAATGATCTAATTTGCTTAACAGCCCTAAGTGGGGGCAGATGTGAGATCAAGTCTACTTTAGCCTTGTCAACCTCAATTCCTTTGTGAGAGACCACATGGCCTAGTATAATACCTCGTGTCACCATAAAGTGACTCTTTTCCTAACTTAGGACCAAGTTGGTCTCCTCACATCTTTGTAAAGCTCTTTCAAGGTGACTCAGACATTGGCTAAAGTTGTCCCCATACACTGAGAAATCATCCATGAAGATTTTCAAAAATTTGTCAATCATATCAGAAAATATTGCATACATGTACCTTTGAAAAGTGGCTGGGGCATTATGTCCAAAAGGCATCCTTCTGTAAGCAAAGGTGTTAAATGAACATGTGAAAGTAGTTTTCTCCTGATCTTGAGGATCTACAGGGATTTAGTTATACCCTGAGTATCTATCAAGAAAATAGTAATATGCCTTCCCAGCCAACTTGCCTAGAATTTGGTCAATAAAAGGGAGAGGGAAATGGTCTTTTCTGGTTCTGGAGTTGAGCTTCCTATAGTCAATGCACACTCTCCAACTAGTGGTCTCTCTGGTTGGCATCAACTCCCCAGAATTAGAAGCAACAACTATGATGCTTGACTTTTTAGGTACCACCTGGATAGGTGACACCCATTCGGAATCTGAAATGGGGTAAATCACCCCTGCATCCAACAGTTTCACTATTTCTTTGAGGATCACCTCCTGCATGTGAGGATTTAATTTCCTCTGCATCTCCCTTGAGGGTTTTGCACCCTCATCCAAGTGAATCCTGTGCATGAAAACTGAGGCATCAATGCCTCCAAGGTCAGCTATTGTCCACCCAATTGCTTTCTTGTGCTTCTTAAGAACAATCAGTAGTTCCTCCTCCTGCTCACTAGTGAGAGAGGAGATAATCACGGGAAGCTTGTTGTCTTGCCCGAAGAAGGCATATTTCAATTTGGCTGGGAGCTGTTTTAGCTCCATCTCAAGGGGACTTTCAATTGAGGGCAACAAAGGTGCCTTAGTGGTTTGAGAAAGGGACAGCAATGTGTGCTGCACTAGGCCCACACAAGACTCAATATTTGTGTTGTCATCTGTCATGGGAATTTGGGCCTCCTTCACAACCAGATTCCAAAGATTTTTCAGGCTTTCAGTCAAATTATCCCAATCTAGCAGATTGGACAATTCTCCTTCTACTAGGCCATCTAGTACATCTACTGCACAGTAGTCCCCAATATCAATCTGAGGCACTGTAGCAGCATGGTACACATTTAAATAGGCCTTCATATTCCCAAAGGTAATCTCTATTACTCCTGACCTGCAGTGTATGCAAGCATTTGCAGTAGCCAAGAATGGCCGACCAAGGATAACAGGGATTGGAGTTTTGCTTTTGCAACATGTCTAAAACAAGAAAATTAGCTGGATAATAGAATTTATCCACCCCCACCAAGACATCCTCTACCACACCCACAGGCCTCCTCTCAGACCTGTCAGCCAGTTGGAGCACAATTAAGGTAGGTTTAAGCTCCCTCAAACCTAGCTCCTCATACACTGAATATGGGAGTAAGTTCACACTGGCCCCTAAGTCCAAAAAGGCTTTACCAATGGAGTGGTCTCCGATTATGCAGGGGGTAGTAGGTACCCCTGAGTCTTATAATTTTTCTGGTGTGACAATGGACAGGACTGACTCAACATGCTCAACAGTAAAAACTCTTTTAGAAACTGCACCCTTGCTTTCCTCTTTTGGGTGCAGAGGTCCTTTAAAAACTTAGCATAGGCAGGGACTTATTTTATGACATCAAGTAAAGGCAAATTGATTATAACCTGCTTGAAAGTCTCCAACATTTCCTCCATCTGAGCATTCCCTTTATCAAGAGGGGATGGGCCAGCTAGAGCTTGAGGAAATGACAGCTGTGGTACTGCTGGTGCCACTGCTGCATGCCCATTGACCTCATGGTCATATTTTTGTCTTTTTCTTTTATCTTTATTTATTTCTTTATGTTGGGGCTTAGCATCATCCCCCTTATTTTGCCCTTGCTGATCCATAACAGGGGGTGCAATCCTTAGCTCTTTAACATTAACACTCCTTTCATTTTCATCTTTATTTTCTGCGACCTCTTCTGTTACCTTGCCCACCAGAATATCAACCACTCTCCCACTCTTAAGGATAGTGATAGCATTGGCATCCTCATTGGTAGAGGGTGCTTCTTCAATCATATATTGCCCTTTGGGGTTAGTCAAGGTCTGACCAAGCAATTTACCTTCCTCCCTCCTATGCAGAGCATTACAAATCTGGCCCAGCTGGTCCTAAATCTTCTTGATACTCTGTCCATGAGAATTGACAGTCTGTACCAAGCTCCCCAAGTTTTGCATTAAAGTCAGCATCTACTCTTCAAATGAAGAGGATCTGGGCTGTTGTCGGGGGGCAGGGCCAACTGGTTGGATGGTGGGGCAGGTAACAGAAAATTTTACCTTAGTGGGTAACCTTGATTAAACTGGTGCTAAGGTCTGTAAGGAGCTACCATTTATTGTTGTTGGGGTTGAGGATATGAATCTTGTCTCCACCTCAGATTTGGGTGGTTCCTCCAAGAATACCCAGCAGGATGCTGCCCAAAAGTTTGAGCAACATTGGTATGCTCCATAACAAAATCTAAAAACCGGTTGGCAGATGGACTACATTAATAGAATGTGTGGGAGATTGGCATATCAGACATACCTCCTCCACCTGTGCAACCATCCGAGGCTGCATTACATTTATCAATTTGTCAAACTTCAGGCTCAGGTTGTCCACCTTTCTGTCCAGATCACCTTGCACCTTCACTTCAAATATTCTACCCTAGGGGTGGCCTCTTTTACCATCTTAGTTGGAGTTTGGCTATCATTGCATGACAGAGACTCCTGTTGCATGGAATTTTTCCCTATTATGTCAAACAGCTCCCAAGCTTCCTCAGCTGTCTTGTAGAGGTAACTACCACCACAGGAAGCATCCACCATATCCCTGCTCTTGGAATTAATTCCTTGATAAAATACTTAGACAAGCTACCACATTGAGATTTGATGGTGGGGACATTGTTTTAACATCTCCTGGAATCTTTCCCAACCTTCATAAAAATCCTTAGTTAAGGACTGAGTGAATGAAAAAATATTTGTCCTCATCTGACTGGTTTTGTTCATGGGAAAGAATTTGGCCAAGAATTTGGTTTGAAGGTCATTCCATGACTGTATGTTGTTGGTTGGGAGCTTTGATAACCATGTGTTGGCTTTGTCCTTTAGTGAGAAAGGAAAAAGCTTCAGTTTGGTGGCCTCGGGTCCCAAGCCAGCAATATTGAAGATAGTGGAAAGTGCTAAAAATTGGTCTATATGCTTGTAGGGATCTTCTTTACTAAGCCCATGAAACGAAGGCAGCATATTGATGGTGGAGGATTTAATCTCATAATTCCCTTCAACAGAGGGGAATTGAATGCAGAAGGGAGAGGTGTAATCCCCAGGTGCATTATACTCCTTTAATGTTCTTTACTTCTCAGCCATGATAGCTGGTTCAGTTTCAATAGCAGGGCCTTGTGGGATGCATCTAGGTCTAAGGATCCTTTCAACCTTTAGATTTGGAAGTTCTAACTCAGGGTTTAAAGACCTTCTATCATGCATATACTCACACCCACAGTAAGTACAGAAAATACTCACAAGCACACGCAGAATATTTCAAACAAAAATTAACAACTACACAAATTTACACTAAACACACAACAGGGAAGTAAACATAAATGGACTGAGATTTAGGGGAAAGTAAGTGCAAACAGAGCTAGCTTCACTCCAACTGCAGCTCTAACTTTTCCCTTCTTCTGCTGTCTATTTTTGCAAAATTTCACAAAGAATCAGTAGTACTTTTATTCTAGTTTAGGTACAACTATAAAGAATTTGAAACTCTAAATTATAGTATAACTCAGGTCTACTAAAAAGATCAATATCCCTGGCAGCGGAGCCAAAAACTTATTGTTTCGACTACTGGTGCAGTTTGTTGTTTGTTTGGGAACAAATTTAAAGACAAAGTAAAATAAAAGAATGGATTCAGCACAAACAAAGTAATCCTAGACCTGTAAGATACAAGGCCTATTGTAGCAAGTTTTGATAAGTAAGAGTTTATCCCACAGAGAAATTGATCTAGAACCCAAAATGGACTATAATAGTAGGCCTCCAGATCTGGCTACAAATCTGACAATCCTAAAGAAAGGGAGCTGGGTGTCACGACTACACTAAATTAATCCTAACAACAGAAAAATAAAATGTAGCCCTATCCTAAAGAAAGGGTTAAGAAGAAGATGATGATGGTGTGCTCTAAAATAAAATATAAAAATAGGTGAGAAGTAAGCAGGTTAAGTTCAGAGTTAAAGCAGTAATGTAACTAAGATTTAGTCTGTCTCTGCAGTGCTCCTTGCTGAGACGCTATCAAAAGCCTCAACAAGGTAGAACTGTCCAACTTAACCCATGCCATTTGGGGTGCTCTTAAGGCTATAGGCTGTCCACTCAAATGGTCACAGCCTATCCTATAGAGTCTGTCAAATCCCATTGATCAAGCCAGAAGTTGCTAATCTAATCCAAAGGAGTGGACTGATCATTTCCCCAACCACTGAACTAGGTCAGGCCATGAATACTATTGCAGCGCTATGTAATGCCAGTACTACAAGTTTCTCAAATCTGCGTACAGATCTGGCTAACATCCATAGGTATTCCGACCCATAAAATCCTAAGTGCTTTGCCAAGGCCAACAGCTCGTTGATGCCCCACAAAAAGGACCATGTAATAGGTTGAATAAGGCTCTAAATTCAGCTGGTCATTGCTATAAAAGGCCTGCAATGACTCAGCCTCAAGCTGCAACTACTACAGAGATATCAGATCTAACATCTGATATCGATTAGGTAAAACAGAGGGGAGCCAGTTCTTGTACAAATCTCCTCACAAAGTTCTAAAAGCTCATGTGCAGGGGAGAAGAATCTTTCTCAAACATGTGGCTAGACACCACCTTAGGGCTATACTCTGTCCACTAAAATGGTCACAGGGTATCCCATTGGTTTGTCCATACCACAGACATCTGAGAAAGAGCATGAAAAGTGCTGCAACCACCATGGTCCACAGGCCTCCGGGCTCTCCAAATCTCACTACAGATCCAACATTGCTTTCCATGGGGCTATCAAACCAAGGGAAATCACATGGTAAATAATAGATCTACTAGAAACTTAATGAGCTAGCCCCAAATACATGGATCTTATAGACATCTAAGGGAATCATAAGATCTTTAGATTCAATTAGTCATTCAAATAGCAATCCATTAATAAAAGCAAACCTTACAATGAACTGCCTCTAGGCTACAGCCTATACATAACTACTCATCAAAGATCCCAATGTATACAAAACCTATTACAGACTGAAATAAACTAAACCTAACCGCTTATAGGGGGATTAGCCAGCAAGTCCTGGGCTAAGAGAGAAGAAAAATGGGAAAAAGAGGTGATCAAACCCTAACCCTAGCCTGCTGGAGCTCTCAGTCGACAGAGGATGAAAAGAAGGGTCGATGGTAAAACTAAACTCTAAGTGTAACTTATATACTCTATCCATACGGCCTTGGCTCTGAAGAGATTAACCTTAATTTTTCCAGCAGACGTGACACTATTATAACCCTTGAATGCCTTGAGACATGCGCCTCGAAATCCATGCCTCGAGAAGTGTGCCATAGCCTTAGGAAATCTCCAAAAGGTCCTTGAGTTAAAACTGAGAAGTGGGGAGCCCGTGCTTCACGGGGCTGGCATATGCATTCATTCATTCGCGCAGCTGTAGAGCCTTCACGTAGTAGCTTATGATTGGTGGGAGGTGCTCACTCGCGCAATGAATCTTCAGTCAATCGCGCAGTTCCTTTGTGCTACAATTCTATTGCGGAGATGATCTGGAGTGCCTAGACTTCTCGCACAATAGAGATTTAGAAGTTCTCTCTCTCTCTCACAGGGTACTCGCGCAGGTATGCTCCTGTGCTCGCGTAGTAATTGGTAAGGCTTCAGAGTGCGTGAGATCTGTACGAGGAGAATTCTGGGCGTCTCTCTCTTTCAGGGCCATGCACGAAGTCTGCGAGGTGGAATTTTGTTTAGTACACACATGGACTCACTATATTCTTTGCGTGACTGCTTTAAGGATTGATCTCCATGAGAGCTTCGCGGCCACAAATTCTGAGGATTTTAATCTGCGAGATCTTCACGATGTCTTTACAGCTCTCCTCTTGACTACGCGTCCTATCTGTGCAAAGGCATCTTCCACTGCATTTTTAGCTTCGCTAGGGAGCTTCTCAACTCTGCGAGATCTATCTTTCTATACTCTGATGCATTGCACTTGCTGCTGTTACAGTTTCTCCATTCTTAGCCAACTTCATCCATCTGCTAGGCTTTTGGTTAATGATGACCAGCAAATGAGTCACCATGGTGAGCACTACCAGGGTGTTCCATTAGGCTTTAGCTCAGCTGTTATCTTTGCATGTCTTTTTCCTCTTCTTTGGGCCAAAAAGGATGGATTTTATATTAAGCTATATAGATTATTGCTAACTATAAAACACACTTAACAAATGATTATTAGTCTACTTCAAGGTCTATCAAAGGCTAGGTTAAGAGGTGAAAAGTGATACTTTACAGTGAATAACAGTACGACGATTTATCTGTACAACTTCTGAACCGATACGGTTCCCTCTAATTCCTGGTCCGACATGGACATTTTATAAGAGTTCAATGAACGACGGTGGTTAGGAGGATTCCCATCAGTAAAAATTTGGCTCCTTATGCTATATATGCTTGGGAGATTAGTTAAGTTATGATTTAAGTTAAATATTAGATAATAAACTGTATGTGAATCATGCACCATCTGGTTTAAATTTCGAATTGTTTCTACATTCCTGTTGATAAGAAAATTTCATATATATTACGATAAAATTCAGTATTGAACAATATCACAGAATAACTGTTTGAATATTTTTTAGATGCTATTATTTGATTCTTGCTTGATATTATTAAAATGAGATTTAGTTTGATTAACCCTATTGAGCTTAGACTGTTAGCTCACCCAGACTATACGTCACAGGTATAGAAGCAGAGAGAGATACAGGGATAGAGAGCGATCCAGAGTATACACCAGAGGAAGAGACAGAACCCCCACCTGAGGAGTTCTTCCCTTATGGGATCTTGAGCAGTTGTTTTTGGAGCTTTTGAGAACTAGGCTTAGTATGTCCAGTCATTTTGTCTTAGAACTTTCGATTCATGTAATGTTATAAATAGATGTTGTGAACCACTGTTTAGGTGATGGACGGCCATCACCAGTGGTTTATTATGGTTCTTTTGTTCATCCATTTTGCAAGGAAATAGAACCACTATCTGGATTATTTTGTACTTATCTATATACACCATTTAGAATTGGAGATTTCTATTGTCATGATAAGATTGCTTATCAATTGATTACCTACTTTGAACTTTGCTATGTATGTGGACATACCAAGTATCCCTGATCCCGGGTCGCGATTCGCGATGCGACTCGGATATGATGGCGCAGGTTTTGGGTTAGGAAATCTCAGCTGTCACATATGCCCAAAATTTTCAAACTTAAAATTCTTACTTGACCGAGAACTCAAAGTTGGGGAGTGATAAGGAAATAATGCTTATGCAACTGCCTCTCCTGAGGGAAATAAAAAAGCCACGTGGGAAGAACTTATATCATTTTGGCAGCATACCCAGGCAATAGCTACAGGGGAGGAACTTCTTAACCCTCGGAATGCTATTCATAACTCAATGATCATCATGTCTCGTGGCCTAAACAAGTGTATTTATATATCTATCATCCTCATAGTCATCACAAATCATTCATCAGTCGAAGGTCATTATTTTTTAAATCATTTTGAGAACCGTTTGACTCATTAACCACCTTCCTATTTGAGAAAATTGATCAAAGGACTAGTGGATCATAAAGTTTTTTTTGAAATATAAAAAACTCTGGATTCTCACACATCATTTTCAGTCATTGGAGTTGATGTTAGAGCACAAAAATTGAAAATACAAGGTTCCATCAAATCTCATAATTCTTGCGTTAGCAGTTTGTTTAAAAAAAATAGACATACATGCTTAAAAAAAAGCACAACAGAGCGAGAGCATGCGACGAATGAAAAAGTCAATGAACCCAAAGAATCATAAACGAAATTGTGAGGGCATCCCTAGCACCTTCATCCTTCTAGATTTCATACGATGGCGGGAGGAGGATAAAACTCCTGCTAACCATAGAATTTATTGATTTAATGGTGGCGACGAGCTCAATTTTGGCACCACACTACACACACAAGAAGAAAGTAGTTGACTACTATTTCCAAAATTAGTTGAATAAGAAGCTACCCCTACATCAATAAATCTTACCTCTTTTTTATCCTTTATTTTCTTTTCAGAAAATGAGTCAAATGAATCTCAAAATCTTTTTAAGAATAAAGTAAAAAACTTTTGAATGACAAATGATGCAACCACTGATCGATTACCACTCATTTCATTCTTGTTGAAAGCTACAGTACATGATGATTATTACTTCAGAATCAAGCCTGACATGTTGTTGAAATAATTAAATTACTTCCCAACATGGGATCATTACGAGTGTGTCTCTCTCATTCACTTAGAATTCTTAGGCCGCTCCAAAAAATCTATGAGGCTGAGAAAAGTCTCACCGTGACCTGACACCAGGGCATTTTTTTAGCTCTAACACTTTAGCAATGACAACCAGGTCACGAGACCAATATCCTGAAACTGGGATATTTTTTTAATTAAATTTTATTTTATTATTTCCTTTTTTCTCTTCCTCCAAATCCCACCATATGACTAAAAAAAAAAACTTTTTCACTCTTTTTATTCTCACCTCTACAAAAACAAATATATAAAATACATATATAAACGATAAAATACTTTTTCACTCTTTATCTTATTCTCCCTATCACACCTACAATACAAAATTCCTCTTACCAAGAATGACATCGCAAAATTACTCCTAAGTATAATGTAAGAATCCTTTCTCCAGAGAATAATCGATTATTCCTCAAAGAACACCCACATTTTTTGGAGTTGTATCAAGATGCGCTTGTTGTTGATATCACCCAATATCTTTCGACACTCCTTTTATTCTTAACTTTATCTTATTATCACTCTAGTTGCGACATACACCCACGGTAGTGGTAAAAGTCCCTCGATCGCGACAACCGATCTCCAAATGAATGAACCTTTACGCTTCATGATAAGAAAGACAAAAGTTGATATCAACCCCTCATTGAAGAATATTCACCATTCTATCTCGAGCAAAAAATTCGACTCTGCGTGCAAGTCTCTGCACTCATTCAGGTAAGTATCATCCCTTCACTCAATATTCCCATAAATATATAATTATTCTAATATTTAGTATCAAAAGCCTTTCAAAACCTGACTTTCCTGATTCACGGAACTACCGTACGTCCTCCCATAAGTGACAATCATCAGTATAAGTGAGTCAGAAGGAGTATTTTGGCATATCGAATGTCACCCTAACAATTCAAACAAAGGCTCAGTCCCCAAATCCAGTAGTAATGAATCTGCTCAGCGACATCTCAAGAGCCGCGATTTCTGAGCTTTTACCGAATTGATTTAAGTTAAACCCAAATTTTCAAAACTTCGTATGCATATCTCTCTTATCTATCACCATCTACCTTATCCCCCTTCTTTCCCCGTAGAAACCGAACATCGAATACATGTTTATCGAAAGAGACCCCTCGCATGTCGTTGGTGCGAGCAATGACACACTTGGTCTAACATGATTTGCAATGCCTTCACAATCTTATAAATTGTATTCACTTTTATCTTGACATCCGCTTGTGCCACCCGTACTTCGATTGCGTAAAATCCCCCGGTTTGATCGTGACATGCGCCCACGACAACGGAAACACCTCTCGAATGCTACAATAGGCCTCTGAATCGTCGCTTGTCTAGACAAATAACAAAGCCAAGCAATTCATGTCATCTCATTTCGGTTCACTTGTACCGACTGTCTACTTCTTCGACACATCCTTACTCTGCAAGAATGCACCGAAGAGGGGCATCTGTAGAGACTTCGTTTTCGCCCCCTCAGAGTAAACAAAAATGTTCGGTCAAACATTGACCCTGCCATCGATTTATGAAAAAATCAATCTTTTTCAAAAATCCCCAAAACCATTATTCCCGGGAATTATACACTGGAGTCCCAACTTATAATTGATTATATACTGGACTCCCAGCGTATAATTGGACTCGACCCAGTTCTAACCCGATTTTCGATTATACGCTAGAGTTCTAGTGTATAATTGATTATACACATCAATTCAAGCGTATAATTAGTCCCCGTGGGCTAGGGGACCCAATACGGACCCGATAAGGCATAAGTTGGCTCAAAGACCAGTGGCTTATCTAAACAATCGATTATTTGTTGTAACAATAGCATATAATCCAACAAAATTTCGCAGGATTCTCAGTCCAGGTTCATCCGATCACCTCGACGAGACCTTCAAAGTCGCCTAAATTATACGCCTGAATTATAGTGTATAATTCATTATGCGCCAAATTTCTGGTGTATAGTTTGGATTATACGCCAGACGTTTAGGGTATAATTCGGAGCTTTACACTAGACTTTAGGCATATAATTGGTTGGGACAATAAATACCCTCCTACCCCACTCATTCCAAACAAACCTTTCATTTGCTTTTTTCCTTTGAAACTCTTGAGGTTGGCCTGAGGTTTAGAATTAGAGCAGAGTTGAACTCTAAGTGTTTGGGCTTAATACTTCGACTCTCTTCAAGGAATCTCGTAGAGTAGTCGTTCTAGTTGGGGTTGGCCCTTCTACATAGATTCTCAAGTTTTTCAAAGAGGAATGAAGCTAGCCTTAGATCCAACCCTTAGGAAACGCCTGCCAAAAATTCCAACTTAGATCCAATCAGGGTACTCGGGAACGGGTACCCTGATTTGCCCAAGGTAGCCAACGAAGAGTACTCGGGAACGGGTTCAATCCTCCTGCGCATAACGGGCCAACACAACCCTTTAGTTAGATTTATTAGGATTAGAGAAAACTCAAATTAGTTAAAACCTTAGGCAACCCTAACAGCTAAAACCGGCATGCCGGTATTTAGTGTAGGAGTCCACATCCACAACCTCCCACCTCCATCCTCGAATGATCAATGACGTTCTATAGCATTGATAAACATCTGTAGATGGTGATCACATCAACCAAGTTATATTATTCAATTTGGTTATTACTAATGATATCTCCCTGTAGGTGCACCTATAAATACCTTATTTCTATAACTAAAATTCCCTTCTCCCCCTCTCGCAAACAGAGTCCCCAAGCGACCACATTGGAATCATTTTTCCCCAATCCGAGAGGGTTCCCGAAAAATGCGTACCAACAGAAAGGTGATACAAAGTTAGTTCACCTCGGCCACAAGTGAAACATCAAAAATTTTATATTGCTCCGACCATGCACCGTCGAACCTCCATTCAATGAATCACCTTCCATAATGTTGTCAAATGTGCGTGGTATGCCGGAGGAACTAGAAAAAAATGCATAACATCAGTAGGGAATCATTATGACAACAAATATGAAAATTACAACGCCATTCAAATAAACTCATTTTAAACATTTCAATAATAGCTATTCCATCGACATACTAATCATCATGGAAACATGTGTGAAAATAAAATTCAAAAACTTACAACCATAAATCTAAGAAAATTCCAACCATATATCTAGAAAACCGCTATTTCATTTTGCAACCTAGGTTTGACATGTCATGCCATTAAACTCTTCCAGCATGAAAAAAATCAATACATCATTTATTCCAACATTAGCCTTTTTAATACTATAGCCTTATTTGTTAAAAAATATCATAGATTTCTTAAGAAAGGAAAGAGGTTTACTAAATTTTATGACAAACAAAAACCTTTTTATAAATGTAACAATAAAAAATCTTTTGACAAGAAAAAGAAAGAATCAACTAAGTGTAAGGGTTTTGGATACTTTGCAAATGAGTACCCAAACAACAAGTCAAAAAATAAGAATAAATCTACAGCTATGTTTTTTACTAGGGATGATGAGGGTCATATTTCTTATACCTTTTCTGAATCTGATTTAGATCAATCGAGATTCAGGGCTTTCATGGCATCTATCCATGACAAAACTGGACAAAATTTTAAAAGCCCAAAAATTGAAGTTATATCATCTGATGAAGATCAAGATGTTGAGGATATGTCTGTTGTGTTTGGCAAAATGTTTAAATATTGTATTAAACTTACAAAAGAAAACATATCCTTAACTATGATATTAAAAAGGCTAATGATTGTCAAAATAATCAACACCTTCTTTTTGCCTATATCCTTTAGCAACTAATCTTGCCTTAAATTTCTCTATATTTCCACCTGCTCTAAGTTTTTTTTAAAATATCCATCTACACCTTATGGGTTTAGATCCTTCGGGTAAGTCTATTAATTTTCATGTTTTGTTTCCCATTATGGAGTCCATTTCATCATTGATAGCTTCCTTTCAAAAGACACTATCCCTAGATTTCATGGCATCATCAAAATTATAGGATCATCATCTATATTTAGACATAAATATTTTCTTAGAACTTTTCTTCCTATTCCCTCCAATAAGATAAGTATAATAGTCTTTTGAAAGACTAGTTTCAAATTATTTACGTTTACTTCTTCTAGGTTTAATGATGACTTATTCATCACTTGAAGATTCAATAACATCTTCAGATTTAGAAGATTCTCTATCTTCACAAGTTTGACTTTCATCATTTAATTTATTAAACAAAGTAGTAAACTTAGATTCATAGAATATAACATCTCTAGATTCTATTATAGTATTTTTATCTATACTGTCATTGTGTTCCATAGATAAAAATCTGTAAGTCTTACTATTTTGTGCATAACCAATTGATGCACACTCAATAGTTATAAGACCAATCTTAGGTCTCTTAGGATCTACTAATCTAACAAGTGCCCTACACCCCCACACTTTAAAATAGGTTAGACTAGGATATACCTCAAAGAACACCTACTTTTTTTTTAGTTGCATCATGATGGGCTCGTTATTGATATCACTCAATATCTTTCAACACACCTTTTACTCTTAACTTTATCTTATTATTACTCTGGTTGCACCACCTATGCTTCGACTGTGGCATAGTCCCCCTGCGCGGTCGCGACTGCACCCACGGCAGCGGTAAAAGCCCCTTGATTGCCACAATTGGTCTCCAGATGAATGAACCTTTGAGCTTCATGATAAGGAGACAAAAGCTTATATCAACACCTCATGGAAGAATATTCGTCATTCTATCCCGAGCAAAAAAATAGCCTCTACGCGCGAGTCTCTGCACTCATTCAGGTAAGTATCATCCCTTCACTTGATATTCCCATAAATATATAATTATTCTAACATTAAGTATCAAAAGCCTTTCAAAACCCGACTTTCCTAATTCACGAAATTACTGTACATCCTCTCATAAGTGATGACAATCATCAGTATACGTGAGAATGTCAGAAGGAGTATTTTGGCATATCGAACGTCACCCTGACAATTCAAGAAAAGGTCGGATCCTCAAATCCCGTACCGATGAATCTACTCAGCGACATCTCGAGAGCTGCATTTTCTGAGCTTTTATCGAATTGATTTAAGTTAAACCTAAAATTTCAAAACAACGCATGCATATCTCTCTTATCTATCTCCATCTACCTTATCCCCCTTCTTTCTCCCGTTGAAATCGAACATCGAATATACTCAACTTTAAGAAATCGTAAATGTTTACCGAAAGAAACCCCTCGCGTGTCGTTGGTGTAAGCAATGACACACTTGGTCTAATATGATCTGCAAGGCCTTCACAATCTTATAAATTATATCATTTCCCTTTTATCTCGGCATTCGCTTGTGCCACCCGTACTTTGATTGCGTAAAATCCCCCTGTCTGGTCGTGACATGCCCCTATGATAGCGGAAACATCTCTCGATTGCTACAATAGGCCTCTTAATTGTCGCTTTTAGTTAGCTTGTCCTGACAGATAAGAAAGCCAAACAATTCATATCAGCTCATTTCGGGTCACACTTGTGAATTCTTTATGAAACGAAGGGTCACTTGTGCCGGGTGTCTACTTCTTCGACATATCCTTGCTCCGCAAGAATGCGTTGAAAAGGGACATCTGTAGATACCACATTTTCGCTCCCTCAGAGTATACAAAAATGTTTGGTCAAACATTGACCCTGTCCTAGATTTCTGGAAAAGTCAATCTTTTTCAAAAATTTTAAAAACCTTTATTCCCAGTAATTATACACTAGAGTCCCAGTGTATAATTGGACCTAACCCGGTCTTGACCTTGTTCTCGATTATATGCTGGAGTTCTAGCGTATAATTGATTATATGCCTTAATTCAAGTGTATAGTTGATTATACTCCCCGTGGGCCAGGAGACCCGATAAGGCATAAGTCGGCTCAACGAGTCATGGCTTATCCAAACTCTCGATTATACGTTGTAACCACAATGTATAATCCAACAAAATCTCACAGGACTCTCAGTCCAGGCTTATCCAATCATCTATTGGTCACCTCAACCGAGACCTTCAAAAATTCTTGAATTATACGCCTGAATTACAACGTATAATTCATTATGCACCAAGTTTCTGGAGTATAATTTGGATTATAAGCTGAACTTCCAGCGTATAATTCAGAGTTACACGCTGGACTTTAGGTGTATAATTGGTCGGGACTATAAATACCCTCCTACCCCACTCATTCCAAACACATCTTTCATTTGTTTTTTCTCTTTAGAACTCTCGAGGTTGGCCCGAGATTCCGAATTAGAGCAGAGTTGAACTCTAAGTGTTTGGGCTTAGAACTTCGACTCTCTTCTAGAAATCTCGTATAGTAGTCGTTCTAGTTGGGGCTGGCCCTTCTACTTAGATTCTCGAGTTTTTCAAAGAGGAATAAAGCTAGCCTTACCCGTGCCAAAAAATTCTAACTTAGATCTAATTAGGGTCGTGCCCCCTTCTCTCATATTTTCTAAGTCATCATAGCCATCCAAATTGATTTGCCCAAGGGAGCCAACAAAGGGTACTTAGAAACGGGTTCTATCCTCCTGCGTATAACAGGCTAACATATCCCTTTAGTTAGATTTATTAGGATTAGAGAAAACCCAAATTAGTTAAAACCTTAGGCAACCCTAGCTGCTAAAGCCGGTAGGTTGGTATTTAGTATAGGAGTCCAAATCCACAACCTCCCACCTCCATCCTCGCATGATCAATGACGTTCTATAGCGTCGATAAACATCTGTAGATGGCGATCGCATCAACCAATGTATATTATTCAATTCGGTTATTACTAATGATATCTTCCTACAGGTGCACCTATAATTATCTTATATATGTCGCTAAAATTCCCTTCGCCCCCTATTGACCACATTGGAATCATTTTTCTCGAATCCAAGAGGGTTCCCGAAAAATCCGTACCAACAAACGGGTGACACAACGTTAGTTCACCTCGGCCACAAGTGAAAAAACCAAAAATTTTATATTGCTCCAACCGCGCACTATCAAACCTCCATTCAATGAATCACCTTCCATATAATAACATGCTCGAAATGTTGTCAAATGTGTGTGGTATGCCAAAGGAACTGGAACAAAATGCATAACATTAATAGGGAATCATCTTGACTACAAATATGAAAATTACAATGCCATTCAAATAAACTCATTTTAAACCTTTCAGTAATAGCCATTCCATGGACATACTAATCATCATGGTAACATGTGTGAAAATAAAATTCAAAATGTTACAACCATAAATCGAAGAAAATTCCAACCATATATCTAGAAAGCTGCCATTTCATTTTGCAACCTAGGTTTGACATGTCATAAAACTCTTCCAGCATGAAAAAATCAATGCATCATTTTTTCCATAATTGTGACCCTATATGCAACAAGATGCACTACAAAAAATAAGACTTAGCGGTACCAAAAACTGCCGCTACTAGTCACGTCGCTATTGAAACAAGAAGTTTTTTTGTTAATAGCGGCAGTTTTTTGTATGGCTAATAGTCTTATTTTTTTGTAGTGATGGGGTCCCAACAACTCCTAGCCATTAATTGTCTTGATAAGCCTCCAAAGATTTCATACTTATGCATAAACTCAATTTACTACTAATTTGACATGAAACTACATTTAAACAAAGGTTCAATAGCATTCCCTAATTTACAAGTATTGCAACTTTTAATGGCAATTGTTGTAAGTGCCACTTAAACTCATTTACTACTAATTCCACTTGACATGGTTATCCATACGAGCTCTCCAACATGACTAAAATTTCATAAACTCAATATAACTCCAAAATTGCGTTTACATTCTATCTCCAACATGAACAAAATTTATTGCACCAGGAAGCATCAAATGAAATTAGACATCATATAAAGATGTGAAGTTCTTAGATAAACTAAAAAGAAGGTAGATTAACCTGAACTCATAAGTTTTCAAATCTCACCAAGTTTTTTAAGTTGTTCTTCCTATTTTGATGGAGTAGATTAACTTGAACTTGGGTCTCATAGAAGACTATTTTAGCTCCCACAAATACGACAAAATCGGTGAAAAATAGGAACCACTAGTTTTAATCAATTCCAATGAATGTACAACGAGTTACTCATCTCGCCAGGATTTCAAGTTGAGTCGAAATTTTTTAGGATGATGCAACCAGGGCTCATAAATATATATATATATATATATATATATATATATATATATATATATATATATATAAATAAATAATATTTTCATGCTATACGGTTTTAGAAACCTTATTGTTTTAAAAATTATTTAAATGATAAATTTAGACATCCCAAGCATAAGAAACTTATATATATATATATATATATATATATATATAGAGAGAGAGAGAGAGAGAGACAGAGGGCCAAGGATATGTGCCCGGGCGAGAGAAGTCTCTGCACCTATTGATAGGAGCTCGACACGTAGCGCCTTTTTGGCTGATGCAACATTCCCTCATTTAACCTCTCTTTAACATAGTTACCACAGATAGAATCAGAATGGCCAAGCGGTGCGAAGCGCAGGGGATACGTTCCGGACATCGGGGTTGATATGGCCATCATTTCATTTGAAAAGACCATTATTACCCCAATTCAAATCATTTTATATTCCGCTTAGTCTTCGAAGCGCTTATGCGTCTATAAAGGAAGCGCATGCGCTTCCTATATGGGGCGCTAGTGCCCTTAGTCGAAGCGGTTGCGCTCTCTCAAGGAATGGACAACGCCTAAAAAATGACACGTAGCACCTTTTTTGTGCGAAGCGGCGTCTAAATTTTCAAACTTCGTATACAAGAACTAGCCCGGCTTCCTCTTCGACTACCTTTTGGGACTTAAGAGGCAAACTTTTGAAACTCAGTGTGGAATCTATCGAACATAGTTTTTGTATACACAATAGCAGCATGCCTCTCGATTGAATTTTCGAACAATAGTTTCGGTGTCATAGACATTGAGATGAGATCCTTCATATTTTCTTTATCATGATGAGATTGAATGGCAAGATCGTATTGCTTAACAAATTCTGTCAAACTCGTCTAGGCATTGCCATAGGTATCAAAGAAAGAATTTATACTTTCATCGCGTTAAGTAGTGGTCATGCCGGCTCAAAAGGTATCGCTCGAGTAGCATGAAATTCATTTCCTTCTAAGATCGTATATTTTTTTGAACCACACGTTCTCTTGCAATTGAAACTTCTCGATGAGTTCTACCCATATTCTTTCGAAATCATCAACTGTACGACTAAACTTGCACTGATTGTACTTTCTCTCAAACTTCTCAAACCTTAACTTCAGCTGATAGTGATGGTTCAATTCATTCCTCCCTATGTGCCCTATGCAGAGGTGATGCGTGGTTCTCGGAAGGACTTTGGAGATGGCCTTGCTTGTCTCATTGCATTAATCGGTGATGATTGCATTAGGTTGCTTATCACCCATGCACTTCAACCACGTGTTAAACAACCAAATGAATGCCTTCTCCATCTCATCCTTGATCAACACACATCTAAAAAGTGTCATCTGCCAATGATGCTTGACTCCCGTAAATGGGGCAAAAGGTAGTAGCAATTTATTCATTTTGTAAGTGATGTAGAATACCACTACATCACAAAAATATTGATACACAATTCGTGACCTATGATTAGCCCAAAATATACTATGCATATAATATTTTTCGTTTAATTTTACTTCAAAGAAGAAACCATCTTTTTTATTCTGCCTATCAAAGAAGCCTTGATGACGGTCATGCACATCGGATGGATGTTACTCTCATTTCTTATCTTCTTTAGGCAATACCGAGTTTGTTGAATGCTTACTGTCATGCCAACCTCTCCATCTAAATTCGACAAAACAGTTAAAATCTTCAAAGGAGGAATTAGGCCATCAAATGTTTCTATCAATGATTTACTTACCCTACTCATCTTCTTATGTGATCGTAGTTCCTTCACCATCTTAGGTATATACAATTAATGATTATGCAATTCTCTAAATTCCATTACCTTCCATAACTTTTGCTCATCGATCTTAATCTTCAACCTCTTCACATCCACATCTGTTATCTCTTGAATACTTTATATCGACGTGTAATTTATGCTTGTCTGACTGCTTGAACCCTTCGAACGAATATACATATTTTTTCTTTATAACCTCCCCCTTTACAGATTTGTAAGTGTTACTTTTCCTAACGCTGAAGTCAACTTTCTTTGAGTATAAATTATAGAAGTTATATGCATCGTCTTCAAATTGGAATTTCAAGCCGATATGTGGCTTCTATTCCTCGCAGGTATTCTCGGATCCTCCACAAAAATCCAATATTTCGATATCCCCCTCACAACCAAGTGAATCTCTTTCAAAAGAAACAATGTCAGGGGTAAGATTTAAATTAACACCATCTAAATTAAATTCTCCAATCGAGTATATTACAACCCTTGCATTAGATAAAAATAAATCAACATAAGAATTGATGGTGTCACCATATGAAGCGCTATCGCTTCATTAAAGAAATGATGGCACTTCTAACTCATTGCATCATCGCTTCATATCGCTTCACATAAGAAGCGATGGCGCGAGTATGCTGACCTTATATTCTTCACAAAAGATGCGTCTACGTCTACATTGATTTTAATTTGACTATTTTCGAATGCTTATAATTTTATGATCACTACCTTGTAAATAAGTGAAGAGATCTATCAACTACGACCATCATGAGAAATTGCTTCACATACAAAACGATGGAGCAGACCATCCAAAGCGTTGTCACTCGAGCGCAAAAGCGACGATGCCACTATTATGAGCTCCAACTCTTCACAGAAGAAGCGTCTGCGTCGATTATAACATATATATATTGAATGCTAATAATTTTATAATCTATAACCTGTAAATAATACATCGATACGAGCTGTAAAGCGCCAAACTTACCTCAAATGTTACTGTTCTGCACTTTTGTCCAGTTAGAGCTCCAGAGAGAGAGATAAGTAAAGTAGGTAGCTCAAGGATCCAACTTATCCACAAAGAGTCTCACATCGAAGAGCACACAAGAGAGAGAACCAAAGAGAGAGAACCTGAAGAGAGAGAGACAGAGAAGGAATCTGTAGCCTCTTAGCTTTTTTGAATTCTTTTGCTGCCATATCATGACGAGACATGCCTTGGCACCTGCGCAACCTACCTCCATCAGTTAGCCGCCTGCTCTACTTACTCTACCTACCACTGTTAGTAGAAAATCCCGCTATGACTAACTCAGGTTAGTGCAAAAGCACTTTTCACGTGTCCACTTCGCATAGGGGGCGTAGAGAAATCTCTACGCTCAGGCGTATTTTCCCCTTTGCCATATATATATATATATATATATATATATATATATATATATATTTGTTTGTGTGCTAGGAGGGGGAGGGGGAATACCTCACCAACAATTTTAAGTTATAGCTTAAAAAGTCACGAAATAGTATCTGGAGGATTTTCAGACTCCTTCGGGGTATTATTTTGAAACAAGACCTAGTCATTTTGAAGATAGAGTTATCCTCTATCTTCATCGAAAATTATTTCAGTCATGGTGTCAATGTGTTGACCACACAATAAAACGAAGAGTCTCCGGAGCCCATTTTCTTGAATTTTCTAAAATCGATACTTAGATTATCAAAATACGATTAAATTTTAGGGAATTCATGTAGATTAGAGTCGATGTAAAGGTGATCAGTCATATAATTTACCATTTTATCACCCTTAACTTAGTGATGCTAGGACTTAGTTTGCTACTAACAAGTTGATGATGTGTAGATATTAAAGATAACCAGTAAAAGATAGCCATAATATTAATCTTTATCAAAATGAACCCAAAAGAGCAATAAAAAGACGATTAAGCATAAAAGATAATTCGCCGAATATGAAAGGATAGTCAAATCATGTTTTACGATTTTACAGACGATAGAGCATTGCTACTGACGATCCATAGAAAATCGTAATGTGCAATTCTTCAAAGAAAGAGTATAGAAGAAAGGTGGAGAATTATAATTTAGAGAATCATCTACTGAGGAAGCTATGAAAGACAAAAATCATGATTTATGATTTTCTAAGAAAGAGAAGAAAAAAGGATAATCGTTATCTACGATTACGATCATAGAAGATTTCCTATTCTGCTGATCACATGAGAATTTTTACCGTCATGAACAAAATTAGAAGAACTCTTGAATTAGAAGTTTGACTGATCACGGATCTGGGAGATTGATGAAGAAGAATCTTAAAAGGACTCTATTGCTGCTATTAAGAAAAAAAATCTGGAACACATCAAACTATCAAAAGCAAGGAAGAATAAAATTAGAATTAAAGTTATATTAGGAATCTTTTATTTTATTAGTTTCTTTTATTAGAATTAGATCTTTATAAACCGACTTCGTATGATCTATAAATAAGAGGGTTCGGCATAGGAATAATTATCGAAGAAATTCTCAGCATTAATTGACGACTGAGGTTGGGTTTTCTTTTGATCATTAGAGTGAATTTTTATTACTTTGTAGATTAGATTTTAGAGGTTTCTCAAGAGAAATTGATGACTGCTATTGGGTGCTGAAGATTAGAATAGATATCTGTAGTTTCTCAGAAGCAATTGACGACTGCGGCTGAGGGGTGAAGGATATATTTATTTTACTTTTTAGATTAGATTTTTTTTTATTTTATTTACATGCTTTGTAAACATCTTCGAATTTTGATTTGAATTGACGACTCAGGTTGAAGTTTGCAGATTAGTGTAATGGTTTTTACTTTTCCATCTTCAATTTTCTTGAATTTGATTGATGCTTAAATTTTAGGAGATTGTTTATTAGATTAAATCTGTGTTGAAGAATTTTAGTTTTTGATTGACGACCAAATTCTGAAAGGCTACAATACAGTGTAACGGTATTTTTAATTTGTAAGCATCCGATAACTGAAGTTTGAGATTGACTACCTCAATCTGAAGGAGGATTAAGATTTATTTTTATGTAATGAAATTAAAGAAACATTCTTTTATTCTCCAGTAGTTTAGAACTTAAAAGATAAAGATAGTTTTAAAGCAGGAATATAAAAATCTATAATAAGATAATCACTTCTTCGTGGGATTGATCCTATCGCTACACTATAATTTCCATTGTGTGCTTGCAATAGGTTAAGACTTGATTTTAATTTAAATATATGCATACTATAAGCCAGTCAAGGTTTTTGCACCATTGTCGGAGAAGCAATTTATCTTTTATTTTTGTTTATATTTCTGTTTTAGAAATAAATATTTATCTTTCTCTTTTGATATTTCTTTATATTTTTAACTTTCTGTGAATCACTTCTTAATCTTTCGCAGGTTTATTCAGAGCGACGACTAAGAGTCTCAATTCCCCTAATCAGCAAAGCTCGAGGCTTAGATTTGTTCTCTCTCCCTGCCTTCTAGAATAAAAATTTGATAAATTTTAAAAAAATATTAAAAATAGAGTTTTCTTCTCTTCATCACACTCAATCTCGAAGTCTAGATTTCTTCTAGTGTGATCCAGAAATTGAAAGAACTCTCCGACGTAATTTGGCAGCAACTCAAATTTCTATAAGAGAATCCTTAATAATGGCTGATGATTTGTCCATCCAGGAATATTTCAGCCCCATAGCATTGACCGAGCCCTCTTATATAGTTCAACCAGAGGTGCCTGTCGGTCAAAATTACGAAATCAAGCTCCATACACTTCAATTTGTACCGACCTTTCATGGGCTTGATCAAGAAGATCCCTACCAGCATCTAAGGGACTTCATAAACCTTTGCACAGTGTTGCAAACATTGACTACTAATAAAGTGGCCATAAAACTATGTCTATTTCCTTTCTCTCTCAAGGACAGGACGAAGGCATGACTAATTTCGTTACCTGCCGGAAGTATTACCACCTGAGAGTAAATGCAGTCTAAATTCTTGGGCGAGTACTTTCCAATTGGTAAAACTAAACAAATTCGCTAGACAATTCAAGACTTCAGGAAAAAGCTAGGAGAATTATTTCACGAGAGTTAGGAACAAATGAAAGATCTGTTATGGATGTGTCCTCATCACGAGGTACCAAATTGGACGATAGCGCAAAGTTTCTATCAAGGGTTGACTGAGACCAACCAGTCTACAGTCGACGTTATAGGTAGAGGAGCCTTTAAGGCTCAAAATGGCCAGCAGTCCTGGAATTTATTTGAAAAGTTGGCCAATAATTCAAAACAGAAACAGGCTCTACTTAGATCTGATCCTGATGTTACTTGCCACACCCCGCTTACGAGGGGTGGAGTTTACAATATTCTCAAAGATAAAGTAAAGAATGAGGAGGACATGAGTGTAAAAATTTTAGCTCTGGAACAATAAATTGCGACACTAATCACAGCCAAATCTAGCACTCCAGACAACTCTATAGTAGGCTACTCTAATAGCCAGACTCATAATTTTACTGAAAACTCAGCTGCACCACATATCAGGAGGTAATGAAAAATGAACAAGTAATGGCTTTTCAGAGGGGAGATTGTGGGAACACCTATAACCCGTCATGGAGGAACCACCTAAATTTAATTATGGTTCCACGAGAGGAGCACAGTTTGAACCAACAGCTGTGCAGCCCAGATTTCCCTAGACTCAAAGTTTTCAACAAAAATCTCAATTATCGGCCACGCAGCCCCAATATGAAACACAGAGCAATGCACCTGATGCCACGATTGTTCAAATCCTTCGTGATTTATAGCAATAATCGCATTAGCATTCAAAGGACTTACACCAGCTTGCTCAGTTCTCTCAAGTACTTAATTCACACACGTAGTCCACAATGAAGTTAGAAAGCCAGATAGGCCAGCTAGCTTCTCAAGTGGCAAGGAAAGAAAGTGATCAATTGCCTACGCAGACAGTGAATAATCCTAGAGGACAAGTATTCCTAGGGGAGACATCTCCTTTCCAAAATTAAAAATAAAAACCTCTTGAATTGTTGAGCTACCGACTCATCCGTAGCTCCAATTGTAAGCTATGTAAATTATTTATTCTTCTTTTTAGTTAGTGTAGGTATTATAATACGACTCATTTCACTGGAAAGCGATAGATCGTAATTCATACCTACTGTATATTATAATGGACAATCGTATGGATTTACGATTGATCGTAGCTATGCTTATTAGAAGCGTAGTGATTGCGATTTTTATTCACTGAAGGCTAGATTCAACTTACGATTCTAGGTTAAAACTCATGTGATGACCGACACAGCAAGTCGTCACTGAAAGCAAGACCTACATATTTGTAAAAAGAATATGTCAGCCTGACCCCATTTTCAAAAACCTTCTAGTTTTCTCCTCCTACCTTCCCTCTCTTTTTCAAATAGTCCATAATCTTAACCGTTCTTCCACCCAACCTAACCGTTTCATTTCTTAAAAAAAACCCCTTACTTCCTCTGTTTTATTCTGAAAAAATTGCATGCATTTCATTCTACAATTACAAATTAGGGTTTCAATCCTTAAAGAGGTAAGGTGACGATGTTAATTGTAAAAAGGAAGGATTTCTGCAAGAGATTTTATTCAATACATGAAATTTAAGTTTAATAAATGGTGTTAGTATTAATTTTTATAGAAAAGAGAGTGAAAGCATGATGAACAAAATGGGCAAACGACAAAGGGAAGAAGTGAAAGAAGAAGAAGGTAATAATTCTGATAACACCCTAATTATTCACCGTATCGCACAGTCTGCTGCCCTTAAGGCCAAATCAAAAGCAGCAGACCCACCTAAGAAGAAACCCAAATCTTTCGGGGTGGTTATCAGAGAAACATCTAAAGCCACAACTAGGGCAGATTATGTGTCTGTCCCTAAAAAGAGACTAAAATTAGATAAAGGAAAAAAGTCAGCGTCCTCTGCTATGCCAGTAGATAAAGTCCTTACTTCAATGAAACATCATATTGTGGGTGCTAAAATTGCAGTGGATGTTGAATCTTTAGAAAAATTAGAGATGGGGGCAGAAGCTATTAAATATTTTAAGGATGTCGGGCTGACCTATTTCTTGGAGCCAGGAGTCACACAGTCTATCCTAAATTGGTGAGACTGTTCTACAAAACTATGACCAATGGCAGCCAAGGACTACCCCCTACCCTCTCTACCAGTATTGATGGACTTTCGATCGAGATTTCAAAAGATATGGTCACCAGGGTTATGAATGCACCCCTAGAGATACCACAATTGTCCTAAGATAACCCAGAGGCCAACATTTTAAGGATGCCATCAGATACCCTCCCCAACTTTAACCAAATGTCAATAGACTTATTAGGTAAAGCTCCATGGATAGATCCTTTTTCCTTAAAAAGGATCTGGAAGCAAGGAGTTTGTCACTTCACTTTTTCTATGTGCTTATCCATAAGACTATTCACCCCACGGGACATGGAGCATAGAGAAGAGTCTTATTTGTGAAGGCATTGTACCTAATGGCAAATCGCTATTGGTTCAATATGCCCTCTTACATTTTTGAGATAATCACTACCATGAGGGAGAAATTGAGTCAAGAAAAATATCAGATGAAGAAGTTGACCTTGCCATTTGGAGGACTTATAACGAATCTATTGATAAATGTGGGGAATAGTATAGACCCCAAGGAAAAAGCTTTACCAAGACTAGAGAAAGGCTTAACAGTTTTAGCCTATAGGAGAACTTTAGGTGCTGAAAATAAGAAGAAAATTCCATTAGCTCCTCGCACCAAAAGTATCCCCTATGTACCATAAGTCCCCCAATTCATGAGGAAAGAGAGGAGACTAACGTAGAGCAGATAGAAGAATTCGTAGTACCAAAAGAAGCAATTTTGGAAGAAGGTGTGAATACTTCTACTCCACCTCATTAGAGAGTAGAGATCAGCTCTCAAATATCAGAAAGAATAATCGAATTAAGAGTCCCAGTTGCAGACCAAGCCAGTTTGTATGACCCTTCTTTAGACTCACCAGTAGGGCCTGCTATGCCCCCTTCAACAGAGGCAGATACACTGCCAATCATCACGGAAGCAAACCCTGTGAGCCCAAATCTCGATAGATCAGAAGAAGTTCCTTCCACAAATAATCAACAGGCTGCAGGAATGACTACTTCTAGCCATACCCTTATACCAGCAGAACATGTTGCTCAGCTTAGACTCACAGCCAATACTGAGGAAACTCTCATAGCCCAAGCAGTGGAAGCAGAACAAAGCTCAGAGTTACCAAGAAAGAGCTTTACATATTTATTATGTGGAGAAGAAGCACCCCCTGAGGATCCTCCAGTCAACACCACATCATTACATGAGATAGAAAGGAGATTAAGGGCAGTAGAGTAATGGCAACACAGACATGAACCAAACTTATTGCCACTACCTGAAGTCCTAAGAAGGGTGAGGAAACTGAAACAATGGATCTCTACCAATGCCCCACCAGTGATGCAGCTGTCAAGTATAGTAAAAAAGTGAATGGGAGACTTCCAAAATCTAAAATAGAGAGTCTATGATACCACTGTGACAGCTTCAGAACAGACAGAGATAATGGACAGCTTGCAATGAAAAGCTATACAAGAGCAAGGTGCAAGATAGGTAGCAGAGATAGAAAAGAAAGTTCAGGATGCTACTTCAACCCTTCAAGCCTAACTAGTGTGGCAGACTACAGAAATGAGTGAAAAATAGCAAGCTTGGGAAGAAGAGAAGAGAGTATATGAAGAGAAAATTGTCGGTATCCTTGAATAGTTTTGGAGGTTTGATGGTAGTTCCTAATGATGTAGAAACTGTAAGAGAAAAAGCCCTTAAGGATTACAAGAAAATGCTCCAACAATAGCTAAGAGAAAAGACTCACTGACTGTAGCAGAAGGGAAAGTAAGACAACTGCAAGAGGATAGAGATTCCTTATGCTCAGTTAATGATAGACAGGTAAAAATGATTGAGTCCTAAGCTAAGAACTACTTTGTCGCATTAACAAAAGAACAAGCCGAGGCAGAGAAGATGAAGATAAAAATTCAACTAAAATCTGTCATCATTAAGAAGCTAGCTGCGGATCTCAAGGATAAAGAAAAGGATGATAAAGAAAAATAATGCCCGGAAGGAACTTCTTGTTCAATGATTGTGGAAGAAGGACATACAGATGAGGCTAAATTGGCAACACATGGGGATTCAACTGCAGGAAAAGATAAAGATGGTTATTCTACAGCCGAGATGTCAGATGGGGAAGCTGAACCCACCGATTCTACCCTTGTATCATATTCTTCTAGTGAGTAAATATATTATAGAAAATTATAAACCTCACAGGTATGATCTCCATAGATTTTTTCTAAGTTTATTTTTCTTTTATGTAATTAGTTTTTTTTGTTTCTTAATTTCTTTTCTGTTCATTGTAAATATTCAGTAATATATAAAAAAATTTCTTTTCTAACTCTGCAATTTTTTTACTAACAGTGTGTGTTACTAACATTATTAATATTTTTTTTATTGATACTCTGAGAGTAAGCCGCAAATATTTTTTCTCAAGTTTGAAGGAGAGTATATTTTTTCCGATAAATAATCAGTTTATCAATATTTTTTTTATATTTTATTTTGTGTCCCCTATTTTTGTGCCAATGAGGGAATTGTCCGATTTAAGTTCGAGGGGATACATAATTTGTGTATAGTAGTACTTTTAATACAACATTTAGTTTTAGTTTAAAAAAAATAAAAAAATTTATGATCAGTACATAAGACTTATAATAGAAGAAATTACAAATCCCGAAAACTTACAATTCATTATAATAGAAGTTTAATAATTAGAATTTATAACAGTTATAATTCATGCTTAGCTCATTGAAACACTGTATTAATGAATGTTTGAAACAATAGATTAATCTAAACTGTAAAAATTTAGACTATAGGTTCAAAATTATAAACCAGTGAGATTTTTGAGCCATATTTCCGCTTTTATTCAGAGAGAGACTGTTTCTATTCAAATCAAAAAAATTCTTTGAACTTCTATACTAATATAAAATCTCAAATTATTGAATTTAGAATCAAATTATTCTATAAATATGATGAACTGATTTTTTGTCTAGAACTATTTATTAAAAATATCAAAGCAATAAGGCATCTATGCTAGTAAATCGTAAAGATGATTTAAGGCCATATTTTGTTTAAATCAGAGATAAAAAGCTAAAATCTCATAATATTTTATTCTTTGAACCCATATTAGAAGCCTGAAATAGAATTTTTTTATACTAGAATTTTATAAACCTTTAACCATATGTACTATCCAAAACTTTCTACCTTTAACCCTTATAATTTCTGAGAATTTAGAATGCAAAGAAGGAAAGAAGTGAGAGTGGAAGGAGTAAAAGAAAAACAGAAAAGGGAATGCTTAGGAGAAGTACAGAGGAAGAAAATAAAAGAAAATATGGGAAAGGAGTGAAAAATTGTGAAACAAAAAATTATGATTTAGCAAAAAGTTATAAAGAAGAGAAAAATCGTAAAAGATGATTTTATAGCTGAAGAACAAGGATATATAAAAATAAAAATAAAAAATGGGAAGAATTTATTCAATCATGGATACTTACTGAAGTAGAATAGTAGAAGAAGATAGGAAAAAGAAGAAATAAATTTTCAGAAAAATTTTGAATCATTTTCTACCTTTCCTTGATACCTTCTGAAACCCAAAACCCTATTACAAGCTAAAGGAAAGACTTTTCTGATTTACGATTTGCAAAAGCATAAGCCTAGTAGAGATAAAGATAATAGATATTATGGATTGTACAGAGAATCATAAGAATATGATAGGATTATCTTTTCTATGAGATTAATTTTTTTAATTATCTTTGATTGAATTCTTCTGAAAAATATACTGAGAGAACCCCAAACATTTCTATATCTTTTTGAAAGTATGTCAATAGTGAGTTTTTGAATGAAAATGCTTTCTAAATCTGCAGTTTCAAAAAATTTATGAAGAATAAATTGTTCACTAGTGCATATACACTCTGTGCCTATTGTGAATTGAAATTATTGGAGTTTTAATCAAGGATGACTAAAGGATTGATAATTTTAAGAAAATCTTGATAAACTATGTATTGACCAAATTGACCAAATTAATAATTTAATGTATGAAATTAGTTTAGATTTTTAAAGTTTGCTTTCTTTTCATTTTTGAAGAAATATTTCTAAAAAAATAAAATAAATAATATATGAAGGCTATAGGTAACTTCACTGAAAACCTTCATGAGACTATAACTCCTCCACTAGGGATCACCTAGGAGTTTAAAGGCTTATTATATCCGCTAAATGTAATCGTGCTCCCTAAGAAAGTGACATTCAATTTCTTAGTTTATATTTTCTTGTTTGCTAGGGACTAGCAAAGCTTAAGTTTGGGGGTGTGATCACATAATTTATGATTTATCACCCTTAACTTAGTGATGCTAGGACTTAGTTTTCTACTAACAAGTTAATGATATGCAAATATTAAAGATAATCAGTAAAAGTGAGCCATAATATTAATCTTTGTTAAAATGAACTCAAAAGAGTAATAAAAAGACGATTAAACGTAAAAGACAATTCGTGGGTTACGGAAGGATAGAAAAATCGTGTTTTATATTTTACAAACGATAGAGCATTACTATTGAAGATCCATAGAAAGTCATAATGTGTGATTCTTCAGAGAAAGAGTATAGAAGAAAGGTGGAGAATTATAATTTAGAGAATCATCTACTGAGGAAGCTATGAAAGACAAAAATCATGATTTATGATTTTCTAAGAAAGAGAAGAAAAAAGGATAATCGTTATCTACGATTACGATCATAGAAGATTTCCTATTCTGCTGATCACATGAGAATTTTTACTAGTTATGAACAGAATTAGAAGCACTCTTGAATTAGAAGTTTGACTGGTCACAGATCTGGGAGATTAATGAAGAAGAATCTTAAAAGGACTTTCTAGCTGCTATTAAGGAAAGAAATCTGGAACACATCAAACTATCAAAAGTAAGGAAGAATAAAATTAGAATTAGAGTTATATTAGGAACCTTTTATTTTATTAGTTTCTTTTATTAGAATTAGATATCTGTAAAACGACTTCTTATGATTTATAAATAAGAGGATTCGACATAGGAATAATTATTGAAAAAATTCTCAGCATCAATTGACGACTGAGGTTGAAATTTCTTTTGATCACTAGAGTAGATTTTTATTGCTTTGTAGATTAGATATCAAAGGTTTTTCAAGAGCAATTGACGACTATTATTTAGTGCTGAAGATTAGTATAAATATCTACAGTTTCTCAGAAGCAATTGACGATTACGGCTGAGGGATGAAGGATATATTTATTTTACTTTCTAGATTAGATTTTATTTCCTTTTATTTACATGCTTTGTAAACATCTTCGAATTTTGATTTGAATTAACGACTCAGGTTAGAGTTTGCAGATTAGTGTAACGATTTTTATTTTTTCATTTTCAATTTTCTTGAATTTGATTGACGCCCAAATTTTAGGAGATTATTGATTAAATTAAATCTGTGTTGAAGAATTTTAGATTTTGATTGACGACCAAATTCTGAAAGGCTACAATACGGTGTAATGGTATTTTAAATTTGTAAACATCCGATAGCTGAAGCTTGAGATTGACGACCTCAATCTGAAGGAGGATTATGATTTATTTTTATACAATTAGATTAAAGAAACATTCTTTTATTCTCCAATAGTTTAGGACTTAAAAGATAAATATAGTTTTTAAAGCAGGAATATAAAAATCTATAATAAGATAATCACTTCTTAGTGGGATCGATCTTATCGCTACGCTATAATTTTCATTATCCACTTGCATTTGGTTAAGGCTTGATTTTAATTTAAATATATACATACTATAAGCCGGTCAAAAGGCACCCACCCGTTTTGAAGGATTTACGACGTGAATCGACGGGAAATGCTGTTCGGGTCTGAATTCCATGAATATTTGGCGTGACTCAACACGAATTCGGGACATCAAATCGACACGAAAATCGAATCGGGCACGACGTTCTTTCGTCCTTAAGTATAATAGGAAGGTAGCTGCCGAGTGCACCACGTCGAAGTTGCAGTACAAAAATTTTAGAGAGAGAAAGAGGTTTTATAGAGAGAAAGTGATTTTCTAGAGAGAGGAGGGATTTTCTAAAGAGAGAAAGAGAATTACAAAGGATTAGAGAGAAAGAGGACATGGAGATGGTTTGGTGGGTTTTTCTATTGCAAGCAGAATAAAGAACAAAAAGCTTACATGGGGAGGGAGGACACACATGTGACAAGTGTCCTGCTCATGTAAATATGTGTCATGAGAGAGAAAAAGGTATCAAAGGTAGAGAGCTTCTTCAAGCATGAGGTGTTAAGAAAGGGGGTTAGGTGTCATGAGGTTTGACGCCACTTGAACTTCATCTAGACCACAAAATATGGTCAAGTGTGGACTTTTGTCCATATATGAGTACCCCAAGAAGTGGGATAGTCAAAGGGTCAAAAATTAATATAGGGTACATGTGTGGTAGGTGCATGGGTGTGTGCACTAATGTCACATATCTTACTTTACTATTGGCACACTAAGCTCTTTACACTTAATTTTTATGTATAAAATACTTTAGTAAGAATTGTCTTTCTTGTTCCACCCCAATAGCCAATATGGGTGTATGTGAATCTAAAATCACACAACTCATTTGTTACTAATGGCACACCAATCATAATTATTATATATATATATATATATATTATACTTGATTACTATTATTTTGAAATATGGGACCAAGGTAGTGTTCGGGTCTCGATTTAGCATTGCGCTAGGGTTAGGGTGTCGTCCACATACGCGAATTGCCCATAAACATGGATACATATAGTATATAGTGCGTTTCAATTACTACTTTAGTGTTAATTTAATTTTATCATATAACTATGTAATTTCAAATTTTAGCTTATGAAATACTAATTCTATATAGTGAAGTATGTTCAAGGTCACTCGGCACTTGATCTCGGGTATAGGTTGCACTTGTGAGTATATATGCAACTTACTTATGCAATTTCCTATATGAGTGCATATATTTAACTATTATAAAATTGTACTTACAGATAGGAATATGCATCGATAAATATGCCATTTATCAATCAGATGGGCTCAGCAGCATCCCATAGGTCATAGGTTTGATCGAGATCAAACCATTTAAACATCAAAACTTAGTCAAAGGTTAACAAGTCAATCCTTGAAATTTCAGGGTTGCTACATTTTGAGACCATGGGCTTACCATCAAACGGGCAATTTTTTATTCCACATGGCCAGATCCTATAAAGGTGGTCCTAAAATCACATGACCCACATCACACTCAAAGTACTGTTAAGGCCTTTTTTTGGGATTTGTGCCAAGTGGAATCACAAATTGTCTATTTAATAATATGCTCATGATCTTAAGATCCCTTGGGTGGAAGATTGGGGTGACGCTACAAAAATAACGTGTGTCAGTGGCACTTGCTGTTAAGGCAGTTTTTGATAGCGGCAGGACTAATATTGGTAGTTATTGCTAGCAACATGACTAATAGCAGCGCCGCTAATAGTCTTATTTTTTGTAGTGTGAAAAACGATCTCCATTGTCTGATCTCAATATAGTACGCCTTTCTCCATATATGCATTGCGCAAGCCATCTACTAGTATAAATGTCAATATGATATAGTTTAGATTTGGTAGAAGGGACCTGAGCTTGCAGTGTGACAATCTCAGTTCCCCACCCTTTCTATCGAAGTAAAAATATTTAGAGGACAACTTTAATCAACAATAAATGCACACTACAAAAAATAAGAGAGTAGTAGAGGTACAAAAAACTGTCACTATTAATAAAAAAGTTTGTTGTTTCAATAGTGACGGAACTAGTAGTGACAGTTTTTTTGTTAATAGTGACTGTTTTAGTGCCGCTAATAGTCTTATTTTTTGTAGTGACATAAAACTAGCAAGTGTTATCACTTGTCTCGTAAACTAATTGTCCAACCATACTATATAATTCAAAACGATCAAAGCCCGTCTAAAAGTTTGGTATTTGGATTTACGTATATGGTGGGCATTAAATTTAGATGTCATTTGACTACTTTGACTATTATGGTAATTATTTTTCATTTCAATCTTTTGCACTAAAGATCTTTAGAACTGTCACGATTCAAAATCTTACTTCTTTTTTGAGAGCATAGAATTCCATATTATGACTCGTATGCATTCTAATGCGCTAAGAGGACTTATTTTACTCCTCCTATTGTGTTGCACCAAAATAGATCATCTCTGCGTACAAGTTTGTATGGCAGTGCATGTGGGTTATCTATGTCATATGGCATCCTTGAAAAAATAGAAAAATTAATAATAAATTGTGAGCCAAAAAAATTATTTTTAACAAGGTAAGTTTACCTGAAATTTCCAACGTTATAACAAAGACAGCATTTATTTGCCAAGTTAGTTATTTAAATAACACAAGTGTTTAACGAGGGACACATTGGAAGTCTCTTAACTTCACCTGATTAAATCAGGTCTTTGGTCTTTCAATGTAAGCCTATGCATGGACTTAGACAATTATCTATTCTCCGTCATTTAATTCATATACTGAAGTAAAGGTAATGTATATATTCAAAACCTTGAGCGTTAGATGGGATTCGAGCAATGTAAACTCATCCCAAGTAAGCAATAATAAACGAATTGGCAAGGGTATTGTTAGCTTGTTAGAGTTGTGCTTAGTTGGTATTTTTTTTATCTGAGTCATGGGACCATGTTATCTTTTATGCAAGACTTTTTTGCACAATTTGTTAATGTTTACGTGAGTTATGTGAGGCTCTTAAAACAAGTTAAGACACTGATTGTTATAGTAGACTAACTTTTTGTTGGACCTATGCTTTTGGGTCATTAAAAACATGATAATTAAGTAGTAGTTAGTGGTTCATCTCATATTGCCTTCATTAACGAGTATAATAAGATCTTAGTGGTCACATCAAATTAGTGCTTGTAGGAATTGAACCAAACGGTTCCCATATATATATATATATATATATATATATATATATATATATATATATATATATATAATAGTCACAAGAACAACCTAATTCTTTCCATGTTTCACTAATTAATCTTCATTAGGAAGCTCTAAATTAAGATGAAATTTCAACAATCATTCTCAAATTATACCAAATGGAACTTAATACACAACCATGAGTTCCTACTAAGGCTCCTAACTCTACCAGGGGTAGTATCAGACATGCCAGAGAAGATATTGACAACGTTCTTAAGCAATTTACCTGTTGATGTTTCATAAAGTTAGCAATGGTATTTATTAATTTTTTTATTTTTTTGTAAATTTAAAAAAAATAAAAAAATCCAAGAAATAGAAAGAATAAAAATCAAGATTAAAAAACAGACCGTCTTCATGGTCTCAAGATTCATGTCAATCTCTTGCAGAAGAATGGGGTGAAAAACAATCTCTCGTCTTATTCGAAGTAGTCAAGCGGTTTCAAACGTAGGTACCCTAAGAAATAGCTTGGCCGTGAACAGAGGTAGGAGTCCTTATAGCCTAATCAGCATCTACCCAACCTTTTTTCTGGTACACTAATATAAAGAAGAAAAAAAAAAAAAAAAAAACCTTTTGTTAATATTAAGTTTGGGATGGAAATTCATATATTATGTAGTTTCTTAATTTTCTATGAAATGAAGTTAAGAAACTCTGATATATTTCGATGGTGAGAAATTACCAAGGTCAACTTTCTCGTATGAGTGTCTCCAACCTCACCAAAAGCAAGAAATTCATTCTCTTCATCATCTCTGGCTCTTTAACTAAGACATGCTTGCAAAATAATTATATAAAAAAAGATATGGTTTCAGAATAACTATAAAAAAATAATAATAGAAAGAAATAAGACATGCTTGCCGTTGCAGAAATACTGCCCAAGGTTTGTCAAGAAATTGCACGAGCTAGTAAAAGTGAAGGGAGACGATGCCATTGTTTGATTTAACGATGCATTCGGTATGACTTATGAGAGCTTGAAAGGGGGCTTTGGAGGTAGTAGAAAATGAGGTGTTATTGATTTCAAACGTTAATAATGCTTTCACTATTGTTAGAGTTGTCTTCAACTTGAAGGTCAATCATCTGTAGGTCCTTCTCTCTCCATCATGCTTGCTCGCCAAGCAAATAACAGTAGCAAGTAAGCCTACTATACCAAGTACCATTTAATGAGTAATGTTTTAGCTTTGGTATTAAGAGGTTGTGTACACATCAGTCTCCAACCAGAAGCTACTCAAAGCTCATTTACGTCCATATATCTCTCAATGTTTGACCAATGATGATGAGAGTTCAATCTGTACTCAAACTCTTTTGTGTATATATAGTTGAATGTTTAATCTCCTCTTCTTAATATATAAAAGATCTTGAATGCATTTATTGCAAGGAATGGCTGTCAGTTGTCACTATCTCTCATTTACTTTTGTTTATGCGTGTGAGGCATTATAATCATCATTTATGGCAATACAAGAGTAAAGAAAGGTATTCTAAAAATAATTTTTTATATTTCATTCCACTTTTATCCCTTTAAAAACTATAAAAGACATTAAAAATAGCAGACTTTAAAAAGGAGTCTTAATCTTATAGGGGCCTTAGGCGTTGCAGTAGGTATGTATCTTTTAGATGCCCTTTGAAGTCGAATTTTACAAGATAACTTTGACAATAATTAAAAAATTACATAAAAGAATATGGATCTTTTTGTCCAAATGTTAAATAAGACGGACCAAAAGTTAGACTACCAATTTACATATAGAAGTATATATATATATATATATATATATATATAATCGCCTTACCAATGACCGCCATAATTTGCTAGGCAAACGAGTTACAATCAGGGATTTCTGTAAAGACCCAAAAATTGAACCTTTAAACAGTATGCCTCGATGTGTGTGTTGATTGGTCACCCACTGCTTGAGATAAAAACATGAAAATATTTATGTTAATTAGTTAACTTAGTTGTGGATGAGAAAGAAAAGACATAGGTGTGTATGAACCATTAATGGAGTGGTATACACCAGAGTACGGTGTATGTGGTTAACACTTGGGTTAGAGACTTAGGTATAAAGGACCAAAGGTAAGAGAAATAAATTCCTTTGTTTTGGTTGTTGGAGAGTTATTAAGAGAGAGTAAATGAGAAAAGAGAGAGAGAGTGAGCTTTGAATGCGTATGATCGTGTGTGCGAGGAATTAGGATTTTGGTGTGAGATTTCGGATTTGGGACCACAAAGACTCCGAAGCTCCAAGTATAAAGCCCTAGCTGTGTGCGAGTTCGTGAATTGAATGATCTATCGATTTAAGGTAAGAAATCTATATGAAGTGATATTGTTCAATTATGTTAATCTCTGTATAGGTATATGAGACGGAATTAGAAGTTAGGATATATGTGATTAAGAAAAACAAGTTAAAGAAGTTAAAAATCCGAGAATGTGCTAAGTTTGACAAAACCATTCGATCGAGATAAGTGACCGCTCGATCGATTTTGTCAAAGGATGAAAGGTATGTCAGTTCTAAAGAAACCGTTCGATCGGAATTAATTTTGATCAAACATATTGAAGAAACCGATCGAGCGATTTGAAACCGTTAGATCGGAATATGGCACCTAAGTAAAGGTTTAGTTTTTCAGTGACTAAACCGTTCGATCGATTTTGGAACCGATCAAACGTTTTGGGAGAAACCGACCGATCGGTTTAGAATCGATCGATCGGTTTTGCCAGACTTAGAGTTTTATTTTGATTTGTTTTGAGAAATTTAAGGAGGCTTCATGTCTTCATGTTGTGCGTCATATCTAACGCGTGAAGTATGTTTTGAATGTGTTTAGGTGAGAGCTTAGCCATGTGTATGTGAGAGGCTAGCTCGGCTTGAAGAATTTCTATGTAATTTCGTGGGAGGTAGGAAAAATTCTATATCATGTGTTTTTCATATTTTCAGCATGTGTATTATGATATGTTATGTCCTGTTAGCAAATATGTATGGATTTGTATAAGATTTTGAAATTGTGAATGTGTAAGCATGGGTGCGTAGTTTGGGAAATCATTTTTATGATATGGAATCCTTCGAGATTCAATCCGGTGGTGTGTGTGATGTGTGTGTGAAAGAACATGTTTTTACTTTCAAACTAAATTATAATTATCAAGTTCACGGCGATAAGCTATATGTATTGCTCAATGATTTAAGATTAATTTGTGAGTACCCGACCGACACGGCGGTATATCCGTGACCGATGCGGTGAGATATCCGTGACTGGTATGGCGGGATATCCGTACAAACCTTTGTGATTTTGTGGATTCTACCGGTTGCCAACGGTAATTGTGTTCGACACAAGTGTCCATCATTTTTGAGACCTTGGGCACCATCTGTGAATGGTTCATGTGAATGACAATGGTGGGTATTCCATCGGGGGCTCGGTGCTATATACACTCGACGGACTATTTAAGTGAATCACCTTTAGTTTCCTTTCTGTGTTATGTGAATCAGTAAAAGAGCATATGACAATCTTTTCAAATTCAGAAAAATACTTTTGTTTCATGCAGTTATATTTGAAATTGTGCATCCTTATGAAAAAATTATGTTTTTGATCATGTCATGAGATATATGCTTTTGATGAGATACGCATGCTATTGGTTTTTCCCTATTGAGGTTAGATGTAGCTCATCTCTCGACTATACGTCACAGGTACAAACGAAGATACTAGTACTGAGGACCAGGATAGAGAGGACTTAGAGTACGTGCCTTTGAACGAGGACTCAAAGCCTCATCTTGAGGATTGTTTTATTTATTCAAAGCATAGGTAGGTTCGGCTTTGATGGATTGGTTAAAGTATGGGTTTTTGGATGTATTTTGGTGATGTAAGAAATATAAATATATTGGGTCAGGTATAGTATTCTTTTGCGAACCATATTTCGGTGATGGTCGGGCATCACCGGTGGTTCTTCTCGGTTCTTCTGCTCATGAGTTTTTACATGGGGCTAGAACCGTTATTTTTGAGTTTTTAAACTATAAAATTAGAGATTTATTTTTTACATATGATGCTTATGTCAGTTTAGTCATAGTTCTACTTTGTTTTTACTTTGCGTGTGGATGTGCCAACTGTTTCGTTCGGGGATCAGCCTTAGAGTTGATTCGGCGGTCCGGGTTTCGCAGTTAGAAAATTTGGGCTGTCATAGTTGGTATCAGAGCATAGGCTTTAGAAATTTCTGAAAGTCTTAGATTAGACTAGACGTTTAAGATTTTATTGGAGCATATGACCGTCTGTTAATGAGACTCTTATTTCATTGTAACATATTAAGATGGATTCACAAGGTAGAAGACGCCCTAGAGGCGGTCGTCATAGAAATTCGAGGAGTATGGATGAGATTTCTTCAGGTTTAGGTAGAGATCAGAGACACCCTCCTAATAAGAGAGATCATAGGAATGAAGTGACAGATAGGATGGCGCAGGCCATGGAGGTAGTGGCCGTTGCCATGGCCCAACAGACTCAGCAGACTGCGTTATTGGCTGAGCAGACCGCACTACTGGTTGCCAATAATGTGAACCATCAGCAACCACCACCACCAGCATTATTGTCCTCATCATTTGTTGACTTTAGGAGATTGAGACCCCCTAGTTTCTATGGGCAAACAAATCCGCTTGAGGCAGAAAAATGGTTAAATCAAATTCAAAAGCTTCTACGGAGACCTCAGAGCACTGAGGACGAGAAGGTCGGATGGGCTTCCTTCCAGCTTGAGGGTGATGCCGATCCGTGGTGGAAATCAGTATTAAGGAAGAGAGAGGTTGAAAATTCTCACAATCCGTGGACTTGGACGGAGTTTGTGGAGGTGTTCAACAAAGAATATTTCCCCAAGCAAGTGAGGAATCAAATGAAGAAAGATTTTGCTAATTTGGAATAGGAAAGTATGACAATATGAGAGTATGGTACTGAGTTTACAAGGTTATCGAGGTTCGCACCGAAACTAGTGGCCACTGACTTAATGATAGCCAGTAAATTTGAAGAAGGCCTCAGGCCAAATGTGCGAGATAGGATTTTGATGTTCAAGCTTGAGACCTATGTTGAGGTGGTGGGAAAGGTAATTGTGGCCGAGAGAGATATAAATAACATGTATAAAAGAAAGGATCAACAGAACAAGAATAAAGCGGGCCGATGGAGAGCAAGTGACTATGACTTGGGAAACAAAAAGCTGAGATTTGTAGCACCAGCTCTAGTTTCAAGACAATCTGCCTACATAAATTATCCCAGGCCACCTATATCTACTCTTGTGAGACCTTTTCGAATCAAGGGCCCTGCTCAGACTTAGACTACAGGAGCATCAGTTACTCAGGGATTCTCGCGAGCAGCGTCGTCAAGTCCCCACATCACGTGTGCCCACTGTAACAAATATCATAAGACCTTTGATTACAAACGGGGCATAGGGGGATGTTTTAAATGCAAAAAGATGAGCCATATGATTCGAGATTACTCATAACTGAGAAAAGAGGGTACGATTTCAACTGCTACTGCGTAAAGGCCTATGCGATCTACAAGACCTACCATACCGGGTTGTGCTTTTGCATTGACCGCCGAAGATGCTCGGGTAAGTAATGACGTCATCCAAGGTATAATTGCCTAGTTAATTTATTTAATAGCTTCGTTAATTGTTTAACGTAGTTAATTTCATTTTAGATAAAGAAGGTGCATAGATGAGAATGATCTACTAGGGTGCTATTTGTGAGTGTTTAACTTTGCCATGCATGCTTAATTATCTAGAATATGTATTAATATAAGTACCTTACAACTATATCAAGAAAACAACGGTGATCGTTATGAAGCACGAGTTCTAATAGACCCAGGGTCTACCTACTCGTTTGTGACTCCGGAATTTATGGAAAGATTGAAGGTTGTTCCCAAAGCTTTGGAGTTCATTTTGGACGTATCAGTTCTTATGAGAAACTCAGTGACTACAGACACGTGTTGCCGATCTGTTATTATACGGGTTGAAGATCGCGAGATGATGACTTATCTCATTTTATTGAATATGCAAGGATTCGATGTACTCCTTGACATGAATTGGCTATCTGCTTATCACGCAAGCGTTGATTGCCTATGAAAAGTCGTCACATTTTGTCCACCGAAGCAGAAGTCCTTTTGATTTGTTTGTGACAAGCGTAAAATTGTGTCAATCATATCCGCGGTACTAGCTAAGCGGATGATAAAGAATGAATGCAGTAGATACCTAACACTTCTGCAAGAGTAACGGGAAGTGAAGAACGTCGTCACCAATATTCTGATTGCTTGCGAGTTTGCGGACGTCTTTCCTGATGATTTACCAGGGTTACCACCAGATCGAGAGATTGAATTCGCGATCGACTTAGTACCAGGCACAGAGCCAGTATCTAAGGCACCTTATCGAATTGCTCTTGTCGAGTTGAAAGAATTGAATGAGCAGTTACAAGAACTGTTGGGCAAAGGCTTCATAAGACCTAGTGTGTCTCCTTGGGGAGCACCGGTCTTGTTTGTCAAGAAAAAGGATAAGTCGATGAAACTCTGCATCGACTATTGTCAATTGAACAAGCTGACGATCAAGAATAAGTACCCCTTACCTAGGATTGATGACCTCTTTGATCAATTGCAAGGGGCAAAATTCTTTACAAAGATCGACTTGAGATTGGGGTATCATCAGCTGAAAGTGAAGGCTAAAGATGTTCAGAAGACTGCATTTAGAACCAGATATGGGCATTATGAGTTTCTAGTGATGCCTTTCAACTTGACGAACACGCTAGTTTCGTTTATGAATCTTATGAACAGGGTGTTTAAATCACATCTTGATATATGCATAGTTGTGTTCGTGGACAACATTCTCATTGATTCAAAATCTAAGGGAGAACATGAGCAACACTTACGCATTGAACTACAGACGCTACATGAACATCAATTATATGCCAAACTCAACAAGTGTGAGTTTTGGTTGGAGAAAGTGAGTTTCCTAGGCCACGTAGTCTCAGAAGCAGGTGTGACAACTGATCCAAAGAAGATTGAGGCAGTAGTAGATTGGGAACAACCAAAGACTGTGACTGAGATTCACAGTTTCCTCAATCTGGCTGGGTATTATTTTGTGGAAGGATTCTCTAAGATCTCAGGGCCACTCATGCGACTTACAAGAAAATATGTCAAGTTTTAGTGGACCAGTGAATGTGAACAAAGTTTTCAAGAACTTAAGAAACGGCTTACCTCCGTACCAGTGTTAGCTATTCCATCATGCAGTGGAGGATTCGCTGTTTATAGTGATGCTTCATACAACGACTTAGGTTGTGTGCTAAATCAGAACAAGAAGGTCATCACTTACTGATCGAGACAGTTGAAAGATCGTGAGAAGAATTATCCGACGCACAATATCAAGTTAGTTGCGGTAATCTTTGTATTAAAGATATGAAGACATTATTTGTACGGTGAAACCTTCGAGATCTTCACAGACCACAAAAGTCTCAAGTATTTGTTCACACAGAAGGAGTTGAATATGAGGCAATGGAGATGTATTAAATTTCTCAAGGACTACGACTGTTCTACTGTTCTATTCAGTATCACCCACGTAAAGCAAATGTCGCGACAGATGCTTTGAGTCGAAAGAACTCCGCTCAGTTAGCTGGCCTTATTATGGGACTCCGTCGATGGAAATTGTTGGAAGACCTTTCCTTGTATGATAAGAATTTTGAGGTCAAAATTTCAGGTGCATTACTGGCTAACATTACAATTAGACCAATAATTTTTCACCTCATCTATGAACTTCAGATGAAAGATGCAAAACTCTTAAAGATGAGACAAGGGGTGACAGACGGCACAAGAGTGGACTTTTCTATTAAAGAAGATGCGTCGTTACTGTTTAGAGGATGTCTATGCATACCGATTGATGTCAATCTCTGACAAACTATATTAGATGAAGCTCATAAGTCCAAGTATGCTATTCACCTTGGTGGTACCAAGATGTACTAGGATTTGAAGAAGAACTATTGGTGGAGAGGATTGAAGAAAATATTACCGAGTAAGTGTCTAAATGCTTGATATGCCAACAAGTAAAGGTGGATCATAGACACCTAACAGGTCTATTGCAACCTCCACCAATACCCTAGTGGAAATGAGAGTCAATCTCCATGGATTTCATTATAGGATTACCAAGGACGGCGAAACGTTATATGCTATTTGGGTGGTCGTAGATCGCCTAACAAAATCAGCACATTTCTACAACACAACATATATAATAAACAAATTGACGGACTTGTATATGAAAGAGATTGTTCGATTACATGGTATTCCGACGAATATTGTTTCGGATCATGACCCGTTATATACTTCAATATTTTGGTAAAGATTCCAAGAAGGTATGGGCACGAGGTTGGCTTTCAGTTCGACGTTTCATCCATAAACAGATGGTCAGACTGAAAGAGTCAATCAAATCATTGAAGATATGCTTAGAGCTTGTATGATTGACTTTCAAGGATCATGGGATCAACATTTACCTTTGATTAAGTTCGCGTACAATAACAGTTTTCAGCAGAGCATTGGGATGGCTCCGTATGAAGCACTGTATGGAAGGAGATGTATATCTCTAATCAATTAGGAAGAATCTGATGAAAAGTTTATATTGGGTCAAAAAGTGATAAAGAGAAATGCAGAAATCGTTCGTATCATTGGAGAAAGAATTAAGATAGCTCAGAGTCGGTAGAAGAGTTATGCTAATATCAAGAGAACCAGCATGGATTTTCAAGTTGGAGATCATGTGCTCGTAAAGATCTCACCGATGAAAGGTGTGATGCGCTTTCAGAACGCGTGGGAAGCTAAGTCCCAGCTACATTGGACCTTTTGAAGTATTGAGGAGAGTTGGTGAAGTTGCATATAGGGTTGCTTTACCCTCGCAACTAGATAGAGTACACGATGTGTTTCATGTCTCGATGCTGAGGAAGTATGTGAGGGATCCGACTCACATTTTAGACGCACCACTGATTGAAGTCTACAAGGATTTGACAGTTGTAGAAGAGCCGATGCAGATATTAGATCAAATTGAGCAAGTATTGTGCACGAAACGAATTCCATTAGTGCTTGTTAAGTGGCAGAATCATTGGGCAGAGGAAGCTACTTGGGAGCGAGAGACGGAGATACGCGAGCAGTATCCTCGGAGATACGCGAGCAGTATCCTCAACTGTTCAAAGAGAGTTGAAACAAAGTTTAATACATTGTAATCTTGAGGAGTTATAAAAATTTTAAATTTTATGAGTAAATGTGACTTAAGGAGCTATGAGGAACAAAATACCTTAAGGATTAGAACTAGTAAGGAATAAGGAGTGAAAAACACAAAATTGAAACTTTTCTATCAAAATCGATCGAACGAAACCAAAATCCGTTTGATCGATTTGATAGAAAGGGAGAACTAACTGTTTGTGCAAACCGTTTGATCGAAGTACATACTAATCAACCGAAATCGCAAGGACAGTGAGTAAAAATCTTGCCAAGAAAATGAAATTTGACAATCGTTCGATCGATTTAATTTCGATCGAACGTTTTAGAGAAATCGTTCGAACGAAATCTGAAAATTGTTCGATCGAAATTATCAGGTTGAACATTTATTGTCAAAACCGTTCGATCTGTTTCAAAACCATTCGATCGATTTCGACTTTATATACATGGGACATGCGATTTTTTAGTTCAAAATTTTCAGAACTATTTTTTTCTGGTTGGGGTTTCCTTGTGCTTGGCTTGGGGGATTTCCAAACTTTGATTTGGAGTCTTTTGGAGTTCAAATCTTCATGAGAATAACGCCAGGGACTTCAAAAGGTAAACTCTATGCTCCTTTACATTTAATTCGAAATTTCTTTATTCTACCCTAGTTTCCCTTAGTTTTGAGGAAACCCTAGCCCCTTTTTCATTGTTGTGGTATAAATGGCACCCAAGACTCAACAAGCTACGTCGAAGAAACCCATATCACAGCCGGGTTCTTCGCAATCACGACCACTACAACAGTCAACACCACAACCACCCCAACAAATAACTCCATGACCACCACAACAATCTGTGCCACCGCCACCACCCCAACGTCGTGAACAACTTGATGAGTGGTGGGCAGACAAAGATTTTGAACCCGAATGGGTCATAGATGAGAAATTGTTTGAAAAGCATGAGGAGACGCATTGGGCGTTTAGGTATATCTCTAGGGCTAACTTGGAGGGTATACTCAAACCTTGCAATGAGTATTACTACCCCCGTCTGGTAAGGTTGTTTTACCAAAACATGGAGGATAAGAACCCTAAGACCCTCTGCACCAGAATAGATAATAGAGATTATGAGTTTGCCTACGATAATGTGTCTGATGCGTTAGAGTGTTATCACACATTTGCTAGCAAAATTGAGTTGACGAAACCTTTTTTGACACCTATGGACTATAAATTTGTTGCAACACATATGACCCAGGGTAGGCTCAGGTCTGGTACAACAGTCAAGCGAGCCAATTTACCGCACGAGCTATGGATGCTCGATACAATCTTCAAATGTAATTTGTACCCGATGCGGCATAAGATGGAGAGAGTAGGAGAGCTTCAAATGGCCTTATTTTCTGCATTCAATGGTAGGTGGTTTAATGCACCACAAGTTATTTTTTAGGGTATGAAATATGCCCGGAGGAAGAAGTTAGAGGGGGCAGCAAAACCTATTGACAACATACCTTATGCCCGTCTCATTTCCCTCATGATTGAAGACTATGCGGGCGACAATTCATACACCCTTTCAAAGAATGAACTAAAATTGACTGGCAACGTAAATTCATACACAATAAAGGAGTGGAACAAGACAGGACCTACAATCGTATGAAAAACAGACCCCGGGATGAGGTACAAGAGCAACCAGAACCAGGTGTCGCACCAGATGCCCCTCAGGACCCTTACCAGTCGGCTCAAGAACAACTTGCTGTTAGAATGCCACCTCAGCAGCGTACCCAGGCCTGTGCACCCCCACCACACTCGGATGATCCTATGCCTACTATTGCTGACGTGTATGCAATGTTGGCTGAGAACACGCGCCTCATGGTCGAGAACAATCGTCAGATGAACCGTCGGCCAGACTATCACGATGCCTTGTATGCCGAGACTATGTGCTTCATGTACCCAACCGATTACCTATAGCGTATGGCGGTGGCGAAGGAGTGGATTCCGAAAGCGTCGAGCTCGGGTGCGAGCGGGGACAATAGGGACGAGGACCAGCTAGGCGATGCGGCGACTTGAGCAAGGGTTGAAGAGGGCTATAATTCTCTTTTTGAATATTCCAATTAAGTTCTTTTTTTGAAACCTTTGTTAATTAAAATAGGTGAATTGGACGTAGGTCCATCAAACTATCGTGGTATGGTTGCCACTTTTGTAACTTTTAAAACTATTGTGGTATAGTTATCACTTAGTAATGTCTATAACTTTTTGGATATGATTGAATAGTAAATTTTATTTTATGCACAATGTTCAAATTTGCATGTGATTTTCCTTACATGATATGCTCGTTGTGGTTAAATTTCACACAGGTTTGATGGATGGGTTAAATTGACCCATAAGAATTAAATTGCGATTGTGAATGTCATAATTCTCTTGTGATGTTCTACACATATTTGGTTTGTTAGGTGTTTGGTCTAGCCTTGGCTAGCATTTTTATATCAGTTATGGCTTGATAAGTTCATGTTAAAGGTTTGGGTTCTCTAAAAAGAGGGACCCTTTGATTATTAGGTGTGTAGTGCTTATCAGTGCTTGTCTACATAGGGAGTGACGAACCCCTACGAAACTAGAGATCCTTCGTCAATTTTCGAGGAAAAAATTCCTAAGGTGGGGAGGGTGTAAAGACCTAAAAATTGAACCTTTGAACTGTATGCCTCGATGTGGGTGTCGACTGGTCACCCACTGCTTGAGATAAACACATGAAAATATTTATGTTAATTAGTTAACTTAGTTGTGGATGAGAAAGAAAAGACATAGGTGTGTATGAACCATTAATGGAGTGGTATACACCAGAGTATCGTATATGTGGTTAACACTTGAGTTAGAGACTTAGGTATAAAGGACCAAAAGTAAGAGAAATAAATTCCTTTGTTTTGGTTATTGGAGAGTTATTAAGAGAGTAAATGATAAGAGAGAGAGAGAGAGAGAGTGAGAGTGAGTGAGCTTTGAATGTGTATGATTGTGTGTGTGAGGAATTAGGATTTTGGTGTGAGATTTCGGATTTGGGATCGCGGAGACTCCGAAGCTCCAAGTATAAAGCCCTAGTTGTGTGTGAGCTCGTGAATCGAATGAACTTTCAATTTAAGGTAAGAAATCTATATGAAGTGATATTGTTCAATTATGTTAATCTTTGTATAGGTATATGAGATGGAATTAGAAGTTATGAGATATGTGATTAAGAAAAATAAGTTAAAGAAGTTAAAAACCACTACGTCAAAAAGCCAAAACAACAACTTTTGCAATATAAAAAAGAACCACTACCCAAGCAGTAATATAATAATCCACTGTCAAAATTAATTGTTTATTATATTAAGACAGTGGTTTAATTCCTTAACCATCATCACGTGCAACTATTTCTTCAAGTCACGTGCAAATCTGTCAAGATCCCTACTTCCAAACTTTTCACTCTTTATATTTCTATCACAACTGCCGTCTCTCTTAAGCTTCCTTTCTTTCTCTCTGAAGCCCAGCCTCTCTCTCCTCTTCCTCTCCCTCTCTCTCTATAAAACCCTAGATTTTCCACGAGTCTCTCTCAAAATCATCTATCCTTTCCGTTCAGCTCATCAGTGCAATCCATTTCCAAGTTGTTATATGGTGGATCGAGATGGATTGGAGGATTTGAGATAGAACGGGAGCCGGTGAATGCTGATCTAGGTATGTTATATGGTTTTAATCTTATGGAGCAGAGGATTTTAGAAGCTGATAAATGCAAATCTATGTTTGTTATATGGTTTTTGGTTACATTTTGGTTGATTTTGGTAGCATTTGAGATGAATTGGTTGATTCGTTGATTTTCCAATTCTTTGAGATGGATTGCTATGGTTAACCAATCTGTTCTTTGTTCGTTTCTCTCTCTCTCTCTTTCTCTCTCTCCTCAATCTCACAGTCTGTAACGACAAGTCAGTTTTAGGGGGTATTAAGATTAGAGTTAGGGTTTTGATGAAGTTTCTTGGAGAATCTGATGGTCGATCTAGACCGTTCAATATGTTGGCCACCTTATGAAATGGTTAGAGTTTGAAGATCGCACTGATTGAATGGTTTTTGTTATTTGATTGGTTTAAAGAAAATATAGTCAGGTGTTGGAAACTTGTAATTGGCTACTATATAGCACTCATTTTGTGTTGAATGATAATCTCAAATAAACTTTACGAGTGTTATTTATTCTTCGTTTATGTTCCAATAATTACCAAAACTGCAAAGGATCCTCAATTTGGTTAATATTTGGTTGTAACTCCTTGCAGATGTTGGATGGTTCACTGTCCCTCCTACCTGCGAATGAACTGATGAAAAGGTTTGGGCAAGAAGGTGAGTTTTCTTGCCATATCAAATGCATGACTTTATTTAGCTGGATACTCTATTCAGAAGTTATGAATACTTGATGTTGTTTGATTTCTTCATTGAGCACAACCAATTTCTGATTTTATTATATAAAAAACCTCAGATAAAGCAGTTTAGTAACTCTTTGTTTTGTTTCATTTTTATAAATATTAATTATTTGTTTGTGATCGAGATAGTCATAACACTTGGGCAAAAGAATTGAGATTTTGACAAAATGCATATAAAGCCTTAGGTACGGGATGTTGATGTATCCACTCCAACCTTTTGATGCATTCATCCCTTTTTGTTTTTTTGTCATTTTAGAATGAAAATATGCCTGTAGTCATTTCACGTAAAACCTTGCTTCAATATAGAACCATTTTCAACTAAAAGTACACTAAAAATAAAAGGCTTGGAAGCATAAAAAAGTGGGGTAGATTTATAACAGTCTAAATAATTAGGATAATGGATAACCATCATTGAGACCTTTTTTTTTATCAATAGTAAAAGAAATTCACAAAGGAATCCAAACTACTGCATACAATACAAGTAGCCGAGACAAATTAAGTCACAAGGCTTCCGCACTTAGCCCCTTATATCAATACTCTGATTTCTGAACATAGTAGAACTAAACCACCCCCCCACCCCCCCTCTCTTCGCTCTGTGCTACTTGTAGTGGAACACAGGCACCGAGTTGGCTCCACCGAGTTTTGAAATGGATCGTGATAATATATAGATAAAACTAAACAATAAAAGAGAAAGTAAGATGTGGTAAGGTTTTATGAGGGCCACGTCGACATGTGCCCATTCTATTCACCTGTCATAGATATCTGCGGCCATGGTAGTGGTATCTGTAACTGACCTCAAGTACAATTTCAAGAAAACCTTTTTCAATCTCATCATTAGTCTGCCAATTTTAACATGGTAAGTTTGAAGAAATGGCTAAATTATGTTAGGATTTTATTAACTAACCCAGATTATGCTTTACGATATATATTGTATAATATAAACCAACTTTTGTCCTCTCCGGATGTCAATTGGAACCAGATATTTAACATATTTAGTCAAGCATAAGCTGCAAGGCTCTCATGGTAGAAAATGTTCAAGGGACCGCAAAATTTTTTTAAAGAATTCTTGGGCATTGCAGTCGGGATTTAATCAAATTCTAATGAAGTTGCTGGTATTATTTTCATTTGAGCATTAAAAAGGGAAGGGAAAAACTGACATTCCGTAATTTTTCTCGTTATAGGTGTCACTCTCAAGTTTTCTCTTTATTGATTCATATTTATGAATAGAAATAATTTATCATTAGGTATTTTTTTGACATTTTACTGCAGTCAGTCAAATGAGACTAGGGAACTTATGATTATAAGATCTTTCAATTTAGTCTGAATTAAAAACTAATGTGATGACAGGGGAATTCAGTTGCGATGTTGATCGGATGGTTGAGTGTTGAAAAGGGTGTCGCAACAACAAGTCAGAGATTGATATTCACGGAACCACCAGTGTTTGAGATATAAAACGTAAGTGATTCTCTTCCTATTTTTATCTCTTCTCTCTATAAATGCAACTATGTTTTAGCAGTAAATAGCTTTAGTGATCCTATTTAATTAGGCTTAAAACCTGGGCTAGGCTAGCCCTGATTACTAATCTAACCTGGCAAGTTAGGGTCCAATTACTAATTTTGGCTTCTTCCTGAGTCTACCAAATTGGGCTCAGGCATCAGATTTTGTTGGGCCAGGCCTGACCGGAACAGATTAATTTTATTTGGGCACAACCAGGCTCCCAGTGACACCCTTTACTACAATGCCCTAGGGATCAGATTGGTTGCTCCCAACTAGCAGCTCCTACTAAAATAGAATAACATAACTTTTTTTCTTTTTTCATTGAATAATCACATAATTAGTCATCAATTAATTTTATTTTATTTTATTTATGATCAGTCAGATACAGGGCAATCTACATGTTTCATGTGTTAAGTAGCATTGAAGTTCAATCAAGAATATATATGTCCACTGACTTTGGCTTGTGCTTGAAAACTCTGAAGTGAATACCACCTCCACATCTTTGTTCACAATTAGGATCAGTTCAAGTCCCGAACAAATCATCATCCTATAGAAAGGCAGATATCATTTTGGAAATATCACCGTGGATCATCAAATTTTCTATTTATAGCAAGAAAGGACAATAACTTGTTTACTAATATGAAAGGCCCTCTTTAAGAGTCGTATTACTATTATTATTGAAAATGTCTCGAGGTTAAAAAATAATTCTTACATCCAAAAATGCCTCAAGACTGTGTTTTCATTGTTCAACTTCAACTTCAAAAATGCCTCAAGACCGTGTTTTTATAATTATACAAGGACTGACATGTGAAGCAAGTTGTGATCGAGTTCTCTTGCCATTTCTTTTCCCCACAAACTAAACTTCAGATTATGTTGTAGGGCCAAGTAAATCAGATCAATTGATCAAATCTCAGATAATAGTGCAGTAGCAACCTGACATAGGAAATCCCTTCATGTGCATGTTCTTTACTTACTCTATTTTACCTTATCTAATTACACAGGGCCTCTTAATGATATTTGGATAAGTATTTAGTGTTATCTCTTTCACTAGGACTAATCTGAATATTTGATGAGTAAATCTTACATATCTCTATGTTCTCTCTTTCATCTGAAGGATCAATATTTGAAGATCTTAGCAGTTCATTCTTCTCATCAAAAGGACAAAAAAAATTTCACTATAGTTGGAATGCCAAAGATAAAGACAAATCGTGTCAACTACCCAAATGGATGGGAGCTAATTGAGCCTACCCTCCGCGAGTTAAAGGCAAAAATGAGAGTAGGTTGGTATATGTCCTTTAGTGCATGTTCTATTGTTTTTGTGAAATTCATATCTTGATGTGAGCGAGACCTGGATATAGATACAGGGCCACAGGAATTCGACTCAACATTTTTCAAAATCAAAGACTAGGATACTAATATTGGTAGGCATTTAACATTTATATGTTGTTTAGTTATGTTCTATTATATCTTTCAAATATGTATTTTACAGTGTCTGTATGGTACCACACTTGCAACACATTTATATTTTTGTTATGTCATGATTTAGGAAAATTTCAGCACTCATAAACTCAATACAACAGGAAGTGGTTCAACCAAACAATAAAGCATCCTACAAGGATTATTGGTGCAAACAAGCTAGATTTGGACCATGCGTAGGTTGTCTTATGACTGGTCTGAGGGACTGGTTCAAAATCTTATCCGAAATCGGTACGTACACGTATTGGAAGATACGTACTAGTTTCAGAGGTCACCTATAGATACTTTGAATGTATCATGCTAGTGCATTAAACATATTTTGGTAAGGTTTGGATGATACATTCCAATGTATCATCCGGAACTGGTACGTATCATTCGGTCTGTACCAGTTTGGAGCTAGACGATGTGTACCGAAAAATCAATATCTTAAATAATGCATTTAAGCCTGAAACTTGTCACAGGTTCAGGCCTGCCCCAGGTCAAATATGCTTGAATGGGTGGGGCTGGATGGTTTGGGATAGGCTTAGACTACTGGCTCAGCAACCCTGGGCTTGGCTTGGCCCTTGTACCCCTAAGAAGTATATGGTACCAGTTTCGGTGTTGTATTTGTTCGACACCACTATGTTGACTGTATACAACAATTACCTGGGTATATTTCTATGTAATGGTTAAATAAAGCTTCTAAGAACCATTAAATGCGTGTTTTATTCTCAACCCCTTTGTTGCTGATATCTACAATTAGATGTCTATAGCTCAATTAATCGAAATTCATTTCTAGCCTCCTTTCCCTCTTTCTTTAAGAGATGGATCAATATACAAATATTAACATTGGTTTTCTATTTTTGGTTAATATCTGATATAAAAATTTATATTTCAAATACATTCTTAAACACCCTTTACATGGTTTCTTATCAATCCTGTTAAAGCTGGCATCACATTATCATATATATGATCTCCATATTCTAACTACATTTTGCATGCTGATACACATTCTATATTCATGGACATTGGACAGCTGAAAATGATCCACATGTTGGTAAGAGAAAATGTGAGGCTCTGTGGTGTGAAGCTCTGTGGCCTATTTTCCAAATTGCGCATCAGAAGAGCCGCTACATTTTTTACCTGTACCACCGAAGGAAGGAAATATCCAAGGATCTATATGATTTCTGTTTGGATCAAGGCTATGCGGACAAAAATCTCATCGCCAAATGGAAAAAAGGTTAGTCTATTTTGTTTGCAATCCATCGCTTCTAATGTTTTTCCCAAAAGTAGATCGACCATATATTTTGTTTTAGAGTTCACAATAACTTCCAATACAACGGATAGTTGATGAACAGGCATTGCTGATGATGAATAATCTCTTAATTATAGCGGGTTATTATGGTTGAGACTTATCCCCAGTTCTCGAATATCATCTTTCACAATGCAAGAAATGTTACCTGTAATGAGGCCACTCACCAAAACTTCGAATATGTTTGATGCAACCAAATCTATGTGGCAAGGATCAATCAGTTTGAGATCATCGAGTAGAGCCAATGTTTCTGCCAGATTTTTTGATCCCTATCCATGGTAATTAGTGAAGCCAATAAGAAATTTCCATCCAATTTCTCTAAAGTGCTGCTCCCACAGCCCGGACCACTAGAGGGCAACCTGTCAACATTTTTAGTGTTTTTGAATAATCTGGAATTGCAATTGTAGGTACTAGACTGTTTGGCTATCGTCACTTTTGTTGATGGCTCAGCTTTGGAGGGAAATAATCTTCGGCAAGGATTTGCATATGTAGAAGTATTGAAGGGGAAAATCCTTAATCAAGTGAGGAACCCTTTGCATGTTACATAATATGTTTTAGTGAGATGACCAGCTGCAGATGAGGGAGGCAGGTAGGTAGAGTACATAGTTTATATAAATCTCTTGATCACAGAATAGTATAATTAACAATATTTTCATTGATATACACCTTCCTTTTTAAATATTGTTACGAGCAGAGTTGACTTTATGTTTCTTGTGTAAAAATTAAGATATAAAATGGTAGTGCCGTTATTATGCCTAAGCTTGCATCCACCCTTCTTACTGTTTATTTCCTGAAAATCCTTCCTTTTGTATAGTAAGCTACCTATTATATTGTTATTTCTAATTGTTTTTATTGTTTGAAGTATTTCATGATCGTATTTTGCTTGGCATCATGTAGAGAGAGGTCTGTCGGCTGTTCCCCTCTTCCTCTGTTGACCATAAAGGCGTAAGTACATTACATTATCCTTGTATCAAATATTTTTTGTCATGATTTTTAGATTTTAAATTTTATTTATTAATGCCACAACAATTTTGTTGCGAAGGGGTAGTGTTTTCCCCATTGTTAGGATCTTGTTTGTTGTCTCTGTGCATGTTTCATTTTTTAATAAATTGGCCCCATCATTTGTAAGAAAAATATTATCTTGTATTGTATAAGCATATCAGGGAAGCCTTTTGAGAATCTATTACCGTATGTTGCTTGCACACTTTAGACAACTTGTTAGGTGAAATCATGTGGCTCATTCTTATTGCCAATAGATAATCTGGGTTGTCCGTTCATGAAATGAAGCTCGACGGCTAGTCTTGCAAAGCATAAGAAAATGAAGAAAATCACTCTTCTGGTGTTTGGCCTGGAATCACTTTAAGTTTAAAGGATCCATTCTTTTTCTTATTAACCAATGAGGGTATCTTTTCTTAATCGAAACAATGAGGGTATCTTTTCTTATTAACCAATTTAATTACAATGAAAAAAATTTATATCAGAAAAATAATGGAGAAGCACATGATGAACAAAATGAAAATCTCTTGATACAAAGTAATTGTGATCAGTTAAGCTGGGTTATTTTTAAACTATTTCCTAGCCTACTTGGTGGCTAAAAAAGAAATCTCTTTTTTGTAGAGAAGGGACGTGTGCACGACATTGGAGGTATCATGCTTTTGGGTTTTTTGTTTTTCAGGGTTTCTACATAGGGTCTACTAAATCCTATGAAGTACCAAACATGATAGTTAAGAAATTTCAAGTTATTAGAAACTTGCTTGCCGCTCTTGCAACCAGAGGTATAAATCAGGTTGAGGTACATTGTATTCTGTACTCTCTATGCTTTTTTCGGAAGCAAGAATTATGGGTCTGCAGAATATTGTTGTATCTTCTATTACTGCACATTAGGTGGCTTAATGCCTTCGCTTTTCTTTGAAGTTCAGCAATTGTGCAAAAAAATTATATTGTATTCTCAATCATTTTTTTTAAAGGGGTACTCAGTCTCTTAGAGCACCCTACTAAGTCTGTGGGTACCTGCAACACCCGCACATCACACATACCAGTCAGTAGGGAATAGGGATAAATCTTTGCGAGTGGCCAACAAGGGGTATAATTCAAAGTTAGATCTGTATTCTCATTCCTTGAGTTATCAAAACATCTTTTTAGATTAAGTGACTCATTTGATGCTTTACACCTATTGAAACCAGCTGCATCTTCTTTTTTCTAGGACAAGTCATCTGAGGTTTGCAAAGCAGTAGAAGCTTCCATTGGTGAAATTTTGCGAGTTTGTCATTGAGGCCTTGTAAAACCTTTTGCTTATCTTATTCATTGAGAAGTAAATTTAGAAAATAAACATTACTTTAGGTGATCTTCAGTTGTAGGTAACCAACCAACAATCTTAAGGATCGGGGTAGACCAGCTTTAGCTTTGGTTCTAGAATGACTGAAACCTAATGTGGCTCTCCAAATTAAGATGTAACTGTAGCCTTCGGCATAATGATCAAATTTTGAACTATTTAATTGCGTTTGTATTTATATGTCATGGTTTTCCTTTTCTCTATAGCAAAAGCTATTGTCGTTGAGTGTGTAAATTTTATTTTTTATGCATTTGAATTATATATTTTTTCTAACTGCAAATATATATTCCAAAATATCTTTCATGCATTTGAATTATCTATTTTTTCTAGGGATTGGAATGATGTTCCTGTTATTGTTTGTGGGGATTTCAATTGTATCGCAAAAGTAAGACTGATTCTATGGCTCTTTTGTCCTTATGTGAAGTATGTGTTTGAAATTTGTTATGTGCTTGGAGTATTATCTGTTTAATTCCTTAATATCATCAATATCTCAACTTAATTGCTTAATATTATAAATATTTAATTACGTTCTCCTTTCGATTTCAGGCAAAGCTTTTCGATTTGAAGCTCACCTCAAACGGATCACTAGGGGACGGAGATACTTGGCAGGAGAGGCGAAGCACATTTTTTTTTTTTTTTAATTATGAAAATAGGTTATGGAGTCCTCAGATTGTTAACTCTCTTTCTTTTCTTCTTTTTTTTTATTTGAATAAAAGGATTGAGCATGTAAAGTTTAAAATATTTGGTTGATTTGAGAGGTTGGATCATAGATTGAGATGCAATCTTTTGTTTGAATAAAAAAATTGGGCATCTATTTTATTTATTAATGGCATTGAATGATTTGCATTTGAGTTGAATGGATGTGTTTAAATATGAGATTAATAATTTTTTTTCTTTATATAATTTTTTTTAAAGCATTAAAAAAAAAAAAGCATTAAAAAATTGTATTAAAAAAAGGTATTACAAAAAGCATAAAAAAAATTGCATTAAAAAAAAAGCATAAAAAAATATTATTTTAAAAAAATTTGCATAAAAAATTGTCGACGTAATTTTTTTTGTTTTAAATATATATATATTTTAAAAAATTTACATAAAAAAATCACTACCCTAAACAGTTGTAAAAAAAGGAGTGGTTTTTTTTTACCACTATACAAGACAGTGATTTATGAAGTTCATAAACCACTGTCTTGTATAGTGGTAAAAAAAAACCACTCCTTTTACAATTATTTAGAAGGCGTTTTTGAAAAAACCATCGTTTTTTGAAAAACCACCGTCAAGACAAGGGTTTTTGAAAAAATCATTGTTTAAGGCAGTGATTTTTTTGGCTTTTTCACGTAGTGAACCAAAGAATGTGCCAAGTTTGACAAAATCGTTCGTTCGAAATAAGTGACTGTTCGATCGGTTTTGTCAAAGGATGAAAGACATGTGAGTTCTGAAGAAACCGTTTGATCGAAGTTAATTCCAATCGAACGAATCGAAGAAACCGATCGAGCAGTTTGAAACTGTTCGATCAGAATATGGCACCTGAGCAAAGGTTTAGTTTTTCAGTGACTAAACCGTCCGATCGGTTTTGGAACCGATCGAAAGATTTGGGAGAAACCAACCGATCAGTTTAGAATCGATCGATCGGTTTGGCCAGACTCAGAGTTTTATTTTGATTTGTTTTGAGAAATTTAAGGAGGCTTCATGTCTTCATGTTGTGCGTCATTTCTGACGCATGAACTATGTTTTGAATGTGTTTAGGTGTGAGCTTAGCTATGCGTATGTGAAAGGCTAGCTCGGCTTGAAGAATTTTTGTGTAATTTCGTGTGAGGTAAGGAAAATTCTATATTATATGTATTTAATATGTTCAGCATGTGTATTATGATATGTTATGTCTTGTTAGCAAATATGTATGGATTTGTATAAGATTCTGAAATTGTGAATGTGTAAGCATGGGTGCGTAGTTTGGAAAATCATGTTTATGATGTGGAATACTTCGAGATTCAATCCGGTGGTGTGTGTGATGTGTGTGTGAAAGAACATGTTTTTACTTTCAAACTAAATTATAATTATCAAGTTCACGGCGATAAGCTATATGTATTGCACAATGATTTAAGATTAATTTGTGAGTACCCGACCGACACGGCGGTATATCCGTGACCGACGCGGTGAGATATCCGTGACTGGTATGGCGGGATATCCGTACAAACCTTTGTGATTTTGTGAATTCTACCGGTTGCCAACGGTAATTGTGTTCGACACAAGTGTCCATCATTTTTGAGACCTTGGGCACCATCTGTGAATGGTTCATGTGAACGACAATGGTGGGTATTCCATCGGGGGCTCGGTGCTATATACACTCGACGGACTATTTAAGTGAGTCACCTTTAGTTTCCTTTCTGTGTTATGTGAATCAGTAAAAGAGCATATGACAATCTTTTCAAATTCAGAAAAATACTTTTGTTTCATGCAGTTATATTTGAAATTGTGCATCCTTATGAAAAAATTATGTTTTTGATCATGTCATGAGATATATGCTTTTGATGAGATACGCATGCTATTGGTTTTTCCCTATTGAGGTTAGATGTAGCTCATCTCTCGACTATACGTCACAGGTACAAACGAAGATACTAGTACTGAGGACCAGGATAGAGAGGACTTAGAGTACGTGCCTTTGAACGAGGACTCAAAGCCTCATCTTGAGAATTGTTTTATTTATTCAAAGCATAGGTAGGTTTAGCTTTGATGGATTGGTTAAAGTATGGGTTTTTGGATGTATTTTGGTGATGTAAGAAATATAAATAGATTGGGTCAGGTATAGTATTCTTTTGCGAACCATGTTTCGGTGATGGTCGGCCATCACCAGTGGTTCTTCTCGGTTCTTCTGCTCATGAGTTTTTACATGGGGCTAGAACCGTTATTTTTGAGTTTTTAAACTATAAAATTAGAGATTTATTTTTTACATATGATGCTTATGTCAGTTTAGTCATAGTTCTGCTTTGTTTTTACTTTGCGTGTGGATGTGCCAACTGTTTCGTTCGGGGATTAGCCTTAGAGTTGATCCGACGGTCCGGGTTTCGCAGTTAGAAAATTTGGGCTGTCACAGTTGGTATCAGAGCATAGGCTTTAGAAATTTCTGAAAGTCTTAGATTAGACTAGACGTTTAAGATTTTATTGGAGCATATGACCGTCTGTTAATGAGACTCTTGTTTCATTGTAACATATTAAGATGGATTCACAAGGTAGAAGATGCCCTAGAGGCGGTCGTCACGGCACGACGGGATATCCGTGACCGGTACGGCGGGATATCCATACAAACCTTTGTGATTTTGTGAATTCTACCGGCCAATGGTAATTGTGTTCGGCACAAGTGTCTATCATTTTTGGAACCTTGGGCACCATGTGTGAATGGTTCATGTGAACGACGAAGGTAAATATTCCATCGAGGGCTCGATGCTATATACGATCGAGGGACTGTTTAAGTGAAGCACCTTAAGTTTCCTTTCTGTGTTATGTGAATTAGTAAAAGAGCATATGACAATCTTTTCAAATTCAGAAAAATGGTTTTGTTTCATGCAGTTATATTTGAAATTGTGCATCCTTATGAAAAAATTATATTTTCGATCATGTCATGAGATATATGCTTTTGATGAGATACGCATGCTATTGATTTTTCCCTATTGAACTTAGATGTAGCTCATCCCTCGACTATACGTCACAGGTACAAACGAAGATATTAGTACTGATGACCAGGATAGAGAGGACTTAGAGTATGTGCTTTTGGAGGACTCAGAGCCTCATCCTGAGGATTATTTTATTTGTTCAAAGCACGGGTAGGTCCGGCTTTGATGGATGGGTTAAAGTATTGGTTTTTGGATGTACTTTGGTGATGTAAGGAATATAACTATATTGGGTTGGGTATACTATTCTTTTGTGAACCATGTTTCGGTGATGATCGGCCATCACCGATGGTTCTTCTCGGTTTTTCTGCCCTTGAGTTTTTACATAGGTATAAAACCTTTATTTTTAAGTTTTTTAACTATAGAATTGGAGATTTACTTTTTACATATGATGCTTATGTCTGTTTAGTCATAGTTCCGCTTTGTTTCCGCTTTGCATGTGGATGTGTCAAGTGTTTCATTCGGGGATTGGCTTTAGAGTTGATCCGACGGTCCGGGTTTCGCGAGTAGGAATTCTGGGTTATTAGAATTTCAACCCGGATACAAATTGGCATATCGACTAGGTTTCAAAGCCGATCCGTAAAAAATATGTCGGATGCGCATTGACTAAATTAAACTGGCAAATATTTAAGACCCTTTTCTAGCTAGATTAAAAATATTAAAGAATTGATTAAATAAATAATAATATTGAAAAAAAAATTATTCAAAGGGCATTTTTGGTATTATATCTAACTCATATCAGATACATATATATCGGCCAATATGAGTCGAAATGGACCAAGTTTGACCCGATATTTGACCCCAACAAAATCGGGGGCTATATATCATATAGGAGGCTAGGGGCCCTAGCTAATTCAAGACATGTATAAGATATGACATATATTTAAAACCATGATCACAACTCACAAATGCCCTTCTAGCTCTTGTACTTTAATGTTTTTTTTGTTGACTTTCTTGCTTAGAAAAATATGTATATATATTTTAAACTTGTATTTTATTTGATCCGGTCCAACCTACTCCAATTGACACACCACCTCGCAGGTTGAGTGAGAGGTCTGGTTTTTAAATACTGGATGTAATTACTACTTTAAACCAGCCCATAAAATTATTAGCAAATTAGAAGGGAGAATTCGGGAATAAATTGGATATATATATATATATATATATATATATATATATATATATATATATATATATATATATAAATAGGATAAGGTCTAATGATCATGATATATTCTTTAATTTTAAAATGATTTAATTATTTAGAGGTCTTAAACAAGATTAATTATAGTTCAGGCAATGATAGCACCCTACCACATTTCTATGGACAGTGCCATGATAAGTACCCATTTTATTATATTATGCTCTAACGAAAAATTCATGCATGCCACGTAATGTGAATCGTCATGTGGATATGATCGGAAGGTGTGATACCCTATCGCGTAATAAGCGAAATGTTATACCATGTCAAAGTAAATATAATAGTTGGAGTCCGTCTGAGATGATAAAACTATTAATAAAGTACATACCAATGCCAATTACAAGCACCATTGTCGTCTCTATAATTTAGTGAAGGATTAGTGTTGAAAGCAGTGTGACCAAGGTGTCAAATTCGGTACCGGTATCGAGTAGTGGCCCATGGAGGACCTATTCGAATCGACCGAGGCGTATCAACCGATATCAATCCAGATCAGTCCTTTTTAAAAAATTAAATAAAACTAAAAATAAATGTCTCGGCTCAAATCGATACGTATCAGTTGATACCCGATATCGATACAAAATTAGAGGACCGATACGTATTGGTGCCCATATTGGTTTGCCAAAAAACCGATACTTATAGGTATCAGTTTTGGCCCATGTTTAATACCTTTGGGGTGTGACACAGAGTTAGGGAGACGGTTTTGTAACCATTACATACTATATAATATACAAGTTTGTTAGGTAAGAGGGATTAGAATTTTTAAATAAACTATATACAGCAGGGCTTGGCAATCCACGCTGACCTCATCAATTGGTAGTGTTGCTTGGTGACGTAATTTTATAAAACAAGTGACTTTCACAAATTTTTAGGGTATAAAACTTTAAATGTAAACTTTTAACAGAATTTTTAGGCCCTTCTTAGGAGAATATCTAGTTCACTTTTTGGATGCCTCACTAATCCTTGAAATTATCTCTACAAACCTTGCTTAACATTTTTTTAGGGTACCTTAATTCGTGTCTACAGGATTACTAAGAGCACCTCACAGCTCATTGACGGCATGAAATATTATGGTAGAGATCATTTTTCACCCCAGTCTTCCATAAAATGGGTCATGAGACCATGATCTTACCATCAAACGGTAAGGTTTTTAATCCATGTGGCAAAGATCCCAAAAATATTGCTCTAAAATCCGGTTTGAGTGTGATGTGTGCCATGTTAATTCAGGCCACTTTTTTGAGATATGTCTCACGTGGAATTAAAAATTAAACCGTTTGAACCGTTTGATGGTATGATCATGGCCTCAAGATCCCTTGTATGAAAGATTGAGGTGAAAAGCAATCTCAATTGTAACTTCCACCGTCTGATTCCAACCAATTAACTGATTTTAGTAGATTTCGACCATTGGCGCTTCGGAATGAGAGATATCCTTTATTTTATTAGTCTGTCTCCAAAGTAAACTTTCCTTTCCATACAATGGTCAAGGTACAAAAGTATTAGATTCCATGTTTCATTTTCTTTAGTCTTTACTATTAAAATGAGAAAGTGTGGGCCTAATTCATTTACCCTTAGGAATACTATTGAAAGAAAAGGGAGGTTGCTGGTAATTAAGACAAGGAAAACGCAAAGGACGCACTTAAGAGTTTAGTCTAAAGTCATGTTTTATAACTTGGAAATGTAAAATATTGGTGGGAAAAAAAAAATTTCAGTTTTCATATGTTTTTGTTTGAGTGGAAAAAAAATTGAGAGTGGACCCCACATACAAACTCAACTCTCATACACCAAGTTATTTAAATGGAAATCATTCCATCCTTTACATCAACAATTTTTTTGTCATTCCAACTTTAATCAAAATAAATAAATTATTTTTATTCTTTGGAGTTTGGACAAAAAGCTTTTTCCAAATTCTTTTACAAACTAATGAAATAAAAATAAATCATTTTTTAACAAGAGTTATTTCTCAAACAAACTAATGAAATAGTAAAATTTTATTTTCAAAATTATTTTGTAATAAATCAATTTCATTTATTGCTTGAAATGTCACTACTGTTAAAGAGATTCCAAGAACTAATGAGGGGTAGCATAGAATTTTAGAGATTTTGGTTTTTACACTTAAATTATTGGGAAGATTGCCTCTCTCTTTCGAGGATGGCATTGATAGATTTCTTACGAGGAGGATTTCTTATGACACAACTCATAAATGTTGAAAAGATTTATCTCTTTATGGTGAGGTCTTATTAGTTGATTTGACCCTTTAGATCAAAACAGGTCTTGTTAGTGAATCTTTCAGGGTATATCATTATTTGTAGTTGAAGATTCTATCTTTGGAGCGTGAGGTTTCCACCATAAGAACTGGTGATTGCCTTGAGCCGTTGATTGTTGAATCACATAATGAAGTTTGTTTTCTATCCTAATCTTTTATGTAATGGATTTTAAGAACTTTCATGTGGAACACATTTCTAGAGGTGGTCGTGATTATGGCTTACCTATAAAAGGGTTTTGAGCCACTTTTAGGGATGTGTTATAGGTGAAATTAACATGTGGCCATATGATAGATGGGCTATGATTTGAATGTTTATTTTGTAAAAGATTGAGATAAATAATAACCTCTAACATCCTATTCAATCAAGCTAGGCAGTTAATTAGTACATATTTTAGACCATTGAATTAATGGACTGCTAAAAAGGACATTCAAAAGCAATAATGTACATCACTTGGAATTCTTAAGGTTTGACTAAATTAGATTGACCAGTACACATATTCTATATAAAACAAAACAAATTTTGTTAGGCCGCCAAATCTAAATTGCAAAACCCGCAAGGAATATAGGCAGCCACTTAGCCACATCAGAGGTTGTTGGGGTTTGAGCCCTGATTCATCCCAACTCCCAAGTCAATAAAAATGCTGCATTTCTAATCATGACTGCAATTGTGTTAAAGATCTTTCCTTGAGTTTAGGTTGTATTGGATGCCTCCAAAAAGGGTGAGAAAAAGGGTTAAAATATCGAATTTTTGATACATGGACGATATGTATCGCATATCCGATACATTAATGCCTTGTTTGGTAACCCGAGTTCGGGTTATTTTTAGCTGGAAATTTCAAATTTCCCAAGAAAGTAATATTTCCAAGTGTTTGGGGGAGAAGTGGGTCCCACATATCTCGGGCAAAAAAAAAAAAAACTCGAATAATAAAACCTACTGATTTTACGCTGGAAATCCTTTTAGCCCACGCGTTGGTAAAAACGATAGGCTAAGAGGGCCCTCATCTTCTCCTTCGTCGACGCCGAAAGCCAGCCCCCATTGCTCTTCCCCATTTATTCTCTACCTACAACGTTTCTCTCTTTTTCTTGTAGCTGCCTTTGGCTAAGGTTTCAGTACCGTTCGATCGTGTGATCGAACGGTGGAGGGCAAGTTCAGAGGAGGGAGACGAATCTGGTTCAGAGCTGCCTTTCTCGTGTTGTCTTCTCACGTTGGGGCTTGGTGATGGTGTGACAACTCAGAAAATGGGGGGTTTCAATCCTATAAGATTCAACCGAGTCATGGAGACATGACGATTCGATTGAAACCATCGTCTCTAACAAGGTTCATCAGATCCAATCAAACGAAAGAGGTTAGATTTTCATTTCAAATAATGTTCCTCTATCTTCTCAAACCACAAAAATCTGCAGCTACTCCATCTCCTCAAGCATCCTCATTAATAATTTTTTTTTGCATAAGTTTTCTTGCTGTTTTTCTTTCTATATATGTTACTTCCTCTCTCTCTCTCTCTCATTCTTTGATTTTTTAATGAAAGATAAGAGATCTGCGTAGCCATTAATTCTGTTCTTCTATGTCGCCTAAATATTTGTTTTTAATCAATTTTAGTGGCTGCTTTTTTATACATCTTTGTTGCTGCACTCGTTGAATTTTACAGGTATTTTTTTTAGAGATATGTTCTTTGTTTGATTTTTTTTTTTTTTCTGTTTTGGATTTACCTGTAGATCGGATCATTTTTTGGGGTTTCTGATGCATCGGGTAATTTTTTAGTGGGGTTTCAGATACACCGGGCATTTTGTTAGTGGGGTTTCTGATAGATCAGGCATTTTTTTGTAGATAGTCTTTCTGTGATCTAGTGAACGATTCTGATTTTTCTTTTTCAGTTAGTGCTTCTTATATGATTTTAGTTTGGGTTTGGTTGCTTTGCCAATATTTGAAAGTTAGTTTCTTTCTTCGTTAATTTGGGGATTTTTTTTTTTTTTTTTTTAAGTTTTAAGGCTTTTTTGTTATGTTAGGGTGAAAATTTGTATTTATGGCCATTTTGAGATGGAATTGATGTTTTTTTTTTCTTTTTTTTATCTTGGGTACATATTTTTGCAATTCGATGAAGGGTTTGGTGATTTGGGTCCCTTAGATACTTGCACAACATCTATTCATAGATCTGTGCTTGCATTTATACAGCTAAACCCAAAAGTATCCATCTTTGAAACAGGGATGAAAGATTGCACTTTTTTAATCATTCTTTATCCCGTGGTTGTTATTTTTGTTTAATTTTTTTAGATACATCTATTTTATTAATATTTTTTTATTTTTGGTGTGATAAATGTGACATTGAATTAGAGGAAATAAACATTTGAAAGCTGCTGTTTTCTCTCTAGTAAATTGATTACTATTGTTTTTATATTTTGGTTCCAGTCAAATAATCCAAGAATTCAATGTAGGGACCCATAATGACCATGCATCTGTTGATGGTAGTTTTGTTTGAAAACTCTGTTCTACAATAATAGTTTATGCTGACTCTTATCTTGTGTAAATAGTTGCAGCATAGGCTAGAAGACTTTAGTGGGAGGTGTGGTTAGCTTGTCATTTAAGGAAGCAACATCACCAAAACTTAATTTTTAATTGTAAAGCTTTGGGATCCTTATACACATCTAATGCTCCTATTTTCAACAACTTCTACACCAAATGTAGGCCAAAAAAATAAAATTAAGTAAAAAATATAGCAGTTTCTTTTCTTACATTCATCATCAACCAGAAAATAGAATATTTAAAAAAAAAACAAAGGGATAACAAGATATAAATATATATGTATACCTTGTTCCAATCTAACCCATAAGAAGAAACTTGTTTGGAGCTAAGACCCATATCGTGTAAACAAGAAACTCGAATAAGTTTTGTAAGGAGCTGAATTATGGGTTGTTGGGTTGGTTAGGTAGTGTGGGATCCAATAATCTCTTATACATCTCTCTCTTGCCTCTTGCATTTATAAAAACGCTCTCCTTCCTCTCTTTAAAATGCGCTTTTAATGGGCCTAAATTTATAAAACTTTGGATTAAATTGTCTCAAATTAAGCAATGCACCATTTCCTTACATTGTAATTATCTATCAAAGAAATATTAAGATATTTCATTAAGCTAATGACCCCTGTTAATTTTTGCGATACATTCTCATCTCCTGTGTATATATTTAAAGCAAGCAATAAGATTGCAACAATGACATCATCTATCGGTTCTGGGTTGGGCGCGCCAACGGGTGAGCGAAAAAATACACGAGCAACAGAGGACATTTTAGTCAAGGAGATGGCTGAGCAAGCTGTTAGAGGTAGGAGATTGGAGGGGGGAGGATGGACAAAGAGAGCATGGGAGGAGGTTTTATCCCATTTGAATAGCCACCCATTGTTCAAATGTACAGGTGTGACTATTGTGAAAGACCATGTCTACAATAAAATTCGGACACTTAAGAAACACTATCTTGCGATGAACAAACTCATTGCAGCAAGTGGGTTTGGATGGGACAAGGTCTCAAAAAAGGTTGTGGCTGAACCTGATGTTTGGACGACATATACCACGGTGAGAAATTGATATGTAATAATTAAACATCTCTAAGAAACTATTATATTTCCTATAATCTCAGATTATTCAAGCCTTCACTTTTGCTCCTACAATCTCGTGCAGAACAATAGTTGGGCGAAGAAATACAAGAAGGATAAAGTGCGTGATTGGGAGACCCTTCAACTGATTTATGATGACAGTGTTGCTGATGGGAGGGATGGCATGCACGCAAGCGACCCACCTCCTCAAAACGTTCGCCAAACACAAGATTCTCCCAATCTCATGAATATGACGGATAATATGCCTGAGTGGGATGATCTTTTTGGGGGGCCACCCACGCGAGAGCCAGCCTCCCCCTTCACGGCTGAGAGTACGCCTCAGGGATCCAGCGGATCATTAGGTAAAAGAAAGAAGGGGGATGCTTCTTCCAGCTCTCGTGGGAAGAAGCAAACAGTGAATGAATCCATATTGGAATGCATGGATGACTTCAGAATTACCCTTAAGGAGTTCCTCCACAAGCCGTCGCCTCCGAGCGTGCATGAACAGTTCCATGCAACATTGTGGGCAATGAGGGTAGAGAATGAGATTGACGATGCACTATACATGGCCTCATGCATTAGACTTACAGATGAGTCTATCGCCAAGACCTTCCTGGCCATGCCTCCCAATTGGCGTAAATTGTATTTGTGTAATTTGCTTCAAATCCCATGTATCCCCCAATGACCCTCCGCCTCAATGAAGTTAAAATTAATATATCGTATATTTTATTTCTATGTACTGTAATTGAATCTATATGTTGTCTTTAATGTGTTTTTTATAATTATCTATCTTAATAATAATCATACGATCGACTTAAACCATGTAGGCTTAATGGATCCTGTTGATCATGATGCGGAAGTGATAGTATGGTTGACCGTGGGCATGTTGATGCAGTCTATGTGGTACTTGTGGAACAATCAACCTGAACGACATATCGTACACAATTCCATCTTTGTGCAATGTACATCGACCAAACCTTAAACGGAGCTCCGAGGGTGTCGTACGAGCTCTTTCGTATGCGACCACCTGTATTTCGCAGACTATGTTTTGTATTTAGAGAGCGACAGTTACTTAGGGATTCTCGAGAATTAACGGTTGAGGAGCAACTTGCTATATTCCTTTTCACCATATCTCATAACGAGTCAAATCGATGTATGCAAGACCGGTTTCAACACTCGGGGGAAACAATCAGTCGATACTTCAATCTCGTTTTGGATGGGATCATGCAACTCCATGACGCATATATGGTGCAACCAACAGGAGCAATTGTCCCAGATAAGATACTAAGCGATTCACGATTCCATCCATATTTTAAGGTAAGGATGAGGCAAATAAAATATAATACACGCATTTTACATTAAGTAGAGAGATGTTAAGCCACACCCTCATTGCGTTGTGATTTATATGTTTCCAGGATTGTATTGGGGCCATTGATGGGACTCACATCCCAGTCTTTGTTAGCCGATCTAAAGCAGAACGGTTTCGCGGACGTTCAAAGAAAACAACACAAAATGTGTTAGCCGCAGTCTCCTTTGATATGCTCTTCACATATGTCCTCGCTGGGTGGGAGGGGACAGCCCCTGACTCCCGTGTCCTTACAGACGCTTTAACTAGGGAGCATTGCAAATTACATGTGCCCAATGGTAAGCACTACCTCGTCGACGCAGGGTACGCAAACATGCGGGGCTTTCTCACCCCCTATCGAGGTGTTAGATATCATCGTGGTGATTGGAACAGTGCAAACCCCGCTGAGACTGAGAAGGAGTTGTTCAACCTTCGACATTCATCATTACGTAGCGTTGTGGAGCGCACTTTCGGTGTACTTAAGCAGCGCTTCCCGGTACTTAACGTTCAAATCAAATATCCTCTCAAGACTCAAATAAAGATATGCATTGCTTGTTGTATAATCAACAATTTCGTGAAAGTGGAGGGAGGAGAGGACCCATGTTTTGATGCGTTTCCGGAAGGCGTACATCTAGACGTCGACGATGAAGAAGAATATGTACCTGACCCTTTAATTTGTGCCACACAAACGAGGGAAAGTCGGGAAGCTGTAAATGTGTTTCGTGATAAACTAGCGAGGGATATGTGGGAAGATTTTAATCGTTGATTCAATTAAAAATGACTAGTAGTAGTATTGTGTTCCATTTCAAGAGGATCTCAAAAACTTGCACATGATCTTGTATTTAATCCTTCAATGTATCGTGTTTAATAGAATTATTAGAATTATTTCAATCTTCCTATCCTTATTACTACAAAAACATATTTCATTTGGTATTGAATTATTTCAACTTTTGCTCTAATAATAGTTATAACTTATTTTTCTTTGATGTGCATATAGCTATGTCTCAGGGAAGCACACAATGTTCGTCATCCACACCCAAAAAGATTAAACCTCGTAAAAGGGTTCCAATAATATCGCCTCACCGACTCTCCGTCTGTCCCTTCATCCCCTCGACCAATTAATACGCGAAATTATCGATCCGACCTCGAGGAGATAGAGGCTCAACAATCCCCATGGCTACAATTGATTGCCAATCTTGAGTGCATCTTGTAGCACCCGCTCAACGACACCTTCCGTAGGCGGACTAGTGGACACTCTCGAGTGCGCTTGAAAAGGAACAACAAAGGAGTGCCAACAAGCGTGAGCCAAAATCGGTGGACATCTTCTCATCTTCCTGCTTGTGATGGTGGCAATGACTCATCTAACTCCACCTTCAACCTAAAAGTTTAGCTTTCTTGGAGTTGAACAATGTTTTGCTTATTTTATTGGGGCCTATATATGCTTGTTTTGGACTATATTCTAGCAAAAACTTTTCAATATTGTATTAGCTAGTTTACTTATCTAATTGAGAATGCGCAACTGCTACTATTTTGGTGATTCGATTATGCTATTTTGCTGGTGATAATAGCAATTTTTAGTTGTGCACCAACCGTTAGTCTAGTCGAAATCGAATGGGGGAGGTTAGATATCTGCTATATACTTGATCTGATCTCAGTTGGACCGAGGAGTATTTGCTATTATTTGTTCTGTTTTTATTTTTAATTTTTATGATTTCGAGTTTGGATTGCTACCAGCTGTTTTGTGATTGTGTTTGCTAGAGTATTGGGTGCCCAACATGTGTGTGTTGAGGACAATCCATATTTTGTTTGTGAGATACTATACTATGGAGGAGTGATCCTCTTTCAAGTTCTATTCTACACAATCGGACCCCATCTTGCAGTTTACTGCTATCCTTAATTATCTTCTTTAATGATTGTGCATTTGTGACGCATTTGAATAAATTTACTTATTTTAATGCTTAGAAAAATCATTTTTAATTTTAAATAGGTTAAGATATGTTTCTGTGTTTTTAATATTTTATTACTCTTAATTGTTCCAAATTTTTCGGAAGCTTTCTTGAATTTATCCAAGTTAAAGTGAACTGAAGGCCTCCTGAATTATTACTAAATTCGAACTTGGATACTATGATCTAAGGACTACATGTATATATTAATATTGGGAAGCAGAATCTTCTAATTTTTAAGCATCTCACTAATCTATATTGTGCAATATCCAAATTATAAAATGGAAGAAACAATATGAATATGGTTCACTTGATCAGAATCGCTTTTGTTATCAAGTTACTAAAGGAAAAAAATTTTGTGGTCTTACTGTAGGTCTGAATTTACTTGCCGGATGATCAGATGCAAACCTGAAGTTGGTTATATTTGGGCTATGCTGAAGCACTTCTGTTGATCCATATTGCTTTTTTATTAAGGCTGTCAACAAGTCAGTGAGTCCATTACACGACCTGTTCTAGCCGGTTCTTGAACCAGGTCGGGTGTACAAACTTAAACCATTCGAAGGTTGGGTCGGATGCATTCGACCCCACCTTCAGTCGTGCTTAGATTTTGACCCAATCATGTCACCCAATTATTTATATTTTATATGAAGTGATTGGTGCCTTGAACGTGTCACCTACCCGACCAAGTTTTTGCGTCGATCCATCCCTTGCCTTTGTGTGGGTCGGGTCAGGGTGTACCCTTACCTATCCCATGGACTCTAATGGTAGTTGTTACAAAGATTTGGATTTTTTGGGTTTGAAAACAGAGCAGGCGTTCCAAGATTTGGCTCTAAATGTTGTTGCCCATTTCAATAGAGTACAGTCTCGTAATAAAAGGGCCTAACTAGGCTGCTGACCATACTAGGACTTCAAATTCTCCTTTTTTTATACATAGTGGGAGGGAATATGTAGGATAATTTGTGATACTGTCTATGCAAAATTAGTGTTTTGTTTCTGCATTATAGTTAGCTTTATAGATAACTATTGTAGGTTCTCTATCTATAGATAGCTTTATAGATAATTATTGTGGGATCTCTAACATCTCTGTCATATTATTGTGGTCCATCGTAATACCGCTTTCATGGCAATGGAAACATGATTAAATTTCATAAACAATTGCCCATCACCTTCTAATGGTTGATCATGTTCATAAGATGCTCAAATTCCTGTTGTTCTTTCTCATTTATATGTCTTCTTAGCCTCAAAGACCAGCTAATGCTAGCTGATGAGTCCCTATAATCTGCAACCATGGCCTCCATATTTGAGTCCAGCATAAATAGTTTAGGATACAACCTCAACAACTTACCTTCAGCAGTTCAAAAGTCATGCCAAAACAGAACTGTGCAGCCCCTTCCCACATATTAACAAAATTTTGAAAGCATAAAGAGGGAATTGGAGCTTAGGACTTTATGATTTCTAAGTTTATAACTGAAGCGTTCATTTACACTTTTTTATTAACGAGTGCAAATTTATATTACACAATTAATAAAATACTCTTTCTTTTTTTTATAGGTAAGTTGGGTTCGAACCTGTTTTGAAAATTAGTAAATACTTTTAAAACTCATGCTACCTGTTGAAGTTTAGTCCCACATTTGGTAAATTATAAACTCATACTTTTAAAACTCAGCCAATTGGTTTTGAGTTGGATACACACTTTAGTCAATGGAATATACAAGAATCCTACTTAGACTCCAAGGCTTGGGAAGGCTTCTTATGTGCATTTGATACTAACAGCTTGCCATATGCATGGATTAATCTAAAGGTACAACCTAAATATGTTTCACTTAATGGTTTGTATTTCATTCCTGAAAAAAAAAAATTAATTCAGATTATTGTAATTGCTGAATGCTTTTTAAACTTCAAAAGGAAAATGAGTAACTCAGTTTATTGTCCATCCAGGATACTTGGTATGATACATATCATCAATACTCAATACTGAGACTAGATTATATGTGTCCGGCAATCCAAACTTGTATTGGACAATACAAGTGTATATGTAACCTTGAGTAGGATTGTATTGTTTGATTCAATGGCAATTGAAACTACATCTCGCCCATGCTCAAAACAGATAGGTCTCTCTTCAGACGGAATTTTAAATAATGCTATTGATTGTTAAATAATAGAAAGCTTGCAAGTGCGAGTTACGGTTTGCTGATTTGCAGAAAAGCTTTGGTCTGGACTTGAAAATTTTGTGTTCGATTGGCTAATCAATGCAGACAAGGCTTCCTAAAATACATGTAACCAATTTCGCAATGTATGGCTACAGCCGAAAATTCGCACAGAATATAAGATCCTAACCATCTGATCAATGGACTTTTCTTTCGGGAACTTTGCCTGTGATTAAACTGCAATCACCCAGATCCTGAGGCAAATCCAATTGATATGATTCCTGGATTATGGCATATTGATTAAAATCTAAGACACCCAAAAAAAATTTCTTTTAAGAGATACGTGCTTTGATATGTTTTAAATTATATTTATGGAACATGCTAGGTGCAACTCTATGCAAGGGACTAAATAGAGGATTCGGGACATTGTGCGCAGGCTCCCTGGCTTTTTTCATCAAATATATTGCACAGAAATCAGGGAGAATCTACCGTGCAGTCTTCATTGGAGCATCAGTGTTCATAATAGGTACTTGGCTCAAAAACACTGCTGAGGAGTATTGTGTAATCTAATGCTGTCTTGTTTCGGGATCGGATGGTTTTAGGTCAATAAATTTAAGTTTTTTGAAGGAGAAGGTAATGCAGACATAAATTTATACTTTCTGATTAGCTGAACAGTTCATAGCTGCCAAACTTTGCTAAATTAAACTCAACTCATTAGCTAACTAGACAAGTTGTCTTTTAATTTCACTAGAAACATAATGAATTGAAAACTGTAGATAGCAAACTGATCATAAATTTCTTAATTGTGCTCTTGAGTTCTGTAATGGATGGTATCAAATTCACGAATCCGATCACTTTTTTTTTCTTCTTCGACCAATTAACTGCAAGAAATAATGAACTTAACAGAGATCAAAGGGAGACGCACCAAGATGCTTGTATTTTCAGATTCATCACACCTTCATTATTCTCTTTTATATACGATTTAGAATTATTATTAGAGTATGCCCTCCTTAATTTTCTTCTTGCATGCATGATCTATCCACGTTTTTTTTTAATTGTTATTATTTTTAAAGCTTGGAAAAAACCTTATGATATTTCCTTTTTTTTTTTTCAGGCACTGAAGCAACATGAGGTTCTTCCCTTATATAAAGAATAACTATGACTATGGTCTTGTAATTTTCCTTCTAACCTTTAATCTAATCACAGTGTCTAGTTATCGTATCCACAATGTGCTCCACATTGCACAGGAGCGCCTCTACACCATCGCCATAGGCTGCGGTCTCTGCTTTCTCATGAGCCTCTTCATTTTTTCGAATTGGTCGGGCGAAGATCTCCATAATAGTACTGTGTACAAGCTAGAAGGGTTAGCCAGATCCATCGAAGGTATGCAAATTCTAGTAGGCTACATAGCTGTCTCGTTGCAGTCATCACCATTGGAAATGCTACTACCAACTTTTAGATGTTTTAAGTATTGCAGCTTGCGTGAACGAGTATTTCCAAGATCCCGAGGTTATAGTCAGTGGAGGCGAATCGTCTAAAGCTCCCATATCCAAGGGTTATAGAGCGGTTTTAGACTCTAAATCTAGCGACGAAACACTGGTTATTTTCTTTACTGGTATTGTGGATTCTTCATTATATCTAATTAAATTCTGATCTCATTTCCTTTCTATTTTCGATTTTCTGTTGATTAGGCATTCTTTGCAAGTTGGGAGCCGAGGCACTCGAGAGACTGTTACAGATATCCGTGGCAACAATATGTTAAGTTGGGAGGCGTTCTTCGCCATTTCGGATACACGACTGTGGCTCTACATGGCTGTTTGGAGTCTGAAATTCAGGTTACTCTAAAGTCTCCAATTTGCTGTTAAGTTTGTATCATCAACCAAGGTATCAATATTAGTATTGGTGTCAGGTATCGGGTATCGATCCATCTTGGACCGATACAGATACTGTATCGTCGATACCATATCAGTTGATTTTATTTTTTTTAAAAAGAAAGTAAAAAAAAATATATAAAATAAATTGTATCAGTCCGATACCGATACTATACCGATACCATCCTGATACTTGTGTCAGGTTGGTATCGCTATTGGTTCTCAACGAAACCGATATGTATCACTGATACATAACTGTATCAGCCGAGTTTTGATACTATGCCATCAACAAGGACCAACTCCGTAGTTTATTTGATTTACTTCTTGCAGACTCCGCCATCCGTCCGAGCTCTCTTCAAAGATCCATGCATCAGAGTTTCAAGAGAGGTGGCAAAGGTGCTCCTCGAACTAGCCAATAGTATAAGAAACCGCCGCCATTGCTCACCGGATCTACTCTCCGAACATCTCCATGAAGCCTTACAAGACCTCAATTCCGCCATTAAATCCTAACCTCGGCTCTTCCTGAGCTCAAATCAGAACCAAGCCACCAACATTCTTGCTGCTGCTGCCCACCGGAAACCAAGTAAAGATGCCGAAACTTCCCCATCCTCCGTCAAGTCCGACACATCAGCATTGCTATAATGGTGAAGCAAAAGGGCTTCTGACCAAACTAAAGAAAACGAACGCAAATTACTGAGACCAACATTGAGTAAAATTGCGATCACTAGCCTTGAATTCTCTGAAGCTCTTCCTTTTGCTGCCTTTGCTTCACTCCTAGTAGAAACATCAGCTAGGCTAGAAGTTGTTATCGAAGAAGTGGGGAAGAACTGGGGTGGATAGCAAGCTTTAGAGAATTCCGAGAAAACTCTGACATCGGAATTGTAGTGCATCCTGGCGATGCACGAAGTAGAGATTTCCAGAGCCATTTGGGTGCTGAGATAATTGATTGATCTGGTGTTTTAGATTTTTCTTCCATAGCGATATGAAATTGTTGGAATGCTTTACTATTATTTCATCAATTAATAATTAGGGAGGTATGATGAGGCTCAATGGAAACCATTTACTCACAATTCGAGCTTGGTTGGTTGTTAAGCGTCGTCTCCTATTCTCGGTCGATCACATCCTAATATAAGCACAGTCCAATTACAATCGGCTCTTAATTAGTAAATTAGTGACAATGTTTTATTGAGGATTGCACTGTATTTCTACCACATTTTTTATGATTAGTGTTATTATCTTTTAAATGTTTATATAACTCACAGAATTTCAAACCTTTTTTTGCAAAACACTAGTCTTCCTTATTTCAATTCTTGTCTTTTTTTAATTTCTTGACTATTGATTTCCATGAAGAAGAAAAACTCGACATGCCGTTATTATGGCTTTTATTTTATGTTTAGGTGATTTAACTGCAATAGAAAATTGACTTCAATAAATTTTGAGGTTGAACAGATAATTTCTTTGGACTATCTGTCAAAGTCCTCATCTTTCATTGAATTTTATGTTTGTTGAGAAGAGTCACGACTTGCTAAGTGTGGGGCTATTTTCATCCTCAATAATATTTAAAACAAAACAGAGGATGCATAAAAGAGTTGCCTTGGATTTATCAACACCATGCAATTTTTAGAAGTTCAAATAAGTACTCACTTTTATTGTCTAATATGACAACTGAAACATCAAAGATGCCAATAGTACTCACGATTATACCACCGTCGGATGGCAATCCAATTATTTCACAACAGGGTCTTCCTCTAATGGAGTGCAACGTTGGATTGGGAAATTCTGTACAACCATTGGAACATTCCAAGAAAAATCAATAGAAATGTGGATGATGGCACTAATCCTACCCAAATAACTTGATGACTATAAAATTTGTATGGGAAAAGATCTAGTATTTTACAGGCATGACTCTTCTTATTAACTCCACGATCAAACGGCTATGGCTATTCTACCGCCTTGGATTATTTTTCTCTATGTTTTTCTCTTATGTCAACTATATGGACTGACTAACTTTCACCTTGAAAATTTGGAATCACATGATAGGCTAGTAATGTTCTCTTGCCAACATCTGGTATGTGATCATCAATCTGAACCATTAATCTGGTTTGGTACCACGTCTAGGCAACAGTTAAAAAAAAAACACTAGACCATTCTTACCATTCTTACCATCTTATTAGCCAAACGATTGGCAAAAAAAATTTTACACACCCATGATTTTATTTTTTTAAAAAATTCCCATGACTTTTTATCTTCACCAACCCATGGGAAGTAAAAAAAAAAAAAACTTCCCAGGAGTTTTGTCAAACAAGGCATAAATGTATCGTTTCAATATATATATATTTTTTATTTATATATATATTTTAAAAATCTAAAAAATTAAATTATCGTCCGTATCGGTCGATACGGACGATACGTATCATCCGTATCGTTCGATACGTATCGCGTATCATCCGATACATTAAATGTATTGGCGATACATTGAATATATCGTTTTGATATATTTTTTTTTAAATTCATAAATCAAATTATCGGATGATAATTTGAAATTATCTTCCGATAATTTGAATGTATCGTCTATATCGTCCAATACGGGGGATACATTGCATGGACGATAATTATCCTATTTTTTAGAGGGTACGATACATAGGCAATGTATCATACCGCCCAGGTCCAAAATCGATATGTATCGATATTGGATAATTTTTTGACCCATGGGTGAGAAGTTGACATTTTTTTTTTTTTTGATAGATGAGAAGCTGACAGAGCGATTGGAGAAACGCCGGCTTCTCTTCGTAGGGGAGCAAGTTATGGTCTTTAATCGGACTGAATGAGTTAAATGTTGTATATTAGTATTACCTAAACGGTACGAGCCCTACACAACTTTTTACTCCAATGAAGGCATTTGATCCAATTGAATCGAATGGTGGATGATCACTTTCATTCTAATTTTTAACAAAAAAAAAAATTGAGATAACTCTTGATAATCCACAAAGCACCAACCAATAAATCACTTGAGTGGTAAGAGCGTCCGTGGAATTAGGGACCTAATACAAAGCTAAAAATTAAAAGCGATCATCCCTTTGATAAGGGAGAGGTGTGACTCTCTTTTAACTAACCGATCCCGTTCAAGACGGTCGTATCAAACCACTAACCTCTGCCAGCTCGGCGAGAGGTCTACTTTAAAAAACGCCAGCCTGGCAATAGGTCTAGTTCAAATGGGTCCTTGGTTGGTGGTCCCTATAATTGACTCAACTGAAGCCTGATGGGAATATGAATATATGCCCACACGGAAGCCACACGGTTTTGTAACCACGCCGACATCATCATTTGATATTTTTTTATTTTTATAAACGCCGACATCATCATTTGATATTTTTTTATTTTTATAAACGCCGACATCATCATTTGATATTTTTTTATTTTTATAAACTCCGACATCATCATTTGATCTATAGTGCTACCTGCTTGGTCACAGGATCTTGACCATCTACGGTTTTCATGTGCCGAAATCGTTGACTTTTGCTTTGATATTATTTTTCGACCTAATCTTCTGTACGGATAGGACTTATTAGGGTTACGAAAATCATACGTGCTAATATTCGGAAATATATATGCTCTATCGTGTTACAAAGTAGCCATCATGGGATCATGGCTGCTAGATTCTAGTGGTCATTGATCATGGCCGCTTGATTATGACCAGGCGGTTGCTGTTGCTAGATTGTGAATGTTTGATTGTGGTTACTCGATTTTGATTGTTTAGTCATGGCTAGAAGATCTGGGAAGCTTAATCGTGGCCATTTTAATATTTTGGTGATCAATGTGTCAAATCTCGGAATCGGCCTGCGACTTGGTGACCCAAAACCGATCCGATTTCTGAGTTTAAAATTGAAAACAATCTATGAAAAATTAAACAATGAGAATAGAAAACAGAGTTTACATTATTCATAAAAAAAAAAAATTAGAATTTACATTGAAACTATTACAATTAAAATGACTTTTGAATGATGGAGATAATTTTTTCAATCCAAGCTTTGACGCCAAATATCTATAGATCATAGTGATCCCATCAGACGGCACACTTGCACCCCTTGAGATGAGAGAATCTTAACTTCAATGGGTTTTATGTTTTATACGATGGTGTGCAGTCAAGATTCTGTAATTTCCAAGGACTGCGAATTTGGTTGAACTTGAAATTTGGTTCAACTTTGTTTTTTTTTTTTTGAGAGGAAATAAGTTGATGGCATTAGGCTAAATCATTTGCTACAGAGATTTTGAATTGGTCAGGGACATCGTCAACCCATTAAATGTTACATTGCTCAACATTTAGACCTATTTTAGACAATCGATCAGCCACATAATTGGAACCTCTGTTAACTAAGTTCCACTTAATAGATCTAAACTCTTTGGACCGATCATTAATCTCTTTGAAAATGGGTCCCAGAAGCGAGGAATCCATGTCTTCCCTTGTAATGGAGTTTAGAACATTTGAAGAATCTCCTTCAATAGTAATATTTTGCAGGTTATGACTCGAGGCTAGTTGAATACCATGGAGAATGGCCAATGCTTCAGCATGATCCAGAGAAGACACATGAGGATGTCATTTGGCTAATGAAGATACCAGAGAAACCTTATCATTTTTAGGTGAATTGGCATTGACCACCAAGTTGCAGTGGACAAGTGAGGAGTTGGCTCTTTGGAATTCGCTTTAGTAGATTTCAGCTTCTTTCATTGCAAGGGGAATATTAAGCCCGCTCCTTCTCGAATTCATCTAATTTCTATAATTCTAGATAGCCTAGACAATCATAAAAAAATATTCGATTGTATCATTGCCTAGCAAAGTGTGACTTCGAAGCATCCAATCGGTAAAATAGAAAGTATGAGACACTTTACTATAAAGACTAAGGGAAGATGCAAATCAGAATTGTACAACCAAGGGGCAGTCCTTGAGGGAGTGGCTTAATGTTTATGAGGCTTCTCCACAAACAGGGCAACAAGAGTCAATATGTGACATTCTCTTTTGAAGATTTACTTGAGTGGGGAGGAAATTATTGTTGGATTTTTTGTGGTCAACTTTTGGTGCCCCAACTACACATGCAACAATCATTGCAAGCACGTCACATGAACATTTTGATTTTATTTGGGACTCTACTATTCCAGATAAGATCCCAAGTTTTTGAATTGGAGTCGGAACTGATAGTGGCCTTAAAGGATGGGTCGTGATAGTTATTTAGGGCAATGTAATAGGCCAATTTAACTATAAATTTTCCTTTTTTTTTATACGCCCATGTTATTTTATCTTCTCTATCTTAAGAACTTAAAGGGATGCATAGTATTTCTTTAGCATCATCTTCCATAAAATGTTGGTGAATAAGTTCTTCATTCCAATGCCGAAGATGTTGGAGGAGAATATTATTGACCCATCTGATCGGCTGGCCAGAGAAAGGGGTAATGAGTTTGAAGGTACTCGGTCTCGGTATCCAGCGATCCTCCCATATATCAGTATTTTTATCATCCCATATCCTGTGAAGCAAGCCTCTGTGAATGATTTTCTTGACTGATAGTAGGCTTTACCAAGTATACGAGGGGTTGTGTCCGACTTTTGCGTTCATGAAAGATGTATATGAAAAATATTTAGCCTTAAACAATCAAGATGTGAAAGAATTAGGGAACACTACAAAAAACAAGACTATTAGCGGCAGCCAAAAATTGCCGCTATGAGCCAAAAGCTGCCGCTAATAGTTTTTAATAGTTTTTTATTAATAGCAGCAGTTTTTTGCTCTAAAAAATTGCCGCTAATAATATATTTTTTTGTAGCGGAATTCAATAATGCGTCAAACCTATTTTGCAAGTAACGCATCATTAAAGGCCTTAAAATTTCTAAAGCCTATACCCCTCATAAATTTTGACTTGCACAGTTTATCTCAACTCCTCCAATAAATTCCATTAGTTTTATTATTCTTACTCCACCAATATCGGGAAATGAGCATTGAGATTTGATGAATGAAGTTATTTAGTAGCTTGAACCAATGTGTAGTATATATAATTTGGCTCAACCTTGTTGGACTTGACCATTCCCCAATATTAATTAGCAAAAGAAAACTTTTTTGGTACTAAAATTCCATCAGTGATGTCACTACAAAAAATAAGGCTAATAGCGGCAGTTTTTTTTAATAAAAAACTATCACTATTAGTCCTGTCGCTATAAAAAACTGCCACTACAAAAATAATAGCGGCAGTTTTTTGTAGCGATAGGATTAATAGCGAAAAAAACTGTCGCTAGTAGTCTTATTTTTTGTAGTGTGTGTTTTTTTAATTCTATTATTTTTTTTGTGCAAAAAAGTGGAGAAAGTGAGAGAAAAGGCCGATTATGAAAATTAGCATTCCCGAACCGTGTGGGCCCAAACCAACCTAGATTTGAAAATGTGTGCTATTACCAACCTATAGGGAAGACTTGTCAAAGTTTCATGTGATTTATTGCCAATGTTCCAAGCAAGCATTTGCTCTTAGTCAATGCTCTTTGTATAAACAAGAAATGTATACCAATTATGCAGTTTAGCTTGTTGAGTGTGTTCAAACTTTGTTAATTTTTTTCCTTTTTAATTTCTAGTAAGTAATGAAAGTTAAAAAAGAAATGAACTTAAAGAAAGAGAGGTTAGAAGGGGAAAAATATTGTGATGAGTTTCAAATCAGATATAATTTTTGGCTCTCATGGTGGTGTATTTTCAAGTTGGCTAAATGGCCTTGAATTCTCGTACTACTCGATAGCTTTGTTGAGGAATGGGACCTCTAAATTATCCCAAAAAAAAAAAAGGGAAAGAGGAATGGGGCCTCTATTGGCTAATTCTCATTCGTCAAGAGACTATTTACTAGTGATGCAAAGATGCATTGCTTAATTTCAAATCTCACTTCCCTCTTATGTGAAACCTTATATGGGAGTTTTCACTTGAGGCTCTTGCTCAGGTTAGGGGTATAATCTTATCTTTTTATTTTATCTTACCTTTTTTTTGATAGATTTATTTTATCTTACCTTAATATATTGTAATTATTATTATTCATTAGGAAAAAAATGCATCATTTTAACCAATCTACATAAAAAAAGGTCACCGTTATCATGTCAAAATCCACTTAAATAATGCCCAATTCCAACTTCAGTCCTCAAGAGGGAGAAAAATTACACACTACGTACGTACATATCAAAACATATAATTAGGGCTGCGCATTTTTTGGACCGAACCGAATCGCTGGATTTGATTTGGGCAAAAGGAAAACCGAAAAGTATGGTTTGGTTTTGATTCCAAGTCTCCCCAATCTGAAACCAAACTGAGTCGAATGTAGTTTGTAAGTACATATATATATATATATATATATATATATATATATATATATATAGGAAAAGGTGTTCGTTTTCTATGACCGTCCTCCAAGCTTCCACGTGGCACCCAAAATATTGTTTTGATGTCACATGGAGCTCGGGTGCATTGCTTAGATCATCTTTGAAAAAAAAAAATTGAAAACTCATCTCCACCATGTGTTTTTTGAATCATGAAATGTGGACCAATGAAACCCGTCAAACTTTGACTTGTGGACCAATGAATCGTTTTTTTAATATTGATCTATACCGTCTACTTGTGCTCCACGTGGCACCCAAATAGTATTTTGGGTGCCACGTGGAGCTCCATGTGTATCATGGAGGATGGTCACCGTCCTCCATTGGAGGACCTAACCAGCTCCCATATATATATATATATATATATATATATATATATATATATATATATATATATATATATATATAGGCAGGGATTTTGATTAATTTTAAAGGGCATTTAAGTAAAATACATATTTTTATATAAAACTCTCCCCTTGTCTCACTACAAAAAATAAGACTATTAGCGGCAGTTTTCTGCAGCAAAAAACTGTCGCTATTAACCAAAACCATTAAGACTGTTAGCGGCAAAGGTATTAGCGACAGTTTTTTTGTTAATAGCGGCAGTTTATGGCTACTGCTAAAAGTCTTATTTTTTGTAGTGTCTTTAGCCTATTCCTAAATCCTAAAGCTATAAAGTATAACTTATAGAAAAATTGGTTTAGAAGTTGAGAAAATTTTGATGTGCAAGTAGAACTTATAGGAAAACCGAAACCGATCGAACCAAACCAAACAAAATTGAATCGGGTTGGTTTGGTTTAAGAGTTGGACGGTTGTTAAGTAGTGAAAAATACCATTTTTCACCCCTAAACATGAGCTTTGAAAGACCCTTGAGAAGACTAAATAAGTGCTTTAGTGTGCATTTTACAGCTAACCAATTAGACAGGTCCAAGTCCGAAAAGCATCCTAAAATGATCAAAAAGCTGACAACTCATGTCAAGCTCAAAGAGGGAGTGAAGAAATAGCCTCAGCAATGACTAAAAAGGTCCTAAAAGAGCAAGAAAAGACCTGAAGAAGAAGAAGGATCCATTCGCAAAGAAGAAATCAAGTTAAAAGTTCAAATCGCAAAGTAAAAAGTACTTTTCGAAAGGTCAAAGTTCGTTCAATTGATTCGAGTCAGAATGAACTACTCAAAAGAACCATGTTCGCTCGAATAGTTGAAATTTCCTTTCGAATAGAAGATCCGGGAGAAGTCGCTGCGAAAAGACTTTCGAAGCCAAATTGCTTTGCGAAAAGAACTTGGAGCCAAAACACTTTGCGAAAAGGCACTTAAACTCTCGAAAGGACATTACGGGAATTACAAACTTGTTTAAAGGGCATTTCAAGAATCTCGACGCGCCCCAATGCATTTAACGGCCGAGGACATTTGGAAGATTCCAATCAAGATCCAAAAGCATATTCCAACCCATGTGAGCGCTCAAAGATGAAATCACTTGGGGAACTTCTAGAACTCAACAGATTTTTGAATTCCATAATGAATTGATGCTTCTAGCGCGATTGGTTGAACCGGATCGAGCATTTTCATTGGCACAGTCTGGATCCCCGTGCTCAATCGCCATTGGGCAATCCGGATCTGAACACTTGATTGGTCAATTCACCTGTGCAAGATCAAGGAAAGCTATAAATAGAAGACATTTGCCCAATTGTGGCATCCAGTTTTGAGTTTTCATCTCTGTTTCCCTCCTTAGGTCCGGATAGTCTATCTGCACTTTGTAATTTCTTCCTCTTTTGCTTTTGAGAGTTGTTGAGAGTGATTTGTAACTCCAAGGAGATCGGATTCAAGACCCAAGTCCAGGGCTTTCTAAAGCCGTGCTTTGTAATTGTAATTTTGGATTTTAAAGGTTCTTGTAATTTGTGTCTTCTCCATTGGAGTCATGTCGAGGGTTCAATGTTCACCTTAGTGCATTAGACTTCTTTAGATTCACTCACCCGCATCCAACTTCCCTTAATTCATTGTCCCTGTATAATTAGCGTTGGTAACCTAATTCTAGCAAAGACTTACGATGATGTTCATGTTCGAACTAAAGACAGGCCACAACTATTGGATGATCGTGACCATTGGATGAGATCATAGCCATAAGTCTAAACCTATTCCTTAATTCAGATTTATTTCTCTTACATCCGCCGGTAGCGGATGAAGATTGAATCTGCTCTATTGGAATCTGATTCTCCATTAAAATTCAAAGGCTAAAATACATGAAGCTATTATTTCGCATTTGTTTTATTTTAAACACCTCCACAACTCGGATCCGGATCACGTAGTTAGTTCTTTTCTTTATTTGCTTTTAGTTAAACGTCACAAAACCCAACACTCTCATTTTATCTGCTTTCTAGATATTATAGAGCAGATCCGTAGCAGACCGAGGTCTATCTCATATTTTCAAATTCTCGTGGGACGATCGTTATTATTCTCACTTATAAAACTTGCTACATTTGGCACTGATCTTGCAGGCTATTATTAGCCCTCGAAGTCCAGATATCTCTTACATAATTTAAAATTATGTAACTTAATATTCATTAATTCGTCATTCAAAACACACATAAATCAGGCACATGTGGAGCAACAACAAGTTTTTGGCGCCGTTGCCGGGGAATTTGTTCTAAAATTGGTAGACCTAAGTTTTTTTTAATTTTATAGATTTGATTTTCATTTTAGTTTTTGCTTTAAACCTGCACTTTGTATTCCAAGTGCTTGATTAAATGTCTCGCAGCTTTGTATAGAAAACCTATTTTCTTTGCAGTGAATTTTTTTATTTTTTATTTTTCTAAGTTTTTATTCTTTGCCTTCTAGTTGTTTGAATAAATGTCGCCACTCTTTTGTCTTTTGTCAAATTTGGGCGTGCTTTGAGTTTTCTTTTATTTTTGTCAATATCTTTGGAATAAGGTCTTGCTGCTTTTGGATTTTTTGCAGATCTGGGCGGTAGTCCAACAAGGAGCATCTGGACTAAAAAGAGCGGATCTGCTGAGTTTGCATCCTCTTCTCCTTTGCATTCATTTTCTATTTTAAATACTTGAGAACCAAATAGCTCATTGTGTTTATTGTTTGTTCTAGATTATAATTTCTCCTTTTAGGCATCGATTTTTTTACAAAACCAAATACAAAATAAAAGAAAATGAAAACACAAATAGAAAATCTCTTAGTTGTTTCTCATTATTTTCAGCGAAGAGTAAATAAGGGCTCTTGTTGAGCTGGTGATCAAAACAAGTAAAAATAAAAAAATAGAAAATTATAAAATAAAAATATATATATATCTTCGATAATGCTTTTCTCCATTTGCATCCACTTTTCCCATCTGGACTCTTTGAGATCAATTTTTTTTTTTTTAGGAATCATGTAGGATAATGAGTAGTGGATCATAGGAATTTTGAATATTCAATGCACTCCGATTTTATTTTCCTTCAAGATTTCTTCATCATAAATGGGTCTCAAATTGTGTATGAACTCTGCTTTTAATATGTGCTCCCATGCTTCATTATTATTATTTTTTTTCATACACATCATCAACAAAGTCGATCTTATGAATCTTGCTTTTCACCTTTGTATTCACCTAATCATTTTTTCACTCAGATTCATAAGTATCTCGGGCTTTTGGCCTTAGATTTTTCTGTTTGAGCTTAGGATGTATCATTTTTCTCTTTGGGCTTAGGATGTATCCTTTAGATTTTCAAATTCTGTTTTAGGAATTTTAGTATTCATTTTAGATTTTCAAATTCTGTTTTTAGGAATTGTAGTTTCAAATTCTGCTTTTAGGAATGTTAGTTTCAAATTCTGTTTTAGGAATTTTAGTTTCAAATTCTGTTTTAGATTTTCCAATTACATTTTTAGGAATTTTAGTATTACATTTTAGATTTTTAAATTCTGTTTTAGGAATTTTAGTATTACATTTTAGGAATGTTAGTTTCAAATTGCTTTTAGATTTTCAAATTACATTTTTAGGAATTTTAGTATTCTTTTAGATTTTCAAATTCTGCTTTTAGGAATTTTAGTTTCAAATTCTGTTTTAGGAATTTTAGTTTCAAATTCTGTTTTAGAAATTTTAGTTTCAAATTACATTTTTAGATCGTGATTTTTTTTTCTTTCTTAGGTTAATGTGTCCTAGTTTTACTAGTTTTCGTCATTTTTTGTGAGTATAGTTAGTTTCTAACTTTGTTTTCCTATTTTGCATTCACAAATTCTGTTTTTGTATCAACACTTTTCTAATTTTTTTAAACTTTGTATGCAGTCCTTACCTTGTTTTTCTTGTTTCTCTATTATTAGCATTAGTTTCCTTCCATTTGCATAGCAATCCTGCTATTTTTTTTTTTTTTTTCTTGTATTTGTATATCATGTTTTCCATTTCCTTGCTCATATATTCAATTTTACATTTTATTTTTCTGCTTTGCATATAGTTTAGATTTTTTCTTGTTTAGTTTTTCTTTCTTCTTTTATCCTGCGCCTCTATAACCCATGAACCACTGAGCGAGCTAGTTCTTGTCCTTGAGCATGACAGAGAACCAAGCCACGAAGTGTGGGTGGGCATCTTGTCAAGTGGAAATTGTCGTGGCCCTCAACCAGTCCCTACCAGTTTACAAGCCCAACTCCTGTGGTGACCAGCTCTTTCATGCACCACTTCACTTAGTCCACACAGTCCGAGGTAGCGGCTCTTGGTGCACCTCCTCTGACCCTGAATGGCCCACACCTCCCCAATCCCTCTAGGCCAATCTCCCCACACACTCCCTACACCCAGATCCTCACCTACCTCCAAAATATCCAAGCCCAGCTCCAAACAAATGCATAATCACTACATAGGAAACTCATCCATGTTAAGCCGCCCATTACCACCTACCCCCATTACCCCTGCTCTCCATTTTGCCTCACAGCAACCCAAAGAACCGAAGTCCTAGTGCTTCCCCCTCCACTACCACCTGCACTACCCAAACCACCCCTGAACTACCTATGGCCTCACTTCCCTTGTTCTTTGAGTTAGCTACCCAAGCAGACCCCCTCTATCACCACCTCTGCATAACTACCCAAAACACAACCTTCCCTCCACCTTCCCCGCCTCTCCCTTAATCCCAGTCCCCCTCATCTTTAATTTTCTTTTTCTTCTTAATGTTTCTAGTCAATAAATTTTGCTTTCTCCAATGCTCCTTGTCATGTTTTACTTTTCTGCTTATGATTTCCTTCATGTTTTTCTGAATAATGGGACCATGCCACCTTTGAACCGGTGAGGACCTTTGCTCCTCATAGGTTTGGGGGTGTGGCGGATCTGCCCTCGGGACGGTCGGCATAAAGCGGAAAAATCACCTAAGTAAGCGAGGAAAGAATTTAATGTACTTAAGAATCAAGTTAACTAGGAAATTTTAAATATTCTTTGCAAAAATTTAGACATTCTAAACCTTGCGATAGTCTACATTTCCATGATGATTACACCATAAAAACATCTGGTATCGACGTAGTAAGCCAAAAGGAAGAGATAAAGGTAAAGATATAGTTAAAAGCTCAAGAAAAAACCATAACCGGTGAGAATTGAGCCCATATATTTTCCATCTCATTGAAGAGTGGATCGAGGCAATTTTTCTGATTCAAAGGATTGGTGAGGCATTAGATCCACTAGAAGTTAGGAAACTCCAAATTGAAACAAGTGACACTCATGAGATCAAGAAAAGATCAAGGCCTTCTTTGGACAGCTGAACCTAACAGAACCAACCAAGAAAAATCCCTTTGTTTGTACCCCATTTGAGTCAGAATCCTACAATCCTTCATCAAAATACCCAAAAGTACTTGCACTGAACCTATGGAACCAATTCACCTTCCCTCACTCTAAGAATTAGGAGGTAAAGGAGAAAGAAGCGAAGATGGACCATTTGGGCAACATCAAGAAAATGAAGAGAAAATACCTCAAAACAGTGCAATATGGTGGTGAGAAAGAAGAGACAAACAATATGAAAAGTTGCAAGCAAAAGGCAAAAAAGGGACCTTATGTTAAAAAAAATGCAAGATCAAAGAAAGAACTGATCTTTGTGAATGTGAGAATCTCGAAAAGAAGAAAAGAAGCTAAACTCAAAAGGTGGAGTCATGAACCATCTCACACTTCGAGTTCTCAAATTCAAACCCCTCAAACTTCCTTTCCTTGAAACTTCACTCCATAAGCCATACAAACAAACCTAGATTAAAAGTCCTTGTGATCCAAAGTTGAGTGAGTCATGTAGAGATAAGAAGTTCCCCAATCTATGGTGAGGAGATGTCAATGATGCCGTGCGAGAAAGCCTATGCTCATGCTTACAGATCCATTTGGGAGATGTAATCGCTCTTGAGCTTGAGTGAAAACGAACCCCTCAACAAAAACACGATGAGAGTATACCCCGTGAGTGTTTGGGTTGGAACTTGAGCACATTAAGTATGACTTATAACCTAATTTTTATCCATAGGATGAGCTTCTCGCACATTTGTATGATTTTCTATGACATGTTCGATTGGAAATATTGAAACATTCATGAGGTTTATAAATGTTGAAATCTCCTTGCAAACAATACAACTAAATTTCGTATAAACATGGATTCAAGAGTAACTAATTTCGATCTTTGATTGCTCATGAGATAACAAAGGTGCACTAATGCCAACTGTCCCATGGAGAAGTTTGTGGGTACCTTCACGAAAACCCTCAGAGACTTCACTCCTCCTCTAGGGATCACCTAGGGGTTGAAAAGGCTTGTTGCATATGCTAAATGCACTGTGCTTCCTACAAAAGTGGCTCTTTACTTTGTTTTTATGTTTCTTTGCTCGGGGACTAGCAAAGCTTAGGTTTGGGGTGTGTTAAGTAGTGAAAATACCATTTTCACCCCTAAACATGAGCTTTGAAAGACCCTTGAGAAGACTAAATAAGTGCTTTAGTGTGCATTTTACTAACCAATTAGACAGTCCAAGTCAAAAGCATCCTAAAATGATCAAAAAGTCGACAACTCATGTCAAGCTCAAGAGGAGTGAAGAAATAGCCTCAAGAATGGCTAAAAAGGTCCTAAAAGAGCAAGAAAAGACACGAAGAAGAAGAAGGATCCATTCGCAAAGAAGAAATCAAGTTAAAAGTTCAAATCGCAAAGTAAAAGTACTTTTCGAAAGGTCAAAGTTCTGTTGAATTGATTACGGAGTCAGTAATGAACTACTCGAAAAGAACCATGTTACATTGAATAGTTGAAATTTCCTTTTGAATAGAAGATCGGGAGAAGTCCTTTGCGAAAAGACTTTACGAAGCCAAATTGCTGAAAAGAACTTGGAGCCAAAACACTTTGAAAAGGCACTTAAACTCTCTGAAAGGACATTCTGGGAATTACGGCTTGTTTAAAGGGCATTTCGGTAATCTCGCAACGCCAATGCATTTAACAGCCGAGGACATTTGGAAGATTCCAATCAAGATCCAAAAGCATATTCCAACCCATGTGAGCGCTCAAGATGAAATCACTTGGCGGGAACTTCTAAACTCAAACAGATTTTTGAATTCCATAGTAATTGATGCTTCTAGCTGATTAATTTGAACGGATCGAGCATTTTCATTGGCGAACAGATCTGGATCCCGTGCTCAAGCGCCATTGGGCAATCCAGATCTGAACACTTCGATTGGTCAATTCACTGCAGGATCAAGGGAAAGCTATAAATAGAGAAGACATTTGCCCAATTGTGGCATCCAGATTTTGAGTTTTCATCTCTGTTTCTCCTTCCGGTCGGATAGTCTATCTGCACTTGTTGTAATTTCTTCCTGTTTTGCTTTTGAGAGTTGTTGAGAGTGATTTGTAACTCCAAGGAGATCGGATTCAAGGCGCAAGTCCGAGGGCTTTCTAAAGCCGTGCTTTGTAATTGTAATTTTGGATTTTAAAAGGTTCTTTGTAATTTGTGTCTTCTCCATTGGAGTCATGTCGAGGGTTCCGAATGTTCACCTTAGTGCATTAGACTTCTTTAGATTCACTCACCCGCATCCAACTTCCCTTAATTCATTGTCCTATGCGAATTAAGCGTTGGTAACCTAATTCTAGCAACACTTACGATGATGTTCATGTTACGAACTAAAAGCAGGCCACAACTATTGGATGATGCATGACCATTGGACGGATCATAGCCATAAGTCTAAACCTATTCCTTAATTGATTTATTTCTCTTACATCCTTTGGTAGCCGATGAAGATTGAATCTGCTCTATTGAATCTGATTCTCCATTAAAATTCAAAGGCTAAAATATGAAGCTATTATTTACGCATTTGTTTTATTTTAAACACCTCCACAACTCGGATCTGGATCACGTAGTTAGTTCTTTTCTTTATTTGCTTTTAGTTAAACGTGACAAAACCCAACACTCTCTTTTTATCTGCTTTCTAGATAATTATAGAGCCAGATCTGGTAGCACAGATCTGGAGGTCTATCTCATATTTCAGACAAATTCTCTGTGGACGATCTTTAATATACTCACTTTTAAAACTTGCTACAATTGGCCCTGATCTTGCAGGCTATTGTTAGCCCTCAATGTGCTGATATCTCTTTCATAATTTAAAATTATGTAACTTAATATTCATTAATTCGTCATTCAAAACACACATAAATCAGGCACATGTGGAGCAACAACAACGGTTTGGTTTGGTTTGAAAATCTAAAAACCGATTAAGATTGGTTTGGTTTGTGGTTTTGGTCCAAAATTGACCAAACCAAACTGAATACACCCCTACATATAGTTGTAAAGACTGAAATCATTAGAGATGGTGACAGATCTGATACAGTGATCTCATTGAATCCTATATATAGCTCCACCGTTCCATCTTCCTCTGCAAAATTATATCAAAACAATGAAATTATCACAATAAGTGATTTTCTCAAATCATTTTTATTTTTTTTCCATAAACACCTCAATTATTTCCCACTACAATAAATGAGACTATTAGCCACAGTTTTTGGCTGTAAAATACTGCCGCTATTAACAAGAAAATTATTAAAGGTTATTGAGACTATTAGCGGCAGTTTTTTTGTTAATAATGGCAGTTTTTGGTTGTTGCTAATAGTCTTATTTTTTGTAGTAACCAAAAAAATCTAAAGCCATAAAATCTACCAATCGGTGCAATTTTTTAGCCCAAGAGCAAAGATTAGGTGCTTTGTATCCAACTATAATTACCTAATTCTTCTCTTTGGATCAAAGATTATATTTTGTGCAACCCATGCATTGTGAACGGGCATGCACTTTCGATTGAGTGGTACCTCAGTTGGTATTCTCCCTCCTTTGAAATTTGAGGTTGTGGTTTTTATTTCACGTTTGCTTCCTCCCATATATTAATAAGGCGAGGGTTGTTGGGTGAGATTTATTCCCCTATGTGTCACTCAATGTGAGTGCTTTGGTTCCCCAAATGTTGCTCCTCAACTATCGTACTTTCTACGACATGTAAGGCACATCTAGATTGTCTATGCCGTATGGCATCATCAAGAAATTGAAAAAAAAACAGGAATGCACTTTGTACAAAGTTCATGCATATAGGAGGTATATATATAGCCACACAATATATACCAAATCTTTTGTAAGAAAGTCTACTTACCGGATTCATGTGTTTTCATTATATCCCTCTATGTGGCATACAAAATACTAATACCCGCGTTGGGTATCATGTGGCAACATGTAACACCTGCCCATCAAATTTTGTGTCAGTCAACCAATTGACTGAGGCTGGATGAGACCTGATTGTACTAGGTGACTGCTCGAGGTTAGGTGCATCCAAAAATATTAAGCACCCACATGTAGATTGATAGGAAAGTACCATTTCTAGTGGCGCCCATAGGGCACCCCTTTTATTCAATTGAGTGTGTTAGTAATTAGTAAAATATACACCACATCTCACATCACATGAGAAGCCCGAAGTTGCTATTGATTGACCATGACCCGAGAATTGGCCCGAAGTAGGACTGAGCCTTGGTGATGATGTGGAGATCATCATCAATGGTTTAGATTTTGATGGTCATCTTGATGATGATCAATATTTTATGTCAAACATAGACCCTTAAATTTATGAAGATTAGATGCACTAACACTTTAAACATCATGTGTGTGCCTCATATGGAATAGTGACAATTCTTGTAAATAGTTATAAAGTCCAAGGGCTATTCTAATTAGTTTCCTTAATTTCTTTAACTAGAAATTAGAATTTTGCAAAGTTCTAACACATCTTGCCACACATCTACTTGACAAACTTTGACCCCATCTTAGACCATTGAAAAACTCTGGGGAAATCTAAGATATTAGATTGGGGTGAGTACATGCACCACAAGATTGGGTTGAAAGATATACACACACATAATTTGAGGGCATAGAAGAAATCAAATGACAAGAAGAGACAACTTACGTAGTAAAAAATGGAACCCAAGTGGGTCCCATTTATTCCATGCGTGTGTGATTAGAGGAGAAAAAGATGCTTGGAATGAAAAAAGGGGACACTTGACAAGATTCTAGAAAGCCTTGTCTCTCCACTCCTTCAAGAATCAAATTCCTCTAGTCCCTCCTCATTCCATCTTCTTCTTCCCCCATTTTTTCTATTAGAGCTCCTACATCTTCTCTAGTATTTGCCTACCCAACTTAGCTATTAAAACTATGATCTAACACCATCAATCCACTCCTCATCACTCTTAGAACCATGTATATAACATTGAACCTCATCCCAACCCTTTTCACCACAAAAATTTGATCAAACCAATAAAGGATAGCTTGGAGATCAATTTAAAGTATTAGTTTAGAATTATTTTTACAAAGGTAAATTTATCGGATCGACCCTGTCACATACAGCTTTTCCGCCAGAGACCCTATATTTTCACTTTTACCCAAACCGACCAGCTGTAAGCCTAGCTGACCCTAAGGACAGTAAAAAGCCCAAATTACCCCCTTCTATGACTTTCTTTAATGCATAAAAGCATCCTCTTCTTCCTTATTTTAGTCTGCTACAGTTTGTAAAAAGTTAGAGGTGGCGAAAGTGATGACGTCTTCTCCCTTAGTCTGATCTGCTTCGATCTGCTATTTGGAAGAAGAAAATAGAGGCTTGGGAGAAGAAGCCCCAACATTTTACCATTGAGAAAAGAAGACCCTGCAGTTTGCCATTTCGACGTGAGGTATGTTCAGATTATCCGGTGTAAACCCTATTTTCACTTTGTTAGGGTCTCTTAATGTTACAGTATAAGAAAAATTGTTATTTTATTAGTCAATTTTTTTAAACAGCCGATAACGATTTTATAAATTGTCGATATCGACTTGTTAAGAAATCGATATCGATTGTTTATACAATCGATATCGACTATTTAAACTGTCGATTTCGACCGTTTCTATTGCGACGTGAGGTATGTTAGAATCTCTTAATGGTACAGTATAAGTAAAGTTTTTATTTTATTGGTCAATTTTTTTAAACAGTCGATAACGATTTTATATACAGTCGATATTGACTCGTTAAGAAATCTTTATCGATTATTTTTACAATCAATATCGATTGTGTAAACAGTCGGCATTGACCGTGTAGACAATCGTTATCGATTATTTAACGAGTCGATATCGATTGTATAAACAATTGATATGTATTAACAGTCGTCTCCCTTTTGTGTCATCATTCTTATGACCCCTCTCTTCTCATTCTTAAACAGGCGATATCGGAGGTGGACATTTCTCTTCTCTGTCACTATGATGGCCATCTTGTAAGCGATGATGACCTGTATGAAGGTGGGCGGTGGAGGGTTTATTACTATTTCGATAGATATTTCTTATGAACAATTCGTAAGGTGAATGTCCACTGTCAGTTTTGCGATGGCAGATGAAATAATTTCTATAAAGTTCCATAACAAGATAGTGCATACCTCTGTGGTTGCCGACATTTTGGACTTTGATGATTTGGCTACCCTATTTATGTTTTATAAAATCGGGGTGGACGTCATAAAGGTATTCATTATTAAGGAACTGTCATTCTTCTGAGTCGAAGTTGAACAAGTACCTCTTGGCGGGACTGAATTTTTGAGTAACCATTTATTTCAGCCATGTAAGTTTGAAGGGGATGGACCTATATATGATACTATCCGATTAGGCGATGATAACAATATTATAACGAACATCTCGGCCAAAAAGTAACTATTGATTTGAACGATGCTCAAATTGAATCGTATGATGGCCCACTAAAATATATGCATGGATCACAACAATATAGTCAATGGTTAGCCTACACGTCAAAAGGGTGGTAGATACTGACGATTGCAGTCATATCTTCCCTGGTGGATGGACAACTTGGTAGACTCACGAATTATGTTCTACCATGCCATTGATGGGTATTACCGGAGGAGCTCAAACCCATGTTCATACACATGAGCACCCCTTCGGTGAAAGGCCTAGTCAACCACTCCAGAATCCCTTCAGTGAAGGATTTAGTCAATCACATCAGAACTCCTTTGGTGAAAGATCTAGTCAATCACATCAGAACCCCTTCGGTGAAGGATCTAGTCAACCACCTAAGAACACCGCTAGTGAATGACGTAGTCATCCTCAACCCACTAATGAAGATAACTTAGAAGAAGATTATGATGGCAAATCAGATGGATTTATAAAAGAGGATCAGAAAATTTTTGTGAGAGGCATTGATAATCTCCTAATAGGTGGAGATTACGAAGTGTCAGAGACATCGAACGACTCTTCCGATCAAGAGGTGAAAACTGAATACCGAAATTGGACGTTTAAAGTTAGAGAGATCTTTAGAGACAAACAAATATTCTAAAGAGCATTAAAAGAATACGCAGTGGAGAAAAACTTTCAAATTTGGTCCTTGAAAATCGCTAGTTATCGAGTGACAGTCGGATACTACGAACCCGATTGTTCGTGGTGAATACATGAGTGTAAATTGACTGAGCTCGACTCTTTCAAAATCCAGACGCTCAATAATACTCACACATGTGGGGCCGTTAAGATATGACTGCACGATCACCATAATGCAACAATCTCTATTATATCTAACTATATACGAGATAAACTTATGGAAGGATTCAACTACACACCTACATCGATAATATTTGACATTGTAAAAACTTATAACGTGCAAATCACATATGCTAATCTTGGAGGGGGAAAGAACTCGCCCTGAATGATATTAGAGGCAGCTGGGAGGGATAATTTATGGATCTACCGGCCTACATGAAGGAGATGGAGAGGACAAATCCTAATGTACGAATGTCCTTTCAACTTACGCTTGACGGTAAGTTTCAAAGATTTTTTTGGGGTCTTGGTCCATACATCGGAAGCTACCACAATACACTTCGTTGCATATTGCTTATAGATGGCACATACCTACGAGGATATTTCGAAGGGATCTTACTTATTGCCTCGACGTAAGATGGTAATGGCCATATATTACCGTTAGCATTTGCAGTCGTCGAGTTAGAAGAGGATATGTGGATGTGGTTTCTTGAACGGGTAGGTGCATTCGTGATCGGTGAGTTTATCGAAGATTTCAGTATTATCACAGATAGGTCGAAGGGTTTAATAAAGACGGTCAAACGGATCTTCCCTAATACATACCACAACTATTATATGCAACATATGATACAAAATTTGACACACAAGTAATCCCAGGAACGACGTGGTTGATCTATGGTGGAGCGCTGCCTGTGCATATTCAGTAGAGAGATTTGATCATTTTATGAATAAAATTAAGAAAGTTGTTGTTGAACCTCAGGGTGTAGAGTATATTTTTAAAATAGACCTGAAGTATTGGACGCACGCATATATCAAAGGAAGGCAGTATGATTCTTTGACTACAAATAATGTTGAGAGCTTGAACAACGTATTAAAGATAGCTAAGGAGAAATCAATTATCAACTTAATCAGAACTACTAGAGAGAAAGTCATCGCTTATTTTCAAAAGCACTAAGAGATATCTGAGAAATGGAGCACCCTCCTCTGCCCGAAAGTAGACGAGCACACATGAAGAAGGTGCTGCAATGGGTGATAGAAAGAGAGCTCAACCATATGAGCACGATCAATTCCAAGTCAGTTCCAAAAATTTTATTCATCATGTCCACTTGAAACAGAAGACATGTACTTATCGCTGTTGGCACATTCATGGTTTGTCTTGCTTGCATGCCATTGCGGCCATCAGTCGGAGAAGTTACGATTATCATAACTTTTGTGAAAAGTAATTTTTCATTGTCTGCTTTAAACAATCATACGACTAACAATGACTTTCCACCCTCGATAAAAACCAATGAAAATTCTAAGCTAAGCAACTGCCGAAAAATATGAAAGTGAGACTACCCTATAATTATCTAAAGCATGCAGGCCGGCCGTCCGAGGAAGAGAAGGATACACTCTAAGGGTGAAGTTAGAGTCTTACAGTGTGGCAAGTGTAGTGAGTATGGTCACAATCGCAGGAGTTACACGACAGTGGGGCCGATGGGTTGATACAGTACGTGTCTCTTTTATATAGTAAATCACTATCTAATCCTAGCAATAAGAGCTTGGTAACATGAGATTTTTATTTAAGAGTTTCAATAAGAGTTTCGTAACAAGAAATTTTTATTTTCCTATCACTTGCATCTTTCTGTCTATGTGATTTTTTTTGGCAACTTGGTTATTGACAAAGATTTGTTTCTATTTTTCGTTATGAAGGTACGTCGCGTCCCGAAACGCAACCCAAATGATAATTGTAGGCTTGCACCTCCGGTGGAGACAAGACGATATTTATACACTAAAACTTTCAAACTTGTGGACGGGGGAAACCGTCAGACTAATTTCACTACTACTAGGTACCGCTATTATTATGTGATAATTTTTTTTTATTATATGATCGCCTTCGTAACTATTTTAAATTTTAGGAATGAAGAAGGAACCTCCGATACAGAATCATCCTCCGAAAATAAGGCACCTTGGTATAGATTTGACACAAGTAATTTATTGATGGATAATAGGATTGCAATTCACGCATGATGGATAGAGATAGATCGCATCCAGAAATAGTACAAGAAGCCAGCTAGATCGTACAAGGAATGTTATGGGGTAAAGTTTGGCCACAAATTCGATTTTTAATAGTTATAAATTTGAAATGTAATAACTACGATGATTGAACATTTTCGAACGTATATTTTCTCAGAAAATTGGAATATACAAATTCGGTAGGTCGTAACATTTTCTCAGAATATTGATCTGAATCCAATATTAACAATGTCAAAAAGTGCATTTTCCCAGAACCTTCTGTAATAGGTCTATGCAACCGATTAACGATTGTTTAAACAGTCGTTGTCAATTATCTAAATAGTCATTGATGATTATCTAAACAATTGATGACGACTGGATATATAGTCGTCATCGATTGCATAAGCTATCGTTGAAGACTGTATAAATAGTCGTCAATGACAACTTTTGCAATCGGTGACGACTGTATATATAATCGTCGACTGTATTTACAATTGTCACCGATTACAAAAGCTGTCATTGACGACTGTTTATACAGTCATCAACAACACCTTATGCAGTTGATGACGACTGTCTATGTAATCGATATCGACTGCAGACGTGTTCACATGTCCAAAGCCAACCTATTATGCAATAGTCACATATATATTATTGATTTATTTTTGGTTTCTGTTTTGATTGTTCACCTGATATATTTGTGCACATATATTTGTACATGAGATTTTAAATTTATAAATATATAAATACTCATTATCGGCTTTCGAATGTACTTATAAATTTCTAAATTTACGTGTTCACCCCAAAAAGTACATTTGAATATAATTTAATATTTAATTTACATCTGAAAAAAATTATGAGGGTAGTGCATCTGTAGGAAGTTCTTCATCGCATTCTTCCTCCACTCCGTAGGTAGTGAATGTAGCAAGTGCCGGGCCAATTTCTGCTCTGATTAGACTCATTTTTTCTTGTGTGAAGTCGAATGTCTTTCCCGTCATGAAGTACTCCACATACTTCAATACAAACACCCCACAATCCCACCCATTTCTCTGTCAGGGAACAGATTTGATTTGACAGTCAGACCTTGACCAAGGATATATCTCAGCGCTCAGTGCAGTGGAGTCTCCGTATAAATATAAAAGTGCGGGAAGGTAATGGGTCTGTTTTAAAAAATTGCAATGTCAGATAAGATAAGGAAACAATAAAAATATGTAACATTGGATAATTCGTTATAATATATTCTTATCAGGACATTCAATTGGTCCAAATATTTCACCTTAGAGGGCCTATCAAGAATAGAGTCGATGATCATTATCGATCGTTCGATTACTTTTACGATTGCAAGCGCCCAATGCAATGGATGGTGAGAATGAATTGGGACAAATATATGAAAAGAATAATATAATGTTAGATAATACGACTTGAAAATTATAAAAATTATTGGTAGCAATCGTAACATACCGTGGCACATTGGTGAACCCAGAGATTCTGTAATCAATTGAAAAAGAAGCTCTGTAGCACCTTTCTGCCTTAGTTTACTTCTTCCATATGGGCAGACCACCATTCGATTTGTATCCCCAACCCTTCCTCGTTGAGTTTTTCAGAAAGAATAAAATTTTTGAAATCAATAAAGTCTAAGCCCATATAGGTCAAAGCCATGGGGCCCATAAGGAAGCATTTCTCCTTTATCTCAGGATGAGCAGTGTCATTAATGACTTCCAGGAATCTTAAGTACACTCCTATTATCTGAAAGAAACAAATTAGAGTTATCGACACTTTAGACAATTGATATCGATTTCATTAACCATCAATATCGACTGTCTTAATCATCGATATCGATCTTCATTAACAATCGATGTTGACTGTCGTAACAATTGATATCGATTGTATTAACAAGCAATGTCGATATCGATTGCTAATACAATCGATATCGATTGTTAAGGCAGTCGATCATTTATGTATTTGATAATTACCATTGCGCTTGTAGAAGATAGGTTTTACTTGCCTAGTCTGATGAGAGACGTTTCTCGGGTTGTGAAACAATGCCGTATATGCCGAGTGGCCAAGCGGAGTAAACAAAATATCGATCTGTACACCCCGTTACCTGTGCCACACCCTGTGGCAAGGCATCTCCATAGATTTCGTGCTCGGACTCCCCAAGACTCCGCGAAAACATGATTCCATTTTTGTGGTCGGACTGCTTTTCCAAAATGACCCACTTTATATCCTTCTCTAAAACCTCCGATGCGGCTCATGTCGTTAAATTATTTTTTTGGGAGGTTGTGCATTTCCATGAGTTATCCAAAAACATCGTGTCAGATAGGGGCGTAAAGTTCACTAGTTATTTTTGAAAAACCTTGTGGCACATGATGGGTACCATTCTACAGTTCTCATCAGTCTATCACCCTCAAACCGATGGCCAAACGGAAGTCACCAAGAGAAGCTTAGGTAATCTCCTTCGTGGTCTTGTCAGTAATCATATTAGGATTTGCGATTCTATCTTGCCAATGTCCTAGTTTGCATATAACAATTCAGTCAATAAGTCCATAGGCGTGAGTCCATTTGAGGTCGTACACGGTTGTAAGCCTAGAACGCTCTTAGATTTAATCTCCATGCCCTCATCACATCGAGTGTCCGAGTCTGCAGATGCATTCGCACAACACATTCATAACTTGCATGCCGAAATTAGACAAAAAATTAATTCAAGTAATGATCAATACAAATTATTGGCAGATGCGCATAAGCGTTTCAAGGAATTCCAAATTGGTGATCCTGTTATGGTTCTGGTTAGGCTTGAGCGATTCCCATCGGAAGTCGCAAAGAAGCTCTGATCCTTCGACGCTGAGCCTTTTAGAATTGTTGCAAGGAGTGGCCCGAATGCGTACGTTCTTGAACTTCATCCAGATACCGGGATTAGTTCAACGTTCAATGTGGAGGATCTAGTTCCTTCTCTGGGCTCAACCACACCTCCTTGCAATCCCTTCCAATCATCCCATCAAAGTCCAAATCACCCTTGCAACCCCTACCGCTTCCTTCTCCACGTAGGCAGAGGAAAGATGTAATCGAAGAGATATTAGATGATCTTGTGGTGTCCACCCATGGTGGAGGATTTCAAAAGTATTTGCTTAGATAGTAAATGGCCGGCTCTCTTCTTCCCGTCTCATCATGCTGCCCTAAGACACATCCCATCGAGACTTTCGTCGTGGATAGATACATCAAGAGTGGTCTCCTCGGCTCGGGTGGTACCAAAATAGGTGGATTAAGGAGGTAGCTTTTGATTTTGTCAAACGCTGCCTGACAATTGTCGTTCCATTCAACGGGCAAGTTCTTCCTTAGTAGCTTGAAGATCGGTGTGCAGATGGGCGTTAGTTGTGTAATGAACCGACTGATATATTATATTCTGCCCAAGAATCCTCTAACTTCTTTCTCAGTAGATGGTGGCAGCATTTCTGTGATAGCTTTGACTTTGACTGGGTCGACCTCGATCCCTCTCCTATTGACGATAAATCCCAATAGTTTTCCTGACATCGCACCAAATGTGCACTTCTATGGATTCAAATGTAACCTGTACTTTCTCAACCTCTCAAACAGCTTCTCGGTGCATCATGTCATGAAATAGTGCGATCATAGCTCTTTTGTATGCTGCACCGGCATTCTTCAGCCCAAGCGGCATGACTCTATAGTAAAAGGTTCCCTAAGGAATGATGAACTCAGTCTTCTCTCGACCTGCCTCTGCCATCTTAAACTGATTATATCATGAGAATTTGTCCATAAAAGAAAGCATCTCGTGCTTAGTAGTGTTATCGATCAAGATATCGATGTGTGGCAGTGGAAAATCATCCTTCGGGCTCGCCCTGTTCAAGTTTCTAAAATCAATACACATGCGGACCTTTCCATCCTTTTTCGACATAGGCACAATATTGGCTAGCCACTGCGTATACTTAGATACCATGAAAAACCCTGCATCTTACTGCTTGATGACTTCGTCCTTGACTTTCAACATCCATTCAGGTCAGAGACATCTTAGCTTCTGCTTAACCGGCTTCATATCAGGGTAGAGAGGCAACTCATGCTCAACTAAATCGGTATTTAGACCAAGCATGTCCTCGTATGACCAGGTAAAAACGTCTTGGTATGACCGAAGGAAATCGATTATGCTTTTTCTTTCTTCGGGAGATAGCGTCATTTTGATTTTGGTAATGCGGAGAATCTCCTCTGTCCCTAGATTAACGTCCTCACTTTCCTCGATAATGGGGGGAGGGCCATGCTCAAATTCGGCAAACCAATCAAGGAGCTCATTAGGGAGCTCCTCCAAAGGGATATCCTCATCGAGACTCGTAACTCCTACCTCTTCTTGTATTTCTATAAGGAAGGGGTCGATTTTATGTGGGACGGGTATTTCAATTAAGACATCTTTTTGTGAGACATTATCTAGAATTTTAAATGATAATATTTTTGGACTTTGTATTTTTTCAATGATTTTGAGGTTTTGTATTTCTTCGGAGACGAACCCTTGGCAACGCAAGTATGTGTATATATAAGGTATTGCCTGCCAATGGCTTATCTCACTTTTTATAGATTATTTTTTTTTCGGAAACGGGTACCAAATATTAGGCCACTCCCCGCTTCTAGGGTATGAAGTAAAGATGCCCAGTTGCGTACCTGAGAGGCCGCTCCTTTACCTATTTGGATGGAGGGTGCTAACTGATACGACTCTTCGGAGTCAGCCTCCATCATGTTGATCCCCATTTTGTCTAAGATGACATTCTCAAACATCAACACCGTTTTGTGGTGATTTACCATAGGGGGAGTTTGTTCAGGTACTGGCCGTCGTTCCTCAAAGAGGGATAACACGGCCAAGTCTATCTCGAGGCTGGGAAGGGTGATGTAGGGATTGGTGGGGTAGACTGATACTATGGGCTTGTGTGGGGTTAATCGAGTTTCCCATTTCGATCAATCTTCATGACCCCAACACATATGAATGAATTTCTTATATGAGGCCTGGGTCGAGGTTTCTCTTCTATGTGGATCCCCCTGGCTTTTACAGCTGTCGTGGCACGAGCTTTCTCCTTAGCCTCTCTTACTTTTCCTTTCGTGGGCTTATAACCAAGCCCGAATCTTACTTTCTGCCCCACTTTTGCTGTAACGGGCTCCCTTTTCCTTGTAATTTGGGCCCAAGACCCCTTCCTTTTTTATAACCCCACTTTTGGAGCATAGCCACCGCCGCTACCATTCCACCTCAGATTCTTAGAATGATGCCCTCGATGGGCTCTGGGAGTATCGTCGACACCTCGTATTCGAAACTGTGGAGGTCGACATCCACGGCGGTGTGTGACACATCCAACACATTGAGCTTTTCAACGCTGTTGGTGACCTTTTCTTTCTCACTATGTCCTTCACCGATAATTGTGATGATCTTATGCCCCGATGCAAATTTGAGTTTTTGGTGCAGTGTGGAGGGGATCACTCCAACCTCATGTAGCCACGAGCGCCCTAGTAGCAGATTAAATGAGGATTTGATGTCCATTACTTTAAACAATATGGAGAAGGTCATTGACCCAATTAATAGCTCAAGATCAACTTCTCCCATTATCTCTCTCCTGGTATTGTCAAAACCTCGGGCACTAGTTCTCGTGAGTCTCAGCATGGAAGGATCTACCCCAATCTTGGTGGCGGTTCTCAGCGGACATATGTTCAATGCAGACCCATTATCGATCAGAACTAGGGGGATAATCATATTTCTAGACTCAACGGTTATATTCAAGAACTTTGAGTGACTACCTACTTTCTCAGGTAAATCGGCATTAGAAAATGAAATGGCATTTAGAGCCATCACTTGACCAATTATTTGCCCGACTTCATTCGAGCTAACTTGAAGTGAGACATGCGCATTCTTTAACGCCCCCATTAATGCTTGGAAATGGAGTGGGGACGTTATCAACAAATCCCATACAGTAATATGGGCGGGCATTCTTCTCAGCCGAGTCTTCAGTATATGTTCTTGACTCATTTTCTCAAACGGATTCATGTTGTCATTCTTCTCTTTGGGTTAGGTTTGTGTTGCTGCTGGTGCTTCTAGCTGCTTCGAGATCTTTTTGGATCTCGTGATGAAGTCCACTGCCCCTTCTCTATTGCTGCCAGCGTTGACATCAGTTTGCTCATAACTAAACGGGACCTGATGAGGATTGTAGGTTGGTCCCAGAATCTGAAATGGCATGGCTAATGGTATCAGATGCTCTTGTACTGCGGGCTCCGAAGGTGTGGGTAACATTTGATTTACCTCGGTGATAACTAGTTGGGTGGCAAAATTGGGCCAGATGGGGGTGGTGAAGCTTGTGAGTGGTGGTGCTGGGGGAAAAGGGATAGGGGTAGGCCATTGGTAGTTGATGGGTGCCGGTGGGGGATTGGGGGTATGATGGCTACTGGGTAATTGACGGGGGTGGTGGTGTATGGTTGATATGTATTTATGTGCACGTAATTGATGAGTGTGGGTGATGAAAAGTAAGCCCTAAGATCCAAGGGTTCAATTTGTAGAGTCGGGTTGGGGAAATAATCTAACAAATTGAAGGATCACCCCAATATTTCTTTCTTCAACATTTCTCGACAGTGATGCCACATAGCTCTCCCAATCACTGATATAATCGGACGAGTCAAATTGAAATTCCTCCTCATTTTTCTCTACCATGCTGATGGTGGGTCTGAGACCTGCTCCTCCGGTAGGATGTGGGGGTAAAGGCACCTGGTGGATATTTGCATGTTGGTTCACTTGCGAAGGTACTAGTGAAATGATTTTCTCGGCATCAATTAAGTCTTGAATTGCATGTTTCAATGGGTAGCAGTGATCAGTTGGGTGACTCGGACATTGATGAAAATTGTAGTGGGTATTCAGGTTATAGTTCTTTGGGATCGGGTGAGGAGGAGGTTGCGATTGACGAATAGTGACTAATCCATTTTCTACTAGTAAAGGTAAAAGTACACTTAGAGATTGCCCCAGGGGTGTAAACACTCGGTTATAACAGGCTCTCCTCTGTTCAAGAGTCATCTGCATTCCTTGCCCATTCCCTATTCTCTGCATTTGCTCAATTCTAGCTGGTGCTGGCGGTGTTGCTTGAAATTGGAATAGGGTTATGTTATTATTAGGCCTGGTATTGGAAATGTTCTGAACATTAGCCGCTGTTCTCTTCTCATTCCTTTGTTTTGAAAACCTTCTAACCCCACTAGCTCCACTTGGTACATTTTTGTTCAGGTGACCATCCATGATGGCATCCTCACAGCGATTGGCGTTCCTCACCATATCATCAAAGCTGGACTGTTGCTGGTACACCAAAAAGTCTGAGATCACTGATAGAGTAATTTTAGAAATCATTTCGATCTGTTCGATCTGTTCATCGTCAGGTATCCTGTTTCGGACCTGAGCTGCGAGTGCTCTCCATCGCCCCAAATAGTCACTGATGGTCTCATTCGGGTTCTACCTCAAACGGGCCAAGTCGGACTTACGCGGTTTGATGTCTATATTATAGACATATTGTTCCTGAAACAAGTGCGTTAAATCCTTCCACATTTTTATCATAGACGGTTCCAAATATGTGAACCACCTCAGGGTCGGACCAGTCAAACTTTTTTAAAAGACCTTTATTAGCAATCTTTCGTGCCCTCCATATTAGCACATGTCCCCACAGTAGGACTTGAGGTGTGTAATAGGATTGTCGGTGCCGTTGTGCTTGTCAAAAGCCAATATCTTAAATTTGAGAGGCAAGAGAAACTCAGCGAATAAGCATAAATCTGTGAAGTCCGTGGCATGAATTTTGGCACCACCCATTTTCATCAACTGCTTTTATATTTTGTCCAACTGTTCTTTCAGCTGCTCTGACTCCTTAGATATGGGGGTCGCTTTCTCAACAGCTGGTTGGATTTCACTTTGTGCTACCAGGGAGTGGGAAATGATTGGGGGAGGGTTAAGGCTGGTCAATGCCCAAGCATAGGCTCCATTATTTCTAATCTCATCCTCTTTGTACTGTTGGTCGACATAGTGCGCAGTGAGGGTGGGATTCTCATGCTGGTATTGCATGAACTGGGTGGGAATGACATGAGCAGGGGTTGGATGAGCCCATTGGGGATGAGGGATAGTTTGTTGGGTGATGGGATGAGTGGAAGTTAGATTTTGGAGCGGGGTCTGATGAGGCCATTGAGCATGGGGGAAGGTTTGGAGATGGCCTTGGGGTGTGGGGCCATGGGAAAATTGGGTTTGAGATATGGTTTGGGTTTGACCCGGGTGTGAAGGTTGGGGGTGGGTGAAACTTTGGGGGTATTGTGGGGGGTATTGGTGCGGGGTTCCTGATTTTGGGCTTGGGTTTGGGCCATGAAGCCTTGGGAGGGTTGGGCCATAAAGCCTTAGTCATTATGGGTTTGGGCCATGGGCCCTTGGTGGGTTTGGGCCATGGGCTCTTGGTGGGACTGAGCCATGGGCCCTTGGTGGGTATGGGCTATAGGGTTTTAGGGTATGTGGGGAATGGAGGTTTGGGCCATGGGGTTGTTGGGTATGTGGGAAATGGGAGATTAAATGGTGTGAATGATGGGAGTCATGGGGGAGTGAGGTATGGAGGCTTGATAGGATATGGGATGAATCTATGGGTGTGTGGTATGGATGAGAGGGGATGTGTTGGGAGGCCTTCCACCTATTGTAGGCTTGGACCATTCCTTCCATCATGGCCATGGAAGGGAGATTGGGTGGGGATGGATTGTTTGAGGTTAGGAGGGGTATGGATGGAGTGGATGTAGAGGGTAAACTAGGCATGACCCTAGTAAAATCGGGCATGACCCAGGTAAGGGATGGGGTATGGGGTGGATTGGAGGAATGAGGTGGGGCATTGGAAAAGGGGGGTTGGTTGGGTACGTATGGGGATGATGAAGGGTAAACTGTGGGTGTTTGAGAAAAATCGGGCATGGCTCCGATAAAAATGGGCATGACCCAGGTAGATGGGGGGATTTGTGGGGGGTTGGATAGGGTGGAGGTGACATATGTGAATGAGGGCGGATCGGGCCTATATGGGGAAGATGAAAAATGGGGCATGGATGTGGATGCGGGAAGTTAGGTGGATGAGAAATAGGGTATGTTGGATGGGTTATGAATGGATGTGGAAGGGAGGTGAGATGGGTTGGAGACGGACATGGATGAAGGTATGGCTTGGGAAAATGATGGGGAATGGGGAATCGGATTTTGGATATTTTGGAAAGTGGTGGAAGGGAAAATAGGGGCACCAAACAGGCCGGTTATAGTGAGGGTTGAATGGGTGAGGAGAGTGGAATTAAAGGCTTCTTTGGTGTGGGAATGGGTTGGAGAATATGGTGGGGATGAGTCGAGATCGGCATAAGCCGGGTCCACAGCCCACGACATGTCTCGATATCGAGTTGGATACGGGTGCCCAAAAAATTTCTTCCTTCCCCTACGGGATGATGGAGGGTGAGATGATGCCGTTATGTCGGCACCACAAAGACTCTAGTTTTTAGGTTTTTTGATTCTTAATTTTTTTGAATTTTTATAAGTGAAAACAAAGGTTCTGAGCCCTTGGAGTTCCCTTCTCAGGTGGCTTTCGTACCCTAATTTAAGACCCACGACAACGATTTTGAAACACTTCGGAAGAATCAAAGGAAGACTTTTGATCTATTGAAGGCACGAAAATTGATGCGGACAACCCAATCCCCCGAAGTGAGTCAAAGAAAAGTCACCTTCTTTTGACCGGTGGGGGCGTATTGGGTGTCGTAGATGGCGAGGCCCAAACAGAGGCACTAAGACACTAATCGGGGGACTCGGGATGTGGAAAAAGCCACAGGTTCAGGCTGCTACTGTCCAGAATAGTCTTGGCACAACTAATACATGCGCCAGGCTAAGAATGCCCCTACTTACACTAGCGCAACTATTAGTTGCGCTAAAGTAAAATTGGCCAGATTTAAAGCTGGCCCGACTAATAGTTGCGCCAGGTATAATTCCAGGATTTTTACATTGGCGCAACTAATACTTGGGCCAGGCTAGCATGGAGCTCCAAAATTTTATGACAGCAGCAGACAACACCCGAAATGAGTCTTCTTTTTGTTTTTTGTGGAAGCTGGGCTTCCGAGAACAGACTGATTTTTAGTGAATTGTTCTCTCCTCACCGAACCTAAGGGTTTGAGTCCGATATAACTCGCTAGCATGCTCCCCAAAGGGTTTTAAGCTTGTAGGAATAGGGGACCTATCTGATATACCTTCGGCATAAGTGCCTTCTCAGATATTAGGTGGGCTGGGACTTTTCTAGATCATCACCACTAGGGACTGCCGCCATACTAAGACCCGGGTGGTTGTATGTGTGCCTAATAACCCAACCCTTTAAAAATCTATCCCATAAAGAATAAATTGATTAAGTCCCCTTTCTTGGTTCAATTTTTATTTTTTTCAAAAAATTCTTTTTTATGAAAATTTTCTTAAGTCCAAAAACCGAGAGTGATGATCCCGTGCCGCCACTATGGGTTGGCATCCACTGTTAGGATATGATTGCACAAGTAGGCCCACTGATCGGCTAAGGCACTTTAAATGACAAAAAAATAAAGAAAAGTAAATGACAATGTGACAATAGGCCCGCCGATCGGCTAAGGCACTAAAATGACGGAAAAATAAAGAAAGTAAAAACAATGCGCAAGTAGGCCTGCCAATCGACTATGGCTCATAAATGACGTGAAAATAGGGGTAAGTAAAATGACGTAATTAGAGGGGTGAGTAAAATAAAAATAGCAATAAAAGATTAGTAAAATAAAAAATAAAGGGGCCAAGTTCAAGGGGAAGCTCTACTAGCTACTCCCCAACAGAGTCGCCATCTATGCAACCGTGAGATTTTTGACGATCCCGTCGCGGTGATGCGCTCACTAACAAAAATATAGAGTCGCCACCCGGAGCTTTTGGTGTCCCAGGAAACCTTGATTATTTTTATAAGTACCAAAGTGTCACAAATATGACTCTGAATCTGGTCCACACTAAAGGTTCTTAGGTAGGGGCTTCGGTTATCGATTGGGAAGGTGTTAGGCACCCAATAAACCCGCTTAATGCGGTCTCTACTTATGTCCAAAATAAAAATAATATAAAAGAAAAGAAAAAGGCTTCCTCTTGCCTAAGGGGCTTAAAATCCTATTTGTGCCCCTCTGTTCCTACCAAAAATTCAATGATGTAACGACACAAATGGGAGGATGGAGGAATGACCGAGAAGGTAGAGGAATAGAGGGGAGAGCCGGAGCTCTCGAGCCCTTGTTGCACAGTTGAGGAGCCTTGCGTTGACTTACTTTCATGAGCTTTTGAAGGCTTAAATGGTGGAAAATGGGGTTCTAACTCCTATGACTTGCTAGCTAAAAGGTAGAGAAAGGAGTCTAGGGGGTAGCACACACCTAGACTAAGGGTTTTGGATGCAAGATTAAGCTTGAAATAAGGTTGGGAGATTCTGAAATTTTATATGAAAATGAGGCGCAAAAGGGAGGAAGAACTTCTCACTTTGAGCTCTTTCTCTTTTAAGCAAATTTCTCAACCTTTAATCCAAGGAGAGGGGGGTTCTATTTATAGGAAAAGGGTGGGTTAGGAGGCTACTTAGAGGTTAAGTAAGATTGGGAATTAGGTAATCTAGCATCTAAGATTTCCTAGGGTTTTTGGAGCCTTGAAATATGTGAAGAGGTGCTCCAATGGTGGATGATTGGATCCGACTTTAAACCACTTAAGGGGTTGCACATAGGTGGCAAATGGGTGCAACAGAACTAGCAAAATACACTTCAAAGGTCAAGATGGTCAACAAGTCAAACCCCAATCTTAATTTTTGAGGCAAAAACTAGGGGTTACTATTCATATGCCTGGCGCAACTATTAGTTGCGCTAGGCATATGCACAGTGCCTTGAAGTTGGCTCCCCGAGGTGGGGTCCACCCTAATGCTGGTGCAACTATTAGTTGCGCCAGGCCATTTCTGGGGAGAGATGGTTTGGCACAACTAATAGTTGTGCCAAGCTTACCTATAACTGGCGCAACTATTAGTTGCGTCAAATCCCTAAGGGGGTTCGTGAAATTACTATCTGGTCCCTCAGGTTCGGACCGCTATATCTTTGCGTACACAGCTCCGATTGGGGTGATTCTTGGCCTGTTGGAAAGCCAAGGACTTCTACTTTTCAATGGTATGAGATTCGATCGTAGTAGAAGGCCGTAGCTAGTCCTGTGCATAACCCTTCATCCATTGCTCGGGAAAGCTAGGTTTAGATCCGGAATGGGCTTCTAAGGGTTGAGATTAGTTTCTAAGGATTTGGGAAGGTTCCTAAGAGATCTAGGGTGATTCCTAAGGGTTTGTAAGGGTTACTTATATGCTATCAAAAGCTCAGAGGCATGCCTCTCTCGAAATGTGTTTCGATCGGGCCTTGGGCCAGATTTGGGTGTCTACAATTTGATTTGAAATCGATATGATGAAACTCGTATTTCAATTCGAACGCGATATTGATTGAAACTGAATACAGATTAAATTATTAATTTTTGATATCGATTGAAATCGAATCCGAAGATTGTTTGAGTTGTTAAATGTCTAACGTACTTCGAATATTGAATATTGAACATTGAATACCGATTATTGAATTGAGTATTGAGTACTGAATATTGAACATTGTGAATACCGAATATGGGTTTTATTATCGAACATTGAACATGAAATTATTGAATATTGAACCTTGAATCTTGAACATTGGATGAACTATTGAACCCTGAATATTGATTTATTGATAATAAATATTGAAAACTCGAAAGTGGAAAGACGATGCTGCATTGATAATTGAACCTTACAAAGCTGACCACTGTTCTTACGAACGGGCACTATGAGCGACTCATATTCAGATAATTTTAAAATGTCAACTGAGGATTGAGTCTCGTTAGACCAACATGATCATTGATCCTTGTCTTGATTGACTAAATGACGAAGAGTGTTAGCCTTTGTTTATGCGACATTGACAATTAATATTGATATCAGACTATGGTTGGTGTTTAGTATTGCACCAAAATAAATAAAAGACATTAATAAATCATTAAACCTAATGCATTAAATTAATTATCTAATATTATTAATTTTGTGATAACATATCTGAATAATTAATTAAATGAATAAACTATGATTAAATTACAATGAAACAACCTGATTCTTCTTGATGACACTGTTTAAATGGTAGATTAGTAACTAAATTTGATATGTTACTGTTGATATTTATAGAATTTGTACTGATAGAATAAGTGATTGCAATCGAACTTAGTATGTCTTTAGTGATGTTGATAATTGGAAATTTTGATTGATCATGTCTTGAAAATGAGAAATTGAATTATCACTTTGTATCGAATGAGTTCTTGAACATTATCGTCATTGTCTCATTAGTGCCTAATGAGTCATTGTTGGATAGATTGATATATTAGGAACTGAGATATATGGATATGGTATTATTGATTAAGATAGGCAATCGATGAAATTTAACTGAAAACACTACTTGAATTATAATTATTTACGGGAATTGCAATGATAAATCTAGTTACTACTTCATTATGTCTCATCGCTTACGTCATTTCATGACAAAAAATTCCAGAGACAGGATAGACGTCGCCCAATCAGAGTTAGATGGAGCGACCAGGTAAAGATTTAGAAGGACCCATCGAGCTGAAAGTGTTTAACTCAATTTATCTAAGGAGTTGCGAGCACGTACGTGGACGGACCACATAACATTTACACTAGGTTTTGACTTTGTGTAGCTGTTTCACTTTTGTTTAAGACTAGTTTGGTTTATTATTTCATAAAATCATTGGTCTCATTGTAAATATTGGACTTTGAAATTATTTTGATTGAAACATTGCATACTTTAGTTTTAACTTGTCTTTCCGCAACAAGTAGATATTTTGAAGGGACTCGCATTTTCCTAATAAATGAATAATTGAATTTGGAAATTGATCAAGTTAAGAAAATGAGGTTTTCCGCAATAAATAAATTATATATTTTTCTTTGATTTAGGAGAAAATTTTTTATATTGAACACCGATAATCGAGGTGTGTCATGTCGACTTGGCTCGTGGATCGGAATGTGTGGGGCTCGAGAGCCACCCGACGTACAAGGCCAGGACTGGGGGAGTGACATATCGGGGGCGTGACAAAAACGATCTCCATCATCCGATTGAAAGCAAATCAATGATTTTAGATGTGGGTGCGCAACAAGATTCGATGGGTGCGTTTAAAGCTACCCTATTTATATTTTTGAGATTGGGTATTTTAAAGGGAAGCGTTATATGCACCCCAACCCGTGTTTCCTTGTGAAGAACACACTAAAATGCACGTGTGAAATTAAAATTCAAGTTAATTCTAGTTTTGTTAAGATAACCCATAGCTTGTGAAGAACACCCACTAAAAATCATATTTTTTTTAAGATTTCCTTTTTGCGCCATTTCTTCGACAGTTCTTCCTACCTGCGTTTCTTCTTCCTCCTCTGACCCTGTGACGGCCTCATCTCACCAATAAGAATTCGGGTAAGGGACTTGAAAATTCTGTTTACTATTATTTTTTCCTCTTACTTTCCTACTTTCTGTAGAGATTGTTTTATTTTTTTCTTCCATTTATGAGACTTATTGCAATTTTTTGTTTCTTTGATCACGTAGTATTTTTTTTTCTATTGCTCACCCACTATTTGAGAAAATGCCTTTGAGTGATTATAAAGAGGATTGAATACTATGGTCGGTGATTACCATATCCATTAAATTTTTTTCTTTAATAATCTCCATTAAATAAATATTTTTTTGATTAATGTTGAATGTGTATATTACTATTGGTCACCAACTGTTTGAGAAAATGCCCTCTGTCACCAACTGCTTAAACAAAGGGCCTTGAATGATTTATAGGGGATTGAATACCATGGTCGATAATAAACATATGCGTTAATTTTTTTCTTTAAAGAAAACTTTTTTTTGTTGATGTTAGAATATGTGTATATTATTACTATTAGTCACCACCAGTTTGAGAAACTACCTTTGAAAGATTTTATTAGGGAATGAATATCATGGTCCGTAAAACTACTAAGTTTAATTTAATTAAAAATGGTTTGTTACTATTAATCTTGTAAGAATTAATTTTGTAATACGTTGTAATTTATTGACTCACTAAAAAATAAATTAATAAGAGCTTTTGTTTTTATTAGTTCGATATAGGGTAACCCAAGGCATGAAGATCTTTCTTGCGATAAGTTTCTTGTTGTTTTTATTGATTTTATTATTTATTCCTCATAGACTTAATTTTTATATGTGTATCTTGTAATTTTTTGCTAATTACAGGTAAAATTACTAGGAAAGACTATGGATGAATCCTTTCATGAATCATCATTAATTTTTGAGCCCATAAATGATTAGCGGGGTCCTTGTTTACTTGGCCTAACAGAAAGTGTCGAGGAGATAGTTTCGTGTTCATTGCCTCCCTTCGACATTTGGCGAGAAGACGGTTAGCTCACAATAAAAATCGGAGAAGGAGCATACTTCTCGAGTGGAGGTATGCTTTACTTTTAAAGTGAAGGTATACTGTTTTATTGTGGTGATTCAAATTTCATGTCTTTGATACATCTAATTTATTTGTATGTGTCTAATAACAAATATACCGCATGATTTAATTTTTCAAAATATTTTAATTAAAAATACATGTTTTAGTCTTGCAAACTCTTATATTTATTTCTGTCATTAATTGACATAAGTTATGCGATAACCTACTAGTTAGAGGCTTGAGTTTGAGACAAGAGGTCTGAGGATCAAACTTTAGTATTTAGGTTTTAAGCCTTGGATGATTCCCAATAAGTCATAAAAATTTACATTATCAAGAGAATCCTAAATCATAATCTCATTTAGAGTTCTTTTTAAGAATGGAGTTGTAAGAAAACCTAGAGACCGTAGATAAGAGATTCTAGATCCTCATTTTCTAGAGTTTTTCTTTTTAGGAGATCGGCGAGACGATTGTTTATGTTCTCAAGCGGCCCTCACCTCCTTCAAGAGCTATTATCGTTATGGGGATCTCGATCGAATCGTGGAGATACGATCGATCTAGGTATGGAGAAATTATGTTTTCCTTTAAAACTTAAATATTTAATTAAATATAATTTTTATGATAAATAAGGCTTTTTATTGCATAAATAATGAATGATTTGATCAGATGTGATGCATGTAGTGATTAATATTTTTTAATGTTATTGTTTTGGCTAAAAAGAGATCGGGTTCAAATTTCACCATGTTATTTGAGAAAGTTCATGGAATGCCCACTGGTCGAAATCGATCGATCGATTTTAGACGATAATTCATAGTAAACTCACGAGTCGAAATCGATTGATCGAGTTTGAAAAATTGATCGATTGATTTCTGAACGAAAATTTACTGTAGGCTCTCGGGTTGGAATCGATCGATCGATTTTGGGAAATCGATCGATCGAGCCTAATAAATAAATGATTTGAAAACCTTACAGATTGAAATTGATCGATCGACCGATTCTAGACAGTTAAGTTTCTTTTCAATTCTTTTTACGAAAATTTGATTAAATGTTAATGTTTACACTCAATGATTATATTCATATGTACTTCAATGTTTTATGACGATCCACGAATTGCATGATCAAGGCACATAAATAAGACAAAATTATAAATCATGATCGTGTTTGATTAGGCCCAACATCTTGATAGAGACGAAGTCTAACGAATATCGAATAATAAAAAGCATTAGACCCATCGTCTTGAGTGGGACGAAGTCTAACTAAATAAGAATATGAAGCGTTAGACTCAACGTCTTGAGTGGGATAGAGTCTAAGTAATCATGAATTATGATAGTATTAGACCCAACATCTTGAGCGGGACGGAGTCTAACTAAACAAGAATATAAAGCATTAGACCCAACGTCTTGAGCGGGACGAAGTCTAACTAATAATGAATGATGACAGCATTAGACCCAACATCTTGAGCGGGACGGAGTCTAACTAATCATGAATGATGACAGTATTAGGCCCAATGTCTTAAGAAGGACGGAGTCTAAAAGTCAATGTCTTGAGAGGGACGAAAAATTAATGAACTTAAAAGAAAAAATACACTCATGCGACATTGATATCCATATCATGTTTAATTTCTTTCAATTTATTGGGATTATGCATGCCACAAACACACACTCATGAATTATAGAAATGTTTATCTTATATCTGAATGGATTGCATGTTTGATCCACATATACAAGTGTAAACTTACACCCCTTGTTGATGTGGGTGGTTAGATGAGATAGGTATAGTTAAGTATAAGGTATGAACTTATGACGATGAGACTGTACGTGGTACTCAGAAACTTGAGATGGACAACGATGAAGGCTTCATAGCCTAGCTATTTATTTTCTTTTAATATTATTGGTTTCAAATGGACAAGACAGTGATTGACTAGTAGTTTTATTAAGAATGTTATAAGTTTTTAATCATGTAGAACTTTATATTTGGAATAAGAATATTGTCATAGGTTTTATTATGATTCATTAATGCTTTTGAAAATTTTCGTTCCACTGTTTAAGGCGTCCTTAGTGTTTAATTATGTTTTTGTGGTTCATAATATATGAAGGTACGACCTAAGATCTGACAATCAGACATTGTGAGGTTTCGAGTCGCTATATTAATGGAGTAGCTAATATTTCTTTTGTTTAATAAGTTGAAGAACAAGTATTATTTGATAGTCGTCTAAAACCTGCTAGTAGTCCAAACATTAAAATCGGAGACATTGCAGATGTGCTCCCTACTTCGGAGGTAACATTACAATGCATTTGCTATTAAGGTTGGAATTTTTTATGTTTGTTACTCATCTAATTTTGGATCTTGTAATAACTTGCAGATGTTTAGCTCACGTGAAGATTTGCAGACATAGGCGAAAGCAGTATGTATAAAGCATGCAACGATATTAATTGTTGTTCGATATGATGGGCGGAATTCAAGACATACTCCACAGGTGATACCTGCATGTGAGAGGGGAGGAGAATACAGGGAGAAAAAAATTCTATTTCAAAGCCTCATGAAGGAAAGAGTGGTACAAAACATTGTGAGTGTCCATTCCAATGTAGATGGAGGCATCTGTTGGAAGTTGGAAATAATATGTGGTTTTCATAATCATGCCCTAGGACAGTTTAGGAAGGTCACTCGTTCATTGGCAGGCTGAATACAGAAGATGTTGACATATTAAGGGAAATATTAGAAGTGGGAGTCAAACCTAGCCAAATATTAATTGTTGACACTGAAGAAAAAAAATGTATTGAACTGCTCCAATATTCAAACCATATACAATGCGCCAAAGAAGATGAGGGAGGATGTTGGAGATGGAAGATCAGATATCCAGGAATTGATGAAATTTCGAGATGAAAGATCAGATATCCAGGAATTGATGAAATGTATCACAAAGTATGAACATGTCACTTACTACAGTAAGGATGCGCAAACTGACACTCTTACCAATATATTTTTTGCACATCTGCTATCGATTTGGTTGGCAAACTTATTTCCCAAAACATTTGTATTGGATTGTGCATAAAAAACAAAGATCAAGCGTTGTTAAATGCAATTAGCATGGTGTCCAACAGTGTGGCGGATTGATGAGGATGTGTGGAGAGAGAGAGAGAGAGAAGATGTTGGCTCTTTACAAAAATAATATTTGACAAAATAACCCAAAAAAATAAAATAACTTACGGGTACTCTTTACAAAATAAGTGCGTTAAACAATATCGTATATATGCTCTTCACCGAAAGTACAGGTGCAAATAATGCTACCCTATTTTAAAATGACCTTAGATTTAGCCAAATCCAAATCCAAATCCGATCTTAATAATGTAACCAAGACTAGGGATTAAGGACTCAAATCCATGATTTTTCAAATATGGCCCAAGATGAGATGTCTCAGGCATTTCTTTTCGTGTTTCGGGGGTCCGCAGGATGATGAACCTACCATTTTTCTCCAAGACAGAGAGCACGCTGAGAGCTGTATACTAGTTGTAAGAAACTTCTCAAACTTTATTTATTTATGATTAATATTAAGAAACTTCCAAAGCTTGCTTCAATTTTACATAGGGTACCTCTATTTGAGCCCACTGGTTTACTGGTTGGCACCCATGCTGAGGACCATTGATTGCGTTCAATTCGATGGTGGATATTATTTTTCATCCCAATCTTCGACAATATAGATCTTGACACTATGGGCGTACCATCAAACGGTCATTTTTTGTTTACATGTAGCATATATCCTTAACAGTGGCCTTAAAATCACATGGCACTTGGCACGCTCAAACCTGATATTAGGGCCACTTTTTAGTGATACGTGCCACATGTAAACAAAAGCTTATTGTCTGATGGTTCACCCATAGTGTCAAGATCCATACTGTGGAAGATTGGGATGAAAAACGATCTCCTCTGTCTGATTGAACGCAGTCAATGGTCCTCAACATAGGCACCCACCGATAACCCCCGATGGGCTCAAATTGAGGTACCCTTATACATATGTGAACCCAAAAAAACGACAGTAATTAGTAGGATAACTAATTTCTTTTTTTTTTTTCTTGATAGTAGGATAACACATGAATTTAACTCATAATTTTACAAGGTATCCAAGAGAATCGTGTGCATTTTGTATAGGGCCCGACTCAACAACCTTTGTAGGTGACCGGTTTTGTGGCATTTTTAGGCTCTAATCGCATGGTGCGATTTTCAATGCAATCTTAGGAAGACTCTGATCTAAATGATCAACCGATGCACCATGCGCCACTACGATAAAGCAAAATTGATGCCACGTACAAAATGAAAGCCTCATTGGTTGGTTACTCTGAATCAAAAGCTCTTCACTTTGAACCTGAATAATTAATGGTTTATCCCAGTTAATAATACGATCCAATAAGAAGAAGGGCACGTTTGTTTCGTTGTAATATAGATCCTGTAAAATGGAGAATGCATGTAATTTTTTGATGACTGGATTACATATATTATTCACTTTGCATGTAATATTTGAGTGTAAAATGATTGTTCTTTTGGGTGTAAATTTTTTTTGTAAAAATCACTTTTAGATGCTTTTTTAACATTATACCCAAAAAAACAACTTGTGTAATTTATTTAAATTCATGTGCAAAATGGACATTCTCCATTCATCGTTGTTAGCATCCGACTTCATCGGGCATGATCGGCAATGGTACATCTGTGATACCAGCGCAAACATGAAAACCATGATAGTCATCTTAACGGAGGTAGGATCGATATCTTACGATAGCTTGGTCGTCAATCGTGAATCAAACGACGGGAACATGCATGCTTTGAGCTACTTATTTTTCAAAGGGCAAGTCGTAATCCACATATTCGAGTTGAAGGAAAATACAGTCTGTATATACCCTTATTACCCATTTATTGGAGGGTAGTAATGATATTGCACGTGATTTTGACTTCCTTGGGACTTTGGGATTCACGGATATCCAAACTATTAAATAACAGTGCATCCCGATTTGCTGAAACTATTTCTTTTAATATAATAAGGTTGAAATAAGTTCTACCGCATCCAATTTGCTAATTTTGCCAAACTTATGATCTACAAAAGACGATCTAATACGTAAGTCTAAAGTAAAATATAAATTCGGTCACTTTAGCAAAAGATGGAAAAAAGTTAGTTTCGTAAGAGAATCGATAAAAAATTTAAATGAAATTTGATTTGCACAGCTTTTGAGGGTTTTGGTATTTGTAATTTTAAACAAAATTAGCACATGTGAGCTTTCTTGTAAAAGTGAAATGTCAACATTACCCGTCGGTAAAAATTTTGCCAGTGGCACACAAATTGTCGAGAAAGAAGGCATTGCAAATTGAATCGCCAGTAGTTTTGAACCGCCGGTGATTATTACCATACCCCGGCGATTAAATGTTTAATTTTATTTGGCGGCGGTAAAGTGGTATAACTTCCCCGGTCGTTAACAACCGCTGACAAATTATGACATCCCAGGCAGTTTAGAACCACCGGCAATAGTTTATTTTTTATATTTTTTAAATCCAAAATATTCCCCCTGCAGGGTTTTTTTTGGAGAGCTACAAATTGCACACGATATTTGAAGTTTTTTTGGGGAGCTACAAGTTGCACATGATTCGATCTCTCTTCGTTCGTTGCACATGGAGTGGCTAACATATGGTTAGTGCCCAATGGCTCTTGTGAACTTGTTCATATAAATGCCTGAATCATATGGGGAAATGGGCTCAAATCCCTCTAGAAGAAATTTCATACCATTCACACAATTCGTATAAATACCTAAACCTGTTCACATATAAAACTTGAACCATCCATACCATTCATAAATATAAAACCAAGCAAGAACTTGTCCACATATTTTTCAAAACCCTGTAAACAAAAATTAGAGCTCTTCAAATCATTCAATCACCAAGACATTAGACCTCCTCAAAGAGACAATTTGATCCAAAACCCTGTAAACAAAAATTATTTATCGTCTACATCAAAGTATGTGGCCTGTTGACCACTACAAGTACTCAAGAACCCACTTTGTCAAACAAAACAATTTAAATAGGCTCACAAAATTATTTTATTCGTTAGCGTTGAAAGCAAAACCACAAAATCAAAATTTTGAAGATCATAGAGCTTCTTACTCTCGTCGTGACTATCAAATTCATCAATAAGGATCTATTGGAGCGGGGAACTTTGCTCCGGCATAGACTGTTGCAAATCCAAGCTCTTCCTCGATCCTAAGCAACTGCACGAGTCGAAAACATACAATGAATTCAGAGGCTGGTACTACTAAGTTTCGGAAGAATTCATAGTCCATTTGACTTTTGTTTTCTTCTTATTTAGCAAGTCGTTACGACTGGCTCTGTATTGATCTGACCCTGTTTTACCGCATGTGTACATGGGTACCTCATGTCAAATCAAATTTTGGTCATTGTAAACTATCACATGTTCCTAATTGAGATTGGGAATGGGTCACTAATTTGGGACACATGGCACTATTTTTCATCATTTGATATAAAGGACCTGATACAAGGACCTGTTGGGTCAAAGACTGCAGAGAAAAACATCTGCATACCATGTAATTCAAAGCGGTTAAATGCTTTTTAAAATGAACTGCTACCATGTAAATCTCTAAAATCAGATTTAGATGTTCATTTTAAAAGGCATGACTGATCTGAATGGCACGATTGACTGATAGACACGATTTTTTCGATGCAATCTTCAACACCATAAATCTTTAGATCGTGGTCTTTGCATCACACTGCACACTAGATGAAAAATAGTGAGACATACGAGCTCATATTGCATAATACTTTATTTCTGACTATCTAAATAAAGATTGGGAATGGGTCAATTCCACGTACAAGCTCCTACCACATAATAATTTATTTCTGAAGGTAAGATGGACCAAACAGATTTTCTTATAAAGTACATGCAAAATTATGGAGTGTGACTCATTACCATAGCCAAACCAACTAAAAGGTCTGCAATGAATGTATCCTCAGTTTCATCACTACATAGACAAAATATAGATAAAAAGTGAGTATTTTATCTTATAAATAATATTTTAACTACAACGAATATAAAAAGAATATATAAAAAATCATTCTACCCCTTGCTAATCAGATTCGCTTGAAAGTAGCGAATTGCAAATTGCGATCCCAAATTCAAATCGAGTGAATCAACGAATTAAGTAACTATGGTTAGGAGCACCATAAGAGGTCGAAAACCATTGTGATATACTTTCTCATAAAATTTTGTTATTTTAGCAGATAAATAACCAATAAGCATGATAAGTTAAAATCTCTACCTGTCAGGTAGGAGGGGGTGAAAAAGATTTGGAATATGCCAAGAAAGCCCTACGCATTCCATGAGTTGTTGCTCCATTGATGAGTGCACCGTTTCTTTAATATACATTCAACAGAAGGAAGAGATGACGATGATAATGATAGACTTTGAGAATGACGATGGTGATGCTTATCATTTAAGGATAATAATTACTTATTTTCAGTTCAAGGGTAAAAGTATGATTTTTTTATACTAATCTTTTTAATGAAAATAGATGGGCAATTTGAATCAAATAGACAACGGATATCCAATTAGTTATGTATAAATAACGATACCTTTACCCAGTTAAGAGCTACTTTATCATCATATAAAACTTGTGGTACAGATTTGAGAGCCAATCTCATTTAGAAAATTGCATATGAACTGAATCCAATGGGAGTCTTAAAAGCAAGCTAAAAAGAATCATATAAACCTGTCATTATTGATCCAATGGTTGGATATTCTCATCAAAGTCAGCCTATGATGCAAGGAATAGCCACTAGACAGGACGTAGGTTTATACAGATCATTTTACTTCTATAAGACACACTAGATTAAATGGTGTTAAGGTTCTAAGGAACTCCAATGAAGGGCAAAGTTTGTCTAGACCGGAAGCTTGTTTGGAAGAGTGATTTGACAGATTATGGGCCTCAAACTAAGGCTTAAGGGTTTATGATATAGTTTTTTCAGAGTTTTAGCTATGGATTCAAGGGATTTTAGACCATTTTTTTGAAGCCAATGGATCCTAGATATAGAGTTTTAGGAACCAGGGATGCTTGACAAGTGTCAAGTATGTAAGGGGACCTTTCGAGATGAATTAGGATTTACAATTTTTCTATTAGGACTAGGTTTCTCTTTATGAGATGGGAGGCATGACCGATATGTGTGCACACTCACATGCCATTTGCCGGTGATCAGCTCGGTCGCTATATACTAGTGAAATCAAGTTTCAATGATTTGCATGCTCATAAATAGTGTAGTGGCTCCCAATGCATGACTGTTTGGACGAAAGGAGATTGACCCATTCGCTACCGCACGTGGCTCGAAAATAACTCCAGCTCTTCCAACTTCAAAGAAAGTTTCCGTTACAAGAATCAGTAAGAACCAGTTGGGTTAACTGACCTAAGTGACGTAACATGTTTGATTTCAACCATATGAACTAAATGACAAACAGTCACTATCATCATGGAATAAAGGATGGCTGGTGTTACTGCCACGCCAATTTATGTTCCAGCCATCTCTCCTAAGCAAAGATAAAATCTGATGACTGTTATAAATTAGATGATGGAAATTATTTTTCATCCTAATTCTTCACGCAATAGATGTTGAGATTATAGGCCTACCATCAGAAGGCAAGAAGTTAATTCCATTTGAAGAAGATTGAGAAGAGCAAGAAGGGGTGCCAGAACTCCAAACGCAAGCATTTTCATTTTCATGCAAGAGAGTTGTCCCTATTCACCCTCATAACACTTACAGTCGACATCGATATGGCAAATTAGAAATCTCCATGCCAAGACTGATCACAACAATTTTACTCCCATAATGTTATGTGGATTCAATAATAAATAAAACTATAGTATTTTCATATAGGAGACTTAATCATATAATGTAATGAGTAATAAAGCAATATTATTTTCTTGTAGATAAAAAAGAATTCAATAAAAAATAAAATGACTAGCATTTAAAGGGCACAAATGCTAGAAATTCCCCCAATGTGCGGCACTATGTGCTTGTCGCTATACTATTCTATAGACTTTTATAGAGTATAAGCTAGGCATATTAGAAATCCTATCGGCAAACCCTTATGGATCAAAAGACAATTTGTTCCTTGACTCATTAGCAGGAAACCCACTAGGGTGATCCCTCTTGGCTATATCCTCTATTGGCTCCAGCTTTTGGTCAGCCCTACTAATGATGATACAATGACCTTGTTTTGCCAATTGGCCTACATTCTGTGACTAATCCAAGTTAAGTTGTAAATCATCATGTGATCTGATTTTTAGCCTAAAATCAATATCCATCAAAATCAAAGGATTTTACTCATCCAATCCGGGCTCTTTATTATAGATTGTTGTTCAAATCTAAATGTAGGGCCTAGATTGAAGTGCTTAGATTGGATGGAGTTGATCCAAGCAAAAGGAACTGGGTTTTAACAACTAAAATCTGACATGAATCAAAACCTTATACCTTACATAAAGGAGAACTGTCACGACCTCAGATTTTTGAGATAAGTGCATGGTATGCATTACACATAGGTATATGTGTTTCACAAGGAGACCAAAACGAATCAAAGACACTAAGTGTGTACGTGGGAAACACACTAGTATACCCCTAACTTATAGATATAAAAGTGAAAGAGAGAGAGAGAAACCTTTACGTAACTCTATTCTAACCTAAATAGAGAGAAGGAGAATATAGAGAGAAAGAAGAAAAGAGCCTAGTAGAGAACTAGGGTTTGTTTGGGACTTAAGTCGGCAAAGGAGATTAGAGGAAATGACGGGAGGAAGAACCAGGGAGGCCAGATAGCCTAGTAGATATTCGAATCATAAATCGGACCGGTGCGTGACTCATCGTCAGAGGTACGTTAAGGACATGATAGATGCCTAGGAATGTTTTAAATAGTAGGAAAGATGTTGGCTAAATGTTTCCTTGTATGAGATTAAGGTTAAATGATGGATGGAAACATGTTCTCGATCTGATCGAGGGACAAAAATCATTGTTCCTCGCTCGAGCGGTCTAAAAAGGCTCGCTCGAGCGAGGATGAACAGAGAAAAGTATAACTGGCTCGCCTCGGCGGTCCCCAAAACTAAAGGGAAGCCGTCGGCGAGGGTCCACAATAATAATTGAGCTCGATTTACCCGCTCGAGCGACCTCGATTTAACCGCTCGAGCGAGGTCAAGAGACCGCTTGAGCGAGGTCAAGTGACCGCTCGAGCGAGGATAAGTGGCCGTGCGAGCGAGGTCTGGTGACCACTCAGATCTTGATTTTTCGAATATAAGAAACTTGGGGGTCATACACCCCAATGACTTTAGATTGTTCTAAACCTATCTTTGAAATGTAGGTTTGATGCATTATAACCCTCTACGAGCAGGCGGGCCTTGAGATTCGTCGAGGTAGGGAATATTCTTGAAACATGTGCATTATTCCGTGAACTCATATGCGTAGTATAATCTATTTAAATAGTCACATATTTCATGAACCCTCATGATAAGGGTGTGTGTGTGTGTGTTACAACGTGAAAATCTTGAAGTCCCCAGGGGACGAAAAATCATGTAGTTCAATCAAAGAAGGGTGCAACAGCAGTATGGGGCATCCCAGGGATGCGGATGAAAACTAATAGAGAAACGAAGGTAATGTGATAAGGCCTAATGTAATATAATTAGCACAATCACGGTGAATAACTATATGTAAAGCACATTGATATTTTTATTATTTAAGGTTGATTAGAATACCCCACCGACGTGGCGGGATACCCACGACTGACTCGGCAGGATATCCGTGACGATGCACGGCCAATCCGTACATTTATAACACATCCCAGGGATGTAGATTGAGAATAGACCCAGCCGCCTATGAGAATGGGGCCCGGACAGTATTCCCAGGGAATACATATAACAACTGTCTAGTTAGACGACGATGGCGGGTATTCCATCGGGGCTCGATGCTATAATGCTCGAGGACTACTTAAGTTAAGATTTAAGTAATTAGGCCAAATTCACAACTAAACTAATAAGGAGATTAAACAAAACCATGCTAAGTAACGACCAAAAAAATCATTGGGTTATTCCCTGTTATTCAATTTGTTGTCCATAAGTGATTACTTTATAATTCTATGCTTGTCAAATTACTGATATATGTGGGAAGGTTGATCTATATGTTCTTTTTGTTTTCCCTACTGAGCTAGGATGTAGCTCACCCCCTTCGACTTTACGTCACAGGTCCAGGACTAGCGGAAACAAAGACTTCGGAAGAAGCTGATCCAAGGGCTTCGGTTTTTGTGCCCACAGAAGAGTCAACCTCCTCCTGAGGAATTCTTCTAGGAAACCCGCTGCATACTTTGAGAGTGAGTCGAGAGAGTACTATGCATGGCTTGGTATATCAAGCCTCTTTATTTCGAATGTTTTAATTACCATTCCTTGATAGAACGCCTAGGATGAACTGTTATTACTAAAAATTTGGGTAAGTTCTTATGCCCATGAGTTGGCATGGGACAAGGACTGCCTTGCGACACCTTGATTATTTTGTTGAGTTTTTGTGTAGCTATGAGTGCTTCAATTTCAGTTTTAGTTTTTATATACCAATGTTTCGTAAGGAACCCGGGGCACGGCCTTGAAGGTCGTGCTGATGGCACGGATTTCGGGGTTTCGAAATTCGGGCTGTCACAGTTGGTATCAAAGCCTTTTTCTTTCCAGGTTCTGACTATCATATCGTCAGAATATAGGGACTTCTGCTAACGAGATTATGGATTCTCATGCAGACCGTTATGTTTCCTAGAGGGAGAGGCCAACCCAGGGGTGGTCATGATAGGAATTTGATGAGAGATGGGTTAGTCTCACCTACAAAAGCAGTGCCATTGGGAAACAGGAGATTCCGAGAGCTGGCTGTGGAGGAAACCAAAATCAAGCGGAGGAGCAAGATCTAGATATAGGCAGGATCGAGATCGGAGGGAACAAGATGGGGTGAGAGAGAAATGAAGAAAGAGAAGAGCGTCAGAGGATGATGCACACAATGGAGACCATGGCAAGCGCCATGCACGCATGACATCCTTGGCGGCGCCTCTGATACGAACCACAACGAACACCTACCCCTCCAGTAGGAATTACACCTTCAGTGGCTTCAGCATTTACTGAGTTCAGAAGAATGAGACCTCCAAACTTTTCAGGACAAGCAGACACAATGGCCGCCGAAAACTGGTTGGGGGAAATGGAGAAGGTGTTTAGCGTACTGACATGCACGGAGGATGAGAGCGTCCGTTAGTCATATATGTTAGATGGAGAAATTTGGACCTTGGTGGAAATCCGTTTCGCGAACGAGAGCACAAGAAACTCCAGATGTGCCGTGGACTTGGGACGAATTTGTAGAAGAATTCAATAAACAATATTTTCCTGAAGTTGTGAGAAATCAGATGGAGACCCAATTTTTACAACTAGCGCAGGGAAGAATGACCGTGAGAGAGTATGGAGTGGAATTCATGAGACTGGCTCGCTTCGCCCCAGACTACGTAATTTCAGACGTGATGAAAGCGAAGAGGTTCCAACAGGGCTTAAGGACGGACATCCGAGGAGGGGTTGCGCCCTTCCAGCTGAAAACCTATGGAGAAGTAATGAGTAAGGCATTGGTAGTCGAAGAAGAAAACAATAACCGATACCGTCAAAGGGAACCACAAGGTAGAGAAAGCATTGATCCAAGCAGGACGGGGAGTTATGAATCGGTATATAAGAAACCGAGGTTTGTAGCACCGAATCAGAGACAATCGTTCCAGACAGGGTATGGGAGAGCTGCACAACAACCTACTCATCAAAGTTATCCGTTGCTGACATCAGGGAGACCGATGAGGTATCAAGGTCCTGCTTTTTCCAGCAGGGCTACAACTACACAAGGTCTTTCGAGAGCTGCTACTTCATCACCAAGGGAAACTTGTGCTAAATGTGGCAAGTCCCACAAAACAACAGATTGTAGGCAGGGAATGCGAGGCTGTTTCAAGTGTGGCAAGATAGGCCACATGATTAGAGATTGCCCTGAGGCAGTTAAAGAAAAGACGGCCCCAACTTTCATGCCACAACCTATTCAATCTCGAAGCACATTATTAGAGGAGAGCCTCTGTGATTACCGCCCGAGAAGCGAGAGTGTACGACATTATCCAAGGTGAGATCTCATTTAAAATAGAGAATTTCGGTTGCAATACAACTCTAGATAAAGAATGGGCTTCCATTAGGATAAATATATAAATACCCGTTATTAAACTTAAGAGTGAAATTTTTTTTTATGTACATGTTATATACGTATATGCATGCATTGTAGGTACGTTACAGATTTATGAGAAAGGGTGCTACGAGGCCATTGGCCTTAGTCTTTGATAGACCTGAGTCTACCCTCCTTCATCACCCCTAGATTTGCAAAGAAGATGAAGATTGTTCCGGAGACACTGGACTTTGTGTTATCAGTGTCCATTCCAACAGGAGAATTAGCGGACACGGAGTTAGTCTGCAAATCGGTAGTAGTAAGCATTCGGGATCACGTTGTCCACGAATTAGACGCAAATTTAATATGGTTGGACATGCAAGGATTCGATGTAATCCTTGGCATGGATTGGTCATCCCATCACCGCTACAAGCAGTGGATTGCAAGGATAAAATTGTTATTTTCCGTCCCTAACACGAGGAGATCGTTTGATTTCAAGGGAGAGATCGACGAGTACCACTCATATCTGCAATGAGCGTAACGGGTTAATCAGAAAGGGGTGTAGTGGTTATTTGGCATTTTTGAAAGGAGATAAAGAAGAAAAGAATATTATCTCCGAGATAGCAGTGGTGCGAGAATTCTCAGATGTATTCCCAGAAGAATTGCCAGGAGTACCTCCAGAAAGAGAAGTAAAATTTGCGATCGACTTAGCACCAGGAACGGAACCTGTTTCAAAGGCACCTTATAGGATGGCCCCTACAGAGTTGAAAGAGTTGAAAGAACAATTGCAAGAACTCATGGACAAAGGGTTCATAAGACCAAGCGTGCCTCCATGGGGAGCACCAGTTCTATTCGTGAAAAAGAAAGATGGGTCGATGCGGTTGTGCATCGACTACCGCCAATTGAACAAAGTCACGGTGAAGAATCGATATCCGTTGCCAAGAATAGATGACTTATTCGACCAATTGCAGGGAGCAAAACATTTTTCCAAGATCGACCTAAGATCTGGTTGATGTGATATTTTAATGTAATGTTTTACTCGCAAGTGCACGAATCGGTTTGTATATAGTGGGTGCGGAGTACGAGATCGTTCCCACGAGGATTAATGTTGAAATACCTAAAAGAGACAAGTAATTCTAGAAATCTATTAAGATCTAACAGTATTCTACCAATTTTATGATTTAAGCGGTTGATGGTAATTAATGACTACAAACTAAAATTCAATTGATGATTCACAAATAAAAGTGAAGATGATGATGATAAAGATGAAGATACTAAATCCTCCCATCTTTGGTCCGTTCTTCCTATAATATAAATCTAAGGATTAACTTATGAGATATTCATTGGTAACAAACATCTTTTATGGAAGATCAATGGTCAACACCCTAATAGGTTCCACGTTGCATCCCTGCAATCAGGACTTAGATGATTTTCATATATCTAGATCTGGGATCAAGGGTACGGCTAGACACGCATGATCTCAGGTTCAAATAAAAACCATCCCCAAGGTGGGTGAAAATTCCAACAAGAATACCACTTACAAATCTGAAATCAAGGGCATGGCTCGGCACACTTTATTCAGATTAGGGATATTTCAGATAAAATTACCATTACAGAACCAAGATCCAGGGCATGGCTCGGCACACTCGATCCCAGAACATAATCATAATTAAATCCACACAATGAAAACACAAAGACCATAACAATGATAGGGTAAAATTACCGTCACAGATCTGAGATCCCGGGCATGACTCGGCACACGCGATCCCAGTTAGTGGCGGGGATTTCATCCATTCATGATAGCACAACAACCATAAAAATAACATCTCATATTTTAATCCCTAATTTATATTAGTAAAAGTACATCCCTCGGATGGGAATCATTAGATCCCCATCTCTATAAATTTAGCTACACATATTGTAAGGAATTGACATAAATAAATAAAGACGGGAAAATAACATTAATTAAAATTACCTCAAACTTCAAAATAAATTACCTTGATCCACACGTATGATCTTCAGAAAATTAATGCAGAAATAAACTTTGAACAAAATTTAGGAATGAGTACTTGAAAAATTAAAGAACAAAGCTCTCAAAAAGAAATAATAAAACTTCCTATTTCTATGAAAAATAATGGCTAAAAACTAAGAACACTAAGAACTAAAACTCTCTCCTAAATTTAATTCCTACGTAATTCTAATGCTGAAAAAGATCTCTAATCCTAATCCCCTAATCTTCTCTTCCCCGATGTGTTTGAGTCTTTAAATAGAACTCCTCGCGCAAAGTATCCTAAACCGACTTTTTATGGTCGATTAATCGACGAATGGCTGTCGATGCATCGAGCCGACAAAACTTCCACAAAATCACGTTTCCAGTGTCAGAATCGTGTCAGACTGCAACTCCTGCTCGATTAATCGACCTGTAGGGTCGATGCATCGACCCAGAAATCCGTGAAAATCAGCATTTCTTATGGTTCAGACACTGCTTCGGTATTTTGGCCATAACGTTCTGTCCCGAACTCGGATTGAGACGATTCGTACGCTGTTGGAAAGCTGACGAAAAGATCTACAACTGTCATGTTTTGACAATTTCGTAATTCGACCGTCTTGAAGGTCCAAATTTAGCCGCAAGTCGTACCAAGTTCTTGATTACCCGAAATTGCAGTGTTTTGGCATTATATTCAGAATTCTTGTACTGTTTTCTATACTTGGCTTGTATTTACCTGAAACACTTCAAATCTAATCAATCTTATCAGATAGCCTTCATCGGACAGCTAAATATAGGTATTTAGGGGTGAAATATCCTCATTTTTCAGTACTCATCATACCCCCAAACCTACACTTTGCTAGTCCTCGAGCAAAGCAAACTAAAGAAAATAAATGCCACTTTCGTAGGGAACACGATTGCACTTAGCATGTGCAACAAGCCTTTAAACCCCTAGGTGATCCTAGTGGAGGAGTTGTGTCTCCTGAGGGTTTACAGTGAAGTTACCCACAAACTTCAATACATTTTTGAAATCATTGATAAAATTGAGTTTTCGAAACATGATTTTGATAACATATATACCATTCAAAAACAAAAATCATTAATCAATTCAACATGCTAATCCTCAATTTTAAATAACAATGTTATACTAATCATACTAATATCCATTCAAATTAGTCTAATGCTCAAATCGTTAGATAGCTCATCCATTCATGCCTAAACGTGAAGTGTGTGCATAACCAAACCAAAATTCATTCATCTCAGAACTAATTCAAACGGAAAACCGTTGGATCTGTTGTTTTGACTCAATCCTCACTTTAGGTATACTCTCAAAATATAAATACACCGATAGTGGATAATTTTTCGCACATATGTGAGAGATCAATACAAAGCAAATAAAATGGTCTCACATAATAAATGAAACACGATGCAATCAATGAACAAAAATAAATCTCATAAGAAGATACTTGTATATCCTAAGCATGTCATATCAAGTGTCATAAGTATCACATATTTACTCTCCACAAGGCAGTTACTAATGCAAGATCAAATCATGAAGGTCTTTTTAGGGTTGTAATGGGGCTCAGGAAAGGGTAAGAAAGAATTGAAAGTTGGGATTCAAAGTTTCTGAGAAATTGGAAAAGAAACAACTTTTTTTTCTATTTCTCTTCTTTTCTTTTCTACTCTCACTATTTTTCTCAAATTTTTTCTATTTTTCTCAACTCACTTTTTCTTTTTAATTTCCTTTTTCTTGAAGCACCTCAGATTTTTCATTATTTTTCACAATTTTCTTTTTCTTTTTCTCTCCCCTTTTTCTTTTTATTTTTGCCATACACTCTCAGTAAACACCACAACTCAGTATCTCTCCACTTACTCTCTTTTCGTTCACTCTCATCCCTCGTTCTCAATTTCTCAGAAATAAGAAGGGTAAAGCTGAATTTTCAGAAATGGTGAAGGGTTAAAGGTTAACGTGGCTTATCAAAGAATGTATAAAGGTAAATTTTTCAATAGGCTCAAAGGGGTACTAGAAAGATAAATTTATTTGAGGTGGGGCATTTTAAGCACAAACGAGCCAAAGATGGCCTTCAATCATGTCCTTAAAAGATAGTAACTTTGCCTATTTGTCTTGAGTAGATATACAGTACATTGTAACATAATGATATGAATTTGATTTCATGCAAAGTCACAAGTCAAAATGAAGTGTATGAGATTATGCAAAATAAATCGTATTCAAAGAAAACTCCGAGTTTATATATTCACTCATCAATGACGGAAAATTAGCTCTAAAGCTCACTGGGTTTAGTCTCCACTAAGAACCTAAGATTCAACATTCAAAATAGTTCATCGATTTCTAAGTCTTAGCTTGGTATCAGTGTAAAAATTCTAAGCATGAATATCAAAATTATCCACAACATATCACATTAAGCTTCATCATCTTAGATACAAGTAATCAAAATATGACACTAGTATTCTCAAAATTAAATTCACATGCATCATCAACTAAAGTTTGAAAACAATCGTAAAATAATGTGCATGATGACTCCAAAATTTTAAATATATATATATTTTTTTTCAAATAAAACATATAAATGACGCAAAATAATTAACCATACCCCCAAACCTAAAGATGACAATGTCCTCATTGACTGAAAGAAATAGCGCACCCCCAAACCTGTTTGAAAAAAGTACCTCAACACAAAGATCAGGTGCAGAGAATAATTGCATCAAATTGGAACATGACAAAAAAAATATATTGAAGGGAATATGGTTACACTATTGAGGGAATTAAAAACAATCTAAACTAAACAAAACAAAATAAAAAGGAAAGAAAAAACTAATAAAGCCTAAATCCTAAACCAAACGAAAACTACACAATTGGGTTGCCTCCCAATGAGCGCTAGTTTAAAGTCGATAGCTCGACCTTGGGAATTGCTCAGTCAGGATGAGCCAGTGGCTCACTCAAAGAAATAGTGTCAGAGAATGCAATCGCATTCTCAAGGAATGGTTTCAATCGCTGACCGTTAACCCGAAAAACATTCCCGTATTTCGGGTTGATAATATCTACTGCCCCATTGGGGAGTATTCGAGAGATTTTGAAAGGACCACTCCAATGGGTTTTTAGTTTCCCTGGAAATAGATGAAGTCGGGAATTGTAGAGTAGAACTTGTTGACCAACAATGAACGATTTCCGCAGAATAGATTGATCATGAACCCGTTTCATACGGTCCTTATACGATTTAGCACAGTCATATGCATCAGCACGGAGTTCCTCTAATTCATTTATTTGGAGACCCCTTTGGGTACCAGATTTCAGGAAATCAAAATTCAATGACTTAACGGCCCAAAATGCTCGATGTTCCAATTCAACCGGGAGGTGACATCCTTTACCAAAGACCAACCGATACGGCGACATGCCAATCGGAGTTTTAAATGCAGTTCGATACGCCCATAGAGCGTCGTCTAACTTTAACGACCAGTCTTTACGGTTCAGATTGATTGTCTTTTCTAAAATCCGCTTAAGTTCCCGATTAGAGACTTCGACTTGGCCACTTGTCTGAGGGTGGTATGGTGTAGCAACTTTGTGTGTGACACCATATTTCTTCATTAATTGGGTGAACACTTTATTGCAAAAGTGCTTTACCATCACCGATTATCGCTTTGGAATGCCAAAACGTGAAAACACTTGATCCTTGAGAAATTTGATCACTACTCTGTGATCATTAGATTTACAAGCCACGGCCTCTACCCATTTCGAAACGTAGTCAACACCGACAAGAATAAACGTGTTACCAAATGAATTCGGGAAAGGACCCATAAAATCGATCCCCCAAACATCAAATAACTCAACTTCTAAAATTGGATTGAGCGGCATCATGTTGCGCTTTGAGATTCGCCTAGCATTTGATGCTTTGACAGATTTGCAATGTTGATGGCAATCCTTAAATATCGCCGCCAAGAAAACCACTTTGAAAGATCTTAGGTCTTTTTGGAACTAAAGTGACCTCCACAAGCTAACTCATGATGATGTAACGAGATGATTCGTGGTTGCTCGAAATGTGAATACATCTTCGTATGATTTGATCAGATGATTTGAACAAGTACGGATCAGTAGAAAAATAGTGTTTCACCCGAGCTAAGAAAATAGATTTCTCATTCCTCGACCAATGGTGAGGTAATTTCTGACTAGGAAATTGACAAGATCCGCATACCAAGGTGGGCAATCAATCCAACAACCTGTTCATCCGGAAGTGTTCCAAGATCGAACAAAGCTCCGTTTCTCAATAATTATTCGGGACAAGTGATCGGCCACCACATTTTCTGAACCTTTCTTGTCCTTGATCTCCAAATCGAACTCTTGCAACAACAAGATCCACCTAATTAAACGTGCCTTAGCCTCTTTCTTAGCGAATAGATATCGCAGAGCAGCGTGATCTGTGAATACCACAACTTTAGATCCTAATAAATAGGACCGAAATTTATCCAACGCGAAAACTACCGCCAAAAGTTCCTTTTCAGTGGTCGAGTAGTTCAACTGGGCATCGTTGAGAGTGCGACTCGCATAGTAGATCACATGCGGTAATTTTTCTATTCGTTGCCCCAAAACAGCTCCAATTGCATAATCGGAGGCGTCGCACATAATTTCAAACGGGAAAGCCCAGTTCGAAGATTGAATTATCGGAGCCTTTATCAATTCGGCCTTAATGGCTTCAAAGGCCCACAAACATTTATCATCAAAGATGAATGAGACATCTTTGGAAATGATGCTATTTCTTGAAATCTTTAATAAAACGCTCAGAAAAACGGCGTGGCCAAGAAAAGATCTGATTTCCTTGACTGTCCTCGGTGGTGGTAGGTCGGCAATTAAATCAACTTTAGCCTTATCGACCTTGATACCTTGGGACGATATGATGTGTCCCAAAACAATGCCATCTTTAACCATGAAGTGACATTTCTCCCAGTTAAGAACAAGATTCTTCTCCTGGCATCGTGCAAGCACTAGCGACAAATGATTCAAACAGTCAGCAAAACTGTTTCCATGTATCGAGAAGTCGTCCATGAAGACTTCCAAGAATCGCTCGACCATATCCGAAAAAATACTCAGCAGACATCTTTGGAATGTAGCTGGTGCATTACAAAGCCCAAACGGCATTCGTCGGTAGGAGAAAGTACCAAAAGGACATGTGAAAGTGGTCTTATCCTGATCCTCCAGTGCAATGACTATTTGGTTATACCCGGAATAGCCATCGAGAAAGCAATAGTACTCATGCCCGGCCAATCTTTCTAACATTTGATCGATAAAAGGAAGTGGAAAGTGATCTTTTCTCGTCATCAAATTTAACTTCCGATAATCGATGCACACTCTCCACCTGCTTTGAATTTTGTAGGGACGATGTTTTCTTCATTCTTAACCACTGTGATTCCCGATTTCTTAGGGACCACTTGTGTGGGGCTGACCCATTTACTGTCCGAGATGGGGTATATGATTCCAGCATGTAAAAGTTTGATTACCTCATTTCGGACCACATCTTGCATTATAGGGTTCAGTCTCCTTTGTGGTTCCCTAGAAGGCTTAGCATTGTCTTCCAAATGGATTCGGTGCATACACACCGTTGGACTAATGCCTTTGATATCTTTTATCGACCAACCGAGGGCACTTTTGTGCTCTTGGAGTACATCCATGAGTTGGCTTTGCTGATTCGCATCCAGTGTTGATGATATGATAACAGGTTGAGTTTCATTCTCCCCCAGGTAGGCATACTTGAGATTTTCCGGAAGAGGTTTAAGTTCTAAGGACACTTTCTCCTCCTCTTTCGGCTTTTCCTCGATTAATTCAATTTGAGTTCCACACTCTATTTCCTGTTCTTCACCCAGACGCGGTGTGGAATCCAACATGTGATTTACTTCTTGGATTAGTTGATCCACATCAAAATTTTCTCCAAAATGCGCAAGACAAGCTGCTAAAGGATCTTCAGATTCAGATGCATTAAATATTTCCTCTACAATTTCATCGAGTATGCATGCTTGTGCATGTTCATCATCCTCCATGGGCTGCTTGGCAATATTAAAAATGTTGAGTTCCACTGTCATATTCCCAAATGACAGATTCATGATCCCATTTCGACAATTGATCAGCGCATTGGAGGTTGCTAGGAATGGTCTTCCTAGAATCACTGGAATATTATTCTTCAAATTTGATGCCGGTTCAGTGTCTAGAACAACAAAATCTACAGGAAAGTAGAAAGAATCCACCTTGATGAGGACATCTTCTACAATTCCTCGAGGGATCTTTATGGACCGATCAGCTAACTGAAGGGTCATCGCAGTGGTCTTAAGTTCTCCCAATTCTAGCTCCTTATACACAGAATAAGGCAACAAGTTGACACTTGCTCCTAAGTCCAAAAGGGCCTGATCAATACGGTTATCGCCGATAATGATCGAGATTGTAGGACAACCTGGGTCCTTGTATTTGATTGGGAGCTTTGCTTGCAACACTGAACTAACCAGCTCGGCTAAGAAAGCCTTTTTCGGAATACTGGTCTTTCTTTTGATTGTGACCAATTCCTTCAAAAATTTAGCATAAGCAGGTACTTGACGGATGACATCCAGGAAAGGAATATTAATTTTTAATTGCTTGAAAATCTCATTTATTCCTTCCACATCGCGATTTCTCAGTGGTGCCATCAATCTTTGCGGGTACGGTGCTTTCGGAACAAGACTTTTCTTCTGTTCACTCTTGTCATCTAATATTTCTGTTGCTTGTACGTTGTCATCAATTTCTTCTCTCTCTTCAGATTTCTTCTCTCCATCAGACTCTTCCTCCTCCTCCGGCAACACTACTTTGTTATCGACCTGCTTCCCAGATCTCAACGTTGTGATTGCCCGAATTTGTTGTTGATTCTCCTCTTGTGTTGAAGTTGATGTTTGTTCAACAACCATTTGGCCCCTTGGGTTAGGAACAGGTTGGCTTGGAAACGAACCTTTTTCTCTTTCACAGAGAAAGGATGCCAATTGCCCAATTTGGGTCTCTATTTTAGAGATTGAGGACGTGTGAGAATGGATGAGTTTCATCAGGTCCTCAGTAGAAGGAGTTTGTGTATGAGGACGTTGGGCAGGATTTCCCTGTGGGTTGTTAAATCCCGGTGGTGAAAATGTCGGCACAATATTTTGTTGTGGTTGGTTTTGATAACCTCCCATTGGCTGTGTAAACTGAAAATTCTGGTTCATTTGCCGTGGTCGCTAACCCGATTTTGATTGTATTGAAATTGATTCGGGTTATTGAACCCTTGCTGCTGAAATTGCCCTTGACCGTAGTTCTGCTGCGGTCCTTGATTGAAATTTTGTTGGGGATAAAAGTTTATCCCCTGTTTCCTGGGCTGCATTCTTTAATTATCTTGTTTCCATGAGAAATTAGGGTGGTATCTCCAGCTATTTGGGTTATTCTCATTGAAAACGTTTCCTTGATTCCATATAATTATTCACATTTAAGCATTCGAGATGTGTCTTCATGATAGTTACGCATTGAAGGACAATCATCGCCATATGCATTGGACTTGCACAAATTGAACATGGCTCGGTTGTGTATTGACCATATGCACATTCTTCTTACTTTCAATTCCTCCACTTGTTGAGTGAGGAAATCAATTTTAGCAATCGATCTGGGGAATCCTTTACTACGCAGTCCCTCCTTTCTTGGTTGAACTCCGGCTTGATCCGGGCTTTGACGATTGTTCGAGTCTTTGTGAAATCCGGTCGAGAATCCTCACTAGCTTTTCTAAGAAAGCATAAGATTCGGTTTCTTTAAGGCTCGTGAATCCTCCGCCATTCATTGACTCCACCAGATGTCTATTTGGTTGATTTAATCCATTGTAGAAACACTGGACTAGTCTCCACTTTGAGTATCCATGGTGCGGACATTTGAGTAAGAGATCCATGAATCTATCCCAAGCTTCATATAATCTCTCATCTTCCTCTTGCGTGAAATCTGTGATTTCACGTCTAAGGGCATTCGTCTTCGCCATAGGGAAGAACTTTGATAGAAACTTTTTGACCATCTGATCCCAGGTGGTTATGGATCCCGATGGTAGAGAATTTAACCATGCTTTTAGCTTTATCCTTTATAGAGAAAGGAAATAAGCGCAGTCTAACAGATTCTTCGCTGAAATTTTGGTAAACAGATGAGCAGACTTCGACGAAGTCTTTAACATGCTGGTATGGATCTTCTCGCTCCATGCCATGAAAGATTGGAAGGATTTGGATGACATTTGTCCGAATTTCAAACCGGCCACCAGGTGTGGTGGGGTATACAATGCATGATGGGGTATTTGTAGTTATCGGAGAGAACAATTCTCTCAATGTTGGTTCTTCCTCTTGTTCGAGTTGCCCATTCATGTTGTCAGTCATATTGACTTCAGTGGATGATTCACTTAAAAATTTCTGCCTCGATCTAGCGTCCTTACGGTTCGATCGGCAGGCACGTTCGATCTCAGAATTTAACGGTTCTAAATTTCTCTCTTTAGAAGACCTAGTGTGCATACAAAGGATGCACAGAGCGGAGGTTTCCGGCAGAAAAACCTCAAAAGAAAAATAAAATTTTAATTTTTTTTTTTTTTTTTTTTTTTTTTTTTTTTTTATAAAAATCGATTAATCGAGTATAACTCGATCAATCGAGGCTAACTCGATGCATCGACAGTGTGGGTCGATGCATCGACCTCCAGAATTTTTTTTTTTTTTTTTTTTTTTTTTTTTTAAGCAGAAATACTATTTTAATCCTCGAAAATTCCTAAAATTTACTGTCTACCAAAAATTCAGATTTTCTAAATTTAATCCCCGGCAACGGCGCCAAAAACTTGATGTGATATTTTAATGTAATGTTTTACTCGCAAGTGCACGAATCGGTTTGTATATAGTGGGTGCGGAGTACGAGATCGTTCCCACGAGGATTAATGTTGAAATACCTAAAAGAGACAAGTAATTCTAGAAATCTATTAAGATCTTACAGTATTCTACCAATTTTATGATTTAAGCGGTTGATGGTAATTAATGACTACAAACTAAAATTCAATTGATGATTCACAAATAAAAGTGAAGATGATGATGATAAAGATGAAGATACTAAATCCTCCCATCTTTGGTCCGTTCTTCCTATAATATAAATCTAAGGATTAACTTATGAGATATTCATTGGTAACAAACATCTTTTATGGAAGATCAATGGTCAACACCCTAATAGGTTCCACGTTGCATCCCTGCAATCAGGACTTAGATGATTTTCATATATCTAGATCTGGGATCAAGGTGCAAGCTAGACACGCATGATCTCGTGTTCAAATAAAACCATCCCCAAGGTGGGTGAAAATTCCAACAAGAATACCACTTACAAATCAAATCAAGGGCATGGCTCCACACTTTATTGATTAGGGATATTTTATAAAATTACCATTCTGAACCAAGATCCGTGGCATGGCTCGCACACTTTTCGATCGAGAACATAATCATAATTAAATCCACACAATGAAAACACAAAGACCATAACAATGATAGGGTAAAATTACCGTCACAGATCTGAGATCCCGGGCATGACTCGGCACACGCGATCCCAGTTAGTGGCGGGGATTTCATCCATTCATGATAGCACAACAACCATAAAAATAACATCTCATATTTTAATCCCTAATTTATATTAGTAAAAGTACATCCCTCGGATGGGAATCATTAGATCCCCATCTCTATAAATTTAGCCACACATATTGTAAGGAATTGACATAAATAAATAAAGACGGGAAAATAACATTAATTAAAATTACCTCAAACTTCAAAATAAATTACCTTGATCCACACGTATGATCTTCAGAAAATTAATGCAGAAATAAACTTTGAACAAAATTTAGGAATGAGTACTTGAAAAATTAAAGAACAAAGCTCTCAAAAAGAAATAATAAAACTTCCTATTTCTATGAAAAATAATGGCTAAAAACTAAGAACACTAAGAACTAAAACTCTCTCCTAAATTTAATTCCTACGTAATTCTAATGCTGAAAAAGATCTCTAATCCTAATCCCCTAATCTTCTCTTCCCCGAAGTGTTTGAGTCTTTAAATAGAACTCCTCGCGCAAAGTATCATAAACCGACTTTTTATGGTCGATTAATCGACTAATGGCTGTCGATGCATCGAGCCGACAAAACTTCCACAAAATCACGTTTCCAGTGTCAGAATCGTGTCAGACTGCAATTCCTGCTCGATTAATCGACCTGTAGGGTCGATGCATCGACCCCAGAAATCCGTGAAAATCAGCATTTCTTGTGGTTCAGACACTGCTTCGGTATTGCGGCCATAACTTTCTGTCCCGAACTCGGATTGAGACGATTCTTACGCTGTTGGAAAGCGGACGAAAAGATCTACAACGTTTATGTTTTGACAATTTCGTAATTCGACCGTCTTGAAGGTCCAAATTTAGCCGCAAGTCGTACCAAGTTCTTGATTACCCGAAATTGCAGTGTTTTGGCATTATATTCAGAATTCTTGTACTGTTTTCTATACATGGCTTGTATTTACCTGAAACACTTCAAATCTAATCAATCTTATCAGATAGCCTTCATCGGACAGCTAAATATAGGTATTTAGGGGTGAAATATTCTCATTTTTCAGTACTCATCACTGGTTACCATCAGTTAAGAGTCAGGGCCGAGGACATTCAGAAAACGGCTTTTAGAACACGGTATGGACACTATGAATTTTTAGTGATGCCATTCGGACTGACGAATGCACCGGCGTCGTTTATGGACTTGATGAATCGAGTGTTTAAACCATACCTAGACTCCTGCGTGGTAGTGTTTGTTGATGACATCCTAATCTACTCAAAATCGAAAACGGAGCATGAAGAACACTTACGTGTCGCTCTACGAACCTTGCGTGAACATCAACTGTACGCCAAGCTCAGCAAATGTGAGTTTTGGCTAGAAGAGGTTAGCTTTTTGGGACATGTCGTCTCCAAGCATGGTGTCACTGTAGATCCCGCTAAGATCGAGGCAGTAGTGAACTGGGAGCAACCAAAAACCGTGACAGACATCCGAAGTTTCCTCGGACTGGCAGGTTATTATCGACATTTCGTAGAAGGGTTTTCAAAAATATCAGGACCTCTTACGAGGCTTACAAGAAAGGACTCAAGATTTGAGTGGAGTGAGGCGTGTGAGAAGAGTTTTCAAGAACTCAAGAAGAGACTCACCTCAGCTCCAGTGTTAGCCATTCCATCAGGCAGTGGAGGATTCGCAGTTTATAGTGATGCTTCGTATAACGGGTTGGGTTGTGTGCTAAATCAATATAAAAAGGTAATAGCTTACGGCTCCAGACAGTTGAAAAGAAACCGAAAGAACTACCCAACACACGATCTGGAACTAGCAACAGTCATATTCGCATTAAAGATATGGCGACATTATTTATACGGAGAAACATTTGAAATTTTCACTGACCATAAGAGCCTCAGATACCTGTTTACACAGAAGGAACTGAATATGAGGCAGCGTAGGTGGATAGAATTCCTCAAGGATTACGACTGTTCCATACAGTACCATCCAAGCAAAGCTAACGTAGTGGCCGACGCCTTGAGTCGGAAAAAGTTACCCATTGGCTAGTCTAATTTCGGGTATACATCGATGGAAGTTGTTGGAGGATCTAGCATTATGTGGCGCAGACATACAACCACAAGCCACAGGAGCCTTCTTAGCCAACATATCAGTAAAACCAGTGATATTCGAACACATACGAGAACTACAGATGAAAGACCCGATTCTAACAAGGATACATCAAAATGTAACCGAAGGTACTACATCTGAGTTTTCAATCAAGGAAGACGGTTCCTTAATATTCAAGGGGCGACTTTGCATTCCGGACAATGCCGAATTACGGCGAACGATTCTTGATGAATCTCACAGGTCAAGCTATGCGATCCACCCGAGAAGCACGAAGATGTATCAGGATCTGAAAAGGAATTACTGGTGGAGAGGTTTAAAACAAGATGTCGCAGAGTACGTGTCACGATGTTTGACGTGCCAACAAGTGAAAATCGATCATAGACACCCCGCAGGCCTATTACAGCCCTTACCCATACCGGAATGGAAGTGGGAATCTATCTCAATGGATTTCATAGTCGGTCTACCGCGAACTGCAAGGAGGTATAATGCCATTTGGGTAGTAGTTGATCGATTGACTAAATCGACACACTTCTTGCCGTACAATACGATGTACACGGCGGGAAGATTAGCAGAACTATATATGAAAGAGATCGTCCGGTTACATGGGATTCCAAGTAGCATTGTTTCAGACCGGGACCCATTATATACATCAAAGTTTTGGAGGAAATTCCAAGAAGGAATGGGAACTAGGTTAGATTTTAGTACGGTGTTTCACCCACAAACAGACGGACAGACTGAGAGGGTCAACCAAGTCATTGAAGACATGCTTAGGGCATGTATGTTAGAATTGCAAGGATCATGGGATCAACATCTACCATTGATTGAGTTCGCTTATAATAATAGTTTTCAGACGAGCATCGGAATGGCACCGTATGAAGCCTTGTATGGAAGATGATGTAAGTCGCCAATCAATTGGGAGGAAATTGGCGAGAAATTTGTTTTGGGACCCGAGCTACTTGAAGATAACGCTGCTATTGTTCGCATGATCAGGGAAAGACTAAAGGCGGCTCAAAGCAGACAGAAAAGCTATGCTGACATCAAGCGGACTAGTGTAGACTTTAAAGTGGGTGAACATGTGTTCGTGAAAGTATCACCGATGAAGGGAGTGATGAGATTTGGGAAGAGAGGGAAGCTAAGTCCCCGCTATCTTGGACCGTTTGAAGTTTTGGGTCGAGTGGGAGAAGTAGCCTACCGCATTGGTTTGCCACCATTGTTTGATCAGGTACACAATATATTCCACGTGTCGATGCTCAGGAAATATCTCAATGACCCTGATCACGTGCTGAGCGGCCAATCATTCGAAATGCATGAAGATATGACCATGATTGTAGAGCTGGTAGAAATTTTAGATCGAAAGGAACAGGTGTTGCGAACAAAAGTTATTCCCTTAGTGCTTGTCCGATGGAAGAACCATCCGGCCGAAGAGGCAATATGGGAACGTGAGGCGGATGTTAGAGAACAATATCCCAAATTGTTCGAAATTGCCAACTGAATGGTTTCATTCTTTTGAGAATATGTGATTTCGGGTACTATGAAGGCTATGTATATTTTCCTTTTAAAGATATGTTGACTCCAAACAAGGATTGCACCACGTTGTCGTTGAAACTCTTAATTAATGGAACTAGTGATGAGAATTGAAACCGAAAACGAGAAAAGGGTACCAGAAGAATGTTTCTGGTCTCGCTCGAGCGACCACTTATGACCGCTCGAGCGAACTACATAAATTCACACTTCCTCTCGCTCGAGCGATAACTATTCCTCGCTCGAGCGAGGCATTTTGACCGCTCGAGCGATGCATTATAACCGCTCGAGCGAGGCTACAGTATATGATAATACCATTTCTGTTCTCACTCGAGCGAGAACTAATGACCGCGCGAGCGAGGCGGAACTATAAATATGGCAAAGGCCAAAGCGCCTGTTCATCTTCAAGCGAAAGGGAGAAGAGACGAGCGGGGGGTTAGGGCAAACGATTTCAGACATTTTTTCGTCTGATTCCAACCGGATTTGAACAATTCGATCCATTAAACGACTCTCCTAGGTAAAATCTACCTATTCCTAAAATCTTTCCTTCTTTTTTTAAACCTTATTATACTAAATGGCCTCGAGCCCGAACCCCCAACCTAAGAAACGGATGGCGATTCGATGCGCCATCGCAACCTCTCAACCATCATCAAACCCGCCCTCCACTCCAATCACACTGGATGATTGGTGGGGAGCAAAGACTTTTGAAGCCGAATGGGAAATACATCCCTCATGCTTCGGGGATCCGACGTCCACCCAGTGGACATCGGACTTTCTCACCAACAACCATCTCAAGACCTTGCTTACGCCGTTCGGGGATCGATATTACCCGAGGCTAGTGAAATTGTTTTATCAAACCCTTAACATGAACGTCGATGAGGACGCCATACTCGTTACCATCGATGGTAATGAGCTAATTTTCAGATGTGCCGACATTTCCTCAATTATGAAATGTCCCCACATCTACACCCCTAGCCCACTCATCCTACCACCTTTTTCTGGGAACGTAGATTTCCCAACGATCATCTCCGACATCACTGGCGGCATGTCCGCCTCGGGACAATCTACTACCCGATCACAACTACCGCCGCGCATGTGGCTTTTAGATATTATCTTTAAAAGGAATCTACACCCAACCGGTCATGATCAAGAACGCTGAGATGCGTTTCTGCGAGCCCTACACACCGCATTCCACAATAGGTGGATCAACGCACCTATGGTCATCATAAAAGGCATGGCGCATGCCTACAAAAGAAATGTAAGGGGTGCTGTCCCTCCACCCATTAACCGATTACCGTATGCTAGGTTGATTTCCTGACTCTTAGACTCACGGAATGGGAAGGGAGGATTTAAGATCCGGGAGGACGAGTTGTTCCTCACTGATAACGTCGTCCCATACCTCGCCCAAGACTGGAGCCGAAACCTTAAGAGCCTGCAAACCAGCGTCAACAAGAAGAGAGACCGACAGGTCTCCCGATCAACCACCCATCAAGCACCGGTAGGACCGACCACTCCCTCCACCTCAGTTCCGCAGCCCATACCCACTACCGACGCGGGCATGATGAGGGAGATCCTTCAGCAAGGGCGGGAGATCAGGTTACATCAGAGGTTCCAGGAAGCGCTACTTATCGACCTCATGGGCCAGGCATACCCGCAGTCTTACATGCAGCGCGTGGTGCCATGAGGGACGCTAGTTTTGGAGCGTCAAGCTCCGGCCCGGCTACGAGGAGTGCCACAGCGGGTACCACAGCCGTCACGGTGAACGATGAGGATGAGGATGGCGAGGACTACGACGACGACGACGACTATGAAGAGGATGAGGACTAGATAGTAACGAAATTTTTTAACACATGACATGTAAATTTTTTCTTAACATTTTGTAAGGAGGTGGGTTCTTGGTCAACTTTTTCTTCAAACTATCGTGACATGAATGTCACAAAGTTTTTTTTTTTATGAATGATAAATATGTATGGAATGAGATAGCGATAATGATTTTTTTATGTGAAAATTTGTTGGCATGGCCAACGCTTGTTGCTGCTACATGCGGCAAACTGCTTAAATTTCTGTTTTGGATATGCGAGTCGGATAACAGGGGTAGTACCTATTTAAGAGAATAACATCGATTTTCGAGGACGAAAATTTGATAAGTTGGGGTGATTGTCACGACCTCAGATTTTTGAGATAAGTGCACGGTATGCATTACACATAGGTATATGTGTTTCACAAGGTGACCAAAACGAATCAAAGACACTAAGTGTGTACGTGGGAAACACACTAGTATACCCCTAACTTATAGATATAAAAGTGAAAGAGAGAGAGAGAAACCTTTACGTAACTCTATTCTAACCTAAACTGAGAAGGAGAATATAGAGAGAAGAAAAGAGCCTAGTAGAGAACTAGGGTTTGTTGGGACTTAAGTCGGCAAAGGAGATTAGAGGAAATGACGGGAGGAAGAACCAGGGAGGCCAGATAGCCTAGTAGATATTCGAATCATAAATCGGACCGGTGCGTGACTCATCGTCAGAGGTACGTTAAGGACATGATAGATGCCTAAGAATGTTTTAAATAGTAGGAAAGATGTTGGCTAAATGTTTCCTTGTATGAGATTAAGGTTAAATGATGGATGGAAACATGTTCTCGATCTGATCGAGGGACAAAAATCATTGTTCCTCACTCGAGCGGTCTAAAAAGGCTCGCTCGAGCGAGGATGAACAGAGAAAAGTATAACTCTGGGCTCGCTCGAGCGGTCCCCAAAACTAAAGGGAAGCTCGCTCGAGCGAGGGTCCACAATAATAATTCGAAAGCTCGATTTAACCGCTCGAGCGACCTCGATTTAACCACTCGAGCGAGGTCAAGAGACCGCTCGAGCGAGGTCAAGTGACCGCTCGAGCGAGGATAAGTGGCCGCGCGAGCGAGGTCTGGTGACCACTCAGATCTTGGTTTTTCGAATATAAGAAACTTGGGGGTCATACACCCCAATGACTTTAGATTGTTCTAAACCTATCTTTGAAATGTAGGTTTGATGCATTATAACCCTCTACGAGCAGGCGTGCCTTGAGATTCGTCGAGGTAGGGAATATTCTTGAAACATGTGCATTATTTCGTGAACTCATATGCGTAGTATAATCTATTTAAATAGTCACATATTTCATGAATCCTCATGATAAGGGTGTGTATGTGTGTTACAACGTGAAAATCTTGAAGTCCCCAGGGGACGAAAAATCATGTAGTTCAATCAAAGAAGGGTGCAACAGCAGTATGGGGCATCCCAGGGATGTGGATGAAAACTAACAGAGAAACGAAGGTAATGTGATAAGGCCTAATGTAATATAATTAGCACAATCACGGTGAATAACTATATGTAAAGCACATTGATATTTTTATTATTTAAGGTTGATTAGAATACCCCACCGACGTGGCGGGATACCCACGACTGACTCGGCAGGATATCCGTGACCGGTACGGCGGCCAATTCGTACATTTATAACACATCCCAGGGATGTAGATTGAGAATAGACCTAGCCGCCTATGAGAAAGGGGCCCGGGCAGTATTCCTAGGGAATACATATAACAACTGTCTAGTTAGACGACGATGGCGGGTATTCCATCGGGGCTCGATGCTATATTGCTCGAGGACTACTTAAGTTAAGATTTAAGTAATTAGGCCAAATTTACAACTAAACTAATAAGGAGATTAAACAAAACCATGCTAAGTAATGACCAAAAAAATCATTGGGTTATTCCCTGTTATTCAATTTGTTGTCCATAAGTGATTACTTTATAATTCTATGCTTGTCAAATTACTGATATATGTGGGAAGGTTGATCTATATGTTCTTTTTGTTTTCCCTACTGAGCTAGGATATAGCTCACCCCCTTCGACTTTACGTCGCAGGTCCAGGACTAGCGGCAGCAAAGACTTCGGAAGAAGCTGATCCAAGGGCTTCGATTTTTGTGCCCACAGAAGAGTCAAAACCTCCTCCTGAGGAATTCTTCTAGGAAACCCGCTGCATACTTTGAGAGTGAGTCGAGAGAGTACTATGTATGGCTTGGTATATCAAGCCTCTTTATTTCGAATGTTTTAATTACCATTCCTTGACAGAACGCCTAGGATGAACTGTTATTACTAAAAATTTGGGTAAGTTCTTATGCCCATGAGTTGGCATGGGACAAGGACTGCCTTGCGATACCTTGATTATTTTGTTGAGTTTTTGTGTAGCTACGAGTGCTTCAATTTCAGTTTTAGTTTTTATATACCAATGTTTCGTAAGGAACCCAGGGCATGGCCTTGAAGGTCGTGCTGATGGCACGGATTTCGAGGTTTCAAAATTCGGGCTGTCACAAGAACATTGGGCACACGGCCATCGTACCTACTACCAAAAGAAATCCATTCTTTGAGCACAGTTTTGGCTTCTTCAAGGTCGCCAATTTTCACCAATGAACCCAATTGTCAAGGCAATCCATTCTAGAACAATAATCCTGCATAATTTCACCAAAAGGGAAAATTAGAAATCCAAAGCATTTATTGCAAAACATTGAAGTAAATCAATAGTTTGAGGCTGTCTCATTTCCCCGGACTTCCCTGTAATTTATATTGATTTTGGAACCTCTCTCACAGCTGAACCCAAATGTGTGGTATAAGTATACCATCCTGAGTCGAAGCAAAATAAACAATGGTTAGAAATTGACTTTTTTGATTAATCATAGAAGCTATCTGCCTTTTAGTTTTGGTTGATCTAGAAGCAATGTGACTTTTTTTATGACTACTATATTACACAGTTCTGAATTATTGAAAACTCGAAGCTATATAAAGCAAAAGACAAGGAGGGAGGTTAACCAAGAGCTTGAACTTGTCATGATCCTTAACTATTTGAAGAGAAATCTTTGAGGCTAATCAATGTATGGAAAAGATGAAAGCACAGACCACATGACATAAGGTTCAACATTACATGACAGACAAAAAATAGGGATTTCGAGTTAAGTGCAAGAGTTTTAAAACTCGACTTAACAATGTTTTAAGCATAGTTCTAAAACCAAACTAAAGTCTCGGAGCGGATACAAAATACAAAATACTTTACTATTATATTGATCACAAAAGCTACTATTGTCTACAGGGTCACTGAAACGGATGCAGAGTCGTCGTCGCTCTTGGAATCCGATTCAGAGTCTGAGGTATCATCTTCTTCTTCGTAATCCTCATCTTCGGCTTCCCTGTCCTCCTCTACTATGTCTTCTTCTTCTTCCTCTTCCTCATCTTCGGCTTCCCTGTCCTCCTCTACTATGTCTTCTTCTTCTTCCTCTTCCTCCTCATCTTCATCTTTTTCGTCAGTTTTACTCTCTTCATCCGTAGGTTCTTCATCGGAACTGAGTACAGTAATAACTTCACTGGCGTTGTTGTTGGCACTTGCGGACATGACGTATGTCTCAACATCGATTACCTGTTACGGATACACACGTCTTGGCGGAGTAATTGAGTTTGAAGCATGAGATTCTGCATCATCAGCCATTTCTGCATTATCATAACCATAATCAAGTGAATATACGATAAATGCAAAGTGAGGAAAAGAAAAATAGTAAGGAAATAACATAATATTTTCATTCAAATACCATCTTCGCATTGAAATAAAGAAAAAGTACATATATTAACCCGACAATCTTAATTTAGTCTTATAGCAACCCACTCACATATAGAGCAACGAGAAATACAATAGTAAAGAAAAATAACTTCGCCGCTAGTTTCCAAAACCAGTCAACTTCCTCTCTCCCAACTACATCCATTGCACGTGGGCTTGGTATTCCATGGAATCTATTATATCGCTCAATAGACTCATCAAGGGTGCGCACGGAAACATGGCAAGCGCTCGAGTATCCATCTACTTGGACTTTAGCTTCCTCCCAAGTACGATATATCTCGGGTCGTCGTCCAACAAAAACAACATAGTAGCGAACCATCTGTTCACAACATATATATGGATGATAAGATGTCACCTTATATGAAATTAATGCTAATGATGAAATCTATAAAATAGTGATACATATAGTTTATCTCCATTTGTATGTGTACCAGTTGGTTAAATTTGTATGTGCCATGAAAATAAGTGAATATTCTTCATTTTAAAGATAGTCTAACATCACATTACATACATGGTCCTACCTATCACGGAGCACGCCCCTCCCATAGCGCATTTACGATGCTCTCGCGGTATTCTCAGGCAATCTCTCTTTCGGCCCTCGTTTGTGATGCTCGAATTTCTGCATTAGTAACTATGTTGTCGTCATCCCGATCTAACTCTCTCTCGACCAGCCATTCTTCAAATACTGGATCATGTTTGTGATAGGTGAGGATGAAATTGTGTAGCACGCAACATGCAATGACAATCTTTGTTTGAGTGAGTAAAGGGTAACGAGCCTTGCACGTGAGGATCGGGAATCGTTGCTTCAGTGCACCGAACGCACGTTCTACCACATTCCTCAATTGAGAGTGAGATTGGTTAAACAATTCTTTAGGGTCGCGTGGTGGATTGGAGCTATTGAAATCTCCTAGGTGATAGCGAACTCGTCGATAAGGTGCAATAAAGTTTATCATGTTAGCATATCCACCATCCACAAGGTAGTATTTTCCAACGGGAACAGTCAACCTATTTTGAGGATGTGAGAGTGCATTCGCCAAAACTCGAGAGTCAGCAGCAGATCCCTCCCAACCCGCAAGCACGTATTGAAACCTCATGTCAAATGAAACTGCTGCAAGTACGTTCTGTGAGGTAAATTGCTTACGATTTCGATATCGCGGGTGGTCACGTTTTGGCACCCAAGCTGCAATGTGTGTGTCGTCAATAGCTCCTACACAATCCTTCAAATTTTAATTGTAGCTAGCTTAGTATTAGGAAAACACCTCGATTAATTTTAAATTTATAACAAAATAATATCAATATCGAACTCTACCTTGAAATACGGAAAGAATCGTGGATCACGTTCTATCTGAGGTGGGAGAGATCCATTGGCCGAGACCACAATATCGTGATGAAGCAGTAAAATAGCATTTAAGACGACATTAAAATATTCGCTAATTGTTGAGCCAAAGTGCTGAAACCGATTTTGCGTGACGCGATTCTTCACGTTGTGAGATAGCGTAAACATAAAAATCGCTACTTGTTCCTACACTAACAAGTGCCTTGTGTTATGGAGGAACCCCCTATCTCGCAAAGCGGAGCAGAGCTCCAAAAAAATCGGCACTCGCATTCGAAACAGATCAAATGGCGTGTGTCCATGTCCGGCAATAGTTTCTTGCAGAAATTGGTGTCCAGTTAGTATGGAGGTATGCACGCGTTGTCTAGAGCCACGTACCTGACTAATATAGTAGCAAGCTGCAATCATTATCATGCCTCCAGCCATCATAATTGCGGCCTCTGTGTCATTGTCAATGGCATCCATTGTGATACTTCGTTCTAAATAAGTAAATAAAGTGCAGGTCATGTACCAGTTTAAACTACATGTATTATATTGTGTCAATATAAATCACAAAGAAAATATAGTAGTTGTGTGTCACGGATGATACAATACGCTAGAAAGAACATAACAAAAACATCTTAAAAAATAAGTCATGTACCAGTTTAAACTACATGTACTATATTGTGCTAAAATAAATCATAAAGAAAATACAGTAGTTCTGTATCACAGATGATACGATACGCTACAAAGAACATGACAAAAACATCTTAAGAAGCAATCTTATTGAGGAAATATTCCTGAAAGAAAATCCATCCTCATCGCTGGGGGTAATGCTAGGAACGTCTCAGCAAGCGACTTGTCAGACAAGCGATAGAGGCAAGCTAGGTACTGGGTATGGGTCATCAAACCCCCAGTATAAATCTCATCTAGGATCGGAACAAACCGCTCACTTAGACTTGGTCTAGTCCTAATAAGCTTAAGTTCCTCCACATAGCCCTCTATTGCTCCTACCAGTTCCGCCGCCGGGTCACCTCTCTTCCTTCGTGACCCAGAAGCAGAGTCACGCCTATTTTGTCCACTTGTGGTTCGTGAAAAGCATACTGCGTGTTACGGACCCAGTTTCATGCATATTGTCATCCGTTCTTCCGTGAGGCCCGGTTGCATTGTGTTCACCTATTGGAGTGGGAGGGTCGCCCAAACTCTGGGTCCCAAAAGATTCTTCGGTGGGAGTGTCATCAGGGTGGCAAACATCTCTACCGTCCGCAATACTATCCGAAAAGATGATGCAAAGACTCTCCCAATCCTGGAGTGTTTTTGTCCGATAGGTCTTGGCCCATGGGTGAGCCTGTGAAAATGAACCATCAAGATTAAGTCGTAATTTTTTTTTATTCAGAATGATAGTCAACTTAATGAATTTTAAATATTAATATCTTGTGAGCGCACCTGCTCGTAATTATCCCATACGCTATTTTCTGCAGTGACCCTTCGTAGGTCATCATCCCAACCAAAGCCACTTTCACTTCATAGAGTTTTTGCTTTTGAATAATGTTTTTTAATAACTCTTAGCCGGTTATAGAGATTAGTTTTCTTCACTGGTACCCCGTTAGCACTAAACTCGGGTAGCAGGTTCAATTTCAGGACCATTTCCTCCCATGCCTGTTGGTGGAACGTTCCATCCTTGTTAGAAATACGACGCCCAAGTTGACATTGTTCGACCATTTCATTTACCATTAGCTCCTCCAACGCATACGTCCAAGTGTAGTTTGTTTCTGGTCTCCTTCGCGGGAGCGGAGGGGTACCACTCGGAGCGGACGATGACATTTCTACTGAGAACATGCAACAAATACGAATGGTCAAGGGTCATAAAATATCTGTCAGTCTAGTTTTGACAAAATTTAGTGATAAAAAAAATAACTTCATAACCTTATGAAACCCTTAAGAAGGGTTAACCCAATTAGGATCATATGGTTACTATGACAAAATTGTTCACATTTTATTGTCGTCTTCTACCAAAAGGGTTATATGACAAAAGAAGTTCAAATGGAATTGATCCTACATCTAGTAGTATTGGGAGGTCTTTATTGGATGTTCGTTACGCACTCCTATTTAGGCAAGGGTGGAAGGTGTCTGTTTGTTAATGCACTATCATCACAAAGAAACAAAAATGTCAGCTTCAATGGTTAGTCATTCTACTGAAGTTGTCAAAATGACTTAAATTTGTTTGGCAGATAGTCATATTTGCACAAATTTGTTCATTGATCGAGTGAGGTCAACTTTCCAATAAACTGAGCAGAAGCACAGGGAAACACATGTAGAACTTACACTCACAACATTCAAGCAAGCCATTGATCAAATTCTTGAACCGATAATTGATAGATGTGTTTTAAAGTCCAGCAGCCTAGAGATAACTTAATAAGTTGGTTTTTCTCTTCATTTAATAAGTTGGATTCACATACATGTGAATCCTTCATTTCTCATTACCCTAACATAAATGACTTACGCCCTCTAACATTAAGGGGAAAAAAATGCATGTGTGATGCACATGTGGGTCATTAACGTGTTGATAGTAGCTATTAGTCCAGAATCAGATAATATATATAATATTAGATACATGCCCTAATAACTACACTTGGTGTGGACTGTTTCCTTGATTTGATTTGGTGTGTCTAACAAACAAGAATATACAGGGTAGGTCAATCCTAACCTTACTTGGAAGCCTGCACGTGACATACTACCGACGGTAGACCATTAGATACCCAGCAGATGTTCTCTGTGTTTCTCATTAATGGAGGACGTTGATCACATGTTTCAACATTGCCCATATTCCTTCGACATGTGGGCCAATTTTAACTACTTTTTTCAGGCCGGACTGGCTGTTGGCCAAGACTGCTTGGGATGCAATAGGGGGCTGGGGGTCAGGACCAGTCAGAAAAAGAGGAAGAGTACTATCGGCAGATGTGTCCACTCACCATCATTTGGAGTAATTGGAACACGAGAAATGGAATGTTGTTCAAAGGAAAAATGGTCAACAGTAGAACTAATAAAATGCAGCCAAACTTGGTGATCAACTAATACCTATGGGGTGCATATACACAATTGTGTATTGCTATTGGCTTGGTCTAACTGCATCAACCTTTTTCTTTCGGTCGAACTGTATATACACCCACCCACCCCACCCCACCTATGCCCAACCAAATTCAGTAATACCTATTTTTTACCAGGTTCTGTCGGAATCAAAGTTTTTTATTTTTCAGCAAGCAATTCCAATACACCTATTTGGTCTAAGCTGTTTTGATATTAGATCAGATCGTTTAATGCTTCAACACAGTACTACACTCAAGACTATTATATATTTAGCATACCAAAATGCGAGAATGGACCAGAGGGTCCAAGGTAGGTTCATTTATTTACCAGACGAAAACGCAGGGAGATGGTCCTGATCAGACTGCAATAGGGAGCTCTTTTAGGTAGATCACTTCCCTTGTTTGGTCTTTAAACAACTAACCAATAACTTTATTTATAACATCCTCATTTTAAAATGACTTTTCACTATTCAAAATCTATATATTGGAAGGTCTTACTACAAAAAAGCAACAAAAATAAAATATGGTGTCTAAATTTCTATGGTATATAATTTTATGGCCTAAAAATATAACAATGAAAATCACATGGTAGACGCTTCATTTTAGGCTTTTGATTACATTGTAAACACGGGTTTACGATAGAGCTTGGGGATGAATTTAATGCATAAAATGATGAAAAAGTGTCACGTGTGTGAAAGTCATTGTGTCATGTCTTATAATGTGCCATAATTGTATTTGAAAATTATTTTTTAAAAAAAATAGAAAAAGTGTCTTAATGGTAATTTTTCCTTTGGCATTGGGAGGTCTGAGAGATGTGTAAGCATATATTTATAGAGACAATTTTTTCATAGAAATATATCCAGATTTACACAATGAATCTCTTTATCTCTCCTATCTTCTTATTTTTCTTTATTCTAGGAATTTCTCTATCTTCTTTATTTTAGATTTTCTAAAATCAGATAATTAAGTTTTTGCTTCCATAAAATATGCGAGATCATGGCTTGCCATCTAAACCCTTTGATTTTGAAGGCCAGAATGTGAAGATCTTTGGAGCTAAAGATTGGCACAAAACACATTTCCTGTCACGTAATTCATCATAGCCAAAGCGCATCATTTGATTCATTGATTAACTGTTGAATCAAATGATAGAGAATGTGTTTAGTGACAATCTTTGGTAACAACCATCTTTATATCATAGCCTTTAAATCAGACGACTTAAACTGTGTTTCACATGACACAAGTCCCAAAATACAAGTCTTTTTTCCTAAATTGTGGAAGAAAACAAATCTAGTGTGCAAGTATGGCAATGGTTTGGTAGCCGAACCCGGCCTGATTTAGGAGGATTTGGGCTTGGCATAAAGCCCGCGAGCAGGGCTTGGGCTAATACTTGTAGTCCAAAATTGACACACACACACAGACACAAATCTTGTGCATTGAATTTGGACCCTCTTACCACATTTTCAACAGTAGTAATAAGTATGTGTCAAATCACACAAAAATTTGGAGCATTGAATTTAATGCTCCTATCGCTTCACAATAGGTCTCTATCAGATCGTGCCCAAATTTTTTTTGTGGCACTTGATCGATCTTATCTAAGTTACCATAGCACCCGATCATCATTACAATGCCACATGATGCTCAGATGGTATGGATGGATTATCCATGCATCTGCTCACAAAGTCCTAGGCCTCGTTATGAATATATAAAGCTAATTTAATATCCCAATAGACAGGTAAGATTGGTAGTTTGGCACCCTACCTATGAGGTCTATTCCAAATAAGCAACCCAATGCCCCAATTTGTGTTGTTTCAAAGCCAACCTACACCCTATTTATGGGGTCCATTCCAAATCAGTAACCCATTGCCCCAATTTGTGCTGTTTCAAAGCCAGCCTGCACCCTATTTATGGGTTCCATTCCAAATCAGCAACCCATTGCCCCAATTTGTGCTGTTTCAAAGCCAGCCTGCACCCTATTTTTGGGGTCCATTCCAAATCAGCAACCCATTGCCCAATTGGTGTTTCAAAGCTAGTCTCCATCTGTATCTAATCTGGTCATTATCCCTTAAATTGGGGTTGTGAGTACCCAATAATTGTATTCACCTATCATAAAACACTTGAATTGAACTATATTTTTTTCACTAAAAAATAAGATGCCCAAGTGAATTAATTAATAATGCAACACAAAAATAACCTTCTGATTTTCGATTGTCTCTTCATTTAAATGACATGGGCCAAGTAAAACAGCAGCAGGGCTTCAGATTCAGCAATTATCTGCTGATATATATATATATATATATAGTGAATTAATTAATAATGCAACACAAAAATAACCTTCTGATTTTCGATTATCTCTTCATTTAAATGATATGGGCCAAGTAAAACAGCAGCAGGGCTTCAGATTCAGGAATTATCTGCTGATATATATATATATGCCAAATGAATTGCTGCCTTTGCTATATATATATATATATATAAACTAATAACCACATTACTGGTTACATATTAATTTCTAAAGCGTTATATACTATTAACAAATCAGAGCAGAAGATAATGTAATAAATTATAAATCAAAGCAAATTTGTAATCTCTAAAGTCAGAGAAAAAATTTACAAATCAGAGCAAATTTGAACATAATAAATTATTAAAAGGGCCAAGAAATTAGAGAAAGCACCATAAATCAGAGCAAATATTAAGGTTTTGAGAGGAAGAAATTGCCCCATAAACTAGAGCAAAAAATTAGAAAAAACACCATAGACAATATTAGAAAAATTTGAAACTAGTGCACATTTGAAGGTAATAAATACGCAAAAAAGACACAGAAATTACAAAAAACACGTAAAATCAGAGCAAATTTGTAGGTTTTGAATGGAAAAAATTGCCCAATAAATCAACAACGGGTAAGTACCTGATCAAAAGTTCCCTAGGGCTTCGACTTAGATGTATCCTACAACACAAAAACAAGGAAGATTTTATTGAAAAAATGAGAGCTATGAAAGGAGGAAATTGAAACTGCAAGTTAAGACATGCATACCTTTGTTGGAGATGGGTCGGTTGTGAGAAGGTGAGGAGATGAAGCCCTTTTATAGGAGCAACTTTGCATCTCCAGATCTGTTGGGTCATTTCCAACAGATCTGCCGTCCAAAAATCTCTGCATCAACCATCCGATCATAGCCATCATACCAGTCTTCCTCCTTGAGCTGATAGACGAACCTGAGCACCATTTTGGGGCAGATCCATCCTACCTCCACTGCAGTGCCTAGATCTTCGCAAGATTTTCTGCAAGTAGGGTTTGTACCCTACATGATGGTGCTCTGCTCGATGAAGACTACTCGAAATAGGGTTTATACCCTATCGTTGAAAGCATCTACATCCGAAATCTATTAAAACCCAAGGAATGCTTGAAATCAAATGACTGAGATCGTTTTTTTTATAGTTGTTTGATTGTGTTAATATAAAAACCATTCTAATGCCCCGGAATGCCTGAGTGCACTACAAAAAATTAGACAATTAGCGGTAATTTTTTGCTGTAAAAAATTGCCGCTATTAATAAAAAAACAATTAAAGGCTACATAAAGACTATTAGCAGTAGTTTTTTTGTTAATAATGGCAATTTTTGGCTGCCGCTAATAATCTTATTTTTTGTAGTGGTAACATATTTGAAGGCATCACAGGCATTGCTACCTAGAACTCGGACTTCCCGGAGAAAATCATACTTGGGCTAGTCGTTTTTCACCTTTTCACCCCAATCTTCCACAAAATGGATCTTCAGACCATGTTCTTACCATCAAACGGTCATTTTTTTATTCAACATGGTACATACCCTAAAAAATGACCCTAAAATCATATTGGAGTGTGATGCTTGCCATGTGATTTTAGGGCCACTCTTTGGGGATCCGTGCCAGGTGGAATAAAACATCTACTCTCATGGACTCAAGATTCATTATGTGAAAGATTGGAGTGAAAAAAGATAATCATCTGATTCCAAGTAATAAAGGGGTTTCAAATGTAAGTGATTTCATAAACTTGTAGGCGCGAAAAGAGGTAATCAAGGAGAAAAGAATGACAAAATTCAATAAATTAAACACAACACTTCACTATTGCCATAAAATTTTCACATATTATTCAACTAATCTTTGCATGAGAGCCAAAACCAAGAATAAAAGTTCACCTAGCTAGCAGGTAGAGTATTTTCGAAGAATTGATACTCTTAGCCATATAGGAGAGTTATTCCACCCAAATTAAAGTCCAAAAAATTAAAACTGTATATATAGAAAATTATTTTTGGATGTTAACAAACAAAATAAATATCACAAAAACGATAAAGAGTTGCAAGAGACAAACCTGGGTTTCGGCTTGGGCGAGACATAAATTGGAGAAGATCTATAGAGATCGTCTTTGGCAAGAATTAGAAAAGGAAAGGGAAATTTCATTTGACTGATTGGAGGTTAATATGTAGGAGGCAGGATGAGGGTGATTTGGGGGCATTAATTTGAAGGATTTCAATAATACTCTCCTCTCTAAGTGGCTTTGGCAGGTCTATTCCGAACAAAAAAGTTAGTGGCACAAACTGCTTATAGAAAAATATGGGACATACCATGGCAACTGGCATTTGGAGAGCCACTGGTGATAAAAGACACTTATTCTAGTTTTAGTGCTCGCATTGCGGTAGGAAACTGTTATGACCCGAACCTTAAAAGGGCATCATGTGGTAAAAGATGGGGTGGAACACTGAATCCCATATGGGTGCTCTACACTCAAACCCAACTCACTCACATTTTTTAAAAAAAAAGGTCACAGTCTTTTGACTACCAGCTAGCAATTTAGTGTATTTTAGGAAACAAAAACTTGCCGATGAGCGCCTCACAATCCTCTAAACTTGGAAGGAAATTTGGGGTCTTTGGACTCTTGCCTTCTCGGCAAAGCTTGCCAACTAAACCTGTAACCTTCTCCCTATAAGTCCTAATACCCATAGCCTTCTTCCTCCTTCATCTATCTCCTCTCATTCCTTCTCTAAGAGTATCTCGACACCGCCAATATCGCGATAAGTTCTTCTCGCATTTAACCTAGCACCCCGCCGAACCACCACCGAAACCACATCGTCGAATCGATGCGTGGCCTGCTGGCGCATCTCCTGCATCGCTGAAACGACACGTCGAGTGCTGTGTCGTCGAATCGATCGAAATCAACCCGTGCACGCTTCGACAGGTGAGTGCCCCTCGATCGATCTTAAAATATTTAGTTTATATTTTTTTTTGAAAAATATGTTATATAATTTGAACTCCATTAATGGCTGCCGCAAAGAAGAAAAAATAAATATATAAATAAATAATAATAATATATATATAGCTATATAATATTTATATACACTGCATATTGTATATCGGCTTCGGTATAATTCCAATCAGAAAGATGAGACTTTCGCCCTTACTAACATCATTTTGAGTAAAGTCCGAATGAAGTATCTAAATGTGGTTGGCTATCCACCCAGGTTGGTAAAAGAGCAACAAGCCAATGTCATGATGGATAGTCTTTGATCCATGTCCGTTTAAAGCAATGTTACCAAGTTGTTGGTTCACTCTGTAGGAATTTTATAATAAAACTATATATATTAAAAATAATAATAATAGTACCCCTTATTCACATAAGTGTTATAGGAGCGTCCCTGTAACTGTCTTAGATCACATATTCATGCTTTCTGAACACCATAAATCGTTTTGAAGCAAATTTAATACAACAAATGCTGATGAATCAGGTTGAATTGGTTTGACCAAAAGGGGCCAAACGGGACCAAACATTGAATCGGTTTGTAGTTTACACGATGGCGCGCGAGAATACCCAACCTCCCAACCTATCTTTTCCCCTGGTTTGCTTATCCATTGATTCACCTACAAAATAAAATAATATATACATCTGTATGTAAATAATTATGAGTATAAACACATATGCTTATATGCATATCCATGAATCCGGGTTTGCCTAGCAGTGGGATTAGCCCTCCTTCAAACTTTTCCTCAGTTTGCTCTCCCCCTCCCACGTCTCTACAACAACAATTCATAAATATATATATGTATCTAATTATATAATACTTGTGTCCATACAAGAGAGAGAGGATCCTAAAAATCTAGGGAAAGAGATGTAGTGTGTCTTGTTCTTCTTCTGCTTTGCACTTTCCTGCAACAGTAAACCCAAGAGAGTGGCTGTAGAGAGAGAATGAGAATGTAGGAGGAAACAGAAAAGTGATCCCGATTAGCCATATATATATATATATTTATTTATTTATCTACAATTTCTCCGGTCAGTATAAATTGAATTCCAGATATCGGCCCGACCAAACGCCGGCAATGCCGGTGATAGCTTGCTTGTGTTGACCATTGTAGTTGGGCACTTTGGAGGATTTACCTGATATGCTTAACTTGGTGCAACCATTACTTGGCACCACTAGATTTAAATAAAATAGATTCTAGTTGGACCTCATGGGCCCAACCCAAGAAATAGAGCCGAGCTGGACCGTCCCCACAAATTGAAATTCTTGAGACATCAAACGGTCCAGAATCCGAGAAATCGAAACACAAATCAAGAAATTGAACCTCCATTTGGACACTACTGATCATGTAAGGATTGACCGTTAGATCTGAGACCTTAGAAGCTGAAATAAATTGGACCTAAAGACCTAACACCTTAGAATCATCTTTCTTAAATATCTGATAGTTCAGATCCGTTCAATCTGATCGCCACATGGTAGGTACACTAAGTGTGCATGTAACTCCTAACTCTTGTAAAAAGTTGACTGGAAGATCTAGCGTGTTAGAGGCCGGATTGGGATCGGGACAATAGACCCAACCTTAGGTAAGATTTTATTATCTAACCATCAAATGGTTCAGATTAGATGATAGATGACTCAAAGTTTATGTCTTCTTATTTTAGCCTTAGGTGCCACATGGAATAACACCATGAGCTCCCTTTGACCCTTAATTTTTGAGAATCAAGGCCCAATTGGCCCATAGGACCAACTTCAAAACAATCTCGATAGTAACACAATATAATCTAATGGATAAGAAAAGTGCCACTAAAATTTTGAGGACGCGTTTTGAGACCCGCAAGTTTGAAAGATTTGATAAGGGATATAAACCTGTGTATAACTAAGGGGATTATTTGACCCGTCTCTTTGATCCACTCTTGGGTCAAAACTAGAAAAAGGTCTCGATACACAGACCACTTAGAAAACTTTAAGAACCACAGGCTCGATCACTCTCTAAGCAATCTAACGGCCCATGAAGGTTTCTCCAAAATTTTTGTATGAAATATCTGTTATTTTCAAATTTTAATTATTATATTATATTCACAAGTATGTAAGGCGTATGAAATAGTTTCTTTTGGCAGTCCTTCCATCATATGATATGCATCACATAGAAAAATCACGATAGGGCATACACATGATTAAAAAGGAATAAGATATGTCACACGACTTTTAAGCTTTCGTCATGGTGGGATTCCCTTCACGGTCACATGAAACTTGGAATCTAGGCATCCATATACGGATGCAACACCTCTATGAGAGTATGGGCTGTCATACGAAGTACATCTAGGTCACTATGAAACCCGTCCCTCGGAAAGCGTAATTTTGTAAACTTTATCGCACTGTGGCTCACTACAAATTAAGTTATAAGTAAATGATAAGGAATGATATGTAAGACAAAATAAGATACGAATATGATACGTTATGCTGTGAGGGCCAACAAAATATGAAATAAGTTTCTACATGTGCCATGTCTTGCGTACCACCGCAAGATCCAAAGTCTGCAGCCAAGATGGGTCTTAAGGACAATATGATACGACAGTGCCTCGAACGTAAGGGGACACTGATTTAAATGCTTGCAACCTCATCGGGCTGGATGATGGTATACATTATGATATAAAGGTTAGGTGATTATCTATATGTGGACCTCGCGTGATAGGCTCGAGCAGCGGCCCTGACACAGGTCGTATACGAAAATTAAGTAAAATGCAAAATGCGTGGTATAGGCGTATGGAGCAATATTAAGTTTTAAGATATGCCACATAGGATAAGTCGATAAAGTAGATACAAAAGAGATCAGAACTTGATGCATCATATTCATTTCATTTTATGTCAGGCCTTTTCATTCTATGTTATGTCTTTTCTTTTTATGCTATATTTTTCAGTTTCGATATGATAGATTATGAGATCTTAGATATTTTTATAATCATTTATAGCTGTTTGGTTTATTTTAAAATGCACCGCAACTCAAGCGATTGCACACACGATCACCTGGGTATTTTATGGTGGATCGATTGTGCAACCTGCTAAGTTTACGTGACTGAGTAAACTCACCCCCTCCCCAAAACTAACAGTTGCAGGTGAGAACTCTGATTTTTCTATCATTGAGGATGGGGATGCAGTTGTTCCTGATGCAGCTCATGAGAGTGAGGACGTCGACTACCATCTGGACGAGGGAGTAGATTCGGCGGACTACTTTGAGCATTGAGAGATTCTTTAGTTATAATTTTTATTATTTTCAGGGGAGACTTGTTATTAGTTATTTTTATTTATCAGTACCACTTTTGGGTTTGCGTTGGGACCATTTTATCCTACGTAAAATCTCAGTTTACTTTTGATTATAGATGCATGGTTAGGATTTTTCACTTAATTAATGTCATCCACATTTTTCACTGTTAATTTATTTATCATTCATCATTGAATGCTTTCTTAAAATGCCTTGATCCATATGCTAAATTGAATTAAGAATTAAGTGTATGTCCGCTTATCGCCTTAACAAGCGTGCGGTATCATAACACGGAATTCTATGCCCTCAAGATTGGGTAAGGATTCTGGGTCGTGATAGAAACAAGGCAAACACTCTTTTTTGGAAGGATGTATGGTTGGGTATGGAGCCTTTCCATACTAAATTTAAGTCTTATCTTTTATGTTGCTTCTCATAAGAATGCTAGAGTCTCGGACGCTACTATGAATCATCATCGGAAGGGCACCTCTTGGAATGTGCCTGTTTCCTGCAAATTATATGATCATGAGATGAATCCTTCACTCTTCGACTGCTCTCAACTCTGAGATGGTTGATCATCCCATTTGGTCCCTAGGCAAGGAAGGTGCATTTTTGGCCAGATAATTGTATCGGCTTCTAGCTTCTGTTGTCCATTCGGAGTTTCTGTGGTTGTGGATTTAGAAAGCTAAGGCCCCTTTGCACCCTATCACCTTTGTCTAGTTATGAGTTCTCGATAAAGTCCTAATGGTGGACAATCTTCAATGAAGGGCCTTTCATCTCCCCAATAGATGTGTTGTGACAGCCCGATTTTCTCGTACACGGATTTCTAGGAAAATCAATCCGTTCGGATCGCAGATTACAATCCATATACAGTATAGTATGCAGAAATCAAAGCAGAGAACATATATGGAAAAAATAAATTTTATTCAAATGTCAAACGTAAACAAAAGAACCATCGTTGACAGCCGATCGTCACCTAAACAGTGGTGTTCAATGTATATATCTACAAAAACTAATCACTATACTGTACCAAATAGAAAATCTATCTCAGACGCGTCTACCGATAAAATGCCACTGGAGGAAGGTCTTCTCCTGTAAGGTCTTGGTCTAGACCTACAACTATGACGTATAGTCGTGTTGAGCTAACAGTCTATGCTCAATAGGGAGAAATCAATACCAATGTACATATCCTTAATCAATGCAAAAATTCAATGACAGAAATTTCAAGGGAAATTTTATTGTTTTCATAATTCAAAAAAAATTCTTTAAGCAATTGCATATCAAAATGAAAATTTGAAAGACTTCAAATGTAGCATCCCGAAAATTTTAACCTTTAAATTATATGCCTCGGTGTGCGTGCTTGACTGATCACGTACCCGACTTTATGAAAATCATTAAGTCATTTTGGGTTGTCTTAAATGAAAAAGAATGATTTAGATTGTGTGTCAATCATTAGATAAATTTATTTACACCTAGCTACGGTGTATTGGCTTAATACCTAAGCCTAGGTTTGTTATAAATGAAAATAAAGGTAAGAGAATTTATTTCTCTTATGATTTGGAATTTTAGAGAAAAGCAACGAGGGCTTTGAATTCGTGCGTGTGTGTGCAATATTGAAGCTCGGTGTGGAGTTCGTGGGGTTGAATCAAGGAGTTTCCCAAGATTTCAACTTTGAAACCCTAGCTTGGACGTGAGCTCGTGAATTGAGGAAATTGATCCATTAAAGCTAAGAAATTATGTAAAATTATGAGTTAGTAATTATGTTAGTTTAGTTTATGCATATGGGTAAAAAATTAGAAGAAGGATGACAAGATTTGAAAGAAAATGGGTTGGCGAAGTTCAAACTCGAGTTTGGGTGAAATCTAACGAAATCGACCGGTCGATTTTTAAATCAACCAATCGATTTTGTCAAGCTATAAATCTGAAGCCTTCAGAACAAAATCGACCGATCGAATTTTAATTTGACCGATCAATTTTAAAAATCGATCGATCGAATTTGACTAAGCTTGCTGACACTGCCTCGGTATTGCGGTTGTAACATTTTACTCTGAACTTTGATTAACGAGATTTTTATGGACTTCGAAAGAGGATAATGAGCTCTACAAATTTTGTGAATTGACCAACTCATGAATTAACTATTTTAAAGGTCAAAATTTAGTGAAAAGTTGGGTCAAATTCTAAGTTAGTGCGAATTTGCCCATTTCTGCCTCAAATTTGAGAAATGATATAAATACACCAAATTTATTAGCAATTAGAATCAGTTATTAATACGCCATCATATGTATAATATAGATTGAGAACGGGAGGCCATCGATAAGGACCTTGGTGTCGCTTTGAACGGCTCCGAATTTAAGGTAGGAAAAACTCCGTAACATGTATATTTGATTGTTACTAGCATGGATTTTTAATGTGATAAGAAAATATGTGGTTTGTGAAACTTATCAGTATTTTGTATGAATATCTTTCATGATTTTAAATATGAAGCATGTGTGTGTATGTACACTCAAAATTATATGTGAGTGTAAATCAGATATGTGGATCGTAAACATCAGAAGGATGTGAATAAATGTGTGAGGAAGCTTTAAAACTTCAAATCTATTTATAAAATATCACATTTCACGGTGATAAACTACAAGTTAATTTTGCACTTTGATATAAGGTTATGCTTGATACCCAACCGACGCGACGGTATATCTGTGACTGACGCGGCGGGATATCTGTGACCGGTACGATGGGATATCCGTACAATTTATGCTCCGGTACAGCGGGATATCCGTTTTCTGATTTTCAATTAGTGAAAATACTTCATTTGGCATAAGTCACCTAATTCGAAGGGACGTGGGCATCGTACAAATGATTCACTGAACGACGATGGTCGGTATTCCCATTGGAGTAAGATATGCGGCTCGATGCTATATATGCTCGAGAGACTATTTAAGTGATCAATTTAAGTTCTTATTTTATTATGAGGATAAGTTTTGGAAATCATGTGTTAGACCTTGAAAATTCGTATTTGATATTAGTTTTACCTCAAGTCAATTATCCTTCAAATTGTGAATCTTTATGTGAAAAGCATGTTCGATTTTGTTATAAGATATTTGCGTGATGCGATAATATATATGTTATTGATGTTTCTCCATTGAGCTTAGATGTTAGGTCATCCCTCGACTATACGTCACAGGTACACGTGTGGATCAGGATCGGACATTGGAGAAAGGCTTAGGATCTCCCGTTTGGAGAATTCTACCTTAGGTGAGGATTGGGCTAGTCATGTTTTGGTTTGTATGGTGGATATTTGGACTCTTTTGGATTTGGACTTGGTATGTCTGGGGATTAAATACAGTGTAAGAATTATTGTGTATATTTTGGAAGCCATTGTTTAGGTGATGGTCGGCCATCACCGGTAGTTTTTCTTTGGGCCCTTTTTGTTTAATGGTTATGTATTGAAGAAATTTTTGTGTTGCCATATATATTTTTGCGTTGACTCTACTTTTTGTAGGTATATCAAGTAATTTCTATATTCGGATTATGAAGTGTGGTCTGACGGTCTGATTTTCCCCTAAGTTTATGATGTAAGGAAGAAAAAAAAAATTCACAGGATTTTGTGCTTTAGGAAAAATTGGGCTGTCAGTTGGTTTCAAAGCTTAAGCATTAGGTCTTGTTGGGACCCAAGACTATGGCATTATATTTTATTAGGGCATAGGAGATCAAATTAGGACTCTATCACAGTTGGTAGAAACCTTAAGCTTTAGGTCCCTAGAAGACTCAAGTCGTGGCAGTAGGTTCTGTTTAGAACTTGGGTTGTGGATCTTCACGATCTCGTATAGTGGAGATAATTGATGATCATAATAGAAGTACGACTAGTAGACGAAATAAGTTTTAGATTTTTGTCAGAACATACAGCCATGACGATCATGATCTCTTTTGATTGAAACCTTTATTTTATTTTGACAGATTGCTATGGCACCACGCAAAAGAGCAAAGATTGTACACGCCGGAGAAAGTGAGCAAAATAGGTAGTTGCTGGAAACAATGATCAACACAATGGCTCAGCAGACTGCATTACTTACAACAATGTTAAGAGATACGACTTGCACCTCTTCATCGACACCGATTGAGTCATGCCCAAGGTGTAGAGGGCAACACCTAGCAAGGGACTGTAGATGGTCTACAGGTGCGTGTTTCAAGTGTGGGCGAATGGGACACCTGATAAAATATTTTTCCGCTTTAAGGGAGGAGGCGACAACATCGGCAACAACTCAGGATACCTCTCGGTCCACTATTAGGGATCGGGTGTAATATCCAAAAAATTGAGCGTTAAACAGTGACCTTGGGATCTATGCCCGACTAGTCGTAGGTTTGACCAAGTGATGGTCAAACAATGGACTCATGAAGTGGTGAACCGATGTGATAAAAATGTGACCTAAGTGTAGTGAATGGTATTAATTTAGAGCCACATACACCTATCTCTGGTGTATGCACTTAACATCGAAACCGGAGAGGGGATATAAGGGTTTAATAACCCTAGAATCCTTTTGTTTAGTTGGTGAAGGATTTAAGAAGAGAGAGAGAGGGAGAAAACAAGAGGAGTTATTGAGGTATGAGTTAGTGCAAATCAAGGGCTGATTGAGCATTGATTGTTGGATTCAACGCAATTGGGGCCGTTGAAGCAAAAGCTGGAACCCTAGCCATCAAACCCAACAAATCAATCTTTCAAGGGATTTATTGAGGTAAGTTTTATTAGATTTCAATACATAAAGATGTGATGAGTTTAATTCAGTCAAGCATAGTTTAAATGATAGATTAAAGACGTAGAAAAAGGAAGAAAAAAAAAAAGAATAGATTTGGGAAGAACAGCCCGAAAAAGGGGCTGAGTCTGGCCAAATCGATTAATCAAAATTGAGATTCGATTAATCGATTTTGGTCTAGAAGTTGAAAAGCCAGGGATGCCAAATTTCGATTAATCGATCTGAAATTTGATTAATCGATTTTGAAGGTCAGTTAATCGATTTGGAAATCGATTAATCGACTGGGTACCTCCAGTGGCTGTAGAATTAAGACTTGGGGAAATCGACTAATCGACTTAGGAAATCGATTAATCGATTTTGGATTTCGATTAATCGAATTGGGATCGACTAGTCGATTTCAAATTTTTGACTGCTCGATTTGAGAATTGATTTAACCATTCAGGGGAATTCGATTAATCAATTAATCAATTTTGGATTTCGATTAATCGATTTTGGGAATCGATTAATCGATTTTTACAGTTTCACTTGACTTTCTAATTTGACCTTGAGGTTCATGGAGGGTCTAGGACCTTCTCTATTACATCTTTAGTGACGTGTTATTGTGTTATGATGTATCATAGGTGGTACGTGTGAAAGCGAGCATAAGGAGCTGCGTGGGACCTTGATGCTTGGACGTTCTGAGACCTGAGGTAGGGAACACCTTGAACATGTACTTTAATTGCAAAAGCATGTATTTAGTGATATAGAGATCAAATTGAAAATGTTTTAACTATAAAAATCTTTAAAAAAATGGGTGTGTGTGTGATACCAAGAAAGTGATAAAGGCATCAGCGTGATGCGAACAACTGAGACCAAGTAAGTTAATAAAAATGAGGCATCCCCAGGGGATGAGAAAGTGTTAAAGGCATCAAGATGATGCGAGTAATTTAGACATCCCAGGGATGTAAATATGATTGAATAGCTACTGTTAAGGCCTAACTGATATAAGATAACACATTTATACGGTGAACAACTATATGTAAAGTACATGTTATTTTTATTATTTGAGGTTTGATTAGGATACCTCACCGACATGGCAGGATACCCACGACTGACTCCGCAGGATATCCATGATCGGTACGGCGGCCAATCCGTACACCTGTGCGGAGGTCTATCCGTACACAGTGAGCACATCCCAGGGATGTTGAGATGAGATTTAACCCCGTCGCCTATTGAGAAAGGGGCTTGGGTCGTATTCCCAAGGAATACTTTTTAACAACTGTTTATTTAGACGACGATGGAGGGTATCCCATCGGGGCTCGATGCTATATTGCTCGGGGATTACTTAAGTTGAAGATTTAAGTTTTGCTTTAGGCCTGTTCAGTGTCATTCATGATAAATTAACAGTAAAATGAAACGTGCAAACTTCCAGTAAATTTGAATGCAAATTACCATCTTTTAAACTGTTTTCCAGCAAATGCATAGACATATCATGTTTTGAATATCATGAAATATATGTGAGATTTTGACTTATATGTTCATTGTGTTATTCCCTATTGAGCTAGGAAGTAGCTCATCCTTTAGACTATACGTCACAGGTCCATTATTAGTAGCGGCCGAGGCTTCAGGAGACGTTGATCCGGGTGATTCGGATTATGTGCCTGGGGACGAGTTGGAGCCGCCTCCCGAGGACTTCTTCTAGGAGACTCTGCTGTTTACTTTGATAGACAGTAAATTTTGAGAGCAGATTGTACGGCTTGGTATGTCAAGCCTTTATTTTGATAAACAATGTTATTAGATAGATATAATTCTTTTGGGCGAACCATCTGGGGTGATCTATTTATCACCGATGGTTCGGATCGGTTCTCTGTTCATACTGTGGCATGAAAGTAGAACTATCTTTTGTATGTGCTAGATGGGCATATTGACTTTTTCACTTTATGCAGTTATTTTCTTTATTTCTTTATTATTGCTTGTTATACCAATGTTCCATACATATCCATGGGGCACGGTCTGGAGGATCGTGCTGATGGCACGAGTTTCGGGGTGTCAAAATCTGGGCTATCACATCGGGCCTTTGCCATCTCTACATGAGATGCCTGGGCAGCTGGAGGGGTTGTTCATGTACCTTCTCACTCTTCAGATTCGACAACGGCTAGAGTTTCTATGGTGCATCAGACCTTACATATCTCTGCATCTACACACATTGATACTTGCGTGCAGTGTGGAAAATCTCATAAAATGGAGAAATGTAGGAGAGCCACATGTGACGGGGCCAATACTCGAGCTGGCAGCATGGTGCCTGGGGCACAACATGTGGTGCCAGGAGGGCAGGTGACATCGGGGCCAAGATGGCCTGGCGACGTGATCGCGCTGCGAGGACGCGACACGATCACATGGGGGGTAAGATGCGGGAGTGATGCGGTCACGACACGGACGCGACATAGCCAAGCTGAGCTAGCGATGCGAAGGCGTTGCTATATGTCAAACCAAGGGGTTTGAGGTTCTCTTGCCATTCTGGCCGAATGACTGTTTTATCCTTCTATGTGGGAGATGAGCTAGAGAGTTGCCTTCCACCCACATGGGGACTTGCGTTGCCAGAGGGGTGCAAGTGTCTCCTAGGCCTGAAAGGGTGGGCCTAGGATGTCGACGCAGTGATACCGTGTGGCACCCAAGGTGAGGTTGAAGTATGGCCCCGAACTATGCGTCGTAGTGCATACAGCTGGGCAACCTCGCGAGAATACTTGGGCGTTGCATGGGACTCCGTTGAGCACGACAGCATGAGTAGGCACAAGATTGTGGGCTTGATTTGGTATGTGTCCAAGACATGATGGCATGTGGAGCTGCATGCCAAGATTGTTGCGAAGTGAGGTACTAGTGTAGTACACAGGGTAAAGCTTGAACAGGCTAAGTTTAGCATAGTGGTGCATATGTGCGTGTCGTAAGGGGCACGATAGGCTGGGTGGTTGGCCATGAAATAGAGGTAACCATATTGGGAGAGTTCTCGTCCTCTAGGTGGGTGGTATCAAAGCTGATGAGAAGATGGGTTGGCTTCGTTGCATGTGGTAGCGAGGCACCGCACAGGTTGGTAGCGCATCGAAGGATGCCCCCACGACAGTTAGTATCAAAAGTAGGCTGACTTAGCGCATTGGGTGCTAGGTGCCGCATGGGACTGAGGTTGCTGAGCCAAGTTTGATCCAAAAGTGATGATGCTATTGAGCTAATTGGTGCCAGCAGAGGCATGCGATGTGGTGCCAAGAGGGCACGCAACATCCCTGAGCTAGTTAACAGGTGAGGGCCTTATGACAGTGGAACCAGGTTGACCTGGCAGGGGTGACGTTGGAGAGCTATTGGGAAGGTGCGGACCTAAGAACTAGAAATGAGATGCTAACAGGTTGGGAGGAATTGGCGGGGTCAGTTCATTATGATAATGCCTCAACGAGGGCGTTGACATTATGGAGTGGTGGAGGATGTGACGGGGCTAATACTTGAGCTTGCAGCATGGTGCCTGGGGCACGACATGTGGTGTCAGGAGGGCACGCGACATGGGGGCCAAGATGGCTTGGCGACATGGTCACGCTGCGGGGATGCGACACGGTCACATGGGGGGTAAGATGCGGGAGTGATGCGGTCGCGACACGGACGCGACATAGTCAAGCTAGGCTAGCGATGAGAAGGCATTGCGGTATGTCAAACCAAGGGGTTTGAGGTTCTCCTGCTATTCTGGCCGAATGACTATTTTACCCTTCTATGTGGGAGAGGAGCTGGAGAGTTGCCTTCCACTCACACGGGGCCTTGCATTGTTAGAGGGGGTGCAAGTGTCTCCTACGCCTGAAAGGGTGGGCCTAAGACGTTGACGCAGCGATGTCGTGTGGCACCCAAGGTGAGGTTGAAGTATGACCCCGGACTACGCGTCGCAGTGCATACGGCTAGGCAACGTCGCGAGAACACTTGAGCACTGCGTGGGACTCCATTGAGCATGACAGCATGAGTAGGCACGAGATTATGGGCTTGGTTCGGTATGTGGGCAAGACATGATGGCATAGGGAGCTACATGCCAAGACTGTTGCGAAGCGAGGTAATAGTGTAGTGCACAAGTTGAAGCTTGAGCAGGCCAAGTTTAGCACAGTGGTGCATATGTGCGTGTCGTAAGGGGCACGACAGGCTGGGTGGTAGGCCGCGAAACAGATCTAACCATGTTAGGGGAGTTCCCGCCCTCTAGGTGGGTTGTATCAGAGCTGATGAGAAGATAGGTCAGCTTCATTGCATGCGGTAGCAAGGAACCGCACGGGTTGGTAGCGCATCGAAGGATGCCGCCATGACAGTTGGTATCAGAAGTAGGCTGACTTAGCACATCGGGCGCTAGGTGCCGCACGGGACTGAGGTTGCTGAAGAGCGACCTCGTGACACACAGGTGCATGCTTCATATGTGGTCTGGTGGGACATCTGGTGAAAAATTGCCCCATGACGGATCTAGGGAGGATGACATCATCATCTGCTCCTGGACCAATTCTCCCTACAACTCATGGTCGCACCAGTGACGCATCGACACGAGATGCTCGAGTGGAAAATGAAGTTCCCCAAGGTGTAGATTCATTATCGATTGTCAAGATTTTACTCTAATTTTTAGATAATAAATTCTCTTCAAATTCTTGTTTGGTTTGACACTTCAAGAATATCACAACACCATCATGTGTGCATCGGACTAAATCACCTATATGAAAAACAATTTTCGAATTCAGAAGATTAACTAAGTAGGTGACAATTATGATGACAGACTTGAATCAATCGTGATAGTTAGGGTGTAATTACTTAAGGATAGGTTGTTTAGTAAATCTGAAATTAAGTTAACACTTATGAGCAATGATGGTTGAGCTACGATTTGTAAACACTTAACGGACCTAATCATAATTTTCTTCAGACTAATAAACCATGAGTGATTAGTGTTCAGAGGCACTCCTTCCAACCTTCAGTGTGGTTGTTACTCACTACAGTTTTATGTGAAAATCCTTAGGGAGTTGGGAAAATTTAAAACAATAATGTCGGTAGTTGACATAAGCTACGGGCGATTCAATTTAAGCACTAGAGCCTTGATTTGAGGAGCAATAGATTTCTTCGAGACTTCTCAAGTCCCTGTTGAATTGGTTGTCACTACTGAAACTTTAGACTTTGTTCTTCCATTATGAATTGCACAGTTCCCACTTAAATAATAATTGATAGCAGTGGATCCATAGGAACGACATTCAGACTTAGTTATTATATGGATTGTGTTGAGGATTGCGCATATGAAGAGACGATAAATATTGACCTAACACGTATGCCCGACCTAGTGGTTGTATAAGAATGATTTAAGGCAAAAATTTTGAAATTTCAAGATCATTGTGATAGGTTATAAATAAGATCATTTGAGTAATGAATATATATCTTTACAAACGTAGGTGATGGTAAACGTGGGCATGCTTGCAGTTGATAGTTAAAATATTTTACTCGATGAAATTAGTGTATCCGATCGATAATTTTGGAAATTTTGTGAGTTATAGTTAAAATCTTGGTGATTATTCGTTCATGGTCAAAATCTTCGCGATTATATTGATTATACAGTTGTATTAAATGTGCTCGTTAATGGTAGTCGGAAATCCGCACTTTAATGTGAGTGTATATTTAGTCTTGTGGATGTATTGTTATATGGGTGCTAGTTAACGGTTTCAAGTTTATATTTGGTAATGGCTAGTAGGCTATGTAAAATTCTACGTATTCGAAATCTCGGGATTACTGTTAGCAATTCAAATTTAGCTATGGAAATGATGCATTGTCGCTTATGGTTAACATCGTTGTAGTAAAAATATATTGAATAGTAGTGACTTTGTAAGTGCTTGATAGTATGGTTGATCTTGTTGATGGTTACATTTCTGTATTAATGGTTCTAAACTCAAGGTCGATGTATCTTCCTTTGTGAAAAATGAAGTTCCCCAAGGCGTAGATTCATTATCGATTGCCAAGATTTTACTCTAATTTTTAGATAATAAATTCTCTTCAAATTCGTGTTTGGTTTAAAACTTCAAGAATATCACAACACCATCATGTGTGCATCAGACTAAATCACCTGTATGACAAACAATTTTCGAATTCAGAAGATTAACTAAGTAGGTGACAATTATGATGACAGACTTGAATCAATCGTGATAGTTAGGGTATAATTACTTAAGGATAGGTTGTTTAGTAAATCTGAAATTAAGTTAACACTTATGAGCAATGATGGTTGAACTACGATTTATAAACACTTAACAGACCTAATCGTAATGTTCTTTAGACTAATAAACCATGAGTGATTAGTGTTCAGAGGCACTCCTTCCAACCTTCAGTGTGGTTGTTACTCACTACAGTTTTATGTGGAAATCCTTAGGGAGTTGGGAAAATTTAAAACAATAAGGTCGGTAGTTGACATAAGCTACGGACGATTCAATTTAAGCACTAGAGCCTTGATTTGAGGAGCAATAGATTTCTTCGAGACTTTTCAAGTCCCTGTTGAATTGGCTATCACTACTGATACTTTAAACTTTGTTCTTCCATTATGGATTGCACAGTTCCCACTTAAATCATAATTGATAGCTGTGAATCCATAGGAACGACATTCAGACTTAGTTATTATATGGATTGTGTTGATGATTGCACATATGAAGAGACGTTACATCTTGACCTAACACGTATGTCCGACCTAGTGGTTGTATAAGAATGATTTAAGGCATAAATTTTGAAATTTCAAGATCATTGTGATAAGTTATAAATAAAATCATTTGAGTAATGAATATATATCTTTACCAACGTAGGTGATGGTAAACATGGGCATGCTTGCAGTTGATAGTGAAAATATTTTACTCGATGATATTAGTGTATCCGAATGATAATTTTGGAAATTTTGTGAGTTATAGTTAAAATCTTGGTGATTATTCTTTCATGGTCAAAATCTTCGCGATTATATTGATTGTACAGTTGTATTAAGTGTGCTCGTTAATGGTTGTCGGAAATCCGCACTTTAATGTGAGTGTATATTTAGTCTTGTGGATGTATTGTTATATGGGTGCTAGTTAACGGATTCAAGTTTATATATGGTAATGGCTAGTAGGCTATGTAAATTCTACGTATTCGAAATCTTGGGATTACTGTTAGCAATTCAAATTTAGTTATGGAAATGATGCATTGTTGCTTATGATTAACATCGTTGTAGTAAAAATATTTTGAATAGTAGTAACTTTGTAAGTGCTTGATAGTATGGTTGATCTTGTTGATGGTTACAGTTCTGTATTAATGGTTCTAAACTCAAGGTCGATGTATCTTCCTTTATGGAAAATGAAGTTCCCCAAGGTGTAGATTCATTATCGATTGTCAAGATTTTACTCTAATTTTTAGATAATAAATTCTCTCCAAATTCGTGTTTGGTTTGACACTTCAAGAATATCACAACATCATCATGTGTGCATCAGACTAAATCACTTGTATGACAAACAATTTTCGAATTCAGAAGATTAACTAAGTAGGTTACAATTATGATGACAGACTTGAATCAATCGTGATAGTTAGGGTATAATTACTTAAGGATAGGTTGTTTAGTAAATCTGAAATTAAGTTAACACTTATGAGCAATGATGGTTGAACTCCGATTTAACGGACCTAATCATAATGTTCTTTAGACTAATAAACCATGAGTGATTAGTGTTCAGAGGCACTCCTTCCAACCTTCAGTGTGGTTGTTACTCACTACAGTTTTATGTGGAAATCCTTAGGGAGTTGGGAAAATTTAAAACAACAATGTCGGTAGTTGACATAAGCTACGGACGATTCAATTTAAGCACTAGATCCTTGATTTGAGGAGCAATAGATTTCTTCGAGATTTCTCAAGTCCTTGTTAAATTGGTTGTTACTACTGAAACTTTAGACTCTATTCTTCCATTATGGATTGCACAGTTCCCACTTAAATCATAATTGATAAGTGTGGATCCATAGGAACGACATTCAGACTTAGTTATTATATGGATTGTGTTGAGGATTGTGCATAAGAAGAGACGATAAATCTTGACCTAACACGTATGTCCGACCTAGTGGTTGTATAAGAATGATTTAAGGCATAAATTTTGAAATTTCAAGATCATTGTGATAGGTTATAAATAAGATCATTTGAGTAATGAATATATATCTTTACGAATGTAGGTGATGGTAAACATTGGTATGCTTGCAGTTGATAGTTAAAACATTTTACTTGATGAAATTAGTGTATCCGATCGATAATTTTGGAAATTTTGTGAGTTATAGTTAAAATCTTGGTGATTATTCGTTCATGGTCAAAATCTTCGCAATTATATTGATTGTACAGTTGTATTAAATGTGCTCGTTAATGATAGTCGGAAATCTGCACTTTAATGTGAGTGTATATTTAGTCTTGTGGATGTATTGTTATATGGGTGCTAGGTAACGGTTTCAAGTTTATATATGGTAATGGCTAGTAGGCTATGTAAAATTCTACGTATTCGAAATCTCGGGATTACTGTTAGCAATTCAAATTTAGTTATGGAAATGATGCATTGTCGCTTATGATTAACATCGTTGTAGTAAAAATATATTGAATAGTAGTAACTTTGTAAGTGCTTGATAGTATGGTTGATCTTGTTGATGGTTACATTTCTGTATCAATGGTTCTAAACTCAAGGTCGATATATCTTCCTTTGTGGAAAATGAAGTTCCCCAAGGTGTAGATTCATTATCGATTGTCAAGATTTTACTCTAATTTTTAGATAATAAATTCTCTTCAAATTCGTGTTTGGTTTGACACTTCAAGAATATCACAACACCATCATGTGTGCATCGAACTAAATCACCTGTATGACAAATAATTTTCAAATTCAGAAGATTAACTAAGTAGGTGACAATTATGATGACAGACTTGAATCAATCGTGATAGTTAGGGTGTAATTACTTAAGGATAGGTTGTTTAGTAAATCTGAAATTAAGTTAACACTTATGAGCAATGATGGTTGAACTCCGATTTAACGGACCTAATCATAATGTTCTTTAGACTAATAAACCATGAGTGATTAGTGTTCAGAGGCACTCCTTCCAACCTTCAGTGTGGTTGTTACTCACTACAGTTTTATGTGGAAATCCTTAGGGAGTTGGGAAAATTTAAAACAACAATGTCGGTAGTTGACATAAGCTACGGACGATTCAATTTAAGCACTAGATCCTTGATTTGAGGAGCAATAGATTTCTTCGAGATTTCTCAAGTCCTTGTTAAATTGGTTGTTACTACTGAAACTTTAGACTCTATTCTTCCATTATGGATTGCACAGTTCCCACTTAAATCATAATTGATAAGTGTGGATCCATAGGAACGACATTCAGACTTAGTTATTATATGGATTGTGTTGAGGATTGTGCATAAGAAGAGACGATAAATCTTGACCTAACACGTATGTCCGACCTAGTGGTTGTATAAGAATGATTTAAGGCATAAATTTTGAAATTTCAAGATCATTGTGATAGGTTATAAATAAGATCATTTGAGTAATGAATATATATCTTTACGAATGTAGGTGATGGTAAACATTGGTATGCTTGCAGTTGATAGTTAAAACATTTTACTCGATGAAATTAGTGTATCCGATCGATAATTTTGGAAATTTTGTGAGTCATAGTTAAAATCTTGGTGATTATTCGTTCATGGTCAAAATCTTCGTGATTATATTGATTGTATAGTTGTATTAAATGTGCTTGTTAATGGTAGTTGGAAATCCGCACTTTAATGTGAGTGTATATTTAGTCTTGTGGATGTATTGTTATATGGGTGCTAGTTAACGGTTTCAAGTTTATATATGGTAATGGCTAGTAGGCTATGTAAAATTCTTTGTATTCGAAATCTCGGGATTACTGTTAGGAATTCAAATTTAGCTATGGAAATGATGCATTGTGGCTTATGGTTAACATCGTTGTAGTAAAAATATGCTGAATAGTAGTAAATTTGTAAGTGCTTGATAGTATGGTTGATCTTGTTGATGGTTACAGTTCTGTATTAATGGTTCTAAACTCAAGGTTGATGTATCTTCCTTTGTGGATATGTCCTTACCAACTAATTAGAGAGATACTTGTTAAGTTGTGAAAGTGGTGTTTCATATTTTTCTGTGCCTAAGTTGACTAATCTATTCTTTCGACTCTCAAGTGAGCAGCAGCCCGATTAGTGAGGGATGGGCGTCCTTAGTGTAAAGCTCGACATTAGAGAGATACTCTTAACTCAGCACCAGTCCGGTTAGTGAGGGATGACCGATCTTCAGTCCATGTGTTGTAGCTAATCTCCATTAAATTCTGAGGCTTTGATCATGTGCATAATTCCAATTCGCTACAACATTCACTATCTGTAATTTGAGTTGAACAAATGATTACTATATTGGATAATCAAGCGTCACATCGTAAATTTTCGAGGGAGAAAATTTCTTTACGGAGGGGTAGTGGAGTACCTTGTACTCATTTAAGTAGATTTTGAAGGGTGGATTGATGATGTGAAGTTGTGTGTGGATTTTTATGCAGGTATCATGGTGGGTTCTATTTGACCAATACTTGCATTTGATATGAAGTCCTCTTGTATTTCAATTGTTTTATAGGTATGTGGTATGAGACCCCTTGTACAAGGGATGCCTTGTACTCCTGTTCGGTGGATTTGGAATGAATTTGCGGACAGGTTGTAAATGTGTGGAGGAAGAGTTACATTTTCGTGCAAGTGGTTGTGTGGATATGCTGATTTTGGGAGTAGCTGATTAGACTATGGATGTGTGTGCGTAGATTGTGGATGTGTCTTCATGAAGGTACGTGTGTGACTTGTGTCGCTGTGTGGACTAAAGGGGGGTGAGTACGCATGACCAACTAAGTTTTTACTCAGGGTACCTTTAGGGTATTTTCGAGGATGAAAATTCCTTTAAAGTGAGGAGATTGTGATAACCCTAGTTTAGAAGACGTTCAATCTTGATAAGGATACTCAGATGGGGGTGCCGAGAGATAGCTACGGACCATCTTGATATAGAGACTTGTTTACGAATGTTGTAGATTTTTGGGAATGCCTGTCTAATTAGGTCTAGTTGAGAACTTTGTACCATTTTCGATAAGGTTTCTAGGGAAAGCCTGCTCTGTTGTGAACTTTTGTTAAGATAAGGATTATTGTGGACCTGACCTGTCTATACCATTTTCGAGGACAAAATTTTTTAATGAGGGAAGAATGTAACATCCCAAAAATTTGAACCTTTAAACAATATGCCTCGATGTGCGTGCTCGATTGGTCACGTACCCGACTTTGTGAAAATCATTAAGTCATTTTGGGTTAGGTCTTAAGTGAAAAAGAATGGTTTAGATTGTGTGTGGATCATTAGATAAATTCTTATATTCCTAGCTACGGTGTATTGGCTTAACACCTAAGCCTAGGTTTGTTATAAATGAAAATAAAGGTAAGAGAATTTATTTCTCTTATGATTTGGGTTTTTAGAGAGAAGAAAAGAGGGCTTTGAATTCATGTGTGTGTGTGTGCAAGATTGAAACTCGGTGTGAAGTTCGTGGGGTTCGAATCAACGAGTTTCCCAAGATTTCAACTTTGAAACCATAGCTTGGACGTGAGCTCGTGAATCTAGGAAATCGATCCATTGAAGGTAAGAAATTATATAAAATTATGAGTTAGTCATTGTGTTAGTTTAGTTTATGCATATGGGTAAAAAATTAGAAGAAGGATGACAAGATTTGAAAGAAAATGGATTGGAGAAGTTCAAACCCAAGTTTCGGAGAAATCTGACAAAATCGACCTTTCGATTTTCAAATCGACCAATTGATTTTGTCGAGCTATAAATCTGAAGCCTTCAGAACGAAACCAACAGATCAAATTTTAATTCTACCGATCATTTTTGAAAATTGATCGATCGAATTTGAAATCGATTGGTCGAATTTGACTAAGCTTGCTGACACTGCCTCGGTATTTCAGCCGTAACCTTTTATTCCGTACTCCAATTGACATGATTTTTATGGAGTTAGAAAGAGGACAGCGAGCTCTACAACTTTTATGAACTGACCAACTCGTGAATCAACTATTTTGAAGGTCAAAATTTAGTAGGAAGCTGGGTCAAATTTTAAGTTAGTGCGAACTTGCCCATTTCTGCCTCGGTTTTGAAAAATCATATAAATACACCAAATTTATTAGTAATTAGAATCAGTTATTAATATATTATTATATATATAATATAGATTGAGAACGGGAGGCCATCAATAAGGGCTTTGGTGCGCTTTGAACGACTTCGAACTTAAGGTAGGAAAAACTCCGTAACATGTATATTTGATTGTTACTAGCATAGATTTTTAATGTGATAAGAAAATATATGGTTTGTGAAACTTATCAGTATTTTGCATGAATATCTTTCATGATTTTAAATATGAAGCATGTTTGTGTATGTACACTCAAAATTATATGTGAGTGTAAATCAGATATGTGCATGGTAAACATCAGAAGGATGTGAATAAATGTGTGGGAAAGCTTTAAAACTTCAAATCTATTTATAAAATATCACATTTCATGGTGATAAACTATAAGTTAATTTTTCACTTTCATATAAGGTTATGCTTGATACCCAACCGACGCAACGGTATATCTGTGACCAACGCGGCGGGATATCCATGATCGGTACGACGGGATATCCGTACAATTTATGCTCCGGTACAACGGGATATCCGTTCTTTGATTTTCAATTAGTGAAAATACTTCATTTGGCATAAGTCACCTAATTCGAAGGGACGTGGGCATCATACAAATGATTCACTGAACGACGATGGTCGGTATTCCCATCGTAGTAAGATATACGGCTCGACGTTTTATATGCTCGAGAGACTATTTAAGTGATTAATTTAAGTTCTTATTTTATTATGTGAATAAGTTTTGAAAATCATGTGTTAGACCTTGAAAATTCGTATTTGATATTAGTTTTACCTCAAGTCAATTATCCTTCAAATTGTGAATCTTTATGTGAAAAGCATGTTCGATTTTGTTATAAGATATTTGCGTGATGTGATAATATATATGTTATTGATGTTTCTCCACTGAGCTTAGATGTTAGGTCATCCCTCGACTATACGTCACAGGTATACGTGTGGATCAGGATCGGACATTGGAGAAAGGCTTAGGATCTCCCGCTTGGAGAATTCTACCTTAGGTGAGGATTGGGCTAGTCATGTTTTGGTTTGTATGATGGATATTTGGACTCTTTTGGATTTGAGCTTGGTATGTCTGGGGATTAAATACAGTGTAAGAATTATTGTGTATATTTTGGAAGCCATTATTTAGGTGATGGTCTTCCATCACCGGTGGTTTTTCTTTGGGCCATTTTTATTTAATGGTTATGTATCGAAGATTCGGCTGACTACTTTGAGCATTGAGAGATTCTTTAGTTATAGTTTTTATTATTTTCAGGGGAGACTTATTATTAGTTACTTTTATTTGTCAGTACCACTTTTGGGTTTGTGTTGGGACCGTTTTATCCTACGTAAAATCTCAGTTTACTTTCTATTATAGATGCATGGTTAGGGTTCTTCACTTAATTAATGTCATCCACGTTTTTCGCTGTTAGTTTATTTATCATTCATCTTTGAAAATGCCTTGATCCATATCCTAAATCGAATTAAGAATTAAGTGTATGTCTGCTTATCGCCTTAACAAGTGTGTGGCGTCATAACACGGAATTCTAGGCCCTCAAGATTGGGTAAGAATTCTGGGTCGTGACAGAAATAAGGAAAACACTCTTTTTTGGAAGGATGTATGGTTGGGTATGGAGCCTTTCCATACTAAATTTAAGTCTTATCTTTTATGTTGCTTCTCATAAGAATGCTAGAGTCTCGGACGCTACCATGAATCATCATCAGAAGGGCACCTCTTGGAATGTGCCTGTTTCTCGCAAATTATATGATCATAAGATGAATCCTTAACTCTTCGACTGCTCTCAACTCTGAGATGGTTGATCATCCCATTTGGTCCCTAGGCAAGGAAGGTGCATTTTTGGCCAGATTATTGTATCGGCTTCTAGCTTCCGTTGTCCATTCGGAGTTTCTGTGGTTGTGGATTTAGAAAGCTAAGGCCCCTTTGCACCCTATCACCTTTGTCTAGTTATGAGTTCTCGATAAAGTCCTAATGGTGGACAATCTTCAATGAAGGGCCTTTCATCTCCCCAATAGATGTGTTGTGACAGCCTGATTTTCTCGTACACGGATTTCTAGAAAAATCAATCCGTTCGGATCGCAGATCACAATCCATATACAGTATAGTATGCAGAAATCAAAGCAGAGAATACATATGGGAAAAATAAATTTTATTCAAATGTCAAACGTAAACAAAAGAAACCACCGATGACGGCTGACCGTCACCTAAATAGTGGTGTTCAATGTATATAACTACAAAAACTAATCACTATATTGTACCAAATCGGAAATCTATCTCAGACGCATCTACTGATAAAATGCCTCTGGAGGAAGGTCTTCTCCTGCAAGGTCTTGATCTAGACCTACACCTATGACGTATAGTCGTGTTGAGCTAACAGTCTATGCTCAATAGGGAGAAATCAATACCAATGTACATATCCTTAATCAATGCACAAATTCAATGACAGAAAATTCAAGGGAAATTCATTTTTTTCATAATTCAAAAAAAATTCTTTAAGCAATTTCATATCAAAATGAAAATTTGAAAGACTTCAAATGTAGCATCTCGAAAATTTTGACCTTTGAATTATATGCCTCAGTGTGCGTGCTCGACTGATTGCGTACCCGACTTTGTGAAAATCATTAAGTCATTTTGGGTTGTCTTAAATGAAAAAGAATGATTTAGATTGTGTGTCGATCATTAGATAAATTTATTTACACCTAGCTACGGTGTATTGGCTTAATACCTAAGCCTAGGTTTGTTATAAATGAAAATAAAGGCAAGAGAATTTATTTCTCTTATGATTTGGATTTTTAGAGAAAACCAACAAGGGCTTTGAATTCGTGCGTGTGTGTGTGCAATATTGAAGCTCGGTGTGGAGTTTGTGGGGTTGAATCAAGGAGTTTCCCAAGATTTCAACTTTGAAACCCTAGCTTGGACGTGAGCTCGGGAATCGAGAAAATCGATCCATTAAAGGTAAGAAATTATGTAAAATTATGAGTTAGTCATTATGTTAGTTTAGTTTATGCATATGGGTAAAAAATTAGAAGAAGGATGACAGGATCTGAAAGAAAATGGGTTGGAGAAGTTCAAACTCGAGTTTGGGTGAAACCTAACAAAACCGACCGGTCGATTTTTAAATCGACCAATCGATTTTGTCAAGCTATAAATCTGAAGCCTTCAGAACAAAATCGACTGATCGAATTTTAATTCGACCGATCGATTTTAAAAACCGATCGATCGAATTTGAAATCGACCGATCGAATTTGACTGAGCTTGCTGACACTGCCTCGGTATTGCGGCTGTAATATTTTACGCTGAACTTTGATTAATGAGATTTTTATGGCCTTCGAAAGAGGATAATGAGCTCTACAAATTTTGTGAATTGATCAACTCATGAATCAACTATTTTAAAGGTCAAAATTTAGTGAAAAGTTGGGTCAAATTCTAAGTTAGTGCGAACTTGCCCATTTCTGCCTTGATTTTGAGAAATGATATAAATACACCAAATTTATTAGTAATTAGAATCAGTTATTAATACGTCATCATATGTATAATGTAGATTGAGAACAGGAGGCCATCGATAAGGACCTTGGTGTCGCTTTGAACGGCTCCGAATTTAAGGTAGGAAAAACTCCGTAACATGTATATTTGATTATTACTAGCATGAATTTTTAATGTGATAAGAAAATATATAATTTATGAAACTTTTCAGTATTTTTCATGAATATCTTTCATGATTTTAAATATGAAGCATGTGTGTGTATGTACACTCAGAATTGTATGTGCGTGTAAATCAGATATGTGCATGGTAAACATCAGAAGGATGTGAATAAATATGCGAGGAAGCTTTAAAACTTCAAATCTATTTATAAAATACCACATTTCACGGTTATAAACTACAAGTTAATTTTACACTTTGATTTAAGATTATGTATGATATCCAACCGACACGGCAGTATATCCGTGACCGACGCGGCGGGATATTCTTGACTAGTATGGCGGGATATCCGTTCTATGATTTCCAAGTAGTGAAAATACTTCGTTCGATATAAGTCAACTAATTTGAAGGGACTTGAGCATCATACCAATGATTCATTGAGCGACGATGGTGGGTATTTCCATCGAAATAAGATATGCGGCTTGATGCTATATATGCTCGAGAAACTATTTAAGTGATCAATTTATATTCTTCTTTTATTATGAGAATAAGTTTTGAAAATAAATTTTGGAAATCATGTGTTAGACTTTAAAAATTCGTATTTGATATTAGTTTTACTTCAAGTCAATTATCATTTAAATTGCGAATCTTTATGTGAAAAGCATGTTCGATTTTACTGTAAAATATTTATGTGATGTGATAATATGTATTTTATTGATGTTTCTCTATTGTGCTTAGATGTTAGCTCATCCCTTGACTATACGTCACAAGTACACGTGTGGATTAGGATCAGACACTGGACAAAGGCTTAGGATCTCCCATTTTGAGAATTCTACCTTAGGTGAGGATTGGGCTAGTCATGTTTTGATTTGTATGATGGATATTTGGAGTCTTTTGGATTTGGACTTGGTATGTTCGGGGATTAAATACATTGTAAGAATTGTTGCGTATATTTTGGAAGCCACTGTTTAGGTGATGGTCGACCATCACCAGTGGTTTTCCTTGGGGCCCTTTTTGTTTAATGGTTATGTATCGAAGAAATCTTTTTATTGCCATATATATTTTTGCTTTGACTATACTTTTTGTAGGTATACTAAGTAATTTCTGTATTCGGATTGTGAAGTGTGATCCGACGGTCTGATTTTCTCTTGAGTTTACGATGTAAGGAAGAAAAAAAAAATATTTTATAGGATTTTATTCTTTAGGAAAAATCGGGCTGTCACATCAAATTCCGAGTTTAATTTCAAAGATCTGAAGTTTCAAAGTTCGAAAGCTCATATTTAAAGATCAAAGTTCATTTTCTAGGTTCAAAATTCATATTCAATGCTTCAAGTTCAGAGTTCTTATTCAATGATTCACGATTCTTAATTCATTTTCATAGTTCAGATACGAAGTTCACGGATTCAATGTTCATATTCATAGTTAAAAGATTTGACATTCATGTCTCAATTTCGAGGTTCATAGGGATCTAATTCAAAGTTCACATTTCCGAGTCTGAAGGGTTCCTTTTCGAAGTTCGTATTCAGAGTTCAAATCGATGTTCAAATTTCTAATCTGGAGTACAAATATGCGGTTTTTCCGTTGTGTCGGTTCAAATCATATTTTCGTATTCAAAGTTCAAGTCGATGTTCAAAGTTCTTATTCGAAGTTCAAATACACGAATTTATCACTGTATCAGTTCAAATACTGATCCACCGCCGTGTCGGTTCGACTACACAGATTAACCACTATGTTGGCCCAAATACACGGATGATCAGAGTTCAAGGTTCAGAGGTTCTTTATTCACAATTCAAAGTTCGAAGATTCAATGGTTCAAAGTTTCTAATTTTAGAGTTCGAATTCAAAGTTCATGTTCGGGGTTCACATCAATATTCAATGATTTCATATTCAAGATTCAGAATTAAGAGATCTAAGTTCATATTTTGGATTCAAAGTTCAGATAAGAAGATCAAATGATTCGAATTCAGAGTTCAAAGATTTCGAATGTTTAATGATTCAAGATTCCAAGCTCAAGTTCATATTCATTCATTGTTCTTAGTTCGTGTTCAATTTCAAAGGATTCACTATTTCAAAGATTCGGGTACAATTCAATAATCCAATTATTTCGAGTATTCAATGCGGTCAAACTAAATGAATTCTACTTCAATGCTCATGATTACATTCAAAGTTTAGATTCAAAGTTCAATGGGTTCCATTTCAGAATTCAGATTCAAAGTTCGTATCCAAGTTCAAAAGATTCATTTTTTCAAAAGTTCCAAATGAACACTAATAATTCAAAGATTTTGATTTTTTAAATACAGTCAAATCACAAGTTCTAATGCACTCAAATCATATCATGAGAGTCTATGAATAAAAAACAAAGATGAAATTGTGTGTTGAATTTCCCCTCCAGAATTCAGAGGATTCAAAGTCCACATTCGGGTGATTCAGTGTTCAAAGGTTCCATATTTATATCAGTATTCAATCTAAAAGGGTTTAATATTTCCAAAATATTCTAGTGCAATTAAATGATTCAAAGATCACATTCAATCCAATCATATCATAAAAATCTATGAATCGAAGTCAGAATGAAATCATGCATTGAGTTTTCCCTACCTCTATTCCTAATGCCGCAAGAAGGTGTGAGGTGACCCTTATCGACGGTGACCAATTTCTTTCCCTCAATCACATATACGATGATACATTAAGAAATGATTTTAATTACTAATAACTTCAATGTACTTAAGCATTCTCTCAAAATTGGGGCAGAATGGACAAGTTCATGCTAACCATGGATCATGTAGAACTTGTCCCAACTTGGCGTTCAATTTTGACTTTTAAAATATTTGATTCATAAAATTACTATTTCACACAAAGTTATAGAGCTCGTTGTCTTCTTTCCAACGCCATAACAATCGCTTCAAACCGAGTTTGTAGTAAACGTTATGGCTAAAATACCGAGACAGTATTCAACACCTCGCTCAAATTCGCTTGAGCGATTTTTTTCAAAAAATTTTGTCTGGAAAAATCGCTCGAGCGATTTTTCCTCTTTGTTTATGAAGCTAACTCACTCGAGCAATTTTCAACTCGCTCGAGCGGTTTAGCCCGACTCAGTCACCTTTTAGGTTTCTTCTTTCTCAATTTGAATGGCCTAAAACCCATTTCACGCATTCCAAAAACCCATAAATTAAACTCAAAACTAATTCTACACCATTAAATCAAATCTTATCTTCAAATTTCGTGTTTGTGCACCTACGATGATCAATAACGGAAGGAAATCGACGTCAAACCCGCTTGCTCCTTTGATGGCTCAAACTCTTCTCCCCGATCGTAACGGTGTCAAAACCTGCGTTTCTTGCGGTCGAAATATACACGATTCTTCTTGAAGGAGAAGAAGTTAGAGAGGATGATCTAGAGGTTAGGGTTTAAAATGAGAAATGGGGGATAGAGGTTCTCTTCCTTTCTCAACTCCTCTCCACGACTAATGATCTTCAAGAAATTTTGGAGAAGATCCAACGGTGATTTGGGTTTTCAAATGGCCAAAAGAGAAAGTGGTTTCTCTCTTCTCTCTCTAAGATCTCTCTCCTTTCACAAATAAAAATCAAATGAGTTTTGCAAATGGTTTTCCTTATTTTTAAGTCATGGGGCCTAACTAGGAGTTAAGCCGGCACACCGTGAGTCGATGTATGGGCTTTCCATCAAAGGCTAAAAATGGCCCATTTATACATATACATGTGTGTTATGCTACTAGGATCAAGAGAATAATACCCACCTATTTATCCACTGTTGTTGTGCTTTTCTAGTTTGGAACGCTATTTTTCAATGGTTTGGCCTTTCTTGGTCTATATTCCTACTTCGATTTCTGAGTTGGTTGGTGCATGGTTTGTCGTTGGGTTTTCTTGTAGAGGAATAGGCATCTAGTTTCTAGTGATGTTTGCCTCTTTTTGGATCTTTTGGAAAGAGCGCAATAACAGAGTATTCGAAAACAAATCCTCATCTCCTAGCGCTTTAGTCGAAAAGATTAAGAGCAAGTCTTTGCAATGGGCCAAGAGTCATAAGCTTTTAGATCCATAATCAGTCTAGGATTGTTTGATGAATTGGGAGTTAGTGTTTAAGGATCTTTGTATGTCATAGTGTTTTCATTGGAGTTCCTTATCTCCATCCTTGGGTTTGTTGTTATTGTAGACACCCAAATTAGGTCCAAGGCCAGATTGAGACACATTTCGAGAGAGGCGCAACTCTGAGCTTTTGATGGAACGTATGGAATCATTAAGAAACCTTAGGAGTCATTCCAAATCCTGAGTAATTACCCTAGATCCCTTAGAAACCTTTTCGAACCCTTAGAAACCCATCCTGACCCTTAGAAGCCATTCCAGACCTAAACCTAGCTTTCCCTAGCAATGGATGAAGAATGGTGCATTGGGACTAGCTGTGACCTTCTACTGTGATCGAATCATATATTACTGAAAAGTATAAGTCCTCAGCTTTCCAACAAGTAAAGGATCACCCCAATCGGAGCTGTATATAAGAAGATATCGCATTTCGAAGCTTAGGGGTAAAATAGTAAAATGGCTGAGTACCCCCTAAGAATTTGGCGCAGCTATTAGTTGCACCAAGCCATTTCTGGCTGAGTACCCCCTAAGAATTTGGCGCAAGTATTACTTGTGCCAAGCCATTTCTCCCTAGAAATGGCTTGGTGCAACTAATAGTTGCGCCAGCTATAAGGTGGGCCCCACCACAGGGAGCCACCTTCCAGGCCACTGTGTGACATTGTTTTACTGTACATATGCCTGGCGCACCTATTAGTTGCGCTGGGCTTATGAACAGTGACTGTAGGTTTTTGCCTCGAAATTCAAGATTGGGGTTTGACTTGTTGACCATCTTGACCTTTGGGGTGTGTTTTGCTAGTTCTGTTGCACTCATTCTGTTACACCCATTCACTATCTATTTGCAATCCCTTAAGTGGTTTAAAGCCCCATCCTATCATTCACCATTGGAGCATCACTTCACATATTTCAAGGCTCCAAAAACCCTAGGAAACCTTAGATGGCTAGATTACATAATTGCTAATCTAAGTTAGCCTCTAAACACCCTCCTAACCTCTCTTTTTCCTACAAATAGAGAGGCACCCCTCCCTTTACAAAGGCTTGAAAATTTTTGCAAAAAAGAGATTAAGGAATCCCTTCTGTCTCTCTCCTAGTGCACCATTTACATACAAATTCCAGAACTTTCAAACCTTCTTAAAACCTTAGCCTTTCATCAAAAAGCTTTAGTTTATGTGTGTGCTATACCCCCTAGCCTCCCTTCTCTACCTCTTAGCTATCCACCCTAGGTGTTAGAATCTATCATCAAGCTATACAAGTAATCAAAAACTCATCGAAGCAAGCCAACACAAGGCTCCATAGCGGTGCAATAAGGGTCTAAGAGCTCCGGCTCTCCCCTTTACTCCTCTACCTTCTCAGTTCTTCCTCTATCCTCTCATTTGTGCTATTACGCCGCCGAATTTTTGGTAGGAACGGAGGGGCACAAATAGGATTTTAAGGCCCTTTGGGAAAGAGGAAGATATTTTTATTTCTTTTATATTATTTTTATTTTTGTCATAAGTAGAGACCGCATTAAGCGGGTTGATTGGGTGCCTAACACCTTCCCAATCGATAACTGAAGCCCCTACCCAAGAGCCTTTGGCGTAGTCCGGATTCAGAGTCAATTTTTGGCACTTCGGTGCTCTTTAAATTTGATTTGAGTTTTTCGAGACACCAAAAGCCTCGGGTGGTGACTCTAAATATTTACCACGAGCGCATTGTTACGATGGGTTTGACAAAAATCCACGGCTGCACATATGGCGACTCTGCTGGGGAGTAGCTAGTAGGCTTCCCCTTGAATTTGGCCACTTTATTTTTTATTTGTTAACCATTTATTACTATTTATTACTATTTTTTTCTCACCCCTCCGATTACGTCATTTTACTTACCCCTACTTTTACGTCGTTTACGAGCCTTAGCCGATTGGCGGGCCTACTTGTGTACCGTCTTAAATTTCTTTACATTTCCGTTATTTTAAGTACCTTATCTGATTGGTGGGTCTACTTATGTATTGTCATTTATTTTCCTTACTTTTACGCCATTTTAAGTGCTTTAGCTGTTTGGCGGGCCTACTTGCACCTTTAATTTCGCAATCATATTTCGTCAGTGGACGCCGGCCCGTAGAGGCAGCACGAGATCCTCACCCCCGGTCTTTGAACTTAAGAAAACTTCCTTAAAAGTGAAAAGTAAAATTGAACCAGCAAGGGGGATTTAAATTGATTTTTGCGGGATAGATTTTCAAGGGTTGGGTTATTTAGGCACACATACAAACTCCCGGGTCTTAGTACGGCGGTAGCCCCTAGTGGTGATGATCTGGAAAAGTCCCAGCTCACCTAGTACCTAAGAAAAGTACTTGTACTTGAGGTAGATCGGGTGAGTTACCTTCTCGTTATCAAGCTTAAAACCCGAGGAAAAAGTGAGCGTTAGCAGACCCGAATCGACCTTGTATCCCTAGGTTTAGTGAGGAAGAGAGCCGATTCATATAAACAGTCAGTCCCCGGAAGCCTAGCTTCCACAAAAACCAGTTTGGAGACTCATTTCGGTCCAGAACTTCTGCTGTCAAGCTGTCTGGAACCCCAAATTTTGCCTGGCGCCACTATTACTTGCGCTAAGCCAAAAAGCCCTAGAATTACACTGGCGCATGTATTAGTTGCGCCAGTATAAATTTGGGCAATTTTTGGTCTGGCACACCTAATAGTTGCGCCAGCTTTGGTTTAGGCAGCAACAACCCAAATCTGAGGCCTGTTTCACACCTCAGACTCCCTGATTAGTGTCTTTAGTGCTTCTGTTTAGGCCTCGCAATCTCTGACACTCAATATGCCATCGCGGGTCAAGAAAAGGTGACTTCTTTTTGAGTCATTTTGAGGGATCGAATTATTTGCATCAGTTTTCATGCCTTTAATAGATCAAGGGGTTTCCCTTTGATTCTTTCAAAGCACTTTGGAGCCTTTACCGTGGGACCTATTTAGGGTGCGAGAGGCACCTAGGAAGGGAATTCAAAAGGCCCTGCAATCCTTATTTCTTTTCACTTATAAAAATTCAAAAAAATTGAAATTAAAAACCTAAAAAATTAGAGTCTTGTTGGTGCCAGCACAACGGCATCATCGTGCCCTCCGCCATCCTGTAGGGGCAGAAGGAGGAAGCTTTACAGGCCCCATCCAAGGCATCCGTACTTGACCCAATACCAAGCTATGTCGTGGGCTGTGGATCAGGCCTACGCTGATCCCGGCTCATCCCCACCACATTCTCCAACCCACTCCCATACCGAAGCTCTCACTTCCGCCCCCCTCATCCAATCAACCATCACCATAACTAGCCCGCATGGTGCCCCTATTTTCCCTTCCACCACTTCCTAAAATATCCAAAACCCAACTCCCCATTTCTCGTTATTTTCTCAAGCCATGCCCTCATCCATGGTCACTTCCAACCCATCTCATTTTCCATCCACACCCATTCAAAACCCGGCCCCATCCTCCACTTCTACACCCCATTTTTCATTCACTCGACTGTTAAGACCTGAAAAGTATCACTTTTCACCCCTTAACTTAATCTCTGTTAGACCCTGAATCATTTAATAAATGTGTTTTAAGTCTATCCTGTAGGTAATAAGCAGAAGCTGCAAATAAGCCCCTAACCATGCCAAGAAGCCTACTATTGCCCCAAAAGTTCCTCAGAAGAAAGGAGGTTGAACCCAGACAGAGTGTTGGTTGCAACATAGGCACAGCAAAGCAAAAAAATGTCAAGAAGAATGCCTCGTGCAGATGTCATAGGGCTCAATTGAACCAGAAAGAATGCGTCGCGCAGTTGTTGCGGACTTCTGAAGGGAGCACAACAACTGGTCACGTAGTCCCCGCGCCATTCTCATGAGGTTTAGTCTTAAGCACTCGTGCAGTCTCGCGCAGCTCAAAAGATGAGTCTTCAACCTTTGCGCGATTCACTCAATAGAGAGAGCTCCAGGCATTCCAGCGCACAACTGTCGCGCAGTGGCTGCGGGACACATACTTTCAAGGAACTGCTTACACAATCTAGAAGCCCATGTACATTGCTTTCTTCGTGAGGATCGCCGTGGGATTCATCAAGGAACGAACTGCGCGTGCAATTCCCACGCCATTCAAATAGAAAGACCAATCCCGCGATGACCAGAGCACCCCCGCGATGACCAAAGTACCAACCCCGCGACTGTAAGAGCTTCAAGTTAAAGCAACCCCACGATGCCAATTCTATCATGTGATAAGACCTGGAAAGCCTCTCTACCTAGTGAGGCTCAGGTTCTTAAATTCTCCCCACTTTTGTAAGGGCAATCTGAGAACCTCCAGCAATTAGGGCACGCGCTCCAATGCTCTAATCTGCGTGCACACGCCCCGAGGCATCTAAGGGACAAGAGTGGGTCGTAATTGCATTGATGAAATTAGGGTTTTCCTAACCCTAATTCACAGAGAGCCGACTGCTATATAAGCCTAAGCCTAGCTTAGGTTTAGGAGACTTTTTTTTAGACTTGACTTCTGTACTCCTTCTTGAAGCCGGCTGTAGAATTACAGTAGGCTAAGGTTAGGGTTTAGGAGTTTTCTTTTTCCTTTTTTCTTCTCTCCATAGTCTAGCACTTGCTGGCTATGCCTTTGTATGATTATTTGGTATAGTTTTAATAGAGTTTTGTAATAGGATCTATTGCATGTATGGGATTGGTGTTTTGTGAGTTGTTCTGTGCAAGGCTGCTGCCTTGAGATCCCCCATTGCTAAGTTGTATTGTAAGCAATGGAGCATTGTCTTTAAGGCTTTACTTAGATCTAAGTGACCTGTGTGTCCAGGTTAGGCACATTGCAGGCCTAGCCCCACCACAGGACCCACTAAATCTGAATCCCCATGGGAGCTTGAGCTGGTAGCCTGGTGAACATGGTGGCGGCAGCAATGTTCTTGTTCTGTCTTAGACCTCTGTGAGGAGGATAACCTCTGTGGATAGTCTGTGACCATTCAAGTGGATAGATTATAGCCCTAGGGTGAGGCCAATTCACAGATCTAAGACAGATTCTTTTTTGCTGCACTTGTGCTTGTAGCCTTGTGAGAGATTGTGCAGAGACAAACTCCCCTGTATTTGTATAGACCCACCATCAGATGGCAGATCTGATATGGCTGTAGAGATTGTAGGCTTGTGACTGGATCACTGCTGTCTTTCTAAAACAGTGAACAACTAAGCTTAAAAGCTAGTACTCAAACTCTTGTTGGTTCTGTGTGTCTAGGCTAGTGCACGTTGTAGGCCTAGCCCCACACACAGAGCTTTAGAGGTTGAGGTTCCTATGGATTCTTGAGCTTGTAGCCTGGATGAAGTAGTGCCTACAATGATAAACTTGTTCTGATCCATCTCTGGATTGTGGTTCCCCTATTGGATAGTCTGTGACCATTCAAGTGGACAGGTTATAGCCATACGGGATTGGATCATGGCACAGGAGTGAGTTAGATCCTTTCTCCTCTTTGGTGATAATGTAGCCATTGGACAGGATTTCTATAGCAGCAGATTTGAGTCTGAGTTATAAGACCCATCAGATCTGTACCTAATAGCATACTTCTCACCCTTTTATATTTATTTTCTCACACTCCATCACTCTTCTCAACCCTTTCTGTAGTTATGCATTAAGTTACCTTAGGATTTATACTATAGTGACCATAAATCCCCTTTCATTTAGGATTGTCAGATCTGTAGCCAGATCTGGAGGGCCTACAAAGATAGCTCCCTTGGAGCTTTAGATTAACTTTCCCTGTGGGACAAACTCTTACTTATCAAAACTTGCTACAATTGGCCTTGTATCTTGCAGGACTGTGTATTTTTAGGCTTGCTGCTCTTCAATCCATATTTGATCTTCACTAACCCCATTCTCAACACCATCTCCAATAAAGTTAGTAGCAAGCACTTAAAATACCTCAACAAGTTTTTGACGTCATTGCCAGGAAGCCTTGATCTATTAGTAGACCCTAGATTTTTGTATTCTTTATTCTTTGGTAGCTGAACTTGTGAATAATTGATACTGCTGATTTACATTTAGAATTTTTCTTACAGATCTGGACAGTAGCAGAGAAGGAGAGTAGAATTGCACTGGGAGTCTAGCTACCTCTGTTTGCACTGCTCTAACCCTTAAAACTCAGTCTACTTCTCATTTGAAAATTCCACAGCAGTTGATTAGGATAGTTGTAATTTTGTTAAGTGCAATGTGTTTGCCAGAAGTCTTCCCTGTAGTTGGTGTGTGTGCATGCTAGGAAGGAGATCCCTCAGTCCTACATTAGAGCCTCCTAACCCTGAGATAGAAAGGGGTAGATGACCGAGAAGGCACAGACACACCACAGTCGAACCCTCTATTGAAATTGAGACAACAGTTATGGGTGAAGAGCAACCCAGAACATTGAAGGAATTGAATGCTCCTGATGATTATAATTCTCCATTCAGCATTCAATTCCCAGATGTTCAAGGAAACTACGAGATTAAAACCTCCATCATCCAAATGCTTCCCTCTTTCCATGGGCTTAGCCAGGAAGACCCTTACAAGCACATTGACCAGTTCTTTTCCCTGCGCACGACATTCTCCATTACTGGTTTGGAACCAGAAACCACTAGGCTAAGGCTCTTTCCTTTCTCCCTAAAGGACAAGGCCAACACCTGGTTGTCTACCCTCCCAAACAATAATATCACTACTTGGAAAGACTTTCAGACACGATTTCTGACCAAATTTTTTCCAGAGACCAAAACCAGCCAGTTGAGGAAAGGCATACTTACTTTTGCCCAATCCCCAACTAAGGATTTCAACCAATCTTGGGACAGATTTAAGGAGATGCTCAAACAATGTCCCTACCACAAGATCTTGGAATGGCAGCTTCTCCAGAGCTTCTATAATGGGATTGATGAGAAAAGCAGAGACATGGTAGATGCATCTTGTGGTGGAACGTACATGCATAAAACAGCTAATGAGGCATGGGACTTATTCGAGGTCATCAGTGAAAATACTTTCCAAAAGATGTCCTCATCTAGAACTGTTCAAGAGCCTTCTCCTAAGCTGGGGCTTGCGGAAACCTCTAAAGGAAAGATGTATGAAGTTAGGGGAAATGATGACCTGAGAATGCAGATGGCCAATCTTTCGGATAAGTTTGATAAACTTTTAACTGTGGTGTAGCCCCGAATGGTTGCACAAGTTATGGAGGCATGTCTGATATGCCAATCTCCACAACACACAGTGGAAGAGTGCCCATCTGTAGGGCAATACCCTAAGTACGTGATGGAATAGGCTGCTACTGCCCAATCATTTGGATAGCAACAATCTAGTGGCTACAACAAACAACCATATGGATACCAGCACTAAAATGCTGGTTACCAATGGGGAGACCACATAAATTTGAGGTAGAGGCAAGACAATTATATGCAGCCACAATAGATGTTGGCCTTACCTCAAAGGCCACAGCAGCAGTTTAACTAGGGATATGCCCCAAGGTCAAATTTCCAACATCAGCAGCAGCCCCAGCAGCAAAATCAGTTCGTAGTTCCCCCACCTCAGCCCCGAAGTGCTTCTTTTGAGGATCAGGTTTTGGCCCAATTGTAAAGCCTTGGACCTTTGAATCAGACTGTGACTTCTCACAGTCAAAGCATAAAAAAATAGAAGAGCAGCTTAGCCAAATAGCCAATGTCTTGGCCAAAAGAGAAGAGGTCAGGTTGCCAAGCCAGCCAGTAGCCAACCTTAAGGGCCAATATTCGATTGGAGAAGGCTCCTCAAATTTTGAGGGGGACTAATGCCATCACAACCCTAAGGTCTGGCAGGCTGGTAGACAACCAGGTAGGAAAGGAACAAAGGGAGGTCATTCCCAAAGAACTGTCGAGTGAAAGTGATAAGGACTTTGTTAGAGCACAGAGTCAAGAATTGCCTGCTACCCTTCAACAAGGGAAAAATAAAGAGGCTGTAGTTGAGCCTCAGCAGGAAACAAAAGAAGAGAAAAGAAAAATACAAAAGTTCAGTCATAGGCTTGCAGCTGAGGAACCAGCAGTCCATCAGCTGCCATTTCCTCAAGCTTTGAGTGGCCCTGCCCCTTTTGATAAGGGGAATGCACAGATAGAGGAAATGATGGAGACCTTTAAGTAGGTAAAAATCAATTTACCCCTGCTTGATGCTATCCGACAGGTCCCAGCCTATGCAAAATTTCTGAAAGACCTTTGTACTCAGAAAAGGAAAGCTAGAGGCCATTTGTCCAAAAAGGTCTTTGCAACTGATATAGTTAATTTTGTATTAACCATGACAATGCCTGAGAAGTTACAAGACCTAGGGATACCAACTATTCCCTGTATAATTGGAGATCACACGATTGGAAGGGCCCTTCTAGACCTTGGAGCCAGTGTTAACTGCGCCATAGCAGTGTATCAATGACTAGGTTTGGGGGAGCTTAAACCCACCCCCATTGTGCTATTGATGGCTGATAGGTCTGAGAGGAGACCTATGGGAGTGGTTGAGGATGTCTTGGTGGGGGTAGATAAGTTCTTCTACCTTGCGAACTTCCTTATTTTGGACATGGGCTGCAACAAGAGTACATCCCCAATACCTGTTATTTTGGGCATACCATTCTTGGCCACTGCCAATGCATGCATTCAATGCAGGTCTGGGATCATGGAGGTAACTTTCGGACATATGAAAGTTGAGCTTAATGTGTACAACAGTGTAAAGTACCCTCAGCTGGACAATGAGGAATGCTTTGCAGTGGATGTACTAGAAGAAGTTGTTAAAGAAGAACTGCCCACTCTGTTGGAGTGGGACAACATTGTCACAAATTTAACTGAAGTTCAGAATATGGTAGAAGAAGGAAGCCCAACTTTAATGCTAGAAGACATGTCCCTATTGAAGTCTTCTGTGGGCTTAGTGCAGCATTCCAGGTGGAAACCTACATTGCTGCCCCTTTCTCAAACCAACAAAGCACCAATCCTGGCATCCATCCAACAAGCCCTTGATCTGGAGCTCAAGAAGCTTCCAGAGATATTGAAATATGCTTTCCTTGAGAAAGATGAAAAACTTCCTGTAATTATCTCCTCTTCTCTTACCAATGAGCAAGAGGAGGAATTGCTAGCAGTTTTGAGGAAGCACAAGAAGGCAATTGGCTGGATCATTACTGATGTGGGAGGGATTGATGCATTAATCTGTATGCATAGGAATCATCTAGAGGAGGGCTCAACACCCTCCAGGGAAATGTAGAGGAAACTGAATTCTCACATGCAGGAGGTGGTCCTAAAAGAAATCATCAAATTGCTGGACGCTGGGGTAATTTATCCCATTTCTGATTCTGAATGGGTGGCACCTATTCAGGTGGTGCCCAAGAAGTCTGGCATAATAGTGATAACAAATGAGTTTGGAGAGCTGAGACCAGCCAGGGAGACCACTGGTTGGAGAGTTTGCATCGATTACCGAAAACTCAACTCCAAGACCAAATAAGACCACTTCCCTCCCCCCTTTATTGATCAAATTTTGGATAAGTTGGCTGGGAAAGCTTTTTACTGTTTTCTTGATGGGTACTCAGGGTACAATCAGATCCCTGTGCACCCTCTTGATCAAGAGAAAACTACATTTACTTGTCCTTTTGGCACCTTTGCTTACAGAAGGATGCCTTTTGTCGTGTAATGCCTGACCACCTTCGTGAGGTGTATGTATGCCATATTTTCTGATATGATTGACAAATTCTTGGAAATTTTTATGGATGATTTTTCTGTTTATGGGGACAGTTTTGGCCAACCTGGTCTTGCAAAGATGTGAGGAGACCAATTTGGTCTTAAGTTAGGAAAATAGTCACTTCATGATAACACAAGGAATTGTGTTGGGCCATGTAGTCTCTAAAGATGGAGTTGAGGTAGACAAGGACAAAGTTAACCTCATTGCAAATTTACCCCCTCCAAGAATAGTCAAGCAAATCAGATCTTTTCTTGGACATGCTGGATTCTACAGGAGGTTTATCAAAGAGTTCAGCAAAATTACTAAACCATTGTGCCACCTGCTCTGCCAGGATGTGCCCTTTGACTTTTCTGTGGAATGTCTTGAGGCTTTTGAAAATTTGAAAATTTACCTCACCTCTGTCCCTGTACTCCAAACACCTGACTATACCCTGCCCTTTGAGTTGATGTGTGATGCATCCGACTTGGCAATAGGTGCTGTCTTGGGCCAGAGAAAAGATAAGCTGCCTGTGGTCATTGCCTATCTCAGTAAATCACTTGCTGAAGCTCAGCTGAATTACACAACAACTGAGAAAGAGCTTCTGGCAGTGGTTTTTGCTGTGGACAAGTTTAGACCTTACCTACTTGGTTCTAAAACTGTAATATTCACTGACCACTCAACATTGAAGTACCTATTGTCCAAGAAGGATGCGAAGCCCAGGTTGATTAGATGGATACTCCTGTTGTAGGAGTTTGACATCGAAATCAAGGATAAAAAGGGTGTAGAAAATGTGGTGGCTGACCACTTGTCCAGAATTGTTTTGGAAAAAGGTGTTGATGACCTTGCTACAAATGATGTCTTCCCGAATGAGCAACTGTTTGCCATCTAGTCCTTAGTTCCTTGGTATGCACATATTATCAATTATCTAGTTATAGGCAAGATTCCTGCCCATTGGACAAAAATGGACAAAGACCTATATTTCTCACAGGTCAAATTCTTTTTCTGGGAAGAACCTTGCTTATACAAGTATTGTGTAGACCAAATCATCCGAAAATATGTTCCCGAGAGTGATGTCCCCAGTATTCTGGCCATATGCCATGAAAATGCCTGTGGAGGCCACTTTAGTGGAAGAAAAATAGCTGACAAAGTCTTGCAGTGTGGGTTCTATTGGCCTTCTTTATTCAGAGATGCCAATACACATTGCAAGACCTGTGAAAGATGTAAAAAATTAGGAGGGCTGTCTAAAAGAAACTCAATGCCTTTGCAGCCCATCCTTGTTGTGGAACTGTTTGATGTGTGGGGTATTGATTTCATGGGCCCCTTTCCTCCTTCCAATGGTTTTCATTTCATCTTAGTGGCAGTGGATTACATTTTCAAATGGGTAGAAGCCATTGCCACAAGAACTAATGATAATCAGGTTGTCCTTAAGTTTATAAAGCAGAATATCTTCTCAAGATTTGACACCCCTAGACCCATTATCAGTGATGGGGGTAGCCATTTCTGCAATAAAAATTTCGAGAGCTTGCTCAAGAAATATTCTCACCCATAGGATTGCTACTCCCTACCACCCACAAACCAGTGGGCAAGTTGAAATTTCAAATAGGGAGATCAAGCACATCCTTGAGAAGACTGTGAGGATTGATAGGAAAGATTGGGCTAACAAGCTTAATGATGCACTGTGGCTTATAGGACTCCCTATAAGACTCCCATTGGTATGTCCCCATTCAGACTGGTTTATGGCAAGGCTTGTCATCTCCCAGTGGAGTTAGAATACAGGGCCTATTGGGCCATTAAACATTTAAATCTAGACCAAACTCCTGTTGGTTATCACAGGTTGCTGCAGCTGTCAAAATTGGAAGAACTAAGGATGGATGCGTATGCCAATGCCAGGATCTACAAGGAAAGGTCCAAAGCTTTCTTTGATAAGGGGCTGTTGAGAAAGAGTTTCATAGCTGGTGATAAGGTTTGGTTGTTTAACTCCAAACTTAAATTTTTTCCTGGAAAATTGAAATTCAGATGGGAAGGTCCCTACATTGTCATGCATGTTTCCCCATCTGGTGCTGTGGAAATCAAGGATCCTAAGTCTGGGAGAACCTTGAAGGTGAATGGTCAGAGGCTTAAGCCTTGTTTTGAAAAACTTTCCGAACCCATGAACACCATTCACTTTCAAGGGGATCCTTCTTTAAACTGATCCACAGGTGTGTCATTACTGTATCATATGAACTTTGATTTTGGTAGATTTATCTTGCTTTCTTTTGTTCAAATTCTCTAGGAATTGGTAGTGATCCCATCTGAATCTGGACTTGTCTTGTTTGAACTTTTTATGCTTGGTTTGATGCTTATTGCTCTTTAATTGATAGTTTTGTTTGAAGGCATAATGTGGGAGGTTAATTTTTGTTGTCCTTGCTTGAATGGTTGATTTTTAATGTGTCTAGAGGTACCCATGGTGAGAGTCATGCCTAGGATCCAACCACAGCACACTGGAAATGGCAAAACTGAGAGCACATGCTCTCTGTTTTATACTTTGCTGTCGTTGGGTCCAAAGGGAAGCTTGGGAGACTCTCGCCCACTACAAACAACATACTTCATCAGCTGCCGTGAGATTCTAAGGCTGTCGTGAGGTTAAAAAGGAAGCCTAAGAGACTCTCGCGCAGCTCACATGGAAACATTCAATAGCTGTCGCAAGATTCAAGTGCACCTAAGAACCTCTCGCGTGATCCACATAGAGCTATTCATTAGTTATCACGAGATTCAAAGGCTATCGCGAGGTTCAGCAGGACACCTGGGAGAGTCTCGCGTAATTCAATAGGAATACTTCATTAGCAGTAGTGAGATTCTAAGGCTATCGCGAGATTCAAAGTGAACCTCAGAGCTTTTCGTGCAATCCAAATGGAGACCTGGGAGCCGCTCGTGCAATTCACATGAATTCATCACATACTGTCACGCACTCCAAGGTCAACCTGAGAGATTATCGTGCAATCCAAATTGAATAACACCTTCACTAGGTTCATTTCCAATCCCGCGACCAAATGTTCCAAAGTGCACTGAGCTTCGCGATAAGTATTTTAACCTCGCGCTTGTCTCCCTTTCCAGTATTCTCTTCCTTCTTCCCTCTGTGAAACCCTAGCTTCTGGCACTCTTCCCCCTCTCTCCTCCGGCATCAATCCTACAGCTCACCATTCACTCCACGAATCTACAGAGTTGTTCCTAGCATCACCCCCATCTATTGCCCTTTGCTCGGAGATCTCGCGGTGCCCTGTGTGTCAGATAAAACCAAACCTTAGAATTTTAGGGTAAGCACTTAGATCTCAGTCTCCATTTCTCATATTCGAAGGTAGAAGTTGTAATGGCTCCCAAGAGTGCACCAAAGAAGAGGAGCAAGGATAAGGCCCCTGCTGAGACCACCCCTAAGAAGGCCAAGACGTCAAAGGCACCTAAAAAAGGGAAGGAAGTGGTTGAGGAGGAGGAGGAGCCAACCCCTAAATTTTCTACTCCTTCAGAGCTCATGGCTTCGATCCCATTGGAGCCTGAAACCGCTTTTGACCTGCCATTCTTTGAGAAGGAGCTTCTCTCTGCCCCTGCCGTGCAGTTTATGAGCAAAGCGGGCCTGACACCCTTGATGAGAGGAATTCCAGCACTAGCCTACCCTAGGCTAGTGCAACTATTTTATCAGCACATCAAGGTCAAAAAGGACAAGGAAGGACAAGTTTGCTTGCTGGTGCTGATTGACGATTTTGAGATGTTAGTGAGCCCCAAGGTGATTGCTGAAGTTTTGAGCATCCCAGCCGCATTCGACCCTAGCTGTGGATATGCCCCCCCCTGAGTGCCTCAATTGATACAATTGCACGGGCTTTGACTAGAGGATTAAAGGCCTGAGGGGGTTCAATCAGAAGATGAGAATTGGAGTCTGAACTCCTCTTCATTGACCAAGTCCTGCGAAAGAACATTTACTGCTCAGGACATCAGTAGGAGAGGAGAACTCCCATCGCGGATGCTGTCTATTCTTTCTCTCTTGGCCATGGCTTCCATGTAGCCTAGCTCATCTTCGAGGCAATGAAAGACCTAGTGGAGAAGATAGGGCAGAACAAGAAGCCTCGCACACTCTCCTATGTCAGAGTCATTGCCAAGCTACTATTAAAAGGGGGGTACAAGATAGCTAACACAGAAGGGACTACCACCCTTGCCCCGACTACTTTTGCCAAGAGGCAATGGGAAATCAGCAGGAGCCTGATGGAGGCTCAGAAGAAGAAGAAAGCTGAGGCTCAGGCCCTTCCCAAGCAAGCAGAAAAGGTTGCTGGAACAAGGTATACCCCTGCTCCAAGGAGGTGCTCCCAGAGCTTGTGATCACCACTGCTGCAGCTGCCACCTCAGCCACTCCACCTTTTACTCCAGCATCCACTACACCTATTCCATCTCTCTCTCTCACCATCCTCTGTCCTCATCATCTATGCCCACTCCCCCTTCACCTGTGATTGGTACCTAGGAGGACTCCCCATCCCCTACCCTACCTCAGTACACAGCCCCAATACCCCCATCAGCTACACATAAACCTGATAGCCATCCACTAATTTCCTACAAAAAATGGAAAACCACTGAGACAACCCCCACCACATCCCAGACACCTCCCACAATCCCTTCTATCCTCATTGACACAACTCACCTTGAAGAAGACACCACCCCAGCCATACCTACTATATCCCCCCTCACAGATATTGACTTACACCTTAACACAACCATAGGATTCCAAGCCGTTATGGCTAGTTTCCTTGTCACCATACCCAGCCACTACACCCCCCTCTCGGACTCCCCAACTACATAACACCATCACTCACCAGAACCCCACTCTTCCCCTCCTTCCACTTTCCATCATGCACCTTCCCCACCTTTCCAACTAGTGCCCTCTTCTACACAGACTCAACCTCTCAGTCCCGACACACTGACACTTATCCTATCCCTTATCCAAGACATCCAATCCCAATTATCCACCACTACATACACACAGGACCAGATGCAGACTGAACTCACATCCATCCAATCCACCCTACAGACATTAACCAACCCACCCATCCCTCAACAATCCACTCCAACCCCCCTGGTCCTTTCTACTGACAAACATACCCAAACTGAAACCATCCCTGACTCCCTCCCCCACACTCCCTTTAATCCCCACAACCCCACCATTCTCTTTCATACCTTTACCATTCCCATTCCCCCCCCCCCCATCACCCCCTGCTCCTATTGAGCCTACACCATTTTCCTTTCCCCCTATACCCTTCATCCCTTCTCTTATCCTAACCCCTCCAACATTCACTAACAAACATACACAAACAGACCCAGAACCTATCCCCCTCCCCCCACAACTAGACTTACCCACTATTATCTCCCCCTCCCCCCCAGGACCAATCACAGTTTGCTCCTTCCACTTCATCGCTGCCCATCGCACCCAAATATTTCTTTTACATCCCTCCCTACCTCACCATCCTCCATGCCATGAGGGACAATCCCTATCTTAGGAAGGATGTCCTGAGGGGCATGGCCAAATTTCGTCAGTCCATTGAGACCGCCCTGCTGCAACAAATTGATGAAATGAAGGAGGCCCATAGAAAAGAACTACTGGGCATCTCCTTGGGGTGGACTAATATCCTGGAGGCCTAACAGAAGGCCAAATCTACAACTGCTTATAATGAGCTAAATTTGGAGCTGGAGAAAGAAAAAACTACTACAGAGAAGACGCGTGTCAAACTGTTTGAAAAGAGGCTTAACAATGCCTAGGAGATCTTCAAAATTCAAAAGGAAATCCATGAGATTGACCTCCTCAAACACAAAATCTAGATAGCCTCATTGGAAGCTGCATTGGCTGGTGCCAGAAATACTCCTCTGCAGCCCACCCCACTCTCTGTTCGCATGCCAGACCCTGAGCCTAAAGCTACTCCAGACCCAACTGCCCAGTCTGAGGAGGCACAAGTAAAGATTCAGTAAGAAAAAGGGAAGGCCCCTGCTGCCCCTCCTGCCGCACCTCCTACAGAGTAGCCTCCACCTACCAAGGCCTCTGCTGCACCTCCAAAAGAGCAAACTTATCTTAAACAGAGGAAAGTCACTGCTAAGAGGATTGCTTCCATAGCAGCCTCTATAAAAATTGGCAAAGAGCTAGCTGCCCAGTCTGAGGTGGCACAACCCCCTGGCCAGCCTGAGTCCAAAGCAAAAGGGAAATCCCCAGTGGTCCTCACTGAGGAAGGCAACGGCAAATCCCCTGTAACCCCCCTGCAAAAAGAAAAGGAAAAGCTCCTCAAGAACCCAAAGAACCCAAAATACCCAAGCAACCAAAAATAAGGGTGAGAGCACCAAAAGCTCCAACCATGAGGAAAATCTTAGCCCAAACAAGAGAGTCCAAGCAAGCCAAGAAGAAAAAGGACAAAGCTGCCCTTAGGGACCATGCTAAAAAGATGGGCTGAGATTTCCTTACATATTTCGATTCAGATTCTTCTTCTTCCTCTTAGATTAGATTGTACTTAGGCTTTTCTTTTTGTCCCCTTCCAATCTTCTCCTTGTAAATACGATTGTACATGTTTTTTCAGTTAATATAATTTTTCATTTTTTTTTGTATATTGATCTGTTCTGTGTGCTTGTTAAAACTTTCTCTATTTTAGTCTTCATTTTGTTCAATTTTGTCATGGGAGATGAATTTCGGGAGGCTATGCTCATTTGCAATAGGAATCCATGTGAAGCGTAGATGTAGATGGTGGTGGCTGGATGACCTTGTGCAAATACACACCTTATCACAAATGGTGCACTGAGATCAACTGTTGACCTTGATCATGGGAGTAAAATGGTTTCCTTTTCATAATTGTGGGCCCTGTCTGAGCTCCTCGCGGAGTCCTTATCGCGCGCAAAGCAAAATTCCACACCTTCCACTGTGTAGCTGCGCGACCCACAGGATCCCCTTAATTACAAAGGTTAAATTTAGACCATCATTTACTATTCACTTTCTTTTCCCATAATCAGTTGTGCACTTTATCATTCCCTAAACATTCACAATTTATTGTCAAGCTTGGATAGGGACAAAACTTTCAATATACCGATTCATTTTCCACCGTCCAAGTCTTTTAAATAGGCCTTTAGTTCCTCTTCATCTCATCCTTCCTCTTCTAACCCTAGCTGTCCGACCCTCCTCACAACCATGGCGGATGACAAACCCAACGAGTTCCCTAAGAAATTTTACCCTATGTGGTTGGACCCCTCTCCGCCTAAGGAGCAGGACCCGTCACAATTTCTGTGGGATGAGTATGAAGAAGTTCAGCGGATCCTGGCAAAGGAGGAGAAGAAAAAGGAGAAGAGAGAGAAAAAGAAGAAAAAAATTGAATAACCTGCATCTCCCCCACTATCTTCCTCAAACCCTCCCCCACCGACTCCCCCTTGATCCCACTCTCCCCCCCCATTTTGTCTTTTCTTTTTACCTATTTTTGTAATATTTTCTTTTTATTTTAATGAAAGTTTCTTTTAGTTCTATATTGTTCAGTTAGCATTTTTTTTATTATTATTTCTGTTTCTCTGTCTTACTCTGTGTTTATTTGTTCTGACTGGGCTATACTACATTTTCTCACCTTTGAACCAGTGAGGACACTACTCCTCATGGTTTGGGGGTGTGGCAGGATAGGTCTGCCAATAGAATAGTTAATTTTAGTGCAGTAATGGTGGTATAACTGGGATGAATAAAGTCAATTTCTACTTAACTTGATACAATGAGGAAACTTGTAAAAAATTAAAATATTTTTGCAGACTTTTCGAAACTGAAAAAGTTAAAATCTTGATACCACCATGAAGCTAATATTAGAAAATTTTTCAGTTAATACTCAGTGAACCTAAGAGGAGAGAAACAGATGAAAATACACCCCATGGGTTAAATTTGATGACCATACCTAGTGAGATTTGGGCCCATCATTTTCTTTTAAAGAGTATTTTTTTTGGCATTATTTCTGCTCTGAGGATTGATTAAATCAAGACTTTTTCACTAGAAGTTGTGCACCTCCAAATCAAAACTAATTGACAACACTCATGATACTAAGGAAATGTTCCAAGGCCCTCATTTGGATAGTTTGAGCCTGAAAATCCAACCTTTTAAAATCTGCCCTTTTGCATAGACCAGTTGAGCCTTAAAATCATACTTTTCGTTCACAAACACCAGAATACTTGCACCTTAACCTCATGACCTGATTCAACCTCACCCTCACTCTGAGAATTCAGAAGGTAAAGGAGGAGTTAAAGATATTGAGAATGGTCCAACATTCTGTGGAAGGTGAAGAAAAGCAACTTGTGAACAGCAGTGTATCAATGGCAGTTGTGTGGCAGTTCATCATAAAAAAAAAGAAATCATAAAAAAGAATGAATAAAAATAAAAAGAGAAAAAGAAAGAGAAGTCTAGAGAAGAACATCATCTGAATATTGAAAAGAAGAGGAGAAGCTGGCCACTTTGATTTTGGAATATATCAAGTAAGATGAAGTTTTGTTGAAATGAAGGTTGTGAAATCATGAATCACTCCTTACCTTGCTGATTTCTTAATTTGGATTCCCTTTTTACCCCTTGATTCTTTACATTCCTCACCCATAAGACACATTACAACCTATTTAAAAAGACCTTGTGGATCCAAAGTAAAATGAGTTGTCATGTGGAGATGAGGAGTTGTCCAATCTATGATGAAAATTCATGAGGATATCAGAAATTAGAAGCTTTGCCTATGCTCATGCTTGCAGGCCCATTTGGGGTATAAGAATCGCCTGTTGTGAATGTGAACACCCTCAGATTGTTAATGTTGAGAGATAGCCCTAGTGAGAATTGGATTTAAATTTTGACTTCATTGGGGTTGTATCAAACCTAAATTTTGAATTTAAGGCAAGCTGGGTATTGAATTGGACACATTGAATTTCTAATATAAAATGGATGGTGGTGATACAAACACATGTTAACTTTTAAGTTTTAAATGGCGTGCAACACTACTGCAGTTTCCTCTAAGTGTTAAAGAATGGGTGTGGAATGAAGTTTTGTACATTTAAATCTGTGTTGTCATTAACTGCACTATACTTGACTGTTCTAATGGTGAAGTTTGTGGGTGTCTTCACTGAAAACCCTCAGGAGACTTCACTCCTCTACTAGGGATCACCTAGGGGTTTAAAAGGCTTGGTACATATGCTAAATGTACCCGTGATCCCTATGAAAGTGGCATTTAATTAGTTACAGCTTTACTAAGGGACTAGCAAAGATTAGGTTTAGGGGTGTGTTAAGATCTGAAAAGTACCGCTTTTCACCCCTTAACTTAATCTCTGTTAGACCCTGAATCATTTAATAAATGTGTTTTAAGTCTATCCTATAGATAATAAGCAGAAGCTGCAAATAAGTCGTAACCATGTCAAGAAGCCTACTATTGTCCCAGAAGTTCCTCAGAAGAAAGGAGGTTGAACCTAGACGGAGTGTTGGCTGCAGCATAGGCACAGCAAAACAGAAAAATGTCAAGAAGAATGCCTCATGCAGATGTCTCAGGGCTCAATTGAACTAGAAAGAATGCGTCGCGTAGTTGTCGTGGACTTTTGAAGGGAGCACAACAACTGGTCACGCAGTCCCCGCACCGTTCGCGTGCAGATGGATGTCAGTAGGGAGTAAAAAGCATACTTCACGCGGATCTCGGGAGGTTCAGTCTTAAGCACTCGTGAAGCACTTGCGCAGTCTCACGCAGCTCAAGAGATGAGTCTTCAACCTTCGCGCGATTCACTCAATAGAGAGAGCTCCAGGCATTCCAGCGCGTCGCTGTGGCGCAGTGGCCGCGGGACACATACTTTCAAGGAATTGCTCGCGCAATTCAGAAGCCCATGTACATTGTTTTCTTCACGAGGATCGCCGTGGGATTCATCAAGGAACGAACTGCGCACGCAATTCCCGCACCATTCAAATAGAAAGACCAATCCCGCAATGACCAGAGCATCCCCGTGATGACCAAAGTACCAACCCCGCGACTGGAAGAGCTTCAAGTCAAAGCAACCCTGCGACGCCAATTCTGTCACGCGATAAGACCTGGAAAGCCTCTCTACCTAGCGAGGCTCGAGTTCTTAACTTCTCCCCACTTCTGCAAGGGTAATCTGGTAACTTCTAGCAATTAGGGCATGCACTCCAATGCTCTAATCTCCGTGCACACACCCCGAGGCATCCAAGGGACAAGAATGGGCCGCAATTGCATTGATGAAATTAGGGTTTTCCTAACCCTAATTCACAGAGAGCCGACTGCTATATAAGCCTAAGCCTAGCTTAGGTTTAGGGAACTTTTTTTTGAACTTGACTTCTGTACTCCTTCTTGAAATCGACTGTAGAATTACAGTAGGATAAGGTTATGGTTTAAGAGTTTTCTTTTTCATTTTTTCTGCTCTCCATAGTCCAGCACTTGCTGGCTATCCCTTTGTATGATTATTTGATATAGTTTTAATGGAGTTTTGCAATAGGATCTATTGCATGTATGAGATTGGTGTTTTGTGAGTTGTTCTGTGCAAGGCTACTGCCTTGAGATCCTCCATTGCTAAGATGTATTGTAAGCAATGGAGGATTGTCTTTAAGGCTTTACTTAGATCCAAGTGACCTGTGTATCTAGGTTAGGCACATTGCAGGCCTAGCCCCACCACAGGACCCACTAAATCTGAATCCCCATGGGAGCTTGAGCTGGTACCCTTGTGAACATGGTGGCGGCAACAATGTTCTTGTTCTGTCTTAGACCTCTGTGAGGAGGATAACCTCTGTGGATAGTCTATGACCATTCAAGTAGACAGATTATAGCCCTAGGGTGAGGCCAATTCACAGATCTAAGACAGATTCTTCTTCGCTGCACTTGTGCTTGTAGCCTTGTGAGAGATTGTGCAGAGACAGACTCCCCTATATTTGTATAGACCCACCATCAGATGGCAGATCTGATCTGGTTGTAGAGATTGTAGGCTTGTGACTGGATCACTGCTGTCTTTCTAAAGCAGTGAACAACTAAGCTTAAAAGCTAGTACTCAAACTCTTGCTGGTTCTGTGTGTCCAGGCTAGTGCACGTTGTAGGCCTAGCCCCACACACAGAGAGCTTTAGAGGTTGAGGTTCCTATGGATTCTTGAGCTTGTAGCCTGGATGATGTAGTGCATACAATGATAAACTTGTTCTGACCCATCTCTAGATTGTGGCTCCCCTATTGGATAGTCTGTGACCATTCAAGTGGATAGGTTATAGCCATAAGGGATTGGATCATGGCACATGAGTGAGTTGGATCCTTTATCCTCTTTGGTGATAATGTAGCCATTGGACAGGATTTCTATAGTAGCAGATCTGAGTCTGAGTTATAAGACCCATCAGATCTATACCTAATAGCATACTTCTCACCCTTTTATATTTATTTTCTCACACTCCATCACTCTTCTCAACCCTTTCTGTAGTTAGGCATTAAGTTACCTTAGGATTTAGACTATAGTGACCATAAATCCCCTACCATTTAGGATTGCCAGATCTGTAGCCAGATCTGGAGGGCCTACTAAAGATAGCTCCCTTGGAGCTTTAGATCAACTTTTCCTTTGGGACAAACTCTTACTTATCAAAACTTGCTACAACAGGCCCTGTATCTTGCAGGACTGTGTATTTTTAGGCTTGCTGCTCTTCAATCCATCTTTGATCTTCACTAACCCAATTCTTATCACCATCTCCGATAAAGTTAGTAGCAAGCACTTAAAATACCTCAACACCGACCCATACCCAATCCACCCGCATCTATCCATGGTACATCCGATCCCCTACACATCCCTCCATTTACCCAAGTCATGCCCATTTTTTCTGAAACCACGACCAATTTTCCTCTCTCATCCTCCACATCCATGCCCCATACATCTCTCCCATACATGCCTAATCCATTCACCAATGTCCCACCTCATTTCTCCAATCCACCCCATATCCCACCCCTTACCCGGGTCAAGCCCAATTTTCCCTCTTCATCCATCCCATCCATGCCCCTCCAACCCTTAAATACCCCATCTCCATCCGATCCCCCTTCCATGGCCATGATGAAGGAGATGCTTCAAACCTACAATAGGTGGAAAGCTTCCCAACACATCCCCTCTCATCCATACCACACATCCATGGATCCATCGGAGACCCTATCAAGCCTCCATGCCTCATTCCCCCATGACCCCCATCAACCCCCCCATCATCCACATCATCCAAACCCCCACTACCCACATACCCCAAGGCCCAGTGGCCCAAACCCCCATTACCCACATGCCCCAAGGCCCAATGACCCTAAACCCCATGACCCATACCCATCAAGGGCCCATGGCCCAAACCCATCAAGGGCCCATGGTCCAGACCCAACAATGGCCCATGACCCAGACCCAACAAGGGCCCATGGCCCAGACCCACCAAGGGCCCATGACCCAGACCCAACAAGGGCCCATGGCCCAGACTCATCAGACTCAGGCCCAGACCCATCAAGGGCATGTTGCTGATTCTAAGTGTGCATGATTTATTTGTATTTTGAAAACAGATTTGCAAATGATAAATTATACTGAATCTGGAATATTAAAAAGAATAAGAAGTATTAGCACAGAGAGAAATTAATTAACCTACAAGATCAGGGCCAATTGTAGCAAGTTTTAAATGTAAGTGAGTAAAAGATCATCCACAAGGAATTGATTTAAAATGAATGGTAAACCTCCAGATCTGAGCTACCAGATCTGGCCTCTAATCCTATCTACAAAGCGAATTGGACGAGAGGTTGAATTTGTGACATTAACTAAATTATCTAAAAGAAGAATTTAAACTAAGTGATCCAGATCCGAGTTGGGGAATTGGATGTAAACTTAATAAGAATGGAGAAATAATAGTTTGACTTAAGCTTAATAACTGATTACAGAATGAGAACTAGTGTAGCACAGTCGAGAAAGTATCCAAATCTTCATCTTGCTACCAGCTCAGATGTAAGAGAAAATAATCCAACTCAAGGATTAGGATTGAGTTGAACTTATGGCTATGATCTGTCCACTGTCATGGACACAAATCATCCAATAGTCTTCAATCCGAATTCTTGATTCAGAACATGAGCACCACTACAAATGCTGTAAGAAATTAGGTTACAAACGCAAATTCTTACAGGGATAATGAATTAAGGGAAATTGCTTTAAAAACAGTAAATCTAAAGGAGCCTAATGAGTAAGGAGATCACAAGGAACCCTCAACATGAATCCGATTGAGAACGTACTATTGAAAGCAACCTTTTCAAATCCACCATTACAATTACAGAGCACCGACAAATGACTCTCGGATTTGTAGTCTTGAATATAATTCTCACTTGAATTACATAAGTATCTCACAGCTTTCAGTTACAAACAAAAGCTAGGCTATTACAGAGGTTTCAGACAGCTATCTGAATTGGAAATGGGGCAGCAGAAATGAAACTCAAAATCTGGATACCCAAATTAGGCAAATAGTTCATCTATTTATAGTTTTCCCCAAGTCCATCTCAGATGTGCATTAACCAATCAGAATTGGTTAGATCCATATCAGCCAATAGGAGTCGAGCACCAGAATCCATATCTGTTCTGGCCAATCAGAATTGCTTGATCTGGTTCAGCCAATCAGGAAACAGAGGCATCAATTCTGTGAGAAAATTCAAAAATCTGTTGGAACTTCTAGAAGTTCCCGCCAAGTAATTTCATCTTTGGGTGTTCACATGGGGTGGAATATGCCTCTGGTTCGTGCTTCGAATCTTCCAGAATGTCCCTGGGTTTTCTAATGCATTGGGGCACGTGCAGAGATTACTGAATTGCCCTTGCGGATGCTGGGAATCTTCAAAATACCATTTCGCAAAGTTTGAAGACCTTTTCGAAAGGTATTGTAACTTCTGAAACTCTATTCACACAGATTGGAGACCTTTTCGAAAAGAACTGTAACTTCTGGAGATCTATTCGCAAAGATTGGGGACCTTTTTCCAAAGATTGGGGACCTTTTCGAATAGCATTCTGTAGTGCATTCTTCTTTTCAAATAGCTTCAAACCTCTTTCCAGGTTGAAACCAGGCCTTTGTCCTCTTTATTTTAGGCATTTTGACAGCCAGTGAGGTTGTCCTTTCTCCTTCTTCCTCCAGATCAAGATGGGTCATCATCTTTTTGGCACTTTTAAGCTACATTCAAGGTTAAGCCTACCTTTATTATTACCTATAAAATAAACACTTAAAACACTTATTTAGTTCTCTCAAGGGTCTATCAAGGCCCAGATTAAGGGGTGGAAAATGATATTTTCTAGTTCTCAACACACCCCCAAACCTAAGCTTTGCTAGTCCCTGAGCAAAGACAAAATTTAAAAACAGAATGAAAAGCCATTTTTGTAGGGAGCACAGTTGCATTTAGCATATGCAACAAGCCTTTTAAACCCCCAGGTGATCCCTAGTGGAGGAGTGAAGTCTCCTGAGGGTTTTCAGTGAAGGTACCCACAAACTTCTCCAATAAATCAGTTAATATCAATGCGATTCATTAAAGCGATTTTCATCCAATCGATTATTCACACCGCATCGTGTAAGAGGAATCTCAAGAAACTATCAGTTCAAAACTAAAATTCTGCTGTAATTCCTTTACCATTCACTCAGTTTGTGTCAAAAAATTTTTACAAGAAAAATTAATGAAAAGCTTGCCTTCTATTAGAGAATTCAGTTTTGATGTTACCCCAAATAAGTTGATTTCAAACCCAACTCTCACCAGGGTTATCATTCAACATGCAGGTAGGAGGGTTGTACTATTTCACACAACTCAAGAGCAATTACAGCCCTCAAATAGGACTGTAAGCAGGAGCATAGGCATTGCTTTTTAGTTCTGAATTCACTGCTCTTTTCACCATAGATTACACAAATCCTTATCTCTATGTGACAGCTCAATCTACCTTTGATCAGTAAGGACTTTAACTTGGGTTGTAATGGGGCATATGGGTGAAATTTATCAAAAATAAAAGGGTTGGCATGGAGTTCAAAATTTTAGAAGTCAGTCAAGGTAAGGAGGTGGTATGGACAGCTTTTTTATTTCAGCACAATTTCATCTTCTTCTTTGAATTTTCAGAGCCAAAGTGGCCATCTTTTTCTCTTTCTTTTTCAAACTTCCAATGAAATGACTTCTCTTTTTTTTTTTTTTTTTTTTTCAAAGCAACATTGACTGGAATGCCACATTTCTTTTGCTGATACATCATTGCCTTCAATTATTTTTCTTTTTCTTTTACCAAACTGTTACCCAACTCTCCTTTCTTCAGCTTTCTTTCCTTTACCTTCTAAATTCTCAGAGTGAGGGTTAGGCTAAATGAGGTTGATGAGGTTTCAAAGAAATCTTTGATTTATAAAGCTCAAATGGTGTGTATCAAGGGCAATTTTAAAAGGTGGGGCTTTTTGAAGTTCAAACTGTCCAAAAGGAGGCCCTACATCATGTCTTTAATATCATGATTGCTGTCAAGCTATTTTAACTTGGATATGTGTAACTTCTAGTGATAACAAGCAGGTTCAAACAGTCCCTAGAGCAAAAGAAATTGCCAATTCATACCTCCAAAGAACACATTTTAGCAGGCCCAAATCTCACTGGGTGTGGTGCTCTATCAAATTCCTGAAGTATATCATCACTGTTTTCTCTCTTATTAGGTTTATAAATCATCAATTTTTTTTTTTTTGGAAATTTTCTGACATTCACTTCATGAAAGTATTAGAATTACACTTGAAATCAATTTCAAAAAGTTTTAACTTCCTCATTTTTCAAAACAACAGGTGTGAAATTACTCCATTTTCAAAAATTCTGCTGGTCATAAGCTGCACCAAGCATTAACTTATTTTATTGGCATACCTGCCATACCCCCAAACCTAAGATGAACATTGTCCTCAATGTTCTAGACAGTGAGAAACTAGGGGCAGCAGGGTGAAATGAGAAATAAGAAAAAAAGAAAAATATGAGCAGAAAAATCTAAACTATGGAGCAGAAAATACAAATGCAAAACTAAATACATGAATAGGGAAAATGGAAAAAATGATATACAAATGCAGGAAAGTACTGCTAAACCAAAAAAAATAGCAAAACAATTATAGAAAAACTGAATGTATGAACAGAAAAAAAGAAGAGTACTGTGAAGAAAATGAAAGGAAACTAACGTTAATAACAGAAAAAAAAAAAAAAATTCAGATCCAAAAATAGAATTTCATAATTAAAAAAAATTAGGGAAAAATAAAAAATAAAAATTAGGAACCGAGTACTAAACTACCAAAATGCAAAAAATTAGTAAAATTAAGACCTAAGAAAGAAAAATCAGCGATCTAAAAATAGAATTTTAAACTAAAATTCCTAAAATAAAAAATCCTAAAAGAAACTCTAAACCACCTGTTCCAAAAGAAACCCCCCTGCTGCTTGTGTGAGTATGAATCAATATGAATTTGAAATTGATGAAGCATAGGAGTACACAGTTAAAAATAGGATTCATACATAGCTGAGACCAATTTATGGAGCAGAAATCTTGCAGGAAAATAAAGTCAGTGGCTCCATTGAATACTCAAAAGAGCCTATGAGCCAGTGCTCATTATCCTACATGATGAAAAAATAAAAAAAAACATGATCTCAGCAGGTCCAAATGGGAAAATTGGATACAAACAAAGAAAAACAGCCCATCTAGAAGATATTTTTTTTTATGCTTTTATAATTTTTTATTTTATTTTATTTTATTTATTTGTTTTGGGTCAGCCCGGGGTCCATAAGAGCCCTTATTTACTACTGTTGAAAAAATAATAAGAAACAACTCAAAAATTTTCTAATTGTGTTTTCATTTTCTTTTATTTTTGTATTTGGTTTTATATAAAAAATCAAAGATGCCTAAAAGATGTAAAAATTATAATCAAAATAAATATTAAACACAGCAGAATCATTGGTTCTCAAGAATTTAAAATAGAAAATGAATGCAAAGGAGAAGGAGCAAACTCAAGCGAGATCTGCCCAAATTTTAGTCCAGATGCTCCTTGTTGAGTGCTCGGATCTACAAAATCCAAAATTGCGATACCTTATTCAAGTATATTGACAAAATAAAAGAACTCAAAGACTGCCCAAATTTGACAAAAAGACAAAAGAGTGGCAGTAGCATTTATTAAAATAACTAGAAGGCAAAGAATAAAAACTCAGAAAAATAAAAAAATTCTGCTGCAGTAAAACATGTTTTCTATACAAAACTGCAGTAGACATTTAATAAAGCACTTGGAATACAAAGTGCAAGTTTAAATAAAAAATTCAAATGAAAATCAGATCTACAAAATTGAAAAACTTAGGTCTACCAATTTTAAAATCTATTCTCCGGCAACGGCGCCAAAAACTTGTTGCTGATTCTAAGTGTGCATGATTTATTTGTATTTTGAAAACAGATTTACAAATGATAAATTATACTGAATCTGGAATATTAAAAAGAATAAGAAATATCAGCACAGAGAGAAATTAATTAACCTGCTAGATTAGGGCCAATTGTAGCAAGTTTTAAATATAAGTGAGTAAAATATCATCCACAAGGAATTGATTTAAAATGAATGGTAAACCTCCAGATCTGAGCTACCAGATCTGGCCTCTAATCCTATCTACAAAGCGAATTAGATGAGAAATTGAATTTGTCACATTAACTAAATTATCTAAAAGTAGAATTTAAACTAAGTGATCCAGATCCGAGTTGGGGGAATTGGATGTAAACTTAATAAGAATGGAGAAATAATAGTTTGACTTAAGCTTAATAACTGATTACAGAATGAGAACTAGTGTAGCACAGTCAAGAAAGTATCCAAATCTTCATCTGGCTACCAGCTCAGATGTAAGAGAAAATAATCCAACTCAAGGATTAGGATTGAGCTGAACTTATGGCTATGATCTGTCCACTGTCATGGACACAGATCATCCAATAGTCTTCAATCCGAATTCTTGATTCAGAACATGAGCATCACTACAAATGCTGTAAGAAATTAGGTTACAAACGCAAATTCTTACAGGGATAATGAATTAAGGGAAATTGCTTTAAAAACAGTAAATCTAAAGGAGCCTAATGAGTAAGGAGATCACAAGGAACCCTCAACATGAATCCGATTGAGAACGTACTATTGAAAGCAACCTTTTCAAATCCACCATTACAATTACAGAGCACAGCTTAAACAGCTCTCGGATTTGTAGTCTTGAATATAATTCTCACTTGAATTACATAAGTATCTCACAGCTTTCAATTACAAACAAAAGCTAGGCTATTACAGAGGTTTCAGATAGCTATCTGAATTGGAAATGGGGCAGCAGAAATGAAACTCAAAATCTGGATACCCAAATTAGGCAAATAGTTCATCTATTTATAGTTTTCCCCAAGCCCATCTCAGATGTGCATCAACCAATCAGAATTGGTTAGATCCATATCAGCCAATAGGAGTCGAGCACCAGAATCCAGATCTGTTCTAGCCAATCAGAACTGCTTGATCTGGTTCAGCCAATCAGGAAATAGAGGCATCAATTCTGTTAGGAAATTCAAAAATCTGTTGGAACTTCTAGAAGTTCCCGCCAAGTAATTTCATCTTTGGGTGTTCACATGGGGTGGAATCTGCCTCTGGTTCGTGCTTCGAATCTTTCAGAATGTCCCTGGGTTTTCTAATGCATTGGGGCACGTGCAGAGATTACTGAATTGCCCTTACGGATGCTGGGAATCTTCAAAATACCATTTCGCAAAGTTTGAAGACCTTTTCGAAAGGTATTGTAACTTCTGAAACTCTATTCACACAGATTGGAGACCTTTTCGAAAAGAACTGTAACTTCTGGAGATCTATTCGCAAAGATTGGGGACCTTTTCCCAAAGATTGGGGACCTTTTCGAATAGCATTCTGTAGTGCATTCTTCTTTTCGAATAGCTCCAAACCTCTTTCCAGGTTGAAACCAGGCCTTTGTCCTCTTTATTTTAGGCATTTTGACAGCCAGTGAGGTTGTCCTTTCTCCTTCTTCCTCTAGATCAAGATGGGTCATCATCTTTTTGGCACTTTTAAGCTACTTTCAAGGTTAATCCTGCCTTTATTGTTAGCTGTAAAACAAACACTTAAAACACTTATTTAGTTCTCTCAAGGGTCTATCAAGGCCCAGATTAAGGGGTGGAAAATGATATTTTCTAGTTCTCAACACACCCCCAAACCTAAGCTTTGCTAGTCCCTGAGCAAAGACAAAATTTAAAAACAGAATGAAAAGCCATTTTTGTAGGGAGCACAGTTGCATTTAGCATATGCAACAAGCCTTTTAAACCCCTAGGTGATCCCTAGTGGAGGAGTGAAGTCTCCTGAGGGTTTTCAGTGAAGGTACCCACAAACTTCTCCAATAAATCAGTTAATATCAATGCAGTTCTGTTAAAGCAGACTTTCATCCAATCAGATTATTCACACCTGCATCAGTCAGGCTGTAAGAGGAATCTCAAGAAACTATCAGTTCAAAACTAAAATTCTGCTGTAATTCCTTTACCATTCACTCAGTTTGAGTCAAAATTTTTTTACAAGAAAAATTAATGAAAAGCTTGCCTTCTATTTGAGAATTCAGTTTTGATGTTACCCCAAATAAGTTGATTTCAAACCCAACTCTCACCAGGGTTTTCACTCAACATGCAGGTAGGAGGGTTGTACAATTTCACACAACTCAAGAGCAGTTACAGCCCTCAAATAGGACTATAAGCAGGAGCATAGGCATTGCTTTTTAGTTCTGAATTCACTGCTCTTTTCACCATAGATTACACAAATCCTTATCTCTATGTGACAGCTCAATCTATCTTTGATCAGTAAGGACTTTAACTTGGGTTGTAATGGGGCTTATGGGTGAAATTTATCAAAAATAAAAGGGTTGGCATGGAGTTCAAAATTTTAGAAGTCAGTCAAGGTAAGGAGGTGGTATGGACACCTTTTTTATTTCAGCACAATTTCATCTTCTTCTTTGAATTTTCAGAGCCAAAGTGGCCATCTTTTTCTCTTTCTTTTTCAAACTTCCAATGAAATGACTTCTTCTTTTTTTTTTTTCAAAGCAACATTGACTGGAATGCCACATTTCTTTTGCTGATACATCATTGCCTTCAATTATTTTTCTTTTTCTTTTACCAAACTATTACCCAACTCTCCTTTCTTCAGCTTTCTTTCCTTTACCTTCTAAATTCTCAGAGTGAGGCTTAGGCTAAATGAGGTTGATGAGGTTTCAAAGAAATCTTTGATTTATAAAGCTCAAATGGTGTGTATCAAGGGCAGTTTTAAAAGGTGGGGCTTTTTGAAGTTCAAACTGTCCAAAAGGAGGCCCTACATCATGTCTTTAATATCATGATTGCTGTCAAGCTATTTTAACTTGGATATGTGTAACTTCTAGTGATAACAAGCAGGTTCACACAGTCCCTAGAGCAAAAAAAATTGCCAATTCATACCTCCTAAGAACACATTTTAGCAGGCCCAAATCTCACTGGGTGTGGTGTTCTATCAAATTCCTGAAGTATATCATCACTGCTTTCTCTCTTATTAGGTTTACTAAAACATCAATTTTTTTTTTTTTGGAAATTTTCTGACATTCACTTCATGAAAGTATTAGAATTACACTAGAAATCAATTTTAAAAAGTTTTAACTTCCTCATTTTTCAAAACAACAGGTGTGAAATTAATCCATTTTCAAAAATTCTGCTGGTCATAAGCTGCACCAAGCATTAACTTATTTTATTGGCATACCTGCCATACCCCCAAACCTAAGATGAACATTGTCCTCAATGTTCATGACAGTGAGAAACTAGGGGCAGCAGGGTGAAATGAGAAATAAGAAAAAAAGAAAAATATGAGCAGAAAAATCTAAACTATGGAGCAGAAAATACAAATGCAAAACTAAATACATGAATAGGGAAAATGGAAAAAATGATATACAAATGCAGGAAAGTACTGCTAAACAAAAAAAAATAGCAAAACAAATATAGAAAAACTGAATGTATGAACAGAAAAAAAGAAGAGTACTGTGAAGAAAATGAAAGGAAACTAACGTTAATAACAGAAAAAAAAAAAAATTTCAGATCCAAAAATAGAATTTCATAATTAAAAAAAATTAGGGAAAAATAAAAATAAAAATTAGGAACCGAGTACTAAACTACCAAAATGCAAAAAATTAGTAAAATTAAGACCTAAGAAAGAAAAATCAGCGATCTAAAAATAGAATTTTAAACTAAAATTCCTAAAATAAAAAATCCTAAAAGAAACTCTAAACCACCTGTGCCAAAAGAAACCCCCCTGCTGCTTGTGTGAGTATGAATCAATATGAATTTGAAATTGATGAAGCATGGGAGTACACAGTTAAAAATAGGATTCATACATAGCTGAGACCAATTTATGGAGCAGAAATCTTGCAGGAAAATAAAGTCAGTGGCTCCATTGAATACTCAAAGAGCCTATGAGCCAAAGGCTCATTATCCTACATGATGAAAAAAAAAAACATGATCTCAGCAGGTCCAAATGGGAAAATTGGATACAAACAAAGAAAAACAGCCCATCTAGAAGATATTTTTTTTTATGCTTTTATAATTTTTTATTTTATTTTATTTTATTTATTTGTTTTGGGTCAGCCCGGGGTCCATAAGAGCCCTTATTTACTACTGTTGAAAAAATAATAAGAAACAACTCAAAAATTTTCTAATTGTGTTTTCATTTTCTTTTATTTTTGTATTTGGTTTTATATAAAAAATCAGATGCCTAAAAAGACAAGAAAATTATAATCAAAATAAACATTAAACACAAGCAGAATCGTTCTCAAGAATTTAAAATAGAAAATGAATGCAAAGGAGAAGGGGTGCAAACTCAAGCAGATCTGCTCGACTTTAGTCCAGATGCTCCTTGTTGACGGTACGCTCGAGATCTCAAAAATCCAAAACTGCAGCATACCTTATTCAAGTATATTGACAAAATAAATGAAAACTCAAAGCACGCCCAAATTTGACAAAAAGGACAAAAGAGTGGCAGATTTATTCAAATAACTAGAAGGCAAAGAATAAAAACTCGTAAAAATAAAAAATTTCAATAGTAAAAGTGTTTTCTATACAAAACTGCAGTAGACATTTAATAAAGCACTTGGAATACAAAGTGCAAGTTTAAATAAAAAATTAAAATGAAAATCAGATCTACAAAATGGAAAAACTTAGGTCTACCAATTTTAAAATCTATTCTCCGGCAACGGCGCCAAAAACTTGTTGCTGATTCTAAGTGTGCATGATTTATTTGTATTTTGAAAACAGATTTACAAATGATAAATTATACTAAATTTGGAATATTAAAAAGAATAAGAAATATCAGCACAGAGAGAAATTAATTAACCTGCAAGATCAGGGCCAATTGTAGCAAGTTTTAAATGTAAGTGAGTAAAAGATCATCCACAAGGAATTGATTTAAAATGAATGGTAAACCTCCAGATCTGAGCTACCAGATCTGGCCTCTAATCCTATCTACAAAGCGAATTAGATGAGAGGTTGAATTTATCACATTAACTAAATTATCTAAAAGTAGAATTTAAACTAAGTGATCCAGATCCGAGTTGGGGGAATTGGATGTAAACTTAATAAGAATGGAGAAATAATAGTTTGACTTAAGCTTAATAACTGATTACAGAATAAGAACTAGTGTAGCACAGTCGAGAAAGTATCCAAATCTTCATCTGGCTACCAGCTCAGATGTAAGAGAAAATAATCCAACTCAAGGATTAGGATTGAGTTGAACTTATGGCTATGATCTGTCCACTGTCATGGACACAGATCATCCAATAGTCTTCAATCCGAATTCTTGATTCAGAACATGAACATCACTACAAATGCTGTAAGAAATTAGGTTACAAACGCAAATTCTTACAGGGATAATGAATTAAGGGAAATTGCTTTAAGAACAGTAAATCTAAAGGAGCCTAATGAGTAAGGAGATCACAAGGAACCCTCAACATGAATCCGATTGAGAACGTACTATTGAAAGCAACCTTTTCAAATCCACCATTACAATTACAGAGCACAACTTAAACAGCTCTCGGATTTGTAGTCTTGAATATAATTCTCACTTGAATTACATAAGTATCTCACAGCTTTCGCCATAAACAAAAGCTAGGCTATTACGAGGTTTCAAATGACTATCTGAATTGGAAATGGGGCAGCAGAAATGAAACTCAAAATCTGGATACCCAAATTAGGCAAATAGTTCATCTATTTATAGTTTTCCCCAAGCCCATCTCAGATGTGCATCAACCAATCAGAATTGGTTAGATCCATATCAGCCAATAGGAGTCGAGCACCAGAATCCAGATCTGTTCTAGCCAATCAGAACTGCTTGATCTGGTTCAGCCAATCAGGAAATAGAGGCATCAATTCTGTGAGGAAATTCAAAAATCTGTTGGAACTTCTAGAAGTTCCCGCCAAGTAATTTCATCTTTGGGTGTTCACATGGGGTGGAATATGCCTCTGGCTCGTGCTTCGAATCTTCTAGAATGTCCCTGGGTTTTCTAATGCATTGGGGCACGCGAGATTCGAATTGCCCTTACTTACGGAATCTTCAAAATACCATTTCAAAAGTTTGAAGACCTTTTCGAAAGGTATTGTAACTTCTGAAACTCTATTCACACAGATTGGAGACCTTTTCGAAAAGAACTGTAACTTCTGGAGATCTATTCGCAAAGATTGGGGACCTTTTCCCAAAGATTGGGGACCTTTTCGAATAGCATTCTGTAGTGCATTCTTCTTTTCGAATAGCTCCAAACCTCTTTCCAGGTTGAAACCAGGCCTTTGTCCTCTTTATTTTAGGCATTTTGACAGCCAGTGAGGTTGTCCTTTCTCCTTCTTCCTCCAGATCAAGATGGGTCATCATCTTTTTGGCACTTTTAAGCTACTTTCAAGGTTAAGCCTGCCTTTATTGTTAGCTGTAAAACAAACACTTAAAACACTTATTTAGTTCTCTCAAGGGTCTATCAAGGCCCAGATTAAGGGGTGGAAAATGATATTTTCTAGTTCTCAACAGGGCCTATGGCCCAAACCCATCAATGGCCCAAAACCCAAACCCACCAAGGCCCACTAGGCCACACCTATCATGACGAAGGCTTTATGGCCCAAACTTCCCAAGGACCCATGGGCCAGACCTTTATAGCCCAACCCTCCCAAGGCTTAATGGCCCAAGCGCAGTAAGGCCCTAACCTTGGAGCCTCACGCCCATACCCTTCACAGTTCCTCCAAAATTTCACCCATCCACCACCCTCATACCTAGCTCAAACCCATGCCTTACATCAGCCCTAATTCACCCATATCCCAACATCCCAAAATCAATTCCAAACCTTTCCCCATGCCCAATGGCCTCATCAAACCCCACCCCAAAATCTGACTTCTACCCATCACATCACCTAACAAACCTTCCCTCACCTCCAATGGACTCACCCAACCCCCATTTAGGCTATTCTCATCCATTCCATGCAGCACCAGCAAGAGAATCCCGCCCTCATTGCACCTTATGTAGACCAACAGTATGAAGAGGATGAGATTAGAAATAGTGGAGTCTATGCTGGGGCATTGACCACCCTTAACCCTCCTCCTAGAATTTCCCACCCCCTGGTAGCCCAGAGTGAAGTTCAACCGACTGGTGAGAAAGTAGATGTAATAGCCCGAAAAAAAAAATCACATTGAACTATGACCTCGGGATCCGTGCCCGATTGGTCTTAGGTTTGACCATGAGATAGTTCATTGATGAACTTAAGGTGAGAGGAGCAGAAGTGATGTGTGAATCAGTGTAGAAGAGTGGAGAGATAGAGGAGTTGTAGAGTTACATACACTGATGAGTGTGTATGTGCTCCACGCCGAGAAAAAGAGATAAGATAAAAAGGGTTGAAAACCCTAACTTTCATGTTTTGGTGGTCGAGAGGAGTAAAGAAGAGAGAGAAAGAGAGAGGAGTAAGAGAGGAGTTATTGCAACTGTTGGAAGAGGGAGTCAAGCATTAAAGAGGTCGGATTCGACGCATGGGATCCGTTAGAACCAAAGCTAGAAACCCTAGCCTTCCAACTATTGATAGAAATCAACTTGAGGTCTATCCAAGGTAAAATTTTTGTAAATAAGATGCATAGATTATAGGGGTTAAGTTGCAGTAAAATGTGGGTTAAATCATAGGATAATGGCTTAGAAAGATAGAAGAAAAAGTATGGAAAAAGATTGGGAAGAACAAATTTCGAAGGGATCGATCGACAATTTCGATTAATCGAAATTGCTCATTAAACGAAATTGGCCAGGAAGTTGAAGAGTCAGAGGACCCCGATTTCGATTAATCGAATTGAATTTCGATTAATCGACTTTGGATTTCGATTAATCGATTTGAGAATCGATTAATCGACTGAGAACCTCCAGTGGACCCCAGGGGTTGGAGGAAATAACTTAAGGAAAAATCGACTAATCGAAATGGGATTTCGATTAATCGATTTTGGTTTCGATTAATCGATTTGGAATCGATTAATCAACTTGTGAAAATCGACTATTCGAAATAAGGGTCTGCTTTGCGAAAAGAAGGATTTCGATTAATCGAAATTGGATTCGATTAATCGAATGGAAACTCGAATCGTCGAATAAAGAAATTTACTTTCGAAGAAGAATTTGATTAATCGAAATTGGATTCGATTAATCGAATGACAATTCATGCTCGAACCGAGAATGGACTTTATGGGAGAATTTCGATTAATCGAAATTGCTTCGATTAATCGATATTGACTTTCGATTAATCGATTTTGGAGATCGATTAATCGACTGTAGTAAACTATGTTGACTTTTGGTTTGACTTTAAGATTCTTGGGGGATCTTATACCTTCTCTATGGCATCCTTTGTGATGTGTTTCACATGTTATATGGTACCATAGGTGGTACGTGAGAACGAGTGCACAAGGAGCCATGCGGGACCTTGATGCATTGATCTAAAGACTTGAGGTAGGGAACACCACAGACATGTACTTTATTTTACAAGAGCATGTATGTAGTGATATCAATTCAATTCAAATGTTTTTACTACTCAATGATTATGAAAAGTGTGCGTGTGTGACATTCATAAGAGAACTTAAATGAACCATCCCCAGGGGATGATGAAGTGAAGAAGTAAAGGCATCGTGTGTGATGTAGTGAATGGATACATCCGTGGATGTATCCATGATTGAATCATGCTTGATGAGGCCTAACGATATAAGATAGCACAATTATACGGTGAATAACTATATGTAAGGCAACCGATATTTTTGTTATTTGAGGTTTGATAGGTTACCCCACCGACGTGGCGGGATAACCACGATCGACGCGCAGATATCCGTGACTGACACTGGCTAATCCAGAGGCCGATGAGGCTTATCCGTCATGAGTAAGCACACCCTGTGATTATTTAAGTTGAAGTTTAAGTTTTGCTTTAGGCCTTCTCGGATCATTCATGATTAACTAGAAGACATGAGAAATCTTCCAGTAATTGAAGCGTTTTTAACTGTTTTTCATCATTAAATGCATAGACACATCATGCATGCATATCATAGAATACATGTGAGTTATATTTTATATGTTCAATTGTGTTCTGTTCCCTATTGAGCTAGGATGTAGCTCACCCTATAGACTATACGTCGCAGGCCCACTACTAGCAGCTGCCGAGGCTACAGGAGACGCTGACCCCGGTGAGTCGGACCTTGCGGCGCAGGAGTTAGAACCACCTCCGAGGACTTCTTCTAGAGGACTCTCTGCAAACTTTGAGGAGTTTTAGTTGGAGATTGTACGGCTTGGTATGTCAAGCCTGGTTTTTGATTAAACCTTGTGTATGTGGATATCAGAGTATTCTTTTGGGCGAACCATCCATGATGATGGTTATCATCGATGGTTCGGATCGGTTCTCCCTTCATGCAGAGGCATGAGGGTAGAACTGTCTTTTGAGAAGTGTTTTTTTTGTAGGTTTAAATTCCGCAAGTTGTTCTTATTTATTTTATGCTTGATATACCAGTGTTCCGTGCATAGTTGAGGGGCACGGTCAAGATGATCGTGCTGATGGCGCGGGTTTCGGGGTGCCGAAATCCGGGCTGTCACAGTAGCCCCCATGTCCAAGGAATCAGAGCAGTTAGGCAAAATTCAGAAGCAGTTGTTGAAGATGGGTGGTGCTGAAATCCACACTACAGACTTCTCGAATTTATGTTTATTCATTGAGGTCCCTTTGCCTCCAAAATTTAAAATGCTGGCTTTTAATAAATATAATGGCACTGGCAATCCCATAGCATACCTCAAGTCATATTGTGGGGATACGTGTCAGTATAGGGGGGACAAAAGACTATTAATAAATGTCTTTCAGAAAAGCTTGACTAGTCCGGTCTTGAGGTGGTTCACATCCTTAGAACCCTCTATCATAAAGACCTGGAAGGACTTGATGCCCTTGTTCCAAGAACAGTAAGTCTACAACATTGACATGGAACTGCGTAAGTCAGACTTGACCCGTTTAAAGCAGAACCCGAATGAAACCTTTAGCGATTATTTGGGGCGTTGGAGAACATTGGCAGCTTAGGTCAGAAACAAGATACCTGATGATGAGAAAATAGAAATGATTTCCAAAAATATTTTGCTAGTGATCTCAGACTTCTAGTGTACCAGCAGCAATCAAGCTTTGCTGATCTACTAAGGAACGCAAATCGCTACGAAGATGCTATCAAGGAAGGTCGCCTGAATAAAAATGTACCAAGTGGAGTCAGAAGGTTCTCAAAGTAGAGGAACGAGAAGAGAGTAGGGGCCAATGTCCAGAATATTGCCAACACTAGGCTTAATAATAATATAACCCCGTTCTAATTTCAGGCAGCCCTACTAGCGCCAGTCAGAACTTAGCAGATTCAGAGAATAGGTAATGGACAAGGAATGCAGATGACTCTGGAGTAGAGGAGAGCCCGCTACGATCGAGTTTTTATACCCCTAGGGCAATCATTAAGTGTACTTTTACCTTTGCTAATAGAAAAGGGACTAGTTACCCCCCTCTAAGCTCGACCTCCTCCTAATCCAATCCCGAAGAATTATGACCCTAACACTCACTGCAATTTTCATCAGGGTCCGGGTCACCCGACTGATCCCTGCTTCCCATTGAAGCATGCGATACAAGATCTAATTGATGCCGAGAAAATCATTCCACATGCACCTTCTCAAGTGAACCAGCACATGAATATTCACTAGGTCCCATTACTCCCACACCCTATCGGAGGAGCAGGTCTCAGACCCACCATCGAGATGATAGAGGAGTGTGAGGAAAAATTAGGAATTGATCTGTCGGATTACATCAGTGACCGGGAGAGTTATGGGGCACCATTGCAAAGAGATTGCAAAGAGAGGAGTATCGAGGTGATTGAACCCTTAAAATTGTCAGATTATTTTACCAACCCGATACCCCAAGTTGGACCCTTAGATCTTAGGGCTTATTTCCCATCACCCACACCCGTCAATTATGTGCACATAAATGCATATCAACCATATACTACCACCCCCATTAATTACCCAATAGCCCATCAGATCCCCCATCCCCCACCATCACCTATCAGCTATCAATGGCCCACTCCTACCCCTTCACCCCCGGTACAGTCACCCTCAAGCCTCATCACCCCAACTTGGCCCAATTTTGCCAGCCAACCATCCATCACTGAAGTGGACCAGGTGATACACACACTCTCTACATAAGGGTTCAAGCTTCGATTTAAAGCTCGAGTTAGGAAATGGTTTTCGAATTTGTGTTTGGGCCTATTTACCCAACTAAGATCGATGGGCTAGAGGCCCCGTCACAGTCATCAAAGGGTTGACCAAAGTCAAATTGGTCAACATAGCCGTATCATCGTCGAAGGTCAACCATTCAATGCTAGCGAAAATCAGGGTTGTTACATATCTCGACACCATTACGACCTCCAAGTGGAAAAATCAAGGTCATTGTCTGGATGCATAAAATTAAATCAATCCACGGGGAAGTGGAAAAATAAAAATGCTCGAAGTTTTAAAGGCCAAAACGGATATGGTAGACCATATGGGTGTGGGGCTTAAGAAGGGTACCTTTTTATTGTCATTTCGAGTGTCTTCCTTCTCAACTCAGGATTCACGTGCATAAAAATTTACTGCTTTGAATTAGAGCATGGTGATAGCTTTGGGTCCCAATCTTTGACAAAATAGATCTTGAGATCATGATCGTACCATCAGACGGTCACATTTTAATTAAACACGGAAGACATGCATCTTGAAACGTGATCAGAGAACCATATTTGATGTATACCTTAGAATGTATTATCTTTTAGCACCTGTGCCATGTGGAATCAATATCTGACTGTTTGATTGTAGAAATACGATCTCAAGATCTATTGTGCTCAAAATCTATGCAGACAAAAAGAAATCTAGGTCATCTGATTCAAGCAGTCAATGTTTTAGCACATAAAATTTAGATTGAGAAGGCAGAATTTTTTCTTGTAAATAATGGTATCCATTTAAAATGAAACTTCTGTGGCGCATCAGCTTCCGATTTTCTTAAACTTTTCCTTTTAACCTATTTTCTTTCCGCTCTCTTCACTCAAAAGATCCCAAAAACACTCGTTCTTGCCTCTGAACACTCGCATGTGTGGCACCTCCACATGTGCGAGTAGTTTTGCTTTTATATATTATAATTGGTAGATGGTCATTTTGGGAGTCCTTTATAGCTGTAGTTGTTGGTATATGTGGCCATGGAGCCTCACAATGGCTATTTTAATGGGGTAAATAAATCTATATTATACTGTTATAAATATAGTTATTATGATGGATGACCATTTAGTTTCCATCACTTAAATTTTTAGCCACATTTATGTAGTCTCTTAGAATTCTTATCCATTACTATGTAACTCTTTTGAAATTATGACAAAGTATATGTATCCTCCTAACCCTTCATGTTCTCCCAACCTTTTATATTCTCACATTGTAATTCTATATAAGGGAATCTTGTCAAAGTATGAGGATAACTTAAGTGAAGTGAATGATAGAGAGTTCTTGAAGAACTAGTTTCATATATTGCAATCTCTTTGTTTTGTCTTCATTTTTCTTTTGATTTTACAACACGTTATCAGCACGAAACTCCAATCAATTGTTGGGCCTTTTATCTTTGACGCCAAAGGCTACTGGTTTAATATTCTTCGTTAGTGGTATGTTTCTTTATGATTTAATAATTAAATTTGTTAATTATTATTGTTTGTTAATATTTATTTAAAGTAGTGAGAATCACATTATAATATGTGAATACATTTCATGTGATAATATGGATTAGAAAATTATCATCTTAGTCGTAAAAATATTTGATAATTTTAGTTTGTTATATTTTACATGACTCATCTAATTCTCTTTATATTTTTATCATAGAAAATGTCAAATATTATAGAAATTGAGTTTGTCGCTCTTGATGTTTCTAGTCACAATTGCTTATCTCGGATCATTGATGCTGAGATTCATCTTGAGACTATGAACCTTGGAAACACTATTAAGGAGAGAAATCAAGCATCCCAATAGGATCGTGGTAAAGTCATTTTTTTATTCATGAAGAACTAAAAACAGAGTACCTTACTGTAAAGGATTCCTTCACTTTGTGAAATAGTTTAAGGGAGAGATAGGAAAACAAGAAGACCGTATTCTCCTAAAAGATCTTTATGATTGGATTCACCTAAAGTTACAAGATTTTAGGACTGTTAGTGAGTACAACTCTACACTCATTAAAATCAGCTCACAGTTAAAATTATGCGGAGAAAAAGCCACATAGAAGGATATGTTAGAAAAAATATTTGTCACTTTTCATACCTTGAATGTGTTCCTGTAGCAATAATATCGAGAGCATAAGTTAACAAATATTTTAAATTAATATCTTATCTTCTAGTGATTGAACAAAATAATGAGCGTTCAATGAAAAATCATCAATCCGGTCCAACCGGTTCTACACTATTCCCTAAAGCGAATGAAACCTCATTGTAGACACCCAAATTCGGCCCAAGGCTCGATCGAGACATACATCAAGAGTGGCGCACTCTCGAGCTTTTGATAGCATTCCTCAAACCCTTAGGAATCACCCTATATCCTTTAGAACCCTCGCCAAACCATTAGAAACCAACCCAGACAGTTAGAAACCCATAGTTAACCTTCCCGGACAATGGTTAGAGAGAGGTGTACCGGGGATGGCAAGTACCTCTACTAAGATCAAATCATATACCATTGAAAAGTAAAGGTTTCCAGCTTTTCAACAAGCCAAGAATCACCTCAATCTGAGTTACGCATCAAAAGTTACGACAACCCAAAGTTTTGGACCTTAGGTGGCCCCATTTCGCAAAGAAGGATTGAAGCTCGCGACAGGTTCTCGCGAGGGGAATGAACCTCGTGATAGGTTCAGAACCTCATGAGGGGAATGAACCTCGCGATAGATTTAGAACCTCGCAAGAACTCGCAAGGAAATAGGTGCATGGCACATGTATTACATGCGCCAAGCCATTTTTTCTCAAAAATGACTTGGCGCATCTAATACTTACGCCAAGTATGAGTGGGTCCCCCGCGGGCTTTGAACTTCCAGACACTATAGCTTTGCCTGGCATGAGTAATACATGCACCAGGCGTAGCTACAGTAACCTAAGGGTTTTGACTCGAATTTCACTCTTAGGGTTTGACTTGTTAACCATCTCAAAGTGTAGGATGGGTTTCATTAGGACTATTGCACCCATGTTTACCCTATTTGCAACCCTCTAGTCATTTGAAACCTCAACCTATCATCTACCATTCAAGCCCCTTTTGCCTACTTTTCCAAGCTCTCAAAATCCTAGGCAACCTTAGAATAAGAGATTACCTAATTGCTAACCCTAATTAGCATCTAAGTAGCCTCCTAACCTACCCTTTTCCTATAAATAGAGAGCCCCTCCCCTTGGATTAGAGGCTTGCAAAAATTACAAAAGAGAGAAAATATTAGAGAGTTTCCTCTTCCCTTGTGAGCACTAAACCTATAAAATTCCATAACTGAGTTCATCTCTTTTAATCCCATTTTCCTTTATCAATCTCCCGATTTTGGTTGGAACTAGGCCCTAGTCCTCTACTCCTACCCTCTAGCTTCCTAGCCTTAGAGTTTAGAACCAATCCGACAACCCATTTGCTATCGAAAACTTATCGAAGTGCCCTCACACGAAGGACTATAGTGGTGCTACAAGGACCCGAGAGCTCTAGCTCTCCCCTCTACTCCTCTACCTTCTTAGCTTTTCTCCTATCCTTTAATTTGTGCCGTTACACCGCCGAAATCTCGGCAAGTGCGGAGGGGTACAAATAGGATCAAAGTGCCTTAGGGCAAAGGGGAAGTGCTCTTTCCTTTTCATTATTTTATTTTATTTTTGGCCATAAGTAGAAACTGCTTTAGAGCGGGTTGATCGGGTGCCTAACACCTTCCCGATCGATAACCGAAGCCTCTACCTAAGAGCCTTTGGCATAGACCGGAATCAGAGTCATATTTAGCACTTCGATGTATTCAATATTGATTTGAGATTTTCCGGGACACCAAAAGCTTCGGGTGGTGAGTCTAAATTTTTTTCTTTTAAGAGAGTGCACATCGCTACGACGGGTTCGACTCGATTCTACGGTTGCACACCCATTTCATAGTTTTAAAAGAAATTGAGGTGGAGAACGTAGTAGAAAGAATTATCAATTTCAAGGGGTACGTATTGATAATACTTCAAATAAAAATACATCATATCACTAGAAGTGAAACTACAATGAGAGAAAACTGGATGAACACAAAGGTTTATAGAATAAACCTACAAAAAACTATGAAGATAAATATTAGATGTGGTATAAAAGGACATTCATCACGTACCTGTCGCACGCCTAAACATTTGGTGGAATTATACCAAGCCTCTATTAAACAAAAAAGAAAAAAAAAAGGAAATTGAAATGAATTTTGTTAATAACTATGATCTAATAGATCTTGAAGTTTGCCTTAATAATCAAAATGGAGTGGATATAATTCATCTTGATGTTTCTAATTTCTTTATAGACCATGACTAAAACATTTACCTTTTAATTAATGATGAATATGTTTACAACAACTAATATGACTTTGGATTCTATTACGATTACATATATTTCATTTTGTTTATATTTTATTTTAAAGTAATGGAGTTTATGTGACAGCCCGGATTTCAGCACCCCAAAATCCGTGCCATCAGCACGATCCTCCAGATCGTGCCCCATGGATATGTACGGAACATTGGTATAACAAGCAATAATAAAGAGATAAAGCAAATAACTGCGTAAAACGGAAAAGTCAATATGCTCATCTGGCACATATAAAAGACAGTTCTACTTTCATGCCACTGCATGAACAGAGAACCGATCCGAACCATCGGTGATAAACAGATCACCCCAGAAGGTTCGCCCAAAAGAATTATCTCTATCTATTTACATTGTTTATCAAAAATAAAGGCTTGACATACCAAGCCGTACAATCTGCTCACAAAACTGACTCCCTGTCAAAGTGCACAGTAGAGTCTCCTAGAAGAAGTCCTCGGGAGGAGGCTCCAACTTGTCCCCAGGCACGTAATCCGAATCACCCGAATCTACCTCTCCCGAAGCCTCGACCGCTGCTAACAATTGACCTACGACGTATAGTCTAAAGGGGTGAGTTACATCCTAGCTCAATAGGGAACAACACAATGAACATATAAATCAAAATCTCACATATATTCTACAATATTCAAGCATGATATGTCTATGCATGTGCTAGAAAACAGTTTAAAAGATGGTGATTTGCACTCAAGCTTACTGGTAATTTGTATGTCTTACTTTACTGTTGATTTATCATGAATGATACTGAATAGGCCTAAAGCAAAACTTAAGTCTTCAACTTAAGTAATCCCCGAGTAATATAGCATCGAGCCCTGATGGAATACCCACCATCGTTGCCTAAATAGACAGTTGTTATATGTATTCCCTGAGAATACCACCCAAGCCCCTTTCTCAATATGCGGCGGGGTTAAATCTCATCTCAACATCCCCGGAATGTGCTTATTGTGTACGGATAGACCTCCACACTGGTATATGGATTGGCCGCCGTACCGGTTACGAATATCCTGTCGAGTCAGTCGTGGGTATCCCACCACGTCGGTGGGGTATTCTAATCAAACCTTAAATAAAAAAAATAACATGTGCTTTACATATAGTTGTTCACCGTGTAAAGTGCTATCTTATATCAGTTAGGCCTCAACAGTAGTTATTCAATCTTATTTATATCCCTGAGATGTCTAATTTACTCGCATCACACTGATGCCTTTATTACTTTCTCATCCCCTGGGGATGTCTCATTCTCATTTGATTTCTTGATCTAAGTTACTCGCATCCCACAGATGCCTTTATCACATTCTTGGTGTCACACACACACCCTTTTCACAAAGATTTACATAGATAAAACATTTTTAGTTTGAGTTCTATATCACTACATGCATACTCTTGTAATTAAAGTACATGTTCAAGGTGTTCCCTACCTCAGGTCTTCGAAGGTCCAAGCATCAAGGTCCCACGTGACTCCATGTGCTCGCTTTCACACGTACCACCTATGGTACATCACAACACATGTAACACATCACTAAAGATGAAATAGAGAAGGTGGTAGACCCTCCATGAACCTCAAAGTCCACTTAAGAAGTCAAGTGAATCTGCCAAAATCGATTAATCGATTCCCAAAATTGATTAACCGAAACCCAAATCGATTAATCGAAATCCAAAATTGATTAATCGATCCCAAATCGATTAATCGAAATCTCTAGCATAGTAAAGTTGATTCTCAAATCGAGTGGTCGAAAGTCCGAAATCGATTAGTCGATCCCAAATTAAATAATCGAAATCCAAAATCGATTAATCAATTTCTCAACTCGATTAGTCAATTTCCCAGGTCTTGTTTCTCCAGCCACTGGAGGTACCCAGTCGATTATTCGATTTCCAACTTGATTAATCAAACCTCCAAATCGATTAATCGAGTTCCAGATCGATTAATCAAAATCGGGCATCCCTGACTTTTCAACTTTTAGGCCAAAATCGATTAATTGAATTACTATTTCGATTAATCGATTTGGTCAGATTTAGCCCCTTTTCGGGCTGTTCTTCCCAAATCCATTCTTTTTCTTTTTCTTCCTTTTTCTAAGTCTTTAATCTACCCTTTTGAACTATATTGACTGAATTTAACTCATCACATTTTTATGTATTAAAATTTAGTAAAGCTTACCTCAATAAATCCTTTAAAGGATTGATTTGTTGGGTTTGATGGCTAGGGTTCCAACTTTTGCTTCAACGATCCCAATGCGTTGAATCTGGCAATCAATGCTTAATCTTACTCTTGATTTGCATTTACACCTAGCTTCCATAACTCCTCTTTACTCCCTCTCTCTCTCTCTCTTCTTAACTCTCTCTTCAACAACCAAATAAATGAAACCTAGGGTTATTAAACCCTTTTATTCTCTTTCTAGCTTGTGTGTTAAACACATATACCAGAGATAGGTGTACGTAACCATTAACTAACACTATACACCACACTTAAGTCATAATGACATCACATTAGTTCATCACATCATGAGTCCACTGTTTGATCATCACTTGGTCAAACCTACGACTAGTTGGGCATGGATCTCGAGGTCACTATTAAACTCTCAAAATTTTGGGATATTACATTCTCCCCACCTTGAGAATTTTTGTCCTCGAAAATAACCCATAGGTGCGTCGGTTGGGTACCCCACACACTGGGGTGTCTCGTACCCACACACAAAAGATGACGTATACCTCACACAGTGCAAGAAACATAAGGTAATGCAATGAATTTCTCAAAATGAATTAGATTTCATTATCAAGTTCTAAAATTTACAGAGTTTCATTTACTGTTCTCGCTACTTACAATTGACAATTTAAATAAAATAGTACAAAATATCCAAAAAGTGATTACAAAATAACACCATCGTCAGGCACTCACGCCGTCCCCTCTCTCGACGGTTCTGGTGCTGGGGCGGGCTGCTTTGACGGAACCGGTGGCTCTAGTGGTGGCTAGCTCATCTCAACAGGCGGTGGCTGCTGGGGCGCCGAGCCAGATGCATCGACAGCAGAGGTACTCGCGTGAAAAGCGGCACCCGTATGAAAAGTGGTCCGGCCCGCAATCCACGCCTCCTCTTGCGCGAGGCGCTGCTGGTAATCCAACGGATAGATGTACCGTAGGGTGTGGTACAACAAGAAGTCCATCCGCCGGTTCATCCTCTCATTGTTGGCCTCCATCCGAGCCAACACATCCTCTATAGTGGGCGCCGGGCGAGCCGCTCGCCGGCAGTATGAAGAAGTTGGTGTGGCAGCCGCTGACTGCAATGGAGGCGTAGGCGATGTGGTGCCATGTGAGGGTGCCCCCTTAGTTGGTGGATCAATGGGGTGTGCTCCCCCCACAGGTGGGTCCTGATGTGGTGGTGGGGGTGGTGGTGGTGTTACTGGTGCTGCCGTTGCTGTTGGGCCCTGAGCTGGTAGGGTCCGCTTTAGCAAGTTGTAACTACGGCTCCAAGAAGCAATGGAGAAATGCTTCACGCGGTCCGTAGCCCTCTCCTCATGGAGTGAAACGGCGTGCCCTGGAGCATCTGAGTAACAGTTCAGCATGCTCGAAATGAGGCGAGCATATGACATCTTTTCTTTGGGCCTCAAATTGCCCTTCATCAACTTCCCTTTTATATAGACCATCCCCTCTAGGATGATCTTTGCAGCGTCAAACCAACGGCCATAGAAGGCCGCATACAGTGCCTGCTGAACTAACTCCACCCGCTCAGTGTTGTGACGCATCGGGTAGAGGTTGCACTTGATTATGGAATCAAGCATCCACATGTAATGGGGGAGATCGACCCTCCTAATGGACAATCCTGACCCCATTTTCCCTTTGGTCATTCGGGTCATAATTTCTTCAAATTTCACCTCTTCCGCAAAGGGTGGGAAGAGGGTGGTCTCGGGCACAAAGTCCAAATAGCATTCTAAAACTTCGTGGATGTGGCGACGAGTGAAGGTATAGTCGCAACGCTCAATGGTGGTCGTGACAACGTCGTCGGTAGGCCCCTCCTTCAACCCTTGGTAAAATAGGCGGACCAGTCTAGGGTAATAAGACCCATGGAGTGGTTTTAAAAGGCTGCCGAGGCCGGCCTTTACCAAGTAGTTTCGAGCCCATTGGGTCTCACCCGCCATGTCGGGGTTGGTAAACAACTCCACATCGAAGATAAATTCATCTTCGAAGGTCTTAGCCACCCACCATTCATTTGGTTGGGGGACATTTTCGGGTGGTGGTGGAATTGGTGAAGACTCGCGCGAAGACGCGCTCGTCGAACCGGATGTAGTATCTGATTCCGACGGTGATGGTGTTCTTACGGGTGATGGGGTAGGTGGTGGCGGTGCAGCATTCTTACGCCGTACCGGAAGCTTAGATGTTGCCTTCTTCGAAGACAACCGGGTTTTAGGCGGCATTTTCATGAAAAATCAAGAAAAACTAGGGTTTGATGGCTTGAAATGGAAAGAAGTAAAAATCTAGGGTTTACCTTAGGTATTCAATCCAATGTCAAGCGATTTTGATCCGAAATCGATCCAAAATGCCCAAAAAGCCCTAGGTGTATAGTCGGTTGAAGAGGAAAACGAAGTTGCGCGCAAGAACGAAAACCCCAAAATTTTCAAATGGGGAGAAATCCCCCTCGATTTATATATATACACCCCGATTCGATTAATCAATTTTTAAAATCGATTAATCGAGTTTCAAAACTAAATTCAGCCGCGCGAAATCGATTAATCGATTTCCAAAATTGATTAATCGAAACTTAAAATCGATTAATCAAAATAATTTCGATGAATCGAAATCATGGTCACTTAAAATTTCAACCTTTCGAGCTCACTGGCGTGAGCTAGTCGATTAATCGAATTTCACTTCGATTAATTGAAATCCCAAAATCGATTAATCAAACTTCACTTCGATTAATTGAAATCGTGAAGTTCTTCAAACTTTTTCAAAATTTTCTGGTCACTCGATTAATCGAATCTTTAGATCGATTAATCGAAATCCTCAATCGATTAATTGAAACCTAGATCGATTAATCGAAATTTCAGTTCGATAAATTTTTTAGATCTCCATTCAATAGTCACTCACTAGCACATGCTAGTCGACTAATCGACCAAAATTGATTAATCGAATTCTCAAATCGATTAATCAATTTGAAAATCGATTAATCGATTTTTATTAGATTCTTCAGATTTAAAAAATTTTCTGTCTCTTTTGGTTCCTTGGTAAAACATGACTAGTTGGTCATTGGTTCTGTGAAATACGTCATCACGGCCATGTCGTGGCTATGATGCATTCTAACTACGCATTTAACATTGCATTAGGAACACTATGTGGATTAAAATTGTTTCTATTGAATGAATTGATCAAAAGATCGACATCAGATTACAACATATAGTTTAAATCCACAACCATGCTTGCGGTGATACAATTTTGACTCTCAAGGTGTCGCAAACAAGTCCGGATACTGTTCTTTCACGTCGGCCTCTCGTTCCCACATAGCTTCTTCGGCCGGATGATACTTCCATCGAACAAGCACTAATGGAATCACTTTTGTTTGCAATACTTGTTCCTTTCGATCCAAAATCTCCACCGGCTCTTCGATCATGCTCATATCCTCATGCATCTCAAACGATTTGCTGCTCAACACATGATCAGGGTCATTAAGATACTTCCTGAGCATAGATATGTGGAACACATTGTGTACTTGATCAAATAACAGTGGCAATCCAATGTGGTAAGCAACTTCCCCTACTCGACCTAGAACCTCAAATGGTTCAAGATAGCAGGGACTTAACTTCCCTCTCTTTCCAAATCTCATCACCCCCTTCATAGGTGACACTTTCATGAACACATGTTCACCCACCTTAAAGTCTACACTAGTCTGCTTGATATCGGTGTAGCTTTTCTATTTGCTTTGAGCCGCTTTGAGTTTTGCCCTTATCATTCGAACATAGGTGGCATTATCTTCAAGTATTTCGGGTCCCAAAACAAAATTTTCACCGGTTTCCTCCCAATTGATCGGCGATCTACATCCCCGTCCATAAAGAGCTTCATATGGTGCCATCCCAATGCTTGTCTGAAAACTGTTGTTGTATGCAGACTCAATCAATGGCAGGTGCTGATCCCACGATCCTTGTAGTTCTAACATACATGCCCTAAGAATGTCCTCAATGATCTGATTGACCCTCTCCGTCTGCCCATCGGTTTGTGGATGGAATGCCGTACTGAAATCTAGTCGCGTTCCCATTCCTTCTTGAAATTTCTTCCAAAATTTTGATGTATATAATGGGTCACGTTCTGAAACAATGCTACTCAGAATCTCATGCAAACGGACAATTTCTGTCATATATAGCTCTGTCAGTCTTCCCGCCGTGTACATCGTGCTGTATGGCAAGAAGTGCGCTCACTTTGTCAATCGATCGACTACCACCCAAATGGCATTGTACCTCTTTGCAGTACGCGGTAGCCCAATAATGAAATCCACAGAGATCGATTCCCACTTCCATTCTGGTATAGGTAGAGGCTGCAATAATCCCACAAGGTGTCTATGATCGATCTTCACTTGTTGGCACGTCAAACACCGTGACATGTACTCTGCCACGTCTTGCTTCAAACCTCTCCACCAGTAATTCTTTTTTAAGTCCTGGTACATCTTTATGCTACCCAGGTGGATCACATAGTTGGATTTGTGAGATTCATCAAGAATCGTTCGCCATAGATCGACATTATCCGGAATGCAGAGATGGCCCTTGAACAATAAGGAACCATCCTCCTTGACCGAGAACTCAGATCCAATGCCTTTAGTTACATCTTGACGAATCTTGGTTAGCACCGGGTCTTTCATCTATAGTTCATGGATATGCTCAAATATCACCGGCCTTACTGAGATACTAGCCAAGAAGGCTCCTGTAGCTTGCGACTCAATGTTTCCATCATATAGTGCCAGATCTTCAAATAACTTCCATCGATGCATACCCAAAATTAAACTAGCCAACTGAGCTGAATCCTTCCGACTCAAGGCGTCGGCTACTACATTAGCCTTGCTTGGATGGTACTGTATAGAACAGTCATAGTCTTTGTGGAACTCTATCCATCTCCACAGCCTCATATTTAGTTCCTTCTGTGTAAACAGGTATCTGAGGCTCTTATGATTGGTGAAGATCTCAAAGGTCTCATCGTACAAATAATGTCTCCAAATCTTCAGCACAAAATGACCGCTGCTAATTCCAGGTCATGTGTCAGATAATTCTTCTCATTCTCTTTCAACTGTCTCGATCCATATGCTATCACCTTTCTGTGTTGATTAAGCACACAACCCAAACCAGTATATGAAGCATCGCTATACACTGCAAACCCTCCACTGCCTGAAGGAATCGCTAATACTGGAGCTGAAGTGAGTCTCTTCTTGAGTTCTTGAAAACTCTTCTCGCATGCCTCACTCCATTCGAACCTTGCGTCTTTCCGTGTGAGTCTCGTGAGTGTCTTGATATCTTTAAAAAACCCTCAACGAAATGTCAATAGTAACCTGGTAATCCAAGGAAACTACGGGCGTCAGTCACGGTCTTTGGTTGCTCCCAATTTATCACTGCTTCGATCTTTGCTGGATCTATCGTGACACTATGCTTTGAGACGACATGTCTCAAAAAGCTAACTTCTTCTAACCAACACTCACACTTACTGAGCTTGGCGTACAATTGGTGTTCACGTAGAGTCTGTAGGTCTATTCTCAAATGCTTTTCATGCTCTTCCTCTGATTTTGAATAAATCAGGATTTCGTCAACAAACACTACGACACATGAGTCTAGGTATGGTTTAAACACCCTATTCATCAGATCCATGAATGATGTCGGGGCATTTGTCAACCCAAATAGCATCACTAGGAATTCATAGTGTCCGTACCGAGTCCTGAATGCAGTCTTCTGAATATCCTCTGCCTTGACTCTCAACTGATGGTATCCAGATCTCATATCGATCTTGGAGAAATACCTTGCTCCTTGCAGTTGATCAAACAGGTCATCTATCCTAGGCAAAGGGTATCGATTCTTAATTGTAAGTTTGTTCAATTGTCGATAGTCAATGTACAAACGCATTGACCCATCTTTCTTCTTTATAAATAAGACCGGTGCTTCCCATGGAGACACGCTCAGCCTGACAAACCCCTTGTCCATTAGTTCTTGTAACTGCTCTTTCAATTCCTTCAACTCAGCGGGAGCCACCCTGTATGGTGCTTTAGAAACAAGCTCCGTTCCTGGTGCTAAGTCGATGGCGAATTCTACTTCTCTCTCTGGAGGTAATCTGGGTAACTCCTCCAGAAATACATCGGCGAAGTCTCGCACAACTGCTATCTCAGAGATAACATTCTTCTCCTCTTTCTGCTCCTTCAAAAATGTCAAGTATCCACTACACCCTTTTCTGATCAATCGCTTGGCCCTGACTGCTGAGATAAGTGGCATGTATGTTGACCTCTCTCCTCGAAATCTAAATGATATCCTCGTGTTGGGTCTGAAAATGATGACTTTGTTCTTGTAATCTACCGTCGCACAGTGAGTCGACAACCAATCTATGTCGAGGATCACGTTGAATCCTTGCATGTCCAACAGAATTAGGTTCGCCGGTAGTTCAAAGACGTCTCCATCCATGACTCTCACGATCACGAAGTTGCAATCCTTTTTGGTATCGACCGATTTCCCAGTAGGAACAGTCACGATTAACACAAAGTCTAACTCTATTGGGTTAACTTTCATTCTCTTTGTGAAGCGAGGGGTTACAAATGAGTGGGTAGACCCCGGGTCTATCAACACTCGAGCTTCGTATGTCACGTCGCTTCCCTTCTTATAAATTTGTAACGTACCTAATCATACATACACATATATATAATATTTATCATCATACTAGAATCTATTACATGCAAGTTTTCTTATATTTTCTATATAGATGCACCTTCTCTATCTAAAATTTTCAAGAATTGAAACTCTTTATTTAAAAGAAATCTCACCTTGGATCACATCATTTGTATTCTGAGCCTCTTGAGCTGTGATTGTGTAGGATCTCCCTTGGACGATCGACTTCCTTTCTTGTATCGGTCGTGGAATAAGAGCTGAAGCCGTCTTCCCTTTGTTCATCTCAGGGCACTCCTTGATCAAGTGGCTCACCTTGCCACATCGAAAGCAACCCCGAGTTCCTTGCCTACAGTCAGCTATTTTATGAAACTTGCCACACTTGGCATAAATCTCAGGAGGTGTGGAAGAAGCTGCTCGCGAGAACCCCTGAGTAACTGTAGCTCTGGTAGTAATAGCAGGGCTCTCGTATCTCATCGGCCTCCCCGATGCAAGCAACGGGAATTTCTGCTGCGCCGGTCTCCCATAACCTCCTTGAAATGGTGATTTCTGATTGTTTTATACGAATCTCGGCTTTTTATTCACCGATTCGTAATTCCTCGTTCTGCTCTGGTCTGTATTCCACCTTCCTTGCTGCTCCCTCTGACGGTACTTGTTATTATTTTCTTCCTCTACCACCAAGGCCTTGCTCATCACTTCTCCATAGGTCCTTAGCTGGAATGGTGCTACTCCTCCCCTCACGTCTGATCTCAACCCTTACTGAAACCTCTTTGCTCTCATCATCTCTGTGATGACGTAGTCAGGCGCCAAGCGAGCGAGTCACATGAACTCCACCCCATACTCTCTAACAGTCATCTTCCCTTGAGCAAGCTGTAGAAATTAAATCTCCATTTGGTTCCTCACCACTTCTGAGAAGTACTATTTATTGAATTCCTCCACGAATTCATCCCAAGTCCATGGCAAATCTGGAGTCTCCTGAGCCCTAGTCCGTGAAACGGACTTCCACCAAGGCCCAGCCTCTCCAACCAACATATAGGCTTCCCAACGGACGCTCTCGTCCTCCGTACACATGAGCACACTAAACACCTTCTCCATTTCACTCAACTAGTTCTTAGCTGCCATGGGCTCTGCCTGCCCCAAAAAGCTAGGAGGTCTCATCCTCCTAAACTCAGTAAAAGCAGAAGATACTGGTGGTGTCAGAGCCACTGGAGGTGTCGGTGGCTGATGCTACTCATGAGTCAGATGAGCGCCAAGGATGTCATCCGCCATGGTCTCCATGGTGTGCATCATTCTCTGACGCTCCTCTCTATCCTCATTTCTTTCTCTGACTCTCTCCTGTTCTCTTTGATCTTGATCCTGTCGATCTCGATCTTGGTTTTCTCCTTGATCGTGTCCCTCTTGACTGCCATTACCTGAAACACCTCCATGTCCCAAAGGTACTCGATTGGTATCTGAGATGAGATCATCTCAACTACGTAAATTCCTATGATGACCGCCCCTGGGTCGGCCTCTTCCTCTAGGAAACATAACGGTCTGCACGCGAAAACAAAGTTTTCATTAACAGAAGTCCCTATGCTATGACAAAAAGAATGATTATCAGATTTTCTAAAAGAAAATGCTCTGATACCAACTATGACAACCCAGATTTCGACACCCTGAAACCCGTGCTATCAGCACGATCCTTTAGACCGTGCCACATGGATATGTACGGAATATTGGTATAACAAGCAATAATAAAGAGATAAAGAAAATAATTGCGTAAAACGGAAAAGTCAATATGCCCATCTGGCACATACAAAAGATAGTTCTACTTTCATGCCACTGCATGAACAGAGAACCGATCCGAACCATCGGTGATAAAAAGATCACCCCATATGGTTCGCCCAAAAGAATTATCTCTATCTATTTAAATTGTATATAAAAAATAAAGGCTTGACATACCAAGCCGTACAATTTGCTCTCAAAACTGACTCTCTATCAAAGTACACAACAGAATCTCCTAGAAGAAGTCCTCGGGAGGAGGCTCCAACTCGCCCCCAGGCACATAATCCGAATCACCCGAATCTATGTCTCCCGAAGCCTCGGTCGCTGCTAACAATTGACCTGCGACGTATAGTCTAAAGGGGCGAGCTACATCCTAGCTCAATAGGGAACAATACAATGAACACATAAATCAAAATCTCACATATATTCCATGATATTCAAGCATGATATGTCTATGCATTTGCTAGAAAATAGTTTAAAAGATGATGATTTGCATTCAAGCTTACTGGCAATTTGTATGTCTTACTTTACTGTTGATTTATCATGAATGACACTGAACAGGCCTAAAGCAAAACTTAAATCTTCAACTTAAGTAATTCCCGAGCAATATAGCATCGAGCCCCGATGGAATACCCACCATCGTCGCCTACATAGACAGTTGTTATATGTATTCCCTGGGAATACCACCCAAGCCCCTTTCTCAATAGGCGGCGGGATTAAATCTCATCTCAACATCCCTGGGATATGCTTACTGTGTACGGATAGACCTCCGCACTGGTGTACGGATTGGCTGCCGTACCGGTCACGGATATCCTGTCGAGTCAGTCGTGGATATCCCGCCACGTCGGTGGGGTATTTTAATCAAACCTTAAATAACAAAAATAATATGTGCTTTACATATAGTTGTTCACCGTGTAAAGTGCTATCTTATATCAGTTAGGCCTTAACAGCAGTTATTCAATCTTATTTACATCCCTGGGTTGTCTAATTTACTCGCATCACACTGATTCCTTTATTACTTTCTCATCCCCTGGGGATGTCTCATTCTCATTTGATTTCTTGATATCAGTTACTCGCATCCCACAGATGCCTTTATCACATTCTTGGTGTCACACACGCACTCTTTTAACAAAGATTTATATATATAAAACATTTTCAGTTTGAGTTATATATCACTACATACATGCTCTTGCAATTAGAGTACATGTTCAAGGTGTTCCCTACCTCAGGTCTCCGAAGGTCCAAGAATCAAGGTCCCACGCGGCTCCTTGTGCTCGCTTTCACACGTACCACCTATGGTACATCACAACACATGTAACACATCACTAAAGATAAAATAGATAAGGTGCTAGACCTTCCATGAACCTCAAAGTCCACTTAAGAAGTCAAGTGAATCTGCCAAAATCGATTAATCGATTCCCAAAATCGATTATTCGAAACCCAAATCGATTAATCGATTTCCAAAATCGATTAATCGAAATCCAAAATCGATTAATCGATCCCAAATCGATTAATCGAAATCCCTAGCATAGTAAAGTCGATTCTCAAATCGAGTGGTCGAAAGTCCGAAATCGATTAGTGGATCCCAATTCGATTAATCAAAATCAAAAATCGAATTTCTCAACTCGATTAGTCAATTTCCCCAAGTCTTGTTTCTCCAGCCACTAGAGGTACCTAGTCGATTAGTCAATTTCCAACTTGATTAATCGAACCTCCAAATCGATTAATTGAGTTCCAGATCGATTAATCAAAATTGGGCATCCCTGCCTTTTCAACTTCTGGGCCAAAATCGATTAATCGAATTACTATTTCGATTAATCGATTTGGCCAGATTCAGCTCCTTTTCAGGCTGTTCTTCCCAAATCCATTCTTCTTCTTTTTCTTCCTTTTTCTAAGTCTTTAATCTACCCTTTTGAACTATATTGACTGAATTTAACTCATCACATTTTTATGTATTGAAATCTAATAAAGCTTACGTTAATAAATCCTTTAAAGGATTGATTTGTTGGGTTTGATGGCTAGGGTTCCAACTTTTGCTTAAACGATCTCAACGCGTTGAATCCGACAATCAATGCTCAATCTTCCTCTTGATTTGCATTTACACCTAGCTTCCATAACTCCTCTTTACTCCCTCTCTCTCTGTCTCTCTCTCTCTCTTCTTAACTCTTTCTTCAACAACCAAATAAATGAAACTTAGGGTTATTAAACCCTTTTATTCTCTTTTCAGCTTGTGTGTTAAACACATATACCAGAGATAGGTGTACGTGACCATTAACTCACACTATACACCACACTTAAGTCATAATGACATCACATTAGTTCATCACTTCATGAGTCCATTGTTTGACCATCACTTGGTCAAACCTACGACCAGTCGGGCATGGATCCCGAGGTCACTGTTAAACGATCAAATTTAATAACTAATTTTTTCATATATAAGGTGGCATGGTACTAATTGATTAAATAATTACAAGATGATTGATGAAGATATTTATCTAGTAAATAGTTGCACAACCCATACAATTCTTTAAAAAAAGAAAGAAATATTTTTACTATTTTGACGTCAACACCATATCGGGTTCATCGAAATTAATTGAAGGATATGGAGGAGCGATTATCATATTATCAAGAGGAACAAAAGTTTATATAGATGATGCTTTGAATCTTAGTTTTAAAAATATTCATGATGTTTTGTATTCTTATAATTTTTTCATGATGCTTTGTGTTCTTTCAACTCTTAAAAAAACTTAGTATTAAACATATTTATCGTAATGGTCATCATGTTTAAACCACAAATGAAAATAGTAAGAAATATCTTTATATTACTTCAATAAATTTTGGATGAAGCTTATAGTAGAAAAAATATATACTTTCTCTTCTGGGCTATATGATATGACCATGAGAACAATTAAATCACACAATATGATGTACTAAAAGTGCTCTGATCCAAAGGTCTTTATGCTTTGTCATGCTCATCTTGGACATCCGTGATCAATTAGAATGGGTCGAATAATTGAGAAGATATCAATTAGGATAGGTCGAATAATTGAGAACTCGGATGGACTTCCTTTAAAGAACCAAAAGATTCTTTTACCAAGTGATTATTTATGTGCCGCTTGTTCACAATGTAAACTATTTGTAGAACCATCATGTTCTAAAGTAATTATTGAATCTCCATCATTTTTATAAATAACTCATGGGAATATATGTGGACCAGTACATCCACCATGTGGACCATTTAAATATTTTATGATATTAATTGATGCATCAACTAGGTGGTCACGTATTTGTCTCATTTCCATTCGTAATGTTGCATTTGCTAAAATTCTTGCCCAAATATAATTAGATTACGAGCACAATTTTTGAATAAAATAATAATTTTTTAAAATAATTCTCGATCGATCGATTATAGGTAATTGATTGATCAATTTAGACCTGAGACAAGCTTTGAAAATTACTTAATTAATACGATCGATTAATTTGAGAATTGATCAATCGGGTTTTATACAAAAGTTAGTGTTGCCAGTATGCTCAAAAAAAATTTCAGAAGATAATTCACTTGTAAAGTATTATAAATCAATTATTGGATGCATTGACTAAAATAATAAGAAAATAGTAAAGTCTCATAACAGTGAATGAATCAAAAACACACCTGAAACGTGGAAGCACTATTGGTGCAAAGGATAAGGTTCCCTAGAAGAGAAAAGCATAAGCAAATGAAATCAATGCTCTTGAAGAGGTCATACCCAAAGAACAAACAATAAAAATATCTGATCCATCCAAACTTTCTGCATAATATTCTCCTAAAAAAGAGACCCCTGAAAAGGAATCTCTTGAAAACTTTTTCCCTGAAGAGGAATCTCCTGAAGAGTTATCCCCTGAAGAGGAGCATATATCTGAAAATAATGAGATCTCAATGAATTATATAAGTACAGGAGAAATATTAGAAAGAAACAAAATCGTTGTCGACAACGTTTTTACTTTAAAGTTGTTTTTTGTTTTATCAGAAGTAATGATAAAATTGAACCACAAGTCATCGAAGAATGTCAACATAGAAATGATTGGCCAATGTGGAAAGAGGCAATTTAGGCAAAATTGAACTCCTTAGCAATGCATGAAGTATTTGGACTTGTAGTTCAAACACCTAAAGATGTAACACCTGTTGGATACAAGTGGATATTTGTACAAAAGCGTAATAAGAACAATGAAATTATAAGATATAAAACATGACTTGCTATACAAGGTTTCTCGCAGATACCTGATATTGATTATGAAGAAATATATTTTCCAGTAGTTGATCCAATTACATTGAGATTTTTGATTCGTTTGATAGTCACAAAAAGTTTAGATATGCGTTTAATGGATGTGGTTACCGCATATTTATTTGGAGCATTAGATAATGATATATACATGAAAATTCTTGAAGGATACAAAATACAAGAAGAATATAATTCAAAATCATAAAGTATTTATTCTATCAAGCATCAAAGATCTTTATACAGGTTAAAGATATCTAGGCGCATGTGATACAATTGTCTCAGGGAATATTTATTAAAAGAAGGATTTGAGAACAATCCAATTTGTCCATGCGTTTTCATACAAAAGTCTAAAACCAGATTTGCTATTGTTGTGATATATGTTGATGATTTAAATCTTATTGAAACTCTAGAAAAGCTTTAAAAAGATTGCTACTTATTTAAAGAATGAATTTGAGATGAAAGATCTTGGGAAAATCAAATTTTACTTGGGCTTAGAAATTGAATATTTTTTAAATAAAATTTTTATTCATCAATCAACATAGACAGGAAAGGTCCTGGAGTACTTTTATATAGATAAAGCTCATTCTTTGAGCACTCCAATGGTTGTATGTTCACTTGATGTGAAAAAGGACTATTTTCACCCTCAAGAGAAGGACGAAGAAATCCATGGTTCTGAAGTACCATATCTCAATGCAATCGGTGTTCTAATGTATCTTTCAAATTGTACCCGACTTGATATAGCCTTTTCAATTAACTTACTAGCAAGATACAACTCTACACCAACGCGAAGGCATTGTAATGAGGTCAAACATGTTCTACGCTACCTTCGTAGAACAACTGATATGGGATTATTTTATCCAAGTGGATTAAATTCACAGTTAGTTGAATATGCAGACGAAGGTTATCTCTCTAATTCACATAAAGGTAGATTACAAACGAGATACATATTTACATGTTGTGATACAACTATCTCATAAAAATTTGTTAAGAAAACACTAGCTGCTACTAATTAAAATCATTCATAGATCATTGCAAGTCATGAAGCAAGCCAGGAATGCATTTAACTAAGATCAGGCATTCAAGATATTTGAGAAAAATATGATTTATCTGTAATCAAAGATAGTCCGATGATATTATATGAAGATAATAATGCTTGTATCACAAAAATTAGAGGCTACGTCAAAGGTGACAGAATCAGACATATTTTACCAAAATTCTTTTATACACATTAGCTCCAGAAGGGTAAGGATATTGATCATAAACAAATACGATCAAATGATAATTTGATAAATTTGTTCACTAAAGCATTACCAACAACAACATTCAAGAAGTTGGTGAATAATGTTGAAATGCATCGACTCAGATCTTTTATCATAAATAATTGAGATTTGCGTTCTTTGAGGAGGAGTAAATAATTAAGCGGATTGTACTCTTTTTCCTTCGCTAAGGGTTTATCCTATAAGATTTTCCTTTGCAAGGTTTTAATGAGACAATCTTAAAGTATTCAAAGGCACAAGAATAATGTACTATTTTTGCTTCGCCACGGGTTTTTCCTACCGGATTTTCCTTGGCAAGGTTTTAACGAGTCATATATTCTTTGTGTATAGTCATCCAAGGGGGAGTGTTATAAATATATTTATTATGATAGATGACCATTTAGTTTCCATCACTTAAATTCTTAGCCACATTTATGTAGTCTCTTAGAATTTTTATCTATTATTATGTAACTCTTTTGAAATTATGGAAAAGTGCATATATCCTCCTAACCCTTCATGTTCTCCCAACCTTTCACATTCTCACATTGTAATTCTATTTAAGGGAATCTTGTGAAAGTTTGAGGATAACTTAAGTGAAGTGAAATGATATAGAGTTCCTGAAAAAGTAATTATATATATTACAATCTCTTTATTTTTTCTTCATTTTCTTTTGATTTTATAACATATTCCACTTAATTAGATTAAATAATATTATTAAATATTGAGATTAATCTTCAACCATTATGTGATAAATGAGAGTGATTCACCTCGAATATTAATGGGTAAATCTGAGCCATTTATATAATGGGGTCAATAGCCTATTTTAGATAAGGAAAATATAATGGTGCTAAGGATCCAATGGTACAAATCTTGGATCAGGAAGGTCGACAGAAAACCAAGGCTCAAGGTGGTCACTAGCCTTGCAACACTTCCCTCGGTGATCAAGTGATGATAGGCGGTTGTCAACGGTCCACAAAAAGTAGGGGATTCGTCCAATTAGTGGGTTACGATCACCCGAGCAACTAAATTTTTGGGTCATGGCCAAGGTCCAAAATCTTGGATCTGGTGCTTGTACTGGTCATGGCTCACTGGACCATCCAGAGATATTAGTAATTATATAATGCTACTCAAGAGTGAGTCTGAATTAGAAAATTAAATTCTTATTCTCCCCATAACTAAAATTAAGGGTATTTTTTTATAAGGGACTTGGGCCTGTAGAACAATGGAAGCTCTTTACTTTACTATAGCTTGAGTATATGCCTGTTGCAGGGTTTTTTAAAAAAAAAAAAAAAAAAATCTCATTGATATCGAAAGAATGCATTAATAAAAGCTACATAAGGAGAATCACAAGGAGCACTGAGTTGTTTCTCCTCGTATTGTAGTTTTTATTAATGAAAGTATATGTCTTTGGTTATGTTTGGCATTGCTCTTTAGGAGAGTAGCTAAGAGCAGTGGTTGCTCTTTATTATTGCAAAGAAATGTGAGGAGAGAGAAGGATTGGGAGAAGATAAACGGGAGGCTGATCTTTAAAATAGGAAAAACATCATTTAAAAAAAAACATATTCATTTGCAACAGTAAAGAGTAGAAGCTGCTCTTTTCTACTCTTCAAAAGAGCAATGCCAAATTCCACAGCCTTTGTCTCTATATTAACAGAAAATTCGAATTATTTTGGAACAACAAGCAATTTTTACACATAATAAAAAAAGGGAGCATTTTTTACTACTTTTTATAAAGTATCTGAGCTCTAGAAAGTCTCACTAAAATGTACATCTTGGATATGATGTCTTTGGCATGGTTGATCGTTCTGAAGTGATTGAAAAGTGTGGAAGGAAAGGGATGCATGCATGCTTTATGAAATCAGACATCAGTGAGTCACGAGCATAAATATATGTATTCGTTTATATTAAAGTTCTCTCTAAAAGTTCTTCTATGGTAGTTTTCATGCTGCAATCCCTTTACATTTTTGTTATCGGCTTCAGTTTATTTATTTGAAATAACAAAGGAAAACCAGGTTGGCCTAGAGTTGGGGATATCTAATTTGACTACGGGAGCAAGTACTTGCATGCCAAAAGTAAGTCATTGCACCATTAAAAAAAAAAAAGGAATTAAAAAAGGTGTCAATTACAAAAATGGTACAAGTACTTGCACACCATTTAAAATCATTGTAAAAGATTAAAAGATGATGCAAGTTCTTAAATGAAGAGAGCGCGTGAAATGAAAAGACAAGAGAAGAAAGAGAATGGTCAAGAAAAAAAAAACAATTGATGATCAACAATATAAAGCCTATAGATCAATTGCGTGAAGTCTATACTATCCATTAGTTGAATACGAAGAAGATTTCTCTCAAATTTCTAGGGTTTCATAAGATTTATTTGTGATTTTTCAAGTGTGTAGCAGATTTTTCTGTTGGTTTAGGCTTAATCCCACGTGCATTACTGAGACACTTTGAGGAGTGGTCTCTGGGCTTAATCGATCGATCGAGCTATTGGGATCGATCAATCGATTGTGGACGAAATTAACAGTATGCTCACTGGATGTAATCGATCAATCGAGCTTGGGAAGTTGATCGATCGATCTGAGCATATATTGTTTGGTCTCTCGGGTTGAAATTGATCGATCGAGCTGCTAAATCGATCGATCGATTCTGGGCGGATTAGCTCCCCGGATTTGAACTGATTGGCTATTATAGAAGATTCTTTTAATCAAAGTTTCCAAATGAAAGTTAGAACCTATTAGTAGAAGGTTTTCGAGGGTTCCTTTGAGAGAGTTCTTAAGAGAAAACTAGTGAGAATATTTTAAGAGGAATGGTATTGAAGAAAGGCTTGGGGATTGAAGCATCCGATTGAAGTCGTTCTTGTGTTGGAATTGTTACTATATTCCAGCAGATCTCTTCTTTGTTCTTTGAATGACTACGCCCTTGGTTTAATAGTGTGTTAGCTGTTGAAGATCATGTCAGATGTTGATTGAGAGTGCACTAGAGAGAAGATTGTGTGCATCGTAAACGTTCATAAATAGTGCATATACTCCGTGGACGTAGCCCTAGATTGGGTGAACCACGTAAAATTCTTTGTGTTGTGTGTGATTGCTTTTGCGTCTTCTTTATTTTTCCGTAGTCATCGCCATAGGGAGTTTGGTAATGTCTGCTAATTTCTAACAAGTGGTATCAAAGCAAGATTTATGCTACAACGGCGATGAAGGTCTCAAATGCACGATTCGTAGTGGAGAAGTTTTCACAGAAGAATAACTTCGGTTTGTAAGAAGTTGTTAGTCACTGAAATATACCACTTTTCACCTCCTAACCAAGCCTTTAATGGATCTTTGAGCTGGTCAATAATGAGTTTTTAAGTGTATTTTTGTAGATGATAAGAATTTATAGCTTAGTGGAGCAATCCATCATTTCAAAGCCAAGAAGAAAGAATTTTGAGTCAAGTTGTGGAGCTGATGAATTTATAGAAAAGTGCATCCTGGAGGTTCACACCATGGGAGTCATTTTGCATGCCTCGGGGTCCTAGGAGTCCTGCTGAGAGAGAGAAGTGGAGCCCAAGTAGAGAGGAGTGCTGCTGCAGTGTATTAAATAGAACAGTAGTTGGGCACATGACAACTACATCACTTCCATTACAAGCAACCCAAGTATATAAATGCTACAACAAGAGGTGCTATGCAGCAATACAACACTTTGTGTCTGCAGGAAGGCAACACCTTGAATGGAACACAGCAGCCAACCAATAGTTCATGGGGTACAACTGAAAGCTCACTGAAGGTTAAACCATGAAAGTTGTTCCTGTTGAAACCTCAAGCATAAAATCAAGCTGTTGTTGCTGCTGCCCTTATACATTCGAGCATATTGCTGCAAACAAAGACTTTCGAGCAGCTGCACTTACTAGAAAATGAAGTACTCGAGCAGCACATGGAGAGCCTCACATTTATCCACTCGAGTAGCTGTCTTGCTGAAGCCAACTAGGCTGTCGAGAAGTTCAAAGCTCAGACACTTAAACCTCTCGAGCACTTACCTGAAGCCAACAACTATCTCGAGCAGTTCATACTACAACACCAACCACTCGAGCTGCAGTTTAAGCCTTCAAGATAACCTATCGATCAGCTGCAATACAGAAGTCCAAAATAGCATTGCTGATGTCGAGCAGTTGGCTGATGCAGCATTAGTGCCGCCAAGCAGTTCAACCATTAAACAGCTACTCCAGAAGTTTAACTTGAGTAGATCTTGAGTGGGTCACATTTCCAAGCATTGCTGCACTCGAGAACTTCAGATGCAAAGCAACCACTCGAGTTGCATTAAAGCAGCTCAAGCACTTTTGAATTACAACAAGAGCCTCTCGAGTAGGCACAACAGCTTCAGAAGTACAACTCCAGTAGATCTCGAGTGGATCATTTAATCCACTCAAGCTACACTTTTTACATTGAAGATATTCAACTAATCTACTCGAGCAACTGCTTAGTTGCATTTAACTATTTGAGCAGCTTAAAGTGATGCTAATTCCATCCTCTGAAGCTGACAAATGGCCTTGGGACAATAATGCAGTCTATGGGGTTTTCGTGATGAAATACGTGGATTATTTAAGTAGGGAACTCCAGGTATATTTCAAGCAGGAAGACAACCAAACTTTCAGGACGGAGATTGGACATGCCATCAGTACACACAAGGAAGATAATTGGGATGCCAGTGACGCTGTGGAATCGCTTCTATAAATTTTTTGTTATACATAAATGTACAGTGATTCATTTTATACAAAATTTTTTTAATACACGGGATTTATTCACAGAGGCTTGACATTGACGCGTCAGAGCTTTCACAATGGGGCGTCAGCACATTGGCAATTAGGCGTCCGCACTCCATAAATGGAGGGTCAGCGCGTCCATTTTCTTAATGCATTTGCAACTTATATTTTATTTTAATAGATGAATTGTCCTCTTGGTGTGTGCAACTATGGGAGTTCTCACGAGTCCCGTCGCGACGATGCGCTCGTAAGACAAATTTAGTGTACCCGGAGCTGTTAGTGTCTCGGGATATCCAAATAGATATGATGAGCACCGAAGTACTAAAAATATGACTTTGAATCTGGTTTACATCAAAGGCTCGTGGGCAGGGGCTTCGGTTATCAACCAGGAAAGTGTTAGGCACCTGATCAACCAACTCGTAAGCGGTCTCTACTTATGGCTAAAAGGAAAAAGAAAAATAAAAAAAAGGATGACACTTCCTCTTGCACTAAGGCACCCCGATCCTATTTATACCCCCCCTTAATCAACAAAAAGTCGACGACGTAATGAAGTAAATTCAAGGATAGAGGAAAAGCAAAGAAGGTAGAGGAATAGAGGGGAGAGCCGGAGCTTTCAGGCCCTTGTAGCACCGCTGTGGACCTTCGCGTGTGTGCACTTGATGAGCTTTTGATGGCTATAGAGGTTGGAAGAAGGGTTTTAATCTCTAAGGCTTGGTAGCTAAGAGGTGAAGGAAGAGAGCTAGGGGGTAGTTTACTTGTCTATTGTTGTGTATATATTTTATGTTAAATTCAAGTCTTAACCTATTGCAAATGTACAATGGAAATCATAGTACTAGCATAGGATCCTTCCTACGAGAAAGTTTGTTATTTAATTAATTATTTAGTTTATCCTTTATTCAAATCCTTATCTTTAAAAACTTCTATTTATCTTTAAGATCTAATCTACTGGAGAAATATGAATAAATAAATAGTTTTTTTAATCTGAAGTGCATAAAATAAATCCTAATCCTCCTTCTTCAGATAAAGGTTGTCAATCTTAATCTTCAGCTATCGGATATTTATAAATTTAAATAGTACCGTTATACTATATTTTTAGTCTCCTAGCATTGGGCGTCAATCAAGTCTAAGATCCTATTAATACAGATTTAATCTAATCAACAACTTCCTAAAATATGGGCGTCAATCAAACCTTAGAAAATTGAAGATGAAAAAGTAAAACCGTTACACTAATGTGCAAATTCTACCCTGTCATCAATTCAAATCAAAACATTGAGATGTTTACAAAGTAAATAAATTTAAACTAAAAAGCAGAGTAAAATATATCCTTCACCCCTCAGCCGCAGTCGTCAATTGCCCCTGAGAAATTACAGATATCTACACTAATCTTCAATACTCAATCGCAGTCGTCAATTACTCTTGAGAAACTTTTGATATCTAATCTGCTCTAACTATTTTACGCTAATTTGATTGGAAGAAAATCTAACCTCAGGCGTCAATTGATGTTGAAATTCTTCGATGCTTATTCCTATGCCGATCTCTCTTATTTATAAATCATAAGGAGACAGTTTACAAAGATCTAGTTCTAATAAATAAACTACTAAAAATACAAATTTTCTAATATAACTCTAATTCCTAATTTTATCTTTCCTTTGCTTCAGCGGTTGATATACTTCTAGAACTTTCTTTATACTTCAGCAATAGAGTCCTTCAAAATATTCTTCATCAATATCCTTGGATCCGTGATTCGCTAGACTTATAATTCAAGAGATCTTTTATTTTTGGCTCATGGCGGTGTACTATGTACGGGATCAGCAGTAGTGAACTAAGCCTTCTGTAGAATCGCTAATAACGATTCTCTATTCTTTCTTTTTTAGTGGAAAATCATAAATTACAATTTTCTTCTGACTTTGATAGACTTGGCGAACAATTCTCTGAAAAATCGTAAATACTTTTCTTCCTTGAGCGGTTTCTTCTATAGAATCGTAAATTATAATTCTTTGGCTTTCATAGTTTCTCACTCTGGAAAAATCGTAAATAGCGATTTTTCATTCTTTTCAGTAGGTGGAGCTTTCGTCTTTCAATCTATTGTCATTCTTACTGCCTTTTGAGTTCTTTTTGACAAATATTATCACTTTGACTCTATTTTACTGCTTTTCCTTAATATATGTATATCAATAACTTATTAGTAGTAAACTATGGTCTAGCATCACTAAGTTAAGGGTGATAAAATGATAAATTATGTGACTGATCACACCCCCAAACTTAAGTTTTGCTAGTCCCTACCAAACAAGGAAATATAAAATATTTAAAACTATGAATTTAAATGCCACTTTTGTAGGGAGCACGATTGCATTTAGCAAATGCAACAAGCCTTTAAACCCCTAGGTGATCCCTAGTGGAGGAGTTGTAGTCTCCTGAAGGTTTTTAGTGAAGCTACCCACAAAATTTAAATATTTTTTGAGTTTTTCAAAATATTTTTCAAAACTAAAAATAAATTTTTATATATACTAAATACTCAGTCAATCATTATATGTTTATTATTCCTTAAAATGTGTAAATCTTTTATCCTTAGGTTCCCATTATCGTAAGTATCCTTTATCAGAACTCAATAATTTCAATTAAGTGTAGCGTACAGTGTGTGCATATCAGTGAAAAGTTTATTCATCATAGATTTTTCTAAACTGTAATTTTTAGAAAATATTTTCATCCAACCTCTCACTTATTGACATACTCTAAAAAATAATCAAAATTTTGGGTTTTCATAATAATATAGATATATATGCAAAAATCTGATAATTACTAAGCAGAGAAATCTCATAGAAAGGATAATCAATTCTGTTCATATAACTTCTTTATTCATTCATAGTGTCTATTTTATATATCTCTACTAGACTCATATTTTTATAAATCGTAAATCTCAAAGGTCTTTCCTTCGGCTTGTAATGGGGCTTTGGGTTTTCAAAAAGTTTCAAGAAAAATGTTAAGAGGATTCAAAAGTTTTTTGATAATTTAGCTCTTCTTTTTCTTCTTCTTCTTTTATTTTTTAGTTTCAGTAAGTATCCTTATTTTGGATATCTTCTTCCCATTTTTCCTTTTCTATTTTTTTTTTTGTATAAATCCCAGTTTCACATAATCGTATTTTAAGATTATTTCTTTTTTCTTTCCTTTTTCCCAATTTTTTTCATATTTTTGTATTTCTTTTTCAGTCATACCCTTTTCAGCAGATCCTTTATCTGTTAAGCATATACTCCTTTCACTCCCTCTTCTTCCCTTCTTTGATATTCTAAACTCTCAGAAATTGTAAAAGTTAAAGGTAAAAAGCTTTGGGCAGCACATATGGTTAAAGATTTATAAAATTTCAGTACAAAGAAATTCGGTTTTAGGCTTCTAATATGGGTTCAAAGGATATAATGTTCTAGGATTTTTGGCTTTTTGGCTCTGGTTTATAAACGATGGCCTCTGGTCATTTTCACGATTTACTAATATGGATGTCTTATTGCTTTGATATACTTAATAGATAGTTCTAAACAAACAAATCATCATATTTACAGCATATATTGATTCTAAGTTCAACAATATGAGATTACAAATAGTGGAGAAGTTCAAAGAAAAATTAGCATGAATAAAAACAGTCTCTCTTTCTCAGAATAGAAGAAGAAATAAGTTCTATAGCTCACTGGTTATATAATTTTAAAACTACAATCTAACATATTTGCAGTTCAGATTAATCATATAGTTTCAAACATTCATCTGATGCAGTGTTCTAGAGATGCTTTACTTGAATTGTAATTATTTTTATTTTAATATTTGAACTACTCCTATGATGGAGTGCTAAGTATTTTGAATTTTCATATTTCTATCATAATTTGCATATAATGATTAACTTTCTTACTAAAATATTCTTAATCTTTTATGAAAAAGTAAAAAGTAAAAAAAATTATTATTATTATTAAAAAAAATAATCAAAAACTACTATACTGTACTATGTAATGTATCTCCCCCCCCCCCCCAAACTTAAATAGGACAATGTCCTCATTATACAAAACATGGGACATACATAAAAAAATTTTACCTTAATTTATCGCTATGCTAGTAATCGGGTTTATAATCTGCAAAAGGAATCAACAATCTTCCTCCCAAACTTGCGAGAAAAATACTTCCGGTTGATGGAACTACTATGTTAGATGTTAGTAACAGAAAAATAAAAAAAAATAGCAAATAAAAAGAAAAGAACTTTATATATATATATATATATAGTAACTAATTACATAAATATTGCAGAAAATAAAAAGAAATTCCTAGAAAAAATCTTGACACACACTAAACTAAGACACTGGCAGCAACGTTTGAGATGAAGGTCCTTCAATAAAGATCGGTCCTCGGCTTCTAACTACCTTCAATCAGAGTCTCTCATCCCTTCCCACCAAAGGCATATCCATGCCTTTGCAGGATTGCACCCTCTGTCTTTCAAGTCCCGCAGAGCAATGCACATCACATTTCTTTTTTTGTGAAGAAATGCAAGCCACTGTGGAAGGCCTTAGAAAAGTGGGAAGCGAACACCTCTCTGATTCATCTTTTGCTTATATTGCTTCCTTGCAAAAACTATGTGAAGGGAATGTGGCATAAGCGAAGGGAGAAGATAAGCAATGGAGAGGGGTGGTGAGGGACGGCTCAACCCACCATCATCATACATAAGTCTGCATTCGGGGTGGGTTGTGATGGTGTTAAGTTTAAGATGTGGGGTTAGATGAGTTCTTGGTATATAGTTTTGGATTTGGGTTAGTTTTAGGGTAAAGGGTAGTCTCGGTGGACGATTCAACATCTTGGATAGATTTCTGTCGCTTCAAATCGTTTACTTTCTGCTATATAGCTAGGAGCACAGCTCTATGTATTTCGAGAATTCTATCAAGTTGTTTACTGAAATCATTCTGGGTATATTCTTCCATCATGGGATTTTAGGTATAAAAGATTGAAGATGAAAGAGATGAGATTGTTTATGGATGGGTATGGGTTTATAGGGAAGAGGCTTGGCTTTGAACCCTCACTTCAAGTAAATGTCGATGTGTAGGTTTGTAGGCTAGGGTGATTGGGAAGTGATAGTCTTGAATGCAAAGTTTGTTTATTTCCCTTATGAAATTAATAGGTTCAAATTCCAATGTAACTGATAAGAAAGACCACTGGAATTGCCTGTTCCCTAGAATTGTTGTTTACAATTCTAGCTATCAATAAACCCTTTGAAAAGACTCTTCAACGATGAATCGTATTCGCTATGATTCAGCATGGTTGCTCGTAAATCCATACGATCACACATGAGTATCGAGAAATATCTATACGATTGGATGCATTTTTCACATTTGCAAGTCGTATGAGATTCTTGAAAAGAAAAATAATATTGGTACATATATTACATGATTTTGCTACGGATGAGTCGGTAGCTCAACGGGTCCACGAGGAGCTCAATAATGGTCAAGAGGAGTTGATGTGCCTCCCATGATAATATGTCCTCTTGGGGTGTCTACTGGCCATGAGGAGGAATAGTTACTGCCTCTCGAGTTAGCTAAAATGGTTAATTGCTCAACTTGAGTTTCTAATTGGATAATGGCTTTCAGGAGATTGTTGAATAACTGTGTTTGAATCTGACCATGCTGCTGCCAGTTTTCGATTATCTACATCAAGGCTTCCTAAGTGTCAGTATGGTCTTGGGCCTCTGTGGGGTAAAAGGAGCGGTAGGATAATTTGGAGTTGTTTGAGTTGGGCTATGGTTAGGACCACAAGCTTTATCTTATCCAGATGTTGGGTACGATTTTATACCCACCAGAGATTAAATTTCTCATTTCCAAAGCTTCAGCTTCGGAAGATTTTTCGTTATTAACTTTAATTTATATAATCCTCCTTACTTAGGGGGCATATTCATTATGGTCTTCGAATCAATCTCACCTGTTGTTTGGTATTGCACCGGTTCCTTGCCAAGAGTCTCAAAGAGTTCCCAAGCATCCACTGCGGTTAAATTATAAAGCATACCACCACAAGCAACATCAATCATATGCCTAGTTTGGTCATTTAATCCTTCATAAAAAGTGAGCACTATTTACCATTCGCAACCTCATAATGAGGGCACATATAGAGAAGATCCTTGAGGCGACTCTAACTCTCCTGAAGAGGTTCATCAGGGAATTGATGGAATATTAAAATAAGATGTTGGATTCTATTCGTTTTACACATTGGGAAGTACTTCTCAAGGAATTCGCATATCAATCCCTCCCAATCAGTAATCGAATTTTGGGGTGAAGAGTGTAGCCACTTTTTTGCCTCGTCTCTAAGAGAATATGAGAATAGCCTCAAATGAATGGATACTCCCGTCAGTTCTTTAATTCGAATAATGTTGTACATTTTTATAAAATTATTTAAATGTCATTGGGGGTCTTCCTCAATCAGTCCGTGAAAAATAGGAAGTATTTGAAGTATATTTGGCGTGATTTTGAAAGCCTCATAATCGGCTATAGGTGTTTGAATACATGGGGGTAGTGTCAGAGGTGTCAATGCATAATATTACCCCATGGTCTTAGTCATGTTCTGACTGTTGCCCGTCATTGGTTTAATAACAGTACAGTTTGGTTAAAATATTTATTGTATTTATTTTTACCTTCAATATTTTATACATTTTATTTTAGCAAACAGGGAGAGAAACAAATCTGAGCTTCTAAATTTCGTGACTGACAGAAGTTGAAAACTTTTAATTTACTTTTCTGAATAATCCTACAAAAAGATTAAGAAGTGATCAAAGAAAAATAAAAATATAAAGAAATATAAAAAAGAGAAAGATAAATATTAGTTTCTAAAAGAATAAAAATATTAGATAATTTTTTTGAAAGAATTAGATAATTCCACTTCCCCGACAGCGGCGCCAAAAATTTGACTTGTCTATTGTTATGTATATATTTTATGTTAAATTTAAGTCTTAACCTATTGCTAGTGCACATTGGAAATCATAGTACTAGCATAGGATCATTCCTACGGGGATGTTTGTTATCTAATTAATTCTTCAGTTTTATCCTTTATTCGAATCCTTATCTTTAAAAACGTGTATTTATCTTTAAGATCTAATCTACTGGAGAAATATGAATAAAAGAATGGTTTTTTTTAATCTAAAGTGCATAAAATAAATCCTAATCCCCCTTCAGATTAAGGTCGTCAATCTTAATCTTCAACTATCTGATATTTATAAATTTAAATAGTACTATTACACTATATTTCTAGTCTCCTAGCATTGGGCGTCAATCAAGTCTAAGATCCTATCAATACAGATTTAATCTAATCAACAACTTCTTAAAATTTGGGCGTCAATCAAACCTTAGAAAATTGAAGATGGAAAAGTAAAACCGTTACACTAATCTGCAAATTCTAACCTGAGTCATCAATTCAAATCAAAACTTGGAGTTGTTTACAAATCAAATAAATCTAAACTAAAAAGTAAAGTAAAATATATCTTTCACCTCTCAGCCGCAGTCATCAATTGGTCCTGAGAAATTACAAATATCTACACTAATCTTTAGCACTCAATTGCAGTCGTCAATTGCTCTTGAGAAACTTCTGATATCTAATCTATTCTAACTAATTTACACTACTTTGATTGAAAGAAAATCCAACCACAGGCGTCAATTGATGCTAAAATTCTTCGATGCTTATTCATATGCCGAGTTCTCTTATTTATAAATCATAAGGAGTCGGTTAACAAAGATCTAGTTCTAATAAAATAAACTACTAAAAATTCAAGTTTCCTAATATAAGTCTAATTCCTAATTTTATCTTTCCTTTGCTTTAACGGTTGATATACTTTTAGAACTTTCTTTATACTTCAGCAATAGAGTCCTTCAAAATCTCTTTCATCAATTTTCTCGGATCCGTGATTCGCTAGACTTCTAATTCAAGAGATCTTCTATTTCTGATTCATGGCAGTGTACTATGCACGTGATCAACAGCAGTGAACTAAGCCTTCTGTAAAATCGCTAATAACGATTCTCTGTTCTTTCTTCTTTAGTGGAAAATTGTAAATTATAATTTTCTTCTGACTTTGATAGACTTGGCGGACGATTATCTGGAAAATCATAAATACTTCTCTTCCTTGAGCAGCTTCTTCTGTAGAATCATAAATTACAATTCTTTGGCTTTCATAGTCTCTCACTTTGGGAAAATCGTAAATAACAATTTTTTATTCTTTTTAGTAGGTGGAGCTTTTGTCTTTCAATCAATTGTCATTCTTACTGCTTTTTGAGTTACTTTTGACAAATATTATCACTTTGGCTCTATTTTACTGCTATTCCTTAATATCTGCATATCAACAACTTATTAGTAGCAAACTATGGTCTAGCATCACTATGTTAAGGGTGATAAAATGATAAATTATGTGACTGATCAGTAGTTCTCACCTAGGCTCAAAGGTTTAGGAGGGGAGATTGGGTTTAAAGGAAGGTTTTTAATTCTGGAATTTGTATGGGTTTGGTGCACCAAAGGGGAGAAGGAAATCTCTTAATCTTTTCTCACTTTGGAAAATTTTTCAAGCCTTTAATCCAGAGGGGTGGCTCTCTATGTATAGAGAAAGGATAGATTAGTAGAGGGTAAAAGGGGTTAATTGGATTAGCAATTAGTTAATAGGGATCTAAGGTTTTCTAGGTTTTCTAGGTCTTAGATAGGTGTGAATTGGGTTTTAATGGTAGATGATAGAGGGGACTTTAAAGGGCTAAAGGATCGCAAATAGGAAAAATGGGGGTGCAAAAGTCCTATCAAAATCAACTCCAATGGATGGGGTGGTCAACAAGTCAAACCCCAATTTCGAAATTTGGCAAAAATCCTAAAAATCACTGTTCCTAGGCCTAGCATATGTATTTCATACGCTAGTTATAGGAACAGTGTTCCTGAGAAACGTAGAGGTTCAAAACCTACTGTAGGGTCCACAGAAAGGTCAATTTTTCCTAGTGTATGTATTACATACGCTGGGCAAAATTCTGCCAAAATTGGCTAAGCGTATGTAATACATACGCTAGGCAAAATTTTGGCAGTTATGCCCGAATTTCAAATTATTGTAACTTTTAATCTACAGCTCGGATTTAGGCGATTCTTAGCTCGTTAGAAAGCTGGAAAGATCCTCTTTCTAATGGTATCTGTTTCAGCTCTAGAAATTGTCTGTGCAAACTATGACATTCCTCTTTACAACCACTGCCTGGAAGGGTTTAAAACTAATTTGGGAGGGGTTCTACAGGTTATAGTTGATTCCTAAGGGTTAGGGATAGACTCTTAAGGCTTTGGGTTAACTTTTAAGGGTTCTAAAATTGCTCTCAGTAACTTAGAGGGTGTGCCTTTCTCGAAGTGTAAGTTGATCGAGCCTTGGGCCAATTTTGGGTGTCTACAGATGCTCCTCTTTGGTATTCGATCACTAATGATCGTATGCCAAAGAAAGAGATGCCCGAAGAGGGCTAAGGCATGCTAATGGGTCTGCCAAATTTAAAATGAACCTCAAACATCAGATGGTAACATGGTGAGTTTACGAAAGCCTTGTATGTCAGAAAAAATGTCTGTTTCTCAAGGCTATCGGTCCCTAAGCGCTTAGCGACATTACTGGGCTTAACCGAGATGGTACGTGCTGTGAAACCCCAATGTGTTGGGAAAAACGTCCACTCCTCGATATGATTTGATGAGGTGTGATGTTTGATTTTCATTCTAAATAAAACAACCCCATGAGTGGGGGGATCGACCTATACTTCCAGGCGGGCGCGAAACGAAGGCGTGAAGATCCACAGTTTTTATCCAATCCTATGACGCATTGATTGCCCCATTTGATCGGTCACGGTTGCCCCTACGCGAGATAGGGTTCGAGATTTTTAGGTGAACCTATCGATCTCGAGGTTACTTTAGCATAACTACCTGAGCGAAGCGAATATTGATGTCGCAACACTTTTTGGGAGTGTGTGCCCTTTTTCAAACTGATCCTACTGACATTGATCTTGCAAAAAGATCAATTATGCCTAAACATGCATCCATCAGGGGGCGATAAAAACAAAGGCAATGGAAGTCCCGACCCAAACTAACTAGGTACCATTTATAGGAACAATGACCATCTCATGGATACCTAGACGCATCAGTGTACACTTTCTAGGGATACCGCAAAATTGTAGGTTTCAAAGCCTGCAGTTGAAAAAGAGCCCTTCTACATGCATGCCTGAGCATGGTTGTTCACTACGTAATTTCAATCCTGACAAATTGGTTTTAACCAATGACCAGAGTGTCCCTATACGAGATAGGGTTCATGGTTTTTGAGCATACTCAACAAACCCAATTATTTATTTAGCACAGCTGCCCGGGCGGAGAGAATATTTATGTCAAACTACCCTTTGGGATGTGTGCAACTTTTCAAGCTACATATTTTTATTTTTTTATGCTTTCTCATATTTTTTTTTTTTATATCTTTATTTGGTTTTTTTTTTGTTTTTGATGTTTGTTCAGGATCTTGAGTGTGCCCAATGATCCTTGACACTTTATTTTAGCACAGCTTCCCGAGCGGGTCGAATTTAAGTTGACACGCTTTTGGGTTATGTGCCACCGTGGGTCTAGCTAATCAGACCTGGCTCTCGGGCCATCCCAAATAATGATCCAAAGTCCAATGGGGAGCAGAAATAAGCCTAGCGTATGTATTACATACGCTGGGATAAAATATGAAGATTTTATGCCTAGCATATGTATTACATACACTAGGCCAAAAAGTGGTTTAAAACGGCTGGGTACAGCGAGGGACTCAAAAATGTTCATTTTTTCAAACTTTTCTCCTCTCCCTCTCTTTAAACCGAAAATGGGAGTTCTACCTTGGGCTCCATTGATCGGATTCAAACCTCGACATCACGCCGGTGTTATTCTTGCCAATCGAAGACGTATGCCCCGTTAGATCTAGGGTTCAATCCTTCACCGAGGTAATCATTCGAAAACCCTTCTTCTTTTGAAATTTCTTTGATTTTATGCTAATGTGGCTAGGGTTTTTTGCATTTAGATGATAAATAAACGATTTTCCTTGTAAATGTAATTATTCATGATTCATTTGGCTGATTTTGTGTATGTTGGCACGGATTTTTATGGAACCTTGGTCAAATTATGCCCTATTTTTTTCCTCTTTCTTCCCTTTTCTCTTTCTCTTTTTTTTTTTTCTTTCTTTTTTCTTCTTCTCTTTTTTTCTTGGTGGATTTTCTTGGGTTTATTTATTGGTGTGATTAGGGCCTATGAACAAGTGGACTTTTGTAAATGTGGCATTCTTTATTAATGCTCCTCTTGATTCACACATCCTTCTTTTTGTGAGAATTTTGGCCGAAAAAGTGGGGATATTTCTCCCAATAATTTGAAAATTTGTGATGACCCTGAGAATACAAGGCTTTTCCAAAACGGTTTTTGTTGTTTTTTGTTATTTTTTCTCTTCTTCTTTATTTTATTTTATTTATCAGCACTTTTTATCTTGAAACCGACATGAACGCGCACATGTGGGTTTTTCTTGTGAATCCCGGGGTAGTGGGTGCCCCTTTTGAATTTTCAAAATGCATGTAGATAGATCTTTTTGTGTTTTTGTTTTTGTTTTTGCTTTTGGATGGTGGGACTCGCCCTCTTTCGTTTGTCTATTTCGAAAGGATGGGGCATACTTACCTTTATTTGGCTTTTGGATTCTAGTTGAGTGCTTGACTTTCTCCTTCTCATCATCTCCTAATATCTGATTGCTGTTTCTTTTTTTCCTTTTTTTTAGGATGGCACATAGTGGATCGAGTGAGGAGGGCCATAATAGTGAGGGTAGCCCAGAGGTAATCATTGGCATTCGTGGTGAGCGCCTTGTTGAGGTATAGCGGTCATCTCGTATTTGGTATGAGATGCAGGGTGAGGCAGCTCGCAGAGGGTTTCTCCATCAGTAGTACACCCACACTCCAACTTCGGGATTGTCAGTCAGGTAAAGGGAGGTGTTTCGTGGTTGCTTTCCTTTATTCATGCTTCTCTCCCTCTCTCTCTTTTATTTTTATTATTATTTTTTTTATTTAGGGATCTGACGCCTTCTACTCTTTTGATGCAGCCCTTGCCCCATCTCATGTTTCACGGGGGGTGGTTTCACCTTCAGAACTTCTATGCCTAACTTCCCTTTGCCATGAGGTTTCTCCTAGCCTAGGCGAGCTTCGGAGACTTTCTATGCTGCCTTGCTATGCGGGGTGATACGGCCTGTGTGAGGGCCCTGGTAGAGAGGTTTCGCCCAGAGACGATGACCTTTCATATGCCCGTTGTTGAGATGACCATCACCGCTGTAGACTGGGCCATGATTACGTGGATTGTGATAGGGGGGTGCCGATTGTAGACACCCAAATTTGGCCCAAGGCCCGATCGAAACACCTTTCGAGAGAGGTGTAATTCTGAGCTTTTGATGGCATGTATGGAACCCTTAGGAATCACCCTAAACCCTTAGGAATCACCCTAGATCTCTTGGGAACCTACCCCAAGCCTTTAGAAACCAATCCCAAACCCTTAGGAATTAACCATACCCTTCCCAGACCTATTAGAACCCTTCCCGAGCACGATTCAAATTCCCCTGAACAGTAGTTAGAAAGAGGAGTGCTAAAATTTTTGTGGATAGTTTCCCAACCTAAGGCCTATACCATTAGAAAGTAGACCTTCCCAGCTTTCGAACGAGCTAAGAATCGCCTAATTTGGAGTTGTACATCAAAAGATATGGCAGAATAAAGATCGTAACACTACGTGAAAATGCACGAAAAACCACTGTAGCACAATAAAATAAGCTACTATTTAAAAGAGTGGTGTAATATTCCACTACCTAAAATAGTGGTTTTTTACGTTAAAGTAGTGATTTTTTAAGTTAGAAAGTGATTTAATAAAGCATCCTCTCATCACGTGCTATCATCAAGTGCAAAATCATCGGGCAAATCCCCAAGCCTCTCTTGTATCTCTTTATCTCTAACATAAAACCCCTCTCTCTCAACCCTTCCTTCTTTTTCTCTCTGAAACCCTAGCCTCTCTCTCGTCTACCTCTCTCTCTACAAACCGTAGATATTGGCTAGAAATCAAGATTTAGAGCCCTCCAATGCAGGGTCAAATATGGGGCTAAGCTACTCTTCCAGGTGCGTAGATCTCTATCTAGTTCATCTTTTTTCTTCGTAGACTTGGGTTTTTTTGACCTTTTTCTGCTTTCATAGGGTTTAGATCTTGGTTTTTGTCGTTAAAATGAGTGGATTTCAGGAAAATGTCTTGTTTTCCCGTGCATTCTGATATAGATGCTCGGATCTGGCCGGGATTTTGGTTGTTTTAGTGTTTTAGGGCTCCGATTTTTGGAAAATCAAGTGGAGTCTGTTTATTTTGGTTGCTTTAGTGTTTTGATTTCAGGCGAATGTGCTCTTCTTTCACAAATTTTAAGTCAATCTGTTGTAGATCTGGTCAGAAACTTGAGCCATCCTAGATATTTTGTCCTAGTGCTCTGGCTGTGTGAAGTTCTATTTAGTACTAGGGTTATATCTTATAGCTATCCCCCGTTACTTAGTTCCCCTAATATGAATATCTGTTTGTTGCTAAAATATTAATAACTTTCATTTTCTGAACTTTGAACTTCATCTCTAATAGATCTCATCAGAAATCCCATCATGTTCTTGTTTTACAAAAGAATGTTTTAAAAAATTCGATCATACGCTTGTTTTATTTCTTATTTAAAACTTTTATAGTTAGTTTGCTAGTAATGCCTTCCAAGCTCTGTTTAATCCAAAGTTTTATAATATGATGATTCTAGATCTGCTCTAATATTTGGCTATTTTGATCCACTTTTATAAGATTCCTGTGAAAATTGTTCTGTTTAATCTTCTCTTTAGAATAAGCCTTGCTTCTTCTTTAGTGTCACGGATCTGTGATTCTTCTTCATAAGTTGATGTTAGAGTATGATGCAAAAGCAATCTCTGTTAATTATAGAACAGAGACAACTGCACTAGATCTTTTGGTGGCTGTAGAGTAAAAGGTTACCATGTTGGGTATACCTCAAAGTTTAAGGCTTTTGTTCTATTTTGATGTTTAAAGAGACATGTAAATTAGTGGCATAAGTATTAGGCGTTAAACTAATATCTCATGCATTGATCTAACTTTAGGTGCTAAGTTAGATCCTTTATTTTAAGATGATAGATCACTATTGAAGCAGCTATAAAATTTTGTTAGCTGTTATGGCCACAACTATAACAACTAACAAAATTTGGTTATGCTCACATCAGCCCCAGCTTTAGCCATGACACCGGCCTTAAAATTTCCTCAGCACTACCCAACCACTTTCGAACTAGTACCTTAGAAATGTGATTTGAACCCATGCTCTTTCGTGTTTTAGTATTTGTAATGTACATATTTCATATCAAAATCAAGTAAGATTCAGGTTCAGATCTGCGATTTCTAGGTTTTTTTTCTTCGTTTATTAAGTTTTTTTTTTTTTTTTGGCAGACGATCAATCAAGCTGCGATGTGTACTGTAGCAGATTATAACACCTGTCCTCTTGACACCATTTACAACAATTTCATTGATGCTGTAAATGGACGCAAAGTCCATGGACCGCTTTTCCCATTGCCAAATGCTATGGTGGATACAGTTAATAAGGGGTATGTCTTATTTCCATTGTCTGATATTCTGATTGTTGCTGTATGAGTGCATTCTTATGATGGTTTTTGCCTTAATATTTCTAGTCAAGTTTCATGTAGTTCTATAAGAATGGGACTTTCTTTGGTCCAATCCCTTCTATTTAATTATTTATTGATTGGAAGGCGTGTATGATTTATTAAAAGTGGATCTATATTAGAATATAATGAAGCATAGATATTTGGTTACTCAGCATATGCTACATCTATTCTTATAGTGCTTTGAGGCTATTGAGAAGAAGCATACATGATATGGCTTTTCTACCTTTTTTTTGGTTTTATTGTTTTCCTTTTTTTCAATCTTGTTTTATTATTTTTTACTCCTTGATTGATGTTGCTGCTAAGAGATGTCTCACATAAGTAGTATATATTTCATATGTTGATGATTGCTGAATGCGGGAATTGATGCTTTAACATGAACTTTTCCGGGTGGATCACTTTATGCTCTGCCATAATATTCTTGAAGTCCACGATCACATCTTGAATCTACCCTTCCATTTTTTTGTTCTTCCAGATTTCTTGACCACTTCTTGATGGGAACCAGGTGAGATGCATCGTGGATGAGATAAAGCAGGTGATCACAGCTAGCTCAACAAGAAAGAGAGAAAGGGCGGAGAGGACCAAAGCAGAGGACTTTGATGCCAAGGAAGGGGAGTTACTTAAAGAAGAAAATGAGCAAGAAGAAGAAGTCTTTGATCAAGTTTGTCTTCAAAATTTTCAATTAGTTACTATGTTTTATTTTTTATAATTTTATTTAATGAAATTTTGTTACTTCTGTAGTCTTGAATCATATTTTGCATACAAAAGTCATTCATGTGTTCTTAACCTCGAGATTCTTTTCTAAATACAGGTTGGTGACAACATGGGTACATTGATCAAAATACTCAAGGCTTCTTTCTTGCTTTTCTTTGATGAGCTTTCTTTATAAATAACACCTAAGTGGGTAAGTTTTCATACAATGTATGCCTATATATATATATATATATATATATATATATATATATATATTCTTTATAATGGTGTTTGAGGTTGATTGAGCGTACTTTCCAACTTCTGCACTCATGATTGTTAAAATTATTTTCCGTGATGAATATTAGGTTTTTTGTTTATTTGTTTGTGACTTTTGAGTTCATACTCTCCTTCAATTGTGACTAGGTGAAATCCATATGTTCCGTGATGAATATTATTATACAAATATGCCATATGGTCTTTATTTTTCAGAGGTACACATACTACTCTTCTTGCAATGGATTTGTATCGTTTTCTTTTGAAGCTTATGAATCTTGAACTTGATGAACAAGCTACAATTTGTGTTTTATGAGATGCTAGTTTACAGGGCCAATCCCAATGCAAATTGGAAACATTCCCACTCTTAATGCCCTGTATGTGTTCAAACTTTTGTGAATTGAATTTGGAGCTTGATCCAGTGCTAATCTTGTTTAGGGTCCTAGAGTTCAACCAGTTTTCTGGTGAACTTCCTCCACAGCTTGGGGGCCTGGTCGGCATAGAGCGAATGTAAGGCCTCTCTTTGATCCTTATATGTGATTTTGATTTATGGGGTTCACTATAATTGGTGTTTCTATGACAATCATGGTTGACTATGGCTCTGCTTTTCGCGCGTATAGTTTAATTTCATCGAACAATTTTACGGGAGAGTTGCCGGCGCAGGGTATTGAGGAATTGTAATATTTCGGGAGAGATTCCTCCATATGTTGGACAAATGACGAATCTGAAAAACTTGTAAAGTTCTTTTATTTTCCTCATTTTTTTTTTTTTTTTTGACATCACAGATTCAATCCCAGCTTACTTATTAAAATAACAAACCTACATTGTAAGTTGATCCTAATAGAGAAAACAAATATGTTTTTCAGTAGATGTCACTCTTCAGTAGATGTCACTCTTATTTGCTTGCTTTACTACTTGTAAGGAAGATATTGTGGTGCAATGAAACGCGGAGTTCAAGTCAGTTTTTGGGGACTAAACTGCCGAACTCATGCCAAAAGAAAATAAAAAGTTGATGGCCTTTCTTGTTGGCAAACAAAATTATTAAAGAGGCATAAAAAGTTCATTGAGTTATAGATCTTAAGACTTATGATTGAGTTCGATTATGATCTATGTTCCTATTGTTGAGAAAGCATCAATTGGGAAATGGCGATCCTAGAAAATCGAGGTCATGAACCTTTATAGAAATTCTGTTAGGAACAGTGACCTATTGTTTTCATATGCCCAAAATTTGGATCTCTTATCACATTGAAATGAAGGTAGCATATGATCTTTGTTTAGTTGTATTCTAAGATTAACTTTTTTATTACAAGCGGTTCCAAGGAATTAACATTTTCTATGGAAGTTATAGTAAACTATGTGAGCTTCTCTATGGATGCAAATTTGGATAAATATATAGGAAGCATCAACGATACTCTCTTGGGTATGCACCGAAACTTCCTCTTCGGGTTTGATATGAAGGTGAACCGCTGAAAACATGCTTATAGAAATGATTGATTTTGGCAAGACATGTTAATTAATAGTTATATTGTCATCCCTGAGCTGTGAATAATGCCTTCATCTAATGGACTCAACTATTATCCCTTAGGGACCTAGTCTACTAGATAAATCATTGACTCTAGTCATTGATGCTTCATTTTGATGATGAATGATTTGCATCAAATGACTTCTCTAATTGAATCGATTACTTTGTGATTAATTTTATAATGTGTCACCAACAATGTATTAGAATTTAAAATCAATTGTAACAATTCAATATATTTGTTAATCACAGTGTTAATCCCAGCTTATAATAAACAAATAAATAAACAGTTGAGAAAATTTAATGAATAATTTGAAGTACTTTCTTTGAGATGCTCAGAGAGCCAACTTCTGGAAATCATATACTTACTGAAAAGTTCTAAGGCTAACCAATTACCTTTCATGTTTGATAGGTTTTCCCAAATGGCATTAACTATATGACTGGTGTGAAAGCATGTTTACTAATCACATAATATGCCTTTTTAACGTTTCCTTTTATGTTTTCTTTTCTTGTCCAAATGACTTGGGTCCAGGGTTTCAAAAATTGGCTAACATACGTATTAGTTCAGGCCGATCCAATACCATTATTCGTATCGGTATTGGCCAGTATAAATTGTATAAGTAGATACATATAGGTGATATGGGGCCAGTATCGTCCGGTATCACTTGATACATATCCGTGATAAGGGGTTCAGGGCCGGTCTGCAGGTTGACTGATACCAAGTAATTGGGCATCCCTTGGTAGTATCGGTCTGCAGGTTGACTGATACCAAGGTTTAGCACCTTGCTTAGATGAACTATAACACTTGTAGAAAAACTGGGTATTCACTAACCGTAAGACAAGGTTGCATTAGAAATTGCAGATGAAACCTAGGCCTTTAAGATCCAGTATATTTGGGTCATTCCATCAACATTCCCCTTAGTATTCTTACCCTAATAAAGGCCTTCCATTATTATATTTTTATACATCTTTTCCTTGCATTTGCCTTGTTTATCAGTTAAACTTAATAGAGTCATTGATTGGTTTGGTCGCTCTATAGCAGTTCTTTTCTTTTTGGCGTTATGGAAGTTAATGTTTGTTTATATTCAGGTATGTTGTTTTGGATGAGTCGGGTTGCCGATAAATATTTAAATGTTTCAGGTTGGGGAAGAAAACCATTTCTTGCCATATTTGTTGTCCAATGCTTCAACCCTTCTATGCCTCTTACAGAGGAATCTACAATCACATGAATTTCTTCCAACCCCTTGGCATTCTGCAAGGCTTTCTGGGTTAGCTGGAAGGATAACACAGGTCTTTATATTTTTAAATTGATTATTTAAATCCTTTTTGTTAAATGGAAGACTTATTATACCTGCAAACACAAGCAACAACTTTGCTATACTCTGCAATTATTTATCTTCGGTAGTGATGGAATTTTGACAGTATTATCCACTCATGTTTTTCTTGATGTTCTGGCAGTATACAAGCAAACTTTGCAAGGCATATTCACACCATTTCTATTACATGCGGAGATCATATGAACTAGTAGTCAAAAATTCAAGGGTAGCTTTATTAAGTTTTGAACCCCAACATGTTATCCAGTTTTGGACCTGACTTGGATCTGTTAAAACAACGATATACCTATATATTATATAGCAAACAGGTACGAAGTTGGGATCGGATCGGATTTGGGCTAACCTGAATACAACTTATTTATATAATAGATCAATATTTTCAACCGGCTTATTAGATGGGGACTCCTTAGATGGAAGTCATCAATATCTCAGTTTAATGATGTTTGTCTTTTGATTTCAAGCGAAGCTTTCCTATTTGAAGCTCAGCTCCAACGGATCACTAGGGGACTGGGACACTTGACAGGAGAGGAGAAACAAATTTAACTTTTTTTTCTTTTAATTTGAAAATGGGCCATGGGGTCCTTAGATTGTTAACTCTCTTTACTTTCTTCTTCTTTTTGTACGAATAAAAGGATTGGGCATATAGAGTTTAAAATGTTTGGCTGATTTGAAAGGTTGGATCATAGGTTCAGATGCAACCTTATGTTTGAATAAAAGAATTGGACATCTATTTTTTTAATTAATGGCATTCAATGATTTGCATTTGAGTTGAACGGATGTATTTAAATATGAGATTAAGAACTCCTTTCTTTATATAATTTTTTTTAAAGCATTAAAAAATTGCGCTAAAAAAATATATTAAAAAATTGCATTTAAAAAAGCATTAAACAAGCATAAAAAAAATTAAAAAATTGCATAAAAAATTGTCGACGTAATTTTAATTTTTTTAAAATAGTATTTTTTTTATAAAAAAATTTGCATAAAAAAACCACTGTTAAAAGCAGTGGTTTTTTTTATGATTGTTAAGAGCAGTCGTTGTTAAAGTTCATAAACCACTACCTTGTATAGTGGTAAAAAAAAATCACTCCTTTTTTTACAACTGTTTAGGGCAGTGGTTTTTTAAAAAAAACCACTGCTTAAGGCAGTAGTTTTTTTGGCTTTTTCACGTAGTGTAAATTTGTACGAGATATTGCAAAATCGGACCCATAGAGTCAATTTCGAACTAACCAAAACACCTAATGAAAAGAGGAGTTCCAAGGTTAGCATAGATAGTTGCCCAACCTAAGGCCTATAACATTGGAAAGTAGACTTTCCCAGCTTTCCAACGAGCTAAGAATCACCTAATTTGGAGTTGTATATAAAAAGTTATGGCAATTTGAAAATTGCGGATTTATGCAGGAAATTGCAAACTGGGTCGGGCCCCTGCGGGTCTTCAACTTCCAACAGTTTGGACCTGGTTTTCTTTCAAAAAATGGCCAAATTTGACATTGGGGGTTTGACTTGTGGACCATCCCAAATTCTAGGGTGTGTTTCTTTAGGATCCTAGTGACCCTATTAGCTTAAGTCATCACTCTTTTGCCATTCAAGTCACCACCCTATCATCTACCATTAAACCCAAATCCCTCTTCTCCAAGCTCTAGAAAACCACAAAAACCTTAGATCCATTACCCAATTGCTAATCTAATAAGGACTTTAACCCTTCACTAATCCTCCCTTCCTCTATAAATAGAGAGCCACCCCTTTTGCTTAAGGGTTGAGAATTTCTACCTAAGAGAGAAAGAGCTTAAAGTGAGAAGATCTTTCTCCCTTTGGTGCACACCCCCCATACAAATTCCAGAATTTACAACACTCCTTTAGACCTTAGCATTTCATAGAAAACCCTTAGGTTAGGTGTGTGTGATCCCCTAGCCTCCCTTCCTTACCTCTTAGCTTCAAGCCTTAGGAGTTAGAACCCCATTTTCCACCATACAAAGCCTTCAAAAGCTCATCAAAGCAAGTCACGCAAGGCTCCTCTATGGTGCTACAAGGGCCCGAGGGCTTTGACTCTCCCCTTTCTTCTCTTATCTCTTTCTAGCTCCCTCCATCCTCCCATTTGTGCCGTTACGCCGCCAAATTTTCGGTAGGAACGGAGGGGCACAAATAAGATTCTAAGCCCTTTCGGGCAAGAGGAAGTTATTTTCTTTTCTTTATTTATTTTATTTTTGGCCATTAGTAGAGACCGCGTTAAGCGGGTTGATCGGACCCGCCTAACACATTCCCGATCGATAACCGAAGCCCCTACCCAAGAGCCTTTGGTGTGGACCGGATTCAGAGTCATATTTTTAGCACTTAGGTGCTCATAAAAATGAAATAGGTATCCCGGGACACCGAAAGCTCCGGGTGGCAACTCTATATTCTTTGTTAGAGAGCGCATCGTCACGACGGGATCGTCCCGATTCCCACGGTTGCACAGATGCCCACTCTGCTGGGGAATAGCTAGTAGAGCTTCCCCTTGAACTAGGCCTTTTTATTTTTTAATTTTTCCTAACATTTATTGCTGTTTTTTTTTCTTATTTTTGCTGTTTTTTTTTTAACTCACCCCTCCGATTAAGTCATTTTTCTCACCCCTACTTTTCCATCATTTACATGCCTTAGCCGATTGGCGGGCCTACATGCGCATCGTCTGTTAATTTCTTTACTTTTTTGTCATTTTAAGTGCCTTAGCCGATTGGCGGGCCTACTTGAGCATTGTCATTCAATTCCTTTAAATTTCCGTCATTTAAAGTGCCTTAGCCGATTGGCGGGCCTACTTGAGCACTCATATTCTGTCAGTGGACGCCGGCCCGTAGTGGCGGCACGGGATCATCACCCCCGGTCTTTGAACTAAAGAAAACTTTCAAAAAAAAGAAAAAGCTTTGAAAAAATTAAAATTGAACCAAGTTAGGGAGCTTAACTAATTTATTTTTTTACGGGATAGATTTTCAAAGGGTTGGGTTTAGGCACACATACAAACACCCGGGTCTTAGTATGGCGGCAGCCCTAGTGGTGATGATCCTGAAAAGTCCCAGCCCACCTAGTATCTGAGAAGGCGCTTGCGCCAGAGGTATATCGGGTGGGTTTCCATTCCAAAAAGCTTAAAACCCTTGGGGAGCGTGCTAGCGAGTTATACCGGACTCAAACCCCTTAGGTGCGGTGAGGAGAGAATCGATCATAAAAAAAACTGCTCAGTTCCCGGAAGCCTAGCTTCCACAAAAACCAAAAAAAAAGAGACTCATTTTGGGCTTGCTGTGCACACTATCAAACCAAGCTGAAAGAACAGTTTTGCCAGACGTATATATTAAATACGCCTAGCCAAAAAATCCTCAGAAATACTCAGGCGTATATAATATATACGCCCAGCCAAATCTGCTTAGTTTTGGTCAGGCGTATATAATACATACGCCCAGTATAAACTGGGTTCAAGCAGCCCGAAATCTCTGGCCTTCTTCACCTCCCAAGTTCTCCGAGTAGTGTGCTTAGTGCCTTGTTTGAGCCCCGCCATCTCCGACACCCAATACGCCCCCGCCGGTTAAAAGAGGGCAACTTCTTTTTGGCTCATTCCAGGTGATCAGGTTGTTTGCCTTGATTTTTGTGCCTTCAATAGATCGAAGGGTCTCCTTCGATTCTTCGGAAGTGCATCAGAACCGTCGTCGCGGGTCTTGAATTAAGGTACGGGAGCCACCCGAAAAGGGAATTTCAGGGCCTCGAAACCTTTATTTAAAAAAAAAATAAAAAAAATTTAAAAATTTAAAAAATATATATATAATAAAAAACCTGCAAAATAGATAGTTTATGGTGCCAGCACAACGGCATCATCTTGCCCTCCGCTGTCCCATAGGGGAAGAAGGAGGAAATATTTTGGGCCTTATCCAAAGCATCCTTACCCGACCCGCTCCCGAAGAATGTCATGGGTAGTGGACCCGGCTTACGCCGATCCCGACTCATCCCCGCCACATTCTCCAACCCACTCCCATTCGGGAGAAGTTATTTCTACCATCCCCCTCACTCAACCGCCCTTTACCGTCACCGGCCCATTCTGCGCCCCCATATTCCCAACCATTACCCCCCAAAATATCCAAAATCCAATCCCCAACTCTCCATCCTTCACCCAAACAATGCCCGTTTTCCATCCCATACCCATGCTAAACCTACCCCATAGTCCATCCACTTCCATGCCAAACCTATTTTCCCAATCCACATCCATGCCTCAATTCCCATCATCCCCCTATAGACCTGATCCACCCACATTCACATACACCACGTCCGCCCTATCCAACCCCCCGCATAACCCTCCATCCATCCGGGTCATGCCCATTTTTACCGGGGCCATGCCCAACTTTCCTCATCCCTCCTCATCATGCCCCCCATCATCCCAAAACATACCCAATACATCCCCTCATCCACCCCATTCCTCCCCGCCTACCATGGCCATGCCCGATTATACCGGAGCCATGCCTAATTTTTTTGCCACCTCCATCCCATCTATACCCCATCATCCCTTAAATCCCCCATCTCCATCCAACCCTCCCTCTATGACCATGATGGAGGTGATGTTCCAAGCCTACTCCTTATGGAAGGCTTCTCAAAACACCCCCTCTCCTTCACACCCCATGCCCATGAACCCATCCCATACCCTAGCCAATCTCCATGCCTCACTCCCCCATGACCCCCATCAACCCCCCATAATCCACACCACCCAAACCCCCATTACCCACTTACCCCAAGACCCCATGGCCCAATCTCTAAACTCCCACATACCCTAAGGCCCATTGACCCAAACCCCCTTTTTCCACATATCCCAGGACCCCATGGCCCAATACCCCATCACCTCCCAAACCTACCCAGGGCCCATGGCCCTGACCCATCAAGGCCCATTGGGCCAGGCCCACCAAGGGTCCATGGTCCATACCCCTCAAGGGCCCTTGGCCCATACCTACCCAGGCCCACTGGCCCACACCTACCAAGGGTCCATGGCCCAAACCTATCAATGGCCCGTAGCCCAAAATGGCCAAGGGTTCATGGCCCAAACCCAAACCCCACACTCATACCTTCCACAATACCCCCAATATTTAACACAACCTTCACAGCCGGGTCAAACCCATGCCATACCTCAAACCCAAGTCTCCCATGGCCCCACACCCCGAGGCCATCTCCAAACCTTCCCCCATACCCAATGGCCCTATCAGGCCCCACCCCAAAACCAAATTCCCATCACCCAACAAACCTTTCCTCACCCCCAATGGGCTCACCCAACCCCTACTCATGTCATTCCCATCCAACCCATGCCACAACAATAGGAGAATCCCATCCTCACTGCACATTATGCCGACCAGCAGTATGAAGAGGACGAGATTAGGAATAGCGGGGCCTATATTGGGGCTTTGACCAGCCTCAACCCTCCTCCCATAATTGCCCATCCCCTGGTGGCCCAAAGTGAAGTCCAAGCAACTGCCGAGAAAGCAGCTCCCGTGTTCAAAGAATCAGAGCAAAAAAGAACATGGACAAAATCTGAAGCGATTAATGAAAATGGGTGGTACTGAAATCCACGCCACGAACTTCACAGACTTATGCCTGTTCGCTGAGGTCCCCCTGCCCCCCAAATTCAAAATGTCAGCCTTCGACAAATATAATGGCACTGGCAACCTGATTGCACACCTTAAGTCCTATTGTGGGGACATGTGGCAGTACAGGGGGGACGAGAGATTGCTAATAAAAGTCTTTCAGAAAAGCTTGATCAGGCCAGCCCTAAGGTGGTTCACATCTCTTGAACCATCCATGATGAAGACATGGAAGGATTTGACGCATTTGTTCCAGGAATAGTATGTCTATAATATTGATATTGAACCGCGCAAGTTTGATTTGGCCCGTTTAAAGCAGAACCAGAATGAGACCTTCAGCGACTTCTTGGGGCGATGGAGAGCATTGACAGCTCAGGTCAGGAACAGAATACCTGATGATGAACAAATAGAGATGATTTCAAAGAACACTCTGCCAGTGATTTCTGACTTTTTGGTATATCAACAGCAAACCAGCTTTGCTGATCTAATAAGGAATGCTAATCAATGTGAGGATGCCATCAGGGAGGGTGTCTGAATAAGAACATGCCAAGTGGACCCAGTGGGGTTAAAAGATTTTCAGAATAGAGGAACGAGAAGAGAACAGGGGGTGATCTCCTGAACATAGTCAATACCAGAACCAACAATAATACTACCCCATTTCAATTTCAGGCAGCCCCACCAGCACCTATTAGGCCTGAGCAAATGCAAAGAATGGGGAATGGGCAAGGAATGCAAATGACCCTGGAACGGAGGAGAGCCCGCTATGACCGAGTCTTCACACCTCTGGGGAAATCTTTGGGTGTACTTTTGCTCCTGTTAGTAGAAAAGGGATTAGTGGCTATCCGTCAATTGCAACCTCCTCCTCACCCGATCCCAAAGAACTATGACCCAAATACCCACTACAATTTTCATCAAGGTCCGGGTCACCCTACTGATCGCTGCTTCCCATTGAAGCACGCCATCCAGAATCTGATCGATGCCAGGAAAATCATTCCCCCTGCACCTTCTCAGCATGCTAATATTCATCAAGTACCACTACCCCCACATCCTACCGGAGGAGCAGGTCCCAGACCCACCATCGGAATGATAGAAAATGAGGAGTTTGAATTTGACCCATCCGATTATATCAGTGATCGGGAGAGTTATGTAGCACCGCTATTAAGAAACGTTGAAGAGAGGAATATAGGGATAGTTTAACCCCTAAATTTGTCAAATTATTTCCCCAACCTGACTCCACAAATTGAACCCTTGGATCTCAGGGCATACTTTCCATTGCCCACACCCGTCAATTATGTGAATATCAATGCATACAAACCATACACCACAACCCCCATCAATTACCCAATGAGCCAACAGGCCCCCAAGCCTACACCCGCACCCGCTAGTCATCAATGGCTTATGCCCGCCCCATTCCAACTACCACCATACACCACAACCCCCATCGATTACCCTTTAAGCCACCAAGCCCTCAATCCAACACCCGCACCCATCAGTTATCAATGGCCTATGCCCACTCCATCACCCCCAGCTCAACCACCGACAAGTTCCACCACCCCGGTCAATTACCTAATGGCCCATCAGACCCCCCATCTGCCGCTAGCATCCACTGGCTATCAATGGCCCACTTTTACCTCCTTCCCTCCAATGCCACCACCCTCAAGCTCTACCACCCCCATTTGGCCCAATCTTTCCACCCAACCCACTGCCACCGGGGTGAATCAAGTATTGCCCACACCTCCTGAGACGACAGTACAAGTACCTCAAGAACCGGCAGTCATACCTTTTCAGCTCTCGGGACCCACATATGATCCTCATCAGGTCCCGCTAAGCTACGAACAAATAGATGTCAATGCCGGAAGCAGTAGTAGAGAAGGGGCAGTAGATTTTATTACCAGATCAGGGAGGATATCAAAGCAATCAGAGATACCAGTAGCAGCACAGGCCCAACCCAAAGGAAAGAAAGACAGCACGATGAACCCCTTTGAGAAGATGAGTCGAGAACATATACTGGAGACTCAGCTGAGAAGGATGCCTGCCCATATCACTGTATGGGATCTGTTGATAACGTCCCCACTCCATTTTCAAGCATTAATGGGGGCATTAAAAAGTGTGCATGTATCACTCCAAGTTAGCCCAGATGAAGTCGGGCAGATAATTGGTCAAGTGATGGCCCCAATTGCCATTTCATTTTCTGACGCCGATTTACTTGAGGAAGGAGGTAGCCACTCAAAATCTTTGAATATAACCGTTGAGTCTGGAAATATGATTATCCCCTTGGTACTAATCAATAATGGGTCTGCATTGAATATATGCCCATTGAGAACCGCCACCAAGATCGGGGTTAATCCATGCATGTTAAGGCCTACCAGAACCAGCGCTAGAGGGTTTGACAATACCAGGAGAGAAATAATGGGAGAAGTTGATCTTAAGCTATTGATAGGGCCAATGACCTTTTCCATCTTGTTTCAAGTCATGGATATCAAATCCTCATTTAGGTGGCTACATGAAGTCGGAGCCATACCTTCCACATTGCACCAGAAACTCAAATTTACATCTGGGCATAAGATTATCACAATCATTGGAGAGGGGCACAGTGAAAAAGAAAAGGCTGCCAATAGCGTTGAAAAGCCCAATATGCTGGATGTACCACACACCGCTGAGGACGTCGACCTCCACAGTTTTGAGCATGAGGTGTCAGCTATAATCCCAGAACCCATGGAGGGCATCATGTCTAAAATGAGAGGCGGTATGGAGGCGGCAGTGGCAATCCTCCAAAAGTGGGGCTATCAGAAAGGAAGGGGTCTAGGACCCAAATTACAAGGCAGAAGAGAGCCAGATGTGGCTAAGGGACAGAAAGTAAGATTCGGGCTAGGATATAAGCCCACAGAGCAAGAGGTTCAAGAGGCCAAAGAGAAAGCCAGGGTCGTCGCGGTTGCAAGAGCTCGAGGAATCAACATAGAAGAGAAACCTCGCCCTAGGCCACACATCAGGGATTCCTTCATCAGCGCAGGGGTCGTAAAGATTGATCAAAATGGGGCAACCCATTTGACCCCACACAAACCCAAAGCCCCAGTCCATCCCACCAATCCCCAGATCTCCCTTCTCAGCTTGGAGATAGATTTGGCCGCATTATCCCTTTTCGAGGAACGACGGCTGGTTCCTGAACAAATTCTCCCTGTGGTGAATCACCACAAAACCGAGTTATTGTTTGAGGACATGATCTCAGACGAAATGGGGATCAATATGATGGAGGCTGACTCCAATGAGCCATATCAGTCAGCACCCTCCACCCCAACAGGTAAAGAAGCAACCCCTCAGGTACACAACTGGGCATCTTTGCCCCAAACTCTGGAAGCAGGAATTGGCCTAACATTTGGCACCTGTTTCCTAAAAAAAAACAACCTATAAAAAGTGAGATAAGCCCTTGGCAGGCAATACCTTGTATATACGCAAACCCGCCTGGCCGAGGGCCCATCTCCGAAGAAAACAAAAATCTCAAAAACATGAAAAAAATACAAAATCTCAAAAACATGGAAAAAACACAAAATCCCAAAAACATTGAAAAAATCCAAAGTTCAAAAATATTGTCATTTAAAATTTCAGAAAATGTCCCACAAAAGGATGCCTTAATCAAAATACCTGTCCCACATGAAATCGACCCCTTCCCTATAGAAATACAAGAAGAGGTAGGGATCACGAGTCTGGATAAGGATGTCTCCTTCGAGGAGCTCCCTAATGAGCTCCTTCACTGATTTGCCGACTTTGAGTATGGCCCTACCCCCATTGTCGAAGAGACCGAAGACGCCAATCTAGGAACTAAGGAGGTTCCCAGAATAACCAAGATCGGAACGTCACTGTCTGCTGAGAAAAGAAAAAGCATGATCGACTTCCTTCGGTCATACCAAGACCTTTTTGCCTGGTCGTACGAGGATATGCCTGGTCTGGATACCTATTTGGTCGAGCATGAGTTGCCCCTCTACCCTGATATAAAGCTAGTCAAGCAGAAGCTGAGACATCTCAGACCCAAATGGATGCTAAAAGTCAAAGATGAGGTCATCAAGCAATACGATGCAGGGCTTCTCATGGTATCCAAGTACCCGCAATGGCTAGCCAATATTGTACCTGTGTCGAAGAAGGATGGAAAGGTCCGCATGTGTATCAATTTCTATAATTTGAATAAAGCAAGCCCAAAGGACGATTTCCCATTGCCACACATCGACATCTTGGTCGATAACATAGCTAAGCACGGGATGCTTTCTTTTATGGATGGATTTTCAGGATACAATCATATCAAAATGGCAGAGGTTGATCGTGAGAAGATAGCATTCATTACCCCCTGGGGAACCTTTTGCTATCGAGTCATGCCATTCGGGCTGAAGAACGCTAGGGCAACCTACCAGAGAGCAATGACAGCCCTATTTCATGACATGATGCACCGGGAGATCGAAGTATATGTCGATGATATGATTGCCAAATCACCGGAAAGGGACGACCACTTGGTAAACCTTTAGAAGCTGTTCAAGAGATTGAGAAAGTACAGGTTGCGGTTGAATCCCCAGAAGTGTGCATTTGGCGCTATGTCAGGAAAACTGTTAGGTTTTATCGTCAGTAGGAGAGGCATCGAGGTCGATCCGACCAAGATCAAGGCCATCACTGAAATGCCACCACCATCTATAGAGAAAGAGGTTAGAGGCTTTTTAGGTAGAATCCAGTACATCAGTCAGTTCATTGCACAGTTAACTCTGATATGCACACCAATCTTCAAACTACTGAGAAAGGACTCACCAGTTGAGTGAAATGACGACTGCCAAGCTGCATTTGACAAGATCAAGGGTTACCTCCTAAATCCTCTAGTATTAGTACCACCTGTACCTGGTAGACCCCTGATAATGTACCTATCCACAACAAAGTTTTCCATGGGTTGCGTGCTAGGATAGCATGATGAGACAGGAAAAAGAGAGCAAGCCATCTACTAACTGAGCAAGAAGTTCACTGATTATGAGACGCGCTACTCTCATCTGGAGAAGGCATCCCTAGCGCTCGTGTGGGCTATTCAAAGACTTCAACACTACCTGTTATCCCAAGCCGTCCTACTTCTAGCGTGGATGGATCCCTTAAAATACCTATTCGAGAAACCTTCTCTCACTGGCCGAACTGCGCGATGGAAGCTATTGTTATCTGAATTCGACATCACGTACATCACTCAGAAATCGATCAAGGGGCAGGCGCTCGCCGATCATCTTGCTGAGAACCCTTTACCTGACTACAAGCCATTAAGAATCGAATTCCCAGATGAAGATATCTTATTCATGACGGAAGACGATACAGAAGAGGCAGAGGAATCATGGGTAATGCACTTTGATAGGGCATCGCATGTCGAAGGCCAAGGAGTCGGCGCCATCCTAATTTCACCAAGAGGATCCCATGTACCGATCTCTATCAAGCTCAACTTCCCCTACACTAATAATATGGCTGAATATGAAGCTTGCGCCGCTGGTCTATAGGCAGCTCTTGATCTGAATATAACTCACCTTCGAGTTTTTGGCGATTCACAGTTAATCATGTCAGACGAATGGTGACTGGAAGACGAAAGACAAGAAACTGATCCCCTATCATGAACACCTCAAGGATCTAATAACTTGCTTCTAAGATGTGACTTTCTCATACGTCCCCCGGATAAGGAATCGCTTTCCCGACGCATTAGCAACTTTGGCGTCAATGATTGAAATCCCCTATGGTGTTGAGATGAAGCCGATCATGATCGAGCAGAGGAATGAGCTGGCCTTCTGCCTCCAGATTGAGGAACCTACAAAGCCTGATGATGAGCCACCTTGGTTCACAGACATTAAGAATTTCCTTGAGACCTTAACTTTCCTAGAGGGTACATCCAAAACAGACCGACGAACCATTCAACGTTTAGCGGCAGGTTACGTCGTTTGCGGGGAATGCCTCTACAAGCGATCATATAATAACATCTTACTTAGGTGCCTCACCGAAAGTGAAGCAATCAATATTATGAAAGAAATCCATGAGGGAGTATGCGGAGCCCACGTCAGCGGTCACATGCTCGATAAGAAAATTCTACGGTAGGGATACTTTTGGACCACCATGGAATCAGATTGCTGCAAACATGTCCAAAAATGCTACAAGTGTCAAGAACATTCCAGTCTGATACACGCTCCTGCCATTGATCTTCACTGCATGACCACTCCTTGGCCATTTGCTACTTGGGGCCTTGACATTGTCGGAATGATAAATCCGAAAGCATCGAACGGACATCGGTTCATCCTTGTCGCCATTGAGTACTTCACCAAGTGGGTAGAAGCGGCATCCTATGCCAATATCACGACCATTCATGTTGAGAAATTTCTCAAGAATAATATTGTGTGCCGATTTGGAGTATCGAAAGATATCATAACAGACAACGGCACGAACTTTGCGAATAAGCGCATCCGAGACTTCTGCGAGCAATACAAGATCAAGCATCATCGATCATCCCCATGTAGGCCTCAGACGAATGGAGCCGTAGAGGCAGCCAATAAAACTCTAATCCACATTCTTGAGAAGATGGTAGTCACTTACAGAGATTGGAGTGAGCAGTTACCCTTCGCACTCTGGGCCTATAGAACGTCGATCCGTACCGCTACAAGGGCAACACCATTCTCCCTTGTGTATGGAACCGAGGTCGTCCTCCCGGTGGAGGTTGAAGTACCCTCGCTCTGAATCCTCATGGAATCAGGTTTACCCGAAGTAGAGAGAGAGTGGTCACGCTTTGATCAGTTAAACTTATTGGACGAGAAGAGACTCCTAGCCTTGTGTCACACTTAAGTTTACCAGGGGAGGATCTCACGCGCTTACAATAAACGTGTTCGCGGTCGAGATCTAAAGGTAGGAGATACTGTGCTGAAGAAGATCTTCCCATCCCTCCATGCTGATCCAAGAGGAAAGTTTAAGCCAAACATGGATGGACCATACGTCATTCAAGAAGTGCTATCGAGATACGCCTTCTGCCTCGCCACCATGGACAGAGATCATCTTCCTGAGCCCATCAACGCTGGATACGTTCGACGGTTCTACTCTTAGTCCATCACGACAAGGTAAGTGTTGGTGAAACAGATACGTGACTGCTTAAGAACCACCCGAAAGAGGCCATCATTCCTAGCACAGTAGCCCAAAAACATCCCTAAAAATGATGATATCCTTTCCTACCCCATTTGAGCCTGGGCCTTTCTTTCAATAAACCCATTCCCCCAAAAAATATACGTGTACATATACTAAAAAAAAAAAGGAGAGAAGAGATGAAGTAGAGTTACTATAAAAAAAAAAAAAATCGAAATAGCAAAACCTCAAAAAGAGAATAAAAAATATAGAAGAATAACGGGGCATGTACAGTAAAACCCCTAAGGAAGAAAGTATGTTGAGAAAACTGAAGCCGTATCAAGGAAACCCATTTAGCCTAGCATGCCTTCAAATCCTAACCTAACCCACGGCCAAACTACACCCTGAAGGAAGCCCTCTTTGTAGGTTCGCAAGCAGTCATAATATCTGTTAAGTCAACATGAGCCGAGTCGTGAGACGACACTAGAACCCTATCCATCCGGCTATGACGGAATCGACGTCTATGTCGTGGCTCTTGAAAGAATAAAAAGAATAAAAAATAAAATAAAAATACAAGCTCAAAGCAAGATGGACGTAGTGAAAACCCGAAAGGGCATTATGGGTAAAAATAGCGGGCTTGTGCGGACCAGGTGAAAACCCGAAAGGGCGCTTGGGGTAAGAGAGCTGAACCCATGGACGTGGTGAAAACCCGAAAGGGTGCCACGGGTAAAAAAGTGAGATAAAAAAAAAGGAGAAAAAAATTGAAAAAGAAAGGTTTTGACTGATTGAGAAGATTGATGTTTGAGGAACCCTTTTGTTACTCTTCCTGTACCCTCTTGTCTGACTAGGCCGCTCATGCTAGTTCGAATCGGGTCCCGACCATAATTGTCTTTGTGAAACCCGCACCGTCAAACGTATGACCCGAGGCAAGGAGAAAGGTTTAACTCAATCCAAAGGGATCAACATTCTGGCCTTGGTAAAATCTAGAAACTCACTCAGGACCGACTACATGAAAGAGTTCAACTATGCTCAAAATGGGACCCATTACTTCGTCTCACTATCAAGGCATCAAAAACAAAAAAGGAAGAAAAGCCAAATACAAAAAATCAAGAAAAATCCAAACACCAAAAAATGTGTATATATTTCTACTCATTTTCATGTACATATTTCCAGCATCATATTTCAATCTCAAAAAGGAAGAAAAATAACAAAAAAATCTCTAAAAACAAAAATCTAAAAAATATCTTGAAAATGAAAAAGTGTAGCTAGAAATCTACTTTTTCTTCTGTTATTTAGGATGCATTTTCTTTATATGTATAAACAAAAAAGGGATTGACGTTTTCTCGAGAATGTGCAGGAACATCATATGGTTCAAAGCCTCGAAGCGGGCAACTTCTCTCCGATGGACAAATTAGATAAAACATCTCACCACCGACGTCAGGTCTAACAAAAAATGATGAAAATCATTTTGAAAAGAAAAGGAAATCTATGTTTTTATGCTACGCACAACGATGCACTCGCATATTTTCGATGCAGTAAAATGTCAATATGTTATCGGCAATGTAGCTGTGCAAAATTAATGTCTTAGGTCAAAGCTTCGCCTTAGATCCATGGATCCTACTTCAAAGTAGGAGCAACGGTGTTAGTCCCGGTCAAACAGTCAATATTTCGATCGAGTCGACTCCATTGCTAAATTTTTACGATAAGTGTTCTGTTTTGGATTCATGTGAACTTAAGTGTCTTAAGCTTCAGATTCTCCGTTGAAAAAGTTCAATCGTTGGTTGAGATCAACCTGTTGAGGATGAGATTACATATCAATCAAACTATGTGCAAACCATGCATTCAGAAGGGTTCATTTCCCTTTTATTTCTACAGGCTTAAAACTTGTATGGGCAGCGGTATCCCTATAAAGTATACACCATGTGTCTGGGTATCCGTATGATGGTCATTTGTCCCCGTGAATTATACCCGGGCGGGTCCGAGTCAGGGCTTCCATCGCCTTTGTTGCTTATTGCCCCCGATGGGTGCATGATTATGCATAGTTAATTGATGTTTCTGATCATTGTCGGCAGAAGTTAGGATTGGATGCCTCCTTCTGGGAGGTGCCCAATGTTTGGCTGGATCTGTTAAAGAAAGTCGAAACTGGATACTCTAAGTCATGTGGATTTGAGGCATGCTTTCAGAAAAATGACATGCACTCCCAAAAAGCGTTGTGACATCTATTCACTTCGCTCGGGTGGTCATGCTAAATAAACTTTAGGATCGATGGGTTCGCCCAAAGATCTCGAACCCTGCTTTCAGCAGGGGCACCTGTGAATAATCCAATAAGGTCGTCAAATGCCTTGTAGGATTGGACGCAAACTGTGGAGCCTTGCATATGTTTACTTCGTGCCTATCTTTGAATGTGAGTCGATCACCCCTCTTACTCACGAAGCTGTTGCATTCAGAATGAATTTTAAACATTAATAACCTTCAAATCATCTCGAGAAGTGAATGTTTTTCCTGACTAACGGACTTTCGCAACTCGAGAGGTGAACGCTTTTCCCAACTATTGGGCTTTCGCAACTCATTCCACCTCAGTTATGCCCAGTAATGTCGCTAAGCGCTTGGGAATCGATTACCTCGAGAAACGAATGATTAGCCTGGCACCCCAGGGCTTTAATTTTCTCACCGTATTACTCACCTGATGTATGAAGTTCGTTCTGAATGCACCAGACCCGTCAGTAATGCCTTAGGCCTCTTCAGATGTCTCTTTTCTTTGGCATACGATTATTAATGATCGAATACCAAAGAGGGACATCTGTAGACACCCAAATTTAGCCCAAGGCCCGATCGAAACACCTTTCGAGAGGGGTATAATTCTAAGCTTTTGATGGCATGTATGGAACCCTTAGGAATCACCTTAAATCTCTTGGGAACCGACCCCAAACCTTTATAAACCAATCCCGAGCCCTTAGGAATTAACCATACCCTTTCAAGACCTATTAGAACCCTTCCTGGGCACGATTCAAACCCCCTGAATAGCGGGTAGAAAGAGGAGTGCTAAAATTTTTGTGGATAGTTTCCCAACCTAAGGCCTATGCCATTGGAAAGTAGACTTTCCCAGCTTTCCAATGAGCTAAGAATTGCCTAATTTGGAGTTGTACATCAAAAGATATGGCAGAATAAAGATTGTAAATTTGTACGAGATATTGCAAAACCGGACCCATAGAGTCAATTTCGAACTAACCAAAACACCTGATGAAAAGAGGAGTACCAAGGTTAGCATAGATAGTTTCCCAACCTAATGCTTATACCATTGGAAAGTAGACTTTTCCAGCTTTCCAATGAGCCAAGAATCACCTAATTTGGAGTTGTACATAAAAAGTTATGGCAATTTGAAAAATGCGGATTTGTGCAGGAAATTGTAAACCGGGCCGGGCCCCTACGGGTCTCTAACTTCCAACAGTTTGGACCTAGTTTTCGTTCAAAAAATGGCCAAATTTGACATTGAGGGTTTGACTTGTGAACCATCCCAAAGTCCAGGGTGTGTTTCTTTAGGACCTTAGTGACCCTATTAGCTTAAGTTATCACTCTTTTGCCATTCAAGTCACCACCCTATCATCAACCATTAAACCCAAATCCCTCTTCTCCAAGCCCTAGAAAACCACAAAAATCTTAGATTGCCCATTACCCAATTGCTAATCTAATTAGGACTTTAACCCTTCACTAATCCTCCCTTCCTCTATAAATAGAGAGCCACCCCTTTTGCTTAAGGGTTGAGAATTTCTACCTAAGAGAGAAAGAGCTTAATGTGAGAAGATCTTTCTCCCTTTGGTGCACACCCCCCATACAAATTCCAGAATTCACAACACTCCTTTAGACCTTAGCATTTCATAGAAAACCCTTAGGCTAGGTGTGTGTGATCCCCTAGCCTCCCTTCCCTACCTCTTAGTTTCAAGCCTTAGGAGTTAGAACCCCATTTTCCACCATACAAGGCTTTTAAAAGCTCATCAAAGCAAGCCACGCAAGGCTCCTCTACGGTGCTACAAGGGCCCGAGGGCTCCGGCTCTCCCCTTTCTTCTCCTATCTCTTTCTAGCTCCCTCCATCCTCCCATTTGTGCCGTTATGCCGCCAAATTTTCGGTAGGAACGGAGGGGCACAAATAGGATTCTAAACCCTTTCGGGCAAGAGGAAGCTATTTTCTTTTCTTTTACTTTATTTTATTTTTGGCCATTAGTAGAGATCGCGTAAAGCGGGTTGATCGGGTGCCTAACACTTTCCCGATCGATAACTGAAGGCCCTACCCAAGAGCCTTTGGTGTGGACCGGATTCAGAGTCATATTTTTAGCACTTAGGTGCTCATAAAAATGAACTAGGTATCCCGGGACACCGAAAGCTCCGGGTGGCGACTCTATATTTTTCGTTAGAGAGCGCATCGTCGTGACGGGATCGTCCCGATTCCCACGGTTGCACACCGGTAGTCTGCCCTCACGTTCCTGGTCATGAGGAGGTGACTCGGCTGATTGGGGCATATCGTTTCTCTAGCAAAATGACTGGCTCCAAGGTCAAGTTGTCCTGGTTGAAGAGCCTTTTTTAGGCAGATGAGCTGATCTATCCACTCCAGCCATATGTGGATGTTGTTATAGAGCCCGAGCGTGCCCTGGTGTTGGCCCGTATCTCCCTTCTATACCTTTTGGGCAAGACTATTCTTGCCAATGCCAGTGGGGGACGTGTTACACTATCCCTCCTTTGTCTGAAGGAGAATTGGGGGGACGTGCATCACTATGATTTGGGAGGCACTAGATAAGCGGTGCTGATGGATAGCCTGGCTAGGGCTTCTTTAGTTCAGGAGGTTGCTTTCGTCCTCGTCTTTTGTCATGTGATCGAGGTAACCTATTCTATCCATCCTTTCGTCATTTCTGACTTTTATTTTTTGCTCTTTGATTTGATATGCTCTTTGTTTGTCTATCCTCTCAGATTCGGGGGTATCTGCACTTCCTACCTAGTTGCCCCCTGCTATTTTCTGACGAGTACACATATCCTCTTATGAGTTGTAGGCTCCCAGACCGTTGTAGAGAGGCGGGGATGAAGCACCTAGAATTGGGTCTGAGGGTGCAGTTTGACCTGATGATTCCTGAGCAGGTTTGATTCTCCTTTTGATAGTTGGATTTTCTAGGCTATGATTGTATTGATTTATTGACAGTCCTTTTCCTTTTTATGTAGATTATTTTTGATCCGTACATCGGCTCTTCCTTTCACGATCGCGCCACTGTTGGGCAGTATCTGCTGTCGACCGTCGGGTCATCTTTTTCTTAGGTGCCTGAGTCCAAGCTTACTATCTAGGGGAGAGGGTCGTTCATCAGTATCGGGACCTCTTGGTGGTGTCGTTGGATCTCCCTAAGGATTTCATGGCTCCAGAGGGTTCAGTTGAGGAGCTTACCCCATCATGAGATTCTAACTGACATCCTGTTTCAGTATGGGGGGGATTTCCCATGGTATGAGTCCCTCCCCTATCAAACTCTCCTTCCACGTTTCATTCCTGGTGCTAATTTTTTTACATTTGGAGGGCCACGAGGCCAGGTTCTTTTCTTATCTTTATTTTACCTGTTGATTCAGCTTTGATTTATTAAGGTAACGCTTTGCTGATTGGTTCCCCTGCTCTCCTCACTTTTTCAGATTGATGAGGCAACTGGATCTAATGGGGGTGCAAAGTCAGGACCCTCAGAGGAGACAAGTGCAGGACCTTCAGATGCTTTTGGTGCCGGGGTGTCTATTGTAGGGACCCAGGGTACCTTTCAGTGCATGGATGATGTGTTTCTTTTCGGCTCGTGTGCTGATGTAGGTGAGCATGCCCGTCTTTCTGGTGAAGCAGTTAGAGTACCTCCCCCCGAGCTAATCCTTGGGGTGAGTTCTTTTCTTTGGGTAATATGGTTTCTTGGTATTTTCGCGTTACTGTCCTTCTATTCTTTCCCTTGTAGGTTTACGAGTCTGCAATCCAGTAGGCAGACTACTACCGTAACATTGCTGACCTTTGGGAAGCCGAAGTATTGAGTATTGATGTTGTGTTAACCCTATACATTTGGTTTATGCTTTCCCCTAATTGATCCTTCTGGTATGGTGCTTTCAGCGTGCTCGGGAGAAGGAGTCACATTCACTGCTTAGCCTGCTGTCTCAGGCGTGGTCCCGTATGGGTAATACTCGGACATTCCAAAGGACAAAACATTCATGGAAGAGGGGCTCTGAAGGACCTGGAGCATAATTGGAGGCCGCCTTTGTTGCTTTTTGTTTATGAACATTTGCACTTTGGACACTTTCTGGAATTAATTTGTAATAATTATGCGACTGTTCGGCAAACATTGGGTATTCTTTTGAATGGATGCTCCTTTTTATTAAAAAAATTATTTGCCTTGTTGTTTCTTATTTTGGATGTGACCCTCTTGTTTGAGTAAAGAAAGTGTCGTTGGATGGCTTGTGGAACTGGCTTGTGTCTTGTACTTTTCGATAGGGTAGCCATAAGCTTGGCAAAAATGTGGAAAGCCCCTTGATGTGTTGGTTGTAATGGATAGGGTCCATATGCTTTTTCTTTGTTTACTGGTATCAATGATTCCTGCAAAAGAGAATACAACACAGGTTTAGGTGATAAATTCTCGGTGCCCCAGCTCGTGGCCTGGGGTGCAAAAAAAGGTGCATTATATGTAGGAAAAATAAGTGAAAAAAAGGGAAGGGAGGACAAATCCTCCTTGCATAATTTTTTTGGTCTAGCGTATGTATTACATAGGCCTAGCGTATGTAATGCATACGCTAGGAAAATATTGGGGATTTTTGGCTTAGCGTATGTAATACATACGCTAGGCAATTTTGGGAAAATTTTGGCCTAGTGTATGTAATACATACGCTAGGTACACCTGGGTCGGCAGCGGGTCCTTTAAAGCTTGAGAATGCACCTATTTCTCATTATCTAGAGTTGGATTTTGATTTTTGTTTCCTTATTTTTTTCTTTTCTTCCCAAGGGTGGGTCCATTGTCCTACATTGATTTGTGATTCTTTTGAACGTCTTTGTATGACCATGGACCTACTTTCTGACCCCTCCTCCCTTGGGGGGTCCAGGACCTTTATACTTCCCTATTTGGGTGGGGCCCCCAGTTTTTTAAAGAAATGACTCGAAAGTTTGAACGAAGGCGAGCTTGCGGGTTTGGATCAACTCGGGCTAGCTTGTCTCCCATCTTTCCTTGATATTCCCTTGCTTTGGCATCTCATTCATACGGCGGCTTCTCTTTGGGAAGTGGATACCCATGTCTTTCATTTTGGGAATAGTGAGTTAACTCCCACTCTTGAGGAGCTCTCCAACCTATCGGGTTTGAAACTACATAGAGGCCTTGCCAGGGTATTGCCAAAACCAGGTTATGCTAAAGCTGTCCATACTATTTTAGGCTTGAAGAAAACCGATTATGAGAAAAGCCTTGTCGGTGGGCCCACCAAGTGTTCGATAAAATTCCTGAGAGAGCTTTTTATTGACGAAAGCTTGCGAAAATTGCCAGTTAGAAATATTCATAATGTGAAAGCTTTCGCTCTCTGCCTTCTCTCAGAGGTCCTTTTCTATACTGGGGGAGAGCTTCTCCCTTACACTTGGTGGAGCTTTACCGTTGTCTAGATGCTTTTGCCTTAGGGAAGGTTGAGTGCTTTCGAGGATGCCCTGCTTGGCTCCAGGTTTGGCTTGGGGAGCATCTCGCCATTTTGGGGCCTGTGCCCCGCTTTTATGTGGTTCATGGAGAGGCGGCCCACTGCTTTTTGGGCGATGCCATAAGTTGCCACGAGGGAATGTATGCAAGGTGAAACTTTGGCTGGCTGAGGGTGAGCTGGTATGGAGGCTTACATGGTTGGATAGGACCTTCCCAGTAGTTTGATCCAGAGACTATGAGGGCATCACCCTTCTTGGCTTAACTGGCAGTACTTATTATTTTTCCTCTCGGGTGCTACACCAGTTTGGTTATACTCAGCAGGTGCCCTACTCGGAGAGACCTCCCTTATGCGGACTAATCTTGTCTCGGGGGTCTTCTGGGGACTTGGATGGGATAGCAGCTCTTTGGGAGACGCGTCAGTCGACGCACATGTGTTGCTTGGAGCCAAGGGATTCTCTTTTGACTTCTCTGGGGTATAAGGCTTGGCTACTTTCTGAGAGGCCTTTTGTCCATCACGTGGATCAGGTGGAGAGCAGTGGTGTGGAGGGGCGTTGGCCACGGAAGGAGTCGACGCTTCTGGCTCCGATTGAGTTGCTGGTAGATGAGAAGCGGGTCCTGCACGAATGTTTAGAGAAACACAAGGTCTGAGTAAATGTTACAAAAGCAAGAGCTGGTTTTGCAAAGTGTGAGGTCCTTCGTCTGGAAGGAGCCCTGAGTGATGCTCTTAGTGCTACTGACCCCTCCTCCTAAGAAGGGGTATAAGAGCCTGCATGGCCGCAGGATGCTTAGGAGGATGTCGTATGTGCCGAGATTCATACTTTGAAGCACGAGTTGTGTCATTGACCTAGACCTGCACATACCTTTTGCATAGATCACATTGCCACAGGGAGGGTTAAAAGAACCCGTGTTAGATTATTTTTTTTGGTATATATATTTTCTTCATGTTTTTATTGCTTTTAGATTTTGTAAAGGGTAAACAAGGCATCACACCAATTATTTTTTGAGATGTGGTGTAAGTGTTGTACAGATATGTAAATGAAAAAGGGAAATCTATTATCTTACACAAATTTTATCTTTCTTTTCTTTTGTAAAAGGGAGAAATCGGGTATTACGCCGATCATCCTTTTGAGATGTGGTGCACACAATATGGGCATGAAAATGGAAAAGGGAAATTTATTATCTTTTATAAAGTATGGCCCTCTCCTTTTGTCATGAAGGGAGACACCGGTCATCAAACTGATTATCTCGAGGTGTGGTGCACACAGTGCTAGCTTGAAAATGGGAAAGGAAAATTTATTATCTTTTACAAAGTGGGGTCCTCTCCTTTCTCCGTGAAGGGAGACACCAGTAATCAAACCGATAATCTCGAGGTGTGGTGAACATAGTGCCGACCTGAAAACGGGAAAGGAAAATTTATTATCTTTTACAAAGTGTGGTTCTCTCCTTTCTTCATGAGGGGAGACACCGGTTATCAAACCGATCATCTCGAGGTGTGGCATGCACAATGTTGGCCTGAAAATGAGAAAGGGAAATTTATTATCTTTTAAAAAGCAGGGTCCTCTCCTTTCTCCATGAAGGGAGACACCGATCATCAAACCGATCATCTCGAGGTGTGGTACGCACAGTGCCGGCCTGAAAATGGGAAAGGAAAATTTATTATCTTTTACTAAGTGGGGTCCTCTCCTTTCTCCGTTTGTTTGATGCCTCGATCTTTGGATGAGGTGACGGGTCTCGTTTTGAGCATAGCTGAACCCGTTCATGCGGTCAGGCCCAAGTAAGGTTTCGCAGTTTATCAAGGGTTGAACGTTTATGTGACAGCCCGGACTTCGGCACCCCGAAACCCGTGCCATCAGCACGATCATCTTGACCGTGCCCCTCAACTATGCACGGAACACTGGTATATCAAGCATAAAATAAATAAGAACAACTTGCGGAATTTAAATCTACATAAAAATACTTCTCAAAAGACAGTTCTACCCTCATGCCTCTGCATGAAGGGAGAACCGATCCGAACCATCGATGATAACCATCATCATGGATGGTTCGCCCAAAAGAATACTCTGATATCCATATACACAAGGTTTAATAAAAAAAAAACCAGGCTTGACATACCAAGCCGTACAATCTCCAACTAAAACTCCTCAAAGTCGCATGCAGTCCTCTAGAAGAAGTCCTCGGAGGTGGCTCTAACTCCTCGCCGCCGCAAGGTCCGACTCACCGGTCGGCGTCTCTCCTCGAAGCCTCCTACTACTACTAGTAGTGGACCTGCGACGTATAGTCTATAGGGTGAGCTACATCCTAGCTCAATAGGGAACAGAACACAATTGAACATATAAAATATAACTCACATGTATTCTATGATATGCATGTATGATGTGTCTATGCATTTCTTGATGGAAAACAGTTAAAAACGCTTCAATTACTGGTAGGTTACTCATGTCTTTTAGTTAATCAAGAATGATGCTGAGAAGGCCTAAAGCAAAACTTAAACTTCAACTTAAATAATCCCCGAGCAATATAGCATCGAGCCCCGACGAGATACCCTTCATCGTCATCTATATAGACAGTTTTAAATGTATTCCCTGGGAATACCAATAGTACCCAAGCCCCTTTCCCCTGGGGATTGGTGGCGGGGTTTCACATCTCATCAACACCCCTGGGGTGTGCTTACTCTGTACGGATAAGCCTCGATCGCTTCACGGATTAGCCGACGGTCCACGGATATCCTCGCCGGCCGTGGGTTATCCCGCCACGCCGGTGGGGTAACCTATCAAACCTCAAATAACAAAATATGATTGCCTTACATATAGTTATTCACCGTGTAATTGTGCTATCTTATATCAGTTAGGCCTCATCAAGCATGATTCAATCATGGATACATCCCTGGGATGTATCCGTTCACTTGCATCACACCTGATGCCTTTACCTCTTCACTTCATCATCCCCTGGGGATGGTCCATTTAAGATCTCTTATGAATGTCACACACACACACTTTTCATAATCATTGAGTAGTAAAACATTTGAATTGAATTGATATCATTACATACATGCTCTTGTAAAATAAAGTACATGTTCAGGGTGTTCCCTACCACAAGTCTTTAGCTGATCAATGCATCAAGGTCCCGCATGGCTCCTTGTGCACTCGTTCTCACGTACCACCTATGGTACCATATAACATGTGAAACACATCACGAAGGATGCCATAGAGAAGGTATAAGATCTCCCAAAAATCTTAAAGTCAAACCAAAGGTCAACATAGTTCACTACAGTCGATTAATCGATCTCCAAAATCGATTAATCGAATCTGATTCGATTAATCGATTTCCAAAATCGATTAATCGAAAGTCAATATCGATTAATCGAAGCAATTTCGATTAATCGAAATTCTCCTTTTCGCAAAGTCCATTCTCAGTTCGAACAGTCGAATTGTCATTCGATTAATCGAAATTCTTCTTTTCGCAAGGTAAATTTACTGTTCGAACAGTCGAGTTTCCATTCGATTAATCGAATCCAATTTCGATTAATCGAAATCCTTCTTTTCGCAAAGCAGACCCTTATTTCGAATAGTCGATTTTTCACAAGTTGATTAATCGATTCCAAATCGATTAATCGAAACTAAAATCGATTAATCGAAATCCCATTTCGATTAGTCGATTTTTCCTTAAGTTATTTCCTCCAACCCCTGGGGTCCACTGGAAGTTCTCAGTCGATTAATCGATTCTCAAATCGATTAATCGAAATCCAAAGTCGATTAATCGAAATCCAATTCGATTAATCGAAATCGGGGTCCTCTGACTCTTCAACTTCCTGGCCAATTTCGATTAATCGAAACCCAATTTCGATTAATCGAAATTGTCAGTTTCAGCCCCCTTCGAGCTGTTCTTCCCAATCTTTTTCCATACTTTTTCTTCTATCTTTCTAAGCCATTATCCTATGATTTAACCCACATTTTACTGTAACTTAACCCCTATAATCTATGCATCTTATTTACCAAAAAAATTTACCTTGGATAGACCTCAAGTTGATTTCTATCAATAGTTGGAAGGCTAGGGTTTCTAGCTGGTTCTAACGGATCCTTGCATGAATCCGGCCTCTTTAATGCTTGACTCCCTCTTCCAAACAGTTGCAATAACTCCTCTCTTAATCCTCTCTCTTTCTCTCTCTCCTTTACTTCTCTCAACCACCAAAACATGAAAGTTAGGGTTTTCAACCCTTTTTATCTTATCTCTTTTTCTCGGCGTGGAGCACATACACACTCATCAGTGTATGTAACTCTACAACTCCTCTATCTCTCCACTCTTCTACACTGATTCACACATCACTTCTGCTCATCTCACCTTAAGTTCATCAATGAACTATCTCATGGTCAAACCTAAGACCAATCGGGCACGGATCCCGAGGTCATAGTTCATGTCTTTTTTTTCGGGCTATTACATCCTCCCCACCTTGGAAATTTTCGTCCTCGAAAATCACCCAAAGGTGTGGTGGTGTACACTCTCCCCCCCCCCCCCGCACACTTGGAGGTGAGGTGGTTCATTGGACTCATATGTATTTAAGTCTCCACACATTCACACAACACAAACATGGAAGTAAAAGCTAGCAAAATTGAACAATTTATATAAAAATTTAATTTGTATTAAGGATTGAATATTTTGTTACAATGCCAATAAGTTGGCGTACAATAAAAAGTACAGGTATAATCAAAATGCAAAAGACATAGACGACTCAAACAGTCCCCTCGCCAGGCTGATCTGGTGCTGGAGCAGGCTGCGGCTGTGGGGGTGGCGGCTGGGCTGGCTGAGCGGATGTGGATGTGGAGGGAACCGCGTCCGTGGTGGGATGGAAGACGGGTCCTCTATGGAAGGCGGTGCGTCCGGCCGTCCATTCTTCTTCGCGGGCCAGCATATCCATGTAGGTGTGAGGGTAGATGAACTGGAGGGTGTGAAACATGAGGAAATCAATCCTCCTGTTCATCCTCTCGTTATTTGCGTCCATTCTGGCCAACACGTCCTCTATGGTAGGACCGGAGTGTGCAGGTGGTGTCGGCGTGACTGTGGTGTGGGAGGGAACCCTCTCCACAGATGGCTCTGCTGCGGCAGGGTGTGCCCCACCCTCAAGTGGGTCTCGAGGTGGTGGGGTGGTGGCGGTGCTACTGCTTCGCTTCTTCGGGCTCTGGGCGGGGCGGGACCGCTGGTAGGGTCCGCTTCAATAGGTTGTAGCTACGGGTCCATGAAGACTTGGTGAACGTCTTCACGCGATCCGTAGCCCTCACCTCGTGGGGTGAAATAGTGTAGGAGGGCTCGTCAGAGTAGCACTCCAACATGCTCGAGATGAGCCGAGCATACGGCATCTTCTCTTTGGGCCGCATACATGTTGCCTTCATCGCCTTACTCTTGATGTACCGCATCCTCAAGGATGACCATGGTAGCATCAAACCATCGCCATGAAGGCGCGTAGAAGTGCATGTTGCACTTTATCCACGCGCCCGTGTCGTGGCATCGGGTAAAGGTTGCATTTTATTATGGAGTCGAGCATCCACATGTAGGGTGGAAGGTCGACCCTCTTGATGGACGTGCCCGACCCCTTCTTCCCGTTGGTCATGCGAGTCATGACCTCTTCAAAACGGGGTTCCTTTTCAAAGGGTGGGAATAAGGTAGTCTCGGGGGTAAAGTCGAGGTAGCATTCAAGCACCTCATGTATGTGTCGACGAGTGATCGATAGAGACGACCCGATCTTGGTTATAATACAATCGTCGCTAGGGCCATTGGTTAGCCCTTGGTAGAATAACCTCACCAATCTAGGGTAATAGGAACCCCGGATTGGTTTGAGAAGGTTGCCGAGTCCGCATCGTTAGGTAGTTCGAGCCCATTGGGTCTCGCCCGAAATCGGGATTTGTGAATAGGGTAGGGTCGATGGTGTATTCGACCTCAAAGTCTTGGCAGCCCACCACTCGCTTTGGTTGCTCCACGTTGGTGGGTGGTGGCATGGGGTGGATTCGGGAAGACTCACAGTAGATGCGCGTCGAACCGGAGGTGGTCTCCGATTCGACGGTGATGGAGTCCTCACCGTGACGGGGTAGGTGGTGGTGGTGCGTTCTTCACGCCTAACCTAAGTTGAAGTTGCCTTCTTCAAGACAATCGGGTTTTGGGCGGCATATTGGGGAAAACTAGGGTTTTAACTAGCTCAAATGGAAAGAAAACGGAAATCTAGGGTTTACCTTAGGTTTTCGAAGGCGGATTCGGAAGCGAATCGATGGAAGGTCCAAACCCTAGCGCACCGGCTTGTCGGAGAAGAGGAAGAAGATCAACCGTTTATAAACCTCAAAGTGAAATGATTTCGAATGCCAAAGAAAATCCCCAATTTTTCAATATATAGGCCCCGGCTCGATTAATCGAAATTCTGTTTCGATTAATCGAAATTTAAAACTAGGTTAAGTTACAGAAAATCGATTAATCGATTTCCCAAATCGATTAATCGAAAGTCAAATTCGATTAATCGAAAATATTTCGATTAATCAAATAAATCTGCTTAAAATTTCAAATTTTTAAGCTCACTGGCGCTTGCCAGTCGATTAATCAAATCCTTTCGATTAATCGAAATTCAAAATCGACTAATCGAATTTAGTTTCGATTAATCGAAATCGGGCTATAACTTCAACTTTTTCTAAACTTTCTTAAGTATTCGATTAATCGAAATCCATTTCGATTAATCGAAATTTCAAAATCGATTAATCGAAATTACTTCGATTAATCGAAATTGTCCATTTGACTTTAATATCTCTCAAGTCCTTTAAGTAACTCGATTAATCGAAAATCCAATTCGATTAATCGAATAAAATCGATTAATCGAAATTTATAATTCGATCAATCGAAACTTCATTCTAGGTATATTCTAACTCAAATTTTTCATTTCCAGTCACTGGCACATGCCAGTCGACTAATCGAACAAAATCGATTAATCGAAATTCCAAATCGATTAATCGATTTGAAATTCGATTAATCGGTTTTGCCCTATTTTTTACAAAATTTCAATCTTTTCTTTCTTTTACTATTTTTGACAATTTATGACAGATTGGATCAAAATTTCCATTGAATTTCAAGCATAGTGGAAATTTTCACAAACGTGGTTGCGGTTTACATCGAATTCTCACGTTGTTGGAAACAAGGCCGGATATTGTTCTTTCACATCGGCCTCTCGTTCCCAAGTAGCCTCTTCTTTTGGATGATTGTTCCACCGAACAAGCACTAAGGGAATCACTTTAGTGCGCAGATTTGCTCTTTTCGATCCAATCTCCACGGTTCCTCTATCATGCTCATGTCCTCACACATCTCTATAGGTTGCTTCCTAACACATGAGACGGATCATTCACGCATTTTCCGAGCATCGATATGTGGAAGACATTATGTACTATCGAATAGCGGTGGTAAACTAATGCGATATGCAACTTCACCTATTCGTCCCAAAATTTCAAATGGTCCAACATAACGGACTTAACTTCCCTCTTGCCAAATCGCATTACACCTTTCATAGGTGACACCTTCACAAACACATGCTCGCCCACTTTGTAGTCAACACTAGTCCGCTTCACATAGTAACTTTTATCTACTACTCATCTTTGTCTTCAACCTTTCTCGATAATTAGGACAACGGTGGCGTTGTCTTCAAGCGATTCGGTCCTAATACAAATTTCTCACTGTTTCCTCCCAATTCAGAGGTGACTTGCATCGTCGTCCATACAGAGCTTCATACGGTGCCATGCCAATGCTCGTTTGAAAAACTGTTGTTATATGCGAACTCGAGCATCGGTAGATACTCATCCCAGTATCCTTGCATATCAAGCATGCAAGCTCGAGCATGTCTTCTATCACTTGATTCACCCGCTCACGCCCATCGCTTGAGGATGGAAACTAAAGTCTAGTCGTGTTCCCATTCCTTCTTGAAATTTCTTCCAAAACTTGGGCGTATATAGTGGATCACGATCCAAATGATCTTGGAATCCGTGTAATCTTACAATCTCCTTCATGTATAATTCTGCCGTCTTCCTGCGGTATATGTGGTATTATACTGCAAAAGTCTTGTTGATTTGGTCAATCGGTCTCTGACGACCCAAATGGCATTGTGTCTCTTAGCAAGACGGGTAATCCAACAATGAAATCCATTGAGATCGATTCCCACTTCCATTCGGTATTGGTAAAGGTTGCAATAGTCCCAGGATGTCTATGATCAACCTTCACTTGGCGACAAGTCAAACATCGTGACACATACTCGCCACGTCTTGTTTGATCCTCTCCACCAATTCTTTTCAAATCTTGGTACATTTTGGTGCTACCGGTGGATAGCATAATTTGACTTATGGGCCTCATCAAGAATCGCTCGTCTTAGATCGGCATTGTCCGGGATGCATAGACGGCCTTTAAACAACAAAGAACCATCTTCTTTTCTTTGAAAAGTCCGACTGATGCCTTCATTCACGTCTTGATGAATCTTTGTTAATGTCGGATCCTTCATCCATAGATCGTGGATATGTTCAAATATCAACGCTTTCTTGATATGTTAGCCAAAAGGATCCAAAGGTCCTTTGACTCAATGTTAGCATCATAGAGTGCCGGGTCTTCCAATAATTTCCATCGGAAATCAAAGAAGCTAATTGAGTCGAACCTTTTCGACTCAATGCATCGGCTACTACATTCGCCTTGCGGATGGTATTGTATAGAGCAATCGTAGTCCTTGAGGAATTCCATCCATCTCACAGTCTCATATTGAGCTCCTTCGTAAAACAGACATCGGAGGCTCTTATGATCGGTGAAAATTTCAAATGTCTCACCATACAAGTAGTGTCTCCAAATTTTCAAAAAAATGATCGCCAGTTCAAGTCATGAGTCGGGTAATTTTTTCGTGTTCTTTCAAACTCTTGGTCCGAAAGCTATCACCTTCTTGTGTTGGTTTAGCACACAACCAAGGCCAGAGTATGACGCGTCATTGCACCGCGTATCCTCCTCTCGAAGGAATTGCCAACACCGGAGTCAAGTGAGTCTCGTTTGAGTTCTTGAAAACTCTTCTCGCATGCCTCACTCCACTCAAACCTTGAATCTTTACGTGTCAGCTTTGTGAGAGGTCCCGATAACTTTGAAAACCCCTCAACGACACGTCGATAATAGCCCGCTAAGCTCAGAAAACTTCGGACAGCTGTCACTATCTTTGGCTGCTCCCATTTAACTACTGCTTCTATCTTTGCTGGATCTACCGTGACGCCCAAAAGCTAACTTCTTCCAACCAAAACTCACACTTATGAGTTTGGCGTACAATTGGTGTTCATGTAGCGTTTGTAGAGCAATCCTCAAGTGTTCTTCGTGTTCATCTTGGATTTGGAGTATATTAGTATATCATCTAACACTACCACGCAGAGTCCAAGTGTGGTTTAAACACTCGGTTCATCGGATCCATAAATGAGGAGCCTTCGTCAATCCAAACGGCATCACAAGGAATTCATAGTGTCCATACCGTGTCCGGAAAGCTGTCTTCTGTATGTCCTCTGTCTTGACTCGCAACTGATGATAACCAGATCTTAGGTCGATCTTGGAAAAATACCTTGCTCCTTGCAGTTGGTCGAATAGATCGTCAATTCTAGGCAAAGGGTAGCGGTTCTTCACAGTAAGTTTGTTCAATTGTCGATAGTCAATGCATAGTCGCATTGACCCATCTTTCTTCTTGACAAATAAGACCGGTGCTCCCCATGGAGACACGCTCGGTCTAACAAACCCCTTGTCCATTAGTTCTTGTAGTTGTTCCTTCAACTCCTTTAACTCAGCGGGAGCCATTCTATAAGGTGCTTTTGAAATAGGCTCCGTTCCTGGTGCTAAGTCAATGGCGAATTCTACTTCTCTTTCTGGAGGTAATCCAGGCAATTTTTCCGGAAACACGTCAGCGAAGTCTCGCACAATTGCTATCTCAGAAATGACGTTCTTTTCCTCCTTGTCCTCCTTTAAGAAAGCTAAGTATCCACTGCATCCCTTTCTGATCATTTTCTCGGCCCTTACTGCTGAGATCAGTGGCACATATGACGACCTCACTCCTTGAAACCGAAATGATCTTCTTGTGTTGGGTCTGAAAATGACTACCTTGTTCTTGCAATCAATGGTCGCACAATGTCATACCAACCACCCATGCCAAGGATCACATCAAACCCTTGCATGTCTAATAAGACCAACTTTGCTTCCAATTCATGCACTTCTAAGTCTTGAACTCACGACGATGGATTTGCAAGCTAACTCCGTGTCTACTAACTCTCCGGTTGGAATAGACACGAGATAGGCCGAAATCCAACGTCTGGAACGATCTTCATCTTCTTAGCAAAGCGGAGTGATTTAATGAGTGGGTAGACCGGGGTCTATCAACACTCGGCCATGTCTAAATACACTTCCTTTTCATACATAGTTAAAGTACCTATAATATATATACACATACATACAAATTTACACATCAAAATGCACTCTCGGTTTATATTAAAAGAATCTACACTATTCCTAATGCATGCACCCTTTCCATCTAAAATTCTTATGAAACGGAATTTTTGTAATAAAATAAAATTTCTCACCTTGGATGACGTCATGCACATTCCTCGCTTCTGAGGATCGCATAAAGCTCTCCCCTAACAATCGGCTTCCTTGCTTGAATGGGTCGTGGTCATGCTGAAGCCGTCTTGCCCTTGTTCTCTGATCAAGTGGCCCACCTTGCCACATCGGAAACAACCTCTAGTTCCGATTTTACAGTCTACAGTCCTATGCGGCTTGCCACATCTGGCACACGCCTCACGAGGTGCGCAAGATACGGTACGAGAACCCTCAGTGTGACAAGAGCGCCAGAGACATGGCAGGCTCTCATAGCGAAAAGGTCTCCCCGACGCAAGTAATGGAAACCTCTCAGGTGTTGCTGCGCCGCCTTCCAAAACCTCCCCAAATCATGCGGTCTCGATCGACCCACCCACGAACCTCGGCTTTTTATTCACCGGTTCGTAGTTCCCCATCCTTCCGTGGTCAAGTCCTCTCTCTGCTTCTCCGCCTATATCTCGTGTTCTCCTCCTCTACAACCAATGCTTTGCTCATGACCTCTTCATAGGTCCTCAGTTGAAATGGAGCTACGCCTCCCCTAACCTCAGGCTTCAAACCTTGCTGAAACCTCTTGGACTTCATCACTTCAGAAGCGACGTAATCCGGAGCAAAACGGGCAAGTCGTAGAAACTCTACCCCATATTCTCTCGATCACATCCTCCTTGTACTAGCCAGAGGAACTGAATCTCAAGTCGGTTCCTTACTACTTAAAATATTGTTTGTTGAATTCCTCAACGAATTCCTCCCAAGTCCAAGGCAACTCTGGTCTCGAGCGAGTCCTTATCACGAACTTCCACCAAGGCCCACCTCCCATCCAACATGTAAGCTGCCCATCTTACACTCTCATCTTCCGTGCAAGTTAGCACGCTAAAAACTTTCTCCATTTCCATCAGCCAATTCTCAGCGGCCATCGTGTCTGCCTGCCCAGAAAATGTAGGAGGTCTCATCCTTCTAAACTCTGTAAAAGATGAGGGCACAGGCAACGCAGGTCCTACAGGTGGTGTAGGTGGCTGCTGTTCTCTAGACGCATGAGCTGCAAAGGATGCGGCTTGTTGTGCCATGGCAGCTGCCATAGTCTCCATAGTGTGCATCATCCTTTGTCGCTCTTCTCTATCTTCTTGTCTTTCTCTCAATCTTTCTTGCTCTCTCAGATCTTGATCCTGATGATCTCGATCCTCTTCCTCATGCTGTCTGCTACTACTGCCCCCTGGGGCCTCGTTACCTCCTAAAGGCACTCTGTTGGTAGGAGAGATGAAATCATCTCCACTACGCAAACTCCTTTGATGGCCTCCTCTTGGTCGGCCCCTCCCTCTAGCTGACATTGCGGCTGCATTTGAAACTAAAGTTTCGTTAGCAGAAGCCCCTATGTTCTGACGAAAGAACCCTTGTCAGAATTGCTAAAAGAAAAGGCTTTGATACCAAGCATGATGACCGGACTTCGACTTCAAACCGCGTACATCAAGACGATCATCTTGACCGTGCCCTCAACTATGCACGGTATATCAAGCATAAAATAAATAAGAACAACATGGAATTTAAATCTACATAAAATACTTCTCAAAGATAGTTCTACCCTCATGCCTCGCATGAAGGAGAACCGATCCAACCATCGATGATAACCATCATCATGGATGGTTCGCCCAAAAGAATACTCGATATCCATATACACAAGGTTTAATCAAAAACCAGCTTGACATACCTAAGCCGCAAATCTCAAAACTCCTCAAAATCCTCTAGAAGAAGTCCTCCGAGGTGGCTCTAACTCTCGCCGCCGCAAGGTCCCACTCACCGGTCAGTCTCCTGAAGCCTCGGCTACTAGTAGTGGACTGCGACGATAGTCTATAGGGTGAGCTACATCCTAGCTCAATAGGAGCAGAACACAATTGAACATATAAAATATAACTCACATGTATTCTATGATATGCATGTATGATGTGTCTATGCATTTCTTGATGGAAAACAGTTAAAAACGCTTCAATTACTGGTAGGTTACTCATGTCTTTTAGTTAATCAAGAATGATCTTTGAGAAGGCCTAAAGCAAAACTTAAACTTCAACTTAAATAATCCCCGCAATATAGCATCGAGCCCGAGATACCCTTCATCGTCATCTATATAGACATTTTAAATGTATTCACAGGAATACCAATAGTACCAAGCCCCTTTGCCTCGGGATTGGTGGCGGGTTTCACATCTCATCAACACCCACAGGGTGTGCTTACTCAGACGGATAAGCCTCGTCTTGGCCTCACGGATTAGCCGCCGTCGGACGGATATCCCGCCCGTCGATCGTGGTTATCCCGCCACGCGTCGGTGGGGTAACCTATCAAACCTCAAATAACAAAAATATCGGTGCCTTACATATAGTTATTCACCGTAATTGTGCTATCTTATATCGCTTAGGCCTCATCAAGCATGATTCAATCATGGATACATCCTCGATGTATCCGTTCACTTGCATCACACCTGATGCCTTTACCTCTTCACTTCATCATCCCCTGGGGATGGTCCATTTAAGATCTCTTATGAATGTCACACACACACACTTTTCATAATCATTGAGTAGTAAAACATTTGAATTGAATTGATATCATTACATACATGCTCTTGTAAAATAAAGTACATGTTCAGGGTGTTCCCTACCACAAGTCTTTAGCTGATCAATGCATCAAGGTCCCGCATGGCTCCTTGTGCACTCTCGTTCTCACGCATACCACCTATGGTACCATATAACATGTGAAACACATCACGAAGGATGCCATAGAGAAGGTATAAGATCTCCCAAAATCTTAAAGTCAAACCAAAGGTCAACATAGTTCACTATCGATTAATCGATCTCCAAAATCGATTAATCGAATCGATTCGATTAATCGATTTCCAAAATCGATTAATCGAAGTCAATATCGATTAATCAAGCAATTTCGATTAATCAAATTCTCCTTTTCGCAAAGTCCATTCTCAGTTCGAACAGTCGAATTGTCATTCGATTAATCGAATCTGATTTTGATTAATCGAAATTCTTCTTTTCGCAAAGTAAATTCTTTATGTTTCCATTCGATTAATCGAATCCAATTTCGATTAATCGAAATCCTTCTTTTCGCAGCGCACTTATTTCAATAGTCGATTAAGTTGATTAATCGATTCCAAATCGACATCGAACTAAATCGATTAATCAAATCCCATTTCGATTAGTCGATTTTCCTAAGTTATTTCCTCCAACCCCCGGGTTCATCGAAGTTCTCGATCGATTAATCGATTCTCAAATCGATTAATCGAATCAAAGTCGATTAATCAAATCCAATTCGATTAATCGAATCGAAGGTCCTCTGACTCTTCAACTTCCTGGCCAATTTCGATTAATCGAAACCCAATTTCGATTAATCGAAATTGTCAGTTTCAGCCCCCTTCGAGCTGTTCTTCCCAATCTTTTTCCATACTTTTTCTTCTATCTTTCTAAGCCATTATCCTATGATTTAACCCACATTTTACTGTAACTTAACCCCTATAATCTATGCATCTTATTTACCAAAAAATTTACCTTGGATAGACCTCAAGTTGATTTCTATCAATAGTTGGAAGGCTAGGGTTTCTAGCTCTGGTTCTAACGGATCCCTTGCGTCGAATCCGGCCTCTTTAATGCTTGACTCCCTCTTCCAAACAGTTGCAATAACTCCTCTCTTAATCCTCTCTCTTTCTCTCTCTCCTTTACTTCTCTCAACCACCAAAACATGAAAGTTAGGGTTTTCAACCCTTTTTATCTTATCTCTTTTTCTCGGCGTGGAGCACATACACACTCATCAGTGTATGTAACTCTACAACTCCTCTATCTCTCCACTCTTCTACACTGATTCACACATCACTTCTGCTCATCTCACCTTAAGTTCATCAATGAACTATCTCATGGTCAAACCTAAGACCAATCGGGCACGGATCCCGAGGTCATAGTTCATGTCTTTTTTTTCGGGCTATTACAGTTTATCCCTTTGGATCAAATTAACCTTTTATCCTTTCCTCGGGTCATACATTTGACGGTGCAGTCCAAAGATACACGTGACCAAGATCCGATTTGAGCTAACATGAGTGGTCTAACTGAAAACCAGAGCTCGGAATTAGAACTAATGGAGAACCATGGAGGCTCATCATCTAACTTTGGGGGTTCCTTAATCTGGAGGCAAAAGGTAGGTTCATTTATTTGCTCAATCATGATTGGCTTCATCTCAATGCCATAAAAAATTTTGACCATTGATGCCAACGTTGCTAGTGCATCGGCAAAGTGATTTCTTGCGCGTGGGACATAGGAGAAGGTAACATCATGGAAGCATGCTATCATATCTTCGAGGTGCTCATGGTATGAGATCAGCTTTTCATCCTTCATCTTCTAATCACCGTTGGTCTAGCATATGATCAGTTGTGAGTCACCAAATACCCTGAGATGAGTTACATTCAGGTAAAGTGCTGCTTGTAAGCCGGCTGTGCAGGCTTCATATTTGGCCATGTTGTTTGTGCACGGGAAGCCGAGTTTTATGAAGACTGGTATGTGAGATCTTGGTGAAATCAGAATAGATCCAACTCCTTGTCCTTCGGCATTGGCTGCCCCATCGAAGTGCATCACCCAAGACTCCTCATTCTCCTCTTTATCATCTTCTATCATAAACAAGATGTCTTCATCTGGGAATTTGGTTCTCAAAGGCTAGTAGTCAGGTAAAGGATTCTTGACAAGATGATCGGCGAGTGCTTGCCTCTTTATTGATTTTTGTGTGACATATGTAATGTCGAACTCTAATAGGAGGAGCTGCCAGCATGGGTTTCGGCCCATGAGAGTCGGCTTTTCAAACAAGTAATTTAAAGGATCCATCCGTGGTAGCAGGATAACTACTTGAGATAGTAAGTAATGACGGAGTCTCTGTGTAGCCCATATGAGAGCCAGGCATGCTATCTCCAAATGAGAATAGCGAGTCTTGAACCAGGCATGCTATCTCAGTGAACTTCTTGCTAAGATAGTATACTGCTTACTCTCTTCTTCCTGTTTCATCATGCTGCCCTCGGGCACATCCCATTGAAACTTTTATCATAGAGAGATACATTATGAGTGGTCTCCTAGATACTGGTGGCACCAAAACTAGCAGGTTGAGAAGGTAGCCCTTAATTTTATCAAATGTTGCTTGATAGTCATCATTTCATTCAACCGGTGAATCTTTCCTCAATAGCTTAAAGATCGGCGTGCAGATGGGGGTGAGTTGTGCAATGAACTGACTGATGTACTGTATCCTGCCCAAGAAACCTCTAACATCTTTCTTGGTATATGGCGGTGGCATTTTGAAAATGGATTTTACCTTCATCGGGTCAACTTCAATGCCTCTCCTTCTGACGATAAAGGCCAGTAATTTTCCTGACATGACATCGGATGCACATTTCTGAGGGTTCAAACGTAACCTGTATTTTCTCATCCTCTCAAATAGCTTTTGGAGGTTTATCATATGATCACTTCTCTCTGGTGACTTGGCAATCATGTCGTCAACGTACACCTCAATCTCCTGGCGCATCATGTCATAAAACAGTACAGTCATGGCCCTTTGATATGTTGTTCCAACATTTTTTTAACCCAAAAGGCATGACTCAATAACAGAAAGCTCCCCGTGGAGTGATGAACGCTGTTTTCTTGCAGTCTGCCTTCGCCATCCTGATCTAATTATATTCGAAGAATTCATCCATGAATGAGAGCATCCCCTGCCTCGCAGTGTTATTGACCAATATGTCGATGTGTGGTAACAAGAAGTAATCTTTTGGGCTCGCCTTGTTCAGGTTTCTGAAGTCGATGCACATGTGAGCGTTTCCATCTTTCTTTGGTACCAGGACGATATTGGCTAGAAACTGCAGGTATTTGGAGACCATGAGAAACCATGCATTGTACTATTTGATGACCTCATCCTTCACTTTCAACATCCATTCTGGCCGGAGACGTCTTAACTTCTGCTTGACTGGCTTAACATCAGGATATAGCGATAGCTCATGCTCGACCAAATCGGTGTCCAAACCGAGCATATCCACATATGACCATGCGAAGACGTCTTAGTATGACTGAAGGAAATCAATCATACTTTTTCTTTCCACAGGAGACAACAACTTTTCGATCTTGGTGATTCTAGGAATCTCCTCGGTCCCTAGATTGACGTCCTCTATTTCTTCCACAATCGGCGTAGGGCCATGCTCAAAATTGATAAACCGGTCCAGGAGCTCACTGGGGAGCTCCTCGGTTGGGATTTCCTCATCCAAACTCGTGACTCCTACCTCTTCTTATATTCCTACAGGAAAGGGGTCGATTTCATTTGGGACGAGCTTTTCTATTAAGGCTCCTTTTTCTTTTATTTTCTTCAGAATTTTGAAAGATAATATTTTTGAATTTTGTATTTTTTCTATTTTTTTATGATTTATGTTTCCTTTGGAGATGAGCCCTTGGCAAAGCCAGCCTCTGTATACACATGGTATTGCCTGCCAAGGGCTTACCTCACTTTTTATAAGATATTTTTTTTAGAAGTGGGTGTCGAATTTCAGGCTACTCGAAGCTTCTAGAGTTAAGGGCACAGTCGCCCAATTCCTTACCTGCGGTACTATCCTTTTACCTGCTCGGGTGGAGGAGGCTGATTGATATGGCTTTTAGGAGTTAGCCTCCATAATGTTTATTCTAGGCTCATACGAGACCCTGTCCTTGAATGTCAGCATGGTTATGTGGTGGTTTACCACAAGGGGGGACTGTACAAGTATGGGAGACTGCTCCTCAAAAAGGAACATAGAGGCTAGGTCTACTTGGGAGGGATGATTTGGGGATTGGTTGGATGGATCGGGGCTACCGGCTTGTGCGGGGTTGGCTATGTTGCCCCATTTTGATCAATTTTTATGACCCCGGTGTTCATGAATGTACTCAGGATGTGAGGCCACAGGCGAGGTTCATCTTCTAGGTCTATTCCCCGGGCTTTTGTAGCAGTAATGGTTCGGGCCTTTTCCTTGGCCTCCTGGACCTCTTCTTCAGTAGGCTTGCAACGTAGGCCGAATCTAACCCACTGCCCTCCTGTGGCTCTAACTGGATCCTTCCGTCCCTACAATTATGGTTGGTCCCAATCCTTTACCTTTCTAATAGTCCCATTTCTAGAGAATGGCTACGGCTGTGACCATTCCACCACGGGTTTTCAAAGTGATTCACTCGAGGGGTTTTGGGTTACCGTTGATACCTCATACTCAAAGCTATGGAGGTCTGTGTCTTCAGTAGTGTGTGACACATCCAATACTTTGGGGTTCTCAATGCAGTGGGTAGCTCTGTCTCTTTCTCCTACCCTTGGCCCAGAATGGTGACAATCTTTTGTTCTAATACAAATCTTAGTTTTTGGTGGTGGGTGGAAGGTATTGCCCTGACCTTGTGTAACCATGGTCATCCTAATAGCAGATTGAAAGTACATTTGATGTCCATAACTTGGAAGGGTATGGAAAAGGTCATTGCCCAATGATGAGCTCAAGGTTAACTTCTCCAATTATCTCTCTTCTCGGGTTATGAAATCCTCTGGCACTTGTTCTTGCTGACCTAAAAGCAGTGGGATCCACCCTTATCTTGGTCGCGGTTCTGAGAGGGCACACATTCAAAGTAGACCCGTTGTCTATTAACACCAAAGGAATAACCATGTTCCTAGTTTCTACAGTGATGTTGAGGGGTTTGGAGTGATTATTTTCCTCATCCGGTAAATCAGCATCTGAAAAGGAAATGGCACTGGGAGCCAACACCTGCTTGATGATCTGTCCCACCACATCAGGGGTTACTTGGATAAATATATGTGCATCATTTAATGCCTTCATCAAAGCTTGGAAATGAAGTGGTGATGTCATTAACAGGTCCTGGACCGTGATGTGCACGGGCATCCTTTTCAATTATGTTTCAAGTAAATGCTCTCGACTCATTTTCTCAAAAGGGTTTACAGCTATAGGTTCTTTCTTCTCCTCTGGACGGGTTGGTACTGACACTTCTGATTGCCTTCAAATTTTCTTGATCGGGTGACAAAATCTACTGACCCCTCTCTATTGCTGCCCGTATTGATATCTGTCTGATCGTAACTGAGTAGGACTTGATGGGGATCATAGCTTAGTCTCGAAATTTAGAATGGAGTGGGCGTAGGCCTCAAAGGTACTTGCCCTAGGGGATTGGAAAGGGTGGTCAACACTTGGTTAACCTCGGTGGGATGGATTAGGGAAGTGGCAAAAATTGGCCACGTGGGGTTAGTGGGGATTATGAATGGCTGTATTGCGGGGATGTGATAGGGGTAGGCCATTCATAATTAACTTGGGCCGAACTGGGATATGGGGCAAAATCAGCCTTTAGGTAATTGGTGGGGGACTGCTGCTACATATGGTTGATACTGGTTGGTTTGGACATAGCTGACGGGAGCCGGTGATGGAAAATATGCCCTTAAATCTAAGGGTTCTGTCGGTAGTGCGGGATTAGTAAAGTAATCAGCCAAATTCAGGGACTCAATTACTCCGATGCTTATATCCTCTTGATCTCTCTGCCTCAATATTACAAAATCTTCTCGGGTGCGGCTATATTCTGACGGGTCAAACTCCCCGTCATCCGCCTCTATCATGCTGATGGTCGACATTAGGCCCGCTCCACTTGGTGGATGTGGTGGTAACGGTATTTGATGTATATTGGCATGCTGGTTGGCCTGGGGAAGTGCTGGAGGAATGATCTTGCTGACCTCTATTAAGTCTTGTATTGCGTGCTTCAAAGGGACGATCAGTTGGGTGGCTCGACCCTTGATAGAAATTACAATGGGTATTGAGGTCATAATTTCTTAGGATCGGGTTCGACGAAGGTCGTGGTTCGAGTGCAGTGACCAAACCTTTTTTGATCAGTAAAGGCAATAAGATATTTAAGGATTTCCCTAATGGTGTGAAGACTCGGTCAAAATGTGCCCTTCTCTGTTCTGGGGTCGTCTGTGCCCCCTGCCTATTTTTGATTCTTTGAATCGGTTCACTTCTGATTGAAGCTGGTTGTGCTGCCTTAAATTGGAATAGGGTTATACTGGTATTGGGTCGTGTATTTGCGATTGTCTGTACATCTGCTCTAGTTCTTCTATCATTCCTTTGTTCAATGAACCTTCAAAGCCCACTAGCCCCGCCAAACACATTCTTGTTCAAACGTCCTTCTCTAATTACGTCCTCACAACTGTTGGCATTCCTTACCAAGTCAGTAAAGCTGGGCTGCTGTTGGCACACCAGGAAATCTGAGATAACCGATAGGGTACTTTTTGAGATCATCTCGATCTGCTCATAGTCGAGTATTCTGTTCTTGACCTGAGCTGCCAATGCTCTCCACCGGCCAAGGTAGTCACCAAACGTCTCATCCAATTTTTATTTTAGGCGAGCTAAATCCGATTTGTATGGTTCAATGTCTATGTTGTAGACATATTGTTCTTGGAATAAATGGGTCCGATCCTTCCAAGTTTTGATCATGAAAGGTTCCAAGGAAGTGAACCACCTTAAAGTCGGACCTGTGAGGCTCTTTTGAAAGACCTTTATGAGCAAACGCTCATCTCCTCCATACTGGCACATGTCCCCACAGTAGGATTTGAGATGTGCGATGGGGCTCCCCGTGTCATATTTATCGAAGACTGACACTTTGAATTTTGGGGCAAGGGAACCTCTACGAATAGGCATAGGTCAAAGAAATCTATGGCATGTATTTTTGCTCCATCTTCATAAGCTATTTTTAGATTTTATTTATTTTCTCTTTCAACAACTCTGACTCTTTGGATGGTGGGACCGACCCCTCAATAGGTGGCCTCCATTCACTTTGGGTTGCCGGTGGGTTAGTGAATACGGGGGATTGAAGCTAGTGAATGTCCCTGCATAGGCTTCACTATTCCTGATCTCATTCTCCTCATACTATGGGCTTATATATGGTGGAGGGAGGGTGAGATTGTCATGTTGGTTCTGAGTAGGCCGGATGGGCGCTTGGTGGGCCCACTATATATGGGGGAATCCTGGGGATGGGTCTGAGAGGTATAGGGATGGGTGAACTGAGGATGGTTGATGGTATGGGACGGATTCCCATATTGGGTTGGGTGTGAGGCTTGTAGACAAGTAGGGCCCATGCTGGGTTGAGAGACTAGGTACATTATTTGGGGTGGAATGGGGGCCCATTGGGGGTATGTAGGATATTGGGGGAATGAGGGAGGATGGGAGTTTGGGGCTTTTGGGTGCGAGCCTCGATGGATTTAGGCATGGGTTATGGGGCCTTGGTAGGCTTGGGGTATTGGGCCATTGGGCCTTGGGCATTAGGCCTTGATGGGCTTGGGCCATGGGGCCTTAGTTGGCTTGGGGTATTGGGCCTTGATGGGCATAGGTATAAGGTGCTAGGTCTTGGGCCATTAGGCCTTGGTGGGTTTGGGGTATGGGGTCTCGAGGGACGTCGGCCATTGGGCCTTGGTGGGCTTGGGCTATTGGGCCTTGGTGGGATTGGTCCATTGTGCCTTGAGGTTCGTGGGCCATTGGGCCTTGGGGGCTTTGGTGGGTTTGGAGTATGGGGCCTTGAGGCCCACTCCAATGTGCCCCATGGTTGATGGGGGTCTTAGGTGGTAGGAATGATGGGGGGTTGATTGGATTCTTGGGGAAAAGAGGCATGGAGACTTGGGAATGTATAGGATGGGTTGAAAGATGTGTGGTGTGGATGAAGGATGCTACTTTAAGAGGCCTTCCATATGGTATAGGCCTTGACCATCTCATCCATCATGGCCATTGGATTGGGTGAGGGGGTGGATGGAAGGGTGCATCCGATGGAGGGGGAACATGGGGTATGGATTGGGTGGGTGCATGGGAAAAATTGGGCATGATATGTGATGGATTGGACATGGTATGGAAAAATGTAGGAAAATTAGGTGTGTTGGGAAGATGGGAAATTAGGCACAGTTTGGGGAAATTTGGGCATGGTGGATGGATTGGGCATACATGTGCCTGGGGTGGATGTAGGGAAGTGAGATGTAAGTGGGTTTGACATGGGGAAAAAATGGGGTAAATTTTGAGTGGTGGCGGATGTGGATGGGGGAAAGTTAGGGTTATTTAGATTTGAGGGGGGATGGGGTGAGAAATGGGCTATATGTGGGGTGGATGTGGATGGATTTAGAGTAGAAGGATATGGGGAAACGGGTAAATTTTGGATGGGTGCAGAAAGAAATATGGGTGCACCAAAGGGTCCGATGACGGTAAATGGTGGTTGGGTGAGCGGAATGGAGGTGAAAATTTCCTCTGAATGAGAATGTGTCGGGGAGCGTGCCGGTGATGAATCGAGATCGGCATAAGCCGGATCGACCGCCCATGACATGGTTTGTTGGCAGGTTAGGTACGGGTTCCTTAGGTGAGGGCCAAAAACTTGTCTTCTCTTTCCCCTATGGGATGATGGAGGGTAAGGCGATGCCATTGTGCCAACACCACTAGCTATCTTTCTTTTTGGATATTTTAATTTTTTTCTTGATGATTTTTTTTATTTTTGGAAAAAGAAAAATGAACCTTTTTACGATAGGTTCCAAGGCCTTGGAATTTCCGTTTCGGGCGGTGTTCACGCTCCAAATATTTCCCACGGCGGGATCCCGATACACTTTGAAAGAAATAAAGGATAACCTTTGTTCTATGTGAAGACACGGGAATCCACGTGACAACCCGATCCCTCAGAAAAAGTCAATAAGAGGGTGACCTCTTTTGACCGGCGAGGGTGTATTGGGTGTCAAAACGTGTGGGATCTATTAGTGGCACTAAACCACTAAGCGGGGAACTCTGGATCAGTGAAAAGAGGCCTCAGATTCTAGAGATTTTTGGTTTAGCGTATGTAATACATACGCTAGGCTAAAATAGGATATATATATATTTATATTGATAGTAGCAGCAGGCCGGAAATTGGTCTATTTTTTTGGGTTTTTGGAAGCAATGCTTATGGGGACTTTTTTCTTTGTTATCTCGGGTCCCTCCTCTCCGAACCTAAGGATACGAGGTTGATTCGAGATGACAAACGCTCTCCCCAAGGGTTTTAAGCTTTGTACTTGGATCACTCACCCACCCTATATACCTCTGATGCAAGCGCCTTCTCAGATACTGGATGGGGTGGTTCTTTTCCGGATCATCACCACTAAGGGCTGCCGCCGTACTAAGAATCGGGACATTTTTATTGCTGCCTTAATTCCCAGCCTTTTAAAATCTGCTCAACGCAAACTGAATTAAGTCCGTTGATTCACTTTTAAGATTATATTTTAATTTTCAAAATTTAAAAGGGAGCTTGCTTAGGTTCAAAAACGGGTTGTGATGATCCCGTGCCGCCTCTACAGGCCGGTGTCCACTAGTAGGATATGATTGCAGAAATTTAAAAGCCCAAGTAGGCCCGCCAAACGGTTAAGGTGTGTAAATATGCAAGTAAGCCCGCCAATCGACTAAGGCATGTAAAAGAATAAAAATAAATAAAAGTAAAGATAATACTCAAGTAGGCCCGCCAATCGGCTAAGACACTTTAAATGACGAAAAAGTAGGGGTAGGTAAAAATAGACGGAATTGTAGGGGTGAGAAAAATTGACGAAATCGTAGGGGTGAGTATGAAAAAAAAGATTAAAAAATGTTAGTAAAAATAAAATAAAAATAATAAAAGAGGCCAAACTTCAAGGGGAAACTCTACTAGCTAGTCTGCAGCAAAGTCACCATCTGTGCAACCGTGGGAGCTCTGGCGAGTCCCGTCGCGACGATGCCCTAGTAAGACAAATTTAGAGTCTCCACCTGGAGTTTTTGGTGTCCCGGGATACCCAAATCGATATGATCAGCACCGAAGTGCTAAAAATATGACTCTGAATCTGGCCTACGCCAAAGGCTCTTGTATAGGGGCTTTGGTTATTGATCGAGGTGTTACGCACCCGATCAACCCACTCGTATTCAGTCTCTACTTATGGCCAAAAGAAAAAAGAAAAATAAAAAAAGGATGACACTTCCTCTTGCCCTAAGGAACTCTGATCATATTTACGCCCCTCTCGGAATCAATAAAAAATTGGCAGTATAATGGCATAAATTCAAGGATAGAGGAAAAGAAAGAAGGTAGAGGAATAGAGGGGAGAGCCAGAGCTCTCGGGCCCTTGTAGCACTGCTATGGACCTCCACGTGTGTGCACTTGATGAGCTTCCAATGGCTATAGAGGTTGGAAGAAGAGTTTTAATCTCTAAGGCTTGGTAGCTAGGAGGTGAAGGAAGAGAGTTAGGGGGTAGTTCTCACCTAGGCTCAAAGGTTTAGGAGGGGAGATGGGGTTTAAAGGAAGGTTTTTAATTCTGGAATTTGTATGGGTTTGGTGCACCAAAGGGGAGAAGGACATCTCTTAATCTTTTCTCTTTAGAAAAATTTTTAAGCCTTTAATCTAGATGGGCGGCTCTCTATTTATAGAAATAGGGTAGATTAGTGGAGGGTAAAAGGGGTTAATTGGATTCGCAATTAGGTAATAGGGATCTAAGGTTTTCTAGGTCTTAGATAGGTGTGAATTGGGTTTTAATGGTAGATGATTGGGGGGGCTTTAAAGCGCTAAAGGGTTGCAAATAGGACAAATGGGGGTGCAATAGTCCTATCAAAACCAACCCAATGGATGGGGTGGTCAACAAGTGAAACTCCAATTTCGAAATCTGGCAAAAATCCCCAAAATCATTGTTCCTAAGCCTAGCATATGTATTGCATAAGCTAGTTATAGGACAGTGTTTCTGAAAAACCTGGAGGTTTAGAACCCGCTGTAGGGTCCACAGAAAGGTCAATTTTGCCTAGAGTATATATTACATATGCTAGGCAAAATTCTGCCAAAATTGGCTTAATGTATGTAATATATATGCTAGGCAAAATTTTTGCATTTTTGCCCGAATTTCAAATTATTGTAACTTTTGATCTACAACTCGGATTGAGGCGATTCTTGGCTCATTAGAAAGCTGGGAAGATCTTATTTCTAATGGTGTATATTTTAGCTCTAGTAGAGGTCTGTGAAAACTATGGCATTCCTCTTTTCAACCACTGCTCGGGAGGGTTTAAAACTAGTTTGGGAGGGGTTCTACAGGTTAGGGTTGATTCCTAAGGGTTAGGGATAGACTTTGAAGGGTTTGGGTTAACTTTTAAGGGTTCAGAAAGTGCTCTCAAAAACTCAGAGGGTGCGCCTTTCTCGAAGTGTAAGTTGATTGGGCCTTGGGCCAAATTTTGGTGTCTACATGGTGAAATTAAATGAAAGAGTTTTTATTCATATAAACTGTGACTAATTATAAAAATAAACTATACAAGAATAAAAAATAAACATAGGATAAAGCTAGTCAGACAAATGAGATAAGTTATGCATCATCTTCAAAATTTATCCCGCTAAAAAGAGCGACACGGGGATGTCATCTACTTGCCGTCTTTGGGAGGGTAGGGGTAGGTGAAGATGGGGAAGAGGGTGGAGAGTTAGAATGGGGTGTAGGGTGAGTGGGGGATGTTCTAGACGACTCAGCGTCGCCCAGAATGTGTCGTTGTTGGCGAAATAGCCTCTCCTTCTTGGTCAAAATTGCTTCAAGCGCGACCTTCTGCCTTTTAATCAGCCTCTCCTTGTTGGCCAAAAGTACATATGTTTCGTACTTTTCCCTTTTGATCGTCTTAAAATATGACCTTGCAAGTGCACAAGTCTGAATGTACTAGGGTAGGTACAAGGGTGTCGAACCATAAGGATTTGTCATGTATCTCCTATTTAATTTCTATTTTACAAACTATTTTAAGCATTAGGTTCCTAAGTGAAAAAAATAAAAGAACCTAAATAGCTAGAAAGAGGAAAAGAGAAGGCTGTCAAGAATTGCTCTTGGATTTTAGATCAGTAAAATAATGAAACCTTTCACTTTTCCATAATGAATCCCTGGTACCCCAACTCCTGGATACAAGCTCAGTTGCAGTATTTATGACTTAGCGAGATCTAATCGTGAGTTAGATAACCTAATCATTACACATCATTGCATGCAACCAACTAAGACTAGCCTACAAGGTCATTGCCCATCGACGAATATTTTATCAATCTAGTTCCTAAGCCATACCAGGCCAATAAGAGTAGAGTAGATAGAATTAAACCATTGCAATCGCTCATTCTTGATGACTCTCGGAACCTCAAACATGCAATCTTACCATTCTGGGGATTAAAATAGAAAAAGAAATAAGACTTTATTAAATACTCATATGAAATTTATAAGAGATCTCTGGCCGAAGCTTTACACACGCATCGACTCAAAGTCCTTCATCACTGAAGGAGGCTATGATCGATGATCATAATCAGTCTCTCTCCATTCCAGACTATTCCTAACCTAATCTACGAAAACTCACGTCAGAGTCCTCTAGAAAGATTCCAGTGTGTGAGTCCACTAAAACTAAACCCTAGGGTCCTTATTTATAGATTTACAAGGCCCTAAAATAGATATACATGACAAGTAATCCCTAGATCCTAAAAATCCTCCAAGAGGATGAATCCAGAAGGAAATCCGCACCGATTTGGAGTTATCCAGCTTTGTTGAAGAGATTCCCGGAGAAGATCTCGATGCCCGTAGATATCCACATTGTCCACCTCATCTTTTGCTCAGAGATGCTATTTGGACTGGTCGAGATTGGAGAACCGACCAGTCGAGTTTATGTTCCTTCTCCAGGTAGGAGACGACCCCGTGCAGGCTTCTCTTTACTCTAATTATCAGACCGATTGAATCAGGCTAGACTAGTCGAATAATTCCTCTGAGCATATTTGCATTGTGCTGCTCCACTTTCGACTAGTCGGTTTCAGTCCTGAGCGGTTTGCCTTTGAATTTTTGATGCCTCATAGCGTTCTGACCGGTCAAGAGTGAGCTTCTACCGGTCCGTTTCTGCCTTCTTCTCTTAAGCTAGGAACTCTTTGTACTGCACTATTTCGATCGGTCAAAAATGTAGTTTCGACCAGTTCATTGGACCTTTTGAAGAATTCCTTCCATTTGTATCCCCTAGGATCCTGACCTTTTGCCTGGGTTTCTTCTTAACTTTGCTCCTTTAACACTTTTTACGTTAAATCCACTTTCACACCTGTTGCAACACAACAGGAACTAAAAGCATTTATTAATGGTTAATTGAGGTCTAACGAAGCTGGGATTTGGGGATAATTGATACAACTTTTAGGACCGATCACCTTTCGATAAGATGATCAAGGTTTCATTTATTTCAGACCAGCTGGGTGTTTCGCCATGTTTTAGGGTTTAGGGTTTAGAGAAAGGGGTTTCAAAGACGAAGGAAAAAAGAAAGGATATGGTCAATATGAATAAATGGTCATACTATAAAACCAAGAATTTATATTTCATTGGAATACGAAGAGACGTTGCTTCCGTAATGTTCGAAGAGACTGTGCGAAAAGATGTGTATTTACTGGTATATGAACAACTGCTCCATTAAATAATGTTGGAAAAGAATGCGCCAAAAGACAATACACTCCACAATTTCAAAGTCCTCAAAATTCCTAATAAAAGAAACCTCGCTTAGGTCAAGAAGCATCACCGCACGTGATTGAAGAGATGATGCTTTGAATTACAAGCATTGATGCTTGAAATATAAATCCCGTTGCCATAAACCTCGTCCCAAACCAACCCTTTTTTCCAACTTCTCACCTTCCCCCACTTCTTCACAATCTCACTAACCTAACCTTTAAAAGTTGCAACCTTAGTGCGAGTTCCTCTATGAGGATGGTGGGTTGGAAATTTACAGCAAGAGGGAGCCATCTCCCTTGATGGAGCCAAAAATGTGAAGACCTGAGACCATTCTTCATCGCAAACAACCCTTCCTCACTCCTCCTCCCTTCGTTCTCTTTCCTTCTTTTGCCTCGGCCTTAGCCTCCTCATCTCCACCGTCTCGACTTATCTTTTGTGGTATTTTATCGACAGTGCAATCCTTTCTCCTATGGATCCTTGCGAGGACCTCATCAAGGGCTGAATCAGGGTCCACTAGATCGTCCAATGCATCAGAACCATGTTCAATTTCATCAGACCCATTTCAACTTCTCACCTTCCCCCACTTCTTAACAAACTCACTAATCTCACCATAAAATGTTGCATCCTCAGTGCGAGTTCCTCTATGTGGACGGTGGGTTGGAAATTTACAGTGAGAGGGAGCCAACTCTATTGACGAAGCCAAAAATTTGAAGACCCCGAGACAGATCTCTGTTAAGTAGTGAAAAATACCATTTTTCACCTCTAAACCTGACCTTTGAAAGACTTTGGAGCTGACTAATAATGTGTTTTAAGTGTATTTTGTAGATAAGCAAAAAATTGTAGGCTTAATGCAGATATCCACTTTAAATGGCCCAAGAAGCAATTTACTGCTCAACATGTAACCTTACAGATCAAAGGCTAGCCAATCAAGTGATCCACAAGAGCCCTAAAAGTGCCTGAGAGTGCTTAAGCTTAACTAGGAAGGCCTGAGACTAAGTGCAATTGCAGAGAATGAAGATTGAATCCACCAAGAGGTTGATAGATGTTGAACAAATGAAGAACATCACAAGTGAGAGGTGTGCCAGCTATGGAAGCATAAGGATGAACCTGTCAAGAGGTTAACCTTAGCTTTCGAGAGGATTTGATGCTAAAAAACTAAGTGTTCAAGAGGATGCCAATAGCTGTCGTGAGATTCTAAATCACTTGTCGACAGGTTCCGTAAGCAAACTTGTCGAGAGGAATGGAGATGGAAATAAGAAAGTGTCGAGAGGTTCCAGATACTTATCGTGAGGTTCAACTGAACCGGTCGACAGCACAAGTTAACTTGTCAATAGCTCACCTGAAGCCAGACTCATTCTCGCAAGGATTGAGCCAACCTGTCGAGAGCTCAGTGTTGAGTTGTATAAACAATCGACAGGATTAGCATAACATATCAAGAGGATGAATGGAGAAATGGGCAGAATGATGAAATGAGCTTCCGATCCTGTCGACGAGTCATCAATCTTATCGACAAGTGCAGTTCAACGCCTCGAAATGTTTCCAGATCCTATCAAGAGCTACCCAATCCTATCGAAAGCCACAGAGATCCTATCGAAATGAATTTGGCAACTCCTCAGCATGCTCCTTCAGCAGCTGCCAATTCATAAACTTGTGCAAACATCCCAAAGCATGTCAGCGACCCCTGGGGGTATTTTTGGAATTCAACTATGCACGATTGGAAATCATAATGGCCTCACGTGATTTGCTAATTATGGACCAATGGGAGAAAAGCTTCTAGAAGAGAAATCGGCCACATCAGCAATCCAGAATAACAGAATTTTTCCCTTGGGCTTTGATTAGTTGATACGGATCGGAGACAGAGGAGGAAGGTATAAAAAGGGAAGAACAATCCAGAAACAGGGAGTTCTTTCTGGAGGGATTCCATAGATGAAAACAGGGGAGAAAACCAGAGCTTAGATCCATTCTTCCTTCTTCTTCCATTCCCTCTTTAGCCAATCATGAGTGGCTAAACTCTTTTAAGCAGTAAGGGTGAGGTTGATCTATAACTTGGGGAATGTGAGAGCATTATTGTGGGTTAATTGTTGAACAGACTAGAAATCTGAGAGTACTTCATTGTACTTCTTATTTTATTCAATGAATTGTTGATTTTATTGCTTAGTTAGATCTATAGATCATCTTATTTTACTTGATTCTCGATCGAATTTGTGTAGATGTGACCAGCCCTCCCACTTAACTGGTAGATTTCTTGAATACCATTTGACCTTCCTAGATCTGATACTCCTATGGGTGCTTATGCCTGTGGCCTGGTATTCACAGCATTTGTAGTGGTTATCATGTTCTGAGGGAGGCCTTAGAATGGGGGGACTCTATTGGATGGTCTGTGACCATTTAAGTAGATAGATCATAGCCTTAAGAGCCATCTAATTCTCTGGCTAAAATTCGATTCTTCTACCTTGCAGCTGTGCTTGTAGCTAGATGGGGGATTACTGCACATTGAACCCTTATAATGCTGTCAAATCACCCAAGTAGCGGTGAGACTAGATCCCGAACTGCTCTTCTCCATTTTTCTGTTTTACATTCACCACATTCCCCTTCATCTGCAAGATCTGAACTCTTTGGTTAATCCCAACTTATTTATGCAATTAGTCTATTTGTTTTTGTAGTTTAGTTTAAAGTGGCAACCCCTTAAAACCTCTCCTCTTCCTGTTTACTATTTTTTTTTAAAGTAGTATAAGGTAGAGTGCCAGATCTGTCTTAGATCTAGAGATTTACTGAATTTTAGCACACATTTCCCTATGGACATACCCCTATTTACTCTTTAAAACTTGCTACAACAGCCCTGTTTACTTGCAGGCTGTGTGTAGGCTTATCTTGGTGTGCAGTCCATAGACCTTTAATCTTCTGATATTTACCCCTTTTTGAAGCACAAGGTAGCCTACCAACAAGTTTTTGGCACCGATGTCGGGGAAAAGTGTGCCAAAAATTGGTAGATCTAAGTTTTTCTTATTTTAGATTTTATATTTGAAATTGTCTAGTTAGTGTTTGATTAATTACTTCTGTAGTTGTCTGTGTAGTTTTCTAAATTTTTGCAGGTTTGGGAGCTGTGCTTAGAGATGCAATTTTGCTAGAAGGAGGAGCCAGCTGTGTTTGAGTTTGCATTTTCTTACTCTTTTACACTTCTAGATCTGTTGATTTTTAGATCTAATAGTTGTTTTTATTTGTGTTGCAATTCCTGACTATGAGAGTTAAATTTGAGTTGTACTTTTTGTGATTGTGTATTGGGATTATGAGTGGTGTATGCTTGGAAGAAGAACCCTCAACCCTCAGCTTGTGCCATTCAATTCAAAGGTTGAGAGGATTTTTAGGCCTAAACAAACCCCACCTGCATCTGCTGCACCTAAATCTGTTGAAATGGGTGTGCAACCAAGGCTGTTGAGGGATTACTATGCACCTGGTGCATATAACTCTGCCTTTTGCATTCAATTCCCTGCTGTAGAGGGAAATTATGAAATTAAAGCTTCAACCATCCAGATGTTACCTTCCTTCCATGGTTTGGGTAAAGAGGACCCATACAAGCATGTTGATGAATTCCTTGCCTTATGTACTACCTTGAACATTGCAGGACTGGGGCCAGAAGCGACCAAGCTTAGGCTATTTTCTTTTTCATTAAAGGACAAAGCTAGGACCTAGTTGTCCTCACTTCCCCCCAACAGTATCAACTCTTGTAATAACCTGCAATGTCAATTCCTAGCTAAATTCTCTCCATGTCTAGAATCAGTCAGTTGAGGAAAAATATCATCTCATTTTCTCCACTCCCAACTGAAGGGTTCCATGAAGCATGGGAGAGATTCAAAGAGCTGTTAAGGCAATGCCCCCACCACCAAATTCCTGAATGGCAACTTGTACAAATTTTCTATCAAGGAATCGACTCCAAGAGTAGAAATATGGTGGATGCTTCTTGTGGGGGCACATACCTTCATAAAATAGCTAAGGAAGCTTGGGAATTATTTAATGTTATTAGTGAAAACTCCTTACAGCAGGAGTCTCTCACTAGGGACATGGAGATTCCAGCAGGAATGTTGAGGGAAAACATAACAAGAGGAAAAACGTATGAGATTGGTGGGTATAATGACTTGGAAAGAAAGGTAGCCAGCTTGACCCAACAGATGGAGAAAATGATGGGAGCAATGCAGTCTCTAATGGCTGCTAATGTGGAAGAGGCATGCCTCATCTACCAATCTCCCACTCATCCCATTCAAGATTGTCCCTCTGTTGCTCAATTTCCATAACTAGTGATGGAACATGTGCAGGCTACTCAGACCTTTGGCCGGCAACCAAATGTTGATTACTCTTGGAGAAACCACCCTCATCTGAGGTGGAGGCATGACAATGTTCAAAACTAGCAGCAGTAGTTCTATCCACAGCAGTTAATGCCTTATAAACTTGCTCCCCAGACTTATTAGTAGAATTTTGTCCTAAGGCCCCAATAGCAACAGACCATGGCTCAACCTGTGCAACAAGCTGCACAAGCTCCAGCTACCAGATCACCCTCTTTTGAAGAGAAAGTTCTGACCTCAATATAAAACTTGGGCTCTTTATCCCGAGCAGTCCACTCTCACAGCCAAAGCATTAAAAAGATGGAAGATCACCTTGGTCAGCTATCTAATGCCTTGACAAAGAGAGAAGAGGGGAGGTTGCTAAGTCAGCCAATGGATAATCCAAAGAGGGATTATGTGGTAGGTGAAGTTTCTTCTTCACATGAAGAAGCTAAATCTGCCACTACCTTGAGAAGTGGGAGGACATTTGACAATCAAGTTGGCATTGAGCCTGAGAAAAATATAGAAAAAGATAAAGAAAAAGAAATAGCCCCAAAAGATATGCAGCAGGAGCAGCATAGCCTGAATAAGGGGAATGTTGATGCTCCCCAACCAAAAAATGAAAACAAAAAGAAAAGTGATGAATTGGCTAAGGCAGCAAATGGACCAGTCCCTCACTTGCCATTTCCAAGGGCACTTCAAGCACCTTCTCCTTTTGATAAGGGAAATGCTAAAGTAAAGGAAATGATGGAGACTTTTAAACAAGTAAAGATCAACTTGTCTTTACTTGATGCAATCAAGCAAGTGCCAGCCTATGCCAAAATTTTGAAGGATCTTTGCACCCATAAAAGGTAGTAAAGGGTACATTTATCCAAGAAGGTCTTTTCAACTAAAAAAGTGAACCAAGTGTTGACCATTATAACCCTAACTAAGCTACAAGACCCTGGAGTCCCTAAAATCCCCTGCATCATTGGGGATCACACCATTGAAAAGGCTTTACTAGACCTAGGAGCTAGTGTGAATCTGCTTCCATACTCAGTTTATGAGAAGTTGGGCCTAGGAGAGTTGAAGCCCACACATGTGGTCTTTCAATTAGCTAACAGGTCTGAGAGGAAGCCAGTGGGAATTATAGAGGATGTGTTAGTTGGAGTTGACAAATTTTTTTACCCAGCTGATTTTCTGGTGTTGGATATGGAACCAAGCAAGTGTGCTACCTCCATCCCCGTGATCTTGGGTAGGCCATTTTTGGCCACTGCAAATGCATGCATATAGTGTAGATCAGGGGTGATGGAGGTAACTTTTGGCAATATGAAGGTCAGGTTAAATATGTATGATGCAGCCCATCAACCTCATTTGGATAATGAGAACTGTCTGTCCATTGATGTGTTGGATGAGTTTGTGGAAGAAACTTTTCCCCAACTGTTAGCTGGTGATGCTTTGTTTGATGTTTTTAAAGAAGTGTGGAATGAAATAGTGGAAGAGAAAGCCCCTACACCTGGGCTTGAGCAAGTCAAAACTTTAAATTCAGAGGTGGGACCACCAAAGTAACACCCATGGAAACCAGCTTTGCTACCTCTTCCACCACCCTCTAAGGCACCTCTTTTTCCTTCACTCATTAGTCTTCCAGATGTGGAGCTGAAATAGCTCCCAAAGTCTTTGAAGTATGCCTTCTTAGGAGCCAATAAAAAATTGTCAGTTATAATTTCCTCTTCCCTCACTCCTGAACAGGAAGAAGAGCTGCTTTATGTACTAAGAAGGCATAAAAGAGTAATAGGATGGACTATTGCTGATTTGAGAGGGATAAATCCTGCTATGTGCATGCATAAAATTCATCTTGAAGAGGGCTCTAAACCCTCTAAAGAGATGCAGAGAAAACTTAACCCACACATGCAGGAAGTGGTCATGAAGGAAGTAGTCAAACTTCTTGATGCTGGAGTCATTTACCCTATCTCGGATTCTCAATGGGTGGCACCTACCCAGGTGGTGCCCAAGAAATCAGGGATCACAATAGTTCAAGCAGACTTAGGTGAGCTGATTTCAACCAGGCAGACCACTGGTTGGAGGGCATGTATTGATTACTAAAAGCTCAATGAGAAAACCAGCAAGGATCAGTTCCCATTGCCCTTCATAGATCAGATCTTAGATAAGCTGGCAGGTAAGGCTTTTTATTATTTTCTTGATGGTTATTCGGGATACAACCAGATCCCTGTATACCCACAAGACTAAGAAAAAACCACCTTTACATGCCCATTTGGAACCTTTGCATATAGAAGGATCCCTTTTGGTTTATGTAATGCACTTGCCACCTTTCAAAGATGTATGTATGTAATTTTTTCTGACATGATTGATCAGTTTCTAGAGATTTTCATGGATGATTTCTCTATATTTGGAGATGATTTTAGCCAATGCCTGCACCATCTCAGCCTTGTGCTGCAAAGGTATGAGGAGGCCAACCTTGTCTTGAGCTGGGAAGAGAGTCATTTTATGGTGACTCAAGGCACTGTCCTAGGACATGTTGTTTGCCAAAGAGGGATAGAGGTTGATCAGGCTAAAGTTGATTTGATAGCACATCTGCCTCCACCCAAAACTGTCAAACAAGTCAGATCATTCTTGGGACATGCTGGTTTTTATAGGAGGTTCATCAAAGACTTTAGTAAAATCTCCAAGCCTCTTTGCCACTTTTTGTGCCAAGAGGTTCCATTTGTGTTCAATGATGAATGCCTAGCTGCTTTTGAACTCTTGAAGTCATGTTTGACTACTGCTTCTATACTGCAAGCTCCTGATTTCTCCATGCCATTTGAGCTGATGTGTGATGCATCAGACTTTGCTATTGGTGCAGTATTGGGGCAAAGAAAAGATAAGGCACCATGTGTCATGGCATATGCTAGTAAATCAATGGTTGATGCTCAACTGAATTACACTACAACTGAAAAAGAGTTGTTGGCCATTGTGTTTGCCTTGGAGAAATTTCGATTATATGTATTGGGATCCAAAATCACTGTGTTTATTGGCCATTCAGCCTTAAAGTACCTCTTGTCTAAGAAAGAAGCCAAAGCTAGACTAATAAGCTGGATTCTTCTTTTGTAGGATTTTGACTTCGAAATCAAAGTCAAGAAGGGGGCTGAAAATGTGGTTGCAGACCACCTATCTAGGATCCCAACTGTTGATATAGATAGCTTGCCTATCAATGAGTCCTTTCTAGATGAACGACTATTTGCTGTGGAGATGAGTGTACCGTGGTTTGCCAACATAGTAAACTACCTAGCTGTGGGAAGGATACCCCCACATTGGAATAAGGATGATAGGAATCTGTTTTTCTCACAGATTCGACATTATATGTGGGAGGATCCTTACCTCTTTAAAACTTGTGCAGACCAAATGATAAGAAGATGTGTGCCTGAAACTGAATTTGGAAACATTCTAACTATGTGCCATGAGCAAGCTTGCGGGGGCCATTTCAGTGGCAACAAAATTGCTGCAAAGTGGCTTCTACTGGCCCACTCTTTTCAAAGATGCTATATAGCATTGCAAATCCTGTTTTAGATGTCAGCAAATTGGAAGCATTTCTAGAAGAAACTCCATGCCCTTGCAACCTGTGCTAGTTTTCGAATTATTTGACATATGGGGAATCGATTTTATGGGACCTTTCCCTTCTTCCTATGGGAACAATTACATCCTTGTAGCTGTGGACTATGTGTCCAAATGGTTTGAGGCCATAGCTACAAGAACAAATGATCACAGAGTTGTCATTAAGTTTTTAAAAGATAACATCTCCTCTAGGTTTGGCATCCCCATAGCTATTATCAGTGATGGAGGAAGCCACTTTTGCAACAAATATTTTGACAAACTTTTGGCAAAGTACTCTATGACCCACAGAGTTGCAACTCCATACCACCCACAAACCTGTGGGCAGGTGGAGATTTCCAGTAGGGAAATCAAACACGTTTTAGAGAAGACTGTGCGTACTGATAGGAAAGATTGGACCATAAAATTGTTGGATGCCCTGTGGGCTTATAGGACTGCATATAAGACCCCAATAGGGATGTCCCCATTCAGGCTTGTATATGGCAAGACATGTCACCTACCTGTAGAGTTAGAGCACAGGGCTTATTGGGCCATTAAAGCATTAAATTGTGACCTAACTTCTGCTGGTTTGCACAGGAAACTGCAGTTATCTGAGCTTGAGGAGTTGAGGTTGGAAGCATACTCAAATGCCTAGATTTACAAGGAGAAAGCCAAAGCCTTTCATGATAGGCACTTGCTGAGGAAAGAATTCACAACAGGTGATAAGGTATGGCTGTTTAACTCTAGGCTAAAATTCTTTCCAGGAAAATTATAGTCTAGATGGGATGGTCCCTACACAGTTCTACAAGTCTCCCCATCAAGGGCTGTGGAAATCATGGACCCTAAAGATGGTAGGGCCATAAACGTTAATGGGCATAGGCTAAAAATATGTGTTGACAATATCAGTGAGCCTGAGGAGACCATTGACCTTCAGGACCCTCCAACATGTAACTGATTTCCAGTGATTGTATCATATGTACCATATGTATCTTCTCAAGTTGATTGCTGTCTATTTTTGAATTTGTTTGATGATAATAAAACTGTCATGATGGGATTGGGACATCATCCCTCTGGTACCTATAGTTTAGGGAACTTTGGAGTGTTGAAATATTTTAGAATACATTGGATGGGAACACAGGAAAGGCCCATGCTAAGTGCTGAGGGGGAATACATCGTCAAAATGTAGGGTGGAGTCTCAAATGAACCTATCGATAGGATGTTTGTATAGTTCGACAGGTCCTGAAGGCCATTTAGGTGTTGTCGATCGGTACTGAAACTTGTCGATAGGTGAAAACAACCTTTTGACAGGATCCAGTAGCATTTCGACAAGATCCAGTATCATAATGAGGCTTGTATATTGAGTTCAAAGAACCTGTCGAGAGATTCTGTGAGCCTCCCGGAATGATTGTTGTTGTCTACTTGAACTCTTTGACAGGATTGCATGAACCTCTCGCGAGGATCATTGACTTTCTACTTTTCGACAAGTTGCATCAACCTATTGACACCTTGCCCCAAAGCTGTCAAAAGTCATTCAACCATTTGACAACTTCTTTCTGAGCCTTAAGTTTTCCTTGGTGATTTTTCCATTCCCTTTGCTCTTCCTCTACCTCACTGGTTGCTATTCCACACACCTTGGTATTATTCCCACCATAATAAATCGCGCGACGTCTTCTGTTTATCCCAGCCGACGTATTTGTTGCCAACTAACCTTCTTTAATATCATTATGGCAATTAACCTCAGAAGAAGGAGAAAATTTAATATGACGTTGCATATTCCACCACCCATGCATTTTAAATACAAGGCCCCTTTACCTCCATCGCATTTTTTCTCTCTCGACCTCATCAATTCGTCCCTACCCACAACTTTGGAGGATGATAAACCCATTGATCTGCCAATCAAATTCGATCTAGTTTGAGAGGACCCACCACCACCAAAAGAACCTGACCCACTAAAATTCCTGTGGGATGAGTACGAGGAAGTACAAAGGATTTTGGCAAAAGAGGAAAAGAAAAAGGATCGGAGAAAGAAAAAGAAGCAGAAGATAGCACCTTCTACACCTTCCTCTCCTTCACTCCATTCACCCCTTGCTCTTCCCCCTGCTGCCACTCCAACAAAGGGGACAAGCCCCAAAGTTAAAGTTGCGCCACCAGAGAATGGCAGTAGTTAGGATGTTTGTTTTTATTTTTTCCTTTTTTTTTTTTCAAAAAATGTAATGAATATTTTTACTGCATGAATGAAATTTCCTTATTTTTTGTCACGTTCTATCTATTTTACTTTTTGCTCACCGCTAGTTTGCTTGTTTTAATTGTCTGTGTGCATTTTATTCCTTTATTTTGTGTTTGCTTTTGTCTATGTCTCTTGCTGCACATCCCTTTAATTTTCAAGCAGTGAGGACCCTACTCCTCATAGGTTTGGGGGTGTGGCAGTTTGCCAATGGATAGTTAATGGTAGTGCAGCAAGATTTTAACAGAAATTGAGGAAATAAAATAATTTCACACCTGATATTTTATATATAGAGGAAATTAAAATTTATTTTTTAAATTGAAACATTATAGTTCTAGCATTTTCATGAAGCAAATGTCAGGAATTTTTTATTTATAAAATTAGTGCTTAGTGAACTTGAGAAGAGAGAAAATTATGAGGATATATCCCAGAAGTCTAATGAAGGATCATACCTAGTGAGATTTGGGCCTAAGCAAATTTTCTGTGAAGAGTGATTGGCAATTTCTTTTTCTCTAAGAACTGATTGAATCTATCTTTGCTCATGACATTGAAGTTAGGCAAATCCAAGTTGATACAGCTTGACAACACTCATGACATTGAAGATATGAAGTAAGGCCATCCCTTGGACAGTTTGAGCTTAAAACCTCCCACCATTAAACTGCCCTTGATATACACCTTTTGAGCCTTAAAATTTCTAATTTTTTCTTTGATAAAAACCAGAAAATTTGAACCCAAAACCTCTTGACCTGTTTCAGTTCACCCTCAATCTGAGAAATCATAAAATGGAAGGAGAAGTGAGGTTAAAGGAGCAAGGTTTGACAGTTCGTTAAAAGAGAAGAAAACACATCGAAAGGTAGTTGGGTATCAAAAGTACAATTGTGGCATTCCAGCCCATAAGCAAAAAAAATAAAAAATAAAAATAAAAAAAGAGAAGAAAAACAGAAAAGCAAAATAAAAGAATGAGAAAGAGAAGTCACTTCATTTGGAAAACTTATAAGAGGATAAGAAGCTGATGTAGCTAATCACTTTAAGTCTGGAAATTCGAAGAAAATGAAGTTTGTGCTGAAATGAAGGTGTGTGCACCGCCTTCCTTACTTTATTGATTTCTTAATCTTGATTCCTATTCCACCCTTTTTGTCTTTGTAAACTCCACCCATAAGCCACATTACAACCCAATAAAAAGTCCTTACTGATCTAAAATTGATTGAGCTGTCATGTGGAGATGAGAATCTGTTTAATCTATGGTGAAAAGAGTTAGAAAATTTTGGGAATTGGAGCAATGCCTATGCTCATGCTTGCAGTCCTATTTGAGGGCTGCAACTGCTCTTGAGCTATGAGAATTGATACACCCTTCTATTTTTGTTAAGAGTAACAGCCCTGGTGAGCTTTGGGTCTAAAATTAGGGTTGATGGGGGCATTATTAAAACAAGATTCTCAATTTGAGGGTAAGCTTTGCATTAATTTTCATATAAAATGCCTTGACATGAGCTGATTGACTGTGCAAGAATTACAGCAAAATTTTAGTTTTAAATTATCATGTTTTTGCTGAGAATCCTCTAAAACTGAATGGACAAGGTGTGGAATGAATTTTATACTGTTTGAACTTTGTTTTAACATGATGCACTAATATTAACTGAATCATTGGAGAAGTTTGTGGGTAACTTCACTGTAGACCCTCAGGAGACTTTACTCCTCCACTAGGGATCACATAGGGGTTTAAAAGGCTTGATGCATATGCTAAATGCATCTGTGTTCCCTATAAAAGTGGTAGTTTTTATTTTCAATAATTGTTTTTACTTTCCTCTTTGCTCAGGGACTAGCAAAGCTTAAGTTTGGGGGTGTGTTAAGTAGCAAAAAATACCATTTTTCACCTCCTAACCTGACCTTGATAGACTTTTGAGCTGACTAATAATGTGTTTAAAGTGCATTTTGTAGATAAGCAACAAATTACAGGCTTAATGTAGATATCCACTTAAAATGGCCCAAGAAGCAATTTGCTGCTCAACATGTAACCCTACAGATCAAAGGCCAACCAATCAAGGGATCCACAAGAGCGCCAGAAGTGCTTGAGAGTGTTTAAGCTTCATTGGGAAGGCCTGAGACTAAGTGCAGTTACAGAGAATGAAGATTGAATCCACCAAGAGGTTACTGGATGTTGAACAAATGAAGAACAACACAAGTGAGAGGTGTGCCAGCTGTGGAAGCATAAGGATGAACCTGTCAAGAGGTTAGCCTTAGCTACCGAGAGGATCTGATGCCCAAAAATTAAGTGTTCAAGAGGATGCTAGTAGCTGTCGTGAGGTTATAAAATACTTGTCGATAGGTTCCGTAAGAAAACCTGTCGAGAGGAATGGAGATGGAAATAGGAAGGTGTCGAGAGGTTAAAAATACTTGTCGCGAGGTTCAACTGAACTTGTTGACAGCGTAAGTCAACTTATCGACAGCTCACCTGAAGCCAGACTCATTCTCGCGAGGATTGAGCCAACCTGTCGAGAGCTCAGAGTTGAGTTGTACAACTAATCGATAGGATTAGCATAATCTGTCAAGAGGATGAATGGATAAATGGGAAGAACGGTGAAATGAGCTTCCGATCCTGTTGACGAGTCATCAATCCTATCGACAAGTGCAATTTAACGTCTCAAGATGTTTCCAGCTCCTATCAAGAGCAACCCAATCCTATCGAAATCCACAGAGATCATGTCGAAATGAAGAGCAAGTATACTTAGAACTTGTCGAGAGGTTCCCTAAACCTCTTGACACTCGATTTTTCAACTTCTTAGCATGCTCCTTTAGCAGCTACCAATTTCAGAAACTTGTGCAAACATCCCAAAGCATGTCAGTGACCCCTAGGGGTATTGTTGGTATTCAACTGTGCACAGTTGGAAACCCAAACGGCTTCACGTGTATTTGCTAATTGTGGACCAATGGGAGAAAAGCTTTTAGAAGAGAAATCAGCCACATCAGCAGCCCAGAATAACAAAATTATTCCCTTGAGCTCTGATTGGCTGAAACGGATCCGAGACAGAGGAGGAAGGTATAAAAAGGGAAGAACAATCCAGAAACAGGGAGTTCTTTCTTGAGGTATTCCATAGACGAAAATAGGAGAGAAAACCAGAGCTCAGATTCATTCTTCCTTCTTCCTTTCCCTCTTTAGCCAATCATGAGTGGTTAAACTCGTTTGAGAAATAAGGGTGAGGTTGATCTGTAACTTGGGGAACGTGAGAGCATTATTATGGGTCAATTGTTGCACAGACTACAAATCTGAGAAAACTTTATTTTACTTCTTGTTTTATTCAATGAATTGTTGATTTTATTGCTTAGTTAGATCTATAGATCATCTTGTTTCACTTGATTCTCAATTGGATTTGTGTAGATGGGACCAGCCCACCCACTTAGCTAGTAGGTCTCTTGAATACCATTTGATCTTCCAAGATTTGATACTCCTGTGGGTGCTTGTGCCTGTGGCCTGGTATTCACAGCATTTGTAGTGGTTATCATGTTCTGAGGGAGGCCTTAGAATGGGGGACTCTATTGGATGGTTTGTGACCATTTAAGTGGACAGATCATAGCCTTAAGAGCCATCTAATTCTCTAGCTGAAATTAGATTCTTCTACCCTGCAGCTGTGCTTATAGCCAGATGGGGGATTGCTATATATTGAACCCTTATAATGCTATCAAATCACCCAAGTAGCAGTGAGACCAGATCCCGAACTGCTCTTCTCCATTTTTCTATTTTACTTTCACCACATTCCCCTTCATCTGCAAGATCTGAACTCTTTGGTTAATCTCAACTTATTTATGCAATTAGTCTATTTTGTTTTTGTAGTTTAGTTTAAAGTGACAACCCCTTAAAACCTCTCCTCTTCCTGTTTACTATTTTTTGTTTATAGTAGTATAAGGTAGAGTGCCAGATCTATCTTAGATCTGGAGATTTATTGAATTTTAGCACACATTTCCCTGTGGACATACCCCTATTTACTCTTTAAAACTTTCTGCAACAGCCCTATTTACTTGCAGGCTGTGTGTAGGATTACCTTGGTGTGCAGTTCATAGACCTTTAATTTTCTGATTTTTACCCCTTTTTGAACCACAAGGTAGCCTACCAACAATCTCCATCCCAAACTTTACCGTGTCAGTCCTAGTCTAGATGTTTCCTAAGTTTATCTTGTATGTAATCAGCTTCTTGTTTTATTTTTCCCAAGTTTCAATAAAAATTAATTCGTGTAAATATTTCTTTTCATATTAATTTGTGCTGATTTTTCTTCTTGGTGCTGATTTTCCCCAACTTTGCGGGAGTTTGTTGACTATCTTTGCACTCGGCACTATGATAAATTTTTTGGTATCCCCTATTTTGTACACAATATTGTGCTATTTAAGTTTGGAGGGTACACACCTTTTGTATAGTTCTGCATATAAACAAAAATTATCCCAAAAGTTATAAATTTGAAACAACGACGCTTCGAGATAGAATCTACCACGCAACAATTTCGTCATGATGACGCTTCGAGATCATCATGATGACGCTTCAAGGTCAAAGCGATAATGCTTCGAGATTGAAGCCATAATGCTTAGTGATTGAAGCAATATCGCTTCGACGTCGAAATGATGACGCTTCGAGATAGATTGAGGTTGTAAAGACCCAAAAAGTTGAACCTTTGAATAGTATGTCTAGATGTGTGGGCTGACTGGTCACACACCGGATAAGATAAAATATAAATATATATGATGTGCATTAAGTTAACTTAGTTTGTAGATGAGAAAGAAAAGATTCATGTGTGTGGGAACCATTGATGAGGAAGCGTACACCGAAGTACGGTATATGTGTGTAACACTTGAGTTAGGGACTTTATGTATAAAAGACAAAGATAAGAGAAATAAATTCTCTTGGTTTGGTTATTGTAGAGTTATTAAGAGAGAGAGAGAGAGAGAGAGAGAAAGGAGGTAAGCCTTGAAATGCTTATGATCATGTATGCAAGGAGTTAGGATTGTGCATGAGATTGCGGATTTGGGATCGTGAAGATTTCGAAGCTCCAATTATGAAGCCCTAGTTGTGTTGAGCACGTGAATCGAATAGTCGATCAATTTAAGGTAAGGAATTTATATAAAGTTGTATTTCTTTTAGTTATGTTAGTCCTTGTATATGTATGTGAGAGAGAATTAGAAGTTTAGGATATAAGTAATTAAGAAAACAAGTTTGAGAAGTTAAAGCCCGTGAATGTGCTGAGTACAATCGATTTTTTCAAATATAAGAAAGAGTGTGGTTTCTGAAGAAACTGATCGATCAGAAATAATTCCGTTCGATCGATTTGGAGAAACCAATCGATCGAAATTAATTCCGTTAGATCGATTTGGAGAAACCAATCTAGCGGTTTGAAACCGATCGATCGGAATGTGGCACCTGAGCAAAAGTTTGGTTTCACAGTGAGTAAACCATTTTATCGGTTTGGAACCGATCTAGCGATTTAAGGAAACCGACCAATCGGTTTGGAATCGATCGATCAGTTTGGCCAGATTCAGAATTTTGTTTCGATTTGTCTTGAGGAATTTGGGAAAGCTTTATGCCTTCATGTTTTACGTCACTTCTAATGTGTGGACTATGATTTGTATGTGTTTAGGTATGAACATGGTCACGTGTGTGAGAGGCTAGGTAGATCGAGACAGATTCATTTTAATTTCTCTTTGAGGTAGGGAAAACTCCTTAACATATGTATTTGAATATAATAAGCATGTGTGCAGTGATATGATAATGGTATGCATGTGTTTTCCGATTTTTCTTCGTAACAACATGAGTTTCATACTTAAGCTTACGAATATGTGAACTTCAGATGTGTGTGCACTAAATAGACAAGATATGTGTGTGTGTATGCGCCATGTGAAATGTGTATGTGACATCAAGAGGATGTGATTATGTACGAGACATCAAAAGTATGGGAATAAATGTGTGTGTGAAACCTTTGGAAACTTTGAATTATTATAATTATCACAAACTCACGGTGAATAATTATATGTAGACTTAGCATTTTGATTTAAGGTTTATGTGTGAATACCCAACCGACACAGCGAGATATCCGTGACCGACACGACGGGATAATTGTGACCGGTACAATGGGATATCTGTATAAATTGAGTGTCGGTGCGGCGGGATATTCGTTCTTCGATTATCATTCTGTAGTAATACTTCGTTCAGCAAGTCACCTCCATTGAGGGGGCTTGTATAATTGTGTAAATTATTCATTGAACGACGATGGTGGGTATTCCATCGGGGGCTTGATGCTATAGATTTTCGAGGGACTATTTAAGTGATTGTTTTAAGTTTTGTGAAATAGGAACAAACATTTGAAATTATGATAAATGTGACTCTAAAACATGCATCAGTTATTCTTTCTGTCCATTTAAATGCTTATAACTTTGTGATTATCATCAAGTCAAATATTCTTTTAGTTATGTCATGAAATATGTGCGTGATGTGAAATATATACATGCTAGTTCTTTTTTCCTATTGAGCTTAGATGTAGCTCATCCCTCAACTATACGTCACAGGTACAGGTGAGGATATTGGCACTGAGGACCAGGAAAAAGAGGATTCTTAGTACGTGCCTTTGGAGGAGACTAAGCCTCCTCCTGAGGATTTCCTTTAGCAGTCACAGCCGTATATTTTGAGAGTGTTTTGTAAGGTTTGGTACATCCAGTTAATATAACTTAGAAATGATGTAATTATGGGAGACTATATTTTGGCGAACCATCCTTGGGTGACCTGTTGGTTGTAACTGATGGTTCGGTTCGGTTCTTTTGCTCATGCGATTGGCATGGGATTAGAACTGTCTTTTGGATTACCTTGTTTAGTTTCATCATTTTATAGAAATGGAGATGTACTTTCTTTATGATGACACAATTTGCTTAGTTAGACTTTCTGCTTTATTTCCACTTTGTTTGTGGATATGCCAAGTGTTCTGTGAGACATACGGGGTGCGGTCTTAAGGGTTGTACCGAAGGCGTGGGTTTTCGATCGCGAAAATCTGGGTTGTCACAGTTGGTATCAAAGAATTTGCTTTAGAGATTTCTGACAAGCCTTAGATGATTTTATGTTTGAGATGTGTCCGAATGTAGGGACCTTCTGCTAATGAAACTCTTGGTTTCATGTTGCAGAACGTCATGTCTACTAGGGGAAGGGGTCGACCGAGAGGCGGTCATGGTAGAAGCCTAAGGAGTGGAGATGAGTTTATCTTTGCTTCAAACAGAGTTCCATTTGGTAATAGAGAAGGTCCGGAAGGAATTGGTGTAATGCTTACCTTGTAATTATTAAGAGGTTAGAAACAACAAACTAACTAGAGAAAAATTACAACAAAATAGAACCAAAGGTAAGGCAGCCAGACCTGCAAGAAACAGGGCTATTGCAGCAAGGTTTAAAGGGGTAAGTAAGGGTATGTCCACAAGGAAATGTGGTTCAAAATGTGGTAAATCTCCAGATCTAGAGCAGATTTGGCACTCTATCCTATCCTAATTTAAACTAAGGCAAGAGAGGAAAGAGGAGAAGTTTTAGGGATTGTCACTTTACTAAAAACTACAGAAACATAATGTAAGATGCAAATGATCCAGAACTGACTAAAACACAGATTTAAAAAGATGGAGAAAAGGATTAAAATCAAAAGGGGGAGAATAGCAGCTGGGGATTTTGGTCTTCACTGAAAATTGGTTGGTTTAGAGGCAATGCAAGAGATTGATTTATAACTCTCCTCCATCTGGCTACAAGCTCAGATGCAAGGTATAAGAATCCAACCTAGACCAGAGAATTAGATTGATCTTAAGGTTATGATCTGTCCACTTTAATGGTCACAGATCATCTTAGGGATTTCCTCCAATTCAAGGGTGTTGATCAGAATAATTAAATCATTGCAGATGTTGTGGATGCAAGGCTACAAGCTCAGGCATCCACAGGGATATTCAATATAGGGAAGTCAAATGATAATCAAGAGATCTGTAGATCAAATTTAACTTTACAACCAACAATTACTGATTCAATACAAAATTTTAGTATATTGTTCTCAGATCTACAATCTGTGCAACATCTAATCCCATACAAAGCCTTGAACCTCTCAATTTATAACTCTCAACCTCACCCTAGCTACTAAAAGTGTTTAGCCAACTATGGTAAGACTAAGGAGAGAATGGAGAAGAAGGAAGAGAGACGAAATTTTGGAGGAAAAGGAGAATTTCAAATTTGGTCTGAGCTCTCTCAAATTTTGGATGGTTCTTCAATGAAACTTCTCTTCAATTTATAGTCTTTCCCTCTGTCCTCAGATCTGTTTTAGCCAATCAAAGCTCAAGGGAATAATTCTGTTATTCTGAGCTGTTGATGTGGCTGATTTTGCTTCTAGAAATTCACCCAATTGGTTCAAACTAGACAAGTACATGTGACGTGGTTAGAGGGTTCCCATTTGTACCCCTATGTATTCTAAAAATACCCCCAAGTGTTGTTAACATGCCTCGGAATGTGTGCACAGAGCACTGAAGTGAGCTGTTGATGTGGCTGGAATTGAGAAGTTCCCAGATCATGCTTTAAGAGGTTCAAAGAACCTCTCGACAGGTTCTGAGTCTCATTGGTGCTCCATTCGACAGGTTGGGTGTAGCCTTTAATAGGATCTTTTTACTACTCGACAGGATGGATTCAATGTGTAAATGCTGCATTAGCTTCAGCCATCCTCTTGACAGGATAATTCAACCTCACGAGGTCTAATCTAGCTCCAGGCAAGTCTTCGACAGGTTCTTTCCCTTTGTTCGATAGGATGAAGCACTCCTCGACAGGTTGGAAGCCTCCTCACGAAAATGAATGCAGCTTCAGGTAAGTCTTCGCTAGGTTCACTTTGACTATTCGATAGGTTCAGGGGAACCTCTCGACAAGTTCAATTCTAGCTTTCTGAACCTTGTGAGAAAACTCTGCATCAAGTGACCTCTCGAGATATTGTTCTGCATTGTTCGACAAGTTGCTCTTTCTCTGCTCCAACCCTTCGATAGGTTCTGTCAACCTCTCGACATTTTCATTTTTCTTCATCAGAACCTGTCGATGGGTTATAATTAAGATTCAGGTCATCTCGACAGGTTGCTTCATTCAGTTTCAACTCCTCGATAGGTTCTTGGAACCTCTCGACCTCTTCATATTAAAGCACAGAGACCTATCGATAGGTTGAATTAACATCTCGACATATCCTGCTCTTTGCTTCCATAGCTGGCACACAGTTTTGGGGTGTTGTCCTTCATCTGTCCAGCACATAGTAGCCTCTTGAGGGGTTCAATCTTCATCCAATGCATCTGCTCTTGCTCCCATGTGTGCCCAGTTGGACACATGCCATTCCCATAGACCTCTGAGGCTCTGTGAAATGCTTGATTGGCTGGCCTTTTGGGCTACCTGAGCACATGTTGATGCAGCAGGTCTCATCTTTGGCATTTTTAGAGGGATGTCTGTACTATGACTGTAATTTATTACTTAACTGCAAAACATACTCAAGTCACATTATTAGTCAACTCAAAGGTCCATCAAAGGTCAAGTTAGGAGGTGAAAAATGGTATTTTTTACTAATTAACACACCCCCAAACCTAAGCTTTGCTAGTCCCTAAGCAAAGGAGAAATTAAAAACAAATATTGAAAACATAAAATACTACTTTTGTAGGGAGCATAGATGCATTTAGCATATGCACCAAGCCTTTTAAACCCCTAAGTGATCCCTAGTGGAGGAGTGAAGTCGCCTGAGGGTTTTTAGTGAAGTTACCCACAAACTTTCATATGAACATGATTAAGCCAAGTGCAAATAGTTACAAGTTAGGACTCACCAAATTCAGCTTTATTCCATACCTTACCCGTTTTCACTTTAGAAGTTTCAAAATAGTAATTGTAAACAAATTTAATACCTAAATCCTTTTTCAAACTCATCAAAACTAATCTAAAATCATCAAGGCAATGCTATGTGCATAACAATCTATATTTCACCATTAATTTAAGAATCAGTTTCAAGCAATGCCTAACTAAGTTCAATTTTAGACCCAATTATCTCACAGGCATACTCTCACAAATGATTTCAAAGGTGTATCATTTCACATAGCTCAAGAGCAGTTACAGCCCTCAAATAGGACTGCAAGCATGAGCATAGGCAGTGCTCTAATTCTTAAAATCTTCTAACTTTCTTCACCATAGGTTACATAGCTCCTCATCTTCACATGACAGCTCAATCAATCTCAGATAAGCAAGGTCTTCTTATTGGGTTATAATGTGGATTATGGGTGAGGTTTATAAGGACAAAGGGGTAAAGAGATTCAAAATTGAGAAATCAGTAAAGGTAAGGAGGTGGTCCTGACAACACCTTCTTCATCTCAGCACAATCTTCATCTTCTTTGATTTTTCTTTTTGTATGCTTTCTTTTTCATTTTTCTCAAAATATTTTTTTATGGGCTGGAATGCCACAACTCCACAACTAAACACCATTTTTCTTAGATTTTCTCCCCTTTTCTTCCTTTTTCTTCCTCTAAATATCAAATCTTGCCCCTCTAACCTCACTACTCTCTTTACTTCCTGAATTCTCAGATTGAGGGTGAACTGAAATAGGTCAAGAGGTCAATATATATATATAGTTAGGTTTTCATCAAAGAAGAAAGGAATTTTTCAGGTTCAAATGGTGTATACAAAGGCAGTTCAAAGGGTATGGATTTTTAGCTCAAACTGTCCAAGAGATGGCCTTGCATCATGTCTTTAATGTCATGAGTTCTGTCAATTTGTCTCAACTTGGAGTGCATAACTTCTAGTGAAAGAAAGCAGGTTCAAACAGTCCTTAGAGCAGAAAGATTTTGCCAAAATACACTTCAAAAGAAATTTTCATAGGCCCAACTATCACTGGGTCTGGTCTTCCTTAGGACTCTCAAGACATGTTCTTACTTTTTCTCTCCTTAATGGTTCACTACACACTGATTATGACAAAAATTTCTTGATGATGTCTTTCATGGAAATGATAACTTTTCAAAAAGATTCAAAAATTTAAACAGTCTACCATACATTTTAAATCTTCCTTTTTCAAAATTGCTCAGTTTGAAATTCTGCTAAATTTGTTTTGATCTCATTCATACCATTGCACTTGGTTTAATTATCTCATATAAATTAGATATATATATATATATATATATATAATTTTTTTTTTCTTTTCAAAATTACCCTGCTATACCGCCAAACCTATGAGGAACAGTGTCCTCACTGCTTTGGAAGTATAACAAAATGCAACAGCAGGGTAAAAGTAAAATGAAACTATACAAAGTAAGAGACACATGAGCAACAAAGATATATACAATTTGCACAGAAAAGGAACATTTCATTATAATAGGCAGTATAAAAGAAGAGTACAGAGATGACAAAATGCAAAAAACTATATACAACTAAACTAGCTAGGATTACAGAAGCTAAACACAAACTACTCTACACCTAATCAGAGTCAGAATTTGAACTTAAAACAAAAGGAGGGTCCCGGGCATATTTTTCTTCATAAGGATTTTTGTCCTTCTTCACTGGCTTTGCACTGGAAGCATCAGGGGTGAATTTGATTGCAGATGGCTTCTTCTTTTTCTTGGGCTTTGTGTCAGGCTCCTTGATGGAAATGCCTTTGGATTCTAAAGGACCCAAGGCCGAGTAAAGGGAGAGGGTTTCTACTAACCTAGCTAGCATTTCAGATTTTTGTTTGTATATCTTGTAAAGATCGAGGGAATTGAGGACCATCTTTCATAATTTCTATTCCTATTTCCTATGGGCCTCCAAAATAGAGTCAATATCCTCCTCATGGGCTTGTTGTAGCAAAACTATGGCAACATCCATTAGGAATCTAACATCCTCCTTGACATATGGGTTGGTATCAATGGCTTTGGTGAGGGATGGCAGAGGTGAAAAGGTGTTGGTGCCATATGGGGCAATGGCCCAATGGTTATCCATGGAGAAGGGGGTGATGGGCAGCTCAGGAAGTGGTGGTGATGGTAAAATGAAGGTTAGTGGCAGCTCCTCTTCCACAATAATTGACTCAGGTGGGGTGGAGGGGTAGGTAAAAGGTAAAACGGGTAGGTCAGCCTCCAAGGGGTCAGTTGGGGTTGCAGCAGGGATGGACAAAACTGCTTCCTCAAAGTCAGTTTGAGTAGAGGAGTCTCGAGTAAAAGGGGCAGGGATTGGTTCTTCCACCTCAGCAGTGGAAGCCACCACTATGGGGGGTAGCTGAGGGGAAGGAGGAGGAGTGGGTATAGGAGTAGGTGTAGGAGTTGGAGTTGGAGTTGGAGTTGGAAGAGGTTGAATGGTTGAGGTAGATGGAAGTAGGGTGGCTTGAATGGCATGTACGCAGGTGGCCATCATAGATTGGTTAGCTGTGTTGGTTTGCATCTAGGCTAGGATGGAGGTGAGAAGGGAAAGGATCTGAGCAGAGGCATCAGGTAAGGTAGGAGCTTGGGTAACAGGTTGAGTGAATATAATGGGCTGGAAAGGGGATGTGGAAGCATGGTGGAAAGGGATAGGGTGTGGAGAGGTAGGTAAAGGGGAGTACTCATGCCCAATGTCCTCCACAATGAAGTAAATTAGGGATGAATACCCCTTAGTGGTCAAGTGTTCCACATCCTGGGTAGGTGACATGGAGGTAGTGGGGTCATTCTCAAAAGGTATGGAAAGTGGAGAGGAGACTGGGCCATATGATGTAGAAGGAGCTGCTGGTGCAGGGCTTAAGGGTTCAATAGATGGGATGGATGGGCTAGCTGGAGGGGTTGTGGCTGGTTTTGAAATTCTCTGGTAGGTGGTTGTGATGGGAAGTGAAGGTAAGGTGGCAATTGGGTCTGTGGTGAGAGGAGCTGACATAGGGGTGATGGTGGTGATGGTGGAAGGGGTGGCTAAGCTACTTAAAGGTATGGGGACTGTAATGGATGGAATGGAAGGTGATTGAATGGGGATGCTGACAACAACAAAGGTTATAATAGGCAAGCTCACAGCTGTGAAAGGGAGGAGTATGGATGCAGAGGTCACAGGTGGAGGTACTGAGCTAGTAGCAGTAGATGTAGGCAGAGGCTCTAAGCTGGCTGCTGTAGGGATCTCAGGTACAACCACTGAATTGGCTGATGGGGCTATGGGTATCACAGGTGCAGTTGTTGAGTTGGTCACCTGAGGGGCTTCTTTTTCAGCACTCTCCACTGTTTTCTTCTTGCTTTTCCCAATCAGGGTCATGCTTGTTGACCAAGCCCTTCTCCCAAACACTTTTGAACTCAATTTATCCATTGGCTCATCCTTTTGTATAACATATTTCCCTTTTCTTAGCAGAGCAGTGCTGAGTCTGCTGTAGGGTGACCCTGATAAAAATTTTCCTCTTTTTATCTTCTCATTTACATCTACCATGGCCTCAAATATCAGCTGAGAGGCATTCAAAAATTGGCACTTGGAGAAAAAGTAAAGGGCATCTACTATAGGAGTTCTTCTCTCCTGCTGATGTCCACTAACATAAATATTTTTCCTCAAGATTGAATCTATGAAAAGCAGGCTAGGATCCAGGTCTCTCCTCATCAATGACTCCCAAGGCCATAAGCTGAATAAAAAATGGATGGCATCCCTAATGCCAACCCAATATCACTGTAGTCCACAACCAGTTCCCAATTGTCAATCAAAACCACAAGGATAGGATCAGTTGACCCTGGCTTCATCTTCTTTCTGATGTTCTGATACCATAATTTGACTAGTCTAGGGTAGACCTTCTCTTGTAATGGGGTCCACAATGGTATCAGAGATGCCTTCACCAAGTAATCCAAGGTCTCCTTACACTCCTCTACCTTAGAAAAATAAGGTAGGTAAAAAATTGTCTAAGGAATCAACTCTAAGGCATCCACAAACTCATTGGGGGTTGTCAGGTTCTCAGGTATCTCAGTTTCAGCCTCAGGGAGTGGGGTTTAGGCCTAAGGACATCCTCAATAACCTCTTAAGTTATTTTGGCTTTCTTAGCTTGCTTGGTTTTCTTGGATTTTTCCATACTGAGCTTCCTCTTAGCAGGCGGGTCATCTTTGGGCTGTGTGGCTAGCCTACTGGATGTCCTTATGGATTTTATGGCGGATTTGGAAGGTGGTTTGAAAAGAATAGCCAGGGTATCCTCACGGTCAGCCATGGGTCACACAATCCACACAATCAACTCCCAACAACCCACAACAATCTTCCTTTCTCAATCAAGTTAACCACACACATAGAAATATGGAAGTATAAAGTTTGAAAATCACAGAGTGGAGGTTGAAGAAGAACTTACCCACAGAGCCTAGGGTTTCTCAAAACTTGCTGTGCACGGCACCAAACTAGCTCAAACCAGTTGCAAAATGTTGACCTTGCAAAGCTAATGCACTTGGAACAATGGCAAGGTAATTGGGATTGGGACCAATGAGATGGAGGAGAAAGAAGAATATGAAAAATCGGGTAGAGGCGGAACCAGGCTCTGAGCATAAGGTGTTGAATGGATAAATTGACCTGTTGATAGGTTTAAAACAAGTAAAAAGCTTTTTTGACAGATTGGAAAGAAGATTTTGACAGGTTGAAACAACCTGTCAAATAGTTAAAACCATTTGGATTTGTAAACTTCTCAGGCTGAAGATTTCGAGAGGTTGTTCAACCTCTCGACAGGTTAATAGGCTTCAGAATTTTTTAGTCGAGAGGTTCATCCAACCTCTCGACAGGTTTATTTTTCTCAGCAATTAAGGTCTCGACAGGTATCAGAACTTGTCGAAAATGCAGCCAACAACCTTCAATACCTCTTGACTTCTTCCCTCAACTCCTCGATAGGTACACAGATCCTGTCGAATCTCAGATGTACACCTTCAGTACCTGTCGAGAATCACCTATCGAGAATCACTTCACACCTCTCGATAGGTCACAATACTTGTCGAAATGCACACTGGGAACCCTTAGTACCTGTCGAAATGCTCTCAACACCTCTTGACAGGTTGTTTTTCAGTCCAAACTTATTTCTCATTAGTTCCCAGTCCAACTTCCACACAGGTATACCAATCCTACTATGTTCCTATTTAATTTCTCATGCCTTGGTGACCTTCCTACTCTTATTACAAATGACTCATGATTATAAATTAAAAAAACTAAGCAAAATTGGCAGCATATATACAATGATAGACAGTTTTGAAAACAACAACAACAATAAAACTGACAGTTATGATACATAGTGTATAATGTTGAAAATCAATCACACGTTGGAGGTTCTTGAAGGTGAATGGTTATGACAAGCTCTACTATATTTTCAATAAAGAGTTTAAGCCTTTGACCATTGACTTTCATGATCCTACCATCCTTTGGATCCATGATTTCAATAGCTCTAAATGGGTATACATGCATTACATTATAAGGTCCCTCCCATCTAGATCTCAACTTGCCTGGGAAAATTTTTAATTTGGAATTGAATAGCCATACCTTGTTGCCTGCAACAAACTCCTTTCTCAGCAAGTGCTTATCATAAAAAGCTTTGACTTTTTCTTTGTAGATCCTTGCATTGGAGTAGGCTTCCAATCTCAGCTCCTCCAATTCTGACAGCTGCAGCCTCCTATGCATACCAGCAGAAGTTAGATCAACATTCAATGATTTAATAGCTCAATAGGATTTATGTTCTAACTCCACTGATAAATGGCATGCCTTGCCATACACCAACCTAAAGGGAGACATCCCTATTAGGGTTTTATAGGCAGTTCTATAAGCCCAAAGAGCATTAGTCAACTTCAAGTATCAATCCTTCCTATCTCCTCTCCTAGTTTTCTCTAAAATTTCTTTGAGTTCTCTATTAGAAATTGCCCCCTGCCCACTGGTCTGTGGGTGGTATGGGGTGGCAACTCTGTGTGTCATAGAGTACTTTCTAAGAAGTTCTCAAACTATCTATTGCAAAAGTGGCCGCCCCCATCACTTATGATAGGTCTGGGGGTACCAATCCTAGAGAAAATGTTATCTTTCAAGAAGTTGATGATAACTCTGTGATCATTGGTTCTTGTGGCTATAGCTTCAACCTATTTGGACACATAGTCCATAACCACAAGAATAAAATTATATCCATAGGAAGGAGGGAAAGGACCCATGAAGTCAATCCCCCAAATGTCAAATAATTCAACAAGTATGGGCTGTAAAGGTATGAAATTTCTTTTTGAAATACTTCTCATTTTCTGGCATCTCTCACAAGCTTTACAATGCTGCCATGCATCCTTGAAGATAGTGGGCCAATAAAATCCACTTTGAAGCATCTTTGTAGCAGTCTTGTTTTCACTGAAATGGCCTCCACAAGCCTTTTCATGACACATGGTTAGTATGTTATGGAATTCATTCTCAGGGACACTTTCTCACAACTTGGTCTGCACAGTGATTGAAAAGGTGTGGATCCCCCACATGTAATATCTGATCTGAGAGAAGAACAACTCCTTATCCATTTTATTCCAATGTGGGGGAATCCTACCCACTGCTAAGTAATTTACTATGTTTGTAAACCGAGGTGCAATCATGCTGACAGTAAACAACTATTCATCAGGAAATGAGTCATTGACAGGCAGCCTATCAAACTCGGCAACTAGGATCCTGGATAGGTGGTCTGCCACCACATTTTCAACCCCTTTTTTGTCTTTAATCTCAAAATCAAACTCCTGTAATAGGAGAATCCATCTGATTAATCTTAGCTTGACATCCTTTTTAGACAAATGGTACTTCAGGGCTGAATGGTCAGTGAACCAATAATCCTAGATCCTAACACATAAGACCTGAATTTTTTCAAAGCATAGACAATGGCTAACAATTCCTTCTCAGTTGTGGTGTAGTTTAACTGAGCATCAATTATTGTCTTGCTTGCATAAGCAATCACACAAGGTAACTTGTCATTTCTTTACCCCAAAATTGCACCTATAGTAAAATCTGATGCATCACACATCAACTCAAATGGCAAAGAGTAATCAGGTGCTTGAAGGACAAGTGTAGAGGCTAAATAGCCTTTCAAAAACTCAAAATCAATGAGACATTCATCATTGAATATAAAAGGAACATCTTGGCACAGCAGGTGACAAAGAGGTTTTGAGATTTTGCTGAAATCTTTGATGAATCTCCTATAAAAACCAGCATGCTCCAAAAAAGATCTAACTTGTTTGACAGTTTTAGGTGGGGGAAAATGTGCAATCAAATTAATTTTAGCCTGGTCTACCTCTATGCCTCTGTGGGAAATAACATGGCCAAGGACAATGCCTTGATTGACCATAAAATGACTCTTTTTCCAACTCAAAACTAAGTTGATTTCTTTACATCTCTGCAGCACTAGGTTGAGATGATGTAGACATTGGCTAAAACTGTCCTCAAATATAGAAAAATCATCTATGAATATCTCTAAAAACTGATCAATCATATCCGAGAAGATGACATACATACACCTTTGAAAAGTTGCAAGGCCATTGCACAATCCAAATGGCATCCTTCTATAGGCAAAGGTGCCAAAGGGACATGTGAAAGTTATTTTCTCTTGGTCTTGTGGATACACAGGAATCTGGTTATACCCGGAGTATCCATCAAGAAAGCAATAAAGAGCTTTGCCTGCTAACTTGTCCAAAATCTGGTCTATGAAGGGCAGAGGAAAATGGTCTTTTCAGGTTTTTGAATTGAGGTTTCGACAATCAATGCACACCCTCCAACCAATGGTTTCCTTGGTTGGAATTAGCTCACCAGAATCTAATTTAATCACAGTGATTCCAAATTTCTTAGGTACCACCTGAGTAGGTGACACCCATTCAGAATCTGAAATGGGATATATGACTCCTGCATCTAACAATTTAACCACCTCCTTTATCACTACTTCTTGCATGTGGGGATTTAACTTTCTCTGTATCTCTCTAGAGGGTTTGGAACCCACTTCTAAGTGGATGTTATGCATACAAACAACAGGACTTATTCCTCCAAGATCAGCAATAGTCCAACCTATTTCTCTCTTATGTTTTTTCAACACACACAACAGCTCTTCTTCTTGCTCATCAGTGAGGGAAGAAGAAATTATCACAGGCAACTTCTGATTTTCCCCCAAAAATGCATATTTCAAAGACTTGAGCATCTGTTTCAATTCCACAACAGGTGGACTTATGAGTGAAGGCAGCAAAGGTGCCTTAGGAGGTGGTGGAAGAGGCAACATAGCTGATTTCCAAGGAGGATACCTTATTGCTGGCCCCACTTCAGAATTTAAGGCTTTCACCTCTTGAATCACAGGTGTGGGGGTCTTTTCTTCCATAATTTCACTCCACATATTTTCAAAAATATCACACATATCAGCACAATGCAGCAGCTTGGGCAAGGTCTCTTCCACAAGCTCATCCAACACATCAATCATAAAACAGTCCTCACTATTCAAGTGAGGCTGACTTGCTGCATTCTAAACATTTAATTTAACTTTCATATTGCCAAAAGATACCTCCATTACACCTAATCTACATTGTATACAAGCATTGGCAGTTGCCAAGAAAGGCCTGCCCAAAATTACAGGAATGGAAGTAGTGCACTTGATTGGTTCCATGTCAAGAACCAGAAAATCTGTTGGATAGAAAAACTTGTCAACCCCAAATAACACATCTTCTATCATTCCCACTGCTCTCCTTTCAAATCTGTCAACCAGCTGTAATACCACATGTGTGGGCTTCGATTCTCCCAAACCTAACTTCTCATAAACTGAATATGGAAGTAGATTCACACTGGCTCTCAAATCTAATAAGGCTTTTTTAATTGTGTGATCCCCAATGATGCATGGGATAGTGGAAACTCTAGGGTCTTGGAGCTTTGTTGGGGTTGCAATGGACAACACTTGATTCACTTTCTCAGCACAAAATACCTTCTTCGATTGGTGTATCCTAGATTATCTTTTGTGTGTGCACAAATCTTTCAAAAACTTTGCATAGGCTGGCACTTGCTTGATTGCATCAAGTAAAGGCAAGTTGATCTTCACTTGCTTAAATGTTTCCATCATTTCCTCAACTTTAGCATTCCCCTTATCAAAAGGAGAAGGAGCTTGAAGTGCATTGGGAATGGCAAATGAGGGACTGATCTCCCATTTGCTGCCTTAGCAATCTAATAAGTTTTTTCCTTATTTTTATTTTTATTTTTTTGTTGAGTTTCATCAACACTCCCCTTATTTCTCATATGTTGCTCCTGTTGCATATCATCATGGGTTGTTCTTTCTTTTCCTGCACTTTTCTTAGGTTCAACACCAAACTTATTATCAACCAGCCTTCCACTTCTCAAAGTGGTTACAGATTTAGCTTCTTCATGCGAAGAAGTCTCACCCACCATATTATTGTCTTGCTCACCTTATAATTATTAAATAGTTAAAACAACCAATTAAAAGGTAAAATCACATAGATAAGGAATCAAGGTAAGCAAGCAGTCCTACAAGAACCAGGGTTGTTGCAGTAAGTTTTAATAGGTAAGTCAGAGTATGTACACAGGGAAATATGATTTAAACTATGGTAAATCTCCAGATCTATAGCAGATCTGGCACTCTATCCTAAATTCAACTAAATTAGCACAGGAAAAAGGAGAGGTTTCTAGGATTTGTTACTAAAAATTATAAAAAATAAATGCAAATGATCAAGATTTGATTAAACACAGAGTTAAAGGAAAATGGAGAAAAGATTAAAATCAAGAGGTGGAGAATAGTAGCTAGGGATTTTGGTCTTTCCTGAAAATTGTTTGGTTCAAAGGCAGTGCAGGGAACTGGTTTGCAACAATCCTTCACTTGGATACAACCTCAGATGCAAGGTATAAGAATCCATTCTCAATCAGAGAATTGAAGCAATCCTAAGGCAATGATCTGTCCACTCGAATGGTCACAGATCATCTCAGATATTATTCCAATTCAGGGATCTTAATTAGAACATTTAAACCATTATAGATGCAGTGGATGCAAGGCTACAAGCTCAAGCATCCATAGGGATATTAGATCTAGGTAAATCAAATGGCAATCAAGAGATTTATGTATCCAAATTAACTTTACATTCAACAATTACTAAATCAATACAACTTACAGTCAATTGTGCTCAGATCTGTAATCTGTGCAACAGCTAATCCTGCTACAAAGCTTTGAACCTTTCAATTTACAGCTCTCAACCTCACCCTAGCTACCAAAGAGGTTTAGCCAACCATAATTGGCTAAGAGGAGAATGGGGGAAGAAGGAAGAGAGAGGGAATTTTTTTTTTAGGGAAGATGAAAATCAGATTTTACTCTGGTTCTCCCAATTTCTGGATGGTAGCTATGTAAATTCATCAAGCTTTTATACTCTTCTCCTCTCTTCTTAGATCTAATTCAATCAATCAGAGCTCAAGAAAATAATTTTATTATTCTGAGCTGCTGATGTGACTGATTTCTCTTTTAGAAGCCCTTTCTCCATTGGTCCAAAATAGGTAGGCCCATGTGATGTGGTTAGGGTTCCCATTTGTGGTCAGTGGTGTTCTAAAAAATACCCCCAAGGGTCATTAACATGCCTTGGGACTTGTGCAAAGAATTCTGAAGTTTGCAACTGCTGTGAAAGGAACTGAGAAGTTCCTACTTCGACTATCGAGAGTTTCAGGGAACCTCTCAATAGGTTCTAAGTCTGCTTGGTGTTCTCATCGATAAGGTTGAAGTGGCTTTCGACAGGTTTGGAGACATCTCGACAAGTTCTGTGAACTTGTCAACAGGTTGCTGAAGGCTCTCGATAAGTTGCTTGACTTCTCGACAGGTTCTTGTGAACTCGTTAATAGGATTGACAGCCAAAATCTTATCTATTGTCGTAACTGCATTTATCCTCTTGACAGGTTATAAAGCATCTTGTCGAGTAGTTATACAGCTCCATTTAAGTGCTCGACAAGTTGCTTCAATCCTCACAAGAATGGGCGTAGCTTCAGGTAAGTTGTCGACAGGTTGCCACGCACTGCTCGACAGGTTCAGTTGAACCTCGCGATAAGTATCTGGAACCTCTCGACTTCCCCTGCACCTCTAGGTATCCTCTCGATAGGATCCATAACTGTACCTCCAACCACTTGATAGGTACTGGAACCTCGCAAGATCTTCATATTTTCAACTCAGTGCCTCTCTACATGTTGGCCTATGCTTTCAGAATCTCATGACAAGTATCTGAAACCTCTCAATATGTTGGCTTTTGAGTATCAGAACCTCTTGACAAGTTCTGCTTTCTGCTTCCATAGCTAGCACACATCTTTGGTGTGTTGTTCTCCATTTGTTCAACCCTTAGCAGCCTCTAAGTGGGTTCAATCTTCATTCCTTGCTATTGCACTTAGTCTCAAGCACACCCAGTTCGGCCCATGACCTTCTCATGAACTTCTAAAGCTCTGTGGACTATTTGATTGGTTGGCCTTTGGGTTTTTTGAGAACATGTTGAGTAGTAGACTGCTTCTTTGGCCATTTTAGGTGGATGTCTGCACTAAGACTACAATTTATTGCTTATCTACAAAATACACTCGAAACACATTATTAGTCAGCTCATAGGTCCATCAAAGGTCAGGTTAGGAGGTGAAAAATGGTATTTTTCACTGCCTAACACACCCCCAAACCTAAGCTTTGCTAGTCCCTGAGCGAAGAAGAAAATAAAAATAATAGGTGATCCCTAGTGGAGGACTGAAGTCTCCTAAGGGTTTTCAGTGAAGTTACCCACAAACTTCTCCAATGAATCAGTTAATATCAATGCAACTTGTTAAAATAAAATTCATTCCACACCTTTTGCATTCAATTTCTAAAGGATTCTTAACAGAAAAACATCAGTTTAAAACCAAAATTCTGTTGTAATTCCTTCACAATTAATCAGCTCATGTCAAGACATTTTGTATGAAAATTAATGCAGAGCCTACCATCAAATTGGGAATTATGTTTTGATAATGCCCCCAACAAACCTAATTTCGGACCTGAGGCTCACCAGGGCTGTCACTCAAAATAAAATAGAAGGGTGTATCATTTTACACAGCTCAAGAGCAGTTGCAACCCTCAAATAGGACTGCAAGCATGAGCATAGGCATTACTCTAATTTTTGAAAATTTCTAACTCTTTTCACCATAGATTATACAAATCCTCATCTCCACATGACAGCTCAATCAATTTCAGATCAGTAAGGACTTTTTATTAGGTTGTAATGTGGCTTATGGGTGAGATTTATAAAAAATATAAGGGTAAAATGGGATTCAAAACTAAGAAATTAGTAAGGTAAAGAGGTGATTTGCAACTTTACAACCTTCATTTCAGCATAGTTCCATCTACTTCTTGAATTTTCATATTTGAAGTGATCAGTTCCTAATCTTATTTTCAATTTTTCAATGAAATGACTTCTCTTTCTGATATTTTTGTTTTGCTTTTCTGGTTTTCTTTTCTTTTTCTTTTTTTTTTTTGTATGCTTTTTATACTTTTTTTTTTTCATTTTTCTTTTTATGGGCTGGGATGCCACAATGCCACCAAATGTGCTTTCTTCTCTTTCGACCAAACATCAAGCCTTGCTCCTCTAACTTCACTTCTCCTTCTAATTCCTGATTTCTCAGATTGATGGTGAACTAAAACAGGTCAAGGGGTTTTGGGTTCAAATTTTTTGGTTTTTATCAAAGAAAAGTTGGGATTTTCAAGGCCCAAATGATGTGTATCAAGGGGAGTTCAAAGGTGGGAAAATTTAAGCTCAAACTGTCCAGAGGATGGCCTTACTTCATGTCCTCAATGTCATGAATGTTGTCAAGCTGTTTCAACTTGAATTTGCCTAACTTCTAGTGAGCAAAGCTAGATCCAATCAGTCCTTAGAGCAGAAAAAATTGCCAAAACACTCTTCAAAGAAAATTTCTCAGGCCCAAATCTCACTGGGTATGGCCTTTCATCACATTTTCTGGGGGATATCCTCACATTTTTCTCTCTTTTCAAGTTCACTAAACATCAATTTTTGAAAATTCTTGACATTCACTTCATGAAAAATGTTAGAACTGCAACACATTTCAGTCTTAAAAAGTTTTTAATTTCCTCTATTTCAAAAATCAGGTGGGAAATCACTTTATTTTCTCAATTTCTATTAAAACCCTGCTGCACTACCATTAACTATCTATTGGCATACCCTGCCACACCCCCAAACCTATGAGGAGCAGTGTCCTCACTGATTTAAAAAGAGAGTGCATGTGCAGCAAGGTAAAATCAGACACAAAACAAAATAAAGCAAAGTAAGCAGCATCAAACAGGGTATAAACAATCAATTAAAACACTCAAACCAACAAACATAAAGAAAATCACACAAAATATACTAAAGAGAAATTTCATTTATAACAAAAAAAAATTTTACAATGCAAGGGAAAAGAACTACAAAAAGAATATACACAAACATCCTAACTAATGGCATGTACAAGTCTAATCAGCTCAATTGCTGGGGTGTAGATCTCTTCTCATTAATGACTCCCTAGACCCCACAATGCCTTGAGTCAGCTGCCTGACCATTGCTTTGAAATGCACATTTTCAGGTTCTGGCAGACCATAGGATGTATCAAAAATAGAAGGGACCCCTAATGTCAACTCAATGTCATTGTAATCTACCAGGAGCTCCCTGTTATCAATCAAAATCACAAGGCAAGGCTCAGTTGAACCTGGCTTGGTCTTCTTCCTTAGGTTCTGATACCACAGTTTGACCAGCCTAGGGTAGGATTTCTCTTGCAAAGGCATCAACAATGGTGTCAGGCCTGCCTTCACCATGTAATCCAAAGTATCCTTGCACTCCTCTTCCTTATAAAAATAGGGGAGGTCAAAAATTGGCTCTGGGATTTGGCCTAGAGCATCCACAAATTCATTTGGGGAGGATAAGTGCACAGAGAATTCAGGCTTAGCCTCAGGGTTAGGCTCAGGCATAGGTTCTGTCTCAGGGGCCTCCTCCACAGTTTTTTCACTGATTTGGGCCTTCTTGGATTTCTTAGCTTTCTTGGGATTGACAGATTTCTCAGCTTGATCCATGACCAGTTTTCTTTTGGCAGATGGGGTCTCCTTAAGCTGTTTAGGTAGCCTACTAGATTTCCTAGTGGAAGGGACTCTGAAAAGGGTAGCTAGGGTATCCTATTGATCAGCCATTGGACAAACAATTCACTTAAAATTAGCTCTCAACAACCACAACAAACCTCTTTGCTCAATGAAAGTGACCACTAAAACTAGGAATTAAAATATTGAAAAATCACAGAGTGGAGCTGGAAGAAAACTTACCCACAGAAACTTAGGGTTTCTTAGATCTCAATGTGCACAATACCAAATCAGCTCAGACTAGGTGCAAAGTGTAGCCCTGGAGGAATTGGAGTATTTGGAACAATGGAAAGGTGCTTAGAGTACAAACCAGTGAGGGAGAGAAAGAAGATAGAAAATGGAAATCGGCAGAGAGAAAATAAAGCTCAAAGACAAGCTGTCGAATGGCTGGATTGAGTTGTCGAGAGGTTCAAAATGATGAAAAGTAATTTTTGACAGGATTGGGAATAGGTGTCAACAGGTTAATACAACCTGTCGAAAAGTGAAGCAGCTAAACCTCTCGAGAGGTTCACTCTATCCTGTCGACGGGTTCAAGACTTCAACACAATTCATTTCGAGAGGTTTATAGAACCTCTCGATAGGTAATCTAAACTCAACATTTAATCCTCTCGACAGGTTCCAAGCTTTAGAAAGAATTCACTTTGAGAGGTTCACAAAACCTCTCGACAGGTACTCTGAACATGTCGATAACATACTCAAAAACCCTCAGAACTTGTCGACAAGTTCATAGATCTTATCGACAATCATTTTTACACCTTCAGAACCTGTCGAGAATTGACCCAAACCTCTGACAGGCCCCAGATCTTGTCGAAATGCATACTGGGAACCTTCAAAACCTATCAAAATGTTCTCCACTCCTCTTGACAGGTAGTTTCTTAGTTCAAACAGATTTCTACTCAGCTCCTAGTCCATATGTCACCCAAATTTATCAACTCTCCTCAGCTCCCATTCATTTCTCCTGCCTTGGAGTTGATGACACATGCTTCAAACCTATTGACTACTGGCTCATGACTATAAAATGCAAACATTGAGCGCAATTGGTAACCATATTTACAATTCCAATCAGATTTAAAACAAAAACAACAACACATACTAACAAACACAGCAACTATGATACATAGTATACATTGTTGAGAATCAATCACATTTTGGTGGTTCTTAGAGGTGGATGGTCACCACAGGCTCCACCACATTATCAGTAAAATGTTTGAGCCTTTGACCATTCACCTTCATTATCCTACCATCTTTGAGATCCTTGATTTCAACAGCTCCAGATGGGGATACATGCTCTACCATGTAAGGTCCCTCCCATCTGAATCTCAACTTACCTGGGAAAATTTTTAATTTAGAGTTGAACAACCATACCTTGCTACCAGTTGTGAACTCTTTCCTCAGTAAATGTTTGTCATAGAAGGCTTTGGTTCTCTCTTAGTAGATCTTAGCATTGGAGTATGCTTCCAATCTTAGCTCTTCCAGCTCTAACTGCTGGAGCCTCTTGTGCATGCGAGCAGAAGTTAGATCAATGTTTAATGCTATAATAGCCTAATATGCTCTATGTTCTAACTCTACTGGCAAGTGACATACCTTGCCATACACCAATCTGAAAGGGGACATGCCAATTGGGGTCTTACAGGCAGTCCTATAAGCCCACAGTGCATCATTAAGCCTCATGGCCCAGTCCTTCCTATCTGCCCTAACTATCTTCTCTAGCATGTGCTTTATCTCCCTATTTGAGATTTTAACCTGCCCACTAGTCTGGGGGTGATACGGAGTTGTAATCCTATGTATAACAGAATATTTCTTGAGCAAGCTCTCAAAATTTTTGTTATAGAAATGGCTGCCCAAATCATTGATGATAGTTCTAGGAGTGCCAAATCTTGAGAAGATATTTTCTTTGATAAATTTTAAGATAGCCTTATGGTCATTAGTCCTTGTGGCAATGGCTTCAATCCATTTGGACACATAGTCTACTGCCACAAGGATAAAACTATACCCATATGAAGAAGAAAAAGGGCCCATAAAATCTATTCCCCAAATATCAAAAAGTTCAATCACAAGTATAGGTTGTAAAGGCATGAAGTTTCGTTTGGAGATACATCCCATCTTTTGGCATCTTTCACAAGCTTTACAGTGATGCCATGCATCCTTGAAGAGAGTGGGCCAATAAAATCCACTTTGGAGCACCCTGGCAGCAGTCTTGTTCCCACTGAAATGACCTCCACAAGCCTGTTCATGACGCATAGATAGTATGTTGTGGAATTCCTCATCAGGGACACATCTCACCACTTGGTCTGCACAATGCTTAAACAGGTAAGGATCCTCTCACATGTAATATCTGATGTGAAAAGAACAGCTCCTTGTCCATTTTGTTCCAATGTGGGGGAATCCTACCCATAATCAAGCAGTTCACAATGTTTGCAAACCAAGGTGTAGAGGTGTTGATAGTAAACAGCTGTTCATCAGGGAAAGAATCATTAATAGGTAGCCTATCAAACTCCTCAACTAGGATCCTGGATAAGTTGTTTGCAACCATATTTTCAACCCCTTTTTTATCCTTAATCTTAAGATCAAACTCCTGTAATAGGAGGATCCATCTGATTAATATTGGCTTTGCATCCTTTTTTGATAAAAGGTACTTTAGGGTTGAGTGGTCTGTGAACACCACTATCATAGATCCCAAAACATAAGACCTGAATTTTTCCAAGGCATAGACAATTGCCAACAATTCCTTCTTAGTTGTAGTATAATTTAACTAAGCATCCATCATAGTTTTTCTTGCATAAGCAATCACACAAGGAGCCTTATCCTTTCTTTGTCCCAAGATTGCACCAATAGCAAAATCTGATGCATCACACATTAGCTCGAATGGCAAAGAAAAGTCAGGAGCTTGAAGGATAGGTGCAAAGGTTAAACATCCTTTCAAAAGCTCAAAAGCATGGAGACATTCATCATCAAACTCAAAGGGAACCTCTTGGCACAACGGGTGACAAAGAGGTTTTGTGATCTTGCTAAAATCCTTGATGAATTTCCTATAGAACCCACCATGCCCCAAGAAAGATCTGACTTATTTCACAATTTTTGGTGAGGGCAAATGTGTAATCAGATCAATTTTAGCCTTGTCTACCTCAATGTCTCTGTGGGAAACCACATGGCCAAGGACAATGCCTTGATAGACCATAAAATGGCTCTTTTCCCAACTCAACACCAAGTTCGTTTCCTCACATCTCTGCAATACAAGGCTAAGATGGTGTAGACATTGGCTGAAACTGTCCCTAAAGATAGAAAAATCGTCCATGAATATCTCTAAAAATAGATTAATCATGTTAGAAAATATAGCATACATGCACCTTTGGAAAGTTGCAGGCGCATTGCACAATCTTTATAAGATTGTTATCGACAGAGACCAGGATTGGATGCCTCCTTCGATAGAAACCTAATTTTGGTTGGATCTATTTAGTGTTATTTGAGGTTGGATGCTCTAGGTCATGTTGATCCGGGGCACGTTGGAAAATTAGCACGTACTCCCAAAAAGTGTTGCGACATCGGTTCACTCCACTCGGGTAGTCGTGGTAAATAAACTTTGGGATCAATGGGTTTGCCCAAAGACCTCGAACCCTGCTTCAAGCAAGGGCACCCGTGACTAGTTAGATGAGGCAATAAATGCCTCATGTGATTAGACACAAACTGTGAAACCTTGCGTACTTGTTTTGCACCTATCTTTAAATGTGGGTCGATCACCCTCCTTACTCACGAAGCTATTACATTCAGAATGAATCTTGAACATTAAACTCCTTCAAATCATCTTGAGAAGCGACCATTTTTCCTAGCTATTGGGCTTTCGTAACTCATTTTCTACCTTGATTATGCCTAGTAATGTTGCTAAGCGCTTGGAAATCGATTACCTTGAGAAACGACCATTTTTCTCGACATACAGGGCTTTCATTTTCTCACCATGTTACTCATATGATATTTGAAGTTTGTTCTAAATGAAGCAGACCCGTCAGTAATGCCTTGGGCCTCTTGGGATGTCTCTTTTCTTTGGCATTCGATCATTAGTTATTGGATACCAAAGAGGGGCATCTGTAGACACCCAAATTTGATCCAAGGCTCGATCGAGACACATTTCGAGAGAAGCGCACCCCCGAGCTTTCGAAAGCATTTCCCAAACCCTTAGGAATCATCCCAAAACCCTTATGAGTCATCTCGAACCCTTAGGAATCATCCCAAAACCCTTAGGAATTATCCCGAACTCTTAGGAATCAACCATAGCCTTCTCAGACCTATTAAAACCCTTCCCGGGCCCTATTCGAAGCCCCCTGAACATCAGTTAGAAAGAGGAGTGACAAAGTTTTTATAAATAGTTGTCCAACCTAAGGCATATACGATTGGAAATTAGAGCTTCTCATCTTTCCAATGAGCTAAGAATCGCCTAATTTGGAGTTGTACATCAAAAGTTATGGTGAAATAAAGATCATAGATTTGTATAGGAAATTGTAAAATCGGTCCCATACAGCCAGTTTCAAACCCTCCTGAGCAGTGGTTAAAGAGAGCAGTACCAAAATTTATACAAACCTCTTTAGAAATTAAATTATATATCATTGGAAAGAGGACTTTCCCATCTTTCCAACAAGCTAAAAATCATCTCAATCAGAGTTATATATCAAAAGTTATGGCGAAGTGAAGATCACGGATTTGTGCAGGAAATTGTAAAACCGGGCTGGGCCCTGCGGGTCTTCAACTTCCAATAGTTTGGGCCTGGTTTTCCTCCAAAAAATGGCCAAAATTGACATTGGGGGTTTGACTTGTGGACCATCCCAAAGTCAGGGGTATGTTTCTTTAGGACTCTAGTGACCCTATTAGCTTAAGTTATCACCCTTTTTTGTCATTCAAGTCACCACCCTATCATCTACCATTAAGTCCAAATCCCTCTTCTCCAAGCTCTAGAAAACCCCAAAAACCTTAGATTCCCCATTACCTAATTGCTAACCCAATTAGGACTTTAACCCTCACTAACCCTCCCTTTCTCTATAAATAGAGAGCCACTCCGCTTGCTTAAGGGTTGGAAAATTTTCAAAGAGAGAAAATTTTAGTGAGCTCCCCTCCCATTGGCCCCCACTAAACCCATATAATTTCAACACCCTAGTTCATCCTTGACACCCCATTATCCATCATAAATTAGTGAGTTTGAGCTAGATCTAGCCCCTAGGCTTCTTCTTCTACCTCTTAGCTACCAAGCCTTAGAGATTAAAACCCATCTCCTAACCCGTTTGCTATCGGAAGCTCACCGGCGATGCTCTCACGCAAAGGACCACATCGGTGCTACAAGGGCCCGAGAGCTCCAGCTCTCCCCTCTATTCCTCTACCTTCTTTGGATTTTCCTCTATCCTAGAATTGAGCCGTTACACTGCTCAAATTTCGGCAAGTAGGAAGGGCTCAATAGGATTGGTGTGCCTTCGGGCAAGGGAAAGTGCCGCCTATTTTGCTTCATATATATATATATATATATATATATATATATATATGTGTGTGTGTGTGTGTGTGTGTGTGTGTGTGTGTATTATATAAACCAGCCCCACACAGACCCGGCCATAGTAGAGACCGCTTATGAGTGGGTTGATTGGGTGCCTAACACCTTCCCGATTGATAACTGAAGCCCCTACCCAAGAGCCTTTGGCATAGACCAGTGAATCAGAGTCATATTTTTGTATTTCAGTGCTTTTAATATTGATTTAGGTTTTCCGGGACACCCAAAGCTCCAGGTGGTGACTCTTTATTTTTCAAGAGAGCGCATTATCGCGACGGGATCATAAAAATTCCTACGGTTGCACAATTGAGATGTCATGTGGAGATAAGGATTTGTGTAATCTATGGTGAGAAGAGTTAGAGGATTTCAGAAATTAGAGCGATGCCCAGGCTCATGCTTGCATTCCTATTTGAGGGCTGTAACTGCTCTTGAGCTGTGAGAAATGATCCACCTTTCAATTTTATTTTGAGTGACAGCCCTGGTGAGACTTGGGTCAGAAATTGAATTTGTTTGGGGCAAACATGATTCTCAAATTGATGGTGAGCTTTGCACTAATTTTCACACGCAATGCCTTGACATGAGCTGATTGATGTTGCAGAAATTACAACAGAATTTCAGAATTAAATTATTGATTTACTACTGAGAATCCTCTAGAAATTAAATGAGTAAGGTGTGGAATGAATTTTATTTTATTTGAACTCTGTTTCAGCATGTTGCACTAATATTAATTGATTTTATTGGAGAAGTTTGTGGGTACCTTCACTAAAAACCCTCAGGAGACTTCACTCCTCCACTAGGGATCACCTAAGGGTTTAAAAGGCTTGATGCATATGCTAAATGCATCTGTGCTCCCTATAAAAGTGGCATTTTTCTATTTTTAATAATTGTTTTTAATTGCTCCTTTGCTCAGAGACTAGCAAAGCTTAGGTTTAGGGGTGTGTTGAGTAGTGAAAAATATAATTTTTCACCTCCTAACCTGACCTTTGATGGACCTTTGAGTTGACTAATAATGTGTTATGAGTATGTTTTATATATAAGTAATAAATTACAGTCTTAGTACAGACATCCACCTAAAAGTGTCAAAGAATAGACCTGCTGCCACAACAAGTGCTCATGCAGCCCAAAAGGTCAGCCATCTAGCAGTCACAGGGCCTCAGAGCTCCATGGCAATGACATGTGTCCACATGGGCACACATGGGAGCAAGACCAACTACAGTTGATGAGGATTGAACCCTCTAAAGGCTACTGAGGATTGGATAGAGGAAGGACAACACCCCAGTGATAGTTGTGGAAGCAAAGGATAGAACTTGTCGAGAGGTTAATTCAACCTGTCGACAGGTCTGCATTCTTGGATATGAAGCTGTCGAGAGGTTCCATCAACTTATCAAGAGGATCTGAGGCTATACTTGAACCTATCGAGGGGATCTAAGGCTATACTTGAACCTATCGAGGAGTTAAAGCTGAAGAAGGTATGTTGTCGAGAGGTTCTGAAGTTATTTTATAACCTGTCGAGAGGTACTGGGGTGGAAAATTAGAGAGATCGAGCGGTTGAGTCAACCTGTCGAATGATTTAAGCTGCAACAGAGCATCCTATCGAAGACTTACCTGGAGATCCAGGGGATCTCGTGAGGTTCCAGAACATGTCGAGAGGTTCCCCAGAACCTAGCAAGCAGTCAATAGCATCCTATCGAAGACTTACCTGAAGCTACACCCATTTTGCGCGACGTTGAAGCAACTTATCGAGCACAACTTTCAACTTGTCGAAGAGTTAACTGGAACTGTATAAGAGATTGACAGGTTTTTTTATAACCTATCGAGAGGATGAATGGAGCTCGGATAGAAGTTAAGAATTAATGTCAATCCTGTTGAGAAGTCAGGCAACCTGTCGAAAGCCTACTCCAACTTGTCGAATGGGACACCAAGTGGACTCAGAACCTGTCGAAATGTTCCCTGAACCTCTTGACACTCGATTTAGGAACTTCTCAGTTCCAGCCACAGCTGCTGCTCACTTTAGTGCTCTGTGCACACACTCCAAGGCACTTCAGCAACCCTTGGGGGTATTTTTGGAACACAAATAGGTGCGAATGAGAACTCTCTAACCACTTCACATGTACTTGTCCAGTTTGGACCAATTGATGGAGAGCTTCTAGAAGAGAAATCAGCCACATTAGTAGTTCAAAATAACAGAATTATTTCCTTGAGCTCTGATTCGCTAAAATAGATCTGAGGACATAAGGGTAGAGTATAAATACAAGAAAAATTGCACCGATGAAGGAGCCAAAAATTGAGAGACTCAGAGCAAATTCGAATTTCTTCTTCACTCTAAAATTCCTTCCCTCTTTCTTCTTTCCCATTCACTCTTTAGGCCAACCATGGTTGGCTAAACCCCTTTAGTAGCTAGGGTGAGGTTGCGAGCTGTAAATTGAGAGGTTCAAGGCTTTGTATATGGATTAGATGTTGCACAGATTACAAATCTGAGCATATTTTACTATAAGTTTGTATTGAATCCGTATATTGCGGACTATAAAGTTGATTTTGATCTATTGATCTCTTGTTTGCATTTGATTTCCCTAGATTAAATCTCCCTATGGATGCTTGAGCTTGTAGCCTTGCATCCATAGCATCTGCAATAGTTTACTTATTTTAATTAAGATCCTTGAACTAGAGGAATCTTTGGGATTAGCTGTGACCATTCAAGTGGACAGATCATAGCCTTAGGATTACTCTAATTCTTTGGTCTAGATTAGATTCTTATACCTTACATCTGAGCTTGTAGCTAGATGAAGGATTGTTGTAAATCAGTTCTATGCATTGCCCTTGAACCAATTGATTTTCAGTAAAAACCAAAATCCCTAGCTGCTACTCTCCACCTTTTGATTTTAATCATTTTCTTCACTTCCTTAAATCTGAGTTTTAATCAGTTCTGGATCATTTGCATTTGATTTTTGTAATTTTTAGTAAAGTGACAACCCCTGAAACCTCTCCTCTTTGCTTTCTTTTTATTAATTTAGGATAGAGTATCCTATTTTAAAGCACATTTCCTTGTGGACATACCCTGACATTCCTCTTAAAGCTTGCTGCAACAACCCTGGTTCTTATAAGACTGGTTGCTTACCTTGATTCCATTTTTCTGTAATTTGTCCTTTTAATTTGCTATTTTAACCCTGTAATAATTGTAAGGTAAGCAACACAACAGCTGCCAGTGTCTTAGTTTAGTGTGTGTCTAGATTTTTTTTTTTTAGGAATTTCTTTCTATCTTCTGTAATATTTCTGTAATTAGTTCATATATATATATAAAGTTTTTTTATTTGCTATATTTTTTTTATTGACATCTAACTTAGTAGTTCCATCAACCGGAAGTATTTTTCTCCCAAGTTTGGGGGTAAAGATTATTGATTCCTTTTGCAGATTATAAACCCAATTAGTACCATAGCGGTAGTATAAGGTAAAAAATTTTAAGTATGTCCCCTGTTTTGGACAATGAGGACATTGTCCTATTTAAGTTTGGAAGGGGATACATCGGATATATTAGTATAGTATAGTAGTTTTTTTTAACAATAATAATAAGTTTTTACTTTTTACTTTTTCATAAAATTTTTATGAAAAAATTTTAGTTAGAATGTTAATCATTATATGTAAATTATAATAGAGAAATATGAAAATTCGAAATACTTAGCACTCCATCATAGTAGTAGTTCAAAAATCAAAATAAAAATAGTTACAATTCAAGTAAAGAATCTCTAGAACACTGTATCAGATGAATGCCTGAAACTATTCGATTAATCTGAACTGTAAATACTTTAGATTATAATTTTAAAATTATATAATCAGTGAGCTATAGAGCTTATTTTCCTCTTCTATTTTGAGAAAAAGAGACTGTTTTCATTCATGCTAAAATTTCCTTGAACTTCTCTATTATCTGTAATCTCATATTGCTGAACTTAGAATCAATATATTCTATAAATATGATGATTTATTTGTTTAGAGTTTTCTATTAAGTATATCAAAGCAATAAGACATCCATATTAGTAAATTGTGAAAATGACCAAAGGCCATCTTTTGTTAAATCAGAGCTAAAAAGCCAAAAATCCTAGAACAATATACCCTTTAAACCCATATTAGAAGCCTAAAACTGAATTTTTTTATTCCAAAATTTTATAAACCTTTAACCATATGTACTGCCCAAAGCTTCTACCGTTAACCCTTACAATTTCTGAGAGTTTAGAATGTTAAAGAAGGGGAGAAGAGGGACTGAAAGGAGCATATGCTTAACAGATAAAGGATCTGCCGAAAAAGGTACGACTGAAAAAAAATATATAAAAGTACGAAAAAAAGGAAAAAAGGAAAGAAAAAGAAGAAATCGTAAAAGACGATTCTGTGAAACTGGGATTTATAGAAAAAGAAAATAGAAAAGAAAAAAAATGGGAAGAAGATATCCAAAATAAGGATGCTTACTGAAGCTAAAAAATATAGAAGAAGAGAAGGAAGAGCTAAATTCTCAGATATAGTTTTGAATCCTCTTTACATTTTTCCTGAAACCTTCTGAAAACTCAAAGCCCCATTACAAGTCGAAGGAAAGACCTTTGAGATTTACGTTTTATAAAAATATGAGTCTAGTGGAGATATATAAAATAGATACTATGAATGAATAAATAAGTTATATGAACAGAATTGATTATCCATTTTATGAGATTTCACTGCTTAGTAATTATCAGATTTTTGCATATATATCTACATTATTGTGAGAATCCAACATTTTGATTCTTTTTTAGAGTATGCCAATAAGTGAGAGTTTGGATGAAAATATTTTCTAAAAATTACAGTTTAGAAAAATCTATGATGAATAAACTCTTCATTGATATGCACACACTCCACGCTACACCGAATTGAAATTATTGTATTCTGATATAGGATAATTACGATGATGGGAAGCTAAGGATAACAGATTGGCAAATTTTTAGAAATAATAAACATATAAAGATTGACTGAGTATGAAAAAACTCAAAAATATTTGAAGTTTGTGGGTAACTTCACTGAAAACCTTCAGGAGACTATAACTCCTCCACTAGGGATCACCTAAGGGTTTAAAGGCTTGTTGCATATGTTAAATGCAATCGTGTGTATCTATGAAAGTGGCATTTAAATTCATAATTTTAAATATTTTATGTTTCCTTGTTTGCTAGGGACTACCAAAACTTAAGTTTGGAGGTATGATCAGTCACATAATTTATTATTTTATCACCCTTAGCTTAGTGATGCTAGGCCATAGTTTGCTACTAATAAGTTGTTCATATGCAAATATTAAGGAAAAGCAGTAAAATAGAGCAAAGGTATTAATATTTGTCAAAAGTAACTCAAAAAGCAGTAAGAATGCTAATAAATTGAAAGACGAAAGCTCCACCAACTGAAAAGAATGAAAAATTGTTATTTACGATTTTCCCAGAGTGAGAAACTATGAAAGCTAAAGAATTGTAATTTACGATTCTACAGAAGAAACTGCTCAAGGAAGAGAAGTATTTACGATTTTCCAAAGAATCGTTCGCTAAGTCTATCAAAGTCATGAGAGTGAGCAGTATGAAGAATTATAAAATTGTCATTTACGATTTTACAGAAAACAACAAAACTGAAGAATTGTCTTTTGCAATTTTCCCTCTATGAACCCTATTGAAAGCAAAAAATTATAATTTACGATTTTTCACTAAAGAAGAAAGAATAGAGAATCGTTATTAGCGATTCTACAGAATGCTTAGTTCACTGCTGCTGATCACGTGAGAACTATCACCGCCATGAACCAGAAATAGAAGATCTCTTGAATTAGAAGTCCGGCAAATTACGGATCTGAGGAAATTGATGAAGAAGATTATGAAGGACTCTGTTGCTGAAGTATAAAGAAAGTTCTAGAAGTCTATCAACTGCGGAAGCAAAGGAAAGATAAAATTAGGAATTAGAGTTATACTAGAAAACTTGTATTTTTAGTAATTTATTTTATTAGAATTAGATATTTGTAAACCAATTCCTTATGATCTATAAATAAGAGAGCTCGGCATAGGAATAAGCATCGAAGAATTTTAGCATCAATTGACGCCTGAGGTTGGATTTTCTTCCAATCCAAGTAGTGTAAAATAGTTAGAGTAGATTAGATATTAGAAGTTTCTCAAGAGCAATTGACGACTGTGATTGAGTGTTGAAGATTCATGTAGATATCTTTAATTTCTCAGGAGCAATTGACGACTGCGGTTGAGGGGTGAAGGATATATTTTACTTTATTTTTTAGTTTAGATTTATTTGCTTTGTAAACATCTCCAAGTTTTGATTTGAATTGATGACTCAGGTTAGAATTTATAAATTAGTGTAACGGTTTTACTTTTCCATCTTCAATTTTCTAAGGTTTGATTGATGCCTAAATTTTAGGAAGTTGTTTATTAGATTAAATCTATATTGATAGGATTTTTGACTTTATTGATGCCCAATGCTAGGAGACTAGAAATATAGTGTAACGGTACTGTTTAAATTTATAAATATCCGATAGCTAAATATTAAGATTGATGACCTTAATCTGAAGGAGGATTAAAAACCCATTCTTTTATTTATATTTCTCCAGTAGATTAAATCTTAAAGATAAATAGAAGTTTTTAAAGATAAGGATTTGAATTAAAGATAAAACTAAAGAATTAATTAGATAACAAACTTTCTCGTGGGAACAATCCTATGCTAGTACTATGATTTTCATTGTACACTTGCAATAGGTTATGATTTTTATTGTACGCTTGCAATAGGTTAAGACTTGAATTTAACATAAAATATATATGCAATAATAGAACAAGTCATCTGCGTGGCCGGTAATTGAGATTTTTGATGGAAAATTTGAGTATGGGGAAACCTAGGCTGCACAGCTGTTGGTGCTAGTTGTGCTCCTCCGTGAAACCATAAATAAATCTAGGGTAGTTCCTCCATGACGGGTTATTGGTATTCCCATAGTCTCCTCTCTGGAAGGCTAATACTTGTTCATTTTCCACTACCTCTTGATATAGTGTCGTAGCTGGGTCAGTAAAATTATGAATCTGGCTATTGAAAAGGTTAACTGCAGAGCTGTCCGGAGCACTAGTCTTAGCTGTCATTAATGTTGTGATTTGTTGCTCAAGAGCCAAAATTTTTCCGCTCATGTCCTCCTTTTTTACTTTATCTTTACTGATATCATAAAGTTCACCCCTCGTGAGCGGGGTGTGGCGAGTGACTTCTGGGTCAAATCTAAGCAGAGCCTATTTCTGCTTTGAATTATTAGCCAGTTTCTTAAATAAGTTCCAGGACTACTGTCCATTCTGAGCCATGAAGGCTCCTCCACTTACGACATCGACTGTAGATTGGTTAGTCTTAATCACCCTTGGTAGAAACTTTATGCTATCGACCAATTGGGTACCTCATGATGAGGACACTTTCACAACAGATCCTTCATCCGTTCCTAGCTCTCATGAAATAATTCTCCAGGCATTTGCATGAAGTCTTGAATGGCTTGACGAATTTGGTTAGTTTTACCAATTGGGAAATACTCGGCCAAGAACTTGGGCTATAGATCTTCCCATGTGGTAATACTTCTGGCAAGTAATTAAATTAATCACGCCTTTGCCCTGTCCTTTAGAGAGAATGGAAACAAACATAGTTTTATGGCCTCTTTATTGGCGGTCAATGCTTGCAATACTGCGCAAAGTTCTATGAAGTCCCTTAGTAGCTGGTAGGGATCTTCTCGATCAAGCCCAAGAAAGGTTGGTATAGATTGAAGCGTATGGAGCTTGATTTCATAATTTTGACCCGCAGGCACCTCTGGTAGAACTATACAAGAGGGCTCGGTCAACGCATTGGGGCTGAAATGTTCTGGGATAAACAATTCGTCAGACATTATTAAGGATTCTCTTACAGAAATTCGATTTGATGCCAAATTTTGTCGGAGAGTCCTTTCAATCTATGGATCACACTCGGAGAAATCTGAACTTTGAGATCGAGTATGATGCAACAAAGAGTACTCTATTTTTTATGCTTTTTATTTTATTTAATTTTTATTTTAGAAGGCAGGGAGAGAAAATAAATCTGAGCTACGAGCTTCGCTGATTAGGGGAAGTTGAGACTCTAATTTGATGCTCCGAATAAACCTGCAAAAGATTCAAGAAGTGATCAAAGAAAATTAAAAATATAAAAAAATATAAAAAGAGAAAGATAAATACTTATTTTCTTGAATTAATAAACAAACGCCAATCCCCGGTAACGGTGCCAAAAACTTGACTTGATTACTTTTATGTATCTTATTAAGTCTTAACCTATTGCAAGTGCACAATGGAAATCATAGTACTAACAAAGGATCATTCCCACAAACATCGGTTTTAATTATATTAATTCAAATTTTATGAAAACTTATACTTATCTTTTAAGATCCTAAACTACTAGAGAAATATAAATAAATAATTTGTTATTAAACTAAGTTGCAGAAAATAAATCCTAATCTTCTAACTCTAGATTATGGTCGTCAATCACAATCTTTTGCTATAAGATATTTATGAAAATAAACAGTACCATGACACTATATATCAAGTTTCCTAACATTGGTCGTCAATCAATACTAAAATCTTATCAGTATAGATTTAATCTAATCAACAACTTCCTAAAATCTGGGCATCAATCAAACCTTAGAAAACTGAAGATGGAAAAGTAAAAACCGTTACACTAATGTGCAAATTCTAATCTGAGTCATCAATTCATGTCAAAACTTGGAAATGTTTACAAAGTAGGAAATAAAATAAAATAAAATCTAAACTAGAAAGCAAAGTAAATATATCCTTCACCCCTCAGCCGCAGTCGTCAATTGCTTCTGAGAAACTACAGATATCTACACTAATCTTCAGCATCCCCAATAGCACTCATCAATTGCTCTTGAGAAACTTTGGATATCTAAACTACAAAGCAATAAAATCTACTCTAATGATCGAAAGAAAACCCAACCTCAGCCATCAATTGATGCTGAGAATTTTTTCGATGCTTATTCCTATACCAAGCCCTCTTATTTATAGATCATAAGGGGTCAGTTTACAAAGACTTCTAATTCTAATAAAAGAAATAAAAACTATCCTAATATAACTCTATTTCTAGTTTCATTCTTCATTTGTTATGAAGGGTTGATATGCTTCTAGATTGTTCCTTTATTTCAGCAGTAGAATCCTTTTAATATTCTTCTTCATCAATCTTGTCAGATCCGTGTTTCACAAAACTTCTAATTCAAGAGTTCTTCTAATTCTGTTCATAGGTCCTTTCAATCTCTGGATCACACTCGGAGAAATCTAAACTTCGAGATCGAGTATGATGCAACAAAGAGTACTCTATTTTTGGTGCTATTTATTTTATTTAATTTTTATTTTAGAAGGCAGGGAGAGAAAACAAATCTGAGCTTCGAGCTTCGCTGATCAGGGGAAATTGAGACTCTAACTTGATGCTCTAAATAAACCTGCAAAAGAGTCAAGAAGTGATCAAAGAAAATTAAAAATATAAAGAAATATAAAAAGAGAAAGATAAATACTTATTTTCTTGAATTAATAAACAAACGCCAATCCCCGGTAATGGTGCCAAAAACTTGACTTGATTACTTTTATGTATCTTATTAAGTCTTAACCTATTGCAAGTGCACAATGGAAATCATAGTACTAGCAAAGGATCATTCCCACAAACATTTGCTTTAATTATATTAATTCAATTTTTAGGAAAACTTATACTTATCCTTTAAGATCCTAAACTACTAGAGAAATATAAATAAATAATTTGTTACTAAACTAAGTTGCAGAAAATAAATCCTAATCTTCTAACTCTAGATTATGGTCGTCAATCACAATCTTTTGCTATAAGATATTTATGAAAATAAACAGTACCATGACACTATATATCAAGTTTCCTAACATTGGTCGTCAATCAATACTAAAATCTTACCAAAATAGATTTAATCTAATCAACAACTTCCTAAAATCTGAGCGTCAATCAAACCTTAGAAAACTGAAGATGGAAAAGTAAAAACCATTACACTAATGTGCAAATTCTAATCTGAGTCGCCAATTCATGTCAAAACTTGGAGATGTTTACAAAGCAGGAAATAAAATAAAATAAAATCTAAACTAGAAAGTAAAGTAAATATATCCTTCACCCCTCAGTCGCAGTCGTCAATTGCTTTTGAGAAACTACAGATATCTACACGAATCTTCACCACCCAATAGCACTCATCAATTGCTCTTGAGAAACTTTTGATATCTAAACTACAAAGCAATCAAATCTACTCTACTGATCGAAAGAAAACCCAACCTCAATCGTCAATTGATGCTGAGAATTTCTTCGATGCTTATTCCTATACCAAGCCCTCTTATTTATAGATCATAAGGGGTTAGTTTACAAAGACTTATAATTCTAATAAAAGAAATAAAAACTATCTTAATATAACTCTAGTTCTACTTTTATTCTTCCTTTATTATGAAGCGTTGATATGCTTCCGAATTGTTCCTTTATTTCAGCAGTAGAATCCTTTTAATATTCTTCTTCATCAATCTTCTCGGATCCGTGTTTCACCAAACTTCTAATTCAAAAGTTCTTCTAATTCTGTTCATAGCGGTGATAATCCTCACTCACGTGATCAGCAACAACAGTAATAGTAATAAGAAAAACTTTATAATCATAATCATAGACAACGATTATCTATTTTCTTCTTTCCTTTAAAAAATCGTAGTTCACGATTTCCTAGCTTCTCATTTAACGATTTTCTAGATTACAATTTAGCGCCTTTCTTTTATACTTGCTCTGGAGAATCGTAGATTACGATTTTCTATAACTCTTCAGTAGTAACGCTCTTTCTTCTATAAATTCATAAAACATGATTTCTCATTCTTTAGTAGGCAGTGAATCGTTCTTTACACTTAATCGTCTTTTTACTACTTTTTGAATTCCTTTTGACAAAGATTAACATTATGGCTCTCTTTTACTGATTATCTTTAATATTTGCACATCATCAACTTATTAGTAGCAAACTAAGTCCTAGCATCACTATGTTTAGGGTGATAAAATGGTAAATTATGTGAACGATTATGGGACATACGTGGGGTATTTGCCAATTTCATCCCCCCGCATCCCATGCAGACCAACCCACAAGCAGTCCAAAGTGAATGGAGGCAGCTTGCTGAAGGGCCATCCCCACCATCTAGGGAGTCAGAGCTATTAAAAGAATAAATGGACAAAATTCAAAAATAGCTGATGAAGATGGGTGGAGCTGAAATCAATGCCACGAACTTTTCTGACCTATGCATGTTTGCAGGAGTCCCTTCGCCCCAAAAATTCAAGATGCCAACCTTTGACAAATACAATGGCACGGGCAACCCCATTGCACACCTCAAGTCCTACTATGGGGCCATGTGCCAGTACGGCAGAGACGAACGACTCCTCATCAAAGTATTCCAGAAGAGCCTTACAGGCCCAACTTTGAGATGGTTTACCTCCCTTGAACCATCCATGATTAAAAACTGGAAAGATCTGACCCACCTATTCCACGAGCAGTATGTCTACAACATAAACATTAAACCCCGTAAGTCAGATTTAGACCGACTAAAGTAAAAGCCCGATGAAACATTCAGTAATTACCTTGGACAATGGAGAGCCTTGGCAGCTTAAGTGAGGAATAGAATACTTGATGATGAGTAAATCGAGATGATCTCGAAAACACTCTGCCAGTCATCTTGGGCTTCTTGGTATACAAACAACAATTCAACTTTGCTGATTCGGTAAGGAACGCCAATCGTTGTGAGGATGCAATAAGAGAGGGGCGGTTAAATAAAATCGTGAACAGTAGGGTCTGAAAGTTTACTAAGCAGAGGAATGAGAGCAGAACCGGGACTGATATTCAAATGGCAGATATGCGGCCAAGCTCCAGTGTGGTCCTCTTCCAGTTTAGGGCAACATAACCGGCTCCAACATGAAGATAACAGATGTAGAGAATAGGCAATGGGCAAGGGGCACAGATGACCCCGGAACAAAGAAGGGCCCGATTTGATCGATTCTTTACACCATTAAGACAATCCTTAAGCATCCTTTTGTGGCTCTTGGTTAAGAAGGGTCTGATTACGCCTCTCCAACCACGCCCACCACCAAACCCTATCCCCAGAAATTACGACCCCAATACTCACTCCAATTTCCATCAAGGACTTGGCCACCCGACTGATCGATGCTTTCCCTTAAAGCATGTGATACAAGATTTGATAGAAGCCAGCAAAATCATTCTACCAGCACTTCCCCAGGCGAACTAGCATGCCAACATACATCAGGTTCCCTTACCACAACATCCACCAAGGGGAATGGGCCCAAGACCTACTACCAACATGATAGAGGAAGATGGTGAAGAATTTGGCCCTTCTAAGTATATCAGTATTAGAGAGAATTTCATAGCACCATAGCAGGGGGATCAGGGGAACCAAAGCATAGGAGTAATCTAGCCTTTAAACTTGGCTGACTTCATACTTAATTCATCACCCTAAGAAGAGCTCTTAGATTTAAGCATGTACTTTCCGGCTCCAGCTCCCATCAATTATGTCCAACCTGACTTATCTCCATATCAAACACCCATCCTTTCCACTTATTTGATGCATGGTACTTCCCCCCTGGCACCGATTTGTTACCATTAGCCTCCCCAAGCCATACTATCACCAATGCAGTCATCTCTAACTCCCATAGATCCCATTTGGCCCATGTTCGCCACTCCTCCCACCCATTCACCCCTAGCAGAAGTTTACGAAGTGTTATCCACCAATCCAAGCACCCCCGAGGCCTACCACCACTTCATTCCAGATCCCAGAGCTAACCTACGATCCCCATCAAGTCCCGCTCAGTTATGATCAGACGGACGTCAATACAGGCAACAGCAGAGAGGGGGCAGTTGATTTTGTTACTTGGTCAGGAAAAATCTCTAAGCAATCAGAGGTAGCGGAACCAACCTAGACAGAAGAAAGAAAGAACCCGCTGTAGTGCATCCCTTTAAAAAAATAAGCAGAGAGCACATACTGAAAACACAACTGAAGAGAATGCCAGCCCACATCACCGTTTGAGACCTTTTAATAACCTCCCCGCTTCACTTCCAAGCTTTTATGGGAGCACTGAAAGACGCCCATGTATCAATCCAAGTGACCCCGGGTGAGGTGGGACAGATAATTGGGCAGGTATTGGCTCCCAACGCCATTTATTTTTCAGACGCTGATCTTTCGAATGAGGGAAATAATCATTTCAAAACCCTCAACATCACGGTGGAAGCAAGGAACTTGGTGATTCCATTAGAACTAATAGACAATGGATCATCCTTGAATATATGCTCCCTAAGAACCGCAACCAAGATAGGGGTGGATCCCTCCACGCTCAAGCCAGCTAGAACAAGCGCCAGAGGATTTGATATCACAAGAAGAGAAATAATTAGAGAAGTCAATCTTGAGCTCATCATTGGTCTAATGACTTTCAGCATCCCATTCCAAGTTATGGATATCAAATCCACCTACAACCTACTGTTAGGTCGTCCGTGGCTACACAAAATAGGGGCAATACCTTCGACTTTGCACCAAAAGCTAAGATTTATTTCAGAGTAGAAGATCGTCACCATTTTAGGTGAGGGATAGGAGGAAGGAGAAAAGGTCACACACAACATTGAAAACCTCAATGCTGGATGTGCCACATACTGTTGAAGATACAGACTTCCACAGCTTCCAGTACGATGTGTCGATAGTAGCACTGGAACCTATCAGAGGAGTCACCACCAAAACAGGAGGTGGAATGACTGTAGCAGTGGCCATGCTTCAAAAATGGGACTATAAAAAGGGCAAAGGGTTGTGACCCCATTTACAAGGCAGGAAGGATCCAGTCAAGGTTAGAGGAAGAAAACAAATCAGATTTGGGTTAGGTTTCAATACCATCAGAGAGGAGGTCTAAGAGGCCAAAGAGAAGGCTCGAACCATTGCTGCAGCCAAAGCATGGGGAATAGACCTGGAAGACGCACCCCGATCACGGCCTCACATCTGAAGTACATTGTGAGTGCAGGGGCCATAAAAATATATTAGAATGAGGTGACACAGCTGACCCTACTGTAGACACCCCCATTTTCCCTCTCGGAATATATAAATTTGTTCGGTCAACCTTTGACCTTACCTGTGACTTTTTGGAAAGGACTTACCTTCTTTGAGAGTTTTATGACCCTAATGTGGGGACCATGCACTAAAATAATAGTACATGGCTAAATATAGACTAAAACAATAGCTCTGTGGCTCAGACCCCTCAACCCTAATGTGGGAACCATGCACTGAAACAATAGTATATGGCTTAACACAGGCTGAAACAATAGCTCTGTGGCTCTGGCCCCATGACCCGAATGTGGGAACCACATGCTGAATCAATAGTATATGGTTGAATATAGGCTAAAATAATAGCTCTGTGGCTCAGGCCCCCTAACCCTAACATGGGAACCATGCACTGAAACAATAGTACATGGCTGGACACAGGCTAAAACAATAGCTTTGTGGCTCAGATCCCAACGTAGGGAGACTGTATATTGAAATAATAATATATAGTCAAAATACTAACTAAAAAAATAGTCTGGCATTTCAGACCCGACCCGAACAACCCCAAATTATGTGCCTAAAACTACGTGCATAATTCGATTGCACACCAACCCATAAATATGCAATTAGTCCCTTTTCAGACCAGACTTCCTTTCTCCAGACCACCTCAAGACTTGATTATGTGCTCCACATGGCACGCATGATCAGATTGAGCATCATATTATAGGCGCGCAATTGGCCTACGCCCGACCTAGTCTCATAGTCCTTGACCGCCAAAATTCCATGATTAAGCGCTTTGAATGAAATGCTTAATCGAATTACGCACTCCAAATAGGGCGCGCAATTAGTCCTAACGTAATTAGAACTAGGGAACTCATCGAGCCGCCATTGGTCGGCTCCTCGAGTGGTGACCCACTCAAAGCGAATAAGTACCGGATAACGGTGCAATTTAGTTAAACACACAAGCAGTATGTAATTGGAAAAAAACCTATAAAAGACTTTTTTTTAGTTCAGCACCAAATAGAGGGACAAAGAGTGAATAGAGCAAGCACAGAGAGAAACATAGCAATGACTTCAAGATTTGAGTTTCAAGTCCCTCGCATCCAAGTTTCAAATTTCGAGATTCCTCTCTATAGCCCCGACCTCAGGTAAAATTTAGCTTTTAGTTTCTGACTCTAGTTTTTAATTCTTAGATTTAGGGTTTTTTTTAGTTTTAACTATTAATATTAAATTTTTAGTTTTAGACCGTAGCACCCCTTTTTTAGACCGTAATTTTTAATATCTGGTTCTAGTTCTTAGTTTCTAGAACCAGTCCTTAATCAAACGGCCTAATCCCCGACCCTAAACCTTAATTTTGTTCTAAAATTTCAATCTCCAGTCTTATAATTAATTTCTGGTTCTAATTCTTAGTTTCTAGAACTAGTCTTTAATCATACGGTCTGATTTTCTGATTATGGTCTCGAATTCAGTCCTTAGATTTTAAATTTTAGTTTTAATTTCTCGATTTAAGATTTTTAGAATCCCAATTTATAGTTCAGTTCTTAATCTCTAGTTTCAAAATTTAATTCATAATTACAATCCAAAATTATCGACTTTAAAAATCTAAAAAAATACTATCTTATAATTCAAAAATTAATTTGTTTTAATCTTACCCACCCGATTTGCCCAAGGGAGCTTACGGAGGGTACTCGGGAACGAGGTCAATCTTTCTTAGCATAGCGGGCCCAATACCCCTTTTCTTCAATTTTTTTAGTAAAATTAGTTCCTTTACTTTAATTAGAATTTTAGTAAAGTTAGTTCCTTTGCTTTAATTAGAATTTCGGTAGAATTAATATATTTGCTTTAATTAGAATTTTAGTAAAATTAGTATACTTGCTTTAATTAGAATTTCAGTACAATTAGTATACTTGCTTTAATTAGAATTTCAGTAGAATTAGTCTATTTGCTTTAATTAGAATTTTAGTAAAATTAGTTCCTTTACTTTACTTAGAATTTTAGTACAATTAGTATACTTGCTTTAATTAGAGTTTCACTAGAATTCGCATTCCTTGCACGATTAGGAAGCTAATTAATTAGACTTCTAATAAGATTAAAACATTTAAATTAATTAGATTTCTAATAAAATTAGAACATTTGAATTAATTAAACTTCTAGTAGGATTAGGAAACTTAATTAATTAAACTTTTAATAAGAGTAAAATACTAAAATTAATTAGACTTCTAATAGCATTAGGAGACCTTTTAGAATCACAATAGAATTAGAACACCTAATCACAATAGAAGTATAATAAAGGTAGGACACCCAAAAGTAATTAGATTCCAAACTAGTTAGACTTCTAATAGTATTAGAATATTTAAACCAAGTAGACTTACATTAGGATTAGGACACTAGAATATCAGATTAATTCGCCACAATCGGTTTATATAGTTAGACCCATAATAGAACTAGGAAACTAAAGCCAATTAGAATTACAACAATAAGAAAGAAAAGTAAACTATCTAAACTTCAAGGAGAGCCAGTGTTGCTGACGTTGTCAGACCAACGATTCAGTAAAGAAGTAACCCACACCCGCTCTAAAGTGTGATCATTGACGTGTTGCAGCATCGTTAAATATCTGTAGCTGGCGATCGCAAAAAACTAGGAATCTTCCTAGAAATCACCCCTTTATTTTTAATATACAAAACACTACATTGCCAGAGTTCACTCAGGACAAAATTGGGCCACTGATTCACGGGGACCGAAAGGAACCCAAAAAAAGCGCGCACCAACAGACTAGCGATCGCGATGGGAGACGTTTTCCAAACTCTTCCTTTTTTAGATAGTTAGTTTTTATTTTCTTTCTTTTTCTTTCCATTGCATCATTTCGAATTCTCTTAAATATGAGTCTTCGCCAAAAACTCAAGATATACGGTATATGAAGAGTGAGTTTAGGAGACCCGCCGTTGTGGGGATATCATGACAACCCCGTATACGAGGAAGAATCACCTTATGATTCTAGCCTACGACAACCTAAAATTAATATGGCTGACGATAAGGAAAATCCCTTTTCTACCCGGCACACCGGTAATAACCACAATGGGAGAGAAAGTAATACTAGACAAAACCTCATTGCTCAGCAAATTATAGAACTTAGTGTTCAGAGAATACAAAGAGGAGATGATGACGCCGAGGAATTGCTTTGAGGACTGCCTGCTGTATAGGAGACCGTTAGGGCACGACAATATTCAGAGGAACAAGAACGGCAGGAGAGACCGCCGCCTACCCCGAGCACAGTGTCAGCCCGCGCCTCACCATTGAGACAACCTGCTCAGACATTCTTCAACGATGATTCTCTAGACAGGGTTTGCTCACGAGTTGCTCCAAACAACAACACCGTCAAGATCGAAGACCTCCCCAAGATGCTCGATGAATACATGGCTAAGAGGGAGCGCCCTGGTCACTCATTCGGATTTGACAAGTTCTGTCGGGATGTTGAATTTAACTTACTGACATTTAAACCGTCAAAATTTACCAAGTACAATGGCATGGGAAATCCAAACCACCACTTGGCTCGATTTTGCAATGATTGTCGACCCATACGCGACAATCAAGGACTTCTCATCCATTATTTCTAACGCTCATTAGAAGGAGAAGCTCTAGATTGGTTTGCGAGACTCCCGCTATATAAGATAGATACATTCGACGATTTAGTCGGTCAATTACTAGACCAATACAAGCACTTGATCTAAGAGACAGTTAGTCTTAGTGATCTAATGGTGACAATGCAGGGACCCGATGAAGAGTTTGTGACTTCGTCGCTAGATGGAGGAAGCCCACTGTCAGAATCGGCACTTCAATGAAAGAGAAAGACTCGGTTAATATTATCATCGACAACACTAGAGAACCATTAAAGAGTACGCTCGTCATAAGCGACTGCCCCGACTTCACTGCACTCCACTCCCGAGCGTCTCGGCTAGCGTGACACATCAAAGGCGGAGACCTCCCCCTATCCATAGTAACATCGAGAGCGGGCTCTTCTAGTGAATTAAAGTTAAAAAATAACAAGAAAGCCTTAGGAACCGAGCAGGTTAACACCGTTGTCAACCAAGGACAGAACTACGAGAACAGAAATTTCTAGTTGAGAAATTTCGGGCAAAATAAAATTAGCAATCGTACACAAAGCAAAATGAAGGCATGAATTAATAACGATATGCAAACCAGAACTAAGGCCAAAAGTAGAATCAGGGCCAATACCAGAACAGAAACCAATATCCCAACACTTACCAAAACTAGGATACCACACAAAATCGACCGGCCCAAACACAGAGCTACAATAATGTACCCCCACCACAAAATTTGAGCCTAACTAGAGGCCCCTATCAGACGAGGTGGGAACACTATCCCCCTTTACCTGCTACAATCCCCAATATCTTCCGTCTCCTCAATAGTCAGAATCTCCTCCGATTCTCGTAGGAAAGATCCCGACCATGGCCGACAAATCTAGACTATAGCAAGTTTTATGCGTTTCACTGGTATGCGGGACACAATCTAGAAGATTGCTGGTTCCTCCGAGATGTAATCTATGACATGAATGACTGGAACCAAATTGACTGAGAAGCACTCAGGAATCCTAACCCTAACAATAGTCAACTCTAGCAAAACTTAGGAATTATTAATAACCCTATGCCCAACCACAACCAAGGAACACCGGCCCAGGTCACCACCGTGGACCTCCCCGGTCAATTCTCTTTCCAGCCCTCCACCTTAATCATTCCCATCCAATCCTCTAACACTTTTGCCACCCCTGTGGCAGCTCCTCCGCCCTTGCACCCCTCGACCTTGATCACTCGAATTGCCCCGCCGAGCCCACCTCCCTACCCAAAATTCACTCAGATACGAGTCCATTCCTTTAGAGCCCAAAGACCATTCCTCCATAGTCGCCCACCAAAGCCTTCAACCCCTCCAAATCCTGAACCAACACCATTATCGCTCCCCTCATCTGATTCAGAGCCCGATATGGAGATCATGTTCTTGAAATTGCAGTCCAAATCACCACATGGGAAGACAGTGTCACCCGAAAGATTCCAAGCCAAAAAGACAAAACAAGGACTGAGTGTTTGCTTAACGTAGAAGAAAGTGAACAAGAAGGATATCCTGACCCGTGCGAGACGCTAGTCTCTGCTTTCCTAGAAGAAGAAGATTACACATAGTACCTCCCACCTTGGAGCGGCACAGTGTAAGTACATGCTCCGTCCTTGAATTTCACTCACTTCACAGACACATCAACGTCAAGCAACACCGGGCTCGATCAATTATCGACTTGCTCGATTCTTAAGTCAGGAACCAATTATCCACCTCCGCCTTTTCCTCGAAATAAGGATTTCATAAATGCACAACCACCAGAGAGGAACGTGAGGGAAAAAAAAGTTAACTTGCCTCCCCCACCTCATATTATCCCTCCACCAATCCCTGCACCTCAACCACTCTAACCACCCATACCCAAGGCTCATCGGTCAGGCAAAGAAATTGCACTCAAGCCAGGACAAGAATATGACCTTCTGTAGCATCTTCAAATGATCCCAGCCCAGGTATCAATACTAGAACTCATCAAGAAATTGCCTGACCATCACCAACTGCTGATAAGGACGCTTAAGACACACAAGTGAATGAGGACACAACATTGGATGAGCTACATCAATTCACCTCAGTCATGGCGCAACCTCCGACACTCACTTTCACGGATGCAGACATGCCTAAAGAGTCAATCCAGGGAAGTTCAGCTCCCATATACCTTACGGTCATAATTAGAGGATTCTCTGTACCCCATGTGTTGGTCGATATAGGAGCAAGACTCAATATCTGCCCTATCATAGCATCAAAGATGCTCGAGTACACGGAGCAGGATGTCAGGCCTTGAGCACTATCTCTTATAGCTTATGACGGCTCGCGTCATTTCGTCAAAGGAAACTATCAAACTCTAGGTTCGCCTCGAACTTGTAACAAAAGACGTCACTTTCCATGTTTCTGATTCCTTCAGTACTTACAATCTTATCTTAGGAAGAAAATGGTTGGAGTTAATGAAAGCTGTCGCATCCACATACCATCAATGCGTCAAATTCTCGTACGAGGACCCCATTGTCTGTATATATTCTGATGCACCCCTCTAGGAGATGGACATTGATTACATGGTGAGTATTTTGATGGCCCATGATTCGGTGTTGAACAGGGGCCATATTCAAAAGACCTGAATCCCCAATGAGGGAACTGTTGCGAAAGTCCATCCCCCTACCCCTCCTAGTTCTCCCCTAACGCATCAATAAAAATTAATGAGAAGAGAGGTTAGCCCAGACCTCGCCAAACTCTACGACATCAATCCAACGGCGACAAAAGGTTGGGACCTTATGTATCAGCTCGGGTACATCCCCTACACCGGACTGGATAAAAACAAGCAAGGTCGTGTAGGGCCTGTCGTCCCAAGGAAAATACATAAACACATAGGGTTAGGTTACTAATCGGATGACCCGCAAGCCGACTTGTTCCCTACCTCACCAAAATGGTCTCTATATGACCACTTCATCTACGAGACTACTGAGAAAGCAGATATACCAAACCAGAAGGAAGTTTCCTTCACCAAATCCCAAGAAGCTGAGTTCGAATGAATGGCTAAAGCATTCAATGATTTAACGCATCTAAATGATGATATCGACAAATCACTCGAGGGAATTAAACCCTTGTTTAATACTAAGGAGTTTACTCAAGAGAGAAGGGAAGAGCCTTTAGAACTCAAGCCGCAAGTAGGAGATTAGGAATCCACCGATGAAGAAGATTTTCACATAGCAGCCTTGCAAGATGGTGAAGAGCAGTTACCTTGAACATGGAAAGAGCACGCTCGAATCACGACAGGCAATGACAAAGACTACTGCATCCATGCATTGAAAGAGGACGATACCCCACAAGAAGATTTTACCTCGCATAGCATCAGCCACGGCCTTGGCCTTGAAGGATGGGAATGCCTATGGGACTCCCCTTGTATCGCTCACCCATACCAACCCCGCTGCAGGGCATGCACCAACATATTAGAATGTTTCGCTAGCTGGATCCGACATTCAGCAATAGTAGGATCGAATGACTTCGACCTCGTAACTACGGAAATAAGTAATGGCCTACCAACTCTGCTACCGATACCAAAAGAAGAAAATTCTAACGGCCATCTGGTCAACCCAGAAGAAGACCCTCATGTCACCTTCATAGAGGTTGAAGAAGAATTCAAACTAGACACTCCTTAATCCACAGACACGCCACAACTCCAAATATTCTGGAAATCTCTCAAGGAAGAGTGGCAACCCCCTCTGAGCAATGACGAGGACTACTGGATAGACCTCCCTGCACTCGAGTTAGCAGAGCAGGCCAACTAAGGACTTCAGGCATTGTCAGATCAAGAAGACGAGTTCGATACCAGCCCTAACTCCGGCTCAGAAGGATGGAGATGCCCTTGGGAATCTCCCTACATTTCTAACCATTATCAGCCTTGCTGCCGAACATGCGTGTTCATTCTAACATACTATAAAGTTCAAGGAAAAGAGTTCACTACCCCTGAGGATCCCTTAGGAGGTCACCCTCGACAGGAAGAGCAATTGCATTACAACTCAGAAGATGACAGTTCGACCTATTACAATCTCCAGAGCCTCTTCGAAGACGAGGCAATCAATGTGATAGAGGAAATTCGAATGTCAGTGCCACTATCACCAACGTCGCTTATTCAAAAGATCTCATTAGATGAGGACTCCAAAAAAAAATGACAAATTCAGAACAAGTCTACATTTCTTGAACGGCTCCGACAGCCGTCTCACTCCCTCAGTTAGAGGAAGCAACTCTCCCGGTGCCTCTTGAGGCGACTGACTTTGTACCATATCTACTATCGAAAATAAAAAATAATAGAAAAAGCAAAAGACCCTAAAAATTTAGAAATATAAAATCTAAAAAACTAAAAAAAACCTCAGAAAAGAAAGGGACCTTTGTCCCGAATCAATTTTGCAACCAACAAGGAGGCTTTTCTCCTAAGACTTATGTCCCTCTCCCACACGAAAATTCAAGCCGTCCAGGCTAAACAACAAGGTAGTAATCATACCAGATGAGATACTTCGTGACCTTGAGAAAAAAATCAATAGTGTTGACCTTCACCTTACCAAAGATCTCTCAATCATAAATTGTGCCGATGAAGGGTTACCTTTCGCAAAATCAAATCCTCAGTATAGCAATTTTGCAGTATATGAGCTTACCGAAAATGAGGAAGGAACACCAGTCATCAAGGAGGCACAGGGCTTCCAATGGGTTATCAATCACTTTGACGACCAAACCCAAGCTACCGCAAAACCTACAGAAGAAAACAACTTTGGCATTGAAGAGAAACCCAAGAAGCCACAAATTAGAGCAACTCTCAACTCCAAGGAACGTCAATAAATCATACAAGTCTTATAAGAACACCTCGACTCCTTTGCATGCCTCTATGAAGATATGCCTAGTCTAGGCCTAAGTTTAGTAAAATATTGCCTCATCTTAGAACCCGATGCAAAACCAATAACAGAAACTCTGAAGGATGCACCCACAAACAACCCTTCAAGTTAAAGAGAAAGTTTACAAGTTACACAAAGCCAAATTCATCCGAGTCGTCCTCTACGTCAAGTGGGTCTCCAATATAGTACCTATCACTAAGAAAGATGGTAGAGTACTGGTTTGCATTGACTTTCGATACCTCAACCAGGGATGCCCAAAAGACGACTTCCCACCTCCACACATTGACACTTTAGTTGACAACACCACTGGACATGAGATGCTATCCTTTATGGATGGTTTCTCTGGGTATAATCAGATCAAATTAGCAGAGTCCGACCAAGAGAAGACTTCTTTCACCCCACCATGGGGAACTTACTGTTACGTCGTCATGCCTTTTGGGCTCAAGAATGCAGGAACCACGTATCAATGCTCCATGATGGCTATTTTTCACGACATGGTGCATAAATGTGTAGAAGTCTACATTGATGACATATTAGTGAAATCCCAAATATGAGCAGGACACATTGAAGCACTCCGATTGGTGCTACAAAGAGCTGAGAAGTATCAGCTAAAAATGAACCCAAAGAAATGTGTCTTTGGAGTCACCTCCAGAAAATTACTCGGATTCATAGTCAGCAAGCAAGGAACCGAACTCGACCCTATTAAAGTCAGAGCCATCCTTGAGATGCCACCTCTTAGTAATATCAAAGAATTACGAGGCCTGATAGGAAGATTGTAATTCATCCGGAGATTTATCTCCCAGCATTCAGACAGATGTGATCCTTTCTATAGACTACTTAAAGGAGGAATTGAGTACAAATGGGATGACCAGTGTCAGTAAGCCTTCGACAACATCAAAAAGTAACTCCTTAACCTGCCAATACTATCACAACCAATCCCTGAAAGACCCCTAATCCTTTATCTCTCAGTGAACGACAAAGCAATGGGAGTAATTCTGGGAGAATATGAAGAAGACGACAAGAGAGAGAAGGTCATCTACTACCTTAGTAGGACGATGGTCGAGTACGAACAAAAATACACTTCAATGGAGAAGACCTGCCTCACATTGGTGTGGGCCTCAACCACATTATTACACTAGTTCGGAGAACATAAGATACTAGTACTAGCCCGAATGGACCCTTTAAAGTACGTATTCGAAAAGCCCGTAACATCAGGAAAGGTCACCCGCTGGCATATGCTATTGCATGAATTTGACCTCACTTACGTCACGCTGAAGTCAATCAAAGGACAAGCAATCACCAATTACCTTGTAGATCTTCCACTCCCAAGCAATGAACCCATTCATGCGAATTTCCCCGATGAAGACCTACTCACAATTCATAACGAAGAGCCTGATAAGACGTCATGGACCCTTTATTTCGACGGTACTCTAAATCAGAAAGGAAAAGGCATCGGGATAGTCCTGTTAATGCCTGAAGGAGTTGTCATACCTAAGGATTTTCAACTAGACTTTCCTGTCACTAATAATGTCACAGAATACAAAGCTTTCATAGCTAGACTATGAGCAGCACTATAATTAGGCATTAAATAGTTAAAAACCATCGGTGATTCCAAGCTCGTAATCTCACAAGTAATAGGAGAATGGAAAACCAAGGAAAGGAGATTGATGGCATATCTAGAAACCACTCAATATTTGATAAAGAAATTTGAAAGAATCTCTTTCACGCACATCCCTAGATTAGAGAATGAGCTCGCAGACTCCCTTGCCATGTTAGCCTCGATGATCCAAATACCCATTGGACAAAGTACCAAGGCCTTCATCATTGAAAAGTTGACAGTACCCACCCATGAGGTAGCATGGACAGTTAAGAGAGAATTACTAGTCCTCCCCACAAGCGCGGGACCAAATGAAGTAATCACTCTGAAAAATCACGTCAAGTCAGAAACCAAAGTCGTTATGTTCAAGTTTAAAAAATCACCAATCGATGATGGACAACCATGGTATTTCAACATCTAAAACTTCCTAAAGCATCAACACGTTCCTCCATATGCCACGAAGATCGAAGGGAAGACTATAAGGAACCGATGTGCCCTATTCTACATACTCGGTAAAATATTATACAAAGAGGCTTTCACTAAAGGAGTACTGCTACGATGTGTCACAACCGTCGAAGGACAATACATCATTCGAGAAGCACACGCCAATGCCTGCGACGCCCACGCCAATAGATAGACACTCACCGATCAAATCATATGATAAGGCTACTTCTGGCCGACAATGATAAGAGACTGCCACCTCTACGTTCAATTCAGTAAATAATGTTAAGAGCACACCTTACTCATCAAAGCTCCACCAGGTGCATTAAACAGTATGACCTCACCTTAGCCATTTTCGATGTGGGCCTTCGATATCATCAGACCCTTCACAAACACAGTTGGAAACACTCACAAGTGCGCGTTCATACTTATGGCAATCGAATACTACACCAAATGGGCAGAAGTTGAATCCAACGTCAGAATCACCGCTTTAACACTCGTCAGGTTCATTATTTGGAATATCATCACCAGGTTTGGAGTACCCAGGATGTTTTTCACTGACAATGGACCGTAGTTCATCACAGAGAAGATGAAGAAGTTATGTAAGAAGTTCGACATCAATCTAGACACTCATCACCGTTCTACCCTCAAGGCAATGGATAAGCAGAAGCTACAAATAAAATGTTGATTCGAATTCTAAAATGCATAGTAGAGATGAGCAATGGAGCTAACTGGCCCGAACAACTATCAAAAGCACTCTGGGCCTAAAGGACCTCTATTCGTACGACCACTGGCCAAACTCCCTACCTCCTTACCTACGAGATGGAGGCAGTCATACCATATGAGATACAAGTACCAACTTTATGGATTCAACTTGATGATGAGCTATCCTTAGATGAGAGGAGAATTACCCTACTATTAAACTCTGAAAAGTACCACTTTTCACCCCTTAACATGAGCTTTGATTGACCTGTGAGTGGACTAATAAATGCTTGTTGAGTACGTCTTGTAGATAGCAGTAAAAGGCAGTCATAGTGCAGAAATCCATCTCTCAGTGTAGTTCAAACCCAACAATGGCCCACTTAAGGCATGCAACAATAGCAAAGCAGCTTTGAAGGAGTGAAAATAGGCTGAAAACAACCTATCAAGAGGTTACTGGAACCTGTCAATAGGATCTAAAGGCTGAAAAAAGGAAGAAGTCGTGAGGATGGGAGAATTCGATAGGATCCGGAACCTATCGCGCAGTCGAAAATGAAAAGGGAGAATCCTATCAAATGGTTGCCTGAGCTTGAACAGAACCTATCGAAAAGTCTGAAAACCTATCAATAGGAGCCAGAAGAGAACCTATCAAAACTTATTACGTAGAAATCAATGTATCGAAAGGATCCCCCAACATGTCGAGCACATTAGATGAAGGTTGTGGATGCTGGAGCTTTATTTTCAGCACCAACCTATCGGAACCTATCGAAAGGATCCTGAATCCTAGCAAAAGGAATAGAAGTCTTGTTTGGAACCTGTCGAAAGCCTCAAGAACCTATCAAAATTGACTAAAGACTTCTCAAAAAAGTTACTGTGCACACGCTGCAAGTTGGTGACCTATTGCACGTAATCCGAGGCACTCTGGTGACCGACACGAAGTTTCGAGAAGTGCCCTGGGAAATCCTAACCAACCCACGTGCTCTCCCCCAACTCTAACTAACTGAGAGGGCCTTCAAGAAGGGGAATAAAAGAGGGAATAACAAAATTATTTCAACTGAGCTGTGATTGGTGGTTAAAATAGATCTGAGGCTGAAGGGGAGAGCTATATAAGGAGGGAAGCTGCCAGAAAAAGGGGGATCAATTCTCAAGATCAGAGCTTGCATCGAAATTCTCTATTTTGCCTAACTATGGTTGGCTAATTTCTTTAGAGCAACAAGGAGTGAGGTTGGATCTGTAATTGGAGAGAGTTGAGAGTGTTATTGAGGGTCAGATAATACATAGACTACAAATCTGAGAGCATTTCATTATATAGTGAGTTTATTTCAATGTAATGCTGGTTTTATTGTTTTAATTAGATCCATAGTTCATCTGGTTTCATTTGGTGCTTGATCGGATTTGTGTAGATGGGATTCAGCTCACCCACTTAACTGGTAGACCTCTTGGATACCATTTGATCTGCCTAGGTCTGATATTCCTACAATTGCCTGTATCTGTGGCCTAACAGTTGCAACATTTGTAGTGATTATAATGTTCTGATGGAAACCTGAGAATGGGGTGAATCTATTGGATGATCTATGACCATTGAAGTGGACAGATCATAGCCTTAAGATCAATCCAAATCTCTGGCTTAGATCAGATCCTTTTACCCTGCAGCTGTGCTTATAGCCAGATGAGGGATTGATGCACTCTGAATTCTTTGTGACACTGTCAGTTCAATTCAATTGCAGCAAGACCAAACTCCAAGTTGTTTCTCTCCATTTTCTATTTTCAATTTCACTAAATATTCCCTTCACTTGCAAGATCTGAACTCTGGATTTAATCTCAATTCATTTTTGCATTTGATTGTGTTTCTGTAGTTTAGTTTAAAGTGACAACCCCTTAAAACCTCTCCTCTCTCTTTTGCTATTTTAGTATTAGGTAGGGTGCCAGATCTGCCTTAGATCTAGAGATTTACTTAATTTTTAGCTCACATTTCCCTGTGGACATACCCTTACTTACCCTTTAAAACTTGCTATAACAGGCCCTGAATACTTGCAGGTCTGATTGTCTGCTTGCATTGGTGTGTGCAACCAATAGATCCTGTAATTGTGTGATTTTAAACCTCTTTTTTAACACAAGGCAAGAAGCCAACAAGTTTTTAGCACCACTGCTGGGGATCTGTGTGCTTAAAATTGGTAGATCTAAGTTTGTTTTAATATAGATTGTAGATCTGTAATAGACTGTTTAGTTTTTCACTAGCTGCTTTTAAAAGTTTTTACTGTTTTGGAGTAGTTTTTGTTATTTTTAACAGATTGGAAGCTGTGTAGGAGCATTGTGCTAGAGGCTGTGCTAAAGTTTGCATCCCTCTACTCCTTTTATTTTTCTGATCTGTGGATTTGTAGATGTATTAGTTAATTGTGTTATTTTTTATTGTTGTGTTAAATTTGATCTGCATATTTTGTGCATCAAGATTGTGAGTGGTGTATGTTTGGAAGGAGAACTCTCAATCCTCAGATTGTTCCATTAAATCCAGAGGTTGAAAGAATTCTTAGGTCTAAGACTTGATCTCATAGTTGAATCTCTTGAAATGGGTGGAACCTTGAATGCGTATGGGGAATTGTAAATCCCTGGTGCATTGAATTCCTTCAAGGTTCTAGGTTGCTCACCCATTTCAATAGATTCAGATGCAGCAAATGTGAGTGAGAATTGTTTAGACCTAAAAAAATTTTCAACCTCTGGATTTAATGGAACAATCTGAGGATTGAGAGTTCTCCTTCCAAACATACACCACTCACAATCTTGATGTACACAAGATGCAGAGCAAATTTAACACAATAATCAGGAACAACATAATTAACTAATACATCTACAAATCCATAGATCAGAAAAATAAAAGGAGTAGAGAGATGCAAACTTTAGCACAGCCTCTAGAACAATGCTCCTCCTTAGACATAGCTTCCAATCTGTTAAAAATAATAAAAACTACTCCAAAACAATAAAAACTTTCAAAAGCAATTAGTGAAAATCTAAATAGTCTATTACAGATCTACAATCTATACTAATGGAGAAACCACCCCATATAAGCATACTGCCACTCAGTCTTTTGGGAAACAGCCTACTGCTGGTTACCAATAGAGAAACCATCCCAACTTGAGGTGGAGACAAGATACTTTTCTAAACCAGCAGCAGCCCATGCCTTACAAAAATGTTCAGCCCTACCACCATAATTACTTTCCAAGGCCCCACTATCAACAACCCATGATTCAGCATATGGCTCAACCTGTGCAGCAAGCTACACCCCCTCCAACTCTAGATCACTTTCTTTTGAGGAACAAGTTCTGGCCTCATTGCAGAACTTAGGATCCTTGTCTCAAACTGTACACTCTCATAGCCAAAGCATTAAAAAGTTAGAAAATCATCTTGGTCAACTATCTAATACTTTGACCAAGAGAGAGGAAGGGAGGCTACCTAGCCAACCCATGGACAATCCAAGGAGACAATATGTGGTAGGTGAGGTTTCTTCTTCCCATGAGGAAGCCAAATCTGTCACCACATTAAGAAGTGGAAGGTTGGTGGCCAATCAAGTATGTTGTGGGCCTTTGAAAATTTTAGAAAAGGAAAAAGAGAAGGTACAATAGGAGTAACCCATGTTGAATAAGAAGGATAATGATGGTCCTCAAGAAAAAAATAAAATCAAAAAAAGAGATGATGAGTTGGCTAAGGCTGCAAATGGGGGAACAGTCCCACATTTACCATTTCCTAAGGCAATGCAAGAGCCTTCCCCTTTTGATAAAGGGCATACCAAAATAAAGGAAGTGATGGAAACTTTTAAACAAGTGAAGATCAACCTACCTCTACTTGATACAATCAAGCAGATTTAAGCCTATGCCAAGTTTTTAAAAGACCTTTGAACCCATAAAAGACAATAAAGGATACAACTATCCAAGAAAGTCTTTTTCGTAAAAAAAGTGAAACAAATACTGACTATTGCAACTCCAATAAAACTGCAAGACCCTGGAGTCCCCACTATCCCCTGCATCATTGGAGATCATATCATTGAAAAAGCCTTGTTAGATCTGGGAGCCAGTGTGAATTTGCTTCCATATTCAGTATATGAGAAGCTGGGCTTAGGAGAGTTGAAGCCCACACATGTGGTCTTACAACTAGCTGACAGATCTGAAAGGAAGCCTATGGGGATCATTGAAGATGTCTTGATTGGGGTTGACAAATTCTTTTATCCTGCTAATTTCCTGGTGCTGGATATGGAGCCGAGCAAGTGTGCTACTTCTATCCCTATGATCTTAGGCAGGCCTTTTTTAGCCACTGCAAATGCTTGTATACAATGTAGATCAGGGGTCATGGAAGTATCTTTTGGCAATATGAGAGTCAAGTTGAACGTGTACAATGCAGCACATCAGCCCCACTTAGAGAATGAGGACTGCTTTTCCATTGATGTACTGGATGAGTTTGTACAAGAAAATCTGCCTCAGTTGCTGCATGGTAATGATTTGTTTAATATTTTTGAAGAAGTATGGAATGAAATAGTTGAAGAGAAAGCTTCCACATCTGAGCTTGAGCAAGTGGAAAGTGTAAATTCTGAAGCAGGGCCAGCAAAGCATCACCCATGGACTCCTGCTTTATTACTTCTTCCACCACTTTCTAAGGCACCCCTACTGCCTTCACTCATCAGTCCCCCAGATGTGGAGTGAAAGCAACTCCCAATATCTTAAAAATATGCCTTTTTGGGAGCCAATCACAAATTGTCAGTGATAATTTCTTCCTCCCTCACTCTTGAGCAGGAAGAAGAATTGCTTTGTGTGCTAAAAAGGCATAAGAGAGCAAAAGGGTGGACTATTGCAGATTTGGGGGGGATAAATCCAGCTATGTGCATGCACAAAATTTATCTTGAAGAGGGCTCTAAACCTTCTAAAGAGATGCAAAGGAAGCTCAACCCACACATGCTGGAAGTTGTAATGAAGGAAGTAGTCAAACTTCTTGATGTTGGGGTCATTTACCCTATCTCAGATTCTCAATGGGTGGCCCCTACCCAGGTGGTGCCCAAGAAATCTAGGATCACAGTACTTGAAGCAGACTCAGGTGAGCTAATTCCAATCAGACAGACCATTGGTTGGAGGGTATGCATAGACTATCGCAAGTTCAATGAGAAAACTAGCAAGGATCACTTCTCATTGCCTTTTATATATTAGATCTTAGATAAGTTGGCAGATAAGGCTTTTTACTGTTTTCTTGATGGCTATTCAGGATACAACCAAATTCCTGTTTACCCTCAAGATCAAGAAAAAGCTACATTCGCTTGTCCATTTGGAACCTTTGTATACAGAAGGATGCCATTTGGGCTATGTAATGCACCTGCCACTTTTCAAAGATGCATGTATGCTATCTTTTCTAACATGATTGACAAGTTTTTAGAGATTTTTATGGATGATTTCTCTATTTATGGGGATGATTTTATCCAATGCCTGCACCATCTCAGCCTTGTGCTGCAAAGGTGTGAGGAGACCAACCTAGTTTTGAGTTGGGAAAAGAGTCATTTCATGGTGACTCAAGGAATTGTCCTAGGAAATGTTGTTTCCCAAAGAGGAATAGAGGTTGATCAAGCTAAAATTGATTTAATAGCACATTTGCCCCCTCCCAAAACTGTCAAACAAGTCAGGTCATTCTTGGGCCATGATGGTTTCTACAGGAGGTTCATCAAAGACTTTAGCAAAATTTCCAAGCCTCTTTGCCACTTGCTGTGCCCAGAGGTTCCATTTGTGTTCAATGATGAATGCCTAACTGCTTTTGAACTTCTGAAGACCTGTTTGATTACTGCTCCTATATTGCAAGCTCCTAATTTTTCTCTGCCATTTAAACTGATGTGTGATGCATCAGACATTGCCATTGGTGCAGTGCTAGGACAAAGGAAAGACAAAGCACCATGTGTGGTGGCATATGCTAGTAAATCAATGGTTGATGCTCAATTAAATTACACCACAACTGAAAAGGAGCTGCTAGCCATTATATATTCTTTGGAAAAGTTTAGATCATATGTGTTGGGATCCAAGATCACTATGTTTACTGACCATCCAGCCCTGAAATACCTCTTGTCTAAGAAGGAGGCTAAAGCTAGACTAATTAGATGGATTCTTCTTCTGCAGGAATTCAACTTGGAAATCAAAGACAAGAAGGGAAAATGTGGTTGCAGACCACTTATCCAGGATTCCAGATGCTGAAATAGAGAGCTTGCCCATCAATGATTCTTTCCCAGATAAGTAGCTTTTTGCTGTGGAGATAAGTATGCCCTGGTTTGCCAACATAGTAAACTATCTTGTTGTGGGAGGGGTTCCCCCACATTGGAGTAAGGATGATAGGAATCTGTTCTTCTTACACATTCGATATTACATGTGGGAGGATCGTTATCTTTTTAAGTATTGTGCAAACCAGGTGATAAGAAGATGTGTTCCTGAAACTGAGTTTGAAAACATTCTAACCATGTGTCATGAACAGGCATGTGGGGGCCATTTCAATGGCAACAAGACTGCTGCAAAGGTGCTTCAAAGTGGTTTCTATTGGCCCACTCTGTTCAAGGATGCCATGCAGCATTGCAAAGCTTATTCTAAATGCCAGCAAATGGAAAGAATTACAAAAGGAAACTCCATGCCCTTGTAACCTGTGCTTGTTGTTGAACTATTTGACATATGGGAAATTTATTTTATGGGACCTTTTCCCCCCTCCTATGGATATAATTTCATCCTTGTAGTTGTGGACTATGTGTCCAAATGGGTAGAGGCCATAGCTACAAGAATAAATGATCATAAGGTTATCATTAAGTTCTTAAAGGACAGCATCTTCTCTAGGTTTGGCACCCCCAAAGCTATTATTAGTGATGGAGGAAGCCACTTTTGTAACAAACCTTTTGAAAAACTGTTGGAAAAATATTTTGTGACCCACAGAATTGTTACTCCCTACCACCCACAAACCAGTGGGCAAGTAGAGATTTCCAACATGGAAATCAAATGCATCCTAGAGAAGACTGTGCGAGCTGATAGGAGAGATTGGTCCATAAAATTGCCAGATGCTTTGTGGGCTTATAGGACTGCCTATAAGACCCCCATAGGGATGTCCCCATTTAGGCTAGTATATGGCAAGGCATGTCACTTTCCTGTTGAGTTAGAACATAGAGCATATTAAGCCATTAAAGCATTAAATTCTGACTTAACTTCTGCTGGTGTGAATAGGAAACCGCAATTATCTGAGCTTGATGAGTTAAGGATGGAAGCATATTCAAATGCCCAGATCTACAAGGAAAAAACCAAATCCTTTCATGGCAGGCATTTGCAGCGGAAAGAATTCAAAATAGGTGACAAGGTATGGTTGCTCAATTCAAGATTAAAATTATTTCCAGGAAAATTACAGTCAAGATGGGATGGGCCTTATCCAGTTTTACATGTTTCCCCATCCGGGGCTGTAGAAATCATGGACCCCAAAGATGGTAGAGTCATGAAAGTCAATGGGCAGAGGCTAAAGATTTGTGTTGAAAAAATTTGTGAGCTTGAGGAGACCATTGATTTTCAGGACCCTCCAATTTATGCATGATTTTAATGAGTATCAAATGTACTATATTTTGATTTTATTTTAAGTGATTACTTTCTATTTTGATGTTTTGTTCATTTTCAATAAATTTGTCATGCTAGAAATAGGTCATCATATCAATCTTGTCAAGAAGTCCAGGGACCATGGGAGTATGTCAATAATGAAAACAACATAAATGGAAGCACAAAAAAGGAGTTTGCTGGGTGCTGAGGCTGAACACAACACAAAAATGCAGTTTCTATGAGCATATGGGACCTTTCGATAGGTCATTTGAGGATTTCGATAGGCACTGAGACTTGTCGATAGGTGAAAACAACTCTTCAATAGGTTCAAAAGGTTAGAAAGAAGTTTTTGATAGGTTCTGGATACCTATTAGGAAGGATTTGACCATTGAAGCATCTCATCTGCATGCTGTATTCTTTATAGTGTTCGATAGGATGCCTTGACCTATCAAAATCACTCAGCTCATCCTATCGAAATCAATTTTCACTCTTTATACACCTGTCATTAGGTCAGTTTTTCTCATTCAACACCTCCTACGAAACCCTAGCTCTCTCTTCCTCATTGGTCGCTGCTCTCATTTTCTGCCAAATACTCTAAGGACCTTTCACCACTCATTTTGCCACTCCTCAAGTTCATTCAGCCAGCACAAAGGAGCATTTTGCATCTGATTTTTGGGAAATTGGAGTTGTGCATCACGATTTCTGCAAAACCCTAGGAGTTTTGGGTAAGCTGTCTCTCTGCTTCACTCTATTGTTTTCCTAGTTGTTTACTTCAGAATTTTAATTCAAATTGGTGAGTGAGCTTTAAGAGATTAATTTCTGAGAGCATAATGGTTGATTCTGAAGAAACCCTAGCTGACCTATTTCGTCAACCAGCTTCTTCCACCCCAAAGTCCTCTAAAATATCAAAGCCTACCACCAACCCACCTACCAAGAGGAAGGTTCCTAAGGGGAAGCTTAAGAAGGCTCCTAAAGCAAAAAAGGCCAAGTCTGTCGCAATTCAGGAGCCTGATGCAGAAATACCTATGGAGAGATATGCTCCAACTGGGGAAACACCTTTGCCCAACCCTGACATATTACCTGCGGTGGAGCTTCCTACTACATTAACCACCCCTAATGAGTTTGTGAATGGGTTGAGCCTTATCCCTGAGACAGATTTTGATCTTGCATACTTTACTGAGATAGAGGAATGCCAGGGGACACTAATGTATCTAAAGGAGGGATTGTTACCCCTACTTACACCCTTGAAGGAGACTGTGTACCCCATGCTGGTTAAATTATGGTACCAGAATTTGACAAAGAAGGTGGTGCCTGGGAATGAGGCAGTGCTGAAAATTCTGATTGATGATTGGCAAATCATTGTGGATTGCAAGGACATTGGGATGGCTTTGCGAGTTTCACATCAATTTGACTCCACTAGATCTGAGGGAGCACCTAAATGGGTTACATTTAGAGAAATGGATAAACAGCTCACCAATGGAATTGTGGGATCTGGTGAATCTTTGATGAGAAGAGACCTCCAACCTAACCTCAGATTCATCGACACTATTCTGAGAAAGAATGTGTATGTCACTGGGCACCTGCAAGAGAGAAGGCCCCCAGTTGTAGATGTTTTGTACTACTGTTCCAAAGGGTAATTTTTGATTGCACCACAACTGATTTTTGAGACAATGGTAGACATTAATGATAAGGTGCTTAAAAGACAGGCATTTGTTAAAGGTGCTGGGTTGCCTTTAAGCAGGCTCATTACATGTTTATTCAAGGCTGGGAAATATGTAGCTAAGAAGAATGAGCCAATTAAGAAGCTGACTCCAAAAGTGTAAGGAAAAAGGGCATGGTCCACCAGCTTAACCCTGATTAAGAAGAGTAAGCTAGCTGAGCTGGAGGAGGTTGAGGAGGTGCCCACTACCACTGCAGCAGATATTACTACTGAGATACCCTCATCCATCCTTTCACCTACCTTACCTACATCATCACCAACACCTCTACTACTTTTCCCCTTTGTATCAGTCCCTCTTCCAACAGACCCCCCTCCTCCTACCTCTGAGCCAGTTTTACCTCCACCCACCACTCAAATTCTCGAACCTGAAGTCCTTGAACCTCCAACACTACCAGAGCCTACCCCTACCCTTTCTTCTCCTCCATTTCACCAACCCATTTCTGACTTTCTCCCTCACCAATCCCTCCTTCATACCCAGGGTTTAGACCAGTTTACCACTGCTGGGTTCACTGCCCTCATGACATCCATTATGGAAGATGTTGGGCATGAGTACACCCCACTCCCTGAATCCCCACACCCCAACCCCCCTCATTTCAACCATGCATCCTCCTCCCCTTTCCACCCTACTCAAGCACTTGTCCCCTCTAATCCCACCATTCCTGATACTTTCACTCAAATCCTCTCCCTATTACAGTCCATTCAAACTCAATTGACCACCAACACCAACAACCAAGCCCTCACGAGATACTGCCTTCAATCCATTCAGTCCACCCTTACCCCATCCTCTTTAACTCCCTAACCCCCTCACACTTCCCCTCTTTCCCCTGTCCAATCACCTCTCTATTTATCTCCTCCATCTTCACCCATAGCTCCACCTCCCATAGCTGCTACCCAATCTAAGGAGGCAGCAGCTCCATTTTTACCCATACCTATCTCATCCCCATCTTTTACCCCTCCATCACCTCCAATAGTAGCCACTGAAGTTGTTGTGTCACCTACCACCCAACCACCCACTCTCACTCCACCTGTCTTCACAGATGCCTCAACCCAAACTGATCCACTTGAGGAATTGGTTTTCTCCACCCCCTCCTCATCTTCCACTCCACCCCTTTCCTTGCCCATTGTACTCAGATCCCCCATCTACATTCCCCCTTACCTCACTCTGCTGTATGCAATGAGGGACAACCCCTACATCCGTCGGGATGTCCTGAGTGGTATGGCTGCCCTCCGAGCTTCCCTGGAAGTCTCCTATGAGGAGAGGATTGCTCTCATGGAATTGGAGCAAAGAATCTAGCTCTGGGATATCTCTGAGGGGAGGAAGGAAATCCTGACTCGTTATGAGTCTGCCAAACTACTTTCTGATGCTCAGACTCTCATTACCGAGTTTAAGAAGAAGAATGCTGACAATCTCCAAAAAAAATTAGCCAATGCCAGGGACATAATTAAGGCTACCCAAGCACTCTCTGAGACCAACCAGCTCTATGCTATGAAACAAATCGAACTTCTGGAAAGACGGATTGCCTTGATGACTTCTCAACCATATCAACCAGCTCCTCTTGCTACAGCTCCTCCGGACAATCCTACCTCCCCCCATCCTTGTCCACCTTCTTCTACTCAACCTACTCTAGCCCAAGATCTTCCTGCAAGTAAACCTTCCCCACCAAAACCTAAGAGGACTTATACAAAGAGAAAAGTTACTGTAAAGAGATCTGTTTCCTCTGCTTCTGCTCGCAGTAAAGGGAAGGATCCTGCTACCCAGTCTGAAGAGGTAGCACCCACCCCTACATGACACCTCCTCCACTCTGCTCTCCAAGGAGGAAAGAAGGCAAGCTACTGCTGCCCTTGGCTTCGATCCTACTGCCCTCTTCCCTTCTGATTTCGATTCTAATTCTCTTGCTGCTTCTGTCAAGAATGATAAGAAATCTGCTGCCCAGTCTGAGGAGGCCCCCAAGCAGTCCACCAAGAAGTCCCAACCTAAAGGAAAAGCTCCTTTATCCAAGGATGATTTGAAAATTTTGGCAGATTTGTATGATTGGCCTGATGATGCCTGTCAATAAATATAGTTTATGTTTGTCTGTTTTCTCTTACTGCTTTGGACCATACATATATTTTAGGTGTTAATAGTAATTTCTTTTCTGTGTTATGTCCTTCTTTGTGCTTATTCTTCCATCCGTTTCTTCATATACCCTGTTCATTGCTACCATGCTCTCTGCACAGTGAGGACACTATTTGTTTTAGATTTGGGGCTATGGCAGGTATGCCAATGAAATGAGTTAATGCTAGTGTAGCAATATTGAAAAAGTTTTGAAAATAAAGTGATTTTCCCACCTTACTTTTTGAAAAAAAAAAAGGAAATTAAAAACTTTTTAAAACTGAAATGAGCTGTAGTTTTAGCATTTTTCATGAAGCAAATGTCAAGAATTTTCAAAAAGTGATGTTTAGTGAACCTGAAAGGAGAGAAAATTGTGAGGATACAACCTAGAAATTTGATGGAAGGCCATACCCAGTGAGATTTGGGCCTGAAAAATTTTCTTTGAAGAGTGTCTTGGCAATCTTTCTACTCTAAGGACTGATTGGATCTAGTTTCGATCACTAGAAGTTAGGCAAATCTAAATTAAAATAGCTTGACAGCATTCATGACATTGAAGACATGAAGTAAGGCCATTCCTTGGACAGTTTGAGCTTAAAATGTCCCACCTTTGAACTACCCTTGATGCACACCATTTGAGCCTTAAAATTCCTAGGTTCTTTGATAAAAACTAGAAAATTTGAACCCAAAACCTCAGTGTCCTGATATAGATTGACCCTCACTCTGAGATTTCAGAAGGTAGAGCTGGTTTGATGGTTGGTTGAGAAAGAAGAAAGCACATTTGGTGGTGCTGTGGCATTCCAACCCATAAAAAGAAAAATGGAGAAAAATACAAAAAGAAAAGGAAAAATAGAAAATCAAAGAAAAGGAATTAGAAAGAGAAGTCATTTCATTGAAAGACTAAAAAGAGGATTAGAAACTGGCCACTTCAATTCTAAATATTCAAGAAGTAGATGGAATTGTGCTGAAATGAAGAAGGTGTTGTCTAGACCACCTCCTTACTGTTACTGATTTCTCAATTTGAATCCTTTTTATCCCATTATTCTTTTACAAATTTCACCCATAAGCCACATTACAACTCAATAAAAAAGACCCTACTGATCTAAAATGGATTGAGCTGTCATGTGGAGATGAGGATTTGTTTAATCTATGGTAAAAAGAGTTAGAAAATTTTAGAAGTTAGAGCAATGCTTATGCTCATGCTTGCAGTCCTATTTGAGGAGGGCTGTAACTGTTCTAGAGTTGTGTGAGAAATGATGCACCCTTCTACTTTTGTTATGAGTGAACAGCCCCGATAAGATTTGGATCTGAAATCAAAATTGATTGGGGCATTATCAAAACAGAATTCTTAAATTAAAGGTGAACTCTGTATTAATTTTCAGGCACAATGCCTTGACATGAGCTGATTGATGATGAAGGAATTACAGTAGAATTTTAGGTTTTAAATTGATGATTTTTCTGCTGAAAATCCTCTAAAACTGAAGGGACATGGTGTGGAATTTATTTTATTTTACTTAAACTCTGTTTTAGCATGTTGCATGAGTATTAACTAATTTTATTGGAGAAGTTTGGGGGTACCTTCACTGAAAACTCTCAGGAGACTCCACTCCTCCACTAGGGATCACCTAGGGGTTCAAAAGGTTTGATGCATATGCTAAATGCATATGTGCTCCCTACAAAAGTGGCATTTTAGTTTTTTTTATTTTTCCATTGTTCAGGGACTAGCAAAGCTTAAGTTTGGGGGTATGTTAATCTTTAAAAAGTACCACTTTTCACCCCTTTGATGCATATGCTAAATGCATATGTGCTCCCTACAAAAGTGGCATTTTAGTTTTTTTTATTTTTCCATTGTTCAGGGACTAGCAAAGCTTAAGTTTGGGGGTATGTTAATCTTTAAAAAGTACCACTTTTCACCCCTTAACATGAGCTTTGATAGACCTATGAGTGGACTAATAAATGCTTGTTGAGTATGTCTTGTAGATAGCAGTAAAAGGTCGTCATAGGGCAAAAATCCATCTCTCAGTGCAGTTCAGACCCAACAATGGCCCACATAGGGCATGCAGCAACAGTAGAGCAGCTTTGAAGGAGTGAAAACAGGTTGAAAAAAACCTATCGAGAGGTTACTGGAACCTGTCGATAGGATCTGAAGGCTGAAAAAAGGAAGAAGTCGTGAGGATGGGAGAATTCGATAGGATCCGGAGCATATCGCTTAGTCGAAAACAAAGAGGGAGCATCCTATCGAATGGTTGCCTGATCTTGAACAGAACCTATCGAAAAGTCTAAAAACCTGTCGATAGGAGCCAGAAGAGAACCTATCGAAACTTATTGCCCATAAATCAACCTATCGAAAGGATCCCCCAACCTGTCGAACACACCAGATGAAGGCTATGAATGCTGGAGCTTTATTTTCAGCACCAACCTATCAGAACCTATTGAAAGGATCCTGAATCCTAGCAAAAGTCTTATTTGGAACCTGTCGAAAGCCTCAAGAACCTATCGAAATTGACTGAAGGACTTCTCAGAAAAGCTGTTGTGCACACGCTGCAAGTTGGTGACCTATTGCATGCAATCCGAGGCACTTTGGTGACCGGCACGAACTTTCTAGAAGTGCCCTTGGAAACCCTAACTGACCCACGTGCTCTCCCCCAACACTAACTAACTAAAAGAGCCTTCTAGAAGGGGAATAAAAGAGGGAATAATAGAATTATTCTAGCTAAGCTGTGATTGGCGGGAAAAATAGACCTGAGGCTGAAGGGGAGAGCTATATAAGAAGGAAAGATGCCAGAAAAAGGGGGATCAATTTTCAAGATCAGAGCTTGCATCGAAATTCTCTATTCTTCCTTTTTGCCCAACTATGGTTGGCTAATTTCTTTGGAGCAGCAAGGAGTGAGGTTGGATCTATAATTGGGGAGAGTTGAGAGTGTTATTGAGGGTCAGATAATGCACATACTACAAATCTGAGAGTATTTCACTGTATAGTGAGTTTATATCAATGCAATGTTGGTTTTATTGTTTTAATTAGATCCATAGTTCATCTCGTTGTATTTTGTGCTCGATCGGATTTGTGTAGATGGGATTCAGCTCACCCACTTAACTGGTAGACCTCTTAGATACCATTTGATCTCCCTAGATCTGATATTCCTATAATTGCCTATGTCTGTGGCCTAACAGTTGCAACAATTGTAGTGATTATAATGTTCTGATGGAAACCTGAGAATGGGGTGAATCTATTGGATGATCTGTGACCACTGAAGTGGACAGATCTTAGCCTTAAGATCAATCCAAATATCTAGCTTCAATCAGATCCTTTTACCCTGCAGCTGTGCTTATAGCCAGATGAGGGATTGATGCACTCTAAATTCTTTATGACACTGTCAGCTCAATCCAATTGCAGCAAGACCAAACTCCAAGTTGTTTCTCTCCATTTTCTGTTTCCAATTTCACCAAATATTCCTTTCACTTGCAAGATCTGAACTCTGGATTTAATCTCAATTCATTTATGCATTTAATTGTGTTTCTGTAGTTTAGTTTAAAGTGATAACCCCTTAAAATCTCTCCTCTCTCTTTTGCTATTTTAGTATTAGGTAGGGTGCCAGATCTGCCTTAGATCTGGAGATTTACTTAATTTTCAACTCACATTTCCTTGTGGACATACCCTTAATTACCCTTTAAAACTTGCTACAACAGGCCCTGAATACTTGTAGGTCTGTTTGTCTGCCTACCTTCTTGTGTGCAACCAATAGATCCTTTAATTGTGTGATTTTAAACCTCTTTTTTAACACAAGACAAGAAGCCAACACCTACTTGCGCAGCTAGAGCAGCACAATGACACACGTCTAAGGGGATCTGGTCATGCTCAGGTATATCAGAGGAGAGTGGTCAGGGCTTATGATAAGAAAGTCCTCGAACGAACCTTTAACATTAGAGAATTAGTCTTGAAGAAAATCATCCCTTCCAAGCATGCCCATTCGAAAGGAAAACTGAAATTGAACTGGGAAGGCCCTTAGGTTATAATGGCTGCATATCTTGGGAATGCATACAAACTGGCGAACCAAGACGGGGACGAACTCCCTAGCCCTTGGAATGCCATGTACCTTAGAAAATACTACCCTTATCCCTGTGATCATCACATCTCGTGGTTAAATACTTATACTTATCACCCCCGTAATTGTCATGACCCATTCACTGGTCGTACATCATCAATCCTCAGAATATCCTTAAGACCTCTAATTTATCGCCCACTTTCTTATTCGAGCAATCTGATCAAGGGTCTAGTGACATACCTAACCTCTTTCAAAAGCATAAGTAACACCCAATCCTCATTTCCCTTCCCCCGCCATTGGAGGAGATGTTAGAGCAAAAAAATGAAGATGTCAGGTTCAAGCAAAACTTATTATTCTTGCGCTAGCAGGATGCTTTCAAAACAATATATATATATATATATCTAAAAAAAAATCGAGTGAGAGCAATACGACGAATGAACAAGTCAATGAGCTCAGGAAGCATAAGCAGGCCATGAGGACATCTCTGATAACTTTACTAGAAATGTATAAGCAAGCTGTGAGGGCATCCCTGATGTCCCCATACTACTAGATATCGTCGTAAGGTGGTGGGAGGAGGACAAACTCTTGCTAACCATAAAATATGAGATTTTGATGGTACCAAAATATGAAGAAGAGCTCGATCATGGCACCCCGTATCCCCTCTAAGAAAATGACTGATACTCATCCATTTTGGAAAGCGTTAGTTACAAACTACTCCCCACATCACTAAGCCTTACCCCTCTTCCACATTTTTTTTTAGATGATAAATCGGAAACCCTTCAGGATACTCCTAAGAATGAAATCGAAAATCGATGAATGACGACTGATGCAATCACTTACTATATCTACCACACCCTCTCTAATAATGACCACGAGATAGGATGACCACCACACAAAGGTAGACCCCGGTATATAACTGACATAATCAAAATGACCTCCCCCGGTTCGATGACAGTACTAATGAACGTTTCCTCAAAACTAACTCACCAAAGACCCATGGCTTCTTCTAGACCCAAAGTGCTCACCTAAAAACTAGAAAAAGCTCCATTGCATCTAAACACTAGGGCATTTTTTTTAGAAAGAGAATCACCTTAGAAGCGTCGACTCGTCAATAAAGAAGATGCGGAATAACGAAGCCACCATCCAGAGAATGCTATCGAAGATACTCCACTATCGATCCTGCCATGCTCCTACACTAGGGCATTTTTATTTTTTTAATTAATTATTTTAGTTATTTTCTTTCCCTGTTGCATTATTTTCAGTTCCTAGAAAAAGAAAAAGAAAAATGAAGAGAAAAAAAAAGGAAAGAAAAAAGAAAAGAAAAAAAGAGAGCATATATTCATCTTTTACTATCAGACCTCGGTCTGAGACACTCGCCCCCCTTGACAACTAGCAAGGGGGAGAAAAAAATTATTGATAGCCTTGCCTTTATGTATATAGATGCAAAACAGCCTTCAACCACCACCGGGCTAGCTCAAGAAGCATCCAAGTCTTGATGACAACTAACGACACCAAAAGCGAAAGGCAAATGCAAGAGGTAACTAAAAGAAAAGGAGGCAATCAGGTACATCTAAACCAAAAAATCTCCGTATATATCAAAATTTTCTTTTTCTTTTACATCTGTCACCGGGGGCATACCCCCTGTATATACAATGAACACACACAATGAACACAAAAATACACATGCACCCCTACTCCCTACGCTACTACTGGGATGGCCGATTACCGCTGTCACCTCGGAGGTCTGTAGATTGATCCTTCGAAAACATAATCTCAACACTCGAAGTCGTAAGAACCTCTAGACGAGGAGGCCCCGCTACTGAACCCCCTCACTCACTTGACTAGCGGACCACCTCAATCGAGATTGAGGAGGATACCCAGCAAGAAACTCCTGAATAACTGAAGCCTCGCGAACATAATCCCTGACACGGTCATGTGTCGTATGACAAGGCTGCCCAGCTAAGGAACCTATAGCCCTCGATTACGATCCAGCAAGCTGACCAACCATCCTGCGCACTCCCCACTCACTCCTCGTCAGATGATACTACAGCCGATCTATGGCCCCCTGCATCTCTACTTGCGTCGTCTGACGCGTCGCCTCTAATGCCTCAGTCTGAGTCCTCTGCGCAACCATCATCTCAATAAGTAGGTCCTCTCGACTCTGCGAGTCCCCAAGGATCTGTCTCACCTCAAGAGTGGCACGCGCTCGCACCACCTCTAGACGTGCCTCCTCAAGCTGATAAACATGCGCTACCACACCAAGTCAAAGAAAACCAATATATATACATACGAACATTTGTAAAAGAAAAGAAATAAAAAATAAAAAAGAAGAGAATCATACCAGATCCACCTTCTCTCCAAGAAGGCGCTCAACTGTCTCACCGGTCACTGGATCAGCAGGCGGTACAGAAGGAACAGTAAACGTGGGCGGCTACAACGAGAACAAATAAATATATCAGATAACACTACGATGATGAATAAACTATAAAAATAATAACTAAAATATACCTGAGAAGGAATAGGGGTAGACCACTGAGGGGGAGCCTGAGAAGCAGAGTTCAGAACAGCCTGCACAAAAGCCAAACAAGCCAACACAAGATATGTCAGAACAAAATAAATGAAATAACCTAAATTGAATTACACAAAACTAAAAACTATACCTGACTCTCGGGGCGTAGAGAGGCAGGAGTCGCCTCCCTTGTCTAAAAGTCCTTGGCGACTTGACGTTGTAATGCCACATGATGTTAGTAAGCTATTAAGAAATGCAAAACAATAACACCCAACGAACTACCACAATCATACGGACGGGTCAAAAGATTGAAGAAACTCACCCAGTGCTCTAGCTCGGCCCAAAGCTGAGCCATCATTGGATCCTCCCAACTAGAAGAAGCAACTGAAGAAGAGCAGAGGCCTCCGCGGCGGAAAGCTCTGCCCTCTACAAATATCGACAAATGCACTAGAACTAATCAAAATCCATAAAATACTAACAATTAATAAACCAAAGAAGACACTTACCAATCGATCAATCTCAGATCGCAAACTAGCCTCTACCTCTCGGCAAGCCTACTACCGGCCGCATAACAACTTGACCATCGCCGCATGACTGGTGATCTCAACCTCCCTCTCGAACTGGCCAAAAGAAATGAGACACCACAACTATATCAGAATGATTGGAAAATTAAGTCAAGATAATATATAAACAACTAGACTAATGAACTAACTTACCAGGAGTCGTCGAGTCTCCGCTAGCTAAACCCTCATCTCATCCTCCGCTCCCCTAGCTTGAGCAACCGAAGAGGCTAAGGAGCATAACATCTCATCAGGATGAGGAGTGCACCCCGTCTGTTCCAGCGCCCTATGAAGGGCATCCAATGCTCCCCGGACACTCGCCATGAGATGGCCCTGCTCTAATGTGGCCAATCTCTCCCTCAATTTTGATGCCGACTCAGGCTCGCCGACCGCAAAAGAACCACTCCCATAGAAGGGACATGTGAAGAGGCACCCACCACCCAATGCCTCGATCCATCTCACAAACTCTCAGACATCCGCCTCATCACGCGCCCCTGTCACCCTGGTCCCCCCAGCTCTAAAATCAGCCATCTGAAGTGCCATCTAGCTCGTGATGTTCCGACTAGGGAGACCAGTCATCCTCTTCGCCACTTTGTGGCAAATCTCCGGGGGGACTCCCTGAGCGAGTCTCCACTGCCGAACCACTCTAGATAGGTGGACCCTCTCCACCTTCTCAAAACAATGGACCCATATGTCCACATAGAAGAAAGCCTGGCCATACTGAATCACTGGCACATCGACATCCTCCCCAGCTGCATAAGCCCTCCAAATCACCTGTAAACCTAATAGGTAAACTCGTCAATAAATGTTGAAACTCGATAAATAAAAGCACCAAACCGAGAGAATGCAATGACAATATAGATAACACCTACCTGCCCCATATGCATGTCCTCAAAAAGACCTCGTGCGGTTTGAAGATCCGAAGACCAACAGCAACCCCTCAACGCTATCCTCCACACATGCATCCGCGAAAACATGAACGTAATCTCCGCCGGGACCCATGGACGGAGAAAGGCAAAGTGATCATACACCCAAAACTAGAAAACATAAAAAAGAAATGCTAAATAGCTACTATGATAAAAAAAAAAAGATACTATGACACCAATTAACTAAAACTCACTTGGAGGAAGGGAAGGAAACTTCTGATCATTGCGACCCCTCGCCCCCGACGATAAAGCTGCTCATAGAGATGCACCAATGCGGCCACACCCCAAGCATAGGTAGGAACTCGATCCAAGTCCCTGAGAACCAAAAAAAATAACCCAGTGATGCATCCCCGAGTTGAAGAAGAGAAGAGTACCGCACCAAGGAAATGCATCAAGAATGCTCGAAGCACCCTATCTACTGCCAACCCTGGCTCAACCATGGGCTCCTGACCCACCATCGCCACTCAACGTGCCTCAAAAGATGGCCTCGACTCTGAATGATGCCTCGGAGATACGAAGCCACTGGCAAATATGTCAAAGAACCAAGTGACTCGAACTATCCCTGCCCCGATCCACTAGATCTATAAGGTACACCCAAAATCTCCTCACACACCCCCAGATAATCTCCCACCATCCCCCCCATGATCTGCTCACCCTCAAAACAAAGACCAGTGATGTGGACCTAGTCCTCTGGGGTCGGCAACAACATACCAACCGGAAAGAGAAGCGCCTGATGATCCTCCCTCCACCTCTCCAGAATCGCTGCAATTAGACCACGATCGACCTGAAAAGGCTCTAACTCCAAGATCGGCCCAAAGTCGAAAGACACCAACTGCGCCCCCATTCAAACTCTGGTAAGACACGATACCAAGTATGAGACTCAGTCCATACCGAGTTGATAGCCAGCTGAGGAGGCTCCTACCGAATGAAAAACAAGCAACATATAATAAGAGTAACACACATACCTACAACGAGAGACAAGTAGACCTAGAGCTAAAAGTAAATAAGGTATATTAAAACACACAGTAATAGTCCTTAACAAGCACACAAAATATGATAGGAACAATAAGACATAAATATCACCTATCATTAAATGCAGTCATGATGCATGAATGGGCACACAAGCAACAATCGATGAAGGTTCGACATAAAGTAAAAGGGTTTCCATATCCTAATAAGTCTATGTCATGACCTAAATGCCTAGAAAAATGAAGGAACTCTTGCTCACGGGTACCTACCTGACCTCGAGCGAAGAAATCCTCCAGCGGGAAGTGTGTGTGAGCCTGACGCTCCTCAGCCCTCTCACCCTCACCCTCAATCGCACCATGATCAATCATAGGTACCTCCTCCCTGACCACCACCTGGTCACCCTCTGGTACCTCCTCTCTAACTATCGCCCTGACATCCTCCTCCATGACAACATCACCAAACTGAGCCTCGGAAGACTCACTGATCTCTACCGCTAGCATCCGCTCCATCGCTGATACAGATGAGTAGAACTTATCACTACCTCTCGAATCCATCCTAGAAGAAAGAGCTCAAAAAACTAGAAAGAGCAAAAGAAACGGCACCTGAAACAAACGATCGGATCACAAGATATCGTGAAAACACGAGAATTAGAGCACAAGGAAATAAGGAAATAAAAAATCAAAGACAAAAATGAATAACACGGGAAGAATGAAGAATTTTGAAGTATATATAGAGCGCGGTCAAATTGCGTGCTTGAACTGACGCGCTTAATTAAATTGCGCACCACTCCCCGCGCTTATTCTGAATTACATGCCCAGCCTTGAACGCGTAAACAGATCATCGCTCGCTCAAACTAACCCGATGCCCCGGTTGTGTGGTGCATACCAGGCGCGTAATTATAACGAGTGCCTGCACCGCGGCGCATAAAAGCCAAAGGTCAACCGCACAGTGACTAGGCGCCACCCTAATCCCACGTCCCATACAAGGCGTTTAATTTGGTTAAACGATGGAGCAGTGACGTGTAATAACTCTCCAAACCCCTCAAATGCACACGCCCATTACTGCGCGTAATTTGGTTATGTGCCCGGAGTGAAGCGCGTAATTCCCCAGGTGAAACTCAAAAATATATGCCCAGAACAACAAATTTACAAGCCTAAAATTAAGAGATTTTCGACACTAATTACCAACCCAAACTACACCCTTGCTAAGACCAATCTAAAAAAAAACACCCCTTAAACTTAGAAAATATACACCCCGAAAGCTAAAAAAAATGCCCCCCATCTCCAAAGCAAATTACTTGCTTAGACCAAACTAAACTAAACCAAAAAATTTCCCCAACACACCCCAAAACAAGATAAATAAATAAAATCAAATCGAACTCAAAGAAATATATAATAAGTAAACATCACACTCAAAATAAATAAAGTAACCTACAAAGTAAACCAAACCAAAAATTTACTAAATAACCACAAACAAAATTAAAAAATGCAATCACTTCATAAATAGATAAAATGATTATAAAATACATCGAGGGCATACCCTCTGAATATATAACTTAAAATAAGAAATTTAAAATCGACACGTTCAGGCAATGCCCGAATCCAAATTTTTTTGGGTAACAAGAAATCTCGGAGAAGCCCGGAGAAGGAACGCACCCTGAACGAATTTTGACAACGACAACCTTTCTCTACCCCGAGCCAGCATAAAAGAAAGAGTGGCTGACAGAAAGCCACCCAAGACCTGCGGGATCCACCTATGGATGCTCACCTTGAAAAGGATAACAAGGAGGAGCAACTAACACTAAATCCGCAAAGCCTATAGAGGAAAAATAGGAGTCAGTCACGAGAACTCTGACCCTGCCTTATCCTTGGGTTTCCTTTCTTCCATGTTTTTCTCTTCCATCTCATCTCCCAATGGAGTGACACTTCGAGTTGGATTGATAGCACCAACCCTAGCATCACCCCGAAAGGAAGAAAAGGCATTAATGAACAAAAAATGTCCTAGATCATAAGACAAAAATACCCCAAACTTTTAATCCTAAGCTTGAACTAAAATTTAAAATAAATCCCAAACCCTTTGGCTCACATTTATAAAACTATACCTCCTAAATCACAGAGTGCCAAGTGTCACATTTTAAACCCTTCCAATCTAATTAAATTTAAACCAAACACATACCCCCTGAAAGGCCACAATCCATGACACACCTAGGTAAACCAATAATAACACAACACTTACCCCTAGGAAACACAAATTCACCACAAGTCTAGATAAATCAATAGGATTAAGGCACCCAACGCCCATCTAGAATCTTTTAATTAAATCTTAAATTCACACAACTGTCATGTTGAATCAAACATAAGACCAAAATGAAATACCTTAAACATGGGACACATCCCCTCACCATAACAAACATTAAAACCCTTCAATCTCAAAAATTTTAACCCTAAAGCTTAATCTAAATAAAAAACAATAATAATACTAAATATAGAAATGAATACAACAAATAATTTTTTATTCATATAATAAATATTTTTATACAATATCACCGGGGGCATACCTCTTGAAAATACAACCCAAAATGAAAATCAACATACTCAACCCAAAACGAAAACTAAACCTAAAATGGAGACCAAATGAGGAGCAGTGCCCGACTTGGAGCGTCCAATCGGAGGCTTCAGGAAGGATTGGTTGGGGAATACATCCCTCCACTCATAACGCCTTCTCTTCCACCATCTTCACCTCCTCCGTCGCCGCCTCCTCAACACTGCCTTCACTACTCCCTAAAAGGGATCGATGTGAAGACTAGCCTTGTCTTTCCCAATACCGCCCATTCTCAAAACAATCCCTTCCCCGAGCATTACCTCAAGATGAAGATCACGTGAAATCACGAACATAGGAAGAAACGACATCTCAATCAGACGGTTAGATCACCCAATATCGCAGAAACATGGATACCGGAGCATAAAGGATTCAGAAGAGGTAAAACTCGAGACTAAACTGAGAGATGTGAAAGAAATGAAGACTCTGCTACTTATATAGAGTATGAACCGAATCACACACCAGGACACATGCACGCAACTCAGTCACGCGCAGAGAATACCGCGCGCAAGTTAAATCACATGCTCTGAACAGAGCGCACAATAAAACCATCACCCACGCAGACAACTCAACGCTCCGGTCATGCGCCAACTATAGACCGCACAACCCTATACAAGACCCACTTACACCACGCAATATGAAAGGTCGCCCGCATAATGACCTAGTGATGTTTGAATTACACGCTTAGGACACTGCATGTAATCTAATCGCACGTAGACATCCAAACGCGTAAATACTCCTTAAAACTTTCAATCACACACCCGAAAATAGGCGTGCAATTCGATTAAATGCCTAGAACCAAGCGCGCAATACCCAACTCTAGACAGAATCGACATCCTCACACCTTTTATCCCATCTCGATCAAGATTCTTCTCCCATGTCCCATCGCGTAGCCTTTACAGGGGACATTGACCGCGCCCCTGGTCCCATGTCGACAAGACATACATGCCTTATTGTGACACCGTCACCTTCCCGCATCCCTTCATGATCCGATCGAAGAGGGATAATTCCATCACATAACCTCATCCCATCAAGATCCAATCAGAGAGGGAGAATCCCATCGCGATAAGATGCACACATACGACGCCATCCCAATATCCAACCTCATTAACCTAAATCAGCTATGCCACCACACATCCCATCGTGAAAAGTCAAAAGCAAACCTTCCCAAAACTCGGGCACATGACCAAAGCCAAAGACAAGCCCAGCCACTGGGTAACCATGACGTGATATCATATAACCCAAATCAGCCAAAGAAAGAAACATAGCAATTACACCCTTCAACATCCCATCGCAAACATCACTACCCGAAACATCCAGACACAACCCCGCCACACATCCATGAGCATGTCCCCTCGCGATGCAACTACGACTCGATCTCGTCACACATGTCCCATCGCGATGCAGCAACTTCATCTTGTCTCACCTTCCCGACATCAATCACACCTCCCCGAAATCCTCATGGAAAACTTTACATGGAGTCAAACCTGCTAAAAATCTCATCGCTAACTATGCTCGACCAATGTCCCATCACGGAAGCAGGGATCCTACCTCCCAAATCTCTAGCTACGCAGCAGTCAAGAAACTCCAATAGAAGAAGAGGGACTCCTCCCACATCCCATCGCATCTAAAAAAGAAAAATCCCACTAGGATCCAAATACCCCTATCAGACCTACGACCAGTAATCCCCCAGCCTAAGCAATCCCCCAATGTCCCATCACGTCTATGATGTGCTCTGACAGGAAGGAAGAGAAAAGACTTTCTCACATCCCATCGAACTTGCAACCACCGAGACTCACCCCAGCACACAACCTGAAAGGGAAGACCACTGTGGCCCATCGCAACGCTCACTTCCCCAAGACACTGCATCACGATAATGGTCACCAAGTCCTTGCTGCAGCAGAAATGAAGAAAAGAAATAAAACCCAATGTCCCATCGCGACATCACTACAACCGATCAGTCCCATCACGGGCTACACAGGCAAGTATCACCACTTCAGGTAAGTATCATCCCCTCCCTTTTACTCAATATTGCTTCTGATATATATAGTTAGCTATGATTAAGTCAAAATATTTTCAAGACCCATCTCTCTCCACTCGCGAATCACTGTAGTCCTCCCATAAGAGACAATCATTAGTATTTGTCGAGAAAGTTAGACGGAGTGTCCGGCATGCCAAGTGTCATCTTGACAACCACATAAACGGTCGGGTCCATAAATCCCATACCACTGGATCTACTCAGCGATATCTCGGAAGCCACATTTTTCGAAGATTTACTACTGAATTGATCTTAAGTTAAAATTCTTGAATTTTCAAAACCCCTTACTTCCAAAACCAAAAAAAAAAAATACAATAGAAAAAAAGAAACCAAAATAATAATAAACAAAGAAACCTCTTACCTACCATTATTCATCTCATTCACTACTTACCCAAACCAGCCATTCCCCTGGGAAATCGAGCAATTAGTACATTTAATCTAAGAACTTACACGTACCTATTGGAAAAGGAACGCCTGATATGCATTGGTGTGAGCAATGATGCGTCCAGCCTGACATGACTTGCGAAAGCCTTCGACATTATATAATTTCATCTTCGATCTCTGGACCTTATTTATGGATATTTGTATGACGCCCCCCGGTAGCTTAACTGCATCATATCCCTCTATTTGACTGCCCCTTGCAGCAGGTCGCGACATGCGGCAGAATGCCCCTTGCACCCATAGATTAGGATATAGTAATTCTCCTTTTCGTTTGATTGTCACTCGCAGCAGGTTGCGCCACGGGATGGGATGCCCCTTGCACCTACGGATTAGGATACGCTGACTTCCCCTGCTGACTGTCTATGATAGCGGGTCGCAATCTGTGATGGGATCACTTGCATCCACGACATGGAATACGCCTTTCGGTAGCTACCATTGAGTCCCCCGAATGCTCCATTTTAGCTTGCACTGATAGATAAGAAAGCCAAGCATGTCATGTCAGCATCCGCAATTCACATTTATTATTTCCCAAGAGAAACAAGAAGACACCTCGAATGAGGGGTGCCTACTTCTTCGACGCGTTCTTACTCCGCAAGAGCATGCCGAAGAGGGGCATCTGTAGACGCCCCCAATTTGCCCTCTCAAAATATACAAATTTATTCGGTCAACCTTTGACCTTGCCTGTAACTTTTTGGAAAGGACTTACCTTCTCTGGGAGTTTCACGATCCTAATGTGGGGACCATTCACCGAAACAATAGTACATGGCTAAACACAGGCTGAAACAATAGCTCTATGGCTCAGACCCCTCGACCCTAATGTGGGAACCATGCACTGAAACAATAGTACATGACTGAACACAGGCTGAAACAATAGCTCTGTGGCTCAGGCCTCATGACCCAAATGTAGGAATCATATGCTGAAATAATAGTATATTATTGAACACAAGCTGAAATAATAGCTCTGTGGCTCAGGCCCCTAACCCTAACACTGAAATAATAGTATATGGCTAAACACAGGCTGAAACAATAGCTTTGTGGCTCAGATCCCAACGTAGGGAGACTATATAGTGAAACAATAGTATATAGTCGAAATGCAGACTGAAACAATAGTCTGGCATTTCAGACCCGACTCGGACACAAACAACTCCAAATTATGTGACTAAAATCACGCGCACAATTCGATTACACGCCAACCCATAAATGTGCAATCAGTCCCTTGTAAGACCAGACTTCCTTTCTCCAGACCACCTCAAGACTCGATTACGCACTCCACATGGCACGCGCGATCGGATTGAGTGCCATATCATAGGCGTGCAATTGGCCTACGCCCAACCTAGTCTCACAGTCCTTGACCGCCAAAATTCCACTATTAAGCGCTTCGAATGAAATGCTTAATCGGATTGCGCACTCCAAACAGGGCGCGCAATTAGTCCTAACATGATTAGAACTAGGGAACTCGACTGAGCCAGTCAGCCGGTCGCTCACTGAGTTGGTGACTGACTCAAAGTGAATAAGCGTCGATTAACCGGCACGTAATTCACTTAAACACCGGAAACAGGGCGCGTAATTGGAAAAATACCTATAAAAGACTTTTTTTTACTTCAGCCCCAAACAGAGGGACGGAGAGTGAATAGAGCGAACATAGAGAGAAACATAGCAATGACTTTGAGATTCGAGTTTCAAGTCCCACACATCGAAGCTTCGAATTTCGAGATTCCTCTCTACAGCCCCGGCCTTAGGTAAAATTTAGCTTTTAGTTTTTGACTCTAGTTTTTAATTCTTAGATTTAGGTTTCTTTTTAGTTTTAACTATTAATATTAAATTTTAAGTCTTACACCGTAGCACCCCTTTTTTAAACCATAATTTTTAATATATGGTTCTAGTTCTTAGTTTCTAGAACCAGTCCTTAATCAAATGGCCTAATCCCTGACCCTAAACCTTAATTTTCTTTTGAAATCTCAATCTCCAGTCCTATCATTAATCTCTGATTCTAGTTTTTAGTTTCTAGAACCAGTCCTTAATCATACGGTCTGATTTTCTGATTTCAGTCCCGAATTCAGTCCTTAGATTTTTTCTCGATTTAAGATTTTTAGAATCCCAATTTATAGTTCAATTCTTAATTTCTAGTTTTAAAATTTAATTCATAATTATAATCCAAAATTATCGACTTTAAAAATCTAAAAAAATATTATCTTATAATTTAAAATTCAATTTGCTTTAATCTCAGCCACCCCATTTGCCCAAGGGAGCTTACGGAGGGTACTTGGGAATGAGGCCAATCCTCCTTAACATAGCGGGCCCAAAACCCATTTTCTTCAATTTTTTTAGTAAAATTAGTTCCTTTACTTTAATTAAAATTTTAGTAAAGATAGTTCCTTTGCTTTAATTAGAATTTTGATAGAATTAATATATTTGCTTTAATTAGACTTTCAGTAAAATTAGTATACTTGTTTAATTAGAATTTCAATACAATTAGTATACTTGCTTTAATTAGAATTTCAGTAGAATTAGTCTATTTGCTTTAATTAGAATTTCAGTAAAATTTGTTCCTTTACTTTACTTAGAATTTTAGTACAATTATTATACTTGCTTTAATTAGAGTTACACTAGAATTCGCGTTCCTAGCACGAATAGGAAGATAATTAATTAAGCTTCTAATAAGATTAAAACATTTAAATTAATTAGATTTCTAATAAAATTAGAACATTTGAATTAATTAGACTTTTAGTAGGATTAGAAAACTTAATTAATTAGACTTTTAATAAGAGTAAAATACTAAAATTAATTAAACTTCTAATAGCATTAGGAGACCTTTTAGAATCACAATAGAATTAGGATACCTAACTACAATTGAAGTCTAATAAAGGTAGGACACCCAAAAGTAATTAGATTCCAAACTAGTTAGACTTCTAATAGTATTAGAATATTTAAACCAAGTAAACTTACATTAGGATTAGGACACTAGAATATTGGATTAATTCCACAACCGGTTCCTATAGGTAGACTCATAATAGAATTAGGAAACTAGAGCCAATTAGAATTACAATGACAAGAAAGAAAACTAAACTATCTAAACTTCAAGGAGAGCCAGTACTGTTGACGTTGGTAGGCCGACGATTCAGTAAAGAAGTAACTCACACCCATTCTAAAGCGTGATCATTGACGTGTTGCAGCGTCATTAAATATCTGCAGTAGCAATCACAAAAAATTAGGAACCTTCCTTGAAATCCCCCCTTTATTTTTATCATTCAAAACATCGCATTGCCAGAGTCCGCTCAGGACAGAATTGGGCCATTGATTCACGGGGACCAAAAGGAACCCAGAAAAAGCGCGCACCAACACCTACACAAATCGATAGCCTCTGTCCACCCAACCAATCCCCAAATCATCCCCCCCGATCTGGAAATAGACCTAGTGTCCCTGTCCATCTTCTAGGAAGAGGAACTCCCATCAATGCACCCCCTGCCATAAACCACCACAAACTGATGTTAACATTTGAGGGCCGGGTCCTGGACGAGCCCATTATAAGCATGATGGAGGCTGATTCCCAAAAGCCATCTCAATCAGCCTCCTCTATCAAAGCAGGGAAAGGTGTATCACCTCAAGTGAGGAATTGGGCTTCAGTGCCCCTAACTCTGGAAGCATCAAAAGACCGTAAATACGATACCACCTTCCTAAAAAAAAATAACTTATAAAAAGTGAGATTAGCCCTTCGCAGGCAATACCATGTGTATATAGAGACCTGCCTTGGCAAGGGCCCATCTCCGAAGAAAATAAAAATCCTTAAAAAATAGAAAGAATTCAAAATCTAAAAATATTATCTTCCAAAATTCTCGAGAAAATCAAAGAAAAAGATGCCTTAATCGAAAAACCTATCACACATGAAGTCGACCCCTTTTCTGTAGAAAAATAAGAAGAGGTAGGAGTCACGAGTCTAGACGAGAAGATCCCCACTGACGTCTTTGCATGGTCATATGAGAATATGCCTGGTTTAGACACCGATTTGGTCGAGCATGAGCTACTGCTATATCCAGATGTCAAGATGGTCAAGCAGAAGTTGAGATGCCTTAGGCCAGAATGGATGCTAGAAGTAAAGGACGAGGTCATCAAATAGTATGATGCAGGGTTTCTCATAGTCTCCAAATACCCACAATGGCTAGCCAACATCGTCCCAGTACCAAAGAAAGATGGAAAGGTTTGCATGTGCATCAATTTTCAAAATCTCAACAAGGCAAGCTCGAAAGATGACTTCCATTTGCCACACATTGACATCTTGGTCAATAACACTGCCAGGCATGGGATGCTCTCATTTATGGATGAATTTTTCGTGTACAATCAAATCAAAATGGCTAAAGCAGACAGAGAAAAAACAATATTTATTACTCCATGGGGAATTTTCTGTTATTGAGTCATGCCATTCGGGTTAAAGAATGCTGGGGCGACGTACCAAAGTGCGATGACAGCACTCTTCCACGATATGATGCACCGAGAAATTGAGGTGTATGTTGACGACATGATCACTAAGTCACCAAAGAGAGGTGATCTGATAAGCCTTCAAAAGGTATTTGAGAGGCTGAGAAAATACAGGTTGCACTTGAACGCTCAAAAATGCGCATTCGTCGCCATGTCGGGAAAATTATTAGGCTTCATCGTCAGCAGAAGAGGCATCAAGGTTGACCCAATAAAGGTAAAAGCTATCGTCGAAATGCCACCACTATTTACAAAGAAAGAGGTCAGAGGCTTCTTAGGCAGGATACAGTATATCAGTCAGTTCATTGCACAGCTAACTCCTATCTGCATGCCAATCTTCACGCTACTAAGAAATGATTCATCCGTTGAATAGAACGATGATTGTCAAGCAGCATTTGATAAGATCAAAGGCTACCTTCTCAACCCACCAGTGTTGGTACCACCGGTACTCGAGAGACCGCTCTTAATATACCTCTCCATGATGGAAGTTTCGATGGGATGCGTCCTAGGGCAGCATGATAAGACGGGAACAAGAGAGCAGCCCATCTACTACCTGAGTAAGAAATTCACTGATTACGATATGCACTATTCTCATATGGAGAAAGCATTTCTGGCTCTCATATGGGCAACATAGAGGATCCGCCACTATTTGCTATCTCAGGTCATCCTCCTATTAGCGAGAATGAATCAGTTGAAGTACCTATTCGAAAAGTTGGTCTGCTGGCAACTTCTCTTATTTGAATTTGACATCACATATGTCACTCAGAAGTCAATAAAGGGGCAAACACTAGCTGATCATCTAGCCGAGAATCTCTTACCTGACTATGAGCCTTTGAGAACTGAATTTCCAGATGAAGACATCTTATTTATGATAGAGGATGACGAGGAGGAGATAGAGGAGTCTTCGGTAATGCACTTTGACGGGGCAGCAAACGTCGAAGGTCAAGGAGTTGGCACTATTCTGATCTCACCAAAAGGATCTCACATACCAGTCTCCATCAAACTCAACTTCCTCTACACTAACAATATGGCCGAATATGAAGCCTACGTAGCAGGCCTACAAGCAGCCTTGGACCTGAATATAACTCATTTCAGGGTGCTTGGCGACTCGCAGCTGATTATTTACCAAACCAACAGAGACTGCCAGATGAAGGATGAAAAGTTGATCCCCTACCATGAGAACCTCGAAGATATGATAGCATGCTTCGATGATGTTACCTTCTCCTATGTCCCGCAAGCAATAAATCGTTGTGCCGATGCACTCACAACTTTAGCATCAATGGTCAAAATTCCATATGACGTCGAGATGAAGCCAATCATGATCGAGCAGAGGAACGAGCCTGCCTTCTTCCTCCAGATTGAGGGATCTGAAAAGCTAGATGATGAGTCCTCCATGGTTCTCAGATATAAAGAATTTTCTCAAAACTTGAGCTTTCCCTACAGATACGTCCAAGACAGACAAGCGGACCATCCAACATTTAGCGGCAAATTACGTTATCTGTGACGAGTGCCTCTATAAGAAATCATATAACAGCATCCTGCTCAATTGCCTAATTGAAGGTGAGGTAACCAACATCATGAAGGAGATCCATGAAGGAGTATGCGGGGCCCACATTAATGGGCACATGCTCACCAAGAAGATCCTACAACAAGGGTATTTCTAGACCACTATGGAAACTAACTATTGCAAGCACGTTTAGAAGTGCTACAAATGTTAAGAACACTCCAATCTGATACATGCTCCTGCTATAGATCTGCACAGCATGACCACTCCTTGGCTATTCGCCACATGGGGCCTCAACATCGTCGGAAAGGTCAATCTGAAATCCTCAAATGGGCATCAGTTCATCTTGGTTGCCATCGAGTACTTCACTAAATGGGTAGAAGTAGCATCTTATGTGAGCATTATGGCAAGTCACGTCGAGAAGTTCATCAAGAACAACATCGTTTGTTGATTCGACATGCCCAAGGACATCATCACGGATAACGACACCAATTTTGTGAGCAAGCGCATTAGAGCCCTCTGCGAGCAATACAAAATCAAACACCCTCACTCATCACCATCTAGGCCATAAACCAATGGGGTTGTCGAGGCTGCCAACAAGAAAGTCATTCGCATCCTCGAGAAGATGGTTGTCACATACCGTGATTGGAGCGAAATGTTACTCTTTGCATTATGAGCCTATCGAACATCGATCCATATCGCTACAAGGGCAACAATGTTCTCCCTTTTCTATGGAATCGAGGTCATCCTCCCGGTCACGATTGAAGTGCCTTCACTCTGCATTCTCATCGAATCTGATCTACCATAAGCTGAATGAAGAGGTCCCACTTTGAGGAACTAAACCTGCTAGACTAGAAGAGGCTCCTAGTCTTGTGTCACACCCAGGCCTATCAGAGAAGGATCGCACGTGCATACAACAAGTGTGTTCGCATCCGAGATTTAAAGGTGGGTGACACTATACTCAAGAAGATCTTCTCTACTCTTCATGCTGATCCTAGAGGGAAATTCAAGCCAAATTGGAGGGATCTTAGTCATCCGAGAAGTGCTCCTAGGATACGTGCTCTGCCTTGCCACTATGGATGGAGATCACTTTCCTGAGCCCATCAATGCTGGATACATGGGACGATTCTATTCCTAAGTCTCCTACGACAGGGTAAGTATTGATAAAATAGATACATGACTACTTAAGGACCCCACAAAAGAGGCCATCATTTCAAAGCCAAGTAGCCAAGAAAGCATCCCTAAACACTCCTACCCTTGCTACACCTATTGAGCCATGAGCCTTTCTTTTATTAACCCCTCCCAAGAAAAGAAAATGTGTATATATACCAACAAAAGAAGGAAGAGAAAAGAGTGACCCTCATAATCCAAAAAAATCGGAAAAGCAAAACCCTAAAAAGAGTTGTCTGAAAAGAAAAAGAACAAAAAATATATATATAGACAAGAAAAGAGATAGAAACCAAAAAGAGATTGTCTGAAAAGAAATCGGAAAAGCAAAACCCCAAAAAGAGATTTTCTGAAAAGAAAAAGAATAAAAAATATATATATAAACAAGAAAAGAGATAGAAATACCATGGGACATGTACAGTCAAAATCCTCAAAGAAGAAGTGTATTACGACTGCAGGAACCCAATCAAGGAAACCTTTTAGACCCAAGAATACCTTTAAAATTCCCAACCTATCCCTTTCAAATCCATGGCCAAGATACATCCCTGAAGAAAGCCCTCTTTAATGTCTACAAGCAGTCACAGTATCTGTTAAGTCAACACGACCAAGCTGTGAGACAACGAAAGAACTCCATTCAGTCGGCTATGACGGAGTCGACGTCCATGTCATGGCCTTTGAAAAAGAAGAAAAAAAGGAATATATAAGTTCAAAGTAAAATGGATAAGGTGAAAACCCGAAGGGGAGCCATGGGTGAAAACAACGAGCTTGTGCAGACTAGGTGAAAACTTGAAAGGCACCTGACGTAAAAAAGCATACCCATGGACATAGTGAAAACCTGAAGGGGCGCTACGGGTAAAAAAGGGGACGATAACGGGCATAGCGAAATCCGATCTTGGGTGTTGTGAGTAAAAAATGTTAAAAGAAAAAAAATAAAAAAAATCTTAAGTTACTCCCTTGGTTACATTCTCAATTATCTGGTTACCAATTGGGCCGCTCATGTTCACTCAAATCAGGTCTTGATCAGGCAGATCCTCCAGACTGCACCGTCAAATGCATGACCATAGGTAAGGATAAAAGGTTGATTCAATCTAAAAGGATAGACATTCTGACCTTGGCGAGGATCCCAAACCTCATTTAGGTCCGACCATGAACGGGTTCGACTATGCTTAAAATGGGATCTATTACTTTACCTCATTGCCTAGGCATCAAACAAAAGAGAGAGAGAGAGAGAGAGAGAGCGATAGAAGAAAAGATACTTATATAAGATAAAAGATTTCCCTTTTTTTACATATAAAGAAAACAAGAAAAAGATAATAAATTTCCCTTTTCCATTTTCATCTTTACACTTTACTCGCACCACATCTCAAAAAGATAATCGATGTGGTACCCAACTCTTTACCTCTACAAAAAAGAGAGAGAATGAAGAGAGAGATAAAATATATATATATATACCAAAAAGATATGTATCAAGGGTTCTTATGCCCCTTCCTATGGTGTTTTGATCTATGTAAAAAGTATGTGCAGGACCAGGTCAATGACCCAACTCACGCTTCAAGACACGAATCTCTGCATGTAAAGCATCCTCGCGAGCATTCCGATCAGTCATCCAGCAACCATGAAGGCCCCTATATCACTTTCGGGAAGCATCAGTAACACTAAGCACATCACTTAGGGCTCCTTCCAGATGAAGGACCTCACATTCTACAACACTGGCTCTCGTCTCTGTAATATCAGCTCTAACCTGCTCTTTCTCCAGTCGCTCATGCAGGACCCACTTCTCATCTATCAGCAACTCAATCTCGTGTGAAGCACCGACTCTTTCCTCGGCCAAGGCCCCTCTACATCACTACTCTTAGCCTAGTCCAAGCGATGATCAGAAGGCCTCTCAGATAGTAGCCAAGCCTCATACTCTGAAGAAGTCGAAATCGGATTCCCTTGCTCCAGATTGCACATATGCGTCGACTGACGCATTTCCCAAAGAGCGACTATCCTATCCAAATCCCCAGAGGACCCCTAAGAGAAAATCAAGGTGCATAGGGGTGGTTTGGTCGTACAAGGCACCTATTGAGTATAACCAAACTGGTGCAACACCCGAGATGGGAAGTAATAGGTACTGTCAGTCAAGCCAAGAAGGGTGATACCCTCGTGGTCTCTAGATCAAACTATTGGGAAGGTCTTATCAAGCCATGGAAGCCTCCATACCAACTCGGCCTCAGTCAGCCAAAGGCGCAGCTCATGTATATTCCCCTGTGGCAACTTGGAGCATCAACTCAAAAAACAATGAGCCACCTCACCCCAGAAAACATAAAAGCAGGGCACGGACCCCAAGATGGCAAGATGCTCCCCAAGCTAGACCTGAAGCAGAACAAGGCATCCCTAGAAGCACTTCACCTTGCCCAAAGCAAAGGCATCAAGATAGCGATAAAGCTCAACCAATACCAAATGTATCATAGAGCGCCCCCTTTCAAGCTCCGCCAGTACGTCGCAGAGCATGACAGAGAAGCTCTCCCCCCGATGTAAAAAAGGACCTCTGAGAGAAGGCAAAGAGTGAAAGTTTTCACGTTATGCATATTCTTTACCAGCAATTTTCACAAAATTTCGTCACCTAAACGTTCTCTCAGGAATTTCACCGAACACCTTGTGGGCCCACCGGCAAGGCTTTTCTCATAATCATCCTTTTTTAAGCCTAAAGTCGTGTGGATGACCTTTGCATAACCCGACTTTGGTACCACCTTAGCAAGGCCTCGATGCAGCCTCAAACCCGATAAAATGGAGAGCTCTTCAAGTGTTGGAGTTAGCTCACGGGTCCCAAAGCGGAAGACATGGGTTTCCACATCCCAATGCGAAATCGCCGCCTGAATGAGGTCCCAAAATAGAGGAACATCAAGGAGAGATAAGAGATAGGCCAACCCGAGTTGATCCAAACCTGCAAGTTCGCTTTCATTCAGGCTATCAAGCCATCTCTTCATAAAACTGGGCTCCACATCCAAAGAGGGAAGCATAGAGGTCCCAGACTCACCCGGAGGGGCGGGGTCATGAAGCGGGTCCATGGTCATACAAAGCCATTTAAAGGAATCACAATTCAATGTAGGAAAATGGACTCACCCTCGGGAAGAAAGGGCAAAAAAGTTGGAACAAAATCCAAAACCCAACTTAGAATAGAGGAAAAGGAGTGCTCTCTTGGGCCTTATAGGCCTACCACCACTCAAAAAGCATCTAGCATGTGTAATACACATGCTAGCTCAAAATTCCCCAGAAATTGCCTAGCATGTGTATTACACATGCTAGGCCAAAAGTCCAAAAAAAGCCTAGCGTGTATTTTACACATGCTAGGCAAAAAAAAAAAACACAGAAATGCCTAGCATGTGTAATAGACACGCTAGACCAAAAAGAAGGAAGAAGAAGAAAAAAGAGGGGGGGGGGAGGGGAAGATCTATTTTCCCATCCCTTAGGACCAATCTGCCTGCATACAATAAACTAACTTCTCTTTTTGTGGCACCCCGGGCCTCGAGTTGGGACCCTTGTGTTTACCACTTAACCTGTTTTACACTCCTTTTATAGGAACCAGGCTCACAACAAATAAAGGAGAAATACATGGACCATGACCATTACGGCCAATGCATAAGACAAGGGGCATTCCCCCATTTTCACCAAACTCATGGCTATCCTGCAGAAGAGTACGAGGTATAATTACAGTTTCACAAGCCATCTAACCTATCTTTCATGTTTCAGGCAAGAAGGTCACATTCAAAACAACAAATAGCAATCAAGAAAGAAAAACAAAGATGCCCATTCAAAATTCAAACTAATAGCAAATATCCAGAGTGCACCAAGTAGTCACAGTGCTATTACAAATTATTCCAAAAATACTCAAAGATCAAATGTTCATGGAAAGAAAAAAGCAACAAGGGTGGTCTCCAATCATGCTCCAGGTCCTTGAGAGTCCCTCTTCCACGAACACTTAGTCCTTTGAAGCTTTCGGGTATCACCCACATGGGACCACGCCTGGGACAACCGGCTAAGTAGTGAATGTGACTCCTTCTCCCGAGCATGCTAAAAGCATCACATCAGAAGGATCAGTCACGATAAAGCATAAACCTACAAAATGTAGAAGGGACAACCCAACATCATACTCAGCACTTCAGCCTCCCAAAGGCCAGCAATGTGACAGTAGTAATCCGCCTACTGAACGGCTGACTCATAAACCTACAAAGGGTGAAGAATGGAGAAATTAGTAGACTAAAAAGACAGAGGAGAGCATGCACACCCCTAAAATAGGGAACTCACCCCTAGGATCAGCTCGGGGGGAGGTACTCCAACTGTCTTGTTAGAAAGGTGGGCATGCTCAACCACGTCAGTACACAACCCAGAGAGAAATGCATCATCCATATGCCTAAAATCACTTGGGTCCCTGCAGTAGACGTCCCTGAAGGCCCTGCACCGAAAGTACCCGAGGGTCCTACACCTGCCCCCTCCGAAGGTATCACCTATGCACCCTCGTCGGGTCCCGCTGCCTCCTCAAACTTAAAAAGGAAAAGAGAGGAAGAAAACCGATCAACAAAGCACTACCCTAGTGAATCAAGAAGATGAACCGACAAGCAAAGGAAAGGTAAGAAAAAGTACCTGGCTCCGTGGCCCTCCGAATGCCAAAAAGTTGGCACCTGGAATACAGCGTGGAAGGGTGTTAAGGGAGAGACTCCTACCACTGCTGATACCCCCATACTGAAAGGTCGTCGACAGGAATCCCATGATAGATGAGTCTCCCGGGAGCTCCTCGACCGTACCCCCTGGTGCCATAACATCCTCGGGAGGACCCAATAGCACAGCGAAGAAATCGCGATACTGGTTCATGACCCTCTACCCCAGATAGTAGACTCAGACCCAAGCACCGTAGAAAATGACTGCACGACGGTCTAGGAACAACCGTGACCACCCTACAGCAGCGAGGTCGAGAAAAGGGGAGCAGATGTACGGGTCAAATACAATCTACAAAAAAAAAGTGAGCCCGTCGGTCAGTCAATGCAAGCATAAACTTAAAAGTATAACCAATAAAGAAAAGAGAGATTCAAACTTTCTCAGGGATCATCAAGTCGAATTGAGTCCTTAGGCCCAATTCCAAGTGCTTCATCTCTGACTCTCGGCGACGGTCAATGTGTTAGCAGCTCATGAGGGGGTAGGCGTACTCATCAAAAAAGAGCAGGGGGCGGTCAGGTTGGAAGTGCAGGTACCCCCAATATGAAAAGATGGACAAGCAAGCAACATATAAAAAAATGAATGAAAGTCAGGAATACAAAGCAAGAAGGGCAAAACCAAATGGGGTACCTCAACCACGGGCCAAAAACTGAGGACAGAGGCAACCTCCCCAATCGAGGCTCTGGCCAGGCTGTCCATCAGCATCGCATACCCAACACCGCCCCAATCAAAATGATTCACGTCTGCCCAGTTCTCCATCAGGCAAAGGAGGGATAGTGTGACACGACCCCCACTGGCATTAGCAAGAATGGTCTTGCCCAGAACATAAAGAAGGGAGATATGAGCCAGCATCAGGGAGCGCTCAGGCTCGACGATGACATCCATATCGGCTGTTGTGGATAAACCAGCTCGTCGGCCTCAAACAAACTCTCCAACCAAGAAAACTTGACCTCAGAGCCGGTCATGTTGGTGGAGGAAGGGTAGGCCCCAATCAATCGAGTCACCTCCTCACGATCAGGGACACGAGGACAGACCACTGACACCCCTCCTATCGCAATCCCCATAATCATAGACCAATCCATGGGAGTGATGGTCATCTTGGCTACGGACATATGAAAGGTCATCGTCTCCAGACGAAACCTCTCCACCAAGGCCTTCATGTAGGCTAAGTCACCCCGCATGATAGGGCAGATAGGAAGTCTCCAAAACCAGCCTTGGCCAAGAGAAACCTCACGGCGTAAGGGAGGTGGGCATAAAAGTGTTGAAGGTTAAACCACCCCCCACGAAACATGATCTGGGGCAAGGGTTGCATCAAATGTGTGGAGGATGTCAGATCCGAGAACAAAGGAGCATGAAAAAAAAATAACAAAGGGGAGCAACCAAAGAACTCTTCTCTTTACCTAACTAGCAATCATGAAGTTTGAAATGTGGGTGAATTACTGATAAAGCAACCCACTATAGGCTGCCTTTCCCTGCATCTCATACCAAACACAAGAAGAGTGCTACACCTAGATAAGGCGCTCACCCTAGATACCAAAGATCACATCAGGGTGACCCCCGTGAGCCTAGTCCTCATCACTTGAATGGTCATGCGCCATCCTGAAAAGAGATACACCACCTAATGTTAAGGGATGATGGGCAAGAGGAAAACGAATGCTTGTCTAGGAAACATGAAACCGAACTAAGGTAAGTATGCCTCATGCATGCCAAAATGTCCAAGAAAAATCAAAAGAGAAGAAGGGAGATACATCCCGTCATTTAAAAAAAAAAAAACAACAAAACAATAAAAAAATTAATAATAATCTCTCTTTACCGAGAAAAATCAGTGATTTTTGCCACATACACTTTTTCAAAAGGGCCACCATTTATCAAAAAGAAAAAGAGGGAACGGGTGCAAATCGACCAATTTTTTGCCGAAATCCATTCCAAATGTGCACATACATCACTAAATCAATCAAAGGCATTTGCTTTCACAAAAAAATCCATTTGTTTTACCTAGATACGGAAACCCTAATGCATTGATAAAATAAAAGTAAAAAAAATCCAAGCAAAAAAGAAAAGAAAAAAGGGGGGCTTAAATCACCCAAGTTTTTACCAAAATCCCTCCACAAATATGCCTAAAATCATGATAGGGATCACAAAGGATCACATTTGCAAGAAATAAACACCCTTTCTATCATCTAGATGCAAGAACCCTAACCACATTGGCATAAAATCAAAATAAATCCAAAAGAAAAAGGGTTTTAAAATGATTACTTTGGTGAAGATTGGAACCCTAGATCCGGCATGGAATATGCATTCGATCGGCGATAATGACACCGGCGTGATGCCGAGGTTTGAATCGGATCTATGGGACAGAAGGTAGGGCTCCCGCTTCGGTTTGGAGAGAGGGAAAGAAGAGATGTTTGAATTATGAGCCTTTTCGGGTCTCTGGTCGTGCCCGACCACTTTTAAAACATAAAATGGCGTAGCGTGTCTAATAGACACACTAGGCATAATTCTTCCATATTTGGCCTAGCATATCTAATAGACATGCTAGGCATAAATTCCCCAGTTTTGGCCTAGCGTGTCTAATACACAGGCTAGGGTTATTTTGGCCCCTTGCCGGCTTTGTTTCATTCAGGTCTGGCTCGGCAGACAGGTTTGATTGGCTAGACCAAATGTTGCACATGTTCCCAAAAAGCGCATCAACCTTCATTTGATCCGCTTGGGAAACTATGCTAAAATATAATGTTTAGGTTCAATGAGCACGCTAAAAAACCTCGAACAAATATTCAAAAAAAATATATACATAAAAACATAAAATAACAAAAATATGTGACTTGAAAAATGACAAACACTCCCAGAAAGCGTGGCGACATTAATATTCGCTCCGCTCGGGTAGTTGTGCTAAATTAACCTCAGGATCGATGGGTTCGCCCAAAAATCTCAAACCCTACCTCACGTAGGGGCACCCGTGACCAATAAAATGGGGCAATCAATGCTTCGTAAGGTTGGGCATAAACTATGGATCTTCGCGCCATTTACCTTACGCCCATCTTGAAGTATAGGTTGATCACCCTCCCGCTTACGGGGCTGTCATGTTGAAAATGGAACTCAAACATCACACCTCACCAATCATATCGAGGAGCAGACATTTTTCCCAACACATTGGGCTTCTGCAACTCGCACCACCTCAGTCATGCCCAGTAATGTCACCAAGTGCTTGAGAATCGATAGCCTTGAGGAACATATGTTTTTCCGACATACAGGGCTTCCGTATACTAATCATGTTACCATTTGATGTTTGAAGTTCTCTATGAATATGGTGGACCTGTTAACATGCCTTGAACCTCTTCGAACATCTCTTTCTTTGGCATGCGATCAATAGTGATCGAATACCAAAGAGGGGCATCTATAAACACCCAAATTTGGCCCAAGGCCCGATTAACTTACGCTTCTAGCAAGGCATACCCTTCGAGCTTCCGAGAGCACTTTCCAAACCCTTAGAACTTAACCCGAACCCTTAGAAGCCTATCCTTGACCCATAGGAGTCAACCCTAACCTATAGAACCCCTCTCGAACCCGTTTTAAACCCTCTCGGGCAGTGGTTGAAAAGAGGAATTCTATAGTTTTCATAGACCTCTGCTATAATATAGTCATATACCATTGGAAAGAGGATATTGCCAGCTTTCCAACAAGTAAAGAATAACCTCAATCCAAGTTATATACCGAAAGATATGATGGTTTGAAAATTGGGCAGAATTGTCGAAAATTTGCCTAGCGTGTCTATTAGACACACTAAGTCAATTTTGACAGATTTTGGCCTAGCGTGTCTAAAAGACACACTAGGCAAAATGACTTTTGTGGACCCCACAGAGAGTTCTAAACCTCCAGGATTCTCAGGAAACACTGTTCCTATACCTAGCGTGTCTATTACAAATGCTAGGCTTAGGAACAATGATTTTTGGGAATTTGGCCAGATTTCAAATTTAGAGTTTGACCTATTGGCCACCCCATCCATTGGGGTTGCTTTTGGTAGGACTATTCCACCCCCACTAGCCTTCTTTTTTACTCTTTTTCCATTTAGAAGCCTACCCTATCATCTACCATTGAAACCCAATTCCCACCTATCCAAGCCCTAGAAACCCTAGGAAACCTTAGATTAGGATTACCTAATTGCTAAACCTAATTAGCCCTTAAGTGTCCCCTTTACCACCCCTTTCTCTATAAATAGAGAGCTCCCCCCCTTGATTAAGGGCTCAAAAAAAATTCTAAAAAGAGAAAATTCTAAGAGAGCTCCCTTTCCCATTTTAGCATTTTATCCATAAAATTTCAGAACTTAGGTTTACCCATTAGACCCCATTTACTATCATCAAACCCTTAGTTTTAGGAAGAACAAGGCCTTATCCTATCTTTCCTTCCTCCTAGCTCCTTAGCCTTAGAGATCAAAACCCATTTCTCTAATCAGGTGCCATCGAAAGCTCACTGGAATGCAGCAACGCGAAGGCCCACAGCTGTGCTACAAGGGCTCGAGAGCTTCGGCTCTCCCCTCTATTCCTCTACCTTCTTTGCTTTTCCTTTGTCATTGAATTTGAGCCGTTATGCCGCCAAAATTACGGTGATTGCGAGGCACTAAAATAGGATTGGAATACCTTCAAGCAAGAGGAAGTGATGTTTTATATATTTTTTTTCCTTTCATTTGACCATAAGTAGAGACCGCTTACGAGCGGGTTGATTGGGTGCCAAACATCTTCCTGATCGATAACCGAAGCCCCTACCCAAAAGCCTTTGGCATGAATCGATAAATTAGAGTTATATTTGGCACTTTGGTGCTTTCAATATTGATTTGGGTAACCCGGGATACCAAAAGCTCCGGGTGACGACTCTATATTTTGTCACACGAGCCCATCATTGCGACGGATCGATACTGATCTAGGGTTGCATATAGTATCAACTTACACTTGTACGTTTAAGAAGCATGACGCTTCGACTACGAAGAACTGACACTTCTAACAATAGGTGCCATGGGAAAGATCAAACTGTGGCTTTCTTCAACGCATGAAAAAATTACATAGTGAAGATGAAGGTGACGGAAGGCTAAAAGGTGTTTATATAGGTATACGAAATGCCGCCATAATGAATAATATTAGAAAAGACTGTGCGAAAAGATAACGCACTCCATAATTTCAAACTTTTCGAAATTCATAATAAATGAAAGTTCACCTAAATTTAAGTGTTAATGCTTCAATTATTAAGCGTTGACGCATCAATTTAAAAGCGATGACGGTTCAACTCAGGAGCGTTAATGCTTCAATTCAGAAGCATTGACGCTTTAATAAACATCTTATTCAAGCACTGACGCTTGTAATAATAAGCTCCATAGGTAAATTCATACATCGGTGCACTTCTTATTGTAATTTGAGAGGAGTTCGTAGAATAGCTATGTTGATACAATAAATATGAAGTTTCATTGATTTATCAAATGCCTTTGGCGGCAGTGCACGATGATGACTACAACAGTCTATTTAATGAAATTGCATGACAAATTACTATTTAAAGGGCATCATAGCACCAAATTTTTTTCATCTTCTGTTGCTCCTTGGATTAAAAGTTTCATCTTCCTCAGCCCAGATCGAAATGCACCATAACGGTTTGAGAAGGAGCCACCGGCTAGCGTGCAAGCGTTTTATTAGTTCCTACGATGGTTCAATTATCGACATCCCCAACAACAACGAGCTAGTTATCGCCCCCGACAACGAGCATGTGGTTCCCCCTCCCCTTGAAGAAGTTATAGTCATTTCGGACGGTGATGACCTTCCCGTTATGCTGTTGGTCGTGGGAGACCTAGAGCCCCTTCTTCTCCCAGCTCCTCCACAGCCGGTTCTTCTTCTTCCACCTCCACTTCTTCCTCTTCCACCCTAGCCACAACCACTGCCACCATCTCCAACGCAACTTCCTCATCCACCACCACCAGCATAACAAACTCTCCACATCCACCTACAACTCTAGCTCCATTTCCGCCACCATTTCTACCTCTACCTCCTCCACATCCGCCTCCTCCACCAGCGCCACCACCTCCAACATTTCCATAAAATGTGGCATCCTCTCCCTACCAACCACCTCCATCATCATATCAACTCATCCACCATATCCCCTTCATCGCTCCTCCTCCCTTCATTCTCTTTCCTTCTTTCGAGGCAGAAGAAGGAAAGAGAATGAAGGGAGGAGGAGCAACGAAGCATCGTCACAGAAATGGTAAGCGACGTCAATTCAACTAAGAAGTGATGGATTACGCTTCTTCTTAAAAGCAATGAAGCTTTGACAACAAGACCCATTTATGATAAAGAAAGACGGTGTAAAGAGAGACAATATAAAGAAAGACAATATACAGAAAGACAGTGTAAAGAAAGACGATGTAAAGAAATAGTTTCAATTTATGAATGAAATCTTCTATATCCTAATTAGTAAATCTTTTTACTTCATAAGTAGCTCGAGTAAAAAAAATAAAGCTCCATGAGTATATGAAAATATCAATCCACAGGAGTTCATTCACGAAAAGCTAACATTGTCAATGGTTCTAGGTTGAGTCGCAGACGCTTCACTCACGTGAGATCCAATAGGCGCATGGGATTAAAAAGAAGTGCCAGCGTCGGCGCTTCAATGATGAAGCTCCAACGCTTCAAAAACTTAGCATTGTCACTTCCTGCATGATGTGTCGTTACTTACTTCTCGTATGAGGCATTGTCACCTCTAAATGATGGTCACAAAACATAGTGCGTAGGAAAACAGTGTAAAGAATGATAGTGTAAATGGGATGTGATGTCACAGAAATGGGAAGCAACGTTACATTAACTGAGAAGCGATGGCGCTTCAACTAAGATGCGATCACGCTTCAATTCAGAAACAATGACGCTTCGACAACAAGATCCATTTATGATAAGAAAAGCCGGTGTAAAGAAAGACGATGTACAAAAAGATAGTGTAAAGAAAGATGATGTTAAGAAATAGTTTTGATTTCTGAATAAAATCTTCTGTATCCTAATTAGTAAATCTATTTTCTTCATAAATAGCTCTGAGTAATAAAAATGAAGCTCCATGAGTATATGAAAATGTCAATCCACAAGAGTGCATTCAAGAAAAGTTAACATTGTCAATGGTTCTTGGTTGAGTCACAGGCACTTCACTCACTTGGGATCCAATAGGGGCACAGGATTAAAAATAAGCATCGACGCTTCAATGACGAAGCTCCAACACTTCAAAAACTTAGCGTTCCTTCATGATACGTCGTCGCTTCTCGTATGAGGTATCGTTGCCGCTAAATGATGGTCACAAAATGTAGAAATCAATTCTTAAATCATCAAGAATGAATGAATAAAATAAATAAATTCAACACATGAACAGATTACCATAGGCTAGCCACATGATAATAAATACAGCTATGGTTAGATAGGTACAGATGCACTGTATCAAAGTGTTAGTGTATCAAAAAAGAAGTGCCAACCAATTGAAGAGACGCACCCATGCTTCAGATACGAAGCGATGACGCTTCGAATGTGAAGCATCTGCGCTTCCTAGGCCAAGCGATTGCACTTTTCATGAAATTGAATCAGTGTGACTCGATCAGACCGCATGTTCCCTCGTCCCCTATTCTGTTTGGCTTTGTTCAGCGCTATCAGCCATCATCCTACACGCAAGTTGTGATTTTATGATCCAACTTACCACAACCCTTACAATGGCGTCTCTTCTTTTGTGATTGCTCAAAACCAACCTCCATTCTAGACTTCATTATGTCATTGTTTCTTGGCCTACCTTTGGTGGCACATAGTATGGGATTTCGCACTGTAATATTGGCATGGTCTTGCAATGAAATTCCTTCGCTAGGCTGGGAGGAGCCGCCCAGACAGGATGCGATGCTAGTTGCTCTTTCATTTTCCTCTTCCATTCTAATAGCCTCTACACCTTCTAAGAGTTTCAGCACCCCTTCCAATGTGTAATCCACCAAGCGATTCAATTATATCCCCAACTAAATTAACTTTAGTCTGGCTTCTCTCACCTTCCATATTTTCATTGTAGAGACAGAATTAGAATCCTTTTTGTCACTCACCCCAAACTTATAGTACTGTATCTAACATCTTTAATCCATCGGCGTAGAATATACTTGAAAGGAATTTGGTCTACCTCTTCCTTGAAGTAAACTTTGAAGATGTGAGAACACAATAGACCGTCTGTCTCAATGTGCTTGCAATCACAAGTGGTCGTGGCATCTCCACACTTGAAACGAACTTTGAATGTTCGACCGCTATCCTCTGTGCCATCCACACCACTTCTACACACTTGGTATACAATAATTGCCCAGGCTTCCTCTTCGAGCACCTTTTGGGACTTAAAAGAGGCAAACTTTTAGAACTCAGAGTGGAATATATCGAACATGATTCTCGTATACACAACAGTGACATGCTTCTCGATTGAATTTTTGAATAAGAGCTCTGGTGTCGTAGACATTGAGATGGCATCCTCCGTATTTTCTTTATCATGATTGGACGACAAGATCGTGATGCTTGATAAATTTTGTCAAACTCATCTGGGCATTGACATAGGAATTGAAGAAAGAATTTATACTTTCTCTGCGTTGTATAGTAGTCATGTTAGCCCAAAAGGTATTACTCAAGTAGCATAGAATCCATTTCCTTCTAAGAGCGAACATTTATTTCAACTACGCGTTGTCTTACAATTGAAACTCCTCGACGAGTTCTGCCCATCTCCTTTTGAAATCATCAACCGTTTGATTGAACTTGCACTAATTGTACTTTCTCTTGAAATTCTTAAACTTTACCTTCGACTGAAAGAGATGATTCAATTCATTCCTCCCTATGTGCCATAAGCAGAGGCGATGCATGGTCCCCGGAAGAACTTCAAAGATGGCTTTGCACATCTCGTTGCATTGATCAATGATGATTGCATTAGGTTTTTATCACCCATGCACTTCAGCCACATTTTAAATAACTAAACGAATGTCTCCTCCGTCTCATCTACGAGCAACTCACATCCAAAAAGGGTCATCTGCCAATGATAGGTGACCCCCGTGAATGGGTTGAATGGTAGCAGCAATTTATTTATTTTGTAAGTGGTGTCGAATATCACCACATCACCGAACTGTTGATACACCATCCATGACTTGTGATCAGCCCAAAATATACTATGCATGCGATATTCTTCGTCTAGTTCGGCTTAAAAGAAGAAACCATCTCATTTATTCTGCCTATCAATGAAGGTCTTGATCATGATCATGCACATTGTTAAGGGTTTACCATCATGCCAGCCTCTCCATCCAAGCTTGACAAAATAGCAGAAATCTTCGAAAGAGAAATTATGCCATCAAATGCTCCTATCAATGATTTACTTGCCCCATTCATCTTATTATATGATCATAGTTCGTTCACCTTTGTAGGTTTATACAACTGATGATCATAAGGCTCTCTAAATTCCATAACCTCCCACAACTTTTGCTCATCGATTATAATCTTCAACCTTGCCTTACATCCACATTTATTATCTCTTGAACACTTTATATTGGTATGTATTTTACACTTATCAAGCTGGTTGAAACCTTCGAACAAATATACATATCTTCTCATTATAATCTCCCCCTTTGCGGATTTGTATGTGTTACTTTTCCTAAGGCTGAAACCAACTTTCTTCACGTATAAATTATAGAAGTTATATGCCTCGTCTTCATATTATAATTTGAAGCCCATACATGGCTTCCATTCCTCGTACGTATTCCCGGCACCTCCACAAGAATCCAGGATTTCGATATCCCTATACCACTAAGTGAAACTCCTTCTAAACAAACTGTCTCATAGGTGAGATTTAAATCAACGCCACCTACCTTGTATCCTCTAATCGACTCCATTACAGCCCCTGTATTAAAGAAAATAAATGAACAATGGGCTAATAAGGAAACATATTCACAAGGAAGCGTTGATGCGACTATACCAAGCGTCAACACTTCAATATGGAAGCGATGGCGCTTCTCAATCGTTGTGCTGTTGCTTCTAACTCATAGCGTCGTCACTTCTTATCGCTTCAAATAAGAAGCGCGAGTTTAAATTTATATATATTTTTGAATGCTTATAATTTTTTATATCCACCTTGTAAATAAGTGAAGAGATCCATCAACAACGAGCAGATGAGAAAACTAATTCACATACGAAGCGTTGTCGCATGGGCGCAGAAGCGACGACGCATCTAATGCCATATATATTTGAATGTTCTATAAGTTGAAAATAATACATAGGAAAAAAAATACTTAACTCAAATGTCACTCTTCTAGGCTTCTATCCAGTATGTGCTCCAGAAAAAAGAGAAAGTTGTCTCTTCTGCACTTCTATCCAGTATGAGCTCCAGAAAAATAAAGAAAGTTGTCTCTTCTGCGCTTCTATCGAGTACGAGCTCCAGAAAAGAAGAGAAAGTTGCCTCTTCTGCGCTTCTATCTAGTACAAGCTCTAGAGAAAAGGAAAAAGTTGTCTCTTCTGTGCTTCTATCCAGTACGAGCTCCAGAAAAGAAGATAAAGTTGCCTCTTCTGCACTTTTATCCAGTACGAGCTTCAGAAAAAAGGAGAAAGTTGTCTCTTCTGTGCTTCTATCCAGTACGAGCTCTAGAAAAAAGGAGAAAGTTGACACTTGGCGCTTCTATCCAATCCATGCTCCAGAAAAAAGGAGAAAGTTGTCTCTTGGCGCTTCTATCCAATCTGCGCTCCAGAAAAAGGGAGAAAATTGTCTCTTTGCGCTTCTATCCAGTCAGAGCTCCAAGAAAAATGAGAAAGTTGCAAGCCAAAGAGAGAAAATAAAACAATAGAGAGAATGAACCTGAATAGGGAGGGAAAGAGAAGGAACCTGTACCAACTTTTGAATTATTTTACCGTCATTACATTCGACAAGACCTTCCCCTTGGGGAAAGTGCTTCCTTCCTCCGTCAGGTATACCTACTGACCTACTTTACATACCACTGACATTAGAAAACCTCCGCTGTGGCTAACCCGGGTTAGTGCAAAAGCACTTTCCACGTGTCTGCTCCCCATTGGGGGAGCGTAGAGAAATATCTAACCCCTAGAGCATTTTCCCTTTTCCCTATATGAGGATATATATATATATATATATATATATATATATATATATATATAAAGTAGACGACAAACACACGCTCTATAGCTAATCAAACCAGTTAATTAGCATTTGCAACGTTTACTAAAACTTAAATGGAATTCAAATTTCAAACGTTCAAAAGAACTTAAATGGATTCAAAGTTTCCAAAAGTTTCCCCAACTTAGAGCAATTGTGTGGATTGTGGAGCATGGACTTTGAACCATGAAGTTAAGATTCACCATATTTTCCCAACTTTCTAATTGACCCGTGGTTACTCAATCAAATTCCAAGCAACTTTCAAAGCTATTTGGTCAATGCCTATTTTACCAGGGAATCCCCATGCATATTACACACACCTATTCTAACTTCTATCATGGAGTGCTAATCTTATGCCTTTAAGATCTTTAGATTAGAGCCCTCAAATCATAGGGCTTATGTGTTGTTTCCACATGGCACTCTCCACAAATATAACCTTTCTTTATTTTGTGCTAATATTTTCATATACTCCAGATTTGGGAGAAATCATTCAAGGACTTCAAAAGGAGAGAGTTCCAGATTCATTGAGGTAAGTAGTAGGACTGTCGTTATCTCTTTCACTTATATTTTTGCCTTCACTCATCTTCGTTACCACTGTCATAGTAACCAAATTCTTTGACATTTGGAAAAAAGTTGAATAATTCACGATTTATTGAAAAATGAATAATAATTTGCAATGTTTTTAAAAAGTCGATAAGAATTATTATCCCAATTTATATAATTTCTCAAATTTTTTCAACAATTTTCCCAATTTTGTTTTCATTTTATTAATTTTTTTAATTCTTAATTAATATGTTTCCATAATTGTTCTTTTTTATTTTTCCAATTCGATTTATTCCTGAACCCCGACTTGGTCACTATGAGCACTGTTAGCTCAAATACGGGCAAACAATACTAAAGTCATTAAAAAATTGCAGTTGTGGATCTGATGACTAATGTGGGATTATGAAAACTGGTAATATCATCTCTGGAGGAGAACATATGAACCCCCCAGTAGGTATTATTTGTATCACGACCCAAAATTCTACCCCATCCCGAGAGCCTAGAATTTCTAGTTATGACTCGCACGCATCCTAGATACGCTAAGCGGACATATCTATAATCAGGGTTCTCACACAATCATGGTTCCACAAAATCCGTTAAACCAACAAATAAATATAAGACATACGGGCAGCCATAAATAATGAATAAATGCGATAAAATTCCAAGTAACCCACTAATCAAAAGGAAATAAAAGTCAGAACTAAGTCCAAAATATGAGGCTATGAATCAACAATAATAATAACTGTACAAAACGAATCTCAGTACTGGAACTAATACCATCAATAGTATGCACTCTGGTCAAAATCAGCACCAATGTCCTCATGGTACTCAACAACATCACCCTCCCAAGGTTCCCGATACTCTGCATCCATAGGGATGATGAAATCAGCGTCAACAGGATCTGGATAGTCGGTGTCCACTCTGTCAATATAATCACCTAATAAATGCCATGACGGCTAAGTTGCTAAACAATACGCAACTCAATGGATATACCACCAATCTACCCTACACTACTCAAGTGCATTGTGTGTGCATCTCATTAGTGATAATAATAATACAATAGCATAAAAGAACAAAGAAATGAAATAATAATTTCCTATATATCTTAAAGTTCGTAACTTCGTATGATATGATAAATGTAAGACCATGATCTAGATATACTCCAATCCTAACGTACCTCACCATGCCACATACACTTAACATATCATATTATACAGTCACATGTGTTTGTGTAATGAACTGAATCTTCCAAAACCTTAATACACCAATATATATGTTTATGCTTAACCTGGTATACACTGCACGCCTCGATATTTTTCAGAACAAATTAAAACGTAAGATACACATCTTAGCTTGAAAAACTCACATATATAATTGTGTGAATAATTACGTAAGCTACATGATAGCATAGTCTGGTAAGCGATTTGGTTTATAAGCAAGAGGTCCAAGGATCAAACCTTGCTAAGTGGAGTAAAAATCCTATTTTTGGACTTTCGACTAAAAGCCTATACACCCACACTTGGTGTGTTGGCTCCACATGGGATGACCCCCAACAAGTTAGAAAAAAGTTCGATACAGGGAGGCTAATTTAGAATCTCCCTAGTTTTTAAAATTAGAAACCGATTAGGTTTTCTTCAAAGAATAGAATCAGGAGAAGAAACCACCTCTTAGTTCTCTATAAAAGGAACCCCAACCCTTTAGTTTCTTACTCTTATTTTCCTCCGTAAGAAAAACCCTAGCCTTCAACCCTTCTTCTTCAACCTTCTTCAAACCATTAAGGTGTTCTTCCATAAGGCACCTTCATCACCGTCATCCATACGAAGGAGAAGAAGAATCATATAGTGTGGAACTTTGGAATTTCAAGCATAGCCACCATAGTTCTCGAGTTACACTTCAAGAGGTAAACAATCACCGTCTAAACTTGAATCTGATCTCCTTAGTTTCATACTTTATAATTAGTAGTTATAATTTCCAGTTCTTGTTCACAGAATCTTAGGAGAAAACTATTTCCTTTCGGTTTTGTTTATGAGCATAAGAATGATCCGAACGATTGAAAGCGACCGATCGAATTCATGTTTAATCAATCGATTTCGAACCAGCCAAATTAGGGTTCATTTCTCTAATCAATCGCACTATGGTCATGAACGACCTATTGATTTCTGTTTAAAAAATAAAAAGCTCGAACTGTGAACTTCGGGGCATGGCAGCTTGTTGGAGGATTTCAGTGTGCTGATTATTGTGTAAATATAAAAGCAAAATAAAATCAGAGAAAACAGAAGATGGATTCAACACATCTAAAATATCCTAGACCTATAAGATACAGGGTCTTTTGTAGCAAGTTTTAATAAGTAAGAGTTTGTCCCACAGGGAATAGTGATCTAAAGAAGGAGTATAGTAGACCTCCAGATCTGGCTACAGATCTGGTAATTCTAAGGAGAAAGAGAGCTTTTCGGGTGTCACTAGATCTAATTAATCTACAAAACAAAAATCTAGAGCTAAGTCTAAAAGGTGGAGGAAGATGGATGGTAAAATAAAGATCAAATGGTGAGAAATAGGCAGCTAGGGCCTGGTGTTCATTGCAAAACAGATCAAGATCTGAGGATATGCAGCCATCCTTCATTTGGCTACAAGCACAAATGCAAGGTATAAGAATCTGATTTAGACTGGTGGTTTGGATTGATCTTAAAGCTATGATCTGTCCACTTAAATGGTCACAGATCATCCAATAGATTTCCTCCATTCCGATGGTTTGGATTGATCTCAAGGCTATGATTTGTCCACTTAAATGGTCACAGATCATCTAATAGATTTCCTCCATTCCGATGGCTTCAATCAGAACAAGATAATCACTACAGATGTTGTGGATGCAAGGCCACAAGCACCCACAGGCATATCAAACCCAGGGAAATCAGATGGTCATCCAGGGATCTACCAGTTAAGCGGGTGGGCTAGTCCCATCTACACAAATCCGATCGAGAATCTAATGGGACCACAAGATCTTTAGATTTAATTAAGCTTTAAAATCAATAATTTATTTCTTTAATAAAAAACAACTTACAATAATATTGTTCCCAGATCTGTAGTCTGTGCATCGATCCACATTTCTTCATGCAAAAATTACAATTACAAACCAGATCTGAGCTGCTACCTAAATCTAATCCAACAGGCTAGATTAGAGAGAGAAGGGGGAAGAAAAAAAAAGGAAAAATAAAACCTAAAACTAAACCTAAATGAGCTAAGGAGAACTCAGGCTATTCCTTTGTTTCTACTTTCTTGCTGAAGAAAAACAACAGAATTGATGGGTATTTATACATATGCATCGATCCATGTGTCTTTAGTTGCAATCAATCAAAGAGCAGAGGACTCAATTCTGTTATGCACAACTGAGGTGTCTTCATTTCGGCCAAGGAAAATTGCATGTGGACTGTTGTCCCATGTGCAGAGTTTTGTTCCCAGCTCATGTGTCTTTGCAGCTCTCAAAAATGCCCCTGCCGGCCATTGATATTTACTAATGGAACCCGAGATAAATCTCTGAGATGTGTGGGACATTGGGATGTGTGCCCTATAAGCATCGGAATCCCCAAAATGTCCCTAAAGTGTGAAATAGATGACTGAAACCCATGCCTCGATAGGTTGGAGCTTCATAACTTCAATCTCGACAGCTTCAGGCAACTATTCGATAGGTTGAATGGGCTTCAAGTGTGCATCTGACAGGATCTCGACAGGTTCATTCAACCAATTGACATGATGCTCGATAGGTTCATTTTCAGCATAAGAACCTCTCGACAAGTTCTCGACAGGTTCAAACAACCATTCAAAAGGTTGCGACAGGTTCAAACAACCATTCAATAGGTTGCGACAGGTTCAAAACATCCATTCAATAGGTTGCGACAGGTTCAATTTTAGCCTTTTTTCAGCACTGTAGCTTGATTTCAGCACATACCAGCTCGTGGGGTTCAACCGACCACTCGAGAGGTTGGATCTTATCATTTTAAACCACTCGAGGGGTTGGTTTTCAACATGAAAAACTCGTGGGGTTCACTAAATCATTCTTTTAAACCACTCGAGTGGTTGCACCAGCTCTCTAAACTAATCGAATTCTTCAAGTTTACAGTTGTGCTGCTCATGGGCTTCCATCATCAGCTCGAGTAGATGACTTCAACACTTAAAGTACTCGAGTGCATTAATATTGTAGCTGTAATATGCCACTTGAATTGCTCTGTAGCTGTTCACATAAAATGCCTTGAGGTGCTGATTTGCTGTTGTCTTCCATCCAAGGTGCTGCCGTGCTACAAACACAAAATGTTGTATTATTGCATAGCACCTCATTAACTTTTGGGCTTCACCACTCTCTTCTCAGCAGGTCTTCAAGGCCCCCAAAGCATGCTAAAAAGCCCCAATTGTGTGAACCACCATGGTGCCTTTTCAATAAATCCATCAGCTCCACTACTAAACACAAAATTCCTTCTTCTTAGCTTCAAAAGCATGGATTGCAGTATTAAGCTCTTATTTTGCTGTTATCTATAAAAGCACACTTAAAAGACATTATTAACATGCTCAAAGATTCATCATAGGTCAGGTTAAGGGGTAGAAAGTGGTATATTTTAGTGCTCAACACAGCTCGCTGTGACAATACCCATAGCTCGTTGTGGTATACCACAACCCGCTGTGGTATATATGGCAGCCTGCTACCATAAATGACAGCTCGCTGTGGAGACACCCATAGCTCGCTGTCACTGAAGGGAAATCATCTTTTGAAGGCCATAACTTTGGATAAAAAGATCGATTTATCATTATAATATTTCATTTTGGGGTAGCTTGAGACGATGCATCCAATGGGCTTAAAATAAGCCATAATGCACTGTCATAAAGACCACAACTCGCTATGAACATTGAGAACTATGAACGTTTTGCAGCCATGGCTCGCTGTCACACCACAACAGCGAGTTGTGCCCACTACCACAACTCGTCGTCACCTCATGACAGCGAGTTGTGAATACAGAAGAAGAAAGGAATGTTCCTTAGATCAATTTGTCCTCTTTCGATACATGAATCATTGATATTGTACTATTGTGTACATTGTAGAGAAGAGAATCGAACGTATCTCGGAGAAATCGTCTTGCTCCTTTCCTTGCGAATTTGGAAATCAAGGTAGGGGAAATTCAATGCATGCACAATTATATTTTTGATATTGAATCATAGTCTTTGATGATGTATTTGAAACTAAACCCATGATCATTAGTATGTGAATTTGAACTCATTGAATCTTATTGCATAAGGACCATTGAAACTAATTGAATATTGGCTCATGTTGAATCATTGAATTGAACTCCTTGAACTTTGAACTATTAAACTCTTTCAACATTGTATTCTGAACTTCAAAATCGTTGAATCCTTTTGAACACTGAAATTGGGATAGAATGAGAACCATTTATGGACTTTTGAACCTTTGAATATCAAACCTTTGAACTTTGAATCCGAAATAGAATAAGAATTTCTTCTGAATCATGAACATTGTATTAAGTATTAGAACTTTGCATGTGGTGTGAGGTTGATGTCAACAAATCCTATGTTTCAGCACTTTTGAACCGTTTCGACGGCCTATTGAGCCACACAAGTATCCCTCACAACGCAGGGGCTTGAGCACTTAGAAAAATTATTCATTGAACAGCGATGGTTAGGTGGGGATTCCCATCGATTATTGGAGACTCTAGTGCTGTATTTGCGCTAGTGATATTTAAGCTATATTTTTAAGTCATCATGAAGTAAGAAGATTGTATCTGAAATTTGATAATGAAACAATTTATTGAATACTCAGATGAAACCTAAAAAACGATGCCATTGAATCTCATATGGAACTAGAACTCAAAATATGAGCTTTTGAACCCATAATATTTTTGAATTCTATCCTTGTCATTAATTGCTTTTGAATTTGTCATCAAACTATGCATTGATCGGGTAAGATGTAATTTAGCCTTGAACTTTCTCTACTGAGCTTAGAGTATTAGTTCGCCCCGACACTATGTGTCACAAGTACAGAAGTCGTTCTGGATCTTGAGTTAGAAGAAGATCGAGACTTTATACCGGAAGAAGAAGCAGATCTTGCACCTGAGTAGTTTTATCCTTAGATTCCTTTCGAAGACTTAGACTTCGTATAGTTTTAAGTGAACTTCTATGAGATGATTAAGATTATTTTTGGATGTTAAGTGCCACAGTTTCTATGACGAACGAGCGTCACCGATGGTTTTCCTATTATTTACATTTTATTATGGACTTTAATGAAATGGTTTTAGTTTAATGGCTTGCTCTCTATTGATACTAAAGAACTTCTGTATTTAGATTATGAATTATGATCTAGTGATAAAAAAATTTCACGTGTTTTGGGTTGGAAAATCGAGGTTGTTACAATTGGTATCAGAGTGCTTGCTTTAGGTTATGTCAGAACATAGACCAGACTCTCACGATCTCTTCTGATTATACCTTGTTCAATCGTGACAGGTCCTTATGACACCTCATCGTAGATCAGAGACGACTAACATTGAGGGCCCCTCTAATGGAACAAGAGTTGCCAGTGGTTCCAATGGCATACCACTGGGAGGAGGAAGCAACAATGGAAGAGTCGAGCGATACATGGAAACTATTGCAAATGATATGGTACTGCAGACTACTCTACTAGCCAGTAGAGAACACCCCACTAGATTTCAAGGATTTAGAAGGATGAAACCTCCTAGTTTTTATGGCAAGGCTGATCCAGCAACTACAAAAGATTGGACCAACCAGATGGAGAAAATTTTAGGTGTAATGACTTGCACGGAAGATGAAAAGGTGAGATGGGATGCATTCTTATTGACAAGGAAGTTGATTCTTGGTGGAAATCAATTCAGAGAACCAGGAATCAAACCCGAGGGAACATTCCATGGACATGGAACGAATTTTTAGAAAAGTTTAACGAAAAATATTTTTCAACATCCGTCCGCGAACAATGGGAGATCGATTTTATTACTCTCATGCAAGAAAACATGACTATGTCAGAGTATGAGTCTAAATTTTTAAGACTTTTGCGTTATGCCCCTCTTCATGTGGCTACATGATTAGTCACATAATATACCATTTTATCACCCTTAAGTTAGTGATGCTAGGACTTAGTTTGGTACTAATAAGTTAATGATGTGCAGATATTAAGGATAACCAGTGAAAGAGAGCCGAAATGATAATCTTTGTCAAAATGAACTAAAAAAGAGTAGTAAAAGATGATTAAGCGTAAAAAGACAATTCGCCGCCTACTGAAGAATGGAAAATCATATTTTACAATTTTGTAGAATGGTTGAGCATTGTTACTAGAAAACTATAGAAAATCGTAATTTGCGATTCTTCAAAGAAAGAGTATGATATAGAAGAAAAGAGATGAATCGTAATTCAGAGAATCATCCAGTGAGAAAGCTATGAAAGATGGAAAATTGTGATTTACAATTTTCTAAGAAAAAGAAAGAAAACAGAATAATTATGATTTATGATTATAATAATAGAAGCTTTCCTACTACTACTGTTGTTACTGATCACGTGAGAATGAATACTGTTATATACAGAATTAGAAGAACTCTTAAATTAGAAGTTTGGCTGAGCAAGGATCTGAAAGATTAATGAAGAAGAATCTAAAGAGGACTCTGCTACTGAATGAAAAAGAATAATCCAGAAGTGCATAAACTAAAGAAAGCAAGGAATTATAAAATTAGAAGTAGAGTTATAATAGGAACCCTTTATTACTTTTATTAGAATTAGAAGTCTTGTAAATCGACTCCTTATGATCTATAAATAAGAGAGCCCGGTGTAGGAATAAAGCATCGAAGAAATTCTCACCATCAATTAATGACTAAGGTTGGGTTTTCTTTTGATTAATTTAGAGTAGATTTTTATTATTTTGTAGATTAGATATCCAAGGATTCTCAAGAGCAATTGACGACTGATATTGGGTACTGAAGATTAGTGTAGATATCTATAGTTTCTCAAAAGTAATTGACGACTGCGGCTGAGGGGTGAAGGATATATTTACTTTACTTTCTATTTTAGATTTTATTTTATTTTATTTCCTACTTTGTAAATATATTCAGATTTTAATTTGAATTGACGAATCAAGTTGAAGTTTGCAGATTAGTGTAACGGTTTTTACTTTTCCATCTTCAGTTTTCTAGAATTTGATTGACGCCTAAGTTTTAGGAGATTATTGATTCGATTAAATCTGTATTGATAGGATTCTAGTTTTGATTGATGACCAACACTAGGATACTTGAGATATAGTGTAATGGTACTGTTTAATTTTATAAATATCTGATAGCAAAAGATTGTGATTGATGACCATAATCTAAAGTTTGAAGATTAGGATTTATTCTATGCAATTTAGATTAATAACAAATTCTTTATTCATATTTCTCCAGTAGTTTAGGATCTTAAAACATAAGTATAAGTTTTCAAAAAAATTGAATTAATATAGTAAACTGATCTCTGTGGGAACGATCCTTTGCTAGTGCTATGATTTCCATTGTGCATTTGCAATAGGTTAAGACTTAATTAGAGATACATATAAGTGAATCAGGTCAAGTTTTTGGCGTTGTTGCCGAGGATCAGTGCTTTAGTATATTAATTCAAGAAAAAAAGTATTTATCTTTCTCTTTTATATTTCTTTATATTTTTGATTTTCTTTGATCACTTCTTAAATCTTTCGCAGGTTTATTCGGAGCGACGACCCAGAGTCTCAACTTACCCTGATCAGAGAAGCTCGAGGTTTAGATAATAACTCTCTCCCCGCTTTCTAGAATAAAAAATAGATAAATTTAAAAATACCAAAAATAGAGTTTTCCTTTTTGCATCACACCCGATCTCGAAGTCTAGATTTCTTCGAGTGTGATCCAGAAATTGAAAGGACTCTCCGATGTAATTTGGTAGCAAACCGAATTTTAGCAAGAGAATCCTTAAACATGGTTGACGATTTGTCCATTCAGGCAAATTTTAGCCCCATAGTCTTGACCGAGCCCTCTTTGAAGGATAGGGCGAAGGCATGATTAATTTTGTTACTTGTCAGAAGTATTACCACATGGGAGGAATTGCATTCCAAGTTCTTGGGTAAATACTTCCAATTGGTAAAACTAACCAAATTCTTCAGGCAATTCAAAACGTCAGGTAAAAGTCAGGAGAATTATTTCATGAGAGCTGAGAATGGATGAAGGATTTGTTACGGAAATGTCCTCATCACGAGGTACAAAATTTATCGATAACGCAAAGCTTCTACCAAGGATTGACTAAGACTAACCAGTCTACAGTCCATTCTGTAAGTGGAGGAGCCATTATGGGTCAGAATGGCTAGCAGTCCTGGAATTTATTCGAGAAACTGGCCAAAAACTCAAAATAGAAATGCACTATGCTTAGATCTGATCCTGATGTCATTTTCCATAACCCACTCGCGAGGGGTGGACTTTACGATATTACCAAAGATAAAGTAAAGGAGGAGGACATGAGTGCAAAAATTTTAGCTTTGGAACATCAAATCGCGACATTAATGGAAACCAAACCTAGCACTCAGGACAACTCTCTGGCAAGCCACTCTAAGCTAGACTCATAATTTTACTAAAAACCCAGCTGCGCCACCATACTAGGAGGTAGTGGAAAATGAATAAGTAATGGCTTTTCAGAGGGGAAATTATGGGAACACCTATAACCTATCATGGAGGAACCACCCTATATTTAATTATGAATCCACAGGAGGAGCATAGCTAGCACCAATAGTTGTGCAGCCTAGATTTCCTCAGACTCAAATTTTCTAGCAAAGACCTCAATTGTTGGCCGCACAACCCCAATTTGGACCACAGAACAACGCACCTAATGCCACAATTGTTCAAATCCTCCAGGATTTATAGCAATAGTCTCATCATGTAACGTCCTAGAACATTTCGATCTATGAACAGTGTGTCTCAATATGCGTGCTATTTGGGTCACGTGTCTGACCTTGTAAGCATTAACGGATATGTCAGGGATGAGTAAAAAGTTAAGTGAAAGTGAGAATGACTAAAAATGTTATATATATATATATGAAGATTTGAATGAGTTGTAATATACCTAATGTTGGTATATGTGTTTAGCACCTAAGCCTAAACTAGACATAAATAAGTAAAACCTAAGAGAGAATTTATTTGTCTTATGAGTTAAGTTGTTGAGAATTATTAAGAGAGAGAGAAGGAGATTGAATTGAATGCTCGAGCGTGTGTGAAAGAATTCATGGTGTATGTAATTCAAGCACTTTGAATGGTGTGCAAATCTGAAGCTCAAGCTACGAGGCCAAATTTTAAAACTCGGATTAAGGAATTGATCAAATTAGAAGGTAAGAATCTCTGTATGATTGTGTTGCAATGTGAGTAGGTTTAATTATGCATATGTGTAATAAATAGGAAGTGGAAAGAGAGAAATTTGTAGAAAAATGGATTTCTGAAGTGTAAACCCGAACTCGGTGAACTTTGTGGAAAACTGACCGGTCGAATTCAAAACCGACCAGTCGATTTTTGACAATTGAGAAATCTAAATGCCAAGCACGATTCCGACCAGTCAAAAGTAGCATTGACCGGTCGATTTGGAAAGACAGTGAGCTTGTAAAGTTAAGATTTGAGAAACCGACCGGTCGAAGAGAAATTGACCGGTCGAATTTGGAAGACCGACCAGTCGATATGAGATCGACTAGTCGAGGTTGTGTGAAGGTCTGGTTTCTGAAGAAAAAACCGACCGGTCAAATTTGATTCGGCCGGTCGATCTTGAAAACCGACCGGTTGATTTGGGGATTCGACCAGTCGATTTGTGACAGTTTTGAGGCCTTGCTTTAATTCGACTTGTGGAATTTTGGGAGACTTTGTGCCTCCCTATTTTACGTCATCCTTGACATTTTGTTTATCAATTTGTATATGGTAGGTGTGAGCTTGAACCATGGAGTAGACAAGCAACTATGAGCTAGGAGACTTGTAGTGCGACTTCGTGTAAGGTACGGAAAACTTCTTAGCATGTGTAATTGATTTTAGCAAGCATGTGTGTAGTGATATGATGTGAATGTGTTTTACGATATGTTTCATCATAGCATGGATTCGTCGTGTTTTAAATATGCAAGTGTGAGATGTATGATAACTAAGAAAGAATGTATGTGTGTGAGGTATGATGCGTATGTGTGTGCTTTCGACAAGAGATCATAAATATGTGTGCATATTGTATCATCAGGATGTGAATATGTGTGAGAACTTTGAAATCAAAATCTATTATGTTTATCACAAACTCACGGTGTATAACTACATGTAAATTTAGCACTTTGATTTAAGAATTTTGTGTGAATAACCGACCGATACGGCGGGATATCCGTACAACTTGTGCTCCGATGCGGCGGGATATCCTCTCTATGATTCCCATTATGAGGAGATGTGTTGTGTTAGTCAGGTCACCTCCAGTCATGAGGTTTAGTGTATATATTTGTGAAAGGGTTCAATTGAATTATGATGGTGGGTATTCCATTGAGGCTCAATGCTATATTTGCTCAAAGAAATATTTAAGTGATTGATTTAAATTTTGTGAAATAAGAAAAAGGACTTTTGAGTCATGATAAATATGAATTTCGAAATGTGCATTAGTTATCAGTTGTATTCAATTTAATTGCTTTTAAACTGTGTTCTTCATTCAAGAAATATATGATTTATATTATGTCATGAAGGATATGTTAATGTTGAAATTATGCACGCTATGTAAGTTTTTCCCTATTGAGCTATGATGTAGCTCACCCTTCGACTATACGTCATAGGTTCTGAGGATGCAGCGGGTACTGGGGATCTTGACCTAGAGGATTCTGAGCACATTGCTGGGGAGGAGACAGAGCCACCTCCTGAGGATTTCTTCTAGTGGATTTCATTGTGCTATTTTGAGATTAGTTTTGTAAGGCTTAGTACGTCCAGCCATTTTAAATTAGAAATGATGTAAATTATGAGACATTGTATTTGTTTTGGCGAACCATCATAGAGTGACTTTTGGGTTGTCACTGATGGTTCGGCTCGGTTCTTTTGCCCATGTGATTGACATGGGATTAGAACCGTCTTTTGAGTTATCTGTTATAGCATAGATGTGGAGATTTCTTTTGCTTGATGTCTCTATTTATTTTATTACCTTATGCTTTGTTCTGCTTTGTGCATGGATGTACAAGGTGTTCCGTGTGAGATATGGGGTGCTTGGTCGTGATCGACGGCAAGGTGTTTGGATGTCGAAATCCGAATCAAAGCATTTTCTTTTTGAAATTTCTGACAAGTCATGAATTTTGTCTGAGTATAGGGACCTTCTACTGATGAAACTATTGTTTCATATTGCAAAGCGTCATGTCTACTAGAGGAAGGGGCAGACCAAGGGGCGGCCATGGTAGGAATTTGAGGAGTGGAGGCGGGTACGTCTCAACTTCAAATAGAGTACCATTGAGAAATAAGGAGATTCCATAAGGCAGTAATTGGGAAAATAGAAATCAGGAAATGAATCAAGAGAGAGACCAAGAAAGGGTTAGAGAAAGAAATGAAGAAAGAGAAGAACGGCAGAGGATAATGCACACTATGGAAACCATGGAAAATGTCATGGCTCCGCAGGCGGCTTCATTGGCAGCTCATAACGCCAATGACCATCAGCAGACACCACCTACGCCTCCAGTTACTATTACTCCACCACCACCATTACACTCGAAATTTACAAAGTTTTGGAGGATGCGCCCTCCAAGTTTTTTAGGGCAAGCAGAGCTAATAGAAGTGAAGAACTAGCCTAGTGAAATGGAAAAGATATTTAGTGACAGCTTTTATGTTAGACGGAGAGGCAGGCCCGTGGTGGAAGTTCGTGGGTAGGACTAGAGCACAAGAGACTCCAAGTGTGTTATCGACCTAGGATGAATTCGTATAAGAGTTCAATAAACAGTATTTCCTGAAGTAGTACAGAATCAGATGGAGGTGAAATTCTTTCAACTAGAGCAAGGGAAGATGTCAGTAAGGGAATATGGAGTGGAGTTCATGAGACTCGCACATTTTGCTCCTAAGTTTGTGGTCACAGATCTCATGAAGGCTAAGAGACTTCAACGTGGCTTAAGGCCGGATATCAAGGGAAAAGTTGCTGCCTTTGAATTAAAAATATATGGAGAACTCATGAGCAAGGCCCTAGTGATAGAAGAAGATAATGAGGACAAATATCGGAGGAGAGACCATCAAGGGAAGGGAAGGATAGATCAGATAAGAGTTGGCAACTAGGAGCCGGTGAACAAAAAGCCGCGATTTGTAGCACCCATCCAGTGACAACAATTCTAGGCCAGTTTTCCCAGGTCGTTGCAGACACATTACCCTCGGCTACCTATGCCTTCTGCTGGGATATCGATTCGTTATGAGAGCCCTGCTACCACCACCAGAGTATCAGTTACTCAAGGTGTCTTTAGAGCAGCATCATGTACTCTAGTTGAGACTTGTGCCAGGTGTGGCAAGTCTCATAAGACTTTCGACTGTAGGCGGGGGTACAGGAGGCTGTTTTAAGTATTGGAAAGTGGGGCATATAATCAGGGACTTTTCAGAGTTAAGAAAGGAAAGGATGGCTTATGTTCCTGTGACCAGATAGATGCCAGCCAAGAAGTCGATCGTTCAAGGACGGACATATTCAATCACAGCCGAAGATGCCCAGAATAGTAATGATGTCATACAAGGTGAAATTTCATCTTTAAATTAAATTAAGTCACTTATTTGAATTTAGATAGAAAAGGTGTATCAATATGGGAAATAGTTTAATCTAGTTCCTTACATGTTTTAGCTTGATGCATAATTAGATTGCTAAGACGTATGTGTTATATAAGTGCTTTGCAATTGTAAGCAAAGGAAGCAACTTTAGTTATGAAGCGAGTGTGTTGATAGACCCAGGGTCTACCCACTGATTTATCATGCCGCAGTTTGCGAAGAAGATAAAAGGTCTTTCCCGAGAACTTAGACTTTGTTTTGGCGGTGTCAGTCCCAACAGGGAATTCGGTCAATATCGATATGGTTTATCGATCTGTGATAGTCGCCATCAAACGTTATGATAATCATGAATTGATGGCCGACTTGATCCTGTTAGATATACAAGGATTCGACGTAATCCTTGGCATGGATTGGTTGTACAAGCATCGTGCAAGTGTCGATTGTCGGAATAAGGTGGTTACCTTTAGATCGAATACGAGGAGATCATTCAGATTCCTTGGAATGCGATCAACCTTGGTACCGCTTATCTCCGTAGTCAGAGCGGAGCGTTTGATAAAGAAGGGATGCAGTGGTTACTTAGCGTTCCTAAAGGAAGATAAGGAAGAGAAGAACGTCATCGCGGAGATTCCAATTACACGTGAGTTTGACGACGTCTTTCTAGATGAATTGCCAGGTTTACCACCAGAACTACAAGTGAAGTTCGCCATTGACTTAGCATAGAGTACGAAGCTCGTGTCTAAAGCACCATATCGAATGGCTCCTGCTGAGTTGAAGGAGTTGAAAGATCAATTATAAGAACTCCTAGATAAAGGATTTGTAAGACCTAGTGTGTCTCTTTTGGGAGCACCGGTCTTATTTGTGAAAAAGAAGGATGGGTCGATGAGGTCATGCATCGACTACCGTCAACTGAACAAGTTAACTATTAAGAATTGATACCCTTTGCTGAGGATCGATGATCTGTTTGATTAGCTATAAGGCATAAGATTCTTTTCTAAGATCTGGATACCATCAGCTGAGAGTTAAGGTAGAGGATATATCGAAGACACCATTCAGAACGAGATATGGACATTATAAGTTTTTGGTGATGTCGTTCGGATTGACAAATGCACCGACGTCATTTATGGACTTAATGAATCAAGTGTTTAAACGACACCTAGATACTTGTGTAGTAGTGTTTGTAGATAACATCCTCATCTACTCTAACACCAAGAAGGAGCATGAAGAACATTTGAGGATTTCTCTATAGATCTTAAGGGAACATCAGCTATATGCAAAACTCGGTAAGTGTGAGTTTTGATTAGAGAAGGTCAATTTCTTGGGACATGTGGTCTCGAAAGACGGGGTTACTGTGGATCTAGAAAAGATTGAGGCCGCAGTTGAATGGGAGCAACCAAAGACAGTTATAGAAATTAGAAGCTTCTTTGGTCTGGCTGGATATTACAGGAAGTTTGTAGAGGGATTTTCGAAGCTTTCTAGACCACTTACTAGACTTACTAAGAAGGGTTTGAAATTTGAATGGACTGAAGAATATGAGAAGAGTTTCCAAGAACTCAAGAAGAGACTGACTTCGGCTCCAGTATTAGCTATTCCTTTAGGCAGTGGAGGATTTACTGTTTACAATGATGCTTCACATAGTGGGTTAGGTTGTGTGCTTAACCAAAATAAGAAAGTGATTGCTTATGGGTCGAGATAGCTGAAAGATCACAAGAAGAATTATCCAACTCATGATTTGGAGCTAGCAACAATTATATTTGCATTAAAAATATGGAGGCACTACTTATACGGTGAGACCTTTGAGATATTCACAGATCATAAAAGCCTCAGATATTTGTTTACACAGAAAGAACTAAACATGAGGCAATACAGATGGATGGAATTTATCAAGGACTATGACTGCTCCATTCAGTTTCATCCTGATAAGGCTAACGTTGTAGCAGATGCCTTGAGTCGAAAGAGTTCGGCTTTATTGTCTTGCCTTGTAGCGGGAATTCATAGGTGGAAATTATTAGAGGATCTTTCTTTGTATGATGCAAAGATCAAAGTGCAAGCTTTAGGGGCCTTATTGGCCAACATTACAGTTAGACCGACAATCTTTAAGCATATTCAAGAATTGCAGATGGAAGACCCAAAGTTAGTAAAGATCAGACAGGGTGTTATTGATGGCAGTAGGCCAGATTTCTCAGTTAAGGAAGATGGATCCTTATTATTCAGAGGATGTCTATGTATACCAATTGATGTCGATTTGCGGTAGACCATTCTGGATAAGGCTCATAAGTCTAAGTATACTATCCACCCTAGTAGCACTAAGATGTATCATGATATGAGGAGGAGCTACTGGTGGAGAGGTTTGAAACAGGATGTTGCTGAATATGTTTCAAAGTGTTTAGTATGCCATTAGGTGAAAGTAGATCATAGACATCCTAGAGGATTGTTACAACCTCTACCTATACCAGAGTGGAAATGGGAGTCGATTTCAATGAACTTCATTGTGGGATTACCACGGACAACGAAGCGACACAATGCCATTTGGGTTGTTGTTGATAGATTGACCAAGTCAGCCCACTTTTTGCCATACAACACTACGTATACGGTTGGAAGACTTGCGAAGTTATATATGAAAGAAATTGTCCGATTACGTGGTATTCTAGTTAGCATTGTTTCAGATCATGACCCTTTATATACTTCAAAGTTTTGGCAAGTGGGAAATGAGAGAGGAAAATTGGCCATGGCTTCGAGAAAGATGGGTATGGCTTGGGTAAATGGAGGGAGGTGTGGGGAATTGGATGTGGTGTGGATGGATTGGATTGGGCGGATGAAAAATAGGGCATGTTGGTTAGGGTAGAGGATGGGTTTTGAATGGGTGTGGAGGGAAGGTGGGATGGGTTGGAGATGGCCATGGTTTGGGAAAATGTTGGGAAATTTGGACTTTGGGTATTTTGGGACATGGTGGAAGGGAAAATGGGGGCAACAAACGGGCCGGTTATGGTGAGGTTTCATTGGGCAAGGGGGGTGGAAGTAAAGGCTTCTTTGGTTTGGGAATGGGTTGGAGAATGTGGTGGGGATGAGTCAGGATCGACATAAGCCGGGCCCATGGCCCATGACATATCTCGGTATCAGGTCAGGTACGGGTGCCTCGAATGGGGCCCGTAAAGCTTCCTCCTTCTTCCCCTATTGGATGACTGAGGGTACGTTGATGCGGTTGTGTCGGCATTAATTAAGACCCTATTTTTAATTTTTTTAGATTTTTATAAGTGAAAAAGAAATGAGGGTTCCAGGGCCTTTTGAATTCCCTTCTCGGGTGGCTCTCATACCCTAAATAAGTCTCGCGACAAAGGTTTCGAAGCACTTCAGAAGAATCAAAGGGAAACCCCTTGATCTATTGAAGGCACGGAAATCAATGTAAACAGCCCGATCCCCTGAAATAAATCAAGAAGAAGTCACCTTCTTTTAACCAGCGAGGGCGTATTGGGTGTCTGAAGTTGCAGGGCCTAAACAGAGGCACCCAAACAAACTGATCGAGGAGTCCGAGGGGTGAAATAGGCCTCAGAGATGAACTGGTGCTACTCATAACCAAGCTGGCACAACTAATAGTGGCGCTAGAGCAAAAGGTCCCAGATTAAAGTTGGCGCAACTAATAGTTACGTTAGTGTACTTTCAGGATTTTTTACATTGGCGCAACTAATACTTGCGCTAGAGCAAAATGGTTCTCTAGTTTATATGACAGCAACAACCTGAGTTCGAAATGGGTCTCCATACTGGCTTTTGGTGGAAGCTAGGCTTCCGGGGACTGACTATTTATATGATCTGCTCTCTCAGTTTAATGCCAAATTGGGTTCACTATCGCTCTCTTTTTTCCCGGGTTTTAAGATTGGAATGAGAAGGTTACCCACCCGATATACCTCAAGTGCAAGCACTTTTCTTAGGTACTAGGTGGGCTAAGACTTTTTCGGATCATTACCACTAGGGGCTGCCACCTTACTAAGACCTGGGTGATTATATGTGTGCCTAAATAACCCAACCCTTTAAAAATCTACCCCGTAAAAATTAATTTAAATCCCCTTTGTTGGTTCAATTTTATTTTTCACTTTTAAAGGAATTTTCTTAAGTTCAAAGACCAGGGGTGATGATCCCGTGACGCCTCTACGGGCCGGCATTCACTATTTATAATATGATTGCAGAAATATAAGTGCGCACGTAGGCCCGCCAAATGGCTAAGGCAGTTTAAATGACGTAAAAGTAAAGGAATTTAAATGCAAAGTGCAAGTAGGCCCGCCAATCAGCTAAGGCACGTAAAATGACAGAAGTATAAAGAAAATTAAAGACTATGCGCAAGTAGGCCCACCGATCGGCTAAGGCTCGTAAATGACGTAAAAGTAGGGGTAAGTAAAATGACGTAATCAGAGGGGTGAGTAAAAAAATAGTAAAAATAAAATAAAAAATAACAATAAAAGGTTAGTAAAATCAAAAATAAAAAGGTCAAGTTTAAGGGAAAGCTCTACTAACTACTCCCCAGCAGAGTCGCCATCTGTGCAACCGTGGATTTTTATCAAACCTGTCGCGATGATGTGCACTTGCAAAAAAAATATAGAGTCGCCACCCAGAGCTTTTGGTATCTCGGAAAACCTAGATCATTTTTATAAGCACCAACATGTCACAAATATGACTCTGAATCCGATCTACGCTAAAGGCTCTTGGGTAGGGGCTTCCATTATCGATTGGGAATGTATTAAGCACCCAATCAACCCGCTTAATGCGGTCTCTACTAATGGCTAAACCAAAAATAATATAAAAGAAATGAAAAAGGCTTCCTCTTGCCCAAATGGATCTTAAATCCTATTTATGCCCCTCCGTTCCTACCGAAAATTCGGCGGTGTAACAGCACAAAGGGGAGGATGGAGGAATAACCGAGAAGGTAGAGGAATAGAGGGGAGAACCGAAGCTCTCAAGCTCTTATTGCACCGCTGTGGAGCCTTGTGTTAGCTTACTTCGATGAGCTTTTAAAGGCTTGTATGATGAGAAATGGGGTTCTAATTCCTATGGCTTACTAGCTAAGAGGTAGAGAGGGAAGGCTAGGGGGTAACACACCTCTAACCTAGAGCTTATGGGTGAAAAGTTAAGGTCTAAAGGGACTTTTAAAGTTTTAGAATTTGTATAGGAATGGTACACTAGAGGAGAGAGAGAGAAGGGATTCCTTAATCTATTAATTGTAAATTTTTTCAAGCCATTTGCAAGGAGGGGTGCCTCTCTATATATAGGAAAAAGGGAGGTTAGGAGGGTGCTTAGGGGCTAATTGGGTTTAGCAATTAGGTAATGGTCCATCTAAGGTTTTCTAGGGTTTTTGGAGTCTTGAAAAATATGAAAAGGTGCTCCAATGGTGGATGATAGGGTAAGGCTTTAAATCACTTAAGGGATTTGCACATAGATAGTAAATGGGTGTAACAGAACTAGCAAAATACACTCCAAAGGTCAAGATGGTCAACAAGTCAAACCCCAATTGCAAAATTCGAGGCAAAAACTAGGGAATACTGTTTATATGCCTAGTGCAACTATTAGTTGCACAAAGCATATGCACAATAAAATAATGATTGAACAGTGCCTGGAGGTTGGCTGCCCGCGAGGGAACCCACCTTAATGCTGACGCAACTATTAGTTGCGCCAAACCATTTCTAGGGAGACATGGCTTGGCGCAACTATTAGTTACGCCAAGTTCACCTATAATTGGCTGAACTATGAGTTGCACCAAGCTATTTCTGTGGATAAATGGCTTGACGCAACTAATAGTTGCGCCAAACCCCTAACGGGGTTCGCATGAATTTACCATTTTGCCATTCAAATTCGAGATGCGATATCTTTGTGTATACAGCTCCGATTGGGGTGATTCTTAGCCCGTCGAAAAGCTAGGGACTTGTACTTTTGAATGATATGAGATTTGATTGTAGTATAAGGTCACAGCTAGTCCCGATGCACTACTCCTCATCCATAGCTCGAGAAAATTAGGTTTAGGTTTGGAATGGGTTCTAAGGGTCGGGATGGGTTTCTAAGGGTACGGGAAGGTTCCTAAGGGATCTAGGATGATTCCTAAGGGTTTGGAATGGCTCCTAATATTTTGAAATGGTTCCTACGGGTTTCATACATGCCATCAAAAGCTCGGAGATGTGCCACTCTCGAAATGTGTTTCGATCCGGCCTTAGGCCAATTTTGGGTGTCTATAGTGTCTATTACACACGCTAGGCTAAATATATATATATATATATATATATATATATATATATATATATATTGACAGGAACAGCAGGCCCAAGATTGGTCTATTTTTTTAGGTTTTTGGAAGCAGTGCTTCTGGGGACTATTTTCCCTTGTTATTTCTAGTCCCTCCTCACCGCGCCTAGGGATACAAGGTCGATTCGGGACAACTAATGCACTCCCCAAGGGTTTTAGGGCTTTTTCTTAAGCTTTGTTACCCACCCGATATACCTCCAGTGTAAGTGCTTTCTCAGATACTAGATGGGGTGGTACTTTTTCGGATCATCACCACTAAGGGATGCCGCCGTACTAAGAACTGGGACGTTTGTATTGCTGCCTAAATTCCCACCCTTTTATAAAATCTACCCAACGTAAAAATGAATTAAGTCCCTTAGTTCACTTTTAAGGTTAAATTTTTAATTCAATTTTCAAAAGGGAGTTTGCTTAATGTTCAAAAAAGGGTTGTGACGATCCCGTGCCGCCTCTACGGGCTGACGTCCACTGATGGAATATAATTGCAAGAAATGTAAAAGCTAAAGTAGGCCTGCCAAATGGCTAAGACAGAAAAATATACAAGTAAGCCCGCCAATCAACTAAGGTGTGTAAATGACAAAAAAAATAAATGCTCAAGTAAGCCGCCCAAACGGCTAAGGCGTGTAAATGACGGAAAAGTAGGGGTAAGTAAAAATTGATGAAATCGTAGGGGTGAGTATGAAAAGAGACAAAAAGATTAGTAAAACAAATAAATAATAAAAATAAAAAAAAGATGCTAATACTTCAAAGAGAAGCTCTACAAGCTCTCCCCAGCTGAGTCGCCATCTGTGCAACTGTGGGCTCTCCCGAGTCCGTCGCGACAATTCGCTCATATTCATAAATAAAGAGTTGGCACCGAAGTGCAAGAATATGACTCTGATTCCGGTCTACACCAAAAGCTCTTGGGTAGGGGCTTCGGTTATCGATCAGAAAGGTGTTAGGCGCCTGATCAACCCGCTCATAAGCGGTCTCTACTTATGGCAAAAAATGATAAGAAAAATAAAATAAAAATAGCACTTCATCTTGCCCAAAGGCACTCAGATCCTATTTAACCCCCCCCCCCCCCCCCCCCCCCGCGCAATCACTGAAATTTTAGCGGCATAACGGCTCAAATTCTAGGATAGAGGAAAAGCAAAGAAGGTAGAAGAGTAGAGGGGAGAGTCGGAGCTCACAGGCCCTTGTAGCACAACTGTGGATCCTCGCGTGAGAGCGTCTTTGAGATTCCAAAGCGAAAGAGGTTGAAAGATAGGCTTTAAAATCTATGGTTTTAAGATCTAGGAGGAAGGGGAGATAGGCTAAGGCCTTGTTCTTCCTAAAGCTAAGGGTTTGATGATGGAAAATATGGTTTAAAGGGTGAATCTAAGTTATGAAATTTTATGGATAAAATGCTAAAATGGGAATGGGAGCTCTCTTAGAATTTTCACTCTTTGAAAATTTTGTGAAGCCTTTAATCCAAGGGGGGCTCTCTATTTATAGAGAAAGGGAGGATTAGTGAAGGGTTAAAGGGGCTAATTGGGTTAGCAGTTAGGTAATAGGGATCTAAGATTTTCTAGGTTTTCTAGGGCTTAGATAGGTGGGAATTGGGCTTCAATGATAGATAGGATGAGATCCTAAGTGGCAAAAGGGTTAAAAAGAGGGCTAGTGGGGGTATAATAGTCCTACCGAAATCAACCCCAATGGATGGGGTGGTCAAAAAGTCAAACCCCAAATTCGATTTTTGATAAAAATCTAAAAAAATATTATTCCTAAGTCTAGCATATGCATTACATATGCTGGGTATAGGAATAGTAACCTCAAGAAACTTGGAGGTTTAGAACCCGCTATGAGGGCCCTCAAAAAGTCAAATTTTTGCTTCGCGTGACTATTAAACATGCTAGGCTAAAATTTACCAAAATTTGCCTAGAGAGTCTATTAGACACGCTAGGCCAAAAACTGCCAAAAATTAGCCTAGTGTATGTCATACATACGCTACGCAAAAATCCTACATTTCTGCCTGTATTTCAATATGCCATAGCCTTTGGTGCACAAATCGGATTGAGGTGATTTCTTACTTGGTAGATAGTTGGGAACCTCCTCTCTCTGATAGGGTAAGTCTTAGCTCTAGCAGATGTCTGTGCAAACCTTCGCATTCTCCTTTTCAACCACTACCCGGGAGGGTTTAAAATGGGTTCGGGAGGGGTTCTATAGGTTAGGGTTGATTCCTAAGGGTCAACGATAGGCTCCTAAGGGTTTGGGTTAAGTTCTAAGGGTTCAGGAAGTGCTCTCGGAAGCTCGGAAGGTACGCCTTACGCGAAGTGTAAGTTAATCGGGCCTTCGGCCAAATTTTTGGTGTCTACAGGGCCCGAGAGCTTCGGCTCTCTCCTCTATTCCTCTACCTTCTTTTTTTTTCTTTTCCTCTATCCTAAGATTTTGGCCGTTACGTCGCCAAAATTTCGGTATTTGCAGAGACCCCAATAGGATCGAAGTGCCTTCGAGCAAGAGGAAGTGTCGCTCACTTTTTCTCTTATATATATATATATATATATATATATATAATGTAAAGTATACAAACATAGAATTGGCCATAGTAGAGACCGCTTATGAGTGGGTCGATCGGGTGCCTAACACCTTCCCTATTGATAACCAAAGTCCTTACCCAAGAGGCTTTGTCGTTGACCGGTGATTCGAAGTCATATTTAGCACTTCAGTGGTTAAGATATTGATTTTGGGTATCCAGGGACACCAAAATCTCTGGGTGGTGACTCCATTTTTTAAGTGAGTACATCGTCGCGATAGACCCGTAAAGTCCACGATTGTACAAATGGCGACTCTGCTGGGGATAGGTTTTAGAACTTCCACTTGAAGTTGGCCCCATTGCTTGTGTTTTTTTTTTTTCTTACTCATTTTTTTTATTTTTGGCCTAGTTAGCTAACTGACACTATACTTGCTTTTTTCAACTTACCCCTACAATTTTGCATTTTTTTACTTACCCCTACGATTCCGCACTTTTTTACTTACCCCTACGATTATGTCATTTACCGCCTTAGCCGTTTGGCGGGCCTACTTGATGCACTTTTTACTTACCCTTACGATTCTGTCATTTACCACTCAAGCCATTTAGCAGGCCTACTTGATGCACTTTTTACTTACCCCTATGATTCTGTCATTTACCACCTAAGTCATTTGGCGGGCCTACTTGATAAATTAGATTTAATTTCCGTTATTTACCGCCTTACCCGTTTGGCGAGCCTACTTTATGCACTTTATGTTTCCTGCCTAATCACTTGGCTGGCCCCATCATTTTCTTACTTCTTGTCATATTCTACTTTTAAACGTCGTCCTGTAGAGGCAGCACGAGACTCTCACAACCCATTTTTGAACTTAAGCAAACTCCCTTAAAATTTGAATATAAAAAGAACCAAGAGGGGACATAATTAAAATTGTTTTCGTGGTTAGATTTTACAAAAGGGGAGAAAATTAGGCAACGATACATCCAACCCAGTTCCCAGCAGAGCGGCAGCCCCTAGTGGTGATGATCTCTAAAAGGACCGCCCCATCCAGTACCTGGGAAGGCGCTTGTACCAGAGGTATATAGGGTGGGTGACTGAACTTATTACAAAGCCTTAAAAATCCTAGGGAGAGCGCTAGCGGAATCTAAAAAAATTCTTGTATCCTCTAGGCAAGGAAAGGACGAACCCGAATAGTGAAGAAAAAGTCCCAAGGGGCATTGCCCCGACCCCCCGTATGTTGGATTTGAGATTCCCAATATTTCCTACACTCTAAAGTGCTCAAATGCTCTCGCCGGTCAGAAGAGGTCTCCCTCTTATTGGTTATTCCGAGAGCTCGAGATACCACGTGGAAATTCGTGCCCTCAAAGATCAAGGGATTTTTCTCTTTGATTCTTAAGAGGCATCTGGGTTGTCACAACCCAGATTTTTGAGATCTGTGCATGGCACACTTGGTTGCACATCGGTATATGCGTTTCACAAAGGGACCAAAACACCCAAATACTTAAAGTGTGTACATGGGAAACACACTAGTATATCCCAATTGTGATAAATATAAAAGTGAAGAAGAGAGAAGAGGAGTCCTTACGTAAAACTATTCTAACCTAAAAAGAGAGGAGGAGACTATAGAGAAAAAGAAAGGGAAGAAAGGAGCCTGGGAGAACTAGGGTTGCAGAAACTTGGCTCGGCAAGGGAGATCAGAGGTAATGACGGGAGGACGAACCAGGGAGACCGGATAGCCTAGTGGGTTTACAAATCTTCAATCGAACCTGTGCGTGTTTCATCGTCAGAGGTACGTTAAAAACATATAGATGCCTAGGAATGTTTTAAATAGTAGGAAGGATGTTGGCTGTATGTTGCTTTATATAAGATTAAGGTAAAATGAAGGATGGAGGCATGATCTCGATCTGATCATGGACAAAAATCGGTGTTTCTCGCTCGAGCGGTCTAAAGAGGCTCGCTCGGCGAGGATGAACATAGAAAGAAAGACTACGGCTCGCTCGGCGGTCCCTTAAACTAAAGGGAGGCTCGCTCGGCGAGGTCCGTATCTTAAATTTGAAAGCTCGATTTAACGCTCGGCGATCTTGATATGACCCTCGGCGAGGTCTAGAGACGCTCGGCGAGGTCAAAGCTCGGCGAGGCTAATGACCGCTCGGCGAGGTCTGTGACCACTTTCGGATATTGGTTTTCTAATAGGAGGAACTCGGTGTCCTACCCCCAAAGACCTTAGATCATTCTAAAAGTATAATTCTTTAAATGTAGGTCGATGCACTATAACCTCTCGAGGACAAGCGTGCTTGAGATTAAATCGAGGTAGGGAGTATTCTTGAAACATGTGCATTGATTACGTGAACTCATATGCGTAGTGAAGTCTATTTAAATAGTAGTATATACATTAAACTCTCATGATAAGTGTGTGTGTGTGTAAAGTGTGAAGAATCCTGAGGTCCCCAGGGGACGAAATATAATGTGGTTAAATCAGAGAAAGTTGAAATAGAAGTATGAGGCATCGGGGATGCGTAAGAAATAAAATAGAAAAACGAAACAATGTGATAAGGCCTAATGAAATATATCTAGCACAATCACGGTGAATAACTATATGTAAAAGCACATTGATATTTTTATTATTTAAGGTTGATCGAGAATACCCCAGCGTGGCCGGATACCCACGTCTGACTCGGCAGGATATCCGTGTCCGCTACGGCGGCCAATCCGTATCGTACTAATACATCCCTGGGATGTAGATTCAGAATAGACCCCGCCGCCTATGAGAAAGGGGCTTGGGCGTATTCGAGGATACACATAATAATGTCTAGTTAGGCACGATGGCGGGTATTCCATGGGGCTCGATGCTATAGTGCTCGAGGATTACTTAAGTTAAGATTTAAGTGATTAGGCCAAGTTCACAAACAAATTCATAAAGAGATTAAGCGAAGCGTGCTAAGATTGGTTGGGAATCATTGCTTTATTTTTATCCTTCAAATTTGTACATAAATATTTCTTGAGAATTATGTTGTTGGTCTCGCCGATTAAGGATGATCTATATGTTCGTCTAGGATGTAGCTCATTAGACTATCGTTCAGGTCACAGACTCGCCGAAGGACTTGGTGAAGTAAATCAAGATCGCCGAGCTACCTGAAGCTCAAATCCTCTTTAAGATATTCTTCTAGGAAAGCCGAGCGTACTTTGATAGTGAGTTTAAGGGACGAGCTTGGATAGCAGCCTGCAGTCTTCTTTTCTATGTTCATCCTCGCTCTGGCGGGCCTCTTTAGACCCCTTGACCGAGAGACACCCATTTTTGTCCATGATCAGGACGGGATCCTGCCTCCATCCCTCAATTTACCTTAATCTTATATAAAGCAACATACAACATCCTTCCTACTATTTAAAACATTCCTAGGCATCTATATGTTTTAACGCATCTTACGATGAAACACGACATATGTGTTCGATTGAAGATTTGTAAACCCACTAGGCTATCCGGCCTCCCCCGGTTCGCCCTCCCGATTACCGATCTCCCTTGGCCAAGTTTCGCAACCCTAGTTCTCCTGTGCTCCTTTCTTCCTTTCTTTTCTATAGTCTCCTCCTCTTTTAGGTTAGAATAGAGGATCTCTCTCTTCACTTTTATATTTATCACAATTGGGATATACTAGTGTGTTTCCTATGTACACACTTTAAGTATTTGGATTATTTTCTTAACTCGAATTTAACTATGTAGTAATAAAAATATCATCGATACACATGCCACACATATTTATCATCTACCCAAACCAAAACTTGTGCCATTCATGCCACGATAGTTTTAACACAAAAAAATTTTAACATCCATATCAAGTTTTCAAAATATTACATGCCGGTGTTCAATATTTGCTATTTCTAATCCTCTTCCTCTTCATAGTCATCGTCGTCTTACGTAAATAAATGCGTCATCGTCATAAATGTAAATCACCGTAATGACGGTACCCCTGGCGCTCCTCGTGGCAGGTCCAGGTAGATGCTCCAAATATAGAATCCCTCATGGCACCAACCTGCATGTAGGTTTGATGCGCATGGCCCATGAGGTCGATAAGTAGCGCCTCTTGGAACCTCTCGATGCAACCTAATGTCCCTTCCTTGAAGGATCTCTGCATCATGCCCGTGTCGGTAGTGGGTATGGGCTGCAGGCGTGGTGGAGGAAGTAGTCATCTGCCGGAGTTTGATGGGTGGTGATGGAGACACTGTCGGTCTCTCTTCTTGTCGACGCTGGTTTGGAGGCTTTTAAGATTTCTGCTCCAGTCCTGGGCGAGGTATGGGACGACGTTGTCGGTGAGGAACAACTCGTCCTCCCGAATCCTAAATCCTCCCTTCCCGTTTCGCGACTCCAAAAGTCGGGAAATCAGTCATGCATACGGTAGTCGGTTGATAGGTGGAGGGACAACACCCCTCACATTTCTTCTGTAGGCATGCGCCATGCCTTTTATAATGACCATAGGTGCATTGATCCACCTATTGTGAAATGCGGTGTGTAGTGCTCGCAAAAACGCATCTCGGCGTTCTTGGTCATGGCCGGTGGGGTGCAAATTCTTTTTGAAGATTATGTCTAAAAGCCACATGCGCGGCGGTAGTTGTGATCGGGTGATGGACTGTCCCGAGGCGGACCTACCGCTAGTGATGTCGGAGATGATCGTTGGGAAATCTACGTTCCCAGAAAAGGGTGGTAGGATGAGTGGGCTAGGAGTGTAGATGTGGGGGCATTTCATGGTCGAGGAGATGTCGGCACATCTAAAAACTAACTCGTTACCATCGATGGTAACAAGTATGGCGTCCTCATCGATGCTCATGTTTAAGGTTTGGTAGAAAAGTTTCACTAGCCTCGGGTAGTATCGATCCCCGAATGGCGTAAGGAGGGACTTGAGTTGATTGTTGGTTATGAAGTCCGATGTCCCTTTGGGTGGGCCTTGGATCGAAACAAGAGGGATGTATTTCCCATTGACTTCAAAATTTTGCTCCCCACCAATCATCCGATGTGATTGGTGTAGGGTTTGATGATGGTTGCGAGGTTTGTGGCGCCTTGTTGCGGCCGTGACCGAATCGCCATCCGTTTCTTTGGTTGGGGTTTGGGCTTGAGGCCATTTAGTATAATAATGCAAAAAAGAAGGAAAACCTTAGGAAATAGGTAGAGTTTACCTAGGATGATCGTCTTAACGGATCGGATTGCTCAAATCCGTTTGGAATCGGAAGAAAATGGTTGAAAACGGGCTGCCTAACCCTTTCCCCGATCGCTTCTCCTTCTCTCGCTTGAAGATGAGCAGGCGCTGATGCTCATATTTATAGTTCCGCCGCTCGGCGGTCATTAGCCCTCGGCGCGAAATCGCTCGCATAATCCTTCGCTCGCAATCGGTTATAGTGCCTCGCTTCGGCGGTTATAGTGGTTCAAATATACCTCGCTCGCGCGGTCATCTATTCTCGCTGGAGCGAGAACAGAACTAGTTTTTATTATATACTATATCCTCGCTCGGCGGTTATAATGCCTCGCCGGGTTAAACTCACTAGACCTCGCCGGCGAGAAGAGAATTTAAATTTTATAACACAAGTGGTACCTTCTTGCTCGTTTAGGTTTGAATACATCACTAGTTTCATCAATTAAGAGTTGAACAAAAGATTTCTCAAACATTATTTGCAATCCTATATCAAAAGAAAACATACCTAACCTTCATAGTACCCGAAATTACACATTCTCAAACCAATGAAAATCATTCAGTTGGCAACTTCGAACAATTTGGGATATTGTTCTCTAACATCAGCCTCACGTTCCCATGTTGCCTCTTCGATCGGATGGTTCTTCCATCGAACAAGTACTAAGGGAATCACTTTTGTTCGCAACACCTGCTCTTTTCGATCTACAATTTCTATGGGTTCTTCAATCATGGTCATATCTTCATGCATTTCGAATGATTGGCCGCTCAGCACGTGATCAGGGTCATTGAGATATTTTCTAAGCATAGACACGTGGAACACGTTGTGTACCTGATCAAACAATGGTGGCAACCCAATGCGATAGGCTACTTCTCCCACTCGACCCAAAACTTCAAACGGTCCGAGATAGCGGGGACTTAGTTTCCCTCTCTTCCCAAATCTCATCACTCCCTTCATTGGTGATACTTTCACGAACACATGTTCCCCCACTTTAAAGTCTACACTGGTCCGCTTGATGTCAGCATAACTTTTCTGCCTGCTCTGAGCCGCCTTTAGCCTCTCCCTGATCATGCGGACAATGGCAGCGTTATCTTCAAGTAGCTCGGGTCCCAAAACAAATTTCTCCCCAGTTTCTTCCCAATTGATTGGCGACTTGCATCGTCTTCCGTACAAGGCTTCATACGGTGCCATCCCAATGCTCGTCTGAAAACTATTATTATAAGCGAACTCAATCAATGGTAGATGTCGATCCCACGATCCTTGCAATTCTAACATACATGCCCTAAGCATGTCTTCAATGACTTGGTTGACCCTCTCAGTTTGCTAGATACATTTGTGGGTGAAATGCCGTCTAGTTCCCATTCCTTCTTGGAATTTCCTCCAAAACTTTGATGTATATAATGGGTCTCGATGCGAAACAATGCTACTTGGAATCCCATGTGGCGAGCGATCTCTTTCATGTAAAGTTACGCTAATCTTCCCGTGTACATCGTGTTGTCGGCAAGAAATGTCCCGACTTAGTTAATCGATCAACCACTACCCAAATGGCGTTATGCCTCCTTGCAGTTCGTGGTAACCCGACTATGAAATCCATTGAGATAGATTCCCATTTCCATTCCGGTATGGGTAAGGGCTGTAATAGGCCTGCGGGGTGTCTATGGTCGATTTTCACTTGTTGGCACGTCAAACATCGTGAAACATACTCTGCCACATCTTGTTTCAACCCTCTCCACCAGTAATTCTTTTTCAGATCCTGATACATCTTCGTGCTTCCTGGGTGGATCGCATAACTTGCCCTGTGTGATTCATCAAGAATCGTTCGCATAATTCGGCGTTGTCAGGAATACAAAGCCGCCTTGAAGCGTTAAGGAACCGTCTTCCTTGATTAAAACTCGAGGTAGTACCTTCTATTACATTTTGATGTATCCGTGTTAGAATCGGGTCTTTCATACGTAGTTCTCGTATGTGTTCAAATATCACCGGCTTCAACGATATGTTGGCTAAGAAGGCTCACATGTGGCTTGTGGTTGGATATACGCACCACATAACGCTAGATCCTCTAACAACTTCCATCGATGTATACCGAAATTAGGCTAGCGGTATGAACTCTTTCGACTCAAGGCGTCGGCCACTCGTTAGCTTTGCGGATGATCTTGTATAGAACAACGTAATCTTTGAGGAATTCCATCCACCTCTGCTGCCTCATATTTAGTTCATACGTATGTAAGCAATTGTCACGAGGCTTTTATGGTCGATGAAAATTTCAAATGTTTCTCCATTATAGGTAATGTCGCCATATTTTTAATGCGAATATATTTGCGGCTAGTTCGAGATCGTGTGTTGGGTAGTTCCTTTCGTGCTCTTTCAAGCTGCGGAGCCGTAAGCTATTACCTTTTATATTGATTTAATACACAACCCAACCCGTTATCTGAAGCATCACTATAAACTGCAGAATCCTCCCTTGCGATGGAATGGCTAACACTGGAGTGAGGTGAGTCTTTTCTTGAGTTCTTGAAAACTCTTTCACACGCCTCCTCCTCAAATCTTGAGTCCTTTCTTGTAAGCCTTGTGAGAGGTCACGATATTTTGAAAACCCCTCAACGAAAGCGATAATATCCTGCCGATCCGAGGAAACTCCGGATATCATCCACGGTTTTTTGGTTGTTCCCGATTCCTCTTGCCTCGATCTTAGCGGGATCCACGGTGACACCATGCTTGGAGCGACATGTCCCGAGCTGACTTCTTCTAGCCAAAACTCACATTTCTTTGAGCTTGGCGTCGATTGGTGTTCACGCAAAGTTAATAAGCGACACGTAAGTGTTCTTCATGTTCCTTTTGATTTTGAGTAGATTAGGATGTCATCAACAAACACTACAACCAGAGTCTAAGTGTGGTTTAAACACTCGATTCATCAAATCCATAACGACGCTGGTGCATTTGTCGGCATTAAATGGCATCACTAAAATTCATAGTGTCCATACCGTGTTCTAAAAGCCGTTTACGAATGTCCTCGTACGACTCTTAGCGATGGTAACGGATCTTAGGTCGATCTTGGAAAAGTGTTTTGCTCCTTGTAATTGGTCGAATAAGTCATCTATTCTTGGCAGCGGATATCGATTCTTCACGTGACTTTATTCAATTGGCGGTAGTCGATGCACAAACGCATCGACCCATCCTTCTTTTCACGAACAACCGTGCTCCCACGAGACACGCTTGGTCGTATAAACCCTTTGTCCATGAGCTCTTGCGCTTGTTCTTTCAATTCTTTCATTTCTGCAGAGCCATTCTATAAGGTGCTTTTGAAACAGTTTCCCTCGTGCCAAATCGATTGCAAATTCTACTTCTTTCGAGGTAATCGCAAGCAATTCTTCCGAATACATCCGGGAATTCTCGCACTACGCTAAGTCCGAGATAATATTCTTTTCTTCTTTATCCTCCTTCAAAAATGCCAAATAACCACTACACCTAATTCCTAATTAAACGCACGCTCGCAGATATAAGTGGTACCGAGTCCCTCTCCCTTGAAATCAAACGATCTCCTCGTGTTAGGACGGAAAACAACAACTTTATCCTTGCTTCAATCGCAATGTTGGGGACAGCCAATCCATGCCAAGGATCACATCGAATCCTCATGTCCAACCATATTAGATTTGCCTCTAATTCGTGGACAACGTGATCCCTAATGCTTACTACTACCGATTTGCACTAATTCGTGTCCACTAATTCTCCTGTTGGGATGGATGATAACACAAAGTGTGTTTCAATCTTCATTCTTCATTCAAATCTAGGGTAATGAGAGTGGTAGACACGTCTATCATCAAGCACGTCATGTGCTACCTTTCTTCAGAATCACATACTACCTACATATACATGCATATAACAACATATCCATAACAATTTTCACCCTTACGCTTAATATGATACATATATTTATATATCCTAATATAAACTCATTCTTTATCTAGAGTTATATTGGAATCGAATTCTCTATTTTAAAGGAGTTCTCACCTTGGATAATGTCGTACACCCTCTCAAGCAAATCACAGAGGCTCTTCCTCGAATAATGTGCTTTCGAGCTTGAATTGAATTGGCTGTGTATGGCGGTTCTCTTTTTTCTTCGCCCAATCTCTCATCATGTGACCTATCTTGTTACATTTGAAATGATGCATTCCTCCTTCCTGTTGTTTTATGGGACGACATTTAGCACAAGTTTGAAATGAATTAGCTATCCATGAAAACTTGTGGAGTTGTGGTGGAATAAGTGGGACCTTGTACCTGATACCTCATCGATCTCCTGATGCAGCAACGGATAATTTTGATCGATCGTGGAGCAGCTCTCCCATAATCCATAAGACGGAAATGACGATTTGGTGTTATAAACCTCGCTTTCTTATATGACGATTCATAACCCCTACCCTATTCAGATCGGTGCATTCTCCGCTTGATGTTCCTCTCGGTATCGGTTATTATTTTTCCTCAACCACCAATGCCTTACTCATTACTTCTCCATAAGTCTTCAAATGGAAGGGCGCACCCCTCGGATGTAGTAAGCCCTCTGGAACCTCTTCGCTTTCATCCCGTCGAGATTACGTGAGTCAGGGGCGAAGCGAGCCGCTCATGAATTCCACTCCATACTCTCTCACGGTCATTCTTCCCCAGTTGTAAAAATTGGGTCTCCATCGATTTCTCACAACTTGAGGAAAATATTGTTTATTGAATTCTTCTACAAATTCCCCAAGTCCACGCACGCTTGGAGTTTCTTGTGCTCTCGTCCGACATTTCGATTTCCACCAAGGTCCACTTCTCCATCTAACATATATGCTTCCCAACGCGCCTCATCCTCCGTGCATGTCAAGACGAACACCTTCTCCATTTCTCCCAACCAGTTTCACGCCATTGTGTCACCGTCTCAAAAATTGGGAGGTCTCATTCTTCTCAATCTAAGCACGGTGCCAATAAAGGTGTAAGTCCCATCGAGGGTACATTGTGTTGCTTTAGACGCTTCTCACGCTTGTTGTGCCATGGCCCAGTCTCCATTGTGTGCATCATTCCTGACGCTGTCTTCTCACTCTCTCACCTTTTCTTCCTCGCTTTTCTTGATCTTGCCCTATTCCTTTGGTCTCGACCACTATCTAGATCCTTCCTCCTTGTTTGATACCCTGGCCATTATAAGTTAGTTGATCCTACCAGGCTGTTCTTGTTCCATGCCAATTCATGGACATAAGGACATACCCGACAGTTTAATGATACTCATTCCTCCTAGGTGGTCTACCAAGTGACAGTATCTTAAACATTCAAATTAAAAAGGCTCGATATACCAAGCCATACACAGTACTCTCTCTCAACTCACTATCAAAGTATGCAGCGGGTTTCCTAGAAGAATTCCTCAGGAGGAGGTTCTGACTCTTCTGTGGGTACAGACACCGATGCCTTTGGATTTACTTCACCCGAAGTCCTTGCTGCCGTTAGTCCTTGACCTGCGACGTATAGTCTAAGGGGTGAGCTACATCCTAGCTCCGTAGGGAAAACAAAAGAACATATAGATCATCTCCCGCACATATGTTAGTACCAACAACATAATTTCTCAAGAAATATTTATGTACAACAATTTGAAGGATAAAAAAATAAAGCAATGATTCCCAACCAATCTTAGCACAGTTTCTGTTTAATCTCTTTATGAATTTGTTTGTGAACTTGGCCTAATCACTTAAATCTTAACTTAAGTAATCCTCGAGCACTATAGCATCGAGCCCCGATGGAATACCCGCCATCGTCGTCTAACTAGACAGTTATTATGTGTATCCCCTGGGAATACTGCCCAAGCCCCTTTCTCATAGGCGGCGGGGTCTATTCTCAATCTACATCCCTGGGATGTGTTACAACTATACGGATTGGCCGCCGTGCAGTCACGGATATCTGCCCGAGTCAGTCGTGGGTATCCCGCCACGTCGGTGGGGTATTCTGATCAACCTTAAATAATAAAAATATCAATGTGCTTTACATATAGTTATTCACCGTGATTGTGCTAGATATATTTCATTAGGCCTTATCACATTGTTTCTGTTTCTCTATTTTATTTCTTACGCATCCCTGGGATGCCTCATACTTCTATTTCAACTTTCTCTGATTTAACCACATTATATTTCGTCCCCTGGGGACCTCAGGATTCTTCACACTTTACACACACACTTATCATGAGAGTTTAATGTATATACTACTATTTAAATAGACTTTACTACGCATATGAGTTCACAGAATAATGCACATGTTTCAAGAATACTCCCTACCTCGACGAATCTCAAGCACGCTTGTCCTCAGAGGTTATAGTGCATCGACCTACATTTAAAGAATTATACTTTTAGAATGATCTAAGGTCTTTGGGGGGTAGGACACCCGAGTTCCTCCTATTAGAAAACCAATATCTGAGTGGTCACCAGACCTCGCTCGAGCGGTCATTAGCCCTCGCTCGAGCGGTCACTTGACCTCGCTCGAGCGGTCTCTAGACCTCGCTCGAGCGGTCATATCAAGATCGCTCGAGCGGTTAAATCGAGCTTTCAAATTTAAGATACGGACCCTCGCTCGAGCGAGCCTCCCTTTAGTTTAAGGGACCGCTCGAGCGAGCCCAGAGTCTTTCTTTTCTATGTTCATCCTCGCTCCGGCGAGCCTCCTTTGGCCCCTCCAGCGAGGAACACCGATTTTTGTCCCTGGTCGATCGAGATCATGCCTCCATCCTTCATTTTACCTTAATCTTATATAAAGCAACATACGGTAACATCCTTCCTACTATTTAAAACATTCCTAGGCATCTATATGTTTTAACGTACCTCTGACGATGAAACACGCGAGTTCGATTGAAGATTTGTAAACCCACTAGGCTATCCGGTCTCCCTGGTTCGTCCTCCCGTCATTACCTCTGATCTCCCTTGCCGAGCCAAGTTTCTGCAACCCTAGTTCTCCCAGGCTCCTTTCTTCCCTTTCTTTTTCTCTATAGTCTCCTCCTCTCTTTTTAGGTTAGAATAGTTTTACGTAAGGACTCCTCTTCTCTCTTCTTCACTTTTATATTTATCACAATTGGGATATACTAGTGTGTTTCCCATGTACACACTTTAAGTATTTGGGTGTTTTGGTCCCTTTGTGAAACGCATATACCGATGTGCAACCAAGTGTGCCATGCACAGATCTCAAAAATCTGGGTTGTGACATGGGTCCTGCCTGTAGACACCCTAATTTTGTCCTCTCGGAGTATATGAACTTGTTCGGTCAACCTCTGACCTTGCCCATGATTTTCATAAAGGAGTTACCTTTTTCTGAAAGCTCTAAGACCCCAACATAGGGACCATATACTGAAATAATAGTATATGGTCGAAGCACAAGCTGAAATAATAGCCTTGTGATTCAGACCCAACTAACCCATGTAAAACCCCGAATTGCGCGCCCTACTTAGCACGAGCAATTCAATTGCGCGCCAAATGGTTGACGCGCAATTGGTCCCACTTGGACTAGGACTGTCCCTCCTGTGGGTCACCTTAGGAGTGGATTGCGCGCCCTACAGAGTGCACGCAATCCAATTACATGCCCCATCACTAGCGTGCAATTGGTCCAATGTGGACCGGTCCTTAACCTTCTAGAGGTCGCCTTAAGACCCGATTGCTCGCCCAAACTAGCATGTGCAATCAATTGCGCGCGTTGTACAGGGCGCGCAATTAGTTCTAATTTGATTAGAACTTGGACACCAGGTTGAGCCAGTCAGCCGGTCACTCAATGAGTCGGTCACCGATTCAGAGGTATTACGCACCAGGGATAGGGCGCATAATCCGATTATGCGCACCAGACAGCGCACAATCGGGTTTGACCGATTAATTGTGCACCTCCCACAAGGAGCGCAATTACCCGAATACCTATAAATAGACCCCTACCCCACACAAAAAGAACATGAAGCAATCGAGTTTTTGAGTTTCTTTCTTCCAAGCTTAGGGATTTCGAGACTTTCTCTTCAGCGCCTAGCTTCAGGTAATTTCTTAGTTCTAGTTCTTAATTACTTTCTTAGTTCTAGGTTCTAGTTCTTAAGTCCTAGTTTTTAGTTCTTAATTTCGTAGATCTTTGATTTTTACACTTTAATTTCTAGTCTTAGATTCTAGGTTTTTGTTATTCTAGTTTCTAATCCTAGTTTTTAATCTCTGATTCTTAGCTTCTAGAGCCAGTTCTTAGTTTTTCGTCCTTAGATTTTGATTTTAGTTTTTAGTCTAGAGCCAGTTCTTAGTTTTTCATCCTTAGATTTTGATTTTAGTTTTTAGTCATAGTTCTAAATTCTAGTTTCTAATTCTGATTCTTATTTTTTAGATCTCAACTCTTACCTTTTAAAATTCAACTCTTAGTTCTCTTTATTTCTAGTTCATGTTTTAGTTCCTAGAACCAGTTCTTAATTTAGTCTTTAATTTTCTATTTCTAGTTCTTAATCTCTAGAAACAAGTATAAGTTTAAGATTATTTTAGATCGTAGCCTCTATTTTCAAATTCTACTCTTAATATCTTCTAATTCATAATCTTCTCATCTTAATCTCAATCTTCAAAATCTTAACTTTTCAATTAAAAATTAGTTTTTCAGTCTATACTAATTTTCAATGACTCTTAGCCAATCGATTTGCCCAAGTGAGCTTACAGAGGGTACCCGGGAATGGGGCCGGTCCTCCTTAGCATAGCGGGCCAAACCCCCTTTTTTTTAGATTTCCAGTAGAAGTAGGAAATTCAAAATAATTAGATTTCTACCATAAGTAAGATACTTAAAATGATTAGATTTTAGTAGATTTAGGATATCTAAATTGATTAGACTCTACATGGAAATAGGAAGCTTCAAATTAGTTAGAATTTTAATAGAATTAGGGTATCTAAGTTAATTAGACTTCTAATAGAATCAAGATGTTTAAATTAATTAGACTTCTAGTAAAAATAGGATATTTAAAATAATTAAACTTTTAATAGAATTAGGGTACCTAAGTTAATTAGAGTTCTAATAGAATTAGGATACCTAAGTTAATTAGAGTTCTAATAAAATTAGGATACTTAGATTAATTGGACTTTTAATAGAAGTAGGATACTTAGGATAATTTGATTTCTGGTAGAATTAAGAGACTAATGCTAATTAGACTTCTAATAAGATTAGGACTCTTACGTTAGTCAGAATCCTAGTAGGATCAGGAGACAAGTTTAATTAAACTTCTAGAAAAATTAGAAGATTAGATTAACTAGACTCTCGGTAGGATTAGGAAAAGTAAAGCAATCAGACTTAGAGCGGGATAGGAAAACTATATAAACTAAACTTTTAGGTGACCCAGTGCTGCTAACGTCGGCAGGCCGACGATTCAGTAAAGAAGTTGAACCCACACCCCAAAAGGCGTGATCAATGACATGTTGCAGTGTCGATAAATATCTGTAGTTGGTGATCACAACGAACCAGGTATTTCCCTCTTAGAATTTACTCCTTTTATTTCTATATTTTAACTTACCATTCATCGCTTTTCACCAGAGTTCACATAGACCAAAATGGGCCACTCTTTTCGAGGACCGAGAGGAACCTAGAAAAAGCGTGCACCAATAGACTGGCAATCGCAATGGGACGTTTTGTCACCAAAGTCGCCTCTATTTAGTTGAATTTTCTTATACCTATATAGTTTTTTTTTGCTTTATTTCTTTCCTCACCCACTCTATTACCAAGGATTTCCCGAAAGTGCATGAGCATCCATCAGAGGCTTGAGATGGCGGGAATACGAAGAATAAATCTCACTGAAAGTGGTAATCCTCCGTTATGGAACTATCACGGCAACCCTGTATACAGTGAGGTTCTGACTGGCGAGTTCACTCAGTACAACCCCGAGATTAACATGACCGGTGATCAGGAAAACCCCTTCACCCCTCCGTGCACTAGCAATAACCACAGTGGAAAAGATGGCAGCATTGGATAGAATTTCACCGCCCGACAACTTATGGAACTTAGCGTTCAAAAGTTACAGAAGGGAGGCGATGACACTGAAGAACTACTCTAAGACCTGGTGGCTGCGTACGGGACCATCAAGCAGTGGCAAGATAGACAAGAGCAAGAACGGCTAAGGCAAGAAGGGTCACCACCCACACCAAGCACAGTCTTAGCCCATGTGTTGCCATTAGGCCGGGCCACCCGTGTCCTCTTCAACAACTATCACCAAGACCGAACTCACCTCTGGGTTACCCAAAAAGATGCTACAGTAAGAGTGGAGGATTTTCCCAAGATGCTCAATGAATACATAGCTAAGAGAGAGCGCTCTGGTTGCTCATTTGGGTTCGATAAGTTCTGTCAAGACCTGGAGTTCACCTTACCCGCAGGGTTCAAGCTGCCCAAGTTTAACAAATACAATGGTACAGGAAACCCGAACCATCATCTGGCACTTTTCTGCAATGGATGTCGACCCATCCGCGACAATCAAGGGCTCCTGATACATTATTTCTAGAGATCGGTAGAAGGAGAGGCTCTCGACTGGTTCACCGGACTCTCGCTTCATAAAATTGACATGTTCAATGAACTGGTCGGCCAATTCTTGGACCAATACAAGCATCTGATATAAGAAAAAGTTAGTCTCAGTGATCTAATGATGACCAAGCAAGAATCTGAGGAAGACTTCGTGGATTTCGTAGCACGTTGGAGGAAGTTGGCAGCCCGCATCGGGAGCCAGATGAAGGAAAAGGATGCGATCGATATCATCATAAACAACGTCAAAGAGCCTCTCTGAAGCGCTCTCGTCATAAGTGAATGCCCGGACTTCGCTATACTTCACTCACGCGTTAGCCCCATCCAGCGACATATAAAAGGGGGAAACCTCGCTTTTTCAATAGTGACATCGAAAGTCGTTACTTCCAGTGATTTGAAGCAGAAGAGTAATAAGAAAGCCTCCAACTCGGAGTAGGTCAACACTGTCGCTAACCAAGGGCAGAACTCTGAGAACGACAACTTTCAGCCAAGGAACCCTAGGCAGAACCAAGGCCAACAACAATATTAGAATCAAGGTCAGAATCAGCAAAGGTGAACCAAAACTAGAGCCATGGACAATATTAAAATAGGAATCAATCTCCTAATACCTACCATCACCAGAACCAAAACACGACGCAGAACAGGCTAAGCAATACCCAAAATTATAATAACGTGCCTCTGCCACAAAATTTTAATCAACAAACTAGAGGACCCTACCAGCCAAAAAGAGAGCACTACCCTCCACTACCTAATACCATTCCAAATATCTTCTGCCTCCTGAGTAACCAGGACCTTCATAGATTCCCACTAGAATGATCGCGACCCTGGCCGACAAACCTAGACCATAGTAAGTTCTGCGCAATTCATCGACATGCAAGACACAATTTGGAAGACTGTTGGGTTCTCCGAGACGTGATCTACGACATGAGTGATAGAAACCATATCGACTAGGAGTCTCTCAAAAATTCTAATCCCAATCACAACCAACCACCGCAAAACCTAGGGATTGTTAACAACCCCATGCTAAATCACAACCAAGGGCCAGTGTCCCACATCACAATGGTGGACCTTCTCGGTCGACCCTCCTTCCGTCCTTTCGCCTTAATCAGTCACCTCCACCCTCTTACTGCCTTTGTCAATCCAGTAGAGCCTCAAAGGCCCCCAGCTGTCCGACCACACCCTTCGACCTCAATCACTCGGATCACACCCTCAAGTCCACCTCCCTATCCAAATTTTACCTGAATCGGAGTTCAGTCGTTCACGGCACGGAGACCAAACCTCCATCAACCTCCGCCCAAACCTCTCTCTTCTCCAAACCCACAGTAGACCCCGTCGCCATTTGACTCTGAACCCCAATATGACCATGTCCTTCAACCTGCAGAGCAGATTGCGGGGTGCGTTGACAGCGTCACCCAAAATACTTTGAGTCAATGACATGGAACTATGGTGCAACACTACTCACATGCCAAGAAAAATCCACAGAGCGAAGAATCTGTCAAGGAGGAAGCCTTGATTTCCACCTTCCTCGAAGAAGAGGACTATACACAGTACCTCCCACCATGGAGCGGCCTAGCCCCAGTATGCATTCCTTCTTCTTCAAGCTTCGCCCCATTCATAAAAAATGCTCTAGCAAGCTCATCAACATAAGTCACAACGTGGTTGAAGAATCAGCAACTGACCTACCCGATCCTTAAATCCGGAACCAACTATCCACCACCACCGTTTCCTCGGGAAAAAGAACCTACAAGCGCACAATCGCTAGAAAGGAACAAGAGAGAGAAGGAGACTAACTTACCTCCCCCACCTCACATCATTCCTCCACCGCCAATTCCAGCACCCTAACCGCTTCATCCAACCACAAACAAAGCGCGTCGATTAGGAAAAGAGCCTGCACTTGAGACAGGCCAAGAATATGATCTCCTATGACATCTTCAGAAGATCACGGCACAGATATTAATACTCGAGCTTATCAAGAAGTCGCCCGACCACCATCAGCTATTAATGAAAGCGCTGGAAGAGACACTGATAGATGAAGACGCCACCTTGGACGAGCTACATCAAATCACCTCAATCATGGAGCAATCACCAGCCCTCACTTTTACAGATGCGGATATGCTGAAGGAATATTTACGAGGAAGCTCGGCCGCTATATATCTAACGTTCAAAATCAGGGGATTCTCGATACCTCATGCGCTAGTTGACACAGGGGCGGGACTCAACATCTATTCCATCACCATACTCAAAACGCTTGAATATATTGAGCAGGACATAAGGCCGTCATCTTTATCCCTTATCACATATAACTGTTCTCGACGCTTTGTTAAAGGGACTATCAAGTTGCAAGTAAATCACTCCTTATTGATGTATCTATTTTATGTTAAATTCAAGTCTTAACCTATTGCAAGCGCACAATAGAAATTATAGTACTAGCATAGGATCATTCCCACAAGGAAGCTTATTATCTTATTATTTCTTTATTTTTATCTTTTATTTAAATTCTTATCTTTAAAAACTTCTATTTATCTTTAAGATTTAATCTACTGGAGAAATATGAATAAAAGAACGGTTTTTTTTATCAACATTGTATAAAATAAATCCTAATCCTCCTTCCAATTAAGGTCGTCAATCTTAATCTTCAGCTTTCGGATATTTATAAATTTAAACAGTACCGTTACACTATATTTCTAGTCTCCTAGCATGGGTGTCAATCAAGTCTAAGATACTATTAATATAGATTTAATCTAATCAACAACTTCTTAAAATTTGGGCACCAATAAAACCTTAGAAAATTGAAGATGGAAAAGTAAAACCGTTACACTAATCTGTAAATTCTAACATGAGTCGTCAATTCAAATCAAAACTTGGAGATGTTTATAAAGAAAATAAATCTAAACTAAAAAGCAGAGTAAAATATATCGTTCACCCCTCAGCCGCAGTCGTCAATTGCTCCTAAGAAAGTACAGATATCTACACTAATCTTTAGCACTCAATCACAGCCGTCAATTGCTCTTGAGAAACCTTTGATATCTAATCTATTCTATGTTACACTACTTTGATTGGAAGAAAATCCAACCTCAGGCGTCAATTGATGCTGAAATTCTTCGATGCTTATTCCTATACCGAGCTCTCTTATTTATAGATCATAAGGAGTCAGTTTACAAAGGTCCAATTCTAATAAAATAAACTACTAAAATAAAAGTATCCTAATATAACTCTAATTTCTAATTTTATTCTTCCTTGCTTTCTTTAGTTGATGCGCTTCTAGAGTGCTCTTTAATTAGCAGCAGCAAAGTCCTTCGGAGTTCATCTTCATCAACCTTCTCAGATCTGTGATTGGTCAGTCTTCTAATTGTAGAAGACTTCTGAAAATATGCATGGCGGTGATAGATCTCACATTCCGCAGTAGTGGAAAGCTTCTATTTTTAGGAAATCATAAATAACAATTTCTTTCTATTCTTTCTGAAAAATCGTAAATCATGATTTTCTATTTTCAATAGGCTTTCAGCTAACGATTCTTCATTTTGATTCTTCGCTTCTCTTGTATCGTCTTTACTTAATACAACTTTTCTTTAGAGAATCATAAATTTCAATTTCTCTCTTCTCAGTATATTATTCTGTACAATTGTAAAACACGATTCTTCATTTCTTTTTAGGCGAAGATTTGTCTTTTATGCTCAATCGTCTTTTTACTGCTCTTTGAGTTCATTTTGACAAAGATTAATACTTAGGCTCTCTTCTACTGTCTAGCTTTAATATATGCACATTAGTATCTCATTAGTAGCAAACTAAAGCCTAGCATCACTAAGTTAAGAGTGATAAAATGGTAAATTATGTGACTGATCACACCCCCAAACTTAAGTTTTGCTAGTCCCTAGCAAACAAGAAAACATAAAATATTTAAAACTATGAATTTAAATGCCACTTTCGTAGAGAGCATGATTGCATTAACAGATGCAACAAGCCTTTAAACCCCTAGGTGATCCCTAGTGGAGGAGTTGTAGTCTCTTGAAGGTTTTCAGTGAAGTTACCCACAAACTTTCAAATATTTTTGGGTTTTTAAAAATATTTTTCAAAACTAAAAATTCAAAATATAGATTTTTATATACTAATTACTCAGTCAATCATTACATGTTTATTATTTCTAAAAATTTCAAATCTTGTTATCCTTAGCTTCCCATCATCGTAATTATTCTTTATCAGGTCTCAATAAGTTCAATTCGGTGTAGCGTGGAGTGTGTGCATATCAGTGAAGTGTTTATTCATGATAGATTTTTTTAAACTGTAGTTTTTAGAAAATATTTTTATCAAAACTCACTTATTGACATACTCTCAAAAATAATAACAAATTTTGGGTTCTCACAATATTGTAGATATATATGTATGTAAAAATCTGATAATTACTAAGCAGATAAATCTCATAGAAAGGATACTCAATTATGTTCAAATAACTTCTTTATTTATTCATAGTATCTATTTTATATATCTCTACTAGACTCATATTTTTGCAAATCTTAAATCACAACAATCTTTCTTACGTCTTGTAAAGGGGCTTTGGGTTTTCAGAAGGTTTCAAAGGAAAAGGTAAAGAGGATTCAAAATTATTTATGAGAATTTAACTCTTCTTTTTCTTCTTCTTCTATATTTTTTTCAGCTTCAGTAAGTATCCTTATTTTGGATATCTTCTTCCCATTTTTCTTTTCTGTTTTCTTTTGTAAATCCCATTTTCACATAATCAAATTTTACGATTTCTTCTTTTTCTTCACTTTTTTTCATATTTTCATACAATTGTATTTCTTTTTCAGTTGTACCCTTTTCAGTAGATCCTTTATCTGTTAAGCATATACTCCTTTCACTCCCTCTTCTCCCCTTCTTTTAAATTCTAAACTCTCATAAATTATATGGGTCAAAGGTGGATAGCTTTGTTCAGTACATATGGTTAAAGGTTTATAAAATTTCGTTACAAAGAAATTTGATTTTAGGCTTCTAATATGAGTTCAAAGGGTTAAATATTCTGAGATTTTTGCCTTTTTGGCTTTGGTCTAACAAAAGATGGCCTTTGGTCATTTTCATGATTTATTAATATGGATGTCTTATTTCTTTGATATATTTAATAGACAGTTCTAAACGAACAAATTATCATACTTACAAAATATCTTGATTCTAAGTTCAGCAATATGAGATTACAGATAGTAGAGAAGTTCAAGGAAAATTTAGCATGAATAAAAATAATCTCTCTTTATCAGAATAAAAGAGGAAATAGGCTTTGTAGCTCACTGGTTATATAATTTGAAACTATAATCTAAAATATTTGTAGTTTAGATCAATCGTATAGTTTCAAGCATTCATTTGATATAGTGTTTCTAGATATGCTTTTCTTGAATTGTAATTATTTTTATTTTGATTTTTTGAACTACTACTATGATGGATTGCTAAGTATTTCGAATTTTCATTCTTTTTATTATAATTTGCATCAAATGATTAACTTTCTTACTAAAAAAAAAATTTTCTTTTTTTTATTTTTATTTTTATGAAAAAGTAAAAAAACTACTATTAAAAAAATAAACAAAAACTACTATACTATTATCCGATGTAATGTATCCCCCCCCCCAAAACTTAAATAGGACAATGTCCTCATTGTGCAAAATAGGGGACATACAGAAAATATTACCTTATTTTACTGCTATGTTAATCGGTTTTATAATCTGCAATAAAAATCCAAAATCTTCCCCCAAACTTGGGAGAAAAATACATTCGATTTAATGGAACGACTAAGTTAGATGTTAGTACCAAAATTAGAAAAATAGTAAATAAAAAAAAAAACTTTTCATATATATATGAACTAATTATAGAAACATGGAAAGAAATCTAATAAAATGAAATTCCTAGGAAAAATCTAGACACACTAAACTAAGACACTAGAAGCAACGTCCGAGATAAGGGTCCTTCGATAAAGATCGGTCCTCGACTTCTAAAATATTGTCGCTCATAATAAAAAGATAGGGATGCACCCTAGGAGTAGGTGCATCAAATAGAAAAGGAAAAAGGAGGGTTAAGAGGATTTAGGAGGTGGCGGTGGAGGATGAGGTGTACAAGGTGGTGGTGGAGGCAGTGTCTCTTCCATCCAGGCTTGGATGGAGAAGGAGCCGAAGAGAGTTATAATGTCACTGATTAGCCGGCCTCTTTCCTTTAATATTGTCGTTATCTCGTCCTCATGTTGTTGTATGAGGGGGGAAAAGTCCTTTGCGAATTCAGACCAGTTTCATGGATTCGCCATTTCAAGAATATTGGAAGCAGAAGAAGGATGCAAAGGAATGGAATGAATTTTCTTGGATGTGATATCTTATTTATAGGTGATCTGGGATTTGAACAGTCGCTATTAATGAAATTTATGGGTGGCATTGAAGAATATAACTAGTTGGTTTTCTTAATAATACTGCGAGACATGTCTGTGCAGCGTGAATTATAGTGACACCTTCTGTGTCAAAAGGTCGCACCTATCATAAATGTATAGAGATTTCTCAGCAATCGTAATCACTACGATTATACGCTAGAGAGAGCTTTGTTCAAGAAATCATACATAATACGATTTCTCGAGCTCGTGTATTTAATTCTAAAGATATTTATTTTTAGTATTATACTATTAATATACACAAAATTACTACAGATGAGTCGGTAGTGCGACAGTTGCCCAAGAGCATATTAGGCATACTCTGGGCCTTTAAGTGACATAGTGACTACTGTCTCCTTTTCTTATAAAGTCACCATCAATTTAAGTCTCTACCCATTAACCTTAAATGCATGATTATCCTTAGGATCCTGAATAGTGACAGCCCCATGAGGGAATATTTCTATGACATTATAGGGTCCGTCCCAACAACCTCGCAATTTTCCAAGGAACAGTTTTATCCTTGAATTATATAATCAAACTTGTTGGCCCGGATCAAAACTCTTTCTTAAAATGTGTTTATTATGAAATGCTTAAGTTTTGGCCTTATAAATTTGGGCATTTTGATAGGCATCATTTCGGATTTCCTCTAACTCATTAAGGTCGAGTATCCATTTTTCACCAAATGCAGTCAGTTCGAAATTAAGTGTTTTAATAGCCCAAAAACCTCTACGCTCCAATTTGATAGGTAAATGACAAGCTTTTCCGTACACTAATCGAAAAGGAGACATACCAACAGGGGTTTTGTAGGCTGTTCTATATGCCTATAGAGCATCATGCAGTCTTAGGTACCAATCCTTTCGATCAGGTCTAACAGTTCTTTCTAATATTTTCTTTATTTCACGGTTAGAAACCTCTACTTGCCTATTAGTCTGTGGGTGATAGGGAGTTGCAATTTTATGTGTAACTCAATATTTCTTAAGTAAGCTCTCAAAATATCAGTTACAAAAATGACTGCTCCCATCACTTATAATAGTTCGTGGGGTTCCAAACCGTGCAAAAATATTTTTCTTGATAGAAGAAACTACCACCTTATGATCATTAGTCCTTGTGGCTGATGCTTTGATCCATTTGGATACGTAGTCAACGGCTACAAAGATATACATATATTTATACGAGAGTGGAAATGGACCCATAAAGTCTATGCCCCATACATCAAAGGGTTCTGCAACCAAAATCGGTTGCAGGAGCATCATATTCCTTCGGGATATGGCTCCTAATTTTTGGCATCAATCCCAGGCTTGACAAAAATTCTGAGCATCCTTAAATAGCGATGGCCAATAAAATCCTGACTATAATACCTTTATAGCCACTTTCTTACTACCGAAGTGGCCCCCACAAGCATATGTGTGACAAAATTATTGGATATTATGGGTGTCACTGTCGGACACACATTTTCGTATTATTTGGTCTGAGCATATTTTAAATAGGTTTAGGTCCTCCCAAATATAATATTTGGCTTTAGCAAAGAATATATATTTATCTTAGTTGGACCAGCTTGAGGGAATCTTACTTGTTGTCAAATAGTTTACGATATTGGCATACCATGGAACTGTTACTTGGATGGCGGAAAGTTATTCGTCTAGGAAGGTATCATGGAGGGGTTCTTCACTAATGATCTTAGGCATCTCAATTCTGGACAGATGATCTGCCACTATGTTTTCAACTCCCTTTTTGTCATTTATTTTGAAGTCAAATTCCGGCAAAAGTAGGATCCACCGAATTAATCTCGGTTTGGCATCCTTTTTAGCCAATAAATATTTTAGTGTAGAGTGATCCGAAAAAATGATAGTTTTTTATCCCAATAGATACAGTTTGAATTTGTCTAATGCAAATATGACGGCGAGAAGCTCCTTCTCAATAGTGGTGTAGTTAACTTGCGCTTCAATCAAGGTACGACTTGCGTAATAAACTATATGAGGAATCTTATCTTTCTGTTGTCCTAAGACTGTACCTATTGCGTAGTCGGAAGCATCACACATTACTTCAAAAGGTAGGGAATAGTCAGGAGATTGAATGATTGGTGCAGATGAGAGGATGGCTTTGAGTTTATTGAACGTGTCAATATCAAAGTCAACAGGTACGTCATTTTCTAATAGGTGACACAAAGGTCTCGAGATTTTTAAAAAATCTTTAATAAAACAGTGATAGAAACTAGCATGGCCAAGGAAAGATCGAATCTGTCACACTGTGGCAGGTGGAGGTAAATTATCTATCACATCAATTTTAGCCCTGTCAACTTCTATTCCTCTTTCGGAGACGATGTGACCTAAGACAATGCCTTCTTAGACCATAAAATGGCTCCTCCCAGCTTAGCACCAAATTGGTTTCTTTACATCTTTTTAAAATAAGGGCCAGGTGCTCAAGACAAGAATCGAAGGTTCGGCCGAATACCGAAAAATCATCCATGAATACTTTCAAAAACTTATCTATCATGTCAGAAAAGATGGCCATCATGCATCTTTGGAATATTGTCTGTGCATTACATAACCCAAAGGGCATGGGGCGAAATGAAAATATTCCAAAAGGACATGTGAAGGTAGTCTTGTCCTGGTCCTCTACATACACTAGGATTTGATTGTATCCTGAATACCCGCTTAGAAAGTAAAAAAATTCTTGACCCGCAAGTTTTTCTAAAATTTGGTCAATGAAGGGTAATGAAAAGTGGTCCTTGCGTGCCATAGAGTTAAGCTTTCGATAGTCTATACACACACACCACCCCATGGTTTCGCGTAATGGTACTAGCTCATCGGAGGCATTTTCTTTCACAGTAATTCTAAATTTCTTTGGAACTACCTGAATGGGGCTCACCCATTGGAATCGGGTAGATAATACCTACATCTAACAACTTTACGATTTCCTTTTGTACTGCTTCCCTCATGTTTGGATTCAACCGTCGCTGACTTTCCCATGAAGTTTTGGCATTGTCCTCCAAATGAATTCGGTGCATACAGATTGATAGATCAAGCCCTTTGAGGTCGGCGACAGTCCACCCTATTGCATATTTATGCTTTATAAGTATGGCCAATAGCTTAGTCTCATGTTCCTTGGTAAGGGTAGATGAGATGATTACTGGGAAAGTTTCACTAGGGCCAAGAAATGCGTACTTGAGGGTGTTGGGAAGTGGTTTTAATCTAATGATGGTGCTTTTTCAATAGATGGTTGTAACGAATCACTGGAAGTGATGGGTAAGGGTTCTATCCATGTTTTCCATGTTTTAGCAGTGTTCAACATAGATGTTACCTCTTTTATTTGAAGGTTTCAGTAATCAGAATCCGCGTACCACAGTGCGATTTGTAGCATATCTTTAGATAGGACGAGGGGTAATGCTTCTTCTACCAATTCTTCAATTTCGTCAATGCTGAAGCATTCCTTGTCATCTATTGAGGCCATTTGGTTGGCTGCTGAGAAGACATTCAACTGGATTTGCATATCTCCAAAAGAAACTTTCATTACCCCGGTTTTACAATTTATGCAAGTGTTGGCCATAGCCAAGAATGGTCTACTGAGTATAACAAGAATTTGTGTTAGGGATTTCGAACTTGGTTCCATGTCTATACCAGGAAGTCAACAGGAAAAACAAATTTATCGACTCCAACCATAACATCTTCAATTACTCCTACTGGCCTTCTTTCCGATCTATTGGCTAACTAAAGAGTTACCGAAGTAGGTCTCATTTCTCCAAGTCCTATTTTTTTATAAATAGAGTATGGTAGCAAATTTACGCTCACTCCCAAATCTAGGAGTGCTTTGTTTATAGCGTGGTTCCTATGATACAGGGGATTGTAGGAACTCTGGGATCTTTAAGCTTGGGAGGGGTCCTAGATTGTAAGACTGAGCTCACTTGCTCGGTTAAGAAAAATTTTGCGAGATGTTGTTTCGCCATTTTCATTTTTGCGTACACATCTCTTTCAAAAATTGTGCATAGGCAGGGACTTGTTTAATTGCTTATAATAGAGGTAGGTTGATTTTTACCTCTTTGAAGATTTCTATTCTTCTAATTTTTTTGGATTTTTACTAAAAGGTGATGGTGTACCAAAGGCATTGGGGAAAGGTAACTTTGGCACAGAGGGTACTTCAGTTACAGATGTGGGTGTGCCATCATTCCTATTTTTATTTTCTAATCTTTTTGGGTTTTCGAGCAGTGGGACATTCTTTATTATGTCATTTTCCTTTTTCTGGGTCTCAGGGTTGACTACTGGTGTAGTCATATCTACTTTGTTATCCACAACCTTACCACTTCGCAAAGTTTGAACAGCCTGGACCTAGGGTGTAGGACTGGGTATAATCTCTTCACTCAACTTTTCTCCTAAGTTGATTGCTGATAGTGACAATCCTTCATTATCCAATGTTTCCTCCCATTGTGTAGCAATCTATTCAATTTTAGTTCCCAAGTTTGCAATGGTCTTGGAACAGGAGTATAAATATTGAGAGATTTGTGATAGCTGAGATAATTCCTTAGAACGTTGATGTCCATATTGCTGCAGATCTTGAGGAATCTAGACAATAGTGGCATCATCGTCTGTGACAGGTTGTTGATCAAAAAATTGATTTGTAGCATATATTGGTTGAGAATTATAGGGGTACTACTGATATGCGTAAGAGTAGTCTTGCTAGGTCATTCTTGAAAATTCATAATGGTTTCCCCACTGAGGGTCATAGGAATTCTCGGAACTGCCCCATTGAGAAGCAAAGATTTGCTCAGCTTTTTCTGGATAAAATGGGGTAGTTGAGTACTCCTACGGATCATAAGTTGACTGATAGCTTGGCCAAAATGGGTAGTTATGGCCTTGCATGTCTAAATTAAGATATATATATATATATATATAGAAAGCAGGGAGACAAAAAAAATCTGAACCACTAATCTCTGTGGCCAGCAGGAATGTTGAAGTTATGATCCGTTGCTCTGAATAAACCTGCAAAAGCATGAGAAGTTATCAAAGAAAAATAAAAATATAAAGAAATATAAAAAGAGAAAGATAAATATTCGTTTATAAAAGAATAAAAATATTAGATAAAAATAGAAATAAAGATAAATTCCGCTTCCTCGGCAACGGCGTCAAAAACTTGATCGCTCCTTATTGATGTATCCATTTTATGTTAAATTCAAGCCTTAACCTATTGCAAGTGCACAATGGAAATTATAGTACTAGCATAGGATCGTTCCCACAAGGAAGTTTATTATCTTATTATTTCTTTATTTTTATCTTTTATTTAAATCCTTACTTTTAAAACTTCTATTTATCTTAAAGATCTAATCTACTGGAGAAATATGAATAAAAGAATGAATTTTTTTATCTAAAGTGCATAAAATAAATCCTAATCCTCCTTTAGATTAAGGTCATCAATCTTAATCTTCAGCTTTCGAATATTTATAAATTTAAACAGTACCGTTACACTATATTTCTAGTCTCCTAGCACTGGGCGTCAATCAAGTCTAAGATCCTATCAATACAGATTTATTCTAATCAATAACTTCCTAAAATCTGGGCGTCAATCAAACCTTAGAAAATTGAAGATGGAAAAGTAAAACCGTTACACTAATCTGCAAATTCTAACTTTAGTCGTCAATTCAAATCAAAACTTGAAGATGTTTACAAAGCAAATAAATCTAAACTAAAAAGCAAAGTAAAATATATCCTTCACCCCTCAACTGCAGTCATCAATTGCTCCTGAGAAAATACAGATATCTACACTAATCTTCAGCACTCAATCGCAGTCATCAATTGCTCTTGAGAAACCTCTGATATCTAATCTATTCTATGTTACACTACTTTGATCGGAAGAAAATCCAACCTCAGGCATCAATTGATGCTGAAATTCTTCGATGCTTATTCCTATGCCGAGCTCTCTTGCTTGTAGATCATAAAGAGTCGATTTATAAAGATCTAATTCTAATAAAATAAACTACTAAAGTAAAAGTATCTTAATATAACTCTAATTCCTAATTTTATTCTTCCTTGCTTTCTTTAGTTGATGCGCTTCTAGAGTGCTCTTTAATTAGCAACAACAGAGTCCTTCGAAGTTCATCTTCATCAATCTTCTCAGATCCGTGGTTGGTCAGTCTTCTAATTGTAGAAGACTTCTGAAAATATGCATGGTGGTGATAGATCTCACATTCTGCAGCAGTGAAAAGCTTCTATTTTTAGGAAATCGTAAATAACAATTTCTTTCTATTCTTTCTAGAAAATCGTAAAATCACGATTTTCTATTTTCAATAGGCTTTCAGCTGACGATTCTTCATTTAGATTCTTCGCTTTCTCTTCTATCGTCTTTACTTAATATGACTTTTCTTTAGAGAATCGTAAATTATAATTTCTCTCTTCTCAGTATATTATTCTGCACAATCGTAAGACATGATTCTTCATTTCTTTTTAGGCGAAGATTTGTCTTTTACGCTCAATCATCTTTTTACTGCTCTTTGAGTTTATTTTGACAAAGATTAACACTTAGGCTCTCTTTTACTATCTAGCTTTAATATCTGCACATTAGTATCTCATTAGTAGCAAACTAATGCCGAGCATCACTAAGTTAAGGGTGATAAAATGGTAAATTATGTGACTGATCACAAGTCTGCCTTAGACCGGTCACTAAAGACGTCACATTCCATGTCTCCGCCTAGTCTAGTTCCTACAATCTAATCCTAGATAGGAAATGGTTGGTGTCCATAAAAATTGTGGCATCTACATATCATCAATGCGTCAAGTTCCTTCATGAAGACTCTATTATCAGGATATACGCTGACGCGCCTCTCAAAGAAGTAAATATTGATTACACGGCAAGTATTCCAACAGCTCATGACCCTGTCCTATCCACCAGCCAAATCAGAAAGGTATGACTGCCTGACGATACTGTAATAGCAAAAGTCATTCATCCCAGCTCACCCCCATACCAGTTAAGATTAACAAAGAGAACGGTAAGACCTGACCTCACCCGGTTGTATGATATAAATCCAACTGTAACGAAAGGTGAGACCTCATGTACCAGCTCGGATACATCTGGTATACTGGACTCGGCAAGATTAGGCAAGGGCACATAGGGACGATTATTCCAAAGAAAGTCCACAAGCACACAGGATTAGGTTACTAGTCAGACAGCAAGCAAGCTGACCTTTTGCCAACCTCGCCTAGATGGTCACTCTATGACCATTTTATCTACGGAACCACCGAGAAGGTTTTTGTGCCAAGAAGAAAGGAAGCATCCCTCAGCAAAACACTTGCGACGAAAATTGAGTAGATTGTCAAAGCTTTTGAGGACCTAACAAGCTTGAACTAAGGTGACGACGACATCGACAAACCACTTGAGGGAGTCAAACCACTGTTTGACACTGAGGAACCCTACACTACTGAAAGAAGAGAACCACCAGAACACGAGCCCCACGTAGAAGATTGGGAGTCAACCAACGAGGAAGACTTTCACATCGCCACTTTAGGAAATGAGGAAGAATTGGAGTCATCCCAGCCTTACGAACCGAAAGGAGAGGACTTGCTTTCAATGTCAAGCAAAGAAGAAGACTATTGGACCAGTCTTACTGTTATAGAACTTGGAGATCACCTGAGAGCAAAACGGCTGAAGCTGCTCAAGGAGGTCAATCACTCCCGGAGCGAGGGATCAAATTTTGATGACGAACTTGATTATCAATCCTTACTAGACAATTGGTGATGCTGGCACCACTGCCCTTACCGAGAATAACCCTATTATAGCCTGTGCGCAATTATCTTAATATAGTGCGAAAGAGATATCCTGCGCGAGATATGATAAACAGCAAGGGCAAAAGATCATCATGTCACCCTTATAAAAGTCCAAGAAGAACTAGAGCTCGACGCTCCCCGATCTCTTGATGCACCACAACTTCAGATATTCTGGAATACACTAGAAGAGGAATGGCAACCGCCGCCGAGTGATGATGAAGACTACTGGATAGACCTTCTGGCACTCGAATTAGCAAAACAATTTGCCCAAGGCTTCTAGGGGCAATCAGACGAAGAAGGCGACTTCAATCTCAATGACGATAACCTTGTTCCTGAGAATGGAGGTTGGAGTGCCCCTGGGGAGATCCCTGTATCTCTCACCCATATCAGGCATGTTGTCGGGCATGCATACTCATCACAGCATACTACGAGATACAAAGCCGGGAACTCACCGGTTCAGAAGAATGTCATGAACAATCTCAGCAGTAAGAATATCTTCAGTCTAATTCTGAAAATGAGAGCTTAGACGACTACTTCCTCTCCACCCTTTTCAAGGATGAAACTGTTTACACAATAAAAGAATAAAGCACATCAGTCTGACTATCGCCATCGTCACTCATCCGGAGGATCACTCCGGACAAGGACTCTAAAAAAATGGATAATTTCAAATGAGTCCACGTCATTCGAAGACTCACACGAATGGCTTTAGCAGCCGTCTAGCTTCCTTAACTAGAAGAAGCAATCCCACCGGTTCCTCTCCCAGCGACCGACCCTGTACCATATCTCTTATCAGAAATCAAAAAAATAGAAAATCTTAAAACCCATAAAAATTTTAAAACAAAAAATCCTAAAAATTAGAAGAACACAAAAAAGGGAGGGAGACCTTCATCCCAGACCCATTCAACGACCGGCAAGGAGACTTTTCTCCTAAGGCTACGAGTAGTGGTCACATCAACGGAACCAAGGAAGAAATAACTGACATGATCACACATGGTCACCATCCCACCCTTAACATCGAAGAACCCTACCTTGGCTCAGTTCGAAGTGACCCTATGGCCTCTTCCTCACAAAGGTGTCGAGCATCTCGATGAAGCGACAAGCCCATAATCATACCTGACGAGACCCTCCACGACTTTGAGAGAATGATGAATAGCCTCAACCTACACCTGACCAAGGATGTCACAGTCATAAATTGTGTCGATGAAAGGTTACCTCCCGCAAAACTATTCCCTCAATGTAGCCATTGTGTAGTGTATGAGCTCACAGACTATGAAGGAGCACCAACCGCTAAAGAGACATAGGACTTCCTACGGGTCATCAAACGCTTTGACGAGCAAATTCAAGCCGTCGCAGAACCTACTAAAGAAATTAATTTTAGCACTTAGGAGAAGCCCAAGAAGCTACTAATCAGTGCAACACTCAGCCCTAAGGAGCGACAATAAATCATCCAAGTCCTCTAAGATCACCTCAGCTCCTTCGCATTGTCCTACAAAGATATGCTTGGCGTGGACCCAAGCTTACTAGAACACAGTTTAGTCCTAGAACCCGATGCAAAACCCGTCAAACAAAAACTCAGGAGAATGCTCTTGCAGATGACGCTACAAGTCAAGGAGGAAGTCGATAAGCTACACAAGGAAAAGTTCATACGAGTTGTCCTCTACCCTAAATGGGTCGCAAACATAGTACCTGTCGCCAAGAAAGATGGCAGGGTAAGGGTATGTATCAACTTTCAGAACCTCAACCAGGCATGCCCAAAAAATGATTTCCTGCTCCCTCACATCTACACTCTAGTCGACAATACTATCAGACATTAAATGTTATCTTTCATGGATGGCTTCTCCGGATGCAATTAGATCAAACTAGCAGAATCTGACCAAGAGATGACTTCCTTCACTATGCCATGGGGAACGTACTGCTACGTTGCCATCCTTTTCGAGCTTAAGAACACAGGAGCCACATATCAACGGGCCGTGATGGCCATTTTTTATGACATGATGCACAAGTGCGTGGAAGTCTACGTCGACGACATATTGGTGAAGTCTCAAACACGAGCAGGACATGCTGAAGCATTGTGATTGGTATTACAAAGATCAGAAAAGTATCAGCTAAAAATAAATCCGAAGAAATGCGTGTTCGGTGTGACCTCCGGGAAACTCCAAGGATTCATAGTGAGCAAGCGAGGAATTGAAGTCAATTCGGTAAAGGTTAGACCGATTCTCGAGATGCTACGTCCCAGCAACATCAAAGAACTACAAGGTCTAATAGGAAAACTACAATTCATCGGGAGATTCATCTCCCAGCACTCAGACAGATGCAACCCTTTCTACAGACTACTTAAAGGAGGGGCCGAGTACACATGGGATGACTAGTGTCAGCAAGCCTTCGACAATATCAAGAAGTACCTCCTCAACCCGCCAATACTATCACTGCCAGTTTTTGAAAGATCCCTGATCCTCACGTGTCAGCAAACGACCAGGTTATTAGGATAATTCTCGGATAATATGAAGAAGACGACACGAGAGAGAAGGTCATTTACTACCTCAGCAGGACGATGGTTGAGTACGAACGGAAATACACGCCAATGGAGAAGACATGCCTCACACTAGTATGGGCCTCGACTAAATTACGGCACTACTTTGGAGCACACAAGATACTAGCACATATGGACCCTCTGAAGTACATCTTTGAGAAGCCTGCTACATCCGAAAAGATCGCCCGTTGGCATATGCTCCTACAAGAGTTCAACATCACTTATGTCAAGCAGAAGTTAGTCAAAGGACAGGCGATTGTCGACCACCTCGTGAACCTTCCACTCCCGGGCAATGAACCTATACACAAAGACTTTCTCAATGAAGATCTCCTCTTAATCCACAACAAAGAGCCTGACTAGACTTCATGGACCCTCTATTTTGACAACGCTCTCAATTATAAAGGAAAAGGCATCGGAATAGTCCTACTAAGCCCAAAAGGAGTTGTCATACCAAAAACCTTTCAACTCGACTTCCTAGTCACCAATAACGTTGTAGAATATGAAGCCTTCATTGTCGGACTACGAGTAGTGTTACAGTTGGGTGTCAAGTAGTTGAAAACAATCAGCGACTCCAAGCTTGTGATATCACAAGTCATCAAGGAATAGAAGACCAAAGAAAGACGACTGATGGCATACTTAGAAATAACTCAGTTCCTAATAAAGAAGTTTAAAAGGATCTCTTTCACCCACATCCTTAGACTAGAGAACGAGCTCGCAGATTCCCTCACTACACTAGCATCAGTCATTCAGATACCAGTTGGATAAAACACAAAATCCTTCTTCATCGAGAGATTAACAGTGCCAGCACACGAGGTCTCCTGGCTAGTAAAATCAAAACTGCCAACTAGACCAAAGGCCGTCATGAACGAAGGGCAACCTACCTCAGGCAACTTCACGAAGAAAGAAGTCGATGTCGCAACTTTCAAATTTGAGAAATCACCAATTGACGATGGACAACCATGGTACTTTGATATATAGAACTTTCTAAAGCATCGCCATATCCCTCCTTACGCAATGAAGATTTAACGAAAGACAATCAGGAACTGATGCACAAGGTTCTGCATCCTACGAGATACGCTATACAAAGAAGCCTTCACTAAAGGAGTACTGTTGCAGTGCTTTACGACAACCGAAAGCTAATATATCATCCGAGAAGTGCACGCCAGTGCCTCTAGTGCCCAAGTTGGCATATAGAGACTCGCAAATTAGATTATACGACAAGGCTACTGTTAGCCGACGATGATAAGGGATTTCCACCTCTACGTCCAATGCTGCAAACAATGCCAAGAACATGTCACGCTCATCAAAGCTCATTAGTTGCATTGAATCCCATAACTTCACCATGGCCATTCTCGATGTGGGCCTTCGATCTTATTGGACCCTTCATGGACACAATCGGTGTTATTCACTGAAAAGTACCACTTTTCATCTCTTAACCTAGCCTTTACTACTCCTTGAAGCCATTTAATAATCTTCTTTTTAGTGTGTTCTATAGTTAAGAATAAATTTGCAATTTAGCATAACAGTCATGCTTTGGAGGCTAAGAAGAGAGAGACTTAAAGCCAAACAGTGAAGCTGAGGCAAGAACAAATGATACACCATGGTGGGACACACCATGGTAACTATTTTGGTTGCTTGATTGGGCCCTTAAAGTCCAAGGGATGAGAGGAAAGTGGACCTGAACAGAGAAGAGTGTTGTAGCAGCATAAGCACTGCAGCAGAGAACCAGAGAGCAAGCCTCACACAGCTGAAATGCAAACCTGCGAGCACTCTTGTGTAGTTCAAGTCAGCAAAAGTTAACCTTGCGAGGTTGGGAGCCTGCAGCACCTCTGCACTTGTGCACACCTCGCGTAGCTCTAAGAAGTGACAGCTTCAGAAAATATATCGCGAGGATCTCATGGGGCTTAAATCATCAATGTAACTATCGCTAGGCTCTCATGAGGTTTAGCGCGAAGCTCATTTAGATCCTGCATCAACACGTCACGTAGTTGCCGTAAGGACCAGCTTCAGAACTTCAACATGCGCAGCTCTTGCGCACTTCAAAGCAGATACCGGCTGCACAAAAAGCTAAAAGATCTTGGCGACTATCCCTGTGAGAGCCTCACGACTGAAAGCACCTGAAGCTCATCCGCGGGAGCCATAGCACATATGGCAACCTCAATCTCAGGAGGTTCTCAATGGTTTAAATCTAGCCTCGCGACTAGTCATCAAAGCTATGCGAAATACATTTCAAAGCTAAAGCAGCCACGTGAAGCTCAGGTTCCCACTTCCCAATCCATACACAAGGACCCTTAAGGAATTTTCACACTTCTAGGGCACTCATCCCGAGGCCTTAATCTATTCCCACACATCTCGAGGCATCCAAGGGATGCAAAGGAGCCACATCTGCAATTCCATTAGGGTTTACTTTCTTATTGGCCAAGGCATTTAGCACTAAGTATATAAGCTGTAATTTTAGATTAGAAATCTATCTCTTCCTCAACCTAATTCTACTAAGAGCTCAAGTTAGATTAGGGTTAGGATTAGGTCATCATTCATTTTTCATTTCTTCTTCCTTAGTCCAGCATTTGCTGGCTATGATCTTTGTAAACAACTAGGCATAGTTTATTTCAGTTTGCAAAAATTTTGGGAGCTGTTGTGGGTAACACTGCACAAGGCTGCTGTCTTGAGGGCACCATTGTAAGTATCTTTATTGCAATGAAATGTCATTTTTATAGTTTGAATAGATCCTTGTTTATCTGTGTTTTTTGACATAAATCAATTTGGATCTAATGCTCCCATTGTTATTTGAGCTTGTAGCCTTACAACAATGGTGACAACAATAATTTTCTTATTCTATCTCAGTCTTCTGTGATTTGGATAGCCTCTGTGGATAGCTTGTGACCATTTAAGTGGACAGACTATGGCCCTAGGGTGAGTCTAAGTCACAGATCTGAGATGGATTCTTCTTTTATGCACTTAAGCCTGTAGCCTTGTGGGAGATTGTGCAGAGACAAGCCCCCCTTGATTTTACATTACTGTTTTCAGCTCTTAGATCCGATCTTCTATAGATATTATAGACTTACGGGCTGAGTCATTGCAAGCCTTTTGCAGCAATGACTAGCTGAGTCTAAGTCCCTAAACAACCTCTGATTATCTATGGTTTTTACTAGATTTTCAAGGGTTGTTTGCTCCTATTTTTGTATGAGCTTGTAGCCTTGCAAAAGTAGTGTCTGCAATGATGTTCATGTTCTGGTTTGATCCATTTGATTGGAGGAAATCCCTTGGATAGCCTGTGACTATTTAATTGGACAGGCTATAGCCTTAAGATCAATCCAGCCTCTTGGATCAGGTTAGTTTTCTGAATTAATCTTTGTGATTTGATCCTCTCTATTGGATAGTCTATGACCATTTAAGTGGACAGGCTATAACCTTAAGAGACTAGTTTAAATCATAGGGGTTGAGTTGGATTCCCCTACCTTACAGATGTGCTTGTAGCCATCTGAAAGATTACTACAAAGACAGCTCTAGATCTGACTTGCATGACTGATGTGACCTTACCTTAGCAACATACTTCTCACCATTTTATTCTTCATTTTACCACACCATCACCATCTTCTTTTAACCCTTTCTATAGTTTACGACTGCATTTTATTTCTTTTACTTTAGATTTAGTTTTAGTTGTGACACTACACTCTCTTTCTTAGGATTGCCAGATCTATAGCCAGATATGGAAGCCTACTAACATAACCTGTGACGGCCTAGATTTCGGCACCCCGAAACCCGTGCCATCAGCACGATCATCTTGACCGTGCCCCTTAGCTAAGCACGGAACATTGGTATATCAAGCAACATGAAGTAGTAAATGAAACTGCGGAATTTAAATCTATATAAAAGCATTTCTCAAAAGACAGTTCTACCCTCATGCCTCTGCATGAATGGAGAACCGATCCGAACCATCGATGATAGCAATCATCACGGATGGTTCGCCCCAAAAGAATAATCCCAAAACCCAATATATACATTGTTCAACCAAAACAAGGCTTGACATACCAAGCCGTACAAATCTCTATCAAAAAGCCCTCAAAGCGGCACAACGGAGTCCTCTAGAAGAAGTCCTCAGGAGGTGGCTCCAACTCTTCGCCGGCCGCAAGGTCCGACTCACCGGGGTCAGCGTCTCCTGAAGCCTCGGCAGCTGCTAGTAGTGGACCTGCGACGTATAGTCTATAGGGTGAGCTACATCCTAGCTCAATAGGGAACAAAACACAGTTGAACATATAAATTATCACTCACATATATTCCATGATATGCCATGCATGATGTGTCTATGCAGTTACTGATGAAAACAGTTAAAAAGCATTGCATTTTCACTGGTAGTTACTTATGTCTTCATTTATTCATGAATGATGCTGGAAAGGCCTAAAGCAAAACTTAAACTTTCAACTTAAGTAATCCCCGAGCAATATAGCATCGAGCCCCGATGAGATACCCATCATCGTCATCTATATAGACACTTTTAACGTATTCCCTGGGAATACAATATAGTACCCAAGCCCCTTTCCCCTGGGGATTGGTGGCGGGGTTTCACTTGTCTCCAATCAACACCCACAGGGTGTATCGTACGGATAAGCCTCCTGGCCCTCTTGTTCACGGCCAGACGGTCACGGATATCCTGCCGTGTCAGTCATGGATATCCCGCCACGTCGATGGGGTACCCTATCAAACCTCAAATAACAAAAATATCGGTGCCTTATATATAGTTATTCACCGTGTAAGTGTGCTATCTTATATCAGTTAGGCCCTATCAAACATGATTCAATATTGGATACATCCCTGGGATGTATCCATTCACTTGCATCACACCTGATGCCCTTATCTCTTTATTTCCTCATCCCCTGGGGATGGTTCATTATGTTTACTCTTATGGATGTCACACACACACACACTTTTCATAATTCTTAAGCAATAAAAGCAATTTGAATTGAATTCTATATCACTACATACATGCTCTTGTAAATAAAGTACATGTTCAAGGTGTTCCCTACCTCAAGTCTTGTTTGATCAACGTATCAAGGTCCCACGTGGCTCCTTGTGCACTAGCTCACACGTACCACCTATGGTACCACATAACATGTGAAATACATCACTAAAGATGTAATAAAGAAGGTCCAAGACCCTCAAAGAATCTTAAAGTCAAACTCAAAAGTTAACATAAATTAGCTCAGTCAATTAATCGAACTCCAAAATCGATTAATCGAATCTGATTCGATTAATCGATTTCCAAAATCGATTAATAGAAAGTCAATATTGATTAATCGATTCTCAAATCGATTAATCGAGATTCCCATTCGATTAATCGAAACCCAATTCGATTAATCGAAACTCCCTACCTATCAAGTCGATTCTCAATTCGAGTGATCGAATTTCCAAAATCGATTAATCAATTCCCAAATCGACATCAAATTAATCGAATTCCCATTTCGATTAGTCGATTTCTCCAAACTATTTTCTTTCCTCCACTGGAGTTCACTGTAGGTTCCCAGTCGATTAATCGATATTCAAATCGATTAATCGAAATCTAAAGTCGATTAATCAAAACTCAGTTCGATTAATCGAACTCGGGTTCCTTGACTTTTCAACTTCTTGGCGAATTTCGATTAATCGAATCTCAATTTCGATTAATCAAAATTGCTAGATTCAGCCCCTTTTGAGCTGTTCTTTCCAACCTTTTTCCACTCTTTTTCCTCTATTTTTCTACACCATTATCCCATAATTTAAAACCATTTAAAACTACAAATTAACCTTTTAATCTATGCATTTACTACAAGAATTTTTACCTTCAATCAATCTCAAATTGATTTAAATCAAGTGGTTGGAAGGCTAGGGTTTCCAGCTTTGCCTTGAACGGATTCTTTGCGTTGAATCGGCCTCTTTAATGCTTGAATCCCCCTTCCAATCACCCACAATAACTCCTTGCTCAACCCTTCTTTACTCCTCTCTCTCTCTTCTTTACTTCTCTCTCAACAACCCAAAACACAAATTTAGGGTTATTAAACCCTTTTATCTCTCCTCTAACTTGTGTGTTGAGCACAAGCACCATGATAGGTGTATGTGACTTCAGATTTACACCACATAGACATTCAATTTATCACATCTCATCTGTTCATCACACCTCATGCTAACTATTGGACTTCTATTTGGTCAAACCTATGACCGATCAGGCACGGATCCCGAGGTCATAGTTTAGCGTGATTTTTTAGGCTATTACATCCTCCCCACCTTGGAAATTTTTGTCCTCGAAAATAACCTAAGGTTCGTCGTTCTGGGTCTCTCCCCCCCCCACACTCTCAGGTGAGGTGGTCTAGTAGGCTCAGACGCATACAGATAGTTACAATATACAAGCATCTAACTTAAATGCTGAAGAATTGAAATAATTTACATAAAAATTTTGGATTTCTATTAATATCAGAAAATTTTTACAAGGCGCCACATGAGTTGGCGTACAAAATATACATGTATACAATCATGACTCATACAAAAGAAAGCGGTGCTCTGAGGTTGGTAGGTCTCTTTGGGAGCTGTGTGGGCTGATGGGTGGTGAGCTGTCTTTGGCTGGGTAGTCGGAGGTAGCGGCGGCTGAGGCTGCGGTGTCTCGGTCGGCGGAGCGGAGGTAGATGTGGAAGGAGCCGCGTCAGTAGTGGCAGTGGTGGGATGGAAAATGGGTCCTCGGTGGAAGGCAGTGCGTCCAGCAGTCCACTCCTCCTCCTGAGCGAGGTAGCGGCGGTAGTCGGTGGGGTAGATGTGGCGGAGGGTATGGAACAGAAGGAAGTCCATCCTCCGGTTCATCTGCTCATTGTTGGCCTCCATACGGGCCAACACCTCCTCGATGGTCGGCCCTGATGAAGCGGCGCACCGGCGGTAGGATGAGGTGGGTGTCGCGGGCGCGGAGTGGGCTGGCGGTGTCGGTGAGGCTGCTGTGTGAGAGGTGGCCCTCTCTACTGAAGGCTCGGCTAGGTGTGCCCCACCCATGGGTGGGTCCTGCTGTGGTGGTGGGGGTGGTGGCGGTGCGACTGCTGCTGCTGCTAGAGCTAGAGAGGGACCCGGAGCCGGTAGGGTCCGCTTAAGCAGGTTATAGCTACGGGTCCATGAAGACCTTGAGAAAGTCTTCACCCGGTCTGTCGCCCGCACCTCGTGGGGCGATACCGCATACTCGGGAGCGTTGGAGTAACACTCCAACATGCTCGAGATCAACCGAGCATACAGCATTTTCTCCTTGGGCCTCAAATTGCCCTTCATTAATTTCCCTTTTATATATCTCATCCCCTCTAGGATGAGCATGGTGGCGTCGAACCACCGGCCACAAAAGGCCGCATATAGTGCCCACTGCACTACATCTATCCGCTCGGTGTCGTGCCGCAACGGATAGAGATTACACTTGATAATGGAATCAAGCATCCACATGTAGTGGGGAAGGTCGACCCTCTTTATAGAGGATCCTGACCCCTTTTTCCCGTTGGTCATGCGGGTCATGACCTCCTCAAAGCGGGGGTCCTCCTCGAAAGGTGGGAATAGGGTGGTCTCGAGTGTGAAGTCGAGGTAGCATTCAAGCACCTCGTGTATGTGACAACGTGTGATCGTGTAGTCTCGACCCTCTATGGTGGTCTTGATCACATCGTCGGTCGGGCCGTCCACAAGCCCTTGGTAGAATAATCTCACCAATCTAGGGTAGTAAGAACCCCGGATTGGTTTGAGAAGGTTGCCGAGACCGGCGTTGTTGAGGTAGTTTTGAGCCCATTGGGTCTCGCCCGGTACATCGGGATTTGTGAAGAGGGTAGGGTCAATGAGGTATTCGACCTCAAAGGTCTTTGGGCCCACCATTCATTTGGTTACACCACGTTAGTAGGTGGTGGGGGCATGGGAGTCGATTCGCGTGAAGACTCACGCGAAGATGCGCTCGTCGAATCGGAGGTGGTCTCCGATGCCGACGGTGATGGAGTCCTCACCGGCGATGGGGTAGGTGGTGGTGGTGCGGCGTTCTTACGCCGAACCGGGAGTTTAGAGGTTGCCTTCTTCGAAGACAACCGAGTCTTTGGCGGCATTTTTGGTGAAATAGGGAGAATCTAGGGCTTTAACTAACTCAAATTGAAAGAAGATTTCGATTTTAGGGTTTACCGTAGGTTTTGAAGGCGATGCGATGTGAATGCGAGCCAAAAACCGTCAGAAAAAAAGGGAACCCTAGGGCGCCGGATGGTCGGAGAAGAAGAAGTTGAAGCGCCCAAAACTCAAGTGCAAATGATTTCGAATGGGGAATGAAATCCCCAAATTTTTATATATAGGCCCCGGCTCGATTAATCAAAATTTAGAATCGATTAATTAAGATTCAAAACTAGGTTAAGCCGCGTAAAATCGATTAATCGATTTCTCAAATCGATCAATCGAAAGTAAGATTCGATTAATCGAAAACATTTCGATTAATCGAAATCTTATCCGTCTAAAATTTAAGTTTTTTAGAGCTCACTGGTGCGAGCCAGTCGATTAATCGAAATCCATTTCGATTAATCGAAATTTCAAAATCGATTAATCGAAATTCACTTCGATTAATCAAAATCGTGCAGTAACTTCCAAAAATTTCAGAATTCCTTAAGTTATTCGATTAATCGAACTATGGTTCGATTAATCAAAATTTCGAATCGAACAATCGAATTCCACTTCGATTAATTGAAATCGTTCCACTTACTTCATATTTCTTCGAAGTCCTTTTAGTAATTCGATTAATCGAATATCCAGTTCAATTAATCGAAATCTCAAATCGATTAATCGAAACCTCCTCAATTAATCAAAATTTCATTATTTCATCCTAATTTCTTTTAACATTCCCAGTTTGTTCGATTAATCGAACATGCAGTTCGATTAATCGAATTCTCAATTCGATTAATCGAATTTCCAAAATCGATTAATCGATCTCAAATCGATTAATCGAATTTCCAAAATCGATTAATCGATCTCAAATCGATTAATCGAATTTATAAATCGATCAATCAAAATTGTATTCTGTGTCTGTCCTAACTCTTATCCCAATTTCCAGTCACTGGCACATGCCAATCGACTAATCGAACAAAATCGATTAATCAAAATTCCAAATCGATTAATCGATTTGAAATTCGATTAATCGGTTTTGCCCAATTTCTGTAGATTTTCAAGTTCTTTGGTTCTTTGATTACTTTTGGCAGTTTATGACATCAAATGGCTCATAGTTTCAAAAAAAAATGCATTCACTTGGTCATGTACATAAAAAAAAAAATCTGTTCCTTTAATCATACTTTCGATCAAGACTTCCATTGAATTACAAGTATTGTGGAGATTTCACAAACATGCTTATGGTTTACATTGGATTCTCACGTCGTTGGAAACAAGGCTGGATATTGTTCTTTCACATCGGCCTCTCGTTCCCAAGTAGCCTCTTCTTTTGAATGATTGTTCCACCGAACAAGCACTAACGGAATCACTTTAGTGCGCAGTACTTGTTCCTTTTGATCCAAGATTTCCACTGGTTCCTCTATCATGCTCATGTCTTCACACATCTCCATAGGTTGTTTTCCTAACACGTGAGATGGATCATTTACATACTTTCTGAGCATTGATATGTGGAAAACGTTATGTACCCGATCAAACAGCGGTGGTAAACCAATGCGATACGCAACTTCACCTACGCATCCCAAAATTTCAAATGGTCCAACATAACGTGGGCTTAACTTCCCTCTCTTGCCAAATCTCATTACGCCTTTCATAGGTGACACTTTCACAAACACGTGCTCACCCACTTTATAGTCGACACTAGTCCGCTTCATGTCGGCGTAACTTTTCTGTCTACTCTGTGCTGACTTCAGCCTTTCTCTGATGATTCGAACGACGGTGGCGTTGTCTTCAAGTAGTTTTGGCCCTAACACAAATTTCTCACCTGTTTCCTCCCAATTGAGGGGTGATTTGCATCATCGTCCGTACAGAGCTTCATACGGTGCCATGCCAATGCTCGTTTGGAAACTGTTGTTGTATCTGCGAGCAACGGTAGATACTCGTCCCAGTATCCTTGCATATCTAGCATGCACGCTCTGAGCATGTCTTCTATCACTTGGTTCACTCGCTCTGTCTGCCCATCAGTTTGAGGATGGAAAGCTGAACTAAAGTCTACTCGTGTTCCCATTCCTTCTTGAAATTTCTTCCAAAACTTGGACGTATATAGTGGATCACGATCTGAAACTATGCTGCTTGGAATCCCGTGTAGTCTTATAATCTCCCTCATATATAAGTCTGCCAGTCTTCCTGCCGTATACATCGTATTGTACGGTAAAAAGTGTGCTGATTTGATCAATCGGTCCACAACGACCCAAATGGCATTGTGTCTCTTGGCAGTACGGGGCAATCCAATAATGAAATCCATCGAGATTGATTCCCATTTCCATTCTGGGATTGGTAAAGGCTGCAATAGTCCAGCAAGATGTCTATGATCAATCTTCACTTGCTGACAAGTCAAACACCGTGACACGTATTCGGCCACGTCTTGCTTCAATCCTCTCCACCAGTAGTTCTTTTTCAAGTCTTGGTACATCTTGGTGCTACCAGGGTGGATAGCATAATTTGACTTATGGGCCTCATCAAGAGTCGTTCGTCTTAGATCGGCATTGTCCGAAATGCATAGACGGCCCTTAAACAATAAAGAACCATCTTCTTTAACCGAGAAGTCCGACCTGATGCCTTCACTCACGTCTTGATGAATCTTTGTTAATGCCGGATCTTTCATCTGTAATTCGTGGATGTGCTCAAATATCACTGGCTTTACCAATATGTTAGCCAAAAAGGATCCGGTGGCTTTTGACTCAATGTTCGCATCGTAGAATGCCAGGTCTTCCAATAATTTCCATCGGTGCATACCCAAAACCAAACAAGCTAACTGAGCTGATCCTTTCCGACTCAATGTGTCGGCTACTACATTCGCCTTGCCTGGATGGTATTGTATGGAGCAATCGTAATCCTTGATGAATTCCATCCACCTGTGCTGTCTCATGTTGAGCTCTTTCTGTGTAAACAGGTATCGGAGGCTCTTATGATCGGTGAAAATTTCAAAAGTCTCACCATACAAGTAATGTCTCCAAATCTTCAGCGCAAAAATGACTGCTGCTAGTTCCAAGTCATGAGTCGGGTAATTTTTCTCGTGTTCTTTCAGCTGTCTTGATCCGTAAGCTATCACCTTCTTGTGTTGGTTGAGTACACAACCAAGGCCATTGTATGACTCGTCGCTGTACACTGCGTATCCTCCACTGCCTGAAGGAATCGCTAACACTGGAGCCGAAGTGAGTCTCGTTTTGAGTTCTTGAAAACTCTTCTCGCATGCCTCACTCCACTCAAATCTTGAATCTTTTCGTGTCAGCTTTGTGAGAGGTCCCGATATCTTTGAAAACCCCTCGACGAAACGTCGATAATAGCCTGCTAAGCCCAGAAAACTTCGGACATCGGTCACTGTCTTTGGTTGCTCCCATTTAACCACTGCTTCTATCTTTGCTGGATCTACAGTGACACCATGTTTTGAGACGACATGTCCCAAAAAGCTAACCTCTTCCAACCAAAAGTCACATTTGCTGAGTTTGGCATACAATTGGTGTTCACGTAGCGTCTGTAGAGCAATCCTCAAATGTTCTTCGTGTTCTGTCTTGGATTTGGAGTATATCAAAATATCATCAATAAACACTACGACGCAGGAGTCCAAGTGTGGTTTAAACACTCGGTTCATCAGATCCATAAACGACGTCGGAGCATTCGTCAATCCAAACGGCATCACAAGGAATTCATAGTGTCCATACCGTGTCCGGAAAGCTGTCTTCTGGATGTCCTCTGCCTTGACTCACAACTGATGATATCCAGATCTCAAGTCGATCTTGGAAAAATACCTTGCTCCTTACAGTTGCTCGAATAGATCGTCAATTCTAGGCAAAGGGTAGCGGTTCTTCACAATGAGTTTGTTCAATTGTCGATAGTCAATGCACAGCCGCATTGACCCATCTTTCTTCTTAACAAACAAGACCGGTGCTCCCCATGGAGACACGCTCGGTCTAACAAACCCCTTGTCCATAAGCTCTTGTAGTTGTTCCTTCAACTCCTTTAACTCAGCAGGAGCCATTCTATAAGGCGCTTTCGAAATAAGCTCCGTTCCTGGTGCTAAGTCAATGGCGAATTCTACTTCTCTTTCTGGAGGTAATCCAGGCAATTCTTTTGGAAACACGTCGGCGAAGTCTCGCACAACTGCTATCTCAAAAATGACATTCTTTTCTTCCTTGTCCTCCCTTAAGAAAGCCAAGTATCCACTGCAACCCTTTCTGATCATTTTCTCGGCCTCATCGCTGAGATCGGGTGATGATGACCTCACTCCTTGAAACCGAAATGATCTTCTTGTGTTGGGTCTGAAAATGACTACCTTATCCTTGCAATCGACGGTTGCACAATGCTGCGCCAACCAGTCCATGCCAAGGATCACATCAAACCCTTGCATGTCTAACAGTATCAACTTTGCTTCCAATTCATGCACCTCTAGGTCTCGAACTGCTACAATGATGGATTTGCAAGCTAACTCCGTGTCTACTAACTCTCCAGTCGGAATAGACATAGATAGGACGAAGTACAACGCCTCTGGAATAATCTTCATCTTCTTGGCGAAACATGGAGTGACGAATGAGTGGGTAGACCCTGGGTCTATCAACACTCTAGCGTCATATCCAACAAAGCATCCTTTTTCATATATAGTTAAAGTACCTATAGTATACATACATACAGACAATAATTTACACATCAAAATACACCCTTAATTCACATATAGATTTAGTATTGAGAAAAGAATCTATACAATTCCTAATGCATGCACCTTCTCTATTTAAAATTTTAATGAAATGGAAATTTTCTTTAATTTAAAAGAGTCTCACCTTGGATGACGTCATGCACGTTCCTCGCTTCTGAAAGCGTTGATCGCATAAGCTCTCCCGAACGCATCGGCTTCCTTGCTTGAATGGGTCGGTGCCCTGAAACCGCCTTTTCTTTTATCCGTCTCGGGGTAATCCTTGATCAAGTGGCCCACCTTGCCACATCAGAAACAACCCCTAGTTCCAGCTCTGCAATCCACTGTTCTATGAGGCTTGCCACACTTTGAGCAAGTCTCTCGAGGTGCGGAAGAAACAGTACGAGAACCCTGTGTGATAGTGGCGCCAGTAGACATGGCAGGGCTCTCATATCGTAAAGGTCTCCCCGACGCAAGTAATGGAAATCTCTGTTGGTGTTGTTGTTGCCGCCTTCCAAACCTCCTCAAATCTGTGGTCTCGATTTTGGGCCACGAACCTCGGCTTTTGTTCACCGTTCATAGGTCCCCGCCCTTCCTTGTTCATTTCCTCCTCTCTGCTCCCTCTGTCATATCTCATATTGTTCTCCTCCTCTACAACCAACGCCTTGCTCATGACCTCTTCATAGGTCCTCAACTGAAATGGAGCTACGCCTCCCCTAACCTCAGGCTTCAAACCTTGCTAAAACCTCTTGGATTTCATCACATCGGTAGTGACGTAATCCGGAGCAAAATGGGCAAGTCGTAGAAACTCTACCCCATATTCTCTCACTGTCATTCTCCCTTGCACTAACTGTAAAAATTGTATCTCAAGCTGGTTCCTCACCACTTTCAAAAAGTATTGTTTGTTGAACTCCTCAACAAACTCCTCCCAAGTCCAAGGCAACTTTGGGGTCTCCTGAGCCCGAGTCCGTACCACGGACTTCCACCAAGGCCCAGCCTCCCCATCCAACATATAAGCTGCCCATCTCACACTCTCATCTTCCGTGCATGTCAGTACACTAAAGACTTTCTCCATCTGCATAAGCCAGTTCTCAGTGGCCATTGTGTCTGCCTGCCCAAAAAATGAAGGAGGTCTCATCCTCCTAAACTCTGTAAAGGATGAGGACATGAGTCCTCAGTGTGGTGTAGGTGGTGCCGTTTCTTCTCTTGACGCATGAGCTGCAAAGGATTCTGCTTGTTGTGCCATGGCAGCTGCCATAGTCTCCATAGTGTGCATCATCCTTTGTCGCTCCTCTCTATCTTCCTGTCTTTCTCTCACTCTCTCTTGTTCTCTTAGATCTTGATCCTGACGATCTCGATCCTCTTCATCATGCTGTCTACTACTACCGCTGGGCCTCAAAGATTCCTCTAAAGGCATTCTATTAGTAGGAGAGATGTAATCATCTCCACTATGTAGACTTCGCTGGCCTCCCTTGGTCGGCCTCTTCCTCTAGATGACATTTGCGGCTGCATTTGAAACTAAAGTTTCGTTAGCAGAAGCCCCTATGTTCTAACCAAAAGAATAATTATCAGAATTGTTAAAAGAAAATCGCTTTGATACCAACTGTGACGGCCTGGATTTCAGCACCCCGAAACCCGTGCCATCAGCACGATCATCTTGACCGTGCCCCTTAGCTAAGCACGGAACATTGGTATATCAAGCAACATGAAGTAGTAAATGAAACTGCGGAATTTAAATCTATATAAAAGCATTTCTCAAAAGACAGTTCTACCCTCATGCCTCTGCATGAATGGAGAACCAATCCGAACCATCGATGATAGCAATCATCACGGATGGTTCGCCCCAAAAGAATAATCCCAAAACCCAATATATACATTGTTCAACCAAAACAAGGCTTGACATACCAAGCCGTACAAATCCCTATCAAAAAGCCCTCAAAGCGGCACAACGGAGTCCTCTAGAAGAAGTCCTCAGGAGGTGGCTCCAACTCTTCGCCGGCCGCAAGGTCCGACTCACCGGGGTCAGCGTCTCCTGAAGCCTCGGCAGGTGCTACTAGTGGACCCTCGACGCATAGTCTATAGGGTGAGCTACCTCCTAGCTCAATAGGGGACAAAACACAGTTGAACATATAAATTATCACTCACATATATTCCATGATATGCCATGCATGATGTTTCTATGCAGTTACTGATGAAAACAGTTAAAAAGAATTGCATTTTTACTGGTAGTTACTTATGTCTTCATTTATTCATGAATGATGCTGAAAAGGCCTAAAGCAAAACTTAAACTTTCAACTTAAATAATCCCCGAGCAATATAGCATCGAGCCCCGATGAGATACCCATCATCGTCATCTATATAGACACTTTAAACGTATTCCCTGGGAATACAATATAGTACCCAAGCCCCTTTCCCCTGGGGATTGGTGGCGGGGTTTCACTTGTCTCAAATCAACACGGGTGTGCTATCGTATGGATAAGCCTCCGCACCCGCTCCAGCCGTGCCAGATCGGTCACGGATATCCCGCCGTGTCGGGCCGTGGGATATCCCGCCACGTCGGTGGGGTACCCTATCAAACCTCAAATAACAAAAATATCGGTGCCTTACATATAGTTATTCACCGTGTAAGTGTGCTATCTTATATCAGTTAGGCCCTATCAAACATGATTCAATATTGGATACATCCCTGGGATGTATCCATTCACTTGCATCACACCTGATGCCCTTATCTCTTTATTTCCTCATCCCCTGGGGATGGTTCATTATGTTTACTCTTATGGATGTCACACACACACACACTTTTCATAATTCTTAAGTAATAAAAGCAATTTGAATTGAATTCTATATCACTACATACATGCTCTTGTAAATAAAGTACATGTTCAAGGTGTTCCCTACCTCAAGTCTTGTTTGATCAACGTATCAAGGTCCCACGTGGTTCCTTGTGCACTAGCTCACACGTACCACCTATGGTACCACATAACATGTGAAATGCATCACTAAAGATGTAATAAAGAAGGTCCAAGACCCTCCAAGAATCTTAAAGTCAAACTCAAAAGTCAACATAAATTAGCTCAGTCGATTAATCGAACTCCAAAATCGATTAATCGAATCTGATTCGATTAATCGATTTCCAAAATCGATTAATCGAAAGTCAATATCGATTAATCGATTTTCAAATCGATTAATCGAGATTCCCATTCGATTAATCGAAACCCAATTCGATTAATCGAAACTCCCTACCTATCAAGTCGATTCTCAATTCAAGTGATCGAATTTCCAAAATCGATTAATCAACCCCAAATCGATTAATCGAACTTCTAAATCGATTAATCGAATTCCCATTTCGATTAGTCGATTTCTCCAAACTATTTTCTTTCCTCCACTAGAGTTCACTGTAGGTTCCCAGTCGATTAATCGATATTCAAATCGATTAATCGAAATCCAAAGTCGATTAATCGAAACTCAGTTCGATTAATCGAACTCGGGTTCCTTGACTTTTCAACTTCTTGGCGAATTTCGATTAATCGAATCTCAATTTCGATTAATCAAAATTTCCAGATTCAGCCCCTTTTGAGCTGTTCTTTCCAACCTTTTTCCACTCTTTTTCCTCTATTTTTCTACATCATTATCCCATAATTTAAAACCATTTTTAACTACAAATTAACCTTTCAATCTATGCATTTACTACAAGAATTTTTACCTTCAATCAATCTCAAATTGATTTAAATCAAGTGGTTGGAAGACTAGGGTTTCCAGCTTTGGCTTGAACGGATTCTTTGCGTTGAATCGGCCTCTTTAATGCTTGAATCCCCCTTCCAATCACCCACAATAACTCCTTGCTCAACCCTTCTTTACTGCTCTCTCTCTCTTCTTTACTTCTCTCTCAACAACCCAAAACACAAATTTAGGTTATTAAACCCTTTTATCTCTCCTCTAACTTGTGTGTTGAGCACAAGCACCGCGATAGGTGTATGTGACTTCAGATTTACAACACACACCACATAGACATTCAATTTATCACATCTCATCCGTTCATCACACCTCATGCTAACTATTGGACTTCTATTTGGTCAAACCTATGACCAATCGGGCACGGATCTCGAGGTCACAGTTTAGCATGATTTTTCGGGCTATTACATAACCCTTTCTAGGTTCTAGATCAATTTTCCCCGTGGGACAAACTCTTACTTTCAAAACTTGTTATAACAGGCCTTGTATATTACAGGACTATGTTTATTTTTAGAGTGTTGTTTTCATCTTCTTCATCTCACTCCTTTTATTTGATTTTATTTCCCCACACATACTTTAATAATAATCAGCACCTGAAATATTCCAACAAGTTTTTGGCGCCACTGTCGGGGATAGTTGATCTAATTAGTAGACTTGAGTGTATATTTGTTTATTAGATTCATTTGTAGTAGTACCTATTTTCTTAATAAAAAGTACTACTGATTTTTGTATTGCGTTTTGCAGATCTAGATAGCAGTAGAAGGGAAAAGCTAGAGTTGCAGCGGGAGCTTAGCTACCTTTAGCTTGCAGTTCTTTCCCCCTAAATCTCAGTTCCATTTCTGTTGTTTTTATTCGCATTAGTTCATTAGTACCTGTTAATAGTTTCTTGTTGTTTATAACATTTTTTAGGTGAGTTGTCTGTGTTTTCCTTTACTTGTTTTGTGTGTGTGTATGCATGGCAGAAGGTCCCTTAACCTTGAATTAGAACCTCCAAATCCTAAGGTAGAGAGGGTCTTTAGACTTAGAAGCACCACACAAACCCCAGTTGATAATACTGTGCAAGCTGAGATGGGTGAGCAATAGAGAACCTTGAAGGAATTCAATACACCAGGGGCATATACATCCCCCTTCTGTATTCAATTCCTTGTAGCTCAGGGAAACTATGAAATTAAATCTTTCACCATCAACATGCTGCCATCTTTCTATGGGTTAAGTAAGGAAGACCCATATAAATACATCAATGAGTTCTTGGCACTTTGCACCACATTCATCATTGCTGGCTTGGGAGATGAAGCCACAAAATTGAGTCTTTTCCTTTTTCCCTAAAGGATAAAGCCAGAACTTGGCTTTCCATGATCCCAGCCAATAACATACAGTCATGGCATGATCTCCAATGCCAATTTTTGGTTAAATTTTTCCTAATGAACAAAACCAGTCAGATGAGGAAGAGCATACTTTCATTTGCTCAGTCCTCAACTGAGATTTTCATGGAGCTTGAGAAAGGTTTCAAGAGTTGTTAAAGCAATGTCCCCACCACCAAATCCCTTAGTGGCAGCTTGTTCAAGTCTTCTACCAAGGAATTGAACCCAAGAGTAAGGATATGGTGGATGCCTCATGCGGAGGTACCTATCTCCACAAGACAGCTGATAAGGCTTGGGAACTGTTTGACATTATAAGTGAGAATTTCATGCAGCAAGAGTCTCTATCCCATAATGACATTGAGACTCCAGCTAGAATGGTAAAAGAATCCACCTCTAGAGGTGGGATGTTTGAAATCAATGTGCATAGTGACCTTGAGAAAAAAGGTGGACAGCTTGACCATAAAATTTGACAAGCTAATGAGTGTGATGCAGCCTAGACTAACTACACAAGTGGTGGAGGCAAATCTGATATGCTAGTCCCCCACACACTCAATTGTGGATTGTCCATCAGTAAACCAATACCCTGAATTGGTCTTAGAACATGTCAATGTTGCCCAGGCATATGGGCAATAGCCTGCAGGGTACCAATGGAGAAACCACCCCAATTTGAGGTGGAGGCATGACACATATCAGCAGCCATTGGCAGTACCTTATAGACCACAGCCATCATACAACCAAGGATATGCACCTAGATAGAATTTTTAGCTACCTGCCCCATAGCCAAACCACTTGGTTTTGCCCCCATCACAGCCCAAATCCTCTTCTTTTGAAGAGCAAATGTTGGCGTCAATGCAAAATCTGGAAACCTTAACACAGACTGTGAACTCTCATGGTCAAAGCATTAAGAAATAGAGGACCAGCTTGGTCAAATCTGTAATGCTTTGAACAAGAGAGAGGAGGGTAGGTTGCCTAGTCAACCCTTGGCTAACCCTAAGGATCAATACATGATTAGAGAAAGCTCCTCTACTCATGAGAAGGCTAATGCAATTACTACCCTAAGGAGTGGCAGGGTGGTTGATAATCAGGTGGGTAGGGCAGCTGAGGAGACCCGGAGAGTGAAAAAGAAAAGAATGTGAGTGAAAAGGAAGAGCTGAACTCATCCCCTGCTGATGGGCAGTAGGATCACAATAATGGGGTTGTTGTTGAGCCCCAACAAGAACAAATAAATGAAGAAAAAAGAAAAAAATAGAAGTTTCATCATGCAGTGGCTAGGCATCCAGTTGAGGTACCAGCAGTACCATAGCTGCCATTTCCTCATGCACTTGCTAGCCCTTCTCCTTTTGATAAGGGGAATGCTCAGATGGAGGAAATGTTAGAGACCTTCAAGCAGGTCAAGATTAATTTACCCCTGCTTGATGCCATCAAACAGGTCCCTACCTATGCCATATTCTTAAAGGACCTTTGTAGACAAAAAAGGAAAGCAAGAGTTCAGCTGTCCAAGAAGGTCTTTGCTGTAGAACAAGTGGAATCTGTGCTGTCAATAGGCACACCTACAAACTGCAAGACCCAGGGGCACCTACCATCACCTGTGTAATTGGTGACCACACTATAGGCAGAGCTCTCTTGGACTTGGGGGCCAATGTTAACATGCTCCCATATTCAGTATATGAGGAGCTAGGTTTGGGGAAGATGAAACCAACTGCAATTGTGCTCCAGCTAGCTGACAGGTCTAAGAGAAGGCCTATGGGTGTGGTTGAGGATCCTTTGGTAGGGGTGGACAAGTTCTACTACCTTATTGATTTCCTAGTTTTGGACATGAAACCTTACAAAAGTAAAACCCTAATTCCTGCCATCTTGGGCAGGCCATTCTTAGCCACTGCCAATGCTTGCATTCAATGTAGGTCTGGGTGATGGAGGTAAACTTTGGAAACATAAAGGCCAAGTTAAATATGTATAATACTGCTAAGAACCTCAGCTGGATATTGAGGACTGTTGTGCAGTAGATGTACTAGAGGACCTTATAGAAGAAGAGTTATCCAATCTGCTGGATTGGGATAATGTTTTTAAGAACCTAGAGACTGTTTGGATTGAGGATGAGAAGGAGACCCAAATTTTTATAACTGAAGACAACATCACATCAGAGTCTTTAGTGGGTCTAGTAAAACATTCCAATTGGAAACCTACATTATTGCCCCTGCCTCAGACCTCCAAGGCACCTTTGTTGCCTTCCATTGAGAACCCACTTGATCTGGAGCTGAAACAACTGCCAGACACATTAAAGTATGTCTTTTTGGAAAAGCTTCTAGTGATCATCTTTTCCTCTCTTACTAGTGAGAAGGAAGAGGAATTATTGAATGTCCTTAGGAAGCACAAAAGGGCAATAGGCTGGTCAATTGTTGATTTAGGGGGGATTGATCCCTCTGTTTGCATGCACAAAATACACCTGGAAGAGGGTTCAAAACCCTCTAGGGAGATGTAGAGGAAATTAAATCCTCACATGCAACAGGTGGTCTTGAAAGAAATAGTGAAACTGTTAGTTGCAGGGGTAATCTACCCCATTTCAGATTCAAAATGGGTGTCACCTATTTAGGTGGTCCCCAAAAAGTCAGGCATAATAGTTGTCACTTCTGATTCTGGAGAGTTGATGCCAACCACGGAGACCATTGGTTGGAGAGTTTGCATTGACTATAGAAAGCTCAACTCTAAAACTAGAAAAGATCATTTCTCTCTCCCCTTCATTGACCAAATTCTAGATAAATTGGCTGGAAAAGCATACTACTATTTTCTTGATGGATACTCAGGTTATAACCAAATACCTGTGTACCCTCAAGACCAAGAAAAAACCACATTCACCTGTCCATTGGCACTTTTATATATAGAAGAATGCCATTTGGACTGTGCAATGCCCCAGCCACATTTCAGAGATGCATGCATGCTATATTTTTCAGACATGATTGACAAGTTTTTGGAAATCTTTATGAATAATTTTTCAATTTATGGGGACATTTTTAGTCACTGCTTGAATCACCTCAGCCTAGCGCTGCAAAGATGTGAAGAGACCAACCTGGTCTTAAGCTAGGAAAAGCGCCACTTCATGGTAACACAAGGAATTGTGTTGGGCCATGTGATTTATCACAGAGGCATTGAGGTTGATAAAACCAAAGTTGACTTAATCTCACACTTGCCCCCACAAAAAATTATCAAACAGATCAGGTCCTTCCTTGGGCATGTAGGATTCTATAGGAGGTTCATCAAGGACTTCAACAGAATTACAAAACCTCTGTGCCATTTGCTCTGTCAGGATGTACAATTTGATTTTTCTGCTGAGTGCCTTGAGGCATTTGAGGTCTTAAATTAATGCCTAACCTCTGCCCCTGTGATTCGAGCCTCAGACTACTCTCTCCCATTTGAGCTAATGTGTGATGAATCGGACTTGCCTGTAGGTGCTGTCCTAGGACAGAGAAAAGATAAGCTGCCATCTGTGGTATACTATGCCAACAAAATCCTGGCAGAAGCTCAACTCAATTACACCACAACTGAGAAGGAGCTATTGGCAGTTATTTTTACTGTGGATAAATTCATACCTTACCTACTTGGGTCTAAAATTGTTGTATTCACTGACCACTCAGCCCTTAAGTACCTACTAGTCAAGAAGGATGCCAAACCTAGATTGATCAGATGGATCCTCCTATTATAGGAGTTTGATCTTGAGTTCAAAGATAAAAAGGGAGTAGAAAATGTGGTGGCTGATCACCTGTCTAGGATTTTAGTTGATGGATGTGCTGCTACACCTGTTAGGGATGTTTTCCCTGATGAGCAGTTGTTTGCTATTCAGTCTATTGTGCCTTGGTTTGCCAACATTGTTAACTATTTGGCTGCTAACAGGATCCCTCCCTATTGGTCCAAAATGGATAAAGGCTTGTTCTTCTCACAAGTCAAATACTTTTTCTGAGAGGATTCATGCCTATTCAAGTACTGTACATACCAAATTATAAGGAAATGTGTCCCTGAGAGTGGCATCCCCAGTATTCTGAGCATGTGCCATGAAAATGCCTATGGGGGTCACTTCAATGGGAAGAAGATAGTAGCTAAGGTGCTACAGTGTGGTATTTATTGGCCCTCCTTATTCAAGGATGCCTATACACATTGCAAGGCTTGTGTCAGATGTCAAAGGATGGCTGGCCTGTCAAAAAGAAATTCAATGCCACTGTAGCCCATCCTTGTTGTAGACTTGTTTGATATTTGAGGAATTGATTTTATGGGCCCCTTTCTACCTTCAAATGGTTATAATTTTATCCTTGTGGTTGTGGACTACGTTTCTAAATGGGTAGAAGTAGCTGGCACAAGGACTAATGACCATAAGGTTATCCTAAAATTCATTAAAGAAAATATCTTCACTAGATTTGGCAGCCCTAAAGCCATCATCAGTGATGGGGGTAGCCACTTCTATAATAGAAACTTCGAGAGCTTGCTCAAGAAGTATGTTATTACCCACAGGATTGCAACTCCCCACCACCCACCGACCAGTGGGTGTTAGTTTATGTTTCAAGATGCTTGCTGCTATTTTATTAGAAAACAGTGGAGAAAATAACTCAAGAGTGAAGAGATAGAAATGAGCAAAACAACAAGTCTAAAATATACACAGCCTGCAAGATACAGGGCTATGGTAGCAAGTTTTAAGTAAGAGTTTTTCCCACAAAGAAATTGATCTAGAACCCAAAGAGGGTTATATTAGTAGGCCTCTAGATCTGGCTACAGATCTGACAATCCTAGAAAAATGGAGTTAGGTGTCACAACTACACTAAACTAACACTAAACTAAAGAGAAAGAAAGTGCAGCCCTATCCTAAAGCAAGGGTTTATGAAGAAGGTGGTGATGGTGTGTGTTAAAATAAAGGTAAAAATTGATGAGAAGTAGGCAACTAAGCTAAGGTTATTTTAGTCAAGTAACTCAGATTTAGAGCTGTCTCTGCAGTAATCCTTCAAATGGCTACAAGCACACGTACAAGGTAGAAGAATCCAACTCAACTCCTATGGTTTGACCTAGTCTCTTAAGGTTATAACCTGTCCACTTCAATGGTCACAGGCTATCCAATAGAAAGGGTCAAAACACAGGAATTAAATTAGAAAACCAATCTGTTCCAAGGGAATGGACTAATCTTAAGGCTATAACCTATCCACTTAAATGGTCACAAATTATCCAATAGATTTCCTCCAACCAATGGATCAAATCAGAATATAAAGATCATTACAGACACTATGTTTGTCAGGCTACAAGCTTAGGCATCCATAGGAGCAAACAGCTCTTGAAAAACCAATGGAAACCACAGTTGTTCAAATGCTATTTTGAGACTTAAATGTAGTTGGTCATTGCTATGAAAGGCCTGCAATGACTCAGCTCATAAGTCTACAATCTCTACAAATAAATCAGATCTAACATCTGATGATGGTCATGTAAAATAGAGGGGAGATTGTTCCTGCTACAACCTCTCACAATGCTACAAGCTCAAGTGCAGAGGATAAGAATCCCTCTCAGATCTGTGGCTTGGAATCACCCTAGGGCTATAGTCTATCCACTCAAATGGTCACAGGCTATCCACATCACAGAGGTCTGAGATGGAATAAGATAATTACAGCTACCACCATGGTCATAGGGCTGTAAGCTTAAGCTTCCATGGGGATTTCAAATCAGTAAAATCCTAAATGCATGGCATAAATCAAAGAATACTATGGACAGATAGGAAAATAGCAGATTGAATAAGCATTAAAACATAAATTTCATTATTAAATAATACTTACAATGAAATTTCTCAAGGCAGCAACCTTATGCAGAATAGCCCTCAACAAACCCCAAAGTGTACAAATCCCATTACAAAACTAAATCAAACTATGCCTAATTGCTTATAGAGATCATAGCCAGCAAGTGCTGGGCTAAGGAAGAAGAAAAATAAAAAAAGATGGTGATCTAATCCTAACCCTAATCTGCTAGAGCTCACAACTGACTGTGGTTGAAGGAAAGATAGGAAAATCAGCGAAGTTATAGCTTTTATATTCAGTGCTTAATGCCTTGGCCAATAGAAGATTAAACCCTAATTTTATGGCATACGTTACTTGGTTATAACCCTTGGATGCCTTGGGATATGTGCATAGAGATCAAGGCCTCGAAATGTGTGCCCTAGACCTAGGGAAATCCCCAAAAGGTCCCTAAGTATGGAATTAGAAAGTAGGATCTTGTGCTTCGTTGGGCTGGGGCTGCTTTATTTGCTTCTCATGAGGCACATTGCACAGTTGAAGTAGCTGCAGAAGAGAACTCGCGAGGATGAATTTGCAGTGAGTGGTCTCAGCTCGCGCAGTGGAGCTTCAGGTAATTCTTATCGCGAAGGTCTCGCATTGATGAGTTTAGATTTCACCAGGATCCTTGGGTAGTGAGTAGTACAGCCCCCGCAGTGGATGGTTTAGGCATTTACGCGCGCAAGAGCTGCACGAGAGATTTTTTGGAGCTCTCTCTCCTCTTGAGCTCCTCGAGAGCTGCACGAGTGGCTAGCGTCTTCTGCATGGATGAGTCGTGCAAGAACTCTTCACGCGGCATTTATGAGAGTTTCCTGCCATGGACTGCGCGAGTGCTTCACAACATGAAATGAAAGAGAAATGCCTGGACTTCACGAGAACTTCACAAGAAGGATTTCTGAAGGTTCTAGTGCGTGAGTGCTTCGCGAGGACTTAGAGTGTTGAGAGCAAATGAAGCGCATGACTGCTACGCGAAGTAGTTCTCTGAGGTCATTCCTTCATTGAGCGGTGCAAGTTCTTCGCGAGTGTGAGTATATTTCAGCCCTATGAACCTCGCACCAACTGTGCGAGGTAATTTAACTGTGTTTAGCTGTTGTGCTCCTTTTGCTGCTGAGCTCCCAACACTTGGGTCTTCCAACCATTCCTCCTCTGGACTTCTATGGTCTACCTTGTCATGCAATATGATCACCATGGTGTGTGCCACCAAGGTGTATTCTTTGTTCTTGCATCAACTCCACATCTTAGCATGAATTCTCTCTTTTTGGCTTCAAACACATGGACTTTGTACTAAGCTGCAACTGTTATTATTAACTACAAAATATACTAAATAGAGGATTATTAGACAGCTCCAAGGTATAGTAAAGGCTAGGTTAAGAGGTGAAAAGTGGTACTTTTCAGTGAATAACAGTGGGCAAGTTAAAATTTCAAATAGGGAGATTAAGCACATCTTGGTGATAGTGAGGATAGATAGAAAGGATTGGGCTGTGAAGCTGACTGATGCCTTGTGGGCTTATAGGACTGCCTATAAGACCCCTATTGGCATGTCCCCTTTCAGACAGGTTTATGGCAAAGCTTTTCATCTACCAGTGGAGTTAGAAAATAGAGCCTACTGAGCTATTAAAACTCTGAATTTTGATCTAACTGCTGCTGGGGTATACAGGAAGCTACAATTGTCAGAGCTAGAGGAGCTCATATTAGATGCTTATGCCAATGCCAGAATCTACCAGGAGAGAGCTAAATCATTCTTTGACAAGGGACTGTTGAGGAAGAACTTCAAGGATGGTGCCAAGGTATGGTTGTTTAACTCCAAGCTAAAGTTTTTGTTAGGAAAGTTAAAATCTAGATGGGATGGACTTTTCACTATCATCCATGCATCCCCAAGTGGTGCTGTGGAGATCATCGACCCCAATTCTAGGAAAATCATGAAGGTGAATTGTTGGGTAATTTCAGTGTGCTGATTATTATGTAATGATAAAAGCAAAATAAAATCAAAGTAAAACAGAGGATGGGTTCAGAACATCTAAAATATCCTAGACCTGCAAGATATAGGGTCCTTTGTAGAAAATTTTAATAAGTAAGAGTTTGTCCCATAGGGAGTAGTGATCTAAACCTAGAAGGTGTATAGTAGACCTCCAGATCTGGCAATTCAAAGAAAGAGAGCTTTTCGGGTGTCACTAGATCTAATTAATCTACAAAATTGAAATAAAACTAAACTAAGAGATGGAGGAAGATGGATGGTAAAATAAAATATAAAATGGGGAGAAATAGGCAGCTAGGGCCTGGTTTTCATTGCAAAACAGATCAAGATCTGAGGATATGCAGCCATCCTTCATTAGGCTACAAGCACAAATACAAGGTATAAGAATCTGATTTAGATCGATGGTTTGGATTGATCTTAAGGCTATGATCTATCCACTTAAATGGTCACAGATCATCTAATAGATTTCCTCCATTCCGATGGTTTGGATTGATCTTAAGGCAATGATCTGTCCACTTAAATGGTCACAGATCATCTAATAGATTTCCACCATTCCGATGGCTTCAATCAAAACAAGACAATCACTACAGATGCTATGGGTACAACGCCACAGGCACAGGCACCCATAGGCATATCAAACCCAGGGGAATCAGATGGTCATCAAGAGATCTACCAGTTAAGTGGCTGGGCTAGTCCCATCTACACAAATTCGATCAAGAATCTAATGGGACCACAAGATTTTTAGATTTAATTAAGCTTTAAAATTAACAATTTATTCCTTTAATAAAAAACAACTTACAATAACATTATTCCCAGATCTGTAGCCTGTGCATTGTTCCCAGATTTGTAGTCTGTGCATCGATCCACATTTCTTCATGCCAAAATTATAATTACAAAATAGATCTAAGCTGCTATCTAGATATAATCCAACATGCTGGATTACAGAGAGAAGGGGGCTGAAAAAAGAAAAATAAAATCTAAAACTAAACCTAAATGAGCTAAGGAGAACTCAAGATATTCCTTTGTTCCTACTTTCCTTGCTGAAGAAAAACAGCAGAAAGGAGTTCTATTTATACATTTGCAGTGATCCATGTGCTTTGGATTGCAGCCAATCAAAAGAGACGATTTCAATTTAAGCTTAATCCCTGTTTAAGAGTTTCAACCAATTAGAGAACAGATAGGGATCAGATTTTGTTTGTGCCCAGCTGAAGCTAGTTTGTTCCCTGCCAACAATTAGTTCACACCCATGTGCAGAAATTTGTGTGCATTGATGTTCCAAATCTTCCCCTTAATTTTTGCTGCTGCTGCCTCAAACTGTCGACAGGGTTGTGGCTTCAGCAGATGCATTCGATAGGTACAAGCTGGAGGCCTGCTCGATAGGATCAACTGGAAGCTTCATAGAAGAGTTCGACAGGTTGCAGCTCTAGCCTTGAACCAATCGACAGGGTTAATACATGAAGTGCTCGATAGGTTGCTGAAGTGAACCATTCGATAGGTTCGAATTGCTGTATTTCGATAAGATGAAGCATGCAGTCCAAGGAACCCTTCGACAGATTGCTAGATTGAACCATTCGATAGGTTGAAAGCTGATGCATTAAGGATTGCTCGATAGGTACAAAAGCTGCTGAGGAGTTCCATTCGACAGGTTTGAAGATAGCTTGGTCCATTCGATCGTTAAAAGCCTCCAATGAACCATTCGATAGGTTGAGGGTTCCTGCTGTGTATCCTAGTCGACAGGTTCTCGACAGGTTCATTCAACCATTCGATAGGATGCTCGATAGGTTCATTTTCAGCATCAGACCCTCTCGACAGGTTCAAACAACCATTCGATAAGTTGGCGGATTCTGCATTGAAACCATTCGATAGGTTGGCAAACCCAGCTTTGCTCCACTTCGATAGGTTGTGACACCATTTTTTATAAACCAATCGACGAGTTCATTGAAGCTTTCGATAGGCTCAATTGCTGCCACAAAGCACTGCTCGATAGGATGCATTTCTGTCTCAACACTATTTGGCAAATGCTCTCTTTAAGTGCAGCTTGCATTATTAAAATTACAGTGGCAACAGCTCTTTTTTAGACCATTGGGCTTCACCTGCTTCAACTCCAAATGAATTGCTCCATTTATTATTCTTTATGGCACTTTTTAACTGGATTTCTGCACTATGCTGCAATTTCTTCCTAAACTGTAAAACAAGCTTAAAGTAATTATGAACAACTCTAAAGCTTACCAAAATCTAGGTTTAAAGGTGTAGAAAGTGGCAAAAATCAGTGATTAACACACCCCCAAACCTAACCTTTGCTAGTCCTTGAGCAAAGTGCAATTTAAAACAACTAACCTATGAAATTAAATGCCACTTTCGTAGAGAGCACGGGTGCATTTGGCACATGCACCAAGCCATTTAAACCCCTAGGTGATCCCTAGTGGAGGAGTGGAGTCTCCTGAGGGTTTTCAGTGAAGGTACCCCCAAACTTCAATAAAATCAGTTAGTATTAATGTACATGCTAAAACAAAGTTTAAGCAAATAAAATAAATTTCACACCATGTCCATTCTATTTTTAGAGGATTTTTAGTAGAAAATTTATCAGTTTAAAATCTAAAATTCTACTGTAATTCCTTCATCATCAATCAGCTCATGTCAAGGCATTGTGCCTAAAAATTAATGCAGAGTTTACCTTCAATTTAAGAATTCTGTTTTGATAATGCCCCAACCAAATATGACTTCAGACTCAAATCTTACCGGGGCTGTCACTCACAATAAAACTAGAAGGGTGCATCATTTCACATAGCTCAAGAGCAGTTCCAGCCCTCAAATAGGACTGCAAGCATGAGCATAGGCATTGCTCTAATTTCTAAAACTTTCTAATTCTTTTCACCATAGATCAATCAAATCCTTATCTCCACATGACAGCTCAATTAATTTCATATCAGTAAGGACTTTTTATTGGGTTATAATATGGCTTATGGGTGAAATTTACAAAAGAATAAAGGGGTAAAAAGGATTCAAATTGAGAAATCAGTAAAGGTAAGGAGGTGATTTGCAACTCAACCTTCTTCATTTCAGCACAATTTCATCTACTTCTCGAATTTCCAGATTTGAAATAGCCAGTTTCTAATCCTCTTTTCAGTTTTTCAATGAAGTGACTTCTCTTTCTCATTCTTTTATTTTGCTTTTCTGTTTTTCTTTTCTTTTTTTTTTATATGCTTTTGCTTTTTTATCTTTCTTCATTTTCTTTTTTTTAATGGGTTGGAATGCCACAAATACCACCAAATGTGCTTTCTTCTCTTTCAACCAATCATCGAACTTTGCTCCTCTGACCTCACTTCTCCTTCTATCTCCTGATTTCTTAGATTGAGGGTGAATTGAAATACCTCAAGGGGTTTCGGGTTCAAAATTTTTGGTTTCTATCAAAGAAAAATGGTGATTTCAAGGCTCAAATGGTGTGTATCAAGGGCAGTTCAAAGGGTAAGGATATTTTCAGCTCAAACTGTCCACGGAATAGCCTTACTTCATGTCCTCAATGTCATGAATGCAGTCAAGTTGTTTTAACTTGGATTTGCCTAACTTCTAGTGATCGAAACTAGATCCAATCAGTCCTTAAAGCAAAAAAATTGTCAAGACACTCTTTGAAGAAAAATTTTCAGGCCCAAATCTCACTGGGTATGGCCCTCCATCAATTTTTCTCTCATTTTAGGTTCACTTAACATCAATTTTTTTTTTAAAATTCCTGACATTTGCTTCATGAAAAATGTTAAAACTACAGCTCATTTCAGGTTCAAAAAGTTTTTAGTTTCCTCTTTTTCTAAAAATCAGGTGGGAAATCACTTTCTTTTCAAAAACTTTTTCAACATAGCTGCACTAGCATTAACGCATTTCATTGGCACACTTGCCATACCTCCAAACCTAAGATGAACATTGTCCTTAATATTCTACACGGTGAGAAATCAAGGACAGCAAGGTAAAATAAGAAAGAAAACTAAAAAAAATTACAGCTATATGCAGCAGAAAATAAAAATGCAAAACTAAATACATGAACCAAAAATGGAAAAATGATATACAAATGCAAGAAATTACTGCTAAAACAGAAAAAACAGCAAAACAAATCTAGAAAAACTGAATATATGAACAGAAAAAATAAAAGAACTGTGAAGAAAATGAAAGGAAACTAATGCTAATAACAGAAAAACAGAAAAATGCAGATACAAAAATAGAATTTCAGAATTGTAGACACAAAAAACAGGAAAAGAAAATTAGGAACTGAGTACTAAACTACTAAAATGCAGAAAATTAGTAAATTTAAGACCTAAGAAAGAAAAATCAGCAATCGAAATACAGAAATGAAACTAAAATTCCTAAAACAGAAAAATCCTAATACCAAATCATAAATCCCCTAAGCCCAAAGAAGCCCCCGAAAGCCTGAGCCAATCAGATACTTATGAATTTAAGTGATTATAAAAATGATCTGCAGGAATTTCATACAGTGAAATGCAAGATTCATAACACTGACCCCTATGTTGATGATGTGTATGAATCAAAACAATTTTCTAAATAATGAAGCATGGGAGCACACATTAAAAACAGGGTTCATACACAACTGAAACCCATTAATGATGAAGCAATCTCAAAGGAAAATAAAATCAGTGGGTCCATTGAATATTCAAAACAGCATATGATCCACTGCTCATTATCCTACATGATTCCTCAAAATGAGAAAACCATGATCTCAGCAGGTCTATATGGGAGAAAATGAATAAAGGCAAAGGAAATAGCCCATCTGAAGAAAAATTTTATGATTTTATAATTTTTTACTCTTTTATGTGTTTTGGATAAGTCTGGGCTCAACAAGGGCCCTTATTTACTACTGCTGAAAAATAATAAGAAACAGAAATTTTTATTTGGGTTTTCATTTTCTTTTATTTTTGTATTTGGTTTTTATTGAGTTACGAAAATTAGAATGACAGCAAACACGTCAAAACTGCTGGTCAAAAGAATTTAAAAATTGAAAATGAATGCAAAGGAGAAGGGGATGCAAACTCAAGCAGATCTGCTCTTGGTGTAATTCAGATGCTCCTTGTTTGGCAGCTGCTCCAGATCTGTAAAAAAATCCAAAAACTGCAGCAGTACCTTATTCAAGCATAGTGATAAGAAAAACTCAGGCCACTGCCTCATTTTTGCAAAAGGACAAAAGAGTGACAACAACATTTATTCAAGTAGCTAGAAGGCAAAGAATAAAATATCAGAGAAAGATAGAGTTGCTGCAGTATAAAACTGGTTTTCTATACAAAAACCTGCAGCAAACATTAAATCAAGCAGTTGGACTGCAGTATAAAAATCTAAGATAAAATAATAATATTAACTAAAAAATTCATATCTATAAAATGAAAAACTCAGATCTACTATCTAGATCAAAACTCCCCGACAGCGGCGCCAAAAACTTGTTGGATAATTTTAGTGTGCTGATTATTGTATAATGATAAAAGCAAAATAAAATTAAAGTAAAACAGAGGATGGGTTCAGCACATCTAAAATATCCTAGACCTGTAAGATACAGGGTCCTTTGTAGCAAGTTTTAATAAGTAAGAGTTTATCCCACACGGAGTAGTGATCTAAACCTAGAAGGTGTATAGTAGACCTCCAGATCTGGCTACAGGTCTGGAAATTCTAAAAAGAAAGAGAGCTTTTCGGGTGTCACTAGATCTAATTAATCTACAAAACTGAAATAAAATTAAACTAAGAGATGGAGGAAGATGGATGGTAAAATAAAATATAAAATGGGGAGAAATAGGCAGCTAGGGCTTGGTTTTCATTGCAAAACAGATCAATATTTGAGGATATGCATCCATCCTTTATTTGGCGACAAGCACAAATGCAAGGTATAAGAATCTGATTTAGACCGGTGGTTTAGATTAATCTTAAGGCTATAATCAGTCTACTTAAATGGTCACAGATCATCCAATTGATTTCCTCCATTCCGATGGTTTGGATTGATCTTAAAGCTATGATCTGTCCACTTAAATGGTCATAGATCATCCAATAGATTTCCTCCATTCCGATGGCTTCAATCAAAATAAGATAATCACTACAGATGTTGTGGATGCAAGGCCATAGGCACAGGCACCCATAGCCATATCAAACCTAGGGAAATCAGATGGTGATCAAGAGATCTACCAGTTAAGTGGGTGGGCTAGTCCCATCTACACAAATCTGATCGAGAATCTAATGGGACCACAAGATCTTTAGATTTAATTAAGCTTTAAAATCAATAATTTATTACTTTAATAAAAAACAACTTATAATAATATTATTCCCAGATCTGTAGTCTATGCATTGTTCCCAGATCTATAGTCTGTGCATCGATCCATATTTCTTCATGCGAAAATTACAATTACAAAACAGATCTGAGCTGCTATCTAAATCTAATCCAACAAGCTAGATTAGAGAGCGATGGGAGAAGAAAAAAGAAAAATAAAACCTAAAACTAAACCTAAATGAGCTAAGGAGAACTCAGGCTATTCCTTTGTTCCTACTTTCCTTGTTGAAGAAGAATAGCAAAATGGTGTTCTATTTATACATTTGCAGTGATCCGTGTGCTTTGGATTGCAGCCAATCAGAAGAGACGATTTCAGTTTATGCTTAATCCCTGTTTAAGAGTTTCAACCAATCAGAGAAGAGATAGGGATCTGGTTTTGTTTGTGCCCAGCTGAAGCTAGTTTGTTCCCCGCCAACAATTAGTTCACACCCATGTGCGAAAATTTGTATGCATTGAAGTTCCAAATCTACCCCTGCCGTCCATTGATTTTTACTGCTGCAGCCTCAAACTGTCGACAGGGTTGTGGCTTCAGCAGATGCATTCGATAGGTGTAAGATGGAGGACTGCTCGATAAGATCAGCTGGAAGCTTCATAGAAGAGTTCGCCAGGTTGCAGCTCCAGCCTTGAACCTATCGACAGGGTTAATACATGAAGTGCTCGATAGGTTGCTGAAGTGAACCATTCGATAAGTTCGAATTGCTGTATTTCGATATGATGAAGCTTGCAGTCCAAGGAACCCTTCGATAGGTTGCTGGATTGAACCATTCGATAGGTTGAAAGCTGATGCATTGAGGACTGCTCGATAGGTACAAAAGCTATTGAGGAATTCCATTCGACGGGTTTAAAGATAGCTTGGTCCATTCAATAGGTAAAAGCCTCCAATGAACCATTCGATAGGATGAGGGTTCCTGCTGTGTATCCTAGTCGACAGGTTCTCGACAGGTTCATTCAACCATTCGATAGGATGCTCGATAGGTTCATTTTCAGCATCAAACCCTCTCGACAGGTTCAAACAACCATTCGATAAGTTGGCGGATTCTGCATTGAAACCATTCTATAGGTTGGCAAACCCAGCTTTGCTCCACTTCGACAGGTTGTGACTCTATTTTTTATGAACCAATCGACAAGTTCATTGAAGCTTTCGATAGGCTCAATTGCTGCCACAAAGCATTGCTCGATAGGATGCATTTCTGTCTCAGCACTATTTGGCAAATGCTCTCTTTAAGTGCAGCTTGCATCATTAAAATTACAACGGCAACAGCGCTTTTTCAGACCATTGGGCTTCACCTGCTTCAACTCCAAATGAATGGCTCCATTTATTGTTCTTTATGGCACTTTTTAACTAGATTTCTGCACTATGCTGCAATTTCTTCCTAAAGTGTAAAACAAGCTAAAAGGAAATTATGAACAGCTCTAAAGCTTAGCAAAAGCCAGGTTTAAAGGTATAGAAAGTGGCAAAAATCAGTGATTAACACACCCCCAAACCAAACCTTTGCTAGTCCTTGAGCAAAGTGAAATTTAAAATAACTAACCTATGAAATTAAATGCCACTTTCATAGGAAACACGGGTGCAGTTGGCACATGCACCAAGCCTTTTAAACCCCTGGGTGATCCCTAGTGGAGTAGTGGAGTCTCCTGAGGGGTTTTCAGCAAAGGTACCCCCAAACTTCTCCAATAAAATTAGTTAGTATTAATGCAACATGCTAAAAAAGAGTTTAAGTAAATAAAATAAATTCCACACCATGTCCATTCTGTTTTTAGAGGATTTTTATCAGAAAATTCATCAATTTAAAACCTGAAATTTTGCTGTAATTCCTTCATCATCAATCAGCTCAGGTCAAGGCATTGTGCCTGAAAATTAATGCAGAGTTTACCTTCAATTTGAGAATTCTATTTGATAATACCCCAACAAAATATGATTTCAGACACAAATCTTACCAGGGCTGTCACTCACAATAAAACTAGAAGGGTGCATCATTTCACATAGCTCAAGAGCAGTTCTAGCCCTCAAATAGGACTACAAGCATTAGCTTAGGCATTACTCTAATTTCTGAAACTTTCTAATTCTTTTCACCATAGATCAATCAAATCCTTATCTCCACATGACAGCTCAATTAATTTCATATCAGTAAGGACTTTTTATTGGGTTGTAATGTGGCTTATGGGTGAAATTTACAAAAGAATAAAGGGGTAAAAAGGATTCAAATTGAGAAATCAGTAAAGGTAAGGAGGTGATTTGCAACTCAACCTTCTTCATTTCAGATCAATTTCATCTACTTCTCGAATTTTCAGATTTGAAATGGGCAGTTTCTAATCCTCTTTTTAGTTTTTCAATGAAGTGACTTCTCTTTCTCCTTCTTTTTTTTTGCTTTTCTGTTTTTCTTTTCTTTTCTTTTTATAAGCTTTTGCTTTTGTATTTTTCTTCATTTTCTTTTTTTTAATGGGCTAGAATGCCACAAATACTACCAAATGTGCTTTCTTCTCTTTCAACCAATCGAACCTTGCTCCTCTAACCTCACTTCTCCTTCTATCTCCCGATTTCTCAGATTGAGGGTGAACTGAAATAGGTCAAGGGGTTTTGCATTCAAAATTTTTGGTTTCTATCAAAGAAAAACTGTGATTTCAAGGCTCAAATGGTGTGTATCAAGGGCAGTTCAAAGGGTAAGGATATTTTCAGCTCAAACTATCCAAGGAATGGCTTTACTTCATGTCCTCAATATCATGAATGCTGTCAAGTTGTTTCAACTTAGATTTGCCTAACTTTTAGCGATCAAAACTATATCCAATCAGTCCTTAGAGCAGAAAAAATGTCAAGACACTCTTCGAAGAAAATTTTTCAGGTCCAAATCTCACTAGGTATGGCCTTCCATCAATTTTTCTCTCATTTCAGGTTCACTAAACATCAATTTTTTTAAAAAAATTCCTGACATTTGCTTCATGAAAAATGTTAAAACTATAGCTCATTTCATGTTTAAAAAGTTTTTAGTTTCCTCTTTTTCTAAAAATCAGGTGGGAAATCACTTTCTTTTCAAAAACTTTTTCAACATAGCTGCACTAGCATTAACGCATTTCAATTGCACACTTGCCATACCCCCAAACCTAAGATGAACATTGTCCTTAATGTTCTAGACACTGAGAAATCAAGGGCAGCAGGGTAGAAGAAGAAAGAAAACTAAAAAAAATTACAGCTATATGCAGCAGAAAATAAAAATGCAAAATTGAATACATGAACCAAAAATGGAAAAATGATATACAAATGCAGGAAATTGCTGCTAAAATAGAAAAAACAGCAAAACAAATCTAGAAAAACTGAATGTATGAACAAAAAAAATAAAAGAACTGTGAATAAAATGAAAGGAAACTAATGCTAATAACAGAAAAATGCAAATACAAAAACAGAATTTCAAGATTGTAGACACAAAAAACAGGAAAAGAAAATTAGGAACTGAGTACTAAACTATCAAAATGCAGAAAATTAGTAAAGTTAAGACCTAAGAAAGAAAAATCAGTAATCGAAATACAGAAATGAAACTAAAATTCCTAAAACTGAAAAATCATAATACCAAATCGTAAATCTCCTAAGCCCAAGGAAAACCCCAAGAGCCTGAGCCAATCAGATACTTATGAATTTAAGTGATTATAAAAATGATCTGCAGGAATATCATACAGTGAAATGCAAGATTCATAAGACTGACCCCTATGTTGATGATGTGTATGAATCAAAACAAAATTCTAAATAATGAAGCATGGGAGCACACATTAAAAACAGGGTTCATACGCAGCCGAAACCCATTAATGATGAAGGAATCTCGAAGGAAAATAAAATCAGTGGGCCCATTGAATATTCAAAACAACATATGATCCACTACTCATCATCCTACATGATTCCTCAAAATGGAAAAACCATGATCTCAGCAGGTCCAGATGGGAGAAAATGAATAAAGGCAAAGGAAAATAGCCCATTTGGAGAATTTTTTTCTGATTTTATAATTTTTTACTCTTTTATGTGATTTGGATAAGTCTGGGCTCAACAAGGGCCCTTATTTACTACTGCTGAAAAATAATAAGAAACAAAATTTTTATTTGGGTTTCATTTTCTTCTATTTTTGTATTTGGTTTTTGTTGAGTTACAAAAATTAGCATTATAGCAAACATAGCAAAACTGTTGGTCAAAAGAATTTAAAAATTGAAAATGAATGCAAAGGGGAAGGGGATGCAAACTCAAGCAGATCTGCTCCTGGTGCAATTCAGATGCTCCTTGTTTGGCAGCTGCTCCAGATCTGTAAAAATCCAAAAACTACAGCAGTACCTTATTCTATCATAGTGACAAGAAAAAAAAAGAAAAACTTAGGCCACTACCTCATTTTTGCATAAGGACAAAAGAGTGACAGCTGCATTTATTCAAATAGCTAGAAGGCAAAGAATAAAAACTCAGAGAAAGATAGAGTTGCTGCAGTTTAAAACTGGTTTTCTATACAAAAAAATTATAGCAAACATTAAATCAAGCAGTTGGACTACAGTATAAAAATCTAAGATAAAATAATAATAATAACTAAAAAAATCATATCTACAAAATGAAAAACTCAGTTCTACTATCTAGATCAAAACTCCCCGACAGCGGTGCCAAAAATTTGTTGGGTAATTTCAGTGTGCTGATTATTTTGTAATGATAAAAGCAAAATAAAATCAAAGTAAAACAGAGGATGGGTTCAGCACATCTAAAATATCCTAGAAGATACAGGGCCCTTTGTAGCAAGTTTTAATAAGTAAGAATTTGTCCCACAGGGAGTAGTGATCTAAACCTAGAAGGTGTATAATAGACCTCCAGATCTAGCAATAGATCTGGCAATTCTAAGAAGAAAGAGAGCTTTTCGGGTGTCACTAGATCTAATTAATCTACAAAACTGAAATAAAATTAAACTAAGAGATGGAGGAAGATGGATGGTAAAATAAAATATAAAATGAGGGGAAATAGGCAGCTAGGGCCTGATTTTCATTGCAAAACAGATCAAAATTTGAGTATATGCATCCATCTTTCATTTGGCTACAAGCACAAATGCAAGGTATAAAAATCTGATTTAGACCGGTGGTTTGGATTCATCTTAGGGCTATGATCTATCCACTTAAATGGTCACAGATCATCCAATTGATTTCCTCCATTCCGATGGTTTGGATTGATCTTAAAGCTATGATCTGTCCACTTAAATGGTCACAGATCATCCAATAGATTTCCTCCATTCCGATGGCTTCAATCAAAACAAGATAATCACTACAAATGTTGTGGATGCATGGCCACAGGCACAGGCACCCACAGGCATATCAAACCCAGGGAAATCAGATGGTCATGAAGAGATCTACCAGTTAAGTGGGTGGGCTAGTCCCATCTACACAAATCCGATCGAGAACCTAATGGGACCACAAGATCTTTAGATTTAATTAAGCTTTAAAATCTATAATTTATTGCTTTAATAAAAAATAACTTACGATAACATTGTTCCCAGATCTGTAGTCTGTGCATCGATCCACATTTCTTCATGCCAAAATTACAATTACAAAATAGATTTGGGCTGCTATGTAGATCTAGTCCAACAGGCTAGATTATAGAGAGAAGGGAGAAGAAAAAAGAAATATTAAACCTAAAACTAAACCAAAATGAGATAAGGAGAACTTAGGTTATTCCTTTGTTCCTACTTTCCTTGCTGAAGAAAAATAGCAGAAAGGAGTTCTATTTATACATTTGCAATGATCCGTGTGCTTTGGATTGCAGTCAATCAGAAGAGAGGATTTCAGTTTATGTTTAATCCCTGTTTAAGAGTCTCAACCAATCAGAGAAGAGATAGGGATCTGATTTTGTTTGTGCCCAGCTGAAGCTAGTTTGTTCCCCGCCAATAATTAGTTCACACCCATGTGCAGAAATTTGTGTGCATTGAAGTTCCAAATCTACCCCTACCGTCCATTGATTTTTACTACTGCAGCCTCAAACTATCAACAGGGTTGTGGCTTCAGCAGATGCATTCGATAGGTGCAAGCTAGAGGACTGCTCGATAGGATCAGCTGGAAGCTTCATTGAAGAGTTCGATAGGTTTCAACTCTAGCCTTGAACCAATCGACAGGGTTAATACATGAAGTGCTCGATAGGTTGCTGAAGTGAACCATTTGATAGGTTCGAATTGCTATATTTCGATAAGATGAAGCTTGCAGTCCAAGGAACCCTTCGACAGGTTGCTGGATTGAACCATTCGATAGGTTGAAAGCTGATGCATTGAGGACTGCTCGATAGGTACAAAAGCTGCTGAGGAGTTCCATTCGACAGGTTTGAAGATAGTGTGGTCCATTCGATAGGTAAAAGCCTCCAATGAACCATTCGATAGGTTGAGGGTTCCTGCTGTGTATCCTAGTCGACAAGTTCTCGACAGGTTCATTCAACCATTCGATAGGAGGCTCGATAAGTTCATTTTCAGCATCAAACCCTCTCGATAGGTTCAAACAACCATTCGATAAGTTGGCGGATTCTGCATTGAAACCATTCGATAGGTTGGCAAACCCAAATTTGCTCCACTTCGACACGTTGTGACTCTAGTTTTTATGAACCAATCGACAAGTTCATTGAAGCTTTCGATAGGCTCAATTGCTGCCACAAAGCACTGCTCGATAGGATGCATTTCTGTCTCAGCACTATTTAGCAAATGCTCTCTTTAAGTGCAGCTTGCATCATTAAAATTACAGTGGTAACAACTCTTTTTCAGACCATTGGGCTTCACCTGCTTCAACTCTAAATGAATGGCTCCATTTATTGTTCATTATGGCACTTTTTAACTAGATTTCTGCACTATGCTGTAATTTCTTCCTAAACTGCAAAACAAGCTAAAAGTAATTATGAATACTTCTAAAGCTTAGCAAAAGTCAGGTTTAAAGGTGTAGAAAGTGGCAAAAATTAGTGATTAACGTGAATGGGCAGAGACTCATGATTTGTGTAGAAAATTCTGTGGAGCCCTCTACCACCATTTATCTTCAAGAAATTCCCCCTGATAAATGACCCACAGTTTTGTAACTTATGTACCATAGCTGTTTGTTTGTGATTGATGTGTGTGCTTGTAGTTTCTGTCATTTGCTGTGTTAATTTGTTTTGTGTGCTATTTTAGTTCTTGTGATTGTTTAAATGTTGAAGAATCTAAATCTATGTTCTGAACTTGCTTTCACTGAGGTTTATGCATGAACTGTGAGAGTAGGGTAGACTGTGCATGTTCAATGCTAAGCATCACCATAATCTGTTGTAATTTAATTTTAGTAGTGGTTAGCATGTGTGCTTTGATGAAATGTGTGCATGAACCATGAGAACTTAAATGCCATGTGTCCAGGAGTTTTTGATTTTTGAAAGGAGAGAGAGCTATGACTGACCCAACATGGACTAATGCAGCACAACAGGAATGCCTGAAATAAGATCTAAGCAGAGCCTCACAAGGCTCTGTTTTATCTAAAAAGGCATGTCGCGCAGATCCCTTTGTACTGCGCGAGGCCCTTATGCACTTGGAGTAACCTGTCGTGCTGTTCATCTTTAACTACGCGAGCAGTAGTTCCTTATTGCGAACTGCGCGATGGGCTGCCTATTGATACTCACGAGGCTCAAATTTTCTTACGACATCTTTGCAAGGAGCTTCGCAAGGTGCGGTTTTTAACTGAAAATGCATGCCAGATCCATAAGAATTGTGCAACACTAAATCCAAGTTCCTTGCTTTCGCAAGGATGATTTGCATTTAGAGGAGCTTCGTGATATCCGAACTAGTTCCTCACAAAGCTTGGGCATCTTACTTAAAAGCTCCTCACGAGCTTTCAGTCTCTCTTCTTCCCAAAGCTCTCGTGACCCATCTCCTGTTCAACCCTCCTACCTTTTTCACCATTAGCCATTACTGCTCCCCCACTCATCTTGCAACTCTCGTACTTTTTCCAGCATCTGATTTTGAGCATTTTGCACTTGGCCAAGTGCAGTTTGACCATCTGTGGAGCTGCATTTGCGAAACCCTAGCTTTTGGGGGTAAGTTCTCCATTTTATTTTACAGCGTTCCTTTCAGATTAGATCTCCTGTCAAATAATTCATTTTTAGGAGGATTTTGTGTGGAGAAACCTCAGCTGAGCTGTAGCACCTTTGGGTTTGTGAATTAGAGAGAAATATCTAGGATTTTGGGGAGACTATGGTTGACAAAGCCCCATTCCTGGCAAACCTCTATGCTATGTTGAACCCTGTTGAGACTGACCCAGCCATAGCAACCGTGAAGTCTGTAAGAATTGTAGAGGCCTCCACTATGGAGGCCACTAATGCCCCTGCTACCACTGCTGAGAACCCTAAGAAGGGTGCACCCAAAACGAGGGCAAGAACTGTGACTGCTATTATTTCAGATGTTTACTGTTAACTTTATTTGAAAACAGTGGTAAGAATGTGTTAATAAAAATAAATCAAAGGTGGATTGAAGAAAAACACAAAACAGTAAGTTTAAAATACACACAGACCTGCAAGATACAGGGCCTGTTGTAGCAAGTTTTGATTAATAAGATTTTCTTCCACAGGGAGTATTGATCTGAACCACAAGGGTTGTATAGTAGTCTCCATATCTAGGTACAAATCTGGTAGTCCTAAAGGAAGGGTGTTTAAGTGTCATTAAGCTATACTAACAACTAAGAAAAATAGGAATAAACTACAGCTAAAAGAAAGGGATAAAGAAGGATGATGATGTGTGTGATGAAATAAAGATAAAATATGGAGAAGTACACAGTTAGGGATAAATCAGTTATGCAACTCAGTGTTAGTCAAGAATCTGTAGCAATCCTTTAGATGGCTACAAGCACACCTACAAGGTAGAAGAATCCAACTTAACCCATGCCATTTAGACTGCTCTTAAGGCAATAACCTGTCCACTTAAATGGTCAGAGACTATCCAATAGAGTTTGTCAAATCTCATTGATTAAGTTAGAAAACTAACCTCACCCAAAGGAATGGATTGATCTTAAGGATATAATCTGTCCACTTCAATGGTCATAGACTATCCAATAGATTTCTTCCAACAAATGCATTAAGTCAGGACAGGAATACCATTGCAGATACTATGTTTGCAAGGCTACAAACTCATGCATTCATAGGGGCAAACGGATCTGGAAAATCGGGTGGAAGCCACAAGAATTTCTAGGCTAAATGAGGACTTAGATTTAGCTGGTCATTGCTATAAAAGGCTTACAATGACCCAGCTCACAAGTCTGCAATCTCTACAACAACTCAGATCTACACACTAATAATGGTGGTGCAAAACAGAGTAGGTTTGGCTTTGCATAATCTCTCACTAGGCTACAAGCTCAAGTGCAGAGAAAAGGAATCCATCTCAGACCTGTGACCAATACCTGCCCTAGGGCTATAGTTTGTCCACTCAAATGGTGACAGGCTATCCACAGAGGCCCCCTTACCCACAAATGATGAGATAGAATATGTAAACTGCTGCTACCACCATGGTTACAGGGCTACAAGCTCAAACTTCCATGGGTATTTCAAATAAGCTCAAATCCTAAATGCATGGCATAGATTGAACAAAACTATGGGCAAATAGAAAAATAACAGATTGAATAAACATTAAAATAGGCATTGCATTGATTGAAATAAAACTTACAATGTTCTGCCCTCAAGGCAGCAGCCTGTGCAAACCCCAAATCACCTCCCTCTATTTCATACAAAACCCATTGCATTACATGAAATTAAACCTAGCTATTACATAGAACTTAGCCAGCAAATGCTAGGCTATGGAAGAAGAACATGGAAAAAGAAAAAGGAAACTAAACCTTAAATGAGCACAGGAAACCCTAGCTCAGATCTCAGGCTATTCCTGGATAATTTAAAAATGTAGATAACAGTCCCTTATATATGCAACCCTTGAAACCCTAATGTGCATTAGCCAATCAGAAGAGAGATGCTTTGGAGTGGCTCATTCGTGTCCCTTGGATGCTTCGAAGTGTGTGGCACAGATTGGAACCTCGGGGTGTGTGCCCTATAAGTGGGATATACCCAAACAGTCCCTGAAAGTGGAGAACAGCAAGTTGGGAAGTTGGAATCTCGAGCTTCGCACAGCTGAATTGCTACTTTTAAGCTTCTCGCGTGGCTCTAGTGTAACTATCACATGGCTCACTTTGCTACTATAGAGTCCTCGCGAGGTTTAGTTGGCGTGAATAACACTGCTCGCGAGGATGCACTAGCTGTTAATAGTATAGCTCACACAGATGAGCTCCAGGTGATTTGGTTTGCTAGGCAGTCGCGAGGCTAAAGTGCATGTTGAAGAGTCTCGCTAGGCTCAATGTTGTGTGCCACTTTCTACTGCTCGCGAGGCTGGATTTGACTTTGAACCTAGTGAGGTCACTACGCGAGAGGCTCGCGATGTGATTTCCTGCGGTGCTGTCAGCGCGAGAACTTTGTGAGGGCCTAAGAATTTCACAATTCTGAACCGTTCGAGGACTGGGCGAGTGATTTAAATGCTGCTGGCCTGCAAACCTCGCGATAGCTGCGTGAGGTAACTTCTGAGTAAAATGAACCTTGCGACAGGTTCAAGTGAGGCCTCACGAGGGCTCTCTATGGCTCTCTGCTTGGGTTCACCTTCCTCTCATCCATTGGACTTCTAGGACCCACCTTGGCATGCAATATGGTCACTATGGTGTGTGCCACAATGGTGCATTCTTTGATTTTGCCTCAGCCCCATATCTTGGCATCAAATTTACTCTTCTTGGCTTGAAAAAGCATGGATTGTATCATTAAGCTCTTATTTCGTGTTATCTATAAAATACACTTAAAACACATTATTAAGCTCTTATTTCCTATTATCTACAAAATACACTTAAAACACATTATTTCATACAAAACCCATTGCATTACATGAAATTAAACCTAGCTATTACATAGAACTTAGCCAGCAAATGCTAGGCTAAGGAAGAAGAAAATGGAAAAAGGAAAAGGAAACTAAACCCTAAATGATCACAAGAAACACATTATTAAGCTCTTATTTCCTATTATCTACAAAATACAGTTAAAATACATTATTTCATACAAAACCCATTGCACTACATGAAATTAAACCTAGCTATTACATAGAACTTAGCCAGCAAATGCTATGCTAAGGAAAAAGAAAATAGAAAAAGGAAGAGGAAACTAAATCCTAAATGAGCACAAGAAACCTTAGCTTAGATCTCAAGCTATTCCTAGATAATTTTCAAATGTAGATAACAGTCCCTTATATATGCAACCCTTGAAACCCTAATGTGCATTAGCCAATCAGAAGAGAGATGTTTTGGAGTGGCTCATTCGTGGCCCTTGGATGCTTTGAAGTGTGTGCCCTAGAAGTGGGGAAATACCCAAACAGTACCTGGAAGTGGAGAACAGCAAGCTAAGAAGTTGGAATCCCAAGCTTCGCACGGCTGAATTATTGCTTTTAAGCTTCTCGCATGGCTATAGTGCAATTGTTGCGTGGCTTAGATCTCAAGCTATTCCAAAGCTAGTAAATGTTGGGCTAAGGAAGAAGAAAATGGAAAAAGGAAGAGGAAACTAAACCCTAAATGAGCACAGGAAACCCTAGCTCAGTTCTCAGGCTATTCCTGGATAATTTACAATTGTAGATAACAGTCCCTTATATATGCAACCCTTAAAACCCTAATGTGCATTAGCCAATCAGAAGAGAGATGCTTTGGAGTAGCTCATTCGTGGCCCTTGGATGCTTTGATGTGTGTGGCACAGATTGAAACCTCGAGGTGCGTGCCCTTGAAGTGGGGAAATACCCAAATAGTCCCTAGGAGTGGAGAATAGCAAGCTGGGAAGTTGGAATCCCGAGCTTCACGTAGCTGAATTACTGCTTTTAAGCTTCTCGCGTGGCTCTAGTGCAACTATCGCATGGCTCACTTTACTGTTGTAGAATCCTCACGAGGTTCAATTGGCTGAATAACACAGCTCACGAGGATGCGCTAGCTGTTAACAGTATAGCTCGCGCAGATGAGCTCCAGGTGATTTGGTTCGCTAGGCAGTTGTTGGGCTGTTGCGAGGCTGAAGTGCATGCTGAAGAGGCTCGCTAGGTTCAATGTTGTGTGCTGCTTTCTACTACTCGTGAGGCTGGATTTGACTTTGAACCTCGCGAGGTCACTGCGCAAGAGACTCGCGATGTGATTTCCTGTGGTGCTGTCTGTGCGAGTGCCTAAGAATTTCACAATTCTGAACCGTGCAAGGACTGTGCGAGCAATTTAAATGTTGCTGGCCTGCAAACCTTGCGACAGCTGCGCGAGGTAGCTTCTGAGTAAAATGTACCTCACGACAGGTTCAAGTGAGGCCTCACGATGGCTCTCTATGGCTCTATGCTTGGGTCCACCTTCCTCTCATCCATTGGACTTCTAGGACCCACCTTGGCATGCAATATGGTCACCATGATGTGTGCCACCATGGTGCATTCTCTTGTTTTGCCTCAGCCTCATATCTTGACATCAAATTCACTCTTCTTGGCTTGAAAAGCATGGATTGTATTATTAAGCTCTTATTTCCTATTATCTACAAAATACACTTAAAATATATTATTAATATGCTCAAAGGTCCATCAAAGGCTAGGTTGAGTGAAAATTTCTATTTTTCAGTGCTCAACACACCCCCAAACCTAATCTTTGCTAATCTACGAGCAAAGGCAAAATTAAAAATAATTATTCAAAATGGAAAATGCCACTTTCGTAGGGAGCACGGACACATTTAGCATATGTATCAAGCCTTTTAAACCCCTAGGTGATCCCGAGTGGAGGAGTGAAGTCTCCTGAGGGTTTTCAGTGAAGGTACCCACAAACTTCACCATTAAAACAGTTAAAGATAGTGCGGTCAATGTCAAAATAGATTTTAATCAATAAAGTTTTATTCTACACCCATTCTTTAAAATCCAAAGGAAGTTACAATAGTAATGCAGTCATTTAAAATTAAAAATCAGCAATGTTTGCATCACCACTATTCAATTCACATCAGAAATACAATGTGCAAAAATCAGCACTAAGTTCACTAGAAATTCAAAAATCAGGTATGTATACAACCCCAATGAAATTAAAATTCAGGCCCAATCCTTACCGGGGCTATCTCTCACAATGAAAACATAAGGGTGTTCACATTCTCAACAGCTCAAGATTAGTCATAGTCCCCAAATGGGACTGCAAGCATTAGCATAGGCATTGCATCTAAATTCTGACATCCTCATGACTTTCACCATAAATTAGACAACTCTTCATCTCCATCTGACAGCTCATTTAACTTTGGATCAACAAGGTCTTGTTATGGGTTGTAATGTGGCTTATGAGTGAGGTGTATAAAGAATGAAGGGGGTAGAATGGATCAAAATTTCGAGAAATTAGCAAGGTAAGGAGGTGATTCATGACTTCACATCCTTCAATTCAACTCAACTTCATCGTCCTTGATATTTTTTTCAGATTCAAAGTGGCTAACTTCTTCTCCTCTTTTCAATTTCTAAATAAAGTATTTCTCTTGACTTCTCCCTATTTTTCTCTTTATATATATATTTTATGAGATGCCACACATACATCAGTACTACACTGCTATTTTTAGATTGCTTTTTCCTATCCTTTCACCAAATGTTGGACCCTCTCAACTATCTTCACTTCTTCTCCTTTACCTTCTGAAATCTCAGAGTGAGGGGTTGAATCAGGTCAAGAGGTTAAGGTGCAAGTACTCCAGTGTTTGTTGAAGAAAAATTAGATTTAGAGACTCAAAGAGTGTAAGCAAAAGGGCAGTTGAATAGGTAGGAAATTTTAAGCTCAAACTATCCAAATGAAGGCCTTACGTCATCTCCTTATTGTCATGAGTGTTGTCCATTAGTTTTGATTTGGAGATGCCTAACTTCTAGTGAAAGGTGTTGAGTCAATCAAACCTTAGATCAGAAAAAATGTCAAAAACACTCTTCAAAAGGAATTTGATAGGCCCAAATCTCACTAGGTACGGTCTTCACTATAACTCATGGGATGTATTTTCACCTTTTTCTCTCCTCTCTAGTTCACTAAGTGCTAACTGTAAATAATTTCTGATATTAGTTTCATGATGGTGCTAAAAATTTCAAAGATTATCAGTTTTAAAAATTTGCTAAATTTTTAAATTTTCACAAATTTCCTCATTTTTGAGCTAGGTGGGAATTGACTTTATTCATTCCAATTAAACCACACACTGCTGCACTAGAGTTAACTATTCTATTGGCAAACCTACCCTGCCACACCCCCAAACCTAAGTTAAATAGTGTCCTCACTGTTTCGTACAACAAGTGTATAGGGGCAGCAGGGAAACAACAGACAGACACCCTAAATTACAGTAGAAAATTAAGAAAAAGCTAAACAAAAATTCAGCAAATTAAACTAGGAAGAAAAAAATAGATGGTATATACAAGTGTGACACTACGAGAACAACACTACGACACAAATTACTAAAAACAGAAAGTAAAAACAGCATAAATGAAATTAAAAATAGCATATATAGACAGCAAAAACTAACTAAACACCTAAAAATAGAGAAATCCTAAACATATCTACCTAGCATGATCTGGGTATGAATCAAAATGATGGCAAAAAAAAAAAATTCAGCATTGAAAGAACACATTGGAGAGCAGGATTCATACAAAAAAATCAAATCAGACCACACATTAGATACAAACAGTCCGAATGGGGGTTACATGAATGACAAAAAATTCAGTTTCCCCATCTGGACTCCGCTGAATTGGAAAGAACTATGAAATAAAAAATGAAAAGCCATACCTTTGGATTTGCAACAAACCTGAATTCTTCCATTCAGCAGACATTCAATTGCATGAGAGATGCAGGGTGCAGCTCCAGTTCACGGCGGGAGATAAGCAATAAATAGGCAGCAAAGGTGCCTTAGACGTTCATTCTTCATTAAATTCATCAAGTTCCTCACCCCAATTGGGTGAGGAATTTCCACTATCTCATCAACATAGCAACTGAATATGGTAAAAAAAAATTTTCATTTTTTCATTTTTTATTTTTATTTTTATTTTTTTTATAGTTTTATGTTTTTTTGTTTTCATTTTTTTTTAAGTTGGGGCTTAACAACCCCATTTTATTTAGCTTCTTTCCTTATGCACACTCTCTTGGCATCACTACAGTCTTGGGTAGCCACCTCCTTTCCATTCCTCAAGGCATTGATTGACCTAGTTTCGTCATGACTTGAAGAAGCTCTATCAATCAAATGTACCCCTCGTGGGTTGTTCACTGTTTGGCTCAGGAGCCGACCCTCTTACCGTCGCGTTAGAGCATTTGAAATATGACCAAGCTGGTCCTCAATTCTTCTGATGCTCTGCGTGTGAGAATCCACAATTTGTGCAACGAAGCCTAGGTTTTGTAAAGCAGACAAAATCTACTCCTCAAAGGAGGAGGCTCTAGGGTGTGGGAGTGCTACAACTAATTGACCTGTTGGGAGGGCTGATGAGAAAATTGTTGTCCTTGTGCATGACCTTTGTAAGACTACTAGTTAGTATTGCAGGGCAAAGCCTGCTGATGTTGGGTATAAGGTGAATCAGCTTGTCGCCACCTCGGAATTGGATGGTTTCTCCAAGTGTACCCAGCATGCGACTGTCTATATGACTGGACAGCATGAGCTTGCTCATTGAGAAATTCAGGGGACAGACCAGCAAAGGGACATTGCAAATGGGAGTGTGAAGGTGAGTGGCATATGGTGCACACCTCTCTAACCTGTGCAGCCATATGGGACTGCAACACACTCAAGACTTTATCGAACTTTTTCGACAATGATTCTACTTTCCTTTCCAGGTCACTATAAACATTAACTTCATACAACTTCCCAAAAGGTGGGTTCTCTAACAGCTCTAGTAGGTGACTCAATGCCATAACTGGGCAAAGCCTCCTACTGGAGAGAATTTTCACTTATCAGCTCAAATAAATCCCACGCTTCCTCAGCAGTTTTGGTAAGGTATGTGCCACCACTCAATGTATCAATCATCGCTCTACTCCTGGCATCAAGTCCTTGGTAGAAGCATTGTACAAGCTACCACATAGGGATCTAATGGTGCAGGCACTACCTCAACAACTCCCTAAATCTATCCCATGCCTCATGCATTTGCTCAGTTGGGGAGTGAGCAAAAGAGATAATGCTCTTCCTCAACTGGCTCGTTTTACTTGTTGGGAAATTAACATTGAAGATCGTTCCACGATTGTATGCTATTTGGTGGGAGCAAGGAGAGCCATGTTTGGGATTTATCCTTTAGTGAAAAAGGAAAAAGCCTAAGCTTGGTGGCTTCCTCTCCCAACCCAGCAATATTAAAAGTAGTGCACAACGCTAGAAATCGGTCTATGTGCTGGTGGGGGTCTTCCTTGCTTAGCCCATAAAAATTTGGTAGCATTTGGATGGATGAGGCTTTAACCTCGTAACTACCCACAACATTAGGGAGTTGAATGTAAGAGGGGGATGCATATGTCCCTGGTGCATTATCCTCCTTAAGTGTTTTAAGCCGCTCTTTCATCTCAATTTCTACCAGATTTGTAGTCAGGGTGTGTGTTGCTAAACCAGGACTTAGGACTATCCCAATCTCAGGATTCAATGGTACAAGTTTGGGATCGAGAGACCTCTTTCCTTGCATACAACACACACTTAACTGGAAAAGGGGTAGCTTATAGCACACAGACAAAAATTAAAACCACTAACTACACAACTGCTGAAAAATAAAGACTACAGAAATGAAAATATAGCATAACTGAAATAACAATAGGTGAGATAGAGAAACAAACTGATGCAGGAATGCCCCAGCTGCAGCCAAGCTCTCCTATTTATTGTTGCTCCGGTCCTAAGTCAATAGAAAGTCCTACAAATAGAAAATGAACAGAGAAACTACAAAAAAAATATAGTGGGCATGTATTCAAACACTTAATCAATAATTAATATAATTAAAGACTACTAGGACACAACTAAGACACAAAATACCTACAGCAGAAAATAAAGACAGAGCAGAAATCAAACTCGAAATACAGCTGCACTTATTCAAACATTACAAAGACACAAAAAATCTAAAACAGAAAATGAAGAAAATTTTCAAAAATTACACAAAAACTAAAGCCGGCATTTATTCAAACACTACATCTACAAACAATATAGCTCAACAAAAACACAGATTACTATACTAGATAAAAATTCCCCGGCAATAGCACCAAAAACTTGTTGGGTATTTCAGATGTTTGCTGTTAACGTTATTTGAAAACAGTGGTAAGAATGTGTTAGTAAAAATAAATCAAAGGTGGATTGAAGAAAAATACAAAATAGCAAGTCTAAAATACACAAACCTGCAAGATATAGGGCATGTTGTAGCAAGTTTTGATAATAAGAGTTTGTCCCACAGGGAGTATTGATCTGAACCACAAGGGTTGTATAGTAGTCTCCAGATCTAGCTACAGATCTGACAGTCCTAATGGAAGGGTGTTTAAGTATCACTAAGCTATACTAAAAACTAAGAAAAATAGGAATAAACTACAACTAAAAGAAAGGGATAACGAAGGATGATGATGTGTGTGATGAAATAAAGATAAAATATGGAGAAGTACATAGTTAGGGATAAATCAGTTATGCAACTCAGTGTTAGTCATGAATTTGTAGCAATCCTTTAGATGGATACAAGCACACCTACAAGGTAGAAGAATCCAACTTAACCCATGCCATTTAAATTGCTCTTAAGGCTATAACATGTCCACTTAAATGGTCACAGACTATCCAATAGAGTTTGTCAAATCCCATTGATCAAGTTAGAAAACTAACCTCACCCAAAGGAATGGATTGATCTTAAGGATATAATCTGTCCACTTCAATGGTCACAGACTATCCAATAGATTTCTTCCAACCAATGCATTAAGTCAGGACAAGAATACCATTGCAGATACTATGTTTGCAAGGCTACAAGCTCATGCATTCATAGAGGCAAACGGATCTGGAAAATCGGGTGGAAGCCACAAGAAATTCTAGGCTAAATGAGGACTTAGATTCAGCTGGTCATTGCTATAAAAGGCTTGCAATGACCCAGCTCACAAGTCTGCAATCTCTACAACAACTCAGATCTACACACTGATAATGGTGGTGCAAAACAGAGTAGGTTTGGCTTTGCACAATCTCTCACTGGGCTACAAGCTCAAGTGCAGAGAAAAGGAATCCATCTCAGACCTGTGAAAAAGACTTGCCCTAGGGCTATAGTCTATCCACTCAAATAGTCACAGGCTATGCACAGAGGCTGCCTTACCCACAGATGATAAGATAGAATATATAAACTGCTGCTACCACCATGGTTACAGGAATACAAGCTCAAGCTTCCATGAGTATTTCAAATAGGCTCAAATCCTAAATGCATGGCATAGATTGAACAAACCTATGGGCAAATAGAAAAATAACAGATTGAATAAACATTAAAATAGGCATTACATTGATTGAAATGAAACTTACAATGTTCTACCCTCAAGACAGCAGCCTGTGCAAACCCCAAATCAGCTCCCTCTACTTCATACAAAACCCATTGCATTACATAAAATTAAACCTAGCTATTACATAGAACTTAGCCAGCAAATGATGGGCTAAGGAAGAAAAAAATGAAAAAAGGAAACTAAACCCTAAATGAGCACAGGAAAACCTAGCTCAGATCTCAGGATATTCCTAGATAATTTACAAATGTAGATAACAGTCCCTTATATATGCAACCCTTGAAACCCTAATGTGCATTAGCCAATTAGAAGAGAGATGCTTTAGAGTGGCTCTTTCGTGGCGCTTGGATGCTTCAAAGTGTGTGGCACAGATTGGAACCTCAGGGTGTGTGCCCTAGAAGTGGGGAAATACCTAAACAGTCCCTGGAAGTGGAGAACAGCAATCTGGGAAGTTAGAATCCCGAGCTTTGCACAGCTGAATTGCTGCTTTTAAGCTTCTCGCGTGGCTCTAGTGCAATTGTCACGTGGCTCACTTTGTTGTTGTAGAGTCCTTGCGAGGTTCAATTGGCGTGAATAACACAGCTCGCGAGGATGCACTAGCTGTTAATAGTATAGCTCGCGCAGATAAGCTCCAGGTGATTTGGTTCGCTAGGCAGTCGTTGGGCTGTTGGGAGGCTGAAGTGCATGCTAAAGAGGCTCGCTAGGTTTAATGTTGTGTGCCGCTTTCTGTTGCTCGCGAGGCTGAATTTTACTTTGAACCTCGCGAGGTCACTGCATGAGAGGCTCGCGACGTGATTTCCTGAAGTGCTGACTGCGCGAGTGCCTAAGAATTTGACAATTTTAAATCGCATGCGATTTAAATGCTGCTGGCCTGCAAACCTCGCGACAGTTGTGCGAGGTAACTTCTGAGTAAAATGAATCTCGTGACAGGTTCAAGTGAGGGCTTGCGAGGGCTCTCTATGGCTCTCTGCTTGGGTCCACCTTCCTCTCATCCATTGGACTTCTAGGGCCCACCTTGGCATGCAATATGGTCACCATGGTGTGTGCCACCATGGTGCATTCTCTGGTTTTTCCTCAGCCCCATATGTTGGCATCAAATTTACTCTTCTTGGCTTGAAAAAGTATAGATTGTATCATTAAGCTCTTATTTCCTGTTATCTACAAAATACACTTAAACACATTATTAATATGCTCAAAGGTCCATCAAAGGCTGGGTTGAGGGTGAAAATTGATATTTTTTAGTGCTCAACAACTACAAGCCCTAAAGAGTCCAAAAAGCAGAAGAAGGGCAGGGAGGTTGTCCCAGAGACCAACCCACTGACAACTCCTAGTGAGTTCGTGGCTGCCATTAAATTGGAGCCATAAACTACCTTTGATACGGCCTTTTTTGAGACAGGCCCCCTTGACTGCCCCATCCATAGAATACCTGACTAGGGCCTCCTTATTACCTCTGCTCAGTCCCCCATTAGAGTTAGCCTTCCCTAGGTTAGTCCAACTATTTAATCATAATATCAGGATGAAAGAGGATGATAATGGACACCCAATATTTTTAATCTTGATTGATGAATTTGAGATGTTGGTGGGCCCCTTTGAGATTGCTAAAGTCTAGGCATACCAGCTGCCTATAACCAAGAGAGTGCCTTGGGAGCTCTCTTGACTGCTTCAATCACTGAGATTGCTAAGAGGATAACACATGGGAAGAAAGCATCAGGGGACCATCAAGAGGAGAGATTTGGAGCCCAGTCTCCTTTTCATGGATGGAGTTCTAAGGAAGAATGTCTTCTGCTCGAGGCACCAACAAGAGAGGAGGGCACCCATAGCTGATGCCCTCTATTCCTTTTCATTGGGGCATTACATTGATGTTGCCTATCTACTTTTTGAGGGTATAAAGGATATCCATGAGAAGGTTAAAAAGCAGTAAAAACCACATGCCTTGCCTTACAGTAGGCTGATCACTGGCCTGCTCAAACATGGTGGATATCAGTTTAAGATGGGGGAACAAACTGAGACATTGTCCCCAGTGGAGTTTAGAAAAAAGTTATGGGGGATCAGTATGACACACATGAAGAAGAAGAAAGAGAAGAGGACTGCAACAGCACCCACCACAGATGCCACAGCTACCACTGCTACATCAGCTACTACTGCAGCTATCACCTCAGCCATCCCACATTCCATTCCACCCCCAATCCATATCACTGCACCCTTACCTTCCATAACCACATCACCTACCCTTGATGCTAGCTCTATTCAGCCATCTGCATAGTCCATACCTACTCCCATGTCCACCATGCCATTGCCTCCACTGTCACGTCCTCTATCCCCATGCCAGCTCCCACTGCACCACTACCCATTTACCCTGGCCACCCTATCCCACCTGTAATAAGAACCTACACCAAAAAGAGAACCTCCAAACACACCAAAGCCCCCACTGAGCCTCCCCAACCCATTACCTTACCAGAACCTACTCCCCTACCTCAGCCAATTCAACTCCAATAACCCATTACCATACCTGAGCCTACCCCTAGCTCTATACTCATTACCTTACCCCAACCCACCTCAATTCTAGACCCCCCATCCTCATGTACCTATGCTGATAGTGATCCTATGGCCACTAACAGTCACCACCCTACCACCACTGCACACATTGAACCTCCCCACATTGCCCCACTTACCCAATCTCACTCACCTACCCATTCCTCTCCACTTTCCCCCAATCATGACCAAGACCCATTCACCAGTGAGGGGTACTCAGCCATGATGGAGTCCATCATGGAAGACATCAGGAATAACTTCACCCCTCTCCCTGATTCACCTCAGCCCACCCATTTTACCCCTGGCCCACCTTCTCCACAACCAACCCTATTCACACATGTCCCAACCTCACCTTTTCAACCCATCCTAACCACCCCACCCATAGTTCCCACCATTTCAGATCCCTTACCTCAACTACTCTCCCTCCTTACCTCACTACAAACCCAACTCATAGCCAATACCCAGAACTAGACCTCCATGCAAACCTGCCTACAATCCGTCCAGTCCACACTACTCACCTTTACCCCACCATCCCACCCACCTCCACAGATCTCCACACCTGTACCTACCCCCCCTCCTTCACCTCAACCTTCATTTTCAGAGCCTACAACAACAGATCCTCCTCTTGAGGATCTAACCATGGTCCCTGTTCCACCTACCTCAGCCACTACCTTCTGTGCTAACAGCAACTACTGCCACTCAAATTGAACCTAAACTTGTGGACCTGGCCCTTAATCCACCCACCCTGGCCTTTACTTCCACATAGCCTGACCCTGAGATAGAGGAACAACCCCTCCTTCACCAACCTTCACCTCTACCCACACCCAGACTGAGCCAAGTGAGGAGGAGTTGGCACCCATTCTTCCACCTCCATCAGCTATCCCATCAGCCTCCTCCATTATCCTGGCTTCTTCACATCCCAGACCCCCATTTTCAACCCTCAAAAGAGCCATGGAAGAAAACCCCTACATCAAGAGAGATGTGATAAGAGGAATGGCTGATATCCAAACTGCAATCAAATTGCCATTGGTGGCTGAGATTGAACAGCTCCAGCTAGACCACAAATATGAGAAGCTACAATGGGAGCAATTCCTGAGGAGAACCCTAAAATTATATAAAAAGCATAAGACGAAATCAGATATGTTGGGTAGACTGGTAGACACCCTTTAAAAGACTATCTCAGTGATGCAGCCAGCCTCATCAGCTGGGGTGCCCATCAATGAGCCCTCTCCACAGCAAGCCAACACCAAGCCACAAAAGCCAGCTACCAAAAGGTCAATTGTTGGTGTTGCCAACACTGAAAATTTGAAGAAGACAAATTTCCAGAAGGACTATGAGGCAATAGCAGAAAAATATGGATGGGGCAAAGCTACTTTCTCAAGCTCAGATTCTAATTCTGATTAGTTTTAGTGTGTCAGTTGTCCTTAGGTTTTAGTTTTTGTTTTCATACATGTACAAATTTTCATTTATAGTGTCCTGTCTTTGTAGTTTCTGTTTTTCTATTCTTATGAATGAAAATTTCTGTTTTGTGTTGTTTCTTTGCAGTAATTTCACTTGTCTTCTTTTATGCATTTTATTTTGCTGTTATGTGTATTGATTTATGATTTTACCCTGCTGCCCCTAAGGGATTTCTCTTAGACACGGTGAGGACACTGTTCCTCATAGGTTTGGGGGTATGGCAAGATAAGCCAATGAGATAGTTAACCTAAGTGCAGTAGACTTAAGTGAGTAAGATAGAAATAGAGTGAAGTTCACCTAAGAAATTGTAAAAATAAGGAAATTTAAAAATTTTGCAGACTGTGCAACATTAAAATCTTTTAAAATTCAACATTTCCATGAATTCAATTAAGGACCATACCTAGTGAGATTTGGGCCTACAAAAAAAAATTTCCTTTAAGAGTGTATATGGCAAATTCTTTTGCTCTAAGGACTGATGAACTCAGACTTTTCTCACTAGAAGTTAGGCATACCCAAGTTGAAACTGTTTGCAGTAATCATGACACTAAGGAGGGGATCTAAGGCCTTCAGTTGGACAGTTTGAGCCTAAAAATACCAACCCATTAAAACTGCCCTTGTGCATACACCCTTTGAGCTTTCAATTCCAGTTTTCTTCAAAATCCATCAAAGTACTTGCACATAAACCTATAAACTTGATTCAACCCTACCCTCACTCTGAGAATTCGGAAGGAAAGGAGAAGAAATTAAAGATGGACAAGCTCGGGACAACATTTAGTGAATAGAGAAGAAAAGCAATATGAAGGCAGTAGTGTAGCAGTTGGGAGAGTGGTGGCATTTCATAAAAAAATAATAATAATAAAATAAAAGAAGAAGGAAAAGAGAAGTCAAGAGGATACCTTCAGCTGAAAATTGAGAAGAAGGGGAGAAGTTGGTCACTTTGAATATGAAAATTGTCAAATAAGATGGAGAGTGTTGAATTCAAGAAGGTGAAGTCATGAATCACCTACTACACCTGCTGATTTCTCAGTCTTTAAACCCTTTTTATCCCTTCCATTCTTTAGAAATGTCAACCATAAGCCACATTACAACCCATGAAAAGCCCTTATTGATCCAAAGTCAAATGAACTGTCATGTAGAGACAAGGGATTGTCTGATCTATGGTAAGAAGAGCTTGATAATGTCATAAATTAGAGGCATATGCCTATGCTCATGCTTGCAGACCCATTTGGGGTCTGTAACTTCTCTTGGGCTTGAGTGAACTGAAACAGCCTCAAATTTATTTGTGAGAGATAGCCCTAGTAAGCTTTGGGGTCTGAAATTGAATGTATTGGGCATTGTTCAAACCTGAATTTTGACTTATTGGTAAGCTTAGTAACGACATGTGCATACTGTTTTTCCTTATGAAAGCTAATTGGAAGTGATGTGCATGCTTGTAAGATTTTTTATGTGAAATTGTCTGTGTATATGTTGTTTGAAATTCCTCACATTTTGAAAGATCAAGGGTGGACTGACATTCTATTTATTGAAAACTAACTTGATGATGTCTGCACTTGTGTTAACTATTTTGTTGAGAAGTTTATGAGTGTCTTCACTGAAAACCCTCAGGAGACTTCACTCCTCCACTGGGGATCACCTAGGGGTTTAAAAGGCTTGATGCATAAGCTAAATGCATCCGTTATCCCTACGAAAGTGCCATTTAAAATTTTAAAGTAGTTGTTTAAATTTTGCTTTGCTCTAGGACTAGCAAAGATTTGGTTTGGGGGTATGTTATTCACTAAAAAGTACCACTTTTCACCTCTTAACCTAGCCTTTACTACTCCTTGAAGCCATTTAATAATCTTTTTTTTAGTGTATTTTGTAGTTAAGAATAAATTTGCAGCTTAGCATAACAGTCATGCTTTGGAGGCTAAGAAGAGAGAGACTTAAATCCAAACAGTGAAGCTGAGGCAAGAACAGATAATACACCGTGGTGGGACACACCATGGTAACTATTTTGATTGCTTGATTGGGCCCTTAAAGTCCAAGGGATGAGAGGAAAGAGGACCTGAGCAAAGACTAGTGCTACAGCAGCATTGGTGCTGCAGCAGCATAGGCACTGCAGCAGAGAACCAGAGAGCAAGCCTCACGCAGCTGAAATGCAAACCCACGAGCACTCTCATGCAGTTCAAGTCAGCAAAATTTAACCTCACGAGGTTGGGAGCCTAAAACACCTTCTTCACTTGCGCACACGTTGCGCAGCTCCAAGAAGAGACAACTTCAGAAGATATATTGTGAGGATCTAGCGGGGCTTAAATTATCAAGGTAATTGTTGCTAGGCTCTCGTGAGGTTCAGTGCGAAGCTCATTCAGATCCTGCATCAACACATCATGCAATGCGTCATGCAGCTGCCGCAAGGACCAGCTTCAGAACTTCAATGCGTGCAGCTCTCGGGCACTTCAAAGTAGATACCAATTGTGTGACAAGCTAAAAGATCCTGACGACTATCCACGTGAGAGCCTCACGACTGAAAGCACCTGATGCTCATCCGTGCGAACCATAACACATACGTCAACCTCAATCTCATGAGGTTCTCAATGAATTAAATCTATCCTTGCGACTAGTCATCCTAGCCACACGAAATGCATTTCAAAGCTAAAGCAGCCGCACGAAGCTTGGGTTCCCACTTCCCAATCCATACACAGGGACCCTTTGGGAATTTCCACACTTCTAGGGCACTCATCCCAAGGCCCTAATCTATTCCCACACATCTTGAGGCATCCAAGGGATGCAAAGGAGCCACATCTATAATTCCATTAGGGTTTACTTTCTTATTGGCCAAGGCATTTAGCGCTAAGTATATAAGCTATAATTTTAGATTAGAAATCTATCTCTTCCTTAACCTAATTCGGCTGAGAGCTCAAGTCAGATTAGGGTTAGGATTAGGTCATCATCCATTTTTCTTTTCTTCTTCCTTAGCCCAGCATTTGCTGGCTATGATCTTTGTAAGCAGCTAGGCATAGTTTATTTGAATTTGCAAGGGGTTTTGTATAAATTTTGGGAGCTGTTGTGGGTTGTTCTGCATAAGGCTGCTGTCTTGAAGGCACCATTGTAAGTATCTTTATTATAATAAAATGCCATTTTTATAGTTTGATTAGATCCTTGTTTATCTATATTTTTTTACATAAATCAATTTGGATCTAATGCTCCCATTGTTGTTTGAGCTTGTGGCCTTGTAGCAATGGTGACAGCAGTAGTTTTCTTGTTCTATCTCAGTCTTCTGTGATTTGGATAGCCTGTGACCATTCAAGTGGACAGACTATAGCCCTAGGGTGAGTCTAAGTCATAGATCTGAGATGGATTCTTCTTCTCTGCACTTGAGCTTGTAGCCTTGTGGGAGATTGTGCAGAGACAAGCCCCCCTTGATTTTACATTACTGTTATTAGCTCTTAGATCTGATCTTTTGTAAAGATTGCAGACTTGTGAGGTGAGTCATTGCAGGCCTTTTATAGCAATGACCAGCTGAGTCTAAGTCCCCAAACAACCTCTGATTATCTGTGGTTTTCACTAGATTTTCAAGGGTTGTTTGCTCCTATTTTTGTATGAGCTTGTAGCCTTGCAAAAGTAGTGTCTACAATGATGTTCATGTTCTGGTTTGATCTATTTGACTGGAGGAAATTCCTTTGATAGCCTGTGACCATTTAAGTGGATAGGCTATAGCCTTAAGATCAATCCATCCTCTTGGATCAGGTTAGTTTTCTTAATTAATCTTTGTGATATTATCCTCTCTATTGGATAGTCTGTGACCATTTAATTGGACATGCTATAGCCTTAAGAGGCCAGTTTAAATCACAAGGGTTGAGTTGGATTCCCCTACCTTACAGATGTGCTTGTAGCCATCTGAAGGATTACTATAAATATAGCTATAGATCTGACTTGCATGACTGATGTGACCTTACCTTAGCTGCATACTTCTCACCATTTTATTCTTCATTTTACCACACCATCACCATATTCTTTTAACCCTTTCTATAGTTTAGGACTGAATTTTATATCTTTTACTTTAGCTTTAGTTTTAGTTGTGACACTACACTCCCTTTCTTAGGATTGCCAGATCTGTACCAAGATCTAGAGACCTACTAACATAACCCTTTCTGGGTTCTAAATCAATCTTCCCGGTGGGACAAACTCTTACTTTCAAAACTTGCTACAACAGGCCCTGTATCTTGCAGGACTGTGTTTATTTTTAGAGTGTTGTTTTCATCTTCTTCATCTCACTCCTTTTATTTGATTTTATTTCCCCACACATACTTTAATAATAATCAACACCTGAAATATTCCAACAGTTGGGAATACTCACAAGCACACATTCATACTAACAACAACCGAATACTACACAAAATGGCCAGAAGTCGAGTCATACGTCAGAATCACTCCATTTACACTCGTGAAATTTATTATTTAGAACATCATCACCCACTTTAGAGTACCAAGAATGTCTGTCAGTGATAATGGACCGCAATTCATCGCAGAGAAGACGAAGAGACTATGCAAAAGATTCAGCATCGACCTGCATCACTCATCACCATTCTATCCCCAAGGAAATGGACAAGCAGAGGCCACGAACAAAACTTTGATCTGAATTTTGAAATGAACAGTGGAAATGAGCAATGGAGCTAACTGGCCTAAACGATAACCAGAAGCACTCTGGGCCTATAGAACTTCTATTCGCATGGCCACTCGCCAAACTCCTTACCTCTTCACATATAGGATGGAAGCAATCCTACCCTACGAAATACAAGTACCATCCCTACGTGTCCAACTTGATGATGAGCTATCTCTAGATGAAAGGAGAATTGCTCTGCTCGATGAGATGCGTCTAAAGGCAACCGATCATGCCCAAGTATACCAGAGGAGGATGGCTAGAGCCTACGATAAGAAAGTCCTTGAACGAACCTTCAAAATTGGAGAATTAGTCTTGAAGAAAATCATGCCTTCCAAACATGCCCATCCGAAGGGAAAACTGAAAGCGAACTGGGAGGGCCCATATGTCATAGTAGCTACATACCCAGGGAACACATACAAGCTAGTGAACTAGGACGAGAAGAACTCTCCAACCTCTGGAACGCCATGTACCTCAGGAAATACTACCCTTAGCATCGTAATCATCGTATCCCTTAGTCAGATACCCATATCTACCACCCCCGCAGTCATCAAGACTCATTCATTGGCCGTACGCCTCCATTTCCCAGGATATCCTTGAAGGCTTTAGACTCACTTCCCACTTTCTCATTTGGGCAATTTGATCAAAAGATCTAGTGTAATACCTGACTTCTTTCAAAAGCATAAGTAACACCCGATTCTCACCCCTGTCCCCCGCCATTAGAGGAGATGTTAGAGCACAGAAAATGAAGATGTTAGGCTCAATCAAAACTCACCATTCTTATGTTAGCAGGTTGCTTTCAGAAAAAAATATATATACACATACATAACTGAGAGAGAGCAATACGACGGGTGAACAAATCAATGAGCCCAGGGAAGCATAAGAAAATCGTGAGGACATTCCTGGTAACCTCGCTAGGAAGGTATAAGCGAACAGCGAGGGCATCCTTGGTGTCCCAATACTACTAGATATCGTCGTAAGGTGGTGGGAGGAGGACAAACTCCTGCTAAACATAGAATATGAGACTTTGATGGTACCGAAACATGACGGAGAGCTCAATCATGGCACCTCGTACCACCTAAGAGAAAGACTATTACTTATCTCTTTTAGAGATTGTCAGATAGAAACTAATCCCTCACGTCATTGAGCCTTACCCCTTCTTCCATCCTTAATTTCATTTTTGAACAGTGAGCTAGAACCCTTCTAAGATATCCCCAAATATGAAACTGAAAACTCGTGAATGATGACCGATGCGACTACTTACTATCTACCGCTCACCTTCTAGTACTAACTATGGGATAGGGTGATTACTACCGAAGGTAGAACCATAGTATACGACTGATATGGCTAAATAATCTCCCCTGATTCGAAAAACAATATCAAGGAATTTCTTTGACACTAATTCATCAAACACACATGGCTCCACATAGGCCTAAGTGCTCACAAAAATCAGAAATGCTCCATTGCACCTTGACACTGGGGCATTTTTATTTTTGAAAAGGAGTCAGATTGAGACCCCTGCTTGTTCACGAACAGGTGCAGGATAATGAAGTCATCACCTCAGGAAGACCGTTGAAGATACCACACTACCCGTTCCATCACGCTCCTACACTGGGGCATTTTTTTTAGTTTTAGAATTTTTCATTCAATTATTTGCTTTCCCTGTTGCATTATTTTCCTTTTCTTGTAACCAAAACAAAAAGATATAATGATCCATCCTTTATTACCAAACCTCAGTCTAAGACACCCCCCCCCCTTGACAATCAGCAAGGGAGAAAATAAACTTACTAATAACTTTATCCTTACGTGCAGGTATAGAGTAACCATCGACTAATACTCGGCCAACTCAAGGAGCATCCAAGTCCCAGTAATAGGTGATAGTACCAAGAGTAAGCATTCAAAGTATAGAAGGTAACAAGAGAAGAAAAACAAAAGCCAGGTACGTCTGCACCCAAAAGATCTCTATATATATCATTTTACAATGCGTCACTAGTGCCATACCCCCTGTATATACAATGAACAAAAAGGAATGCAAAAAAATATATGAACCCTACTCCCTACGCAGCCTCTAGGATGGTCGATCACTATCCCCGATATCATCAGCCCATGGATCAGGAGTCTGATTGTCCGAAGTCTCCAACTAAGCCCCCGTGGTGGGTGAGCACTCCCTGGGAAGGGAAAGTCTAGCAACTTAACCCCCCTCGCTCGCCTGGCTGGCAGTCCATCTAGACCATGAGCACGAAGGGCCCTTAGCAAGTAACTCCCGGATAATAAAATCCTCATGAGCATAGTCCCTGACACGCTCACGCGTCATACGATGAGGCTGACCAGCCCGAGAGCCAGTGCCCACCGACTCTGACTGGGCAAGACGATCGACTATCCCGCAAACTCCTCGTTGACTCCTCGCCAGTCTGTACTACAGCCGATCTATCGTAGCCTACATCTCTGATCGCACTAACTGATGAGCAGCCTCTATCGCCTCAGTCTAAGTCCCCTGCGCAATAAGCTTGTCAACTAGCAGGTCCTCATGACTAGGCGTATCTCTGAGAACTTGCCTCGCTCTTGGAGCGGCACGCGCCCGCACCACCTCCAAATGTGACCCCTCGAGATGACGAGCCTGCATGATAACACAAAATCTAGAATTGAGTACACTCATAAAGGAAGGAAAAGCTAAAGAGAGAACAAGAAGCATACCAGATCCGCTCTCTCCTGGAGAAGACGCTCGATAGTTGCGATGGTCATTGGATCGGCAGGCGGCGCAAGAGGAGCCTTGAACGTGGATAGTTGCAACACAAAGAAACAGACACATTAGATAGTATTAAGACTGAAGAATCAAAAATGAAATGTAACTATGCCAACTACAATATACCTGAGTAGGGATAGGAGTAAACTCCTGAGGAGGACCCTCGGGAGCAGATTCAGGAATGAGCTGCACAAGAACCAAACCAACCAACAAAACACGTCAGATAAAACCAAATCAACAGGAGTAAAACAAACTAATACACACATTATACCTGACTCTCGAGACGTAAAGAGGCAGCTGTCGCCTCACGCATCTGAAAGTCCTCGATGAGCTGACGCCGAAAAAACATATAACATGATGTTAGTAAATCACTAGACGACACATAACATGATGAGTTTCTTCAGAAGACTGAAGAAACTCATCCAGTGCTTCAACTCAGCCTAAAGCTGAGCTATCATGGGATCGTCCCAACTAGATGACGCAATCGAAGAAGGATCAAATGCTGGAGCAAACACCCTAGCACCACCCCGAATTCCCAAAACCGCTCATTCTCAACAAAATATAATAAAAAATAATTACAAATCTCTTTGGACATAATACCTGAGATACAAAATAAAAAGGAAGAAAAGACATCAAAATATATCAAAATTCTACAAGTCCAAATTCTTATAAAATTATAAGCAAAATTCAAAATAAAACAAAAGCCCCTAAATACCTAGTTATAGGCAACGCCCTCTTCAACACAATGTGACAAGTGCCACATTTCTAAGCACACCCAATCTAATTAAATCCAAACCATACACATGGCCCTTAAAAGAATAACAATCCCCAGCAAACCTAGATAAGCCAATAATCACACAACACTTACCCCTCAAGAAACACAACTCCAAGGCAAGTTAGATAAGCCAATAGGATTGAAATGTCTAATATCCCTCTAGAATTCTAGAAACTCTACTCACACACCTTTGACAAGTGTCACCTCAAACTAAACCTCAAAACAAGACAAAACTCATACCTTAGACAAAACAAATGCCAAAAATTCCTTAAAAAGAAATTCTAACACATCTACAACCTTAAGATTTCCAAATAAGACCTTAAACTCTCCAAATAAAGTCAAATAATCCTAGATAAACCAAATAAAATTCTAAATGAAGCCAAATAAAACCAAATAAATCCTAAATAAAGTCAAATGATTCTAAATAAGCAAACAACATCCTACATAAATTAAACAAAATCTTAGATAAATCAAATAAAATCCTAAATAAATCAAATGAAATCCTAAGTTGAATAAAGTTAAATAAATCCCGAATAAAATCAAATAAATGCCCAAATAGGTTTGATTATATCCAATTAAATACCCAAAACAAAACAAACAAGAAAACATACAATAATAAATATGAACAAATGTAAATGAAATGAACACAATAAACAAAATACCATTTTATTTATGACAAAGATTTTACAAGTATCACCGGAGGCATACCTCCTGAACATACAACCCAAAATGAAGACCTAGGACCTGAACATACAACTTAAAACAATCACGAAACCTAACCTACAACTTAAAACGAACACAAACCCAAAACATGATGCGTGAAACATCCAATCAGAAGCAACAGAAAAACAAGAGGGAGGAATGGTTGGGTAACACCCTTTCCATCCATTTGGAGGACTTCCCTCCCACCATCTTCACCTCCTAACAATAATGAAGGATGTATATCGCATCTCAATCCCAAAACCTCCCAAGCCATAGCTGCACCTCCATCAGGAGCCACTTCGGGGTGTAGAACATGCGAAATAACGAAGATCGGAAGAGATGACATTGAAGTCGGGCAGCTGTATCACATAGTAGAGATACTCTAAACGCTGGCTCGCTCAAATAAAGAGAGAGAATGAAGAAAAATAGAGAAGTTCGAACATATATAGGCACTCGCCTAATTAAGCACTAGAACTACAGTGCATAATCCAATTCAGCGCAGGATCACCTGTGCGAAATCTGAATCGCGTGTGCCAACTTGGGTGCCCAATTAAACTACCGTCTGCCCTAAAGGCCCGACGAACCGATCCTACACTGGAAACTTAACGTGTAATCAAATTACACGCCCATACTGATGCACGGAATTCAAAAAGTCATCCATGCATTCTATCCTTGTGACTTGTAGACCCTTCGATTGTGCGCTGTCCACCCTACGCGCAATTCTAAAGCTCACCCGCACAGTGACCTGGTGACGTTTCAATCACGCGCACTTATTAGAGTGCATAATTGGATTACACGCACACACTATGACGTGTAATTGACCCCTCGAACCTCTTGATCACATGCTCCCTCCCAGGCATGCAATTGAATTAAGCACCCAGACCATAGCGCGCAATTCGCCAGTCATAACGCACTCTTCAAACACTACACGTACTTCGGACAAAATAAACATATGCCTTTAACAAAAATCCTAACAAAATAAATATGCAAGACAACATGTCCTATCGTGACGCATATATAATCATCTTGACCCATCGCGAACCAATCAGGGGTGAGGACTATCTCCCTATAGTCCCATCATGACCAAATCACCCCCCTGACGACCTACTGCGAGTTAACGTCCCATCACGATCAAAATTATTCCCTAGAGTCTCATCGCGTACTCACAAGTACACATGACCACTCCTAACACCTGCTGCACAAAATAAATGCTAAATACAAAATCCCTCGTGATACAAAGTGAGAGTCAATAATAACAAAGTCCCCACACGCGCTACTCATCCCATCACGATTAGAATCACACTCACTTGGCCCATCGCGTGACCTTGCTCGCCGATGAGAGAGAGATAACCGTTGATATCCCGTCACACATCCCCATAATAACATGTCCCATCGCAATAAAACACACATAACCAACGTTATCCCAACACCTAAGCCCATTGGCCTAAATCAGCCACACCCTCGTGTCTCATCGTGATGCCAAAACTGCACCACGCAACCTCACACACCACGCGACCAAAGGTAGGCTTGACCAATGTCCCATCGCGAAAATCCAAGAATGAGCCTCCCAAAAATCCTACCAAGACATCACCTATCAAAGAGACACCATCATTGCCCCATCACCCCATCGCACACTCATAAACACGTCTTGTCATGATGCAGCTACAACCTGATCTCATCATATAACCCAAGATCTGCCAAAGAAAGAAATAAACATAGCTTTCCCCATTGCATAACCACCAAAGTCCCATCGCCGACTACACTTCCCGAAAATCCCATCACAACCCACTATGGCACATGACCCGAAGGGAAGGCTCATCCAATATCCCATCACAAAGAGTCGAACCTCCCTCCAAATGTCATTTAATCATCACATCCCATCGCGATGACTCCCGAATGCCCCATCATGCAACAATCACCAGACTCCATCACAGCGAAAACACACGACTACCGACAGAAGAGAAGAGAAACTTCTCCAATGTCCCATCACACCCATCAACTGCCAAGTCCCATCACAAACATTTCATCAGGTGATCCTAGCATCCTGTCACACTGGCAGCCATCAGCCCCCACTACAACAATCAACAAAGGAGGAAGAATAGACCCTCTGATGTCCCATCGCAAACCACACCCCTCTAAAATGTTCCACCAGGACGCTCCACCAGAATATGAAGCAGCACTAGAAGTCACTAAACACCAATAAGAAGGCTTTGAGCTCATGTGGAAAAGCTCACACAAAAAAAGCTCAGCAGCCTGGAGGCGATAAAGCTCATTGATACGAATGATGTGGGTGGTTGTGTGATTTCTCATGCCTCCACAAAGAGCCCAGGTCTACTCATTGACTTCACCTCCAGACACTTTTGTCAAATTGCATAACCTTACACGCCAAGAAAAGGCGACTAAAACTAGAGTGAGGAGCCGCCCATGATCCCATCACGACACAACCACGGGAGCAACAGCCGGCCAGTCCCATCGCAAGCAAAAGCCTCCCGCCGGTAATGAATCAGGTAAGTAAAACACCTCGTCTTTTACTCGATATTCTTTTAAAATATAGTTAGATAATATTAAGTCAAACATTTTCAAAACTTGTCTCTCTCGACTCGCGAGTCACTGTAGTCCTCCCATAAGAGACAATCATCAGTACTCGTCGAGAAGGTCAGACAGAGTATTCGACGTCCCAAGTGTCATCTTGACAACCACATAAATGTTCGGGTCCACAAATCTCGTACCGGTGGATTTGCTCATCGATGTCTCGAAAGCCACGTTTTCTGTAGTTTTACAATTGAATTGATCTTAAGTTAAAATCTCATATTTTTAAAATAATAATAATAATAATAATAATCAAACTTCACTTCTCATCACTCCAATCCATTCCTTCCCCTGGGAAACCGAACCCTAAGCATACTCAACTATGAGAACTCACAAATGTCCACAGGAAAAGGATGCCTGACGCGCCATTGGTATGAGAAATGACACGCCCGGTTTGACATGACTTGCAAAAGCCTTTACCATTACATGATATTACATCTTATTATTCGATCTCTAAACCTTGTCTCTGGACATTCAAATGATGCCCCCCGGTATCTCAACTGCATCAATTTCCTGTTGTTTGACTACCCCTTGCAGCAAGTCATGTCATGCAACGGGATGCCCCTGTAGATAAGGATATGATGATTCTCCTACCATTTTACTGCCCCTTGCAGCAAGTCGCGGCACGCGACGGGATGCCACTTGCACTCGTGGATTAGGATATGCCGATTTCCCCCATTGAATGTTGCTCGCAACAGGTCGCGATACGCTACGGGATGCCCCTTGCATCCATGACATGGAATATGCCTTTCGACAGCTACCACTGGTCCCTCGAATGCTCCATTTTAGCTTGTGCTGATAGATAAGAAAGCCAAGCATTTCCTGTCAGCATCCCCAGTCCACATTTGTGATTTCCCAAAAGAAACGAGAAGGTACCTTCCGAAGAGGGGTGTTTAGTTCTTCGACGCATTCTTACTTCATAAGAATGTGCCGAAGAGGGGCATCTGTAGACACTCTAATTTTGCCCTCTTGGAGTATACGAACCTGTTCGGTCAACCTCTAACTTTGCCCATGATTTTCTGAAAGGACTTACCTTCTCTGAAAGCTCTAAGACCCTAACATGGGGACCATATACTGAAACAATAGTATATGGTCGAAGCACAGGCTAAAATAATAACCTTGTGATTTGGACCCAACTAACCAACGTAAAGCCTTGAATTGTGCACCCTACTCAGCACGCGCAATTCAATTGCACACCACATGGTTGGCGAGCAATTGGTCCCACTTGGACCAGAATTGTCCCTCCTATGAGTCGCTTTAGGAGTAGATTATGCGCCCTACAAAGCACGTGCAATCCAATTGCACGCCCCATCACTAGCACGCAATCGATCAAATATGGACCAGTCCTTAACCTTCTATAGGCCACCTTAAGACCCGATTATGCACCCAAACTAGCACGTGCAATCGATTGTGCGCGCTGTATAGGGCGCACAATTAGTTCTAATTTGATTAGAACTTGGACACCCGACTTAGCTAGCTAGTCAGTCACTCACTGAGTCAGTCACCGACTCAGAGGTATTATGCGCCTGGGAAAGGGCGCATAATCTAATTACGCGCACCAGACAGGGTGCGCAATTGGGTTTGACCGGTTAATTGCACACCTCCTACAAGGCACGCAATTACCCGAATACTTTTAAATAGACCCCCTACCCAACACAAAGAGAACATGAAGCAATCGAGTTTTCAAGTTCCTTTCTTCTGAGCTTAGGGATTTCGAGACTTTCTCTTCAGCGCCTAGCTTCAAGTAATTTCTTAGTTCTAATTCTTAATTACTTTCCTAGTTCTAGGTTTTAGTTCTTAAGTCCTAATTTTTAGTTCTTAATTTCGTAGATGTTAGATTTTAACCCTTTAATTTCTAGTCTTAGATTCTAGGTTTTTTTCATTCCAGTTTCTAATCCTAGTTTTTAATCTCTGGTTCTTTGCTTCTAGAACCAGTTCTTAGTTTTTAGTCCTTAGATTTTGATTTTAGTTTTTAGTCATAGTTCTAAATTCTAGTTTCTAATTCTGATTTGTATTGCTTATATCTCAACTCTTACCTTTTAAAATTCAACTCTTAGTTCTCTTTATTTCTGGTTCTAGGTTTTAGTTCCTAGAACCAATTCTTAATTTTAGTCTTTAATTTAATGTTTCTAGGTCCTAATCTCTAGAACCAAGTATAAGTTTCAGATTATTTTAAATCGTAGCCTCTATTTTCAAATTCTAGTCTTAATATCTTCTAATTCATAATTTTCTCATCTTAATCTCAATCTTCAAAATCTAAACTTTTCAATCTATACTATTTTTAAATGACCCTTAGCCAACCGATTTACCCAAGGGAGCTTACGAAGGGTACCCGAGAACGGGGCCGATACTCCTTAGCATAGCGGGCCAAACCCCCTTTTTTTTAGATTTCTAGTAGAAGTAGGAAATTCCAAATAATTAGATTTCTAGCATAAGTAGGATACTTAAAACAATTAGATTTTAGTAGATTTAGGATATCTAAATTGATTAGACTCTTAATAGAAATAGGAAGCTTGAAATTAGTTAGACTTTTAATAGAATTAGGGTATCTAAGTTACTTAGACTTCTAATAGAATTAGGATGTTTAAATTAATTAGACTTCTAGTAAAAATAATATATTTAAAATAATTAAACTTTTAATAGAATTAGGATACGTTAGTTAATTAGATCTCTAATAGAATTAGAATACCTAAGCTAATTAGAGTTCTAATAAAATTAGGATACTTGGATTAATTGGACTTTCAATAGAAGTAGGAAACTTAGGATAAGTTGATTTCTGGTAGAATTAGGAGACTAATACTAATTAGACTTCTAATAAGATTAGGAGTCTTAAGTTAGTCAAACTCCTAGTAGGTTCAGGAGACTAGTTTAATTAAACTTCTTGTAGACACCCAAATTTGGCCCAAGGCCCTATCAAAACACACTTCGAGAGAGGCGCACTTCTGAGCTTCCGATGGCAGGCATCGTAACCTTATGAACTATCCCAAACCCTTAGGAATCACCCTTGATCCCTTAGAAACCTCCCCTAACCTTTAGAAACCAATCTCAACCTTTAGAATCCCTTTCGAATCCATACCTAGACTTTATCGGGCAATGGTCAAAGAGTGGTGCACCAGGACTAACCGAGATCTTATACTGTGATTGAATCATATATCATTGAAAAGTAGAAGTATTTAACTTTCCAACAAGCTAAGAATCACCTCAATCAGAGTTGTACATCAAAAGTTACGACAACTCAAAGCTCGAACATGAAAATAAGCATCAAATGAGCCTCGCGAGATGTACATTGAACCTCGCAAGAAACTCATGAGAACCCATGTGTACTTGGTGCATGTATTAGTTGTGCCAACTACAAGTGGTCCCCCCCGCGGGCTTGCAACTTCCAAAGCATTGTTTTGACACTGTTTTACTGTAACAAAGCTTAGAGCAAGTATTAGTTGCACCAGGCTTAGCTATAGTAATCCTAGGTTTTTTGCTCAAATTTTATCTTTGGGGTTTGACTTGTTGACCATCTTGATGCCCTGGGTATGTTTCACTTGTTCTATTGCATCCTTCCTTATCCTATTTGCAACCCTCAAGTGATTTGAAACACTACCCTATCATCCACCATTAAAGCTATTTTCATACTTTTCTAAGCTTCAAAAATCCTAGGAAACCTTAGATGCTTGATTACCTAATTGTTAATCCAACTTAAGCCTTTAAGCATCTTCCTAACCTCTCCTTTTCCTATAAATAGAGAGGCACCCCTCCCTTTGCAAGGGCTTGAAAACTTTCCTAAGAGAGTAGATTAAGAAAGAAGCTCCCTCTCCCTTTGGTGACCCCTTTTGCATAAAAATTCTAGAACTCCCAAACTTTCTTTAGACCTTACCCTTCCTCAAAAATCCCTTAGTTTAGGTGAGAGCCATCCTCTAGCCTTACCTCTATACCTCTTAGCTATCGAGCCCTAGGAGCTAGAACCATTGTTTTAACCATACATGCCATTGGAAGCTCACTGAAGCACGCCTACGCAAGGTCCACAAGTGTGCTACAAGTGCCCAAGAGCTCTGGCTCTCCCCTCTATTCCTCTACCTTCTTAGTTTTCCCTTTATCTACTCATTTATGTCATTACGCCATCTAAATTTCGACAAGAGCGGAGGGGCACAAAGAGGATCATCAGTGCCTTAGGGCAAAGGGGAGTACTTTTTTCTTTTTTCTCTTATTTTGTCTTTGGTCATAAGTAGAGATCGCATTAAGCGGGTTGATCAGGTGCCTAACACCTTCCCGATCGATAATCGAAGCCCCTACCCAAGAGCCTTTGGCATGAATCGGTAAATCAGAGTCATATTTATGGCACTTCGGTGCTTATAAAAATTGATTTGAGTTTCCCGGGACACCAAAAGCTCCGGGTGATGACTCTAAAATTTTTCACGAGTGCACATCGTCGCGACGGGTTTGATCAAAATCCACGATTGCACAGATGGTGATTCTGCTAGGGAGTAACTAGTAGAGCTTCCCTTTGAATAAGCCTTCTTTATTTATTACCATTTTTGCTATTTTTTATTATTTTTTTACTCACCCCTATCATTCCGTCTTTTTCTCACCCCTACTCTTACATCATTTACGTGCCTTAGCCGATCAGCAAGCCTACTTGCACATTGCATTTACTTTTATCTACCCCTACTCTTACATCATGTGCGTGCCTTAGCCGATCGGCAGGCCTACTTGCACATTGCATTTACTTTTATCTACTTTTTCGTCTTTTTCTCACCCCTACTCTTACATCATTTAAAGTGCCTTAGCCGATTGGCGGGCCTACTTGCACATTATCATTTTCTTTATTTTTTCTATCATTTACATGCCTTAGCCATTTGGCGGGCCTACGTGCGCCTTTACTTTATTGCAAACATATTCTATCAGTGGACGTTGGCCCGTAAAGGCGGCACGGGACCATCACCCCCCAGTTTTGGACTTTAAGCAAACTCCCTCCAAAATTGAAAATTAAAACTAAACCAATAAGGGGGATTTCTAGGCAAACATATAAACTCCCGATTCTTAGTACCGCAGCAACCCCTAGTGGTGATGATCCAGAAAAGTACCAGCCCACCTAATATCTGAGAAAGCACTTGCGCTGGAGGTATATCGGGTGGGTAACCTATCTCGTTACGAAGCCTAAAACCCATGGGGAGAGAGCGTTAGTAGACCCACACCGGCCTTATATCCCTTAGCTTTGGTGAGGAGAGACCCAATACAATTAAGCTGTATGTCCCCGGAAGCATGGCTTCCGGGGAAACAAAAAAAGGAGACTCATTTTGGGTTGTTGTTTTTGCTGTCAAACCTATCTAAACCCTCTGTTTGCCTAGCGCAACTAATACGTGACCAAACCAAAAATACACAGTTTTGCTCTGGCGCAACTAATACATGCGCCAAGCATAAAAATTGAGCATTTTTGCCTGGCGCATCAAATACTTGTGCAAAGCCTGGTTTATGCAGTGCTACCCGAATCTATAGCCTATCTCACCCTCCCAGATTCCCTGATTAGTGGTTTTAGCACTTCTGTTTAGGCCCCGCAATATCTGACACCCAATACACCCTCGCCGGTCAAGAGAAGATAACTTCTTTTTGACCAACTCTGGGGGATCAGATTGTTTGCATCAATTTCTATGCCTTCAATAGATCAAAGGGTTTCCCTTTTATTCTTCTGAAGTACATCGGGGTCTTGCCGTGGGACTTATTTAGGGTACGAAAGCCACCCGAGACAGGAATTCAAAGGCCGCTGAATCCTTAATCATTTCATTTATAAAAAATTCAAAAAAAAATAAAATAATCCAAAAAACCAAAATAGAGATTTGTTGTGTCGGCACAAGGACATCATCTTACCCTCCGTCATCCCGCAAGGGGAGAAGGAGGAAGCTTTACGGGCCCCACCCGAGGCATCCGTACCCTACCCAATACCGAGCCATGCCATGGCCTGTGGATCCGGCATACGCCGATCCCGACTCATCCCCGCCACGTTCCCCAACTCACTCCCATGCGGAGGAGATGTTCACAACCATTCCCCTCAGCCAATCCTCTTTTACTGTCACTGGCCCATTCGGTGCCCCCATTTTCCCATCAACCATCTCTCAAAACATCCAAAATCCACCCCCCCATTCCCCATCATTTTCTCAAACCATGCCCATTCCCCCATCCATGGCCATCCCTAATCCATCCACACCCATTCAAAACTCGACCCAATTTCCCGCCTTCACTACCATGGCTCATTTCCCATTTTCCCAACACATACCCGATCCACCCACATCTACCTATGCCGCATCTGATTTTACCAATCCCCCATACATCCCTCCATCCACCCAGGTCATGCCCATTTTTATCGGAGCCATGACCAGCTTTTCTCTCTCATCCCCCTCATCCATTCCCCATTCTTCATCCTAATATAAACCCAATCCACCCACATTCACCAATGCCCCACCTAATTTCTCCAACCCACCCCATGTCTCACCATTTACCCAGGTCATGCCCAATTTTACCGAGACCATGTCCAATTTTCCTACCACATCCACCCCATCCATACCCCTCCATCCCATAGATGCACCATCTCCATCTGATCCCTCTCCAATGGCTATGATGGAGGAGATGGTCTGGGCCTACACTAGTTGGAAGGCCTCCCAAAACAATCCCTCTCATCCACACCACACATCCATGAATCCCTCCCATACACTATCAAGCCTCCATTCCTCATTCCCCCATGATCCCCATCATCCATACCATCCAAACCCCCATTACCCAAAACCTTCAAGGCCCAATGGCCCAAACTCCCATCACCCAAACCCATCAAGGGTCCATATACCCCCAAGGCCTAATGGGCCAGACCCACCAAGGCCCACTGGGCCATACCCATCAAGGCCTAATGGGCTAGACCCACCAAGGCCCATTGGGATAGACCCATCAAGGCCTAATGTGTGACAGCCCGAATTTTGGCACCCCAAAACCCGTGCCATCAGCACGATCCTCCAGACCATGCCCTATGGATACGTACGAAACATTGGCATAGCAAGCAATAATAAAGAGAATGAAATGCAAGAACTGATACTGAAATAATTCTCCAGTTTTATACATATATACTCTAAAATCTATCATCCAAAAGGTGGTTCTAAACTCATGCCTATACATGAGTAAAAGAACCCACCCGAACCATCAGTGACATCACTTAGTCACCGTAAATGGTTCACCAAAAGAATTTATCTATTTAATTACATTTCCAAAAATTAAGGCTTGATATACCAAGCCGTACAATGAGCTCTCAGAACTCTCCCTATCAAAGTCCACAACGGAGTCTCTTAGAAGAAGTCCTCGGGAGGAGGCTCTAACTCATCTCCGGGCACGAAGTTTGAACCTCTCGGATCAGCGTCTCTCGAAGCCTCTACGGCTGCAAGCAAAGGACCTACGACGTATAGTCTAAAGGGGTGAGCTACATCCTAGCTCAATAGGGAACAACACAATGAACATATAAGTCAAATCCTCACATATATTGCATGATATGATAGCATGATGTATTTATGAACTTAATGGCAAATAGTTTAAAGGGTTACATATGCATTGAAGTTACTAGTGGTTTACATGTTATATTTATTATCAACTGTTCATGAAATACACTGAATAGGCCTAAAGAAATTTAATCTTCAACTTAAGTAATCCCCGAGCAATATAATATCGAACCCCGATGGAATACCCTCCATCGTCATCTAAATAGATAGTTGTTATAAATATATCACTTTGAATACTACCCAGGTCTCTTTCTCGTAGGCGACGGGGTCTAATCTCATCTCAACATCCTTGGGATGTGCTAAGTGTATGGATAGACCGTCGTATCGGTGTATGGATTGGCCGCCATACCGGTCACGGATATTTTGTCAAGTCAGTCGTGGGTATCCCGTCACGTCGGAGGGATATTCTGATCAAACCTTAAATAACAAAAATATCATATGCTTTACATATAGTTATTCACCGTGTAAATGTGCTACTTTATATCAATTAGGCCTTATCAGTCCTTGTTCAATCTTACTTTACAATCTCACTTACATCCCTGGGATGTCTAAATTACTCGCATCTTATCACTTTCTCTTCCCCTAGGGATGTCTCATTTTCATATGCTTACTTGGTGTCACACACACACGCACATACTGAGAGGATTATATGATTAAAGCATTTTTATTTCATTGGTGTATCACACACACACACACACATGGAGATTATATGATTCATTTCATTTCTATCTCACTACATAATGCTCTTGTAATCAAAGTACATGTTCAAGGTGTTCCCTACCTTAAGTGTCTGACTGTCCAAGCATCAAGGTTCCACACGGCTCCTCATACTTGCCTTAGCTTGTACCACCAATGGTACATCATAACATATGTACAACATCAATAAGGATGCAATAGAGAAGGTCCAAGACCCTCCATGAACCTCATGGTTCAAATAAGAAGCCAACTAAAACTGCCAAAATCGATTAATCGATCTCCAAAATTGATTAATCGAAACCCTAAATCAATTAATCGATTCCCAAATCAATTAATCGAAATCCAAAATTGATTAATCGATCCCAAATCGATTAATCGAAAGTCCATAATCGATTAATCGATTCCCAAATCGATTGATCGAATCCAAAATCGATTAATCGATTCTCAAATCGATTAGTCGGTATCCCCAAGCCTTATCTCTCCAGCCACTGGAGGTACTCAGTCGATTAGTCGATTTCCAAATCGATTAATCGAATTCAAAATCGATTAATCGAACACGGGTTTTTATGCCTTTTCAACTTCCAAACCAAAATCGATTAATCGATTTGGCCAAAACTCAGCCCCTTTTCGGGCTGTTCTTTCAAATCTTTTTCTTCCTATTTTTCTTTCTTTTATGTCTTTAATTCATCATTTACCCTATCTATTGACTGAATTTAATCATTAAAACTCATGCATTTAAATCTAACAAATCTCACCTCCAATTAATCTCTTAAATGATGGAATGGTTGATTTCTTGGCTAGGGTTCCAAGCTTTTACTTTAACGATTTTTCATGCATCGAATCCAGCATTCAATGCTCAAATCCGTCCTCAAATCCGAACCATAATAACTCTCCTTGCCATTAACTCCCTCTTTACTCTCTCTCTCTCTCTCCTCTTAACTCTCTCACCAACCAAACAAAGGAATGACTTCCCTTTAGGTTATTAAACCCTTATAACCCTTCTTTAGTTTTGATGTTAACCACATACACCAGAGATAGGTATATGTGACCCTTAACTAACACCCATACCCCATACTTAGGGTACACTTACATCACATGAATACGTTAACTATAGAAGTCCACTGTTTGACCATCACTTGATCAAACCTACGACCCATCGGGCATAAATCTCGAGGTCACTATTTAAGGTCAAAATTTTCAGGATGTTACATTCTTCCCACCTTATAAAATTTTCATCATCGAAAGTTGCCTTAAGTAATTAGGTCTTATCATGCACATCAAGTTGAACACTCACGTCCAGATATGAATCGATTTATGTTATCTCAAAATAAATTCGGGGGGGGTTGAACACTCACGTCATCGAAAATCTTTCCTCCATAGGAATTTTCGTCCTCGAAAATTTACGACTATACAATCGGCATGAAAATCCACCTATCACTAGACTGGTGTACCATCGATTATCCAACAAGATAATCATCTATTAAATGATATTTCTAGAAAATCAACTACACATATACTATCCATGAGATTATCAGCCCACAACTAATCATATGGATCATAATTGGAATTTAACCATCGCCATAAAGGAAAAGAAAACTGTCCAACCATTAATTGTCAACATGTATCATTAATTGCAATAAAGATGCCCACATACATAGATCAACAGGTGAGCAAATAACCTCGATACGCAGAATAGGTCTCACTTGTCTAGGAATAAAAGTTCACACGCACCCACTTTCTGATACCCGACGGTGGTAAGAGGAATTACCAAAATGAGATAAAGCCATCACCAAGATGAGATAAAGTCATCACCAACATGAGGTAAAGCTATCAGCAAAATGAGAAAAAGCCATCACCAAAATAAGGTAAAGCCATCAGCAAAATGAGATAAAGCCATCACCAATCATAAGATAAAGCCATCACTAAAATGAGATAAAGTCATCATCAAAATGATAACCTCTAAATTTACCGCAATGATCTTGAAATCTTCAAACTTTATGCCCTTAACCAATCTTATGATACACGAATAAAATTTCGATCATACAGGAAGGGTAAAAGAGTGTGACATATCTAGCCTTTCAAATCAAGGAGATGATTGCAAAGGATTGCTCTTAATGTCTTACCATTCAAGTGCACCAGGATAAGGTCATAAATAAATACTTAGGCATGATTAATCGACTTCATCCTGTGTACAACACTCAACCCATTCCCTATATTAACTTAAACTCCATATAGTCCTTGAAAATCTATATCATTCATTATGGCTTAGGTGAAAACAACGCAATCCACTGCAGCAACATCCAATTCAGCTCTCCCATGATATCCGTAATTAAATTTTCCTATCCTTTGTCAATTACCTACATGATTGTCTTAGACTCTTCCAATTCTCGGGAAACTTCTAGAGTAAAGTACAGCGATTAACAACCGAACTTGCGTTTGAAAGGAATATATTTAAACACACCAAAATCGATTAATTGAATTTCATCTCAATTAATCAAATGTTTCTATTATTATGTTTTCCTGGTTTGTCATCTCACTGGTGTGTGTCAGTCGATTAAAATTCAGAAATTCAAAAATTTTCTGCTTCATTTTTGTTCCATTTTCTTGGTAGTTCTTGACCATTTGGTCATTGGCTTAGTGAAGCATGTCTTCCCAGCCATTGCGTGGCATGATGAATCCTAACCATGCATTCCACATGACATCATGGCACGATTTGGATCCACATTCTCTCCATTGAATAAATTGGCGAAATGGTCAAAATTATATTATAATAGACAGTTTAAATCTGTAAACATGCTTGCGGTGATACAATTTGACTCTCAACTTGTCGTAAATAAGTCCGGGTATTGTTCCTTTATGTCGGCCTCTCGTTCCCATGTAGCCTCTTCAGGCGGATGATTCTTCCATCAAACAAGCACTAATTGAATCACTTTGGTGCGCAGTACTTGCTCCTTTCTATCCAATATCTCTGTCGGCTCCTCGATCATGCTCATATCCTCGTGCATCTCCAAAGGTTGACCTCCCAAAACATAGGAAGGGTCATTCACCTATTTCCTAAGCATTGATATGTGGAAAATGTTGTGCACGCAATCTAACATCGGTGGTAATCCAACGCGATAAGCAACTTAACCTACTCGACCCAAAACCTCGAAGGGTCCAATGTAGCGAGAGCTTAACTTGCCTCTCTCTCCGAATCTCATCACGCCTTTCATAGGCGACACTTTCACAAACACGTGTGCACCCACCTTATAGTCTACACTGGTCCGCTTGATATCAGCGTAGCTTTTCTGTCTGCTCTGAGCCGCTTTGAGTTTTGCCCTTATCATCTAAACATAGGTGGCATTATCTTCAAGCATCTCGGGTCCCAAAACAAATTTCTCACTGATTTCTTCCCAATTGATAGGCGATCTATATCACCGTCCATAAAGAGCTTCATACGGAGCCATCCCAATGCTCGTCTGAAAACTATTGTTGTATGCGAACTCAATCAATGGCAGGTATTGATCTCATGATCCTTTCAGTTCTAGCATACACGCCCTAAGCATGTCCTCGATGATCTGATTTACCCGCTCTATTTGCCCATCAGTTTGCGGATGGAATATGAACTAAAGTCTAGTCGCGTTCCCATTCCTTCTTGAAATTTCTTCCAAAACTTTGATGTATATAATGGGCCACGGTCAGAAATAATGCCACTTGGAATCCCATGTAAACGGACGATCTCTTTCATATATAGCTCTGCGAGTTTTCCTACCGTGTACATCGTGTTGTAAGGCAAGAAGTGTGCTGACTTAGTTAATCGGTCTACCACTACCGAAATGGCATTATATCTCTTTCCTGTACGCGGTAGTCCTACTATGAAGTCCATAGAGATTGAATCCCACTTCCACTCTGGTATGGGTAGAGGCTATAATAATCCAACAGGATCTCTATGATCAACCTTCACCTGCTGACATGTCAAATACCGTGACACGTACTCAGCCACGTCTTGCTTCAAACATTTCCACCAGTAATTCTTTTTCAAATCTTGATACATTTTTGTGCTACCAGGGTGGATCACATAGTTTGACTTGTGAGATTTATCAAGGATAGTTTGCCATAAATCGGCATTGTCCGGAATGTAGAGACGGCCCTTGAACAATAAGGAACCATCTTCTTTCACTGAGAACTCTGGTTTGATGCCTTCAATCACATCTTAACGAATCTTGATTAGCACCGGGTCTTTCATCTGTAGCTCGTGGATATGCTCAAATATCACCGGTCTCACTGATATGTTAGCCAAGAAGTCTCCTGTAGCTTGCGACTCAATGTTCGCATCATATAGATCAGATCATCAAATACTTTCACCGGTGCATACCCAAAAGTAAACAAGCCAACTGAGCTAAACTCTTCCGATTCAAGGCATCGGCTAATACATTAGCCTTGCCTGGATGGTACTATATGGAACAGTCATAGTCCTTGAGGAACTCCATCCATCTGCGCTGCCTCATATTTAGTTCCTTCTGTGTAAATAGGTATCTGAGGCTCTTGTGGTCGGTAAAAATCTCAAAGGTCTCACTGTACAAGTAATGTTGTCAAATCTTCAGCGCAAATATGATCACTGCTAGTTCCAGATTATGTGTCAGATAATTTTTCTCATGTTCTTTCAGCTGTCTCGACCCATAAGCTATCACCTTTTTGAGTTGGTTGAGCACGCAACCCAAACCATTATACGAAGCATCACTGTAGACTGCGAGCCCTCCACTGCCTGAAGGAATCGCTAGTACTGAAGCTGAAGTGAGTCTCTTCTTGAGTTCTTGAAAACTCTTCTCACATGTCTCACTCCATTCGAACATTGCATCCTTTTGTGTAAGTCTCGTGAGTGGTCCCGATATTTTTGAAAACTCCTCAACGAAACGTCAATAATAGCCAACTAATCCAAGGAAACTACAGACGTCAATCACGGTCTTTGGTTACTCCCAATTGACCTACTTCTATCTTAGCCAGGTCAACTGTGACACCATGCTTTGAGATGACATGTCCCAAAAAGCTAACTTCCTCTAACCAAAACTCGCACTTGCTGAGCTTGGCGTACAGTTGGTGTTCACACAAAGTTTGTAGAGCAATCCTCAAGTGTTCTTCGTGTTCCACTTTTGACTTAGAGTATATTAGGATATCATCAATGAACACCACGACGCAGGAGTTCAGGTGTGGTTTAAACACTTGATTCATCAAATCCATAAACGACGTCGGTGCGTTCGTCAACCCAAACGGCATCACTAAGAATTTATAGTGTCTGTACCGTGTCCTGAATGCAGTCTTCTGGATGTCCTCTGCCTTGACTCTCAACTGATGGTATCCAGATCTCAGATCAATCTTGGAGAAATACCTTGCTCCTTGCAGCTGGTTGAATAAGTCATCTATCCTAGGCAAAGGATGCCTATTCTTTATAGTGAGTTTGTTTAATTGCTGATAGTCAATGCACAGACGCATTGACCCATCTTTCTTTTTTACAAATAAGACCGGTGCTCCCCATGGAGACACGCTCGGTCTAACCAACCCCTTGTCCATGAACTCTTGTAACTGCTCTTTCAACTCAGTAGGAGCCATTCTATATGGTGCTTTAGAAATAGGCTCCATTCCTGGTGCTAAGTCGATGGCGAACTCAACTTCTCTATCTGGAGGTAATCCGAGTAATTCTTCCGGAAACACGTCAGCGAAGTCTCGCACAACTGCTATCTCTAAAATAGTATTCTTCTCTTCCTTATCCTCCTTCAAGAATGCTAAGTATCCACTACACCCTTTTCTGATCAAATGCTCGGCCCTGACTGCATAGATAAGTGGCATATACGTCGATCTCTCACCTTGAAATCGAAATAATCTCCTTATGTTAGGTCTGAAGATGAAGACCTTGTTCTTACAATCCATGGTTGCACAATGAGTCAACAACCAATCCATGCTAAGGATCACGTCGAATCCTTGCATGTCTAACATAATTAAATTTGCCGATAGTTCAAAGACATCTCCATCCATGATTCTCACGATCATAGATTTGTAAACCTTTTCGGTATCAACCGATTTCCCAGTCGGAATCGCCACGGTTAACACAAACTCTAACTCCCCTGGGTTGACTTTCATCTTCTTTGCAAAGCAAGGGGTAATAAATGAGTGGGTAGACCCCGGGTCTATCAGCACTCGAGCTTCATATGTCACATCGCTTCCTTTCTCATAGATTTGTAACGTACTTAGTCATACATACACATATATATAATGTACACAATTATACCATAATTATTACATACAGGTTCCTTTCTATTTTCTATATGGATGCACCTTCTCTATCTAAAAATTTTTAAGAATTAAAATTCTTTATTTAAAAGAAGTTCTCACCTTGGATCACATCATTATATTTTGGGCCTCTTGAACTGTGACTGCATAGGCTCTCTCTTGGATGATCGGCTTCGTTGTTTGTATCGGTCGTGGCATAACAACTGAAGTCGTCTTTCCTTTGTTCACCTCAGGGCAATCTTTGATCAGGTGGCCCACCTTTCCACATCTAAAGCAGCCTCGAGTACCCAGCCTACAGTCCACCGTCTTGTGAGATTTGCCACACTCGACTTAAGTCTCCCAAGATGTGGAAGAAGCTGCTCGTGAGAAACCCTATGTATCTGTAGCTCCAGTAGTGATAGCAGAGCTCTCATATCGTATCAGTCTTCCCGACGCGAGCAATGGAAATCTCTGCTGGTTGCTCTGCTGCGCCGGTCTCCCATAACCTCTATGGAATGGTGATCTCTAATTGTGGGCTACAAATCTCAGTGTTTTGTTCACCGGCTCGTAGTTCCCCGTTCTATTATGATCGGTATTTCCTCTTCCCTGCTGCTCCCTTTGGTAATATTTATTATTATTTTCTTCCTCTACTACGAGCGCCTTACTCATGACCTCTCTATAGGTCCTCAACTGGAACGGTGCTACTCCTCCCCTCACGTCCGGTCTCAACCCTTGCTGAAACCTCTTTGCTCTCATCATCTCCGTGATAACATAGTCGGGCACGAAGCGAGCAAGTCGCATAAATTCAACTCCATACTCCCTTACTGTCATTTTCCCTTGCAAGAGTTGTAAAACTGGATCTCCATCTGATTCCTCACAACTTCCGGGAAATGCTATTTATTAAACTCCTTGATGAATTCATCCCATGTCCAGGGCAAATCTGGGGTCTCCTAAGCCCTAGTCCTAGAAACCAACTTCCACCAACGCCCAGCCTCCCCATCTAATATGTAAGCTGCCCAACGGACGCTCTCATCCTCCGTGCACGTAAGCACACTAAACACTTTCTCCATCTCACTTAGCCAATTCTCAGCAGCCATTGGCTCTGCTTGTCCTGAAAAGCTAGGAGGTCTCATCCTCCTAAACTCAGTAAACGCTGAAGCCACTGGCGGTGTAGCTCCTACTGGAAGCATAGGTGGATGATGCTGCTCGTGGGCAGTATGAGCTGCCAAGGATGTTGTCTGTTGTGTCATGGCAGTTGCCATGGTTTCCATAGTGTGCATCATCCTCTTACGCTCCTCTCTGTCTTCATTTATTTCTCTAATTCTCTCTTGTTCTCTTTGATCTCGATCCTGACGATCGTGATCCTGGTTCTCTGCCTGCCCACTACCACTACCCTCTGGGGCCTCTCTATTCCCCACGGGTACTCTGGTCGTAGGCGAGATGTAGTTATCTCCACTACGCAAATTTCTATTATGGCGGCCCCTGGGTCGGTACCTTCATCTAGAAGACATAACGGCTGCATGTGAAACCAAAGATTCGTTAGCAGATGTCCCTATGCTCGGATAAAAATAATGATTGTCAGAATTTCTAAATGAAAATGCTCTGATACCAACTGTGATAGCCCGAATTTTGGTACCCCGAAACCCATGCCATCAGCATGATCCTCTAGACTATGCCCCATGGATATGTACGGAACATTGGCATAGCAGGAAATAATAAAGAGAATGAAACATATAAGAACCGATACTGAAATAATTCCCCAGTTCTATACATATATACTCCAAAATCTATAATCCAAAAGGTGGTTATAAACTCATGCCTCTGCATGAGTAAAAGAACCCACCCGAACAATCAATGACATCACTTAGTCACCCTAAATGGTTCGCCAAAAGACTATATCTATTTAATTACATTTCCCAAAATTAAGGTTTGACATACCAAGCCATAAAATGAGCTCTCAGAACTCTCCCTATCAAAGTCCACAACGGAGTCTCCTAGAAGAAGTCCTCGGGAGGAGGCTCTAACTCGTCTCCGGGCACGAAGTTCGAATCCCCCGGATCAGCGTCTCCCAAAGCCTCTACGGCTGCAAGCAAAGGACCTGCGACGTATAGTCTAAAGGGGTGAGCTACATCCTAGCTCAATAGGGAACAACACAATGAACATATAAGTCAAATCCTCACATATATTGCATGATATGATAGCATGATGTATTTATGAACTTAATGGCAAACAGTTTAAAGGGTTACATATGCATTGAAGTTTACTGGTGGTTTACATGTTACATTTAGTATCAACTATTCATGAATTACACTGAATAGGCCTAAAGAACCTTAAATCTTCAACTTAAGTAATCCCCGAGCAATATAGCATCGAGCCCTGATGGAATACCCTCCATCGTAGTCTAAATAGACAGTTGTTATAAATATATCACTTTGAATACTACCCAAGTCCCTTTCTCATAGGCGATGGGGTCTAATCTCATCTTAACATCCCTGGGATGTGCTACTGTGTACGGATAGACCGTCGTACCGGTGTACGGATTGGCCGCCATACCGATCACGGATATTCTGCCGAATCAGTCGTGGATATCTTGTCACGTCGATGGGGTATTCTGATCAAACCTTAAATAATCAAAATATCATGTGCTTTACATATAGTTATTCATCGTGTAAATGTGCTACTTTATATCAATTAGGCCTTATCAGTTTTTATTTAATCTTACTTTACAATCTCACTTACATCCCTGGGATGTCTAAATTACTCGCATTACACTAATGCCTTTATCACTTTCTCATCCCCTAGGGATGTCTCATTTTCATATGCTTACTTGGTGTGTCACACACACACGCACATTCTGAGAGGATTATATGATTAAAGTATATTCATTTCATTGGAGTATCACACACACACACACACATGGAGATTATATGATTCATTTCATTTCTATATCACTACATACATGCTCTTGTAATCAAAGTACATGTTCAAGGTGTTCCCTACCTCAAGTGTCTGACTATCCAAGCATCAAGGTCCCACACGGCTCCTCATGCTTGCCCTAGCTCGTACCACCTATGATAATCATAACATATGCACAGTATCAATAACGATGCAATAGAGAAGGTTCAAGACCCTCCATGAACCTCATGATTCAAATAAGAAGCCAACTAAAACTGTCAAAATCGATTAATCGATCTCCAAAATAGATTAGTCAAAACCCTAAATCGATTAATCGATTAATCGAAATCCAAAATCAATTAATTGATCCCAAATCAATTAATAAAAAGTCCACAATCGATTAATCGATTCCCAAATTGATTAATTGAATCCAAAATCGATTAATCGATTCTCAAATCGATTAATCGGTTTCCCCAAGCCTTATTTCTCCAGCCACTGGAGGTACTCAGTTGATTAGTCGATTTCCTAATCAATTAATCAAATACAAAATCGATTAATCGATTTCAAGATCATTTAATCGAGCATGAGCTTTTATGCCTTTTCAACTTCCAGACCAAAATCGATTAATCGATTTGGCCAGAACTCAGCCCCTTTTCGGGTTGTTCTTCCAAATCTTTTTCTTTCTTTTCTATTTCTTTAATTCATCATTTACCCCATCTATTGACTGAATTTAATCATCAAAACCCATGTATTTAAATCTAACAAAGCTCACCTCCAATTAATCTTATAAATGATGGAATGGTTGATTTCTTGGCTAGGGTTCCAACCTTTTGATTTAACGGTTCTTCACGCGTCAAATTCAGCATTCAATGCTCAAATCCGTCCTCAAATCTGAACCACAATAACTCTTCTTGCCATTAACTCCCTCTTTACTCTCTCTCTCTCTCTCTCCTCTTAACTCTCTCACCAACCAAACAAAGGAATGACTTCCCTTTAGGTTATTAAACCCTTATAACCCTTCTTTAGTTTTGGTGTTAAGCACATACACCAGAGATAGGTGTATGTGACCCTTAACTAACACTCATACCCCATACTTAGGGTACACTTATATCACATGAATACATTAACTATAAAAGTCCATTGTTTGACCATCACTTGGTCAAACCTATGACCCATCGGGCACGAATCTCGAGGTCACTATTTAAGGTCAAAATTTTCAGGATGTTATACAATGGGCCAGACCCAATATTCCCAAAGCCTCAGGGCCCAACATGCCCAAAGCCTCATGGCCCAAACCTCCCAAGGCTTTATGGCCCAAACCCATCAGAGCTCTTTACCCTACACCCAAGCCCAGCAAGGCTCAAACCTTGGAGCGGCATCTCAGGTCTGCAATTGGGCATCTATGCCCTAAACTCTAGAAGCAGCGGGTGGCCTGAAATTCAGCATCAGTTTTCTAAAAAAAATAACCTGTAAAAAGTGAGATGAGCCCTTAGCAGGCAATACTGTGTATATATAAGGACTCGCTTTGCCAAGAGCCCATTTCGGAAGAAAACAAAAATCCCAAAAACATAGAAAAAATACAAAACCCAAAAATATTGTCTTTTAAAATTCTGAATAAAATTAAAGAAAAAGATGCCTTAATCGAAAATCTCATCCCACGTGAAGTCGACCCCTTTCCTGTAGAAATGCAAGAAGTCACGAATCTGGACGAGTAGATCCTTGCTGAGGAGCTTCCCAATGAACTCCTAGAATGGTTTACCGACTTTGAGCACGGTCCTACCCCTATTGTTGAAGAAACTGAGGATGTTAATCTAAGTACTAAGGAGATTCCAAGAATCACCAAGGTCGAAAGATCGTTGTCTCCCGAGGAAAGAAAAAGCACGATCGATTTCCTTCAGTCATATCAAGATGTCTTCACATGGTCATACGATAACATGCCTAGTTTGGACACTGATTTGGTCAAGCATGAGTTGCCTCTCTACCCTGATATCAAGCCAGTCAAGCAGAAGTTGAGACGAATCCAACCCGAGTGGATGCTGAAGGTGAAAGACAAGGTCATCAAGCAATATGATACAGGCTTTCTCATGGTCTCCACTCCCTATGGTTGGCCAATATCGTTTCGGTACCGAAGAAGGATGGAAAGGTTCGCATGTGCATTGATTTCTAAGACTTGAACAGAGCGAGCCCAAAAGACGATTTCCTATTACTGCATATCGACATCTTGGTCTATAACACCGCTAAGCACGAGATGCTCTCATTCATGGACGGATTCTTTGGATATAATAAGATCAAAATGGCAGAGGCCGATCTAGAGAAGACAGCATTCATCACTCCCTGGGGAACTTTCTGCTACCGTGTCATGCCATTCGGGTTAAAGAATGTCGGTGCAACGTACCAGAGAGCCATGACTGCACTATTTCATGACATGATGTACCGAGAGATCTAAGTATATGTCGACAACATGATCACTAAGTCATCAGAGAGAAGTGATCATCTAATAAACCTCCAAAAGCTGTTTGAGAAGTTGAGAAAATATAGGTTGCGGCTAAATCCTCATAAATGCACATTCGGTGCTATGTTAGGGAAACTATTAGGCTTCATTATCAGCAAAAGAGGTATTGAGGTCGACCCAGTCAAAGTGAAAGCTATCACAGAGATGCCGCCACCATCTACCGAAAAAGAGGTCAGAGGGTTCTTGGGCAGGATATAGTATATCAGCCGATTCATAGCACAACTCACTCCAATCTGCACGCCGATTTTTAAGCTACTAAGAAAGGACTCGGCCGTTGATTGGAACGACGATTGTCAAGCCGCTTTCGATAAAATCAAGGGCTATCTTCTCAACCAACCAGTTTTAGTACCACCCGAGCCAGGGAGGCCACTCTTGATGTACCTTTCTACGACGGAATTTTTGATGGGATGCGTCCTAGGGCAGCAAGATGAAACAGGAAGAAGAGAGCAGGTCATCTACTATCTCAGGAAGAAGTTCACCGACTACGAGATGCGCTATTCTCATCTGGAGAAGGCATGCCTGGCACTCGTTTGGGCTACACAAAGGCTCCGTTATTACTTGTTATCATAGGTCATTCTACTTTTAGCCTGCATGGATCTATTGAAGTCCCTATTCGAAAAGCCAGCTCTTGCTGGATGGACTACAATCTGGCAGCTCCTTTTATCCGAGTTCAACATCACCTATGTCAGTCAGCAGTTTATCAAGGGGAAAGCAGTCACTGATCATCTTGTCGAGAACCCTTTACCTGATTATGAGCCCTTAAGAATCAAATTCCCGGATGAAGACATTTTGTTCCTAATGGAGGATGACATAAAAGAAGCAAAAAAATCATGGGTAATGCATTTTGACGGGGCAGCAAATGCTGAGGGTCAGGGAGTAGGCACCATTCTGATTTCACCAAAAGGATCACATGTACCAGGTTCCATCAAGCACTTCCCATGCATAAATAACATGGCTGAATATGAGGCCTATGCAGCAAGACTGTAGGTAGCACTGGACCTGAAGGTAACTCACCTCCGAGTGTTTGGTGACTCATGGCTGATCATTTGCCATACAAACGGTGACTGAAAGACGAAAGATGAGAAATTGATCCCCTACCATGAGCACCTAGAAGATCTGATAACATGCTTCAAGGATGTCACGTTCTCCTATGTCTCGCGGATAAGGAATCACTTCACCGACGCATTAGCAACTTTGGCATCAATGATAGAGATCCCCTATGGTATCAAGATGAAGCCAATCATCATCGAACAGTGGAATGAGTCGGCCTTCTGCCTCTAAATTGAGGAACCTACAAAGTTAGAGGATGAGCCACCTTGGTTCTCAGATATCAAGAACTTCCTTGAAACACGAACTTTCCCTAAGGATACGTCCAAGACAGACAGGCGGACCATCCAGCGTTTTGTAGCGAACTACGTCATTTGTCGCGAGTGCCTTTACAAGCGATCCTATAACAACATCTTGCTCAGATGCCTTACCGAGAGAGAGGCAGCCAATATCATGAAGGAGATCCACGAGGAGGTATGTGGTGCTCACGTCAGCGAGAAAATGCTTGCTAAGAAGATCCTACGGCAAGGATACTACTGGACCACTATGGAAACTGACTGCTGCAAGCATGTCCAGAGGTGCTACAAGTGTTAAGAGAACTCCAGTCTGATACATGCTTTGGCTATAGATCTACACAACATGACTACTCCATGGCCCGTCGCCACCTAGGGCCTCAATGTCATCAAAATGATTATTCCGAAGGCCTCAAATGGACATCGGTTCATCCTCGTCGCCATTGAATATTTCACCAAATGGGCAGAGGCAGCATCCTATGCCAACATCGGCTTGGCACGTCAAGAAATTCATCAAGAAGAATATTATTTGCTGATTTGGCGTACCCAAGGACATCATCACCGATAATGGTACAAACTTCATGAACAAGCGCATTAAGGCCTTCTGCGAGCAGTATAAAATCAAGCACCACCGCTCATCACCTTATCGGCCACAAACCAATGCGGTCGTAGAAGCTGCTAATAAAACTGTCATCTGTATCCTCGAGAAAATGGTCATCACCTATTGAAATTGGAGCGAGATGTTCTCGTTTGTATTATGGGCCTACATAATGTCGATCCGTACCGCTACAAGGGCAACACTATTCTCCCTTGTGTATGGAACTGAGGCCATCTTACCAATAGAAGTGGAGGTGCCCTCACTCCACACCCTTAAGGAATCAGGCCTATTTGAGGCAGAAAGAGAGAGATCCTGCTTTGAGCAGCTGAACCTACTGGACAAGAAAAGGCTACTAGCCTTGTATCATACCCAGGTCTATCAAAGGCGAATCGCACGCGCTTATAACAAATGTGTTCACGGTTGAGATCTAAAGGTAGGAGACACGATACTCAAGAGGATCTTCTCATCCCTCCATGCTAATCCGAGAGGGAAATTCAAGCCTAACTGGGAAGGACCTTACGTCATTCGAGAAGTGCTCCCGGGATACGCCATCCCCCTCGCCACCATGGATGGAGATCACTTTCCCGAGCCCATCAACACTAGGTATGTCCGACGGTTCCTCTCTTAGTTTCTCTGCGGCAATGTAAGTATTGATAAAATGGATATGTGACTACTTAAGGACCCCACAAAAGAGGCCATCATTTCAAAGCCTAGCAGCCAAAAATTGCCCCTAAAATGATCATACCCTTTGTTACACCCGTTGAGCCATTGGCCTTTCTTTCAATAAACCCCTCCCATGAAAAGAAAATGTGTGTACATACACCAACAAAAAAGAAGAAAAAGAGTTACCATTAAAACCCAAAAAAATCGAAAAGCAAAATCTCAAAAAGAGATTATCCAAAAAAGCAAAAAATATATATAGAGAAAAGGTGGGGCATGTACAGTCATGGTCCCCGAAGGAAGAAGCGTATTATGGCAATTGGAACCTAGTCAAGAAAACCCTTTTAACCCAGAATACCTTCAAAATTCTAACCTTACCCATGGCCACAATACATCCCGAAGAAAAGCCCTCTTTAAGGTCTGTGAGCAGTTAAAATATCTGTCAAGTCAGCGCAAACCAAGCTGGGAGACAACGAGAACCCCATCCGGCTGGCTATGACAAAATCAACGTTCATGTCGTGGCTTTTGAAAAATAAAATAAAAAGTGAAAAAGAAAATAAATAAAATAAACAAGCTCAAAGCAAGATGAACATGGTGAAAACCCGAAAGAGAGCTACAAGTAAAAAGAGCTAGCTTGTGCGGACCAAGTGAAAACCAGAAAGGGCACTGGGGATAGAAATGTAAACCCATGGACATAGTGAAAACCTGAGAGGGCGCTACGGAAAAAAAGAGGGCAGCAATGGGCATGACGAACCCACCTTGGGCGTTGTGAGTAAGAAAGATGAAAAGAAAACGAAAGAGGAAAAGAGAAAAAGAAGAAATCCTTCGGTCGCCTACCCATGCCATCCTATCTCCCGATCGGGCCGCTCATGTTAGCCCCAATCGGGTCCCGACCAAGTGTGTCTTCAAGATTGCATCGTCAAACGTATGATTCAGGGTAAGGAGAAAAGTTGATTCAATCTAAAGGAATAGGTGTTCCGGCCTGGCAAAACTACTGAGCCTTACCTAGATCCCACCACGTAAGGAGGTTCGACCATGCTCAAAAGAGGACCTGTCATCTCACTCTATGATTAGGACATAGACCAGAACAATATATATATATATATATATATATAATAATAATATGAAAACAATGCTCTTTTTGTAAGATAATAGATTTTCCTTTTCCATTCACAAATTCGTATTTTGCTAACACAACATCTCAAAAAATAATCTATGTGATGTCTAGCTCCTTTCTTTCTTTTCTTTTTATAGAAATAGAAAAACAACAAAAACATAAAGAAAATAAGTACACCAAAAAATGGGTATCTGCATAGGGGTTTCTTACGCCCCTTTCTCTAACTCTGATCTGTGCAAAACGATATGTGCAGGAGGGAATCAACGGCCTAGCTCACGCTTCAAGGCATGAATCTCCGCACGAAATCCATCCTCCCGAACATTCCAATCAGTCATCCAGTGGCCATGAAGACTCCTGTACCACTTCTAGGAAGCATCGGTAGCCCCGAGGGCGTCATTCAAGACTCCTTCCAGACGAAGGACCTCGCACTCAACTGTACCAGCTCTGGCCTCTGCCACCTCTCTCTAACCTTCTATTTTATCAAGAGCACTTGCAGGATCCTCTTCTTGTCCATTAGCAGCTCAATACGGGCTCGAAGTGCCAACTCCTTCTTCAGCCAGGGCCCTCCCACATCGTCACTCTTTGCCTGATCCAGATGATCAGCAGTAGGCTGCTAGAACAATAGCCAAGCCTCATACTCTGGGGAGGATAGAACCAAATCTCCTTGCATCAAATTGCACATAAACGTCGACTAACATGTCTCCCAAAGGGCAACAATCTGATCCATATCCCCATAAGACCCTCGAGAAAAGATCAAATCACATAAAGGGGGTTTCGTCCCGCAAGGCACCTACTGAGAGTAGTCAAACTGATGCAGCACCCGAAATGGGAAGTAGAAGGTACTGCCAGTCAATCCAAGGAGGGTGATGCCCTCATGGTCTCTAGAGTGAACCACTGGGAAGGTCTGATCTAGCCAAGGAAGTCTCCATACCAGCTCTGCATCGGTCAACCAAAGCTTCAACTCTGACACAGCTCCTTGTGGAAGCATGTGACACTTGCCCAAAAAGTACCGGGCCACCTCACCACGAACGATATAGAAGCGAGGCATTGGTCCCAAAATGGAAAGATGCTCTCCTAGCCAGACCTGGAGCAGAAGTGGACATCACTTGAGGCACCCCACCTTTCCCAGAGCAAAAGCATCAAGGCAACGGTAGAGTTTAACCAAGACCAGATGCTTCACTGACCAGCCCCCCTCTAACTCTGTCAAAATATCACAAAGAGCAAGAGAAAAGCTCTCTCCCCCAGTGAAGAAAAGGATTTCAGAGATGAGACCGAGAGCAAAGGTCTTCACATTGAAAACAATCAGAACCGACAATTTTTGAAGGCTTTCGTCACCGAAAAATTTTCTTAGGAATTTTATCGAACACCTAGTGGGCTCTCCAATGAGACTTTTCTCATATTCGGATTTCTTCAATCCCAGAGTGAGGTGGACGGCTTTAGCGTAGCCCGGCTTCGGCATGACTCTTGCAAGGCCTTTGTGGAGCTTCATGTCTGACAGATTGGAAAGCTCTTCAAGTGTGGGAGATAGTTCTCGCTTCCCAAAACAGAACACATGAACATTTACATCCCAAAAGGAGGTCACCACATGAAGTAGGTCCCACTGTGGAGGAACCTCAAGGAAGGACAAGAGGCGTGACAATCTGAGCCGATCTAGATTAATGAGCTCACTCTCATTTGAACTCCCAAGCCAACTTTTGAGAAAGCTAGGCCTTAGACCCAAAGAAGGGAGTAAATTGGCTCCAGACCCTCCGTGTAAGGGAGGGTTGGAAAGTGGGTCCATTGACATACAAGGATTTTTCAAAGATGTAAAAATTTGATGTAGGACGATGGACCCACCCTTGGGAAAGTAAGGAGAGAAAAAGGAAGCAAAAAATGTCAAGCCAAAATGAAAAGAGAAGGAAAATGGGCCATTCTCAGGCTTAAAAGGGCCCACTGCCCCCAGGAAACGCCTAGCGCATGTAATACATGCACCAATGCATTTTTTCCAAGAATTGGCCTAGCACATGTAATACATGCGCCAGACCAATATACCCCCCCTTTTTTCAATAAAAAATGGTTTTTTAAGGGGAAATTTTCTATCTTTTCTAGACCCCTTAACTAGTTTACCTGTATTTCATGCCATAACCACATTCAAGAGACATAAAAATTTGAAATACACAGAACTTATAAATAATTCTTTGTGCAGGAAAAATCCACACCAAGGTATGATGCCCCAGGGGCCAGTTTGTCTGAAAAACAAGCCATCATCAAACCCATCCTGCAAGCAATCAGATACAATACAAGGGAAACAAAGCATACGATTAAAAGAAAAAGAGCACTAACATTCCAAAGAAGCTGAAAAACCATCCAAAAGAAAATGAACAAAGTACCATATCATCTGTTACAAATTGATCAAAATCCCAAAAAGAATATGTCCCAGAATGTCTAAAATTCAAAACCAAAAGCTAAGCCTAATCCTTGTTGGCGCCCTTCGATTTCTTTCACCGGCTTAAAGAGCTTTGATAAGTCCGAATGTCTCCTACCCGGGTCCATGCCTGAGAAAGTCAGTTGAGCAGGGAGCGCGACTCCTTTTCATGAGCACGCTGCAAGTTAGCAACCAATCAGATCAATTGAAAGATAAGTGGCCATGCAATAACCAAAAAATGGTCAGAATGATACTCACCACTTCCACATCCCTGAGACCGATAATGTTGCAATAATATTCGGCCTGATTCACGGCCGACTCATAGTCCTGCATTTGGAAAATAAAAGATATCAGCTATAAGGGCTACAAGCACAAATACAGGCATATCTCTGAAAGGGGTAAAAACATACAAAAATGGAAAAACTTACCCCGGGAACTAACTCAGGAGGGGGAACCCTAATCACCTCTGCAAATAAACGAGCCCGCTCCTCTACATCGACACATAAACTCGTAAGGAATGCATCATCAAGGCGTCTGAAACCCCCTGGGACCTCAGCAGCTGAGCTGCTCTAAGAACCCATACCGGAGGGACTTGAAGGACCAGCTCCTGAGGCCACAGCAGTACCCGTCATCACCCCATCATCATCAAAATCACCTCCCTGCTCAAACTGTGAAAAGAAATAGGGTTTCCATTAGTAGAGATTACAAGTCAATCAAAGCTATAGGGAACCGATCTGAAAGAGAAGGAAGAACTACCTGATAGCGTGGGCTACCAAAAGCTAAGAAGTTTATGCTAGGAACGAAGCGTGAGAGAAGAGACAGATAAGGCAGAGACTCATACCACATCGGATAGTCTCCGGGCATCAGGAAGGCATCGATAGGGACCCGTTTTGAAGGAATCCGGCAGTGAGCTCCTCTATACTACCCACGGGCGCCATGACATCTGTAGGAGGAGCCGAGGGCACGGCAGGATAGTCCCAATATTGATGAACTACACGCTCCCCCAAGTAATAAGCCCTAGCCCAAGCCCCATAGAAAAGGACGGCGCGACGGTTGATGAAGAGGCAAGATGGACCTACAGCGGCTCGATCCCAATAAGGAGAACCAATGCAGGGGTCATATACAATCTACCCAATTCAAGGACTGTCCAATCAGTCAAACATGTAGCACAATATAAAGGAGAAACTCGGAAATGAAAAAGAGGAAAAATAGCCTTACCTGCTCCGAGATCAGCAGGTTGAATTGGGACCTCAAGCCCATCTCCAAGTGTTTCATGCCAACATCCTTGCGGCGGTGCGTATTCCAATTGCTCATAAGCATATAAGTGTATATATCAGATTGAAGAAGGGGGCGGCCAGGCTGAACGTGCAAATACCCCCACGCCTGACAAGAGCAGTGCATAAAGAGACGGGTCAAAAGCAGAGAATGATTATCCAAATAAACTAAAAAAGGAAAAAGAATTAGGAATTACCTCCAAAGCAGGCCAAAAGCCGAGGACAGACTTTGCATTACCAACAGAGACTCGGACTAGGCTGGGCATCAACGCGGCGTAGCCGGCTCTGCCCTAGTCATATCAATGCATGTCATTCCAATTGTCCATGAGGCTGAGCAAGGCTAGGGTGACCCGTCCGCCGCTAGCATTTGTGAAGAGGGTCTTGCCCAATAGCAAGCTGAGCGAGATGCAGGCCAACATAACCGCCCGCTCGGGCCTAATAAAAATATCCACTTCTAGCTGTTCCAGATCTACCAACTCATGCAGCTCAAAAAGATCATGCAACCAGGACATTTTGACCTTAGTACCATGCTGACTTGTGGAAGGGGGATAAGCCCCTATCAATCGAATAATCTCATCTCTATCAGGCACTGCAAGGTTGGCCACCGGAACCCCCTATCCGGATCCCCGTAATCATGGCCCAATCCATGGGAGTCAGCGTCATCTCGGCCATGGCCACGTGAAAGGTCATGGTCTCCAGACGGAAACACTCAATCAAGGCCCTCAGATAGGCCGCATCAGCTCGCATAGCAAGGCATGAAAGGAACTCTCCAAAGTCGGTCTATTCAAGCTGAAACTTCACGATCAGTGGGAGGTAGCGATAAAACTGTTGAAAGTCCAACCAACCTCCTCGAATCACAATTTGGAGCAAGTCTTGCACCAAGGAAAAGAGGCATCAGATCATGGAAACACAGCAAGACCGCACAAGAAAAAAATTGAATTTATCCCTTTACCTTGCCCACAATATCGAAATTGGAGATATGAATATGCTGCTAATGGAGGAGACCAGCATGGGCGCCCTTGCCCTGCATTTCATACCAAGAGCCGGCAGGGCGCTCCACCACAAAGAATCGTTCTCCCCGGGGACCATAGACCGTTTTCGGTCCTTCTTCTTGTTCTTCCTCCTGCACATATTCTTCTTCGCTCGACATTCTGGGGCAAATACGAGCAATCATGTCAAGTTTGATCAAATGATAAGAAACCATTGTGCTATAGGTCAAGGGAAGGCTAGTATACTAATCCCCTCTCTTTTTTTCAAAAAATAAAACCAAAATAAAAATAAAACAAAAAAATAGAAAAAATTCCCCTTTATTTTACAAAATTTTTTTAAAAAAATCCCTTCCTTTTTTACAAAATTAAAAAACAAAAAATCCTTTCTTTATGTGCAAAAATAAATAAAAACAAAAAAATTATATATACAAAAAATCCTTTCTTTATGTTCAAAAATAAAAACAAAAACAAAAAAAATGGATATGTGTTGCAATTAAACCCACAAAACAAAGGCAAAAATAGGGCATCATTCATGGAATAAACATCAAACCCATCATCAATAATCATGCTTACAAGAGAAGTAACCCATTTATCATCTAGGAATACAAAAATCATAACCACATTGCAAGAAAATTTAAGAAAACATGGGCTTAAAATGGTTACCTTCAAGGAAAGTGGGTCCTTGATTCGGCGTGGAGCAGGGGTTTACTCGGCGCGAGCGAACACCGGCAATGAAGCACGTTCGAAATCGATCCAGGGGAGCCCAACCAAGGGAGAGGCCCCTTTTTCCTTTGAGAGAGGGAAGAAGAGGTTTTTTGAAATAACCCTCTTTTGGCTCGAGCACGGGGGGGTTAAAATCATCCCCAGGTTTTTCTTGGTGCATGTATTACATGCTCCAAGTGTATTTTGGCGCAAGTAATACATGCGCCAAGCTACTTTTGGGTTGGGTTATGGCTAGGTGTGGATTATACACACCTGGCCTGACCCCTTTTCTTTTGATTTGTTGTTCTGTAGGTACACACACCCCCAAATGGTATATCAACTCTCATTTGACTTACCCGGGAAGCTGTGCTAGAATAAATGGATCGAGATTGATGAGCATGCTCAAAGAATCCCGATCACACATAAAATCATAACACAAAAGTCCAAAAAAATTTACATAAAATCATAACACAAAAGTCTAAAAAATTTACATAAAATCATAACATAAAAGCCTAAAAATTCACATAAAATCATAACATAAAAACAAAAAAAAATCACATAAAATCATAACATAAAAACCAAAAAATTCACATAAAATCATAACATAAAAACCAAAAAAATTCACATAAAATCATAACATTGAAAATTCAAAAAATTCACATAAAAACAAAAAAAATTCACATAAAATATAAATAAAATACCAAAAAAATCACATAAAATCTTATATGAAATAAAAATTCTATAGAAATGAAAAATGGCACACACTCCTAAAAGGCGTTGCAACATCTTTTTGCTCCGCTCAGGAAGTCGTGCTAGATTAACATTGAGATCGTTAGCTTCACCCAAAGACCTCGAACTCTACTTCATGTAGGGGCACCCGTGACTGGTCAAATGGGGCAATCGATGCCTCATATGATTGGACAAAAACTGTGGACCTTTGCATATTTGCTTTGCGCTTATCTTTGAGTATGGGTCAATCACCCTCTTACTCACAGAGTTGTTGGATTCAAAATGAAATTTGAACATCAAGCATCTTCAATCATCTCGAGAAGCGAACATTTTTCTCACCTTATTGGGCTTTCGCAACTCGCTCCATCTCAGTTATGCCCAATAATGTCGTTAAGCACTTGGGGTTCGATAACCATGGGAAACGGACATTTTTCCTGACATATAGGGCTTTCGTCTACTAACTTGATGTTTGAGGTTCGTTTTGAATATAGTGGACCCATCAGTAATGCCTTGGACCTCTTTGAATGTCTCTTGTCATTGGCATTTGATCATTAATGATCGGATACCAAAGAGCGGCATCTATAGACACCCAAATTTGGCTTAAGGCTCGATTGAAACACACTTCGAGAGAGGCGCACTTTCGATGGCAGGTATTGTAAGCTCAAGAACCATCCCAAACCCTTAGAAATCACCCCTGATCCGTTAGGAATCACCCCTAATCCCTTAGGAATCACCCTTGATCCCTTAGAAACCTCCCCGAACCTTTAGAATCCCTTCCGAACCCATACCTAGACTTTCCTAGGAAATGATCAAAGAGTGGTGCATTGGGACTAGCTGAGATCTTCTACTATGATCAAATCATATACCATTGAAAAGTAGAAATCTCTAGCTTTCCAACGAGCTAAGAATTGCCTCAATTGGAGCTATACATCAAAAGTGACGATAATTCAAAGCTCGGACTTGAAAATAAGCATCAAATGAGCCTCGCGAGATGTACGTTGAACCTCGCAAGAAACTCGCAAGAACCCATGTTTACTTGGTGCACGTATTACATGCGCCAAGCCATTTTCCCGTAAAATGGCTCTTGCACATCTTAGTTTTCCCAAGCACTATTTTGACACTGTTTTACTGTACCTAAGCTTGGCACAAGTATTAGTTGCGTCAGGCTTAGCTACAGTAACCCTGGGTTTTTCTCGAATTTCATCTTTGGGGTTTGACTTGTTGACCATCTTGATGCCCTAAGTGTGTTTTACTTATTCTATTGCACCCTTCCTTATCCTATTTGCAACCCTCAAGTGATTTGAAACACTACCCTATCATCCACCATTAAAGCTATTTTCACATTTTTCTAAGCTTCAAAAATCCATAGAAACCTTAGATTCTTGATTACCTAATTGCTAATCCAACTTAAGCCTCTAAACATCCTCCTAACCTCTCCTTTTCCTATAATTAGATAGGCCCTTTGAAAGGGCTTGAAAATTCTCCTAAGAGAGAAGATTAAGAAAGAAGCTCCCTCTCCCTTTGGTGCCCCCTTTTGCATACAAATTCCAGAACTCCCAAACTTTCTTTAGACCTTACCCTTCTTCAAAAATCCCATAGTTTAGGTGAGAGCCATCCTCTAGCCTTCCCTCTATACCTCTTAGCTATCAAGCCCTAGGAGCCAGAACCCTTGTTTTAACCATACAAGCCATTGGAAGCTCAATGAAGCACGCCTACGCAAGGTCCAAAAGTGTGCAACAAGGGCCTGAGTGCTCCGGCTCTCCCGTCTATTCCTCTACCTTCTTATTTTTACCTCTAACTACTCATTTGTGTCATTACGTCGTCGAAATTTTGATAAGAGCAGAGGGGCACAAAGAGGATCATTAGTACCTTTGGCAAAGGAGAGTACTTTTTCCTTTTTCTCTTATTTTATCCTTGGCCATAAGTAGAGATAACATTAAGCGGGTTGATCGGGTGCCTAACACCTTTTCGATCGATAACCGAAGCCCCTACCCAAGAGCCTTTGGTGTGAATCAGTAAATCAGAGTCATATTTATAGCACTTCAGTGCTTATAAAAATTGATTTGGGTTTCTCGGGACACCAAAAGCTCCGAGTGGCAACTCTAAATTTTTCACGAGTGTGCATCGTCGCGATGGGTTTGATCAAAATCTACGGGTTCACACTTCTAGAATAATTAGAAAATTAGATTAATTAGACTCTCAGTAGGATTAGGAAAAGCAAAGCAATCAGACTTAGAGCGGGATAGGAAAACTATATAAACTAAACTTTTAGGTGACCTAGTGTTGCTGACGTTGACAGGCAGACAATTCAATAAAGAAGTCGAACCCACACCCTGAAAGGCATGATCAGTGACATGTTACAGCGTCAATAAATATTTGCAGTTGGCGATCGCAATGAATTGGGTATTTCCCTCTTAGAATTTACCCCTTTTATTTCTATATTTTAACTTACCATCATTGATTTTCGCCAAAGTCCACATAGACCAAATTGGGCCACTCTTTTCGGGAATCTAGAGGAACCTAGAAAAAGTGTGCACCAACAGACTCTCCTCATCGGAAGGGCCATCCACATCCTTCCCCATAGCCGATCCCATGACCATGATGGAGGACTTGGTTAAGGCTTACATCTCCTGGAAGGCCTCCTAAAGCATTCCTCATCTATCCCAAATACCCAATCCACAACAAACCCTCAAAAATATCCACACCCCATTTGCCCAAAACACTATCCCCAATCAAACACCCATAATCCATACCACCCAAGACACCCAACCATGGGGCCATCTGAGTGGGTCTCAAAGGCCCAATACGCAATCCCAATCCCATTTAGGCCCAAACCCAAGTGTCTCATTTTCAAACCCTCCACCATTCCCCCAATTTCCCACATATACTTACACCTAACAAGCTCACATTACCCCTCAAATGGCAAACCCATCTCATGCATGAGCCCCATCCAGCCACACTCCTCACACCCGAACCAATATCGAATCAGTCTCATACAATCAACCATCCCCAACTTACCCATCCACTCACTTCCCAACCAACTCCCCAAAATATACAATGGTCTCAACAGTCACCCACTAAAAATCTACAATTCACCCATCCCCTTACCCGACAAGCCACTCATTAAAGCTTCCCCCACGTTCAATGGCCCCATCAGCCCCCCCTCTAAAATCCAATCAATCTCACCCTTCCTATGACAGCCAGGATTTTTGGCCCTGAAAATTTGAGCTGTCAGATCAGCTCATAAGGCTGATCTCGGAACCTAACTCACGAACACTTGGCACATCCACACACAAAACGAAAAATAAAGCACATAACTCTAACTATCCAAAAGAAGTCTCCAGTTCTAATATCAAAGTGCGCTCAAAATAACGGTTCTAATCCCATGTAAGTACACATGTTTACACTTCAATCCGTGTACAAAGCTCATGCATGTTAAATGATGAAGTTTCCATGATTTTCACACACACATATTGATTATATCATGATTCACATGCTTATCGTAACAAAGTATATGTTATAGGATTTTCCCTACCTCAAAGCGAATTCCACGCGAAGGTCTTTTTTTCACAATTGCACCTTCACGTCATACGTTCTTAGTCTTAACCTAAAATACATTAATTCATGTCTTACACGTCAAAAGTGACGAAGAAAAAAGGTCTCAAAAGTCCTCTTTCTCAAAATAGACAAATGCCAGAATCTGGCAAAATCGATCGATTGAATCCCAATCCGATTGATCGGTTCACAAAATCAATCGGTCAGTTTCCTTCCAAAAATACACACATCTCTATTTATATAATCAATCCCACACTCAATCAATCGATTCTCAAACCGATTGATTGGTTTCCAAATCGATCGATCGATTACTAAATAGATCGATCGATTTACTCAGAAACCAATCTCTTCTTCACATTTCATCCTATCGAACCTACAGGAATTCGTCGACCCTCCAGGTAAACTTGTCAACCCAACCTGTCGAACCTACAGGTAACCTGTCGAACTTGCACAGGAACCTGTCGAACTGAACATGGAGCATGTTGACACACAAACCGACCGATCGAATTTCCTTTAGAAACCTTCTTATTTATGTTTTGTCAATCCTCTTCACACTATCAAAATCGATTGATCGATTATCATTTTGATCAATCGATTTTTGCAGATTCTCAACAACACAAGCTTTCTTCTCTTAAGTTTGTTTTTCCCTAATTTCTTAACACATTTATTATAATCCTTTTAGGGCATTTATTACCCAACCACACATCATGGTTGCACATTAAATTCCAACCTTCTAGGGCATTGATTACTCACATAAATAACCATTTAATCCTAGTCTCTTAGGGCATTGATTTCCCAACTACCAATCCAATCACACATGCTTTCAAACATAAATCCTTACCTTAAAAGTTAGAAATCTTTGCATATCAATGGTCTAAGTCTTTAACTCTTTGACTTCTCTTTCCCCACACTTCAAGGGTTTAAAAACTCCTCTTCTCACAATCGAATCACACACACTCGGAAGTTCTCTTCTTCTCTTCTCTCTTCTTTACACACCAAGTCTTAACCAATAAAGCAAGGAAACGAATTTCCTATCCAATCTAGGCTTTTGTACTTAAAGTCTTAGTTTGAGTGTTAAGCCGGTACACCATACTTCGGTGCACGTCATCTCATCTAGCGATCATTTTATCTTAAGTTTTCATCCTTGTTCACCCAACGAATCACATTTATCATCTTAAACTACGTGACCCGTCAAACATCCCGAGTCAGATGGTTCAGAAATCAAAATTTTTGGAACATTACATTCTCCCCTCCTTAGGAATTTTCATCCTCGAAAATTGGCTAAGGTCCTTTGATTTGAAAGCAAGTTGTCACTCCCTATGGAGTCGCACACACATGAACTAAAGTCACCTAATGAAAACAAATTCTTTCCCCTTTAAGAGAACCCAATCCTTTAACAGGTTCTTAACCAATTCGTATCTTTTATAAAAATTCCTAGCCAAGGTCAAGTGACACTCTGAACTAATCAACTAAGCATAAAATACCATGCACAACATTTATACTTATATATCAGCACTGCCATCATAGACAATTTAATCACATATCTAAGTCATACGAGTCAATTTAACTCGTCTATCGTACCAGCATGAAATTCAACATTTAATAGTAACAACCACACATGCCCACATTCACAGCCATATGCACATAAGACATGATTTCTAAACAAAGGCCGAAATTAAAATTTATACATAACTATGCCCAAAAAGTAATTTTTAAGGTCTACCAAGACCCAATGGTTTTCCAATTACACAAAACATCAAAATGAAATTAAGTCAAAAGTTTATCATTCATTCCTCTCGTCTCAAGGATCCTGTGGCGCATCAGAAGGTCCAACCTACTCCTCATCAGCCTCCCTGTTGCCAGAAGCAGACGCTCCAGTGTGGTGGTACCATGGGTCAGGTACATAGGCACGAGCATCCGCAATTTGCGTCATGTAATATGTAGGGTAGGCATGCTGCATGCGGCACGTAAAAATGCCCTCATAGTAGTCCATCCGACGATGCAACAACTAATTGCTCTCTTCCAATTGAGTCATGTGAGCGAGAACATCATCCATCATCACCGTAGCTAGACGTTGAGGTGTTGGTACACGTCGAGGTACTTGCTGTTGTGGCAACTGAGTTGGTGGTACTAGCAGCTCTCCTTGTCCTCCTTGTGCCGCAACCAGTGCTACTAGCTCCAACCCTCTGGCTTGCGCACTCTTCACTAACTAATTATACGTATTCTTCCAATCCTTAAATGTGTAGAGTTTCTCATTATCAATTTTTCGTGACTCTCACTCCGGTAAATCATACTCCTCTCCTCCTCTGGCATAATCCTCAATCATGGCTAATATCAGACAATCATAGGGTCTTTTATCATTAGGGCTAGCTCTTCCCTCTAACATCTTTCCTCTGGGGCATGAAACCATCTGCCTATAAAAGTTGAATATAAAGTCTGTTGCACTACTCCCACTCGTTCCGTCTTATGCCTCATCCGGTAAAGATTACATTTGAAGATAGTGTCTAACATCCACATATCACGGGGAAAATTCGCCCTCTTTATAGCTTGGCCTGACCCGTGTCTGCTCTGGGTCATCCTTGCACAAATTTCATGGAAAACTTCTTCTTCCGGATAGGGCTCCTCTAATTCTATATTAGCCCCATACTCCGCAAAACACTCTAGGGCATCACCGATACTATCGTAATCAAATTTATACTCCCTATTATCAATTTTGATATAAATCGCCTTTTCATCCTCCCCATTGTACATGTTCTGATAAAATAACCTTACCAATCTAGGGTAATAAAAGTCTCCTAAGGGTTTGAGCACATTGTCTAGTCCAGCCCTTTTAATGTAGTCTAAAGCCCAATGAGCTAACTCTGTTTCACACAATAATGCGGGGTCAAAAGTTAGTTCAACCATAAAATCCTCCGCGACCCACCATGCGTTAGGTCTCTCCAATGATGGTGGTCAATGCGAAGAACCCGCATGTGTCGCGGTTTGCTTTGACGTCAAAGGGTTTGCGGGTTGTTTCCCTTTTGGTGCCATTAAGTTTCTTGAAAAACTAAAAACTAGGGTTTGAACTCAAGAACACTCCAAAGAAATTCAAAAAAAAAGGTATGATTTTTACCTTTTAAAGCGACTTGAAGTAACACTTGTGAAGAATCAACCCCAATGGTTGAAGATTGACGGCTAGAAATCCCTTAAGCACAAGGCAACGAAGACCCAAAAGAAAAGCCCTAAAAAATTTTGAGCAAATAAAAAAATAAAACCCAATTTCCCCTTATAATGCTCGAATCGATAAATCGGTTCCTCAAATCGATCGATCGGTTTACGCATTAAATGAGCCTATCAGCTATTTAAGCTCAACCTGTCGACCTTTTAAAACTGATCCTCTCGACAAAATTTGATCGATCGGTTTCTGGTTTGATCAATCGGTTTGCTCACTATGCAGCCTGTCGAACTTAAAATGGTCCTGTCAACCTATACCAAAACTTGTCGACATTCAAAACTGAACTGCTTGACCTAATTCGATCGATCAGTTTGGACCTTGATCGATCGGTTTCCACTGATAAACACCTGATTCTCTGTTTGGTTATTTAATCGATCGGTTTTTACACTCTTTCGATCGATTTCATAAATTCTAAATGACTATTATCATTTAACTCAAAAATGGTGCCTTTTCATAGATGAAATAGTTACATAATCCAAAACACCATGTATACAAAATTATTGTATTAATAATTACATGACCTCACAAGTACCTCGAGTCTCATTGAAACAAGTGTGGGTATTGCTTGAGAATTTTTACTTCACTCTCCTAGGTAGCTTCATCTCGGGAATGATTCTTTCATTTTACTAACACTAGAGGAATGCGCTTATTACGCAACACTTGCTCCTTTCGGTTGAGTACCTGCACAGGTTCTTCCCTAGCAGTCAAGTCCTCGTGAACCTTGATCGGCTGATCATCAAGGACATGGGTTGGGTCTTTCACATACTTTCTTAACATCGACAAGTGAAACACATTGTGAACTCTATCAAGTTGCGGGTGTAATACGACCTTATATGCAACATTTCCAACTCTTCCCAAAACTTCATAAGGTCCCATATAGCATGGACTTAACTTCCCACGCTTCTAGAAATGCATTACTCCTTTTAAAGGTGAAATCTTTAAGAATACATGATCCCCAACCTGAAAGTTCGCACTCATCCATTTCAAAGCAGCATAACTCTTCTATTGGCTCTGAGCAATCTTTAGTCCTCTCTAATCCAACGTACTACTTCAGTAGCCTTTTCAAGTATCTCTGGCCCCAAAACAAATTTCTCTCCGGTCTCTTTCCAATTGAGCGGAGATCTACGTCGACACCCATATAAAGCTTCATAAGCAGCCATGCCAATGCTTGCTTGGTAACTGTTATTATATGCAAATTTGATCAATGGTAAATGCTAATCTCATTATCCTCTAAAGTCAAGCATGCATACTCTGAGCATATCTTCAATCACCTAATTTACTCTTTTAGTCTGTCCATCCGTCTGAGGGTGGAATGTTGAACTGAAATCCAACCTCATACCCATTCCTTCTTGGAACTTTTGCCAAAACTGAGAGGTATATAATGAGTCACGATCTGAAATAATACTTGTTGGAATACCATGTAATCGGACAATTTCTCAAATATACAGATCTGCCAATTTACTTGTATATATAGTGTTATAGGGTAAGAAATGTGCTGATTTGGTTAGTCTATCAACTACCACCCAAATAGCATTATGTCTCTTTGTCGTCTGTGGTAATCTCAAGATAAAGTCCATGGAGATTGACTCCCATTTTCACTCTAGTATCAACAAAGGTTGTAGCAAACCGGATGGATGTCTATGATCCACCTTTACTTGCTGACACACCAGACATCTTGAAACATACTCATCTACATCTTTCTTCAAACCTTACCACCAGAAATTCTTCAAGTCTTGATGCATCTTCGTACCACCAGGATGAATAGCATATATTGATTTGTGTGTGTCATCTAAGATAGTTTGCCGTAGATCAGCATCTGTTGGTATATATAGATGTCCTCAAAACATTAGCGATCCATCCTCTCTTACAGAAAAATATGAATTTGTGCCCTCTGTCACCCCTTGTCTGATCTTCACTAGCTTTTCATCTTTCATCTGAAGTTCATATATTTGTTCAAAGATCACCGATCGAATCGAAATATTTGCTAACAAAGTGCCTGAATCTTGCACTTCGATCTTTGTGTCATATAGAGAAAGATCCTCTAATAGTTTCCATCTACAAATCCCCATAATTAGGCTAGATAATTAAGCTGAACTTTTCCAACTCAAGGTATCTGCCACAACATTAGACTTGCCTGAGTGATACTAAATTGATCAATCGTAATCTTTCAAAAACTCAATCCATCTCCTTTGCCTCATATTCAATTCTTTCTATGTAAACATATATTTGAGGCTCTTATGATCTCTGAAGATTTCAAATATTTCCCCATATAAATAGTGCCTCTATATATTCAACGTAAAGATCACTACTGCCAACTCCAAATCGTGTGTTGGGTAATTCTTCTTATTGTCTTTCAGTTGTCTAGACCCATATGCGATGACTTTTCGATGTTGGTTCAACACACTGTAAGAAGTGGCGCTATAAATAACAAATCCTCCACTGCCTAATGGAATAGCTAAAATCGGTGCGAAGGTAAGTCTCTTTTTAAGCTCTTAGAAACTCTTCTCACATTCTTCAGTCCACTCAAACTTAACATCTTTCCTTGTGAGTTTAGTAAGTGGTCCTGAAATCTTGGAGAATCCCTCTACAAACCTTCTATAATATCCAGCTAAATCGAGGAAACTGTGAATTTTTGTTACTGTTGTTGGTTGCTTCCAATCTACTACAATCATAGCCGGATCTACTATGGCACCGTCCTTAGACACAACGTGTCCTAGAAAACTCACTTGCTCTAGTCAGAACTCGCACTTGCTGAGCTCTGCATAAAGTTGGTGTTCATGTAGCGCCTGTAGAGCTATTCTTAAATGTTGCTCGTGTTCTTCCTTGGACTTTGAATAGAATAGAATATCGTCCACAAACATAACCACACACGTATCAGGATGTGGTTTAAATACCCTATTCATGAGGTCCATGAATGAAGTCGGCGCGTTGGTCAACCCGAATGGCATTACCAAAAACTCGTAGTACCCATATCTGATCCTAAACGCCATTTTCTAAATATCCTCTATTTTGACCTTTAGCTGATGATAACCCGATCTCAAATTAATCTTAATAAAGAATCTTGCACTTTGCAACTGATCGAAAAGGTCATTTATTCTTGGCAAAGGGTATTGATTCTATATGGTCAATTTGTTCAATTGATGATAATCTATGTACAACCTCATTGACCCGTCCCTCTTCTTCACAAACAAGACCGGTGCTCCCCAAGGAGACACACTAGGTCTTATGAATCCCTTATCTAAGAGTTCTTACAGTTGTTCCTTTAACTCCTTCAACTCAGTCAGAGCCATCCGATAGGGTGTTTTAGAAATTGGCTCCGTACCTGGTGCCAAGTCAATTACGAACTCCACTTCTCTATCCAATGGTATCCCCGGTAACTCATCTAGAAACACATCCTCAAACTCTCAAGCTACCGGAATATCGGTTATGACGTGCTTCTCTTCCTTTTGCTCATGTAGGAAAGCAAGGTATCCATTACATCGTTTCTTTATTAAACGCTATGCTCATATCGTGGACATAAATGGTATGATAGCGAAGGCATATCAACGAATCTGAATGATCTATCTCCTTTGCGACGAAATGTGACTATCTTTTTTCGGTAATCAACACTCACATTATGAGTGGATAACCAATCCATGCCAAGGATCATGTCGAATCCTTGCATATCAAATAGAATCAGATCCACTGATGTCTCATGAACTGTGAAATCCCTAATCGCGATAACCATCGACTTACACACCATGTCGGTGCTCACGGAGTTTCCCGTCGGAAGTGATACCGCCAAAATAAACTCTAATGGTTCGAGAACTACTTTCATCTTCCGTGCAAATTGAGGTGTTACAAATGAGTGGGTAGACCCTGGGTCTATCAACACTTGAGCCTCATAGCAATAATAGTCACTCTCCTTGTATATTTGTAATGTACCTAAGTTTCATATGCAAAATCTACTTAGATGTATGTAAAAGTATCAAGTAAATCCTAAACTAGCAATGAAGGGAATAGTAAATAACCTTATACTACTCTACATGCACCTTCTTCATCTAAAATCTTTTTAAATAGATCGATAACATATTTAAAGTTATACCTTGAATCACGTCATTGGTATGCTGAGCATCCTGAGTTGTGACTGCATACACTCGACCCTGAATCATAGGCCTCGTGGTCTTTATCGGTCGTGGTGTAGCAGTTGTAGTCATCTTCTCCTTCCTCAATACTTGGCAATCTCTGATCATGTGCCCCACCTTTCCACACTTAAAGCATCCACCTGTACCCCTTCTGCACTCATTCTTCTTATGTGCCTTGCCACAAAGAGCACAGATCTCAGATGGAACAGATGATGCAACCTTTGAAAACCCTGGTGTCACAGATACTCCCGTAGAAGAAACAGGGCCTTCATGATGGAAAAGTCTCACTTGTATAGGCATAGGTGGTCTTGTATAGTTTACTTGGGTAGGTGGTCTCGAAAGTGGTGCTGTAAACCTCAGCTTTTTATTCACTGATTCATAATTACCAAACCTCCCCTGGCTCGTCCTTCCTTTAATTTGTTGATCTCTCCTCTTATACATCTCATCGATGTCCCCTTCCACTACTAATGCTTTGCACATAACTTCGCCATAGGTCTCCAACTCAAACGCTGAAATCCTATCCCGTATATTTGGCCTTAAGCCACGTTGGAAATTCTTGGCCTTCATCAGATCAGAGGCCACATACTCCGGAGCAAATCTTGAAAGCCTCATAAATTCGACTCCATACTCTCTTACCGACATCTTCCCTTGTTCGAATTGAAGAAATTTCACTTCTATCTGATTTCTTCCTACTTTAGGGAAGTACTGTTTGTTGAACTCCTCAACAAACTCCTCCCATGTCCACAACATTCTCGGATTCACTTGTTCTCTTATTCTCGATGCTGATTTCCACCATGGGCTTACGTCTCCATCCAACATGAATGTTGCCCACCTGACTCTATCATCTTCAGTGCATGGAAGCACACTGAATATCTTTTCCATCTCACTGAGCCAGTTCTTAGCTTCCATGGGTTCTGCTTGTCCAGAAAAATTTGGAGGACGCATCCTCCGAAACACTGTAAATGCTGAGGGTGTTGGTGGTTATGGTACTTGAAACTGATGGTTGCTGGCATTATTAGTAGCCATTAATGTCGTTTGTTGAGCCATAGCAGTAGCCACTGCTTCCATGGCTTGAGTCATCCTTTTTCTGTCTTCTCTATCCTCATTTCTACTTTCCTGACCTTCTCTTTCTGGAATAGTTGTCTCTGGAACCATTCTATTTCTGATAGGAACTCTATTCGAACTTGTGGGGATATAATCTCCACTTCTTAAGTTCCATCTACGACCACCCCTGGGTCGTCCTCTCCCTCTACTATACATAAGTTCTGCAAACATGAAACCAAAGTTTCATTAGCAAACAGTCCCTATATTCTGACAAACATCTCAAAGCTAGACTACGTTTTGAGATAAATCAGAAATTTCTAAAGCTAAGCTTTGATACCAACTATGACAGCCCAGATTTTCAGCCCCGAACACCCAAGCCGCCAGATTAGCCCATAAGGCTGATCACGAAGCGTACTCACAAACACTTGCCACATCCACATACAAAGCAGAAAACAAAGCACATAACTCTAACTATCTAAAAGGAGTCTCCAATTCTAATATCAAAGTGCGCTCAAAATAACGGTTCTAATCCCATGTAAGTACACATGGATAAAAGAACCGAAAAGAACCACTGGTGATGGCCATCCATCACCGAAACATGGTTCACAAAATAATAATTTAAATAATTACATATATCTAAATTCTAAATAACGCATGGCTGGACGTACCAAGCCAAATCTACAGACAAAACTCAAAAGATATATCCACAATTCCCTAGGGGAAATAATCCTCAGGGGAAGGTTCTAACTCTTCCTCTGGCACGAACTTAGGATCCTCATGCTCTAGTTCCTCAATACCAGTATCTACACCTGTACCTATGACGTATAGTCGAAGGGTGAGCTAACAGTCTAAGCTCAATAGAAAAAATATCCATAGCATGCATTTTTATCACGTCACACATATTATCTCATGACATACATCGAAATACTTGAGGAACTGAAATCAAAAGCATTTAAATCAACATACACTGAATTTGATGCATGTTTCAAGGTTAATCACATGGTTTACAAAGTTTTTCACATCACACGAGAAGAAACTTAAATTGATTACTTAAATATAATCTCGAGCATATATAGCATCGAGAGCCACATATATACCAATAGAAATACCCACCATCGTCATTCAATGAACTATTTCACAAAGTAGCCAAGCCCCTAAGCTACGTTAACAGGGTCACTTGTGCTTCATATTGACTATATGCTGTCCACAATGTACGAATATCCCGCCGTACTGGACACACAAGTTGTACGGATATCCCACCGTACCGATCACGGATATCCTGCCGCATCAGTCATGGTTATCCCGCCGTGTCGGTTGGGTATTCGCTCACAAACCTTAAATCAAAGTGCAGATTTTAACTTATAGTTTATCACTGTGAATTTGTGGTAATTTATAGCTAGGTTTAGGATTTTGAAACTGAAATTCACACACACACATATACTCATGTTTGACTGAGTTCACACGCACACATTCGTGTCTTACTGAGTTCACACACGCACATATTTCACACACACACATGTTTACACTTGAATCCGTGTACAAAGCTCATGCCTGTTAAATGATGAAGTTTTCATGATTTTCACACACACATATCGATCATATCATAATTCACATGCTTATCGTAACAAAGTACATGTTATAGGATTTTTCTTACCTCAAAGCGAATTCCACACAAAGGTCTGTTCTTCACAATTACACCTTCACGTCACGTGTTCTTAGTCTTAACCCAAAATACATTAATTCATGTCTTACACGTCAGAAGTGACGAAGAAAAAGAGGTCTCATAAGTCCTTTTTCTCAAAACAGAAAAATGCCAAAATCTGGCATTTTTAATTGATTGATCGAATCCCAATCCGATCGATCAGTTCACAAAATTGATCGATCAAAATATATTACAATCGGTCGGTTTCCTTCCAAAAACACACACATCTCTATTTATATAATCTGTCCCACACTCAATCTATCGGTTCTCAAGCCGATCGATTGATTTCCAAATCGATCGGTCGATTGTTTACTCAAAAACCAATCTCTTCTTCACATTTCATCCTGTCGAACCTACAGGAACTCATCGACCCTCCAGGTAACCCATCCTGTCGAACCTACAGGTAACCTGTCGAACTAGCACAGGAACATGTCGAACTGAACATGGAGAATGTCAACACACAAATAATCGATCGAATTTCCATTCGATCGATCTATTTCCTTCAGAAACCTTCTTATTTCTGCTTTGTCAATCCTCTTCACACTCTGTCAAAATTGATCGATTGATTCTCATTTCGATCAATCGGTTTTGGCAGATTCTTAGCAACACGAGCTTTCTTCTCTTAAGTTTTTTTTTCCCTAATTTCTTAACACATTTATTATAATCCTTGTATGACATTTATTGCCCAACCACACATCATGGTTGCACATTAAATTCCAACCTTCTAGGGCATTGATTACTCACATAAATACCCATTTAATCCTAGTCTCTTAGGGCATTGATTTCCCAACTACCAATCCAATCACACATGCTTTCAAACATAAATCCTTACCTTAAAAGTAAGAAATCTTTGCATATCAACGGTCTAAGTCTTTAACTCTTTGACTTCTCTTTCCCCACACTTCAAGGTTTTGCAAACTCCTCTTCTCACGATCGAATCACACACACTCGGGAGTTCTCTTCTTCTCTTCTCTCTTCTTTACACACCAAGTCTTAACCAATAAAGCAAGGAAACTAATTTCCTATCTAAGCTAGGCTTTTGTACTTAAAGTCTTAATTTGGATGTTAAGCTGGTACACCATACTTCGGTATACGTCATCTCATCTAACAGTCATTTTATCTTGAGTTTTCATCCTTGTACACCCAACGAATCACATTTATCATCTTAAACCCGTCAGACACGCATCCCGAGTCGGATGGTTCAGAAATCAAAATGTTTGGGATGTTACACTTCCTCCTCTAGTCTTTGATGCAGATCATCCATATGAGGAAGATGAAGCCTGAAATACTGAAGCCTACCTAGGGGAGGTCGCCAGTTTCAACCTCCCACCACCCACACTCACCAACCAATAGGCCGTCCAAAATGAATGGAGGCGGGCTAGTGGGGGACCAGCCCCAACTTTGCCATCAAGGGAATCCGAGTTGCTAAGAGAGCAGATGGACAAAATTAAAAAGCGGCTACTGAAGCTAGGTGGAACCAAGATTCATGCCATAGATTTTTCGGATATGTGCATGTTTGCTGAGGTGCCTTTGCCACCCAAGTTTAAAGTGTCGTTATTCAATAAATACAATGGCACCGACAATCCCATTGCACACCTCAAGTCACATTTTGGGGACATGTGCCAATATGGTGGGGATGAGTGCTTGCTCATAATAGTTTTTTAAATAAGTCTCACTAGTCTGGCCTTGAGATGGTTCACGTCTATTGAGCCATCTATACTGAAAACTTAGAAAGTGTTATTCACTGAAAAGTATCACTTTTCACCTTTTAACCTAGCCCTTACTGGACCTTGAAACCGATTAATAACTCTTGTTTAGCTTGTTTTGTAGATTAGTAATAACTTATGCAGCTTAACCCAAAGTCCATGCCTATGGTGCCACGAAGAGAGAGAATTCAAGCCAAAGATGACAGCTGAGCCAGAGAGTGATGAAGCACCATGGTGGTACACACCATGGTGACTATTTTGCATGTCATAATGGACCACAAAAGTCCAGTAGATGAACCAAGCATAGATGAGAGTGGAGGAAGCTGCAACAGAAGCATGTGCATAGCAGTAGAGGAACAAATGACTTATCTTGCATCGTTGAGGTGCTTCCTCGCACTGTTCAATTCACTAGCAATGCTTCCTCGCGCAGCTATGACATGCAGCATACTAGAGCTCACGAAGAAGTCGGCAGCTCAATGAGGGGTTTATCACAAAGCAGCCTCTCGCTCAGCAGTCGCACACTTCAGCTGCAATTAACATGTAAAGAAACTTGTGAAGTGGTCACGCACTAGGCCTTCAGAAATACAGCTAGCGAAGTTCTCATGAGGATCAAGCCTTAAAGCAGCAGCACGCACTACCTCGCGAGACCAATTTGCGCGAATAGCAGCGACATCCTCGCGAAGCTCTCGCGTGGCTCTGGGGGAGAGAGACACCCAGAAGTTCTCTTGCACAACTCTCACGCGCCTAGAAGCTCAACCCTTTTTGTCAAGTGAGATGTAAAGTCCATCTGTGCAAATACCTCATGATAGCAGATTTTAAAGCTCTACAGCGTGAGCAAGCTAAGCACTGCAAGTCCTTCTGCGCGAGTGCATTCAAAGCCAAATCAGCTGTGCAAACATCCAAAGTCCTTCTGCGCAAGACAGCAACATTCAAAGCCAAATTCTACCTCGCGAGTACTCTGTAAGCTGTGTGAAGTAACTAAAGAGCACAAATCATCTGCGTGATAAAAGTAATATGTAGAAGGCAGCCTCGCAAATCTTGGGCTCTCCACTTCTCAATCTTAACTCATGGACCTTTTAGAGATTTCCCCATGTTTAGGGCACACATCCCGAGGCACTGATCTCGAAGCACACATCCTAAGACATCCAAGGGTTGTAATAGTGCCACATCTGCTAGAAAAATTAGGGTTTATTCTTCTCTGAGCCAAGGCAGTAGGACTGAGTATATAAGTTGTGCTTGTAACTTGGAATTTATCAATCACTCTTTCCTTCAACCTATGTCGGCTGACAGCTCAAGCAGATTAGGGTTAGGGTTAGGGTTTGATCACTTCTTTTTTTATTTTTTCTTCTCTCTTAGCCCAGTACTTGCTGGCTAAATCTTTGGTAAGCAATTAGGTGTAGTTTTATTTAGTTTTGTAATAGGTCATTTAAACATTGGGATTTTGTGAAGAGCTATTATGCGCAAGGCTGCTACCTTGAGAAATTTCATTGTTGGTAATTTAGATCAATAGAATTTGTGCTTTAAATATTTATTTAATCTGTTATTTTCCTATTTGCCCATAGTTTTGTTCAGGCTATAGAATGTATTTAGGATTTGAACTTATTGAAAGGCCCATGGAAGCTTGAGCTTGTAACCCTTGGACCATGGTGGCAGCAGCAGTTTACATGTTCCATCTCATCATCTGTGGGTAAGGCCACCTCTGTGGATAGCCTGTGACCATTTGAGTGGACCGACTATAGCCCTAGGGCAAGTCTTGGTCACAGATCTGAGAAGGATTCTTCTCCTCTGCACTTGAGCTTGTAGCCTAGTGAGAGGTTGTGAAGGAACAGGCTCCCCTCTGTTTTACTTGACCACTATCAAATGTTAGATCTGGCTTCTTTATAGTGATTATAGACTTGTGGACTGAGTCATTACAGGGTTTTTGTAGCAATGATCAGTTGTATTTAAGTCCATATTCAACCTGTTGCTTTTCCTATGTGTCCAAGCATTGTGCTAATGGCCTTTGCCCCACACATATGATTTTATGGGTTGGAACTCCTATGAATGCTTGCCATATCTGTAGCAGATTTAGGGTGCTTGTAGCCTGAAAAACATTGTGTCTGCAATGGTATTTATGGCCTGATTTATTTCATTGGTTGGAGGAAATCTATTAGATAATCTGTGACCATTTAAGTGGACAAATTATAGCCTTAAGATCGATCCACTCCTTTGGATTAGGTTAGCTTTTCTGATTTAATCAATGGGATTTGACAGACTCTATTGGATAGTCTGTGACCATTGGAGTGGACAGATTATAGCCTAAAGAGCAGTCTAAATGGCATGGGTTAAGTTGGATTCTTCTTCCTTGCTAAGGTTTTTGATAGAACTTCAATAAGAATTTACTGCAAAGACAACCCTAAATCTGAGTTACTTAACTGAATTAACCTTAGCCTAAACTGCTTACTTTCCATCCTTTTATCTTTATTTTAAAACACCATCACCACCTTCTTCATAACCCTTTCTTAGGATAGGACTATACTTTATTTCTTTCTTTTAGTAGGTAGTTTAGTGTAGTTGTGACACCCAACTCCCTTTCTTTAGGATTGTCAGATCTGTAGTTAGATCTGGAGGCCTACTATTATAGCCCATTTTGGGTTCTAAATCAATTTCTCTATGGGACAAACTCTTACTTATTAAAACTTGCTACAATAGCCCTATATCTTGCAGGTTGAGTGTACTTTAGGTTGCTGATTTCATAGCCATTTCACTCCACCTTTGTATTCTAATTTTACCATCTATCATTTAAATAACATCAGCATATAGACACCTAGAAAACCACCAACAGAAAGACCTCACTCACTTGTTTTAAGAATAATACGTCTACAATATTGACATAGAGCCAAGCAAATCTGATTTGGCTCGATTAAAACAAAAGCTCGATAAGACATTCAATGAATACCTTGGAAGGTGGAGGACCCTGGCAACTCAAGTAAGGAACCACATCCCGGACGAGGAGCAAATTGAGATGATCTCAAAAACCGCCCTACCCATTATCTTTGATTTCCTAGTATACCAGCAACAATCCAGTTTCACTGATTTAGTAAGAAATGCCAACCGTTGCGAAGACGATGTACGAGAGGGATGATTAAATAAAAATATAACTAGTGGGGTCCATAAATTCATTGAACAGAGAAGTGAGAGAAGAACAAAGGCAGATGTCCAAGCTATAATGACCACACAGCCTTGCACCAGCATGGTACCATTATAATTTGGGGCAGCACCTCAAGCCCCAACACCGGTAAATCCAGTTCAAAGGCAGGGCAATGGCCCATGGGCACAAATGACCCCCGAATAGAGAAGGACCCGATATAACCAAGTGTTCACTCCCCTAGGCCAGTCTCTGAATATCCTTTTGCCCTTGCTTGTTGAAAAGGGGTTGGTCACCATACTCCAGCCGCGACCTCCGCCAAATCCAATCCCGAGGAATTACAATCCAAGCACACATTGTAGCTTCTATCAGGAACCAAGACACCCTATCGATTATTGCTTTCCATTAAAGCATGAGATCTGATAGAGGCAGGGAAGCTCATTCCCCTGGCAGCTCCCCAAGCAAATCAGAACACCAATATTTTGCAAGCGTCATTGTCGCCACACCCGCAGGGAGGAATGGGCCCAAGAGCCATAATTAACATGCTATAGGAAGAGATGGAAGAGACTGGCCCCTCGGAATATATTAGCACAGGGGAAAGCTACGAAACACTGGGGCAATGACTCCAAGAAAGTGAAACCATCGGGGTATTCGAGCCTTTAAACTTAGCTGATTATTTCCCAAGCCCAACACCCCAAGCAGCACCGCTATATCTAAGGTTGTATTTTCCCACACCTGCTCCCGTTAATCAGGTCCAACCCAGTTGGGCCTTACCCCCACTGTACCATCCATTTTTGGCACCAACCCCCATTAATTACATAATGCCCAATTTTACCCCACCTTCAAAATCAATTCCCTTAAACCACACTTGGCCCAATTTTGCCACATTATCATTAGTCCATCCACCTCCATTTCCGGCACCGACCCCCTACAGTTGGCCCAGTCCCGCATCACCACCAGTGCATCCACTCCCAGCACCAGTCAACCAAATCTAGCCCAGCTTTACAACACCAGCCCCGCCAGTTCAATCATATCCGGTGCTTCCATCTATCCCATTCCAAACCCTCAGACCATCATATGATCCCCATCAGGTCCCACTCAACTGCAGTCAAATGGATGCCAATGCTGGCGGCAATAATAATGAAGGGACCGTCAAATTCATCACACGATTGGGTATAATATCTAAACACCATAGGTATGAACTCCAATTCAAACAAAGGAAAGAAGGGAACTAGCGGTAGTACACCCCATGGAAAGGATGAGCCGAGAATACGCATTAGAAACACAGCTTAAAAGAACGACGGCTCACATCACCATCTAAGTCCTACTAATGACGTCTCCACTCCACTTCCAAGCTCTAATGAGGACACTAAAAGATGCCCACATATCAAACAAGGTCTCCCCAGATGAAGTGGGTCAAATGATTGGACAAGTGTTAGCTCTCAATGTCATCTCATTTTCAGATGTCGATCTTCCAGCAAAAGGAGGGAATCATTCCAGATCCTTAAATATTATGGTCAAAACTAGAAACTTAGTAATACCGCTTGTATTAGTACACAATGGTTCAGCATTTAATGTGTGCCTTTTGAGAATCGCGACAAAGATTGGGGTCGATCCGTCTATGTTTTGACCACCAGAACAGTAGCCCGAGGATTTGATAATACGAGGAGAGAGGTGATAGGAGAAGTCGATCTTGAGCTCACTATCGGGCCAATGACCTTCTCAATCCCATTCCAAGTCATGGACATCAAGTCCTCCTTCAACCTACTGCTAGGGTGCCCATAGCTGCACAAAATCGGGGCAGTGCCCTCCACACCACATCAACAGCACAAGTTCATCTCAGAAGAGAGAGTTGTATCCATCATGGGAGAGGGTGAGAGGAAAGAGAGAAAATGGCTCACAGCATCAAAAATTTTAAGGTGTTGGATGTACCACACACAGATGAGGACATAAAGCTTCATAGTTTTTAATATGATGTATCAGCAGCGGTGGTGCCAGAATCCCCTAGAAAGGTCATCAAAAAAACTAGAGGATGAATGATTGCAATAGTGATAATGCTCCAAAAGTGGGGCTACTAAAAAGAAAAAGGGTTAGGTCCTCGCCTACAAGGCAGAAGAGACCCAGTCAGAGCTAAGTGCGGACAGTGAGTCAAATTCGACTTAGGCTACAAGCCTATCGAAGAAGAAGTCTAGGAGACCAAGGAGAAGGCCCGAACCATTGTCGTGGCCAAATCCAGGGGGATGGACTTGAAAGATGAACCCCGATTGCGGCCTCACATCCGAAGTACATTCATGAGCACAGGGGTCATCAAAATTGACCAAAATGGGGTAACACAGTTGACCCCACATAAATCGGTGGCTATCCATGAAACCAACCCCAAAATCATTCCCCCTGAGATCAAAATAGACCTCGCCTCTTTATCTCTCTTCGAGGAGGAAGTACCCCGACTAATACAGCCACCTGCCATTACCCACCCCAAGCCCATGTTAACGTTTGAGGACTAGGCTCCAGACGAACAAATGGTAAATATGATGAAGGCTGACCCTCAAAAGTCATCTCAATCTTCACAAGACCAGGTAAAGGTGCGACACCTCAAGTGAGGAACTAGGCTTCAATGCCCCTAACTTCAGAAGCATCAAATGGTCATAAATACAGAACTAGCTTCCAAAAAAAATAACCTATAAAAGGTGAGGTTAGCCCTTGGCGAGCAATACCATGTGTATATAAATACCGGCCTTGCCAAGGGCCCATCTCCGAAGAAAAGGAAAACCATAAAAAATATAAAAAATGTAAAAAACTCTAAAAATATTATCTTTTAAAATTCTCGAAGAAAGTAAGAAAATAGATGTCTTAATTGAAAATTCCGTCCGAGGTGAAACCGACCTCTTTCGTGTAGAAATACAAGAAAAGGTAGGAGTCACGGATCTGGATGGCGAGTACTTAATCGAGGAGCTTCCCAATGAGCTCCTTGAACAATATGCCGATTTTGAGCATGGCCCTACCTCAATCGTTGAAGAGACTGAAGATGTCAATCTGGGTACCGAGGAGGTTCCTAGAGTCACTAAGATCGAAACCTCGATGTCTCCCAAGGAATGAAAAAGCATGATTGATTTCCTTCGGTCATATGAAGACGTCTTCGCATGGTCATATGAAGACATGTCTAGTTTGGACACCGATTTGGTCGAGCATGAGTTGCCACTGTATCCCAATGCGAAGCCTGTCAAACAGAAATTGAGGCATCTCCGGCCAGAATAGATGTTAAAGGTGAAAGATGAAGTCATCAAGCAGTACAATGTGGGTTTCCTCATGGTCTCTAAATACCCGTAGTGGTTGGCCAACATAGTGCCGAAGAAAGATGAAAAGGTTCGCATGTGTATCAACTTTAGAAATCTTAACAAGGCGAGCCCAAACAAATGACTTTCCGTTGTCACACATCGACATCTTAGTTGATAATACTGCCCGACATGGGATGCTCTCATTTATGGATGGATTCTCCAGGTACAACCAGATCAAAATGGCAGAGGTGGACTGAGAAAAGACAATGTTCATCACCCCATGGGAAACTTTCTGCTACCAATTCATACCATTCAGGTTGAAAAATATTGGGGCAACATATCAAAGGACCATGACAACACTGTTCCACAACATGATGCACCAAGAAATCGAGGTGTATGTTGACGACATGATAGCCAAGTCTCAGTAGAGAGGAGATCATCTGGTGAACCTCCAAAAGTTATTTGAAAGACTGAGAAAGTACAGGCTACATCTAAACCCTCATAAATGCACATTTGGTGCCATGTCAAGAAAGCTACTAGGCTTCATTGTTAGGGGGAGAGGCAATGAGGTTGACCCAATGAAGGTGAAAGCCATCGTCGAAATACCTCTACCATCTACTGAGAAAGAGGTCAGAGGTTTCTTGGGTAGGATACAGTATATTAGTCGATTCAATGCACAACTCACTCCTATCTGCACGCCAATTTTCAAGCCACTAAGGAAAGATTCACCCGTTGAATGAAATCATGACTGTCAGGTTGCGTTCGCTAGGATCAAAAGCTATCTCCTCAACTCTCCAGTGTTGGTACCACTAGTACCAAGGAGACCCCTCCTAATGTATCTCTCGACAACAGAATCCTCGATGGGATGTATCCTAGAGCAGCACGATGAGACCGGAATAAGAGAGCAGGCCATCTACTATTTGAGCAAGAAGTTTACTGACTATGTGACATGCTATTCTCATCTAGAGAAAGCATGTCTGGCTCTCGTATGGGCTACCCAGAGGCTTCGTCACTACTTGCTATCTCAGGCAGTTCTCCTTCTGGCACGAATGAATTTGCTAAAGTACTTATTAGAAAATTCGGCTCTCACTGGACGAACTGCATGCTAGCGGCTTTTCTTATCAGAGTTCAACATCACATATGTCACCCAAAAGTCAATCAAGGGGTAAGCACTCGCTGATCATCTTATTGAGAATCCCTTACGCAGAGGAGTCCTAGGTAATGCATTTTAACAGGGCATCGAATGCCGAAGGTCAAGGAGTTTGCGCTATTCTAATCTCTCCAAAAGAGTCCCACATACCAGTCTCCATCAAGCTTAATTTTCCCTGCACCAATAATATGATTGAATATGAAGCCTACTTAGTTGGCCTACAAGCAGCTCTCGACCTAAATATAACTCATCTCAGGGTGTTTAGCGATTCACATCTGATCATATGCCAGACCAACGAAGATTGGAAAACAAAGGATGAAAAGTTAATCCCATACCAAGAGCACCTCGAAGATTTAATCGCGTGCTTTTAAGATGTGACTTTCTCCTATGTCCTGTGAGCAAGAAATCGATTTGTTGATACCTTAGCAACTTTAGCATCAATGGTCAAAATTTCCTATGGCATCAAGATGAAGCCAATCATGATTAGACAGAGAAACAAGCCTGCCTTCTTCTTACAGATCAAGGGATCAACAAAGTTAGATGATGAGCCTCCATGCTTCTTAGATATCAAGAACTTCCTCGAAACTCGAGCTTCCCCGAAGGTACATCCAAGATAGACAAGCGGACCATCCAACGTTTAGCGATGAATTACATCATCTGTGGCCAGTGCCTCTACAAGCGATCATATAATAACATCTTGCTAAGATGTTTAACTAAAAGTGAGGTAGCCAATATCATGAAAGAGATTCATGAACGAGTATGCGGGGTCCACGTCAATGGGCACATGCTCGCTAAAAAGATCCTACGACAAGGGTATTTATGGACCACCATGGAAACTGATTGTTGCAAGCACGTTTAAAAGTGCTACAAATGCCAAGAACACTCCAGTCTGATGCATGGTTCGCCATAGATCTACATAACATGACCACTCCATGGCCATTCGCCACATGGGGCTTTGACGTCGTCGAAAAGGTCAATCCCAAAGCATCTAATGGACATCAGTTCATCCTCATCGTTGTTGAGTACTTCGTCAAATGAGTAGAGGCAGCATCCTATGCAAATATCATAGCCAGTCATGTCGAGAAATTTATCAAGAATAACATCGTTTGTCGATTCAGCATACCCAAGGACATCATTACAGATAATGACACCAACTTTACGAACAAGCACATCAGAGCCCTATGCGAGCAGTACAAAATCAAACATCATCACATGTCACCATACAGGCAGCAAACTAAAGGAGCTGTTAAAGCTGCTAATAAGACAGTCATCCACATCCTTCAAAAGATAGTTATCAGATACCGAGACTAGAGCGAGATGCTACCTTTCGCACTATGGGCCTACCGAACGTCGATCCATACCACTACAAGTGCAACACCATTCTCCCTTGTGTATGAAACCGAGGTTGTGCTACCAGTTCAAGTTGAAGTACCTTCACTCTATATCCTCATCGAGTCTGATTTACTGGAAGCCGAAAGAGAGGGGTCCCGCTTTGAGCAACTGAACTTGATCGATGAGAAAAAGCTCCTAGCCTTGTGTCACATCCAGGCCTATTAGAGGAGGATCGCACATGCTTACAACAAGTGTGTTCGCATTCAAGATTTAAAGGTGGGTGACACAGTACTCAAGAAAATCTTCTCATCTCTCCACACCAATCCGAGAGGAAAATTCAAGCTCAACTGGTAAGGACCTTATGTCATCCAAGAAGTACTCTTTGGATACGCGCTCTGTCTCACCACTATGGACGGAGATCATTTTCTCGAGCCCATTAACGCTGGATACACATGACGATTCTACTCTTAGTCTCTCGCAGTAAGGTAAGTATTGATAAGATGGATACATGACTGCTTAAGGACCCCATAAAAGAAGTTGTCATCTTAAAGCCATGTAGCCAAAAAGTGTCCCTGAATGCTCATACCCTTTGCTACACCCATTGAGCCATTAGCTTTTCTTTCATAAACCCCTCTCTAGAAAATATATATATATATATATACCAAACAAAAAAAGAGAGAGAAAAAGAGTTATCATTGAAATTTAAAAAAAAAAAAAAAAATTCCCAAAAAGAGGAGGTTTGAAAAAAATAAAAAGAACAAAATGGAAAAGAGATAGAAAAATTATAGGACATATACAGTAAAAATCCCCCAAGGAAGAAGTGTATTACGGCAGCTAGAACTCAATCAAGAAAAACCTTTAAACCCAAGAATACTTTCAAAATTCCTAACATATCCCTTCTAACCCATGACCACGATACTTTCCTGAAGAAAGCCCTCTTTAAGGTCTTCAAGCAGTCACAGTATCCATTGAGTCAGCACAAGCCGAGCTAAGAGACAACAAAAGGACTCCATCCAGCCGGCTATGACGGAATTAACGTCCATGTCGTGGCCTTTAAATGAAAAGAAAAAGAAAATAAAATGAAAGTATATAAGCTCACAGCAAGATGGACGTGGTGAAAACTCGAAAGGGCACTACAAGTAAAATAACGAGCTTCTATGGACTAGGTGAAAACCTAAAAAGGAGCCTGGGGTAAAAATGTATATCCATGGACGTAGTGAAAACCCAAAAGGACGCTATGGGTAAAAAGAGGGTAACAGTGGGCATGGCGAAATCCCATCTTGGGCGTTGTGAGCAAAAAAAAAAATTGGTCGCTCAATTGGTTACATTTACGAGCATTGGGCTTCAACTGGGCCACTCATGTTTGCTCAAATCGGGTCCACATCAGGTAGATCTTTAGACCACACAGTCAAACACATGACCGAAGGTAAGGATAAAACGTTGATTCAATCCAAAGGGATGGACGTTCTGACCTTGGTAAAAATTATAACCCTCACTCAGGTCCGACCGCATGAACGGGTTCGACTATGGTCAAAATGCGACCCCTTACTTCATCTCATTGATAAGGCATCAAACAAAAAAAGAACAAAAACAAAAGAAAAAAAAAAGGAAGAAAAATCCAAAGATACAAATATATATATATATATATATATATATATATATATATATACATACATATTTCTAATCCTTTTTATGTCCATATTTGACAGCATTGTACCTTCATCTCGAAGAAGAGAGAAAAAAAGGAAAAAGAAAAAAAAAAAAAAGAGAAAATCCAAAAAATCTAAAATATAAGTTTTAAAGAAAAAATTAAAAAATATATAGGTAAAAATTTACTTCTTCTGTTAATTAGAAAGCATATTGGTCATCTGTATAAATAAAAAATGGACTGACATTTTCTTGAGAATGTGCAGGAACATCAAATGGCCCAAAGCCTTGAGGCAGGCAACCTCTTGGTGATGGATAGATCAGAGGAAGCATCTCACCACTCACGTCAGTCTATTCAAAAAATAAATAAATAAAGAGAGAAAGGAAATCATTTTGAAAAAGAAAAAAAATATATCTATGTCACGCACAGCTACACACATGCGTGCTTCAATGCAGTAAAATGTCAATATTATTATGGCAACATAGCTGTGCTAAATTAATGTCATAAATCTAAGGTTCGCCTTAGGTCTTTGGATCCTACTTCAAAGTAGGAGCGACAATGTCAATTTCGGTCAAACAGTCAATGTTTCGATCGGTTTGATTCCACCGTTAAATGAGATTACATATTGAACAACTATGTTTAAACATGGCTGCAAAAGGGATCTTTTCTCGTATTTATTCTCGATCGCAGGCTTAAAAACCTGCATAGTATTCTTATAAAGTATACGTCATGCGTCTGGGTATCCGTAGGATGGTCGTTTGTTCCTGTAAATTATACCTGGGCGGGACCTGGGTCAAGACTTCCATCGCCTTGCTTTTATTGCCCATAATGGGTCCATGTTTTTGCATAGTTGATATATTTGTAAGATCATCATCAAAACTGACACACACTTTCAAAAAGCGTTGTGACATAAATATTCTCTCCGCTCAGGTAGTTGTTCTAAATTAACTTTGAGGTCGTTGAGCTAGCTCAAAAATCTCGAACCCTACCTTGTGCAGGGGCATCCGTGCCGATCAAAGTGGGGCAATCAATGCCTCATGAGATCGGCACAACCGTTGGATCTTCACGTCATTACTTTACACCAATTTTAAAGTATGGGTCAATCACCCTCCCGCTTGTGGAGCTATTTTGTTTAAAATAGAACTCAAATATCAAGCATCATCAAATCACACCATCACGGTTATGCCTAGTAATGTCGATAAGCACTTGGCAACCGATAGCTTTGAGGAACGAACATTTTTCCAACATATTGGGCTTTCGCTACTCTCCATTTGAGGAACAGACGTTTTTCCAATATACTGGGCTTCTGCTACTCTCCTTTCGAGGAACGAACATTTTCCCAACATACTGGGCTTCCACTACTCTCCATTTAAGGAACGAACATTTTTCCAATCGTTTGGGCTTCCGCTACTTTCTACATTTTTTTTTTATTCTTTTTTTCTTTTTGATATTTGAGGTTCGCTTTGAATAAAGCAGACCAGATAATGATTCCTTAGGCCTCTTCAGATGTCTCTTTCTTTGGCATATGATCAGTAGTGATTAGATACCAAAGAGCGGCATCTGTAGACACTCAAATTTGGCCCAAGACACGATTGACACGTACTTTAAGAAAGGCATACTCTCGAGCTTCCAAAAACATTTCTCGAACCCTGAGGACTCATCCCAAATCATTAGGAATCATCCCAAACCCTTAAGAATCAACTCGGACCCTTAAAACCTTTTTTGAACCTTAGAAACTACAACAAAAATAGTAGATAGAAAGAAGACTGTCAAAATTTACATAAATATCTGATAGAGCTAAAGTATATACTATTAGAAAGTAGAGGTTCCCAGCTTTCCAACGAGCTAAGAATCACCTAATTCTGAGTTGTACATCAAAAGTTATGATGAAATGAAGATCGTGGATTTGTGCAGGAAATTGTAAAACGGAGCGGGGCCCCTGTGTGTCTTCAACTTTCAGCAGTTTGGGCCTGGTTTTCCTTCAAAAAATGGCCGAAATTAATATTGGGGGCTTGACTTGTGGACCACCCCAAAGTCTGGGGTGTATATCTTTAGGACCCTAGTGACCCTATTAGCTTAAGTCATCGCTCTTTTGTCATTCAAGTCACCACCCTATCATCCACCATTAAACCCAAATCCCTCTTCTCCAAGTCTAAAAAACCCCAAAAACCTTAGACTGCCCATTACCTAATTTCTAAACCTATTAGTGACTTAACCCTTCACTAATCACCTCCAAGTCTATAAATAGAGAACCACCCCCTCTTGTTTAACCATCTTTTGAAATTTCTAAGAGAAGAAACTCTACCCAATTATCTCCTCACTTGCTTAGACTTGAGTTTTCTAAGTTTAAAGCATTAGCTTATCTCATACCACTACTTCCATCATCACTCTCAAGCTCATATCTTCCAAGCCTTACCTAGTTAAGACCCTTTCCTTAACCAATCGTGCTATCGGAAGCTCACCGATGTCGTTCTCACGCAAGGATCCATCCAATGGTACTATAAGGGCTCGAGAGCTCCGACTCTCCCTCTATTCCTCTACCTACTTTTTTTTGTTTTTCCTCTATCTTATGATTTAGGCTGTCAAGCCTGATAGAATCGAAGTGCCTTTGGGCAAGAGGAAGTGCCACTCACTTTTTCTTTCTTTTATATATATATATATATATATATATATATATATATATATATATATATATATATATATATATATATATAAACATAGACTTGGCCATAGTAGAGACCACTTACGAGCAGGTCGATCGGGTGCCTAACACCTTCCCGATTAACAACCAAAGTCCTTACTCATGAGGCTTTGGCATTGACCTGCGATTCGGAGTCATATTTAGCACTTCGGTGCTTAAGATATTGATTTTGGGTATCCCGGGACACCAAAAGCTCCAGGTGGCGATTCCATTTTTTTAGTAAGCGCATTGTCGCGACGGACCCGCAAAGTCCAAGGTTGGTCCGTCTAATCACTCACGACCTAAACAATAAACATCATTGTACGTAATCGATAAAACTAGGCTATATGCTCTAATTCGAAGATGGATATCCTATCAAATCTAATCCTAATCCCTACCAGGCCATTATTAGAATCAAATAAAACAAAATTAAATCTTTACTAGTGCATTCACAGTACAACCAGAACCTCAAACATGCAATCATACCAACAAAATGAAATTCAAAATAAAAGAAGAACCGAATTTTATTATACACTCTTCTGTAATTTACAAAAGGATCCCAACCTTGAAGAAGTTTAGCCTCGCATTGACAGATCGATCTTCATCATCCTGACTCGATCATCTCTCAATGATTACAATATTCAATCTCACAACTTTCCAAAACTAGAAACTAACCTAACCTATGGACTCTCACGACTGAAAACTCTATGCATCGAACTCTGCCAAGGGACTCTCTAAACTCTAACCCTAGGGTCCGTATTTATAAAATCATAAGGCTCTAGCACAATTTACACACGGCAAGTAATCTTAAAGATCCTAAAAAATCAGTTGAAGAAGAATCTAGAAGGACTCTCGAATGCCAGCAAACACAGGTTGTAAAGCCCTGCAAAATCACAACAAAACACTGTCTCGACCGGTCAAGAATGAACCTCGATCGGTCGAGCCTTCATTTATGGCTTCAGGTGCATTGTCTTCTACATTTCCTTAAATATCGACTTATCAAATTGGTTTCGACCGGTCCAATCTTCTATTCCTTGACATTTTGCAGCTTCTGGCTCGACCGGTTGAATTTGACTTTGACCGATTCAAATTAGATAAAAAAGCTTATACAACTCTCTGTCCCATCTCGACTGGTCGAACCAATTTCGACCGGTCCATTTTCATATTTCTGAAGCTCCCAAACTCTCGACCGTTTGGATTTACCATTTCGACCGGTCAAAACAAACAATCTCTTTTCTTCTTTTTCTTTCTTCTGCGCTTTTCTGTTGCGTGATTTCGAGCGGTCAAAAGTGAATTCTCGACCGGTTGAAATGACCTGTTTTGGGACATTTCTTCTCTGTTTCAACTTGGATTTCTGCCATGGCTTCGGGTTTTCTTCTACTTTGCTCTTTTAATATTTTTACGTTTTTTCGGCCTTCAAACCTGTTTCAACACATCATAAATTAAAGACAACCATTAGTAGTTAAATGAGAGTTAATAAGGCTGAGATTTGGGCATAAAATATGTCATTTTGAAGGCTGAGGAATTACGACCAACCCTATCATTGCTCTCAACCTCTTGTTGCTCTAATTTTTTCTATACCCTATCATTGCTCTCAACCTCTTGTTGCTCTAATTTTTTTCTATTTTATCTTCAAACCCATCTTTCCAGCATACATACGTCTTAGAAATAAGTAATTTGCTTTTCCTGGATGAGTATGAGCTGCCACTATGTGTCCCAAAGCTTATACGTTGGGCATAATCACAACCATTGGATTTCCTTTCACTCTCCAAATCTAGCACTGCATATTGAGCGTCAGCAGCAGATGTTTTCGCAAAATAAATAACTTCTTGCATTAGTAACCTACGCAAAATAAATAACTTCTTGCATTAATAACCTACGATATATCTATAAAATTTCACTTATTGGTAGCGCAATGAATAAGAGTATACCAATTTTTTATTGGGCATTAAGTTGGATTCTAAGCTATTAAATAAATGGTGACCATTAGTTTTGATCATTTGTTGACGTTAAATTATAAATGAAAATCATCCGATCCTTTCTTATAAAAAGAATATTAATAAAAAAATCACTCATTCCAATATATATCATTGAAAGCCCTCTCATTGACAAGACATCCAAACCAGTACGGTTTTATTTGAATACGTCTTTGTGATGTGGACAAAATCTTTCTACTTGATTTACGAAAAAGTTACCTTTATAACGCAAGTCTCTTCCTTCTCAATCGGGGTTCATGTGCTTGAACCATTGACTATCTTGAATCTAGTGGTGGAGATCATTTTTGTTGTAATCTTTAGCGCAATAGATCTTGAGATCATAATCCTATCATCCAACAATCAGATTTTTATTTCATGTGGCACACATTTCCAACAATGAATATTATCATTTGCGTACATCAAAGGATAGGCGCACACCAAATATGATTCTTTCATCATTTTTTTGGATGTGTGCCACATACATAATGATAGTCGGATCATCTATTGTAGGCCCATGACTTCAAGATCTCTTGTGTCGAAGATTGGAATGAAAAATGATCTCTATTGACTTATTCAAAGCAATCAACAATTGAAGCACGTGAAGCCCCATCTAGAAGGAGAAATCTTGGGTTGAATTTTAAAAGATAAAAGTTTCCCAAAAATGTCTCTCATGCAAATCTTCCCCGCATTAGTGGCTAATGAACAAATGGATGATACTAATTAAATCAATAAAAACTCTTACTATGATGCTTGTTTAGCTAAAAGTCGCCAAATTATAATTTGTAAATAATAATACTTTAGTGAATAGTAAATCGAAACACTATTCATAGACATAATAAACAGTATTCATTATCTTTCCCGGATCATTTAAGGATTTTATATTACTAAAAATGTTTAATGATTTTATATTATCAAAAATACTTACTCGTCTGTCAACGATTTACAGGACAAAGCAATCCATGCTACACGCATTTCCTCCCAACGCGACTTTTTGACGACCCATAAGCTCGATAAGAAATAAAAATCATTAACTAATCAAAGAAGAAGATGAACAGCATATAGCATGTATATTAACGGAGTTACGAATTGCAACATACTAAGCCTTATAACACTGGCAAGTCCTACCCTCCATATGTTATTACACTATTATTAGTAATTTCTAAAACTTTATGTTCCCTTTTTTAAGAAAAAATCTTAAAATCAAAATTAATACAAATTTCTTTTAGAATATTTTCATATCAATTTTTAATTTTTCAAATAAAAAATCAATTAAAAATATCGAATTAGTTCAATGGTCCAATGTTGAAGACCAGCTAAACCGATGGAGAATCCCTTCTATCAACCTCAAAACCCTTTACAAATATGGATTGGCTAATTAGTCCAGTAATATGTCAATAAAGACCACTGAGCAAACTCTTAGTATTGAAGAAGACCAAGAAGACCTTCAACTTTTGTTTAATGAAGATCTTTTAACAGACCTTCATAGATTTAAATACTTACATTTAGCTTGTATTCAAGTTGCTTTTAAGCCTTTAACCTTATTAGGTAATAACAGCAGTCTAATGACCTCCCTTAGAGATGCTAGATTCCTTGACTGGTATCATTCTCTTATGATTGTTGTAGAAACAAGCTTATGTCATGACCCAATATACTTTAATACTTTTCCTAATTTAACCCTATCTCTAACCGATAGGAATCTTTTATATGCTTGTACTCTCAATCTTCAAACCAAATGATACAATTTTATGCCTGATTTAGAGACCATTGCTTTAATCTATCGCCTTCATTATAAGGTAATGACTTCACTAGCTCCTAGGGTAAACTATCATAATGCACCAAGGAAGACAGTTTTAATTGAAACCAACTATTTAACCACTAGTGTTGCTACTCCTCGATTGATTCCCTGGAAAGACATTGATTTTCTAGAATCATGGAGTATTACTTAAGTTGTACCACCAAAACCTATCCTACATAAGGATAATGAACAAATTGTTCAAAACAACAGAGCTACATCTCAAATGTCTCCTCCAAGGAGATCCTATTCTACTTCGGAATCTTGATATCAGTATAAAGTATCTATACCCTCGACAGCTCGATCCTCTTATTCAGAAGTAACTTCATCAGTTATTCTTAAATTAAATCAATCTAATCTAGATTAAATCTATATTTCTGAACAACAAATTCTCCATGGGATATATACCCAACAATAGAGGGAATCCCCTATTATTAGCGAGATTAATTTCTCATTTTCTTAACAAAGTTTTTATGGATACATCAAACCTGTAAAACCTGAAAATTCTATTATCAATAGGCAACGAATTAATTCTGAATTTTACCATGATAAAAATGGATCATTTCGTGCATGATATTTCAAAAAGTTTTTAACATAAAAACTACAAGAATTCAAAGACGAATTCTATAAATTTATAATGTCTTACCAAATCATTCCCTTTGTTACTTGGTTCAAAGCAACCCAATTTCCTAAAATGACTCAGGAAGAAAGGAAAATCCATCTCCTTGAAGAATGTAAAAAAACTTGATAAAAATTGGATGGTTCAATAGTTTAATCTATTCACCCTCTTATTGAAGCTTTAAAATTAACTCAACCACATTATCCAATAACTTTGGAAGCAACTGTTTTCATCATACATGTTGATTCAATACACCACCAGTCAACAAAAATAGATTTATCAAATCTCTATTAAAAAAAAAATTACTAATATAAATCTTCAAACAATTAGTAATCAATTGAATAGAATTGAAAATAACATCACTTTATTTTCTACTCCTAAGGAGTCTCATGATCTCAAATGAGAACAACCAAACACTAAACGTCCACTTAAAGTCACTAGAATGAATCTCTCTTCAAAAACACCACTTATCAAACAAGATGAATTTATTGATAAATTAACTTATCGGTTGCATGAATTATCTCTTAAAGATAAGAAAAATCATTTACAAATTAATGTTTTAACAGATAATGAAAATATTAATATTGAGGAAATGCAAACTAATTTCGAATCTATACAAAATGAAATGGAGTTCAATAAACTTCAATATTCTAAATCATCTCAAAATCGTTGGGATATACATTCTAGATATTATTATCAACGACCTACACCACGGGATCTCCTTTATGAAGAAGATTATATGAATGTTCAAAACTCATATGATCATAGGTCCATTTATGAATGGAATATTGATGGCAAATCTGAATATGCAAATTTTGAGGTTCTACATAAGATGTTTATGTATGTACCATTTTAAAACAAATTCAAAATACTGACCAACAAATTGTCGGTTTCATTACTACTGGATTTTCTGGTATGTTAAAAGGATGGTGGGATAATGTTCTCACAACCTCTCAAAGAAATGAAATTTTAACTACAACAAAACCTATTAAAAATGAACTTACTGGCCAACTTGAGGCTTATGAAGGCGTTTTTTATACTTTAACACAAAGTATAATTCTCCATTTTGTTGGATCATGGAATCACTAACAGGGAACTTCTTCAAAATCCCCATTGTCCATCTTTAACATATTTTAGATGGTACAAGGATGTATTCATAACTAAAGTCATGCAAAGAGCTGATGCTAACAATGAATATTGGAAAGCCAAATTCATTGATGGTCTCCTCAACTTATTTACTGAAAAAAGTTTGAAATAAACTTCGAAATCCTGAAGATCAAAGCATTGATTATAATCAATATACTTATGGTCAACCTGTTAGTGTTGTCATTATAGAAGGTTTAAATTTGTATAATGATTTAAAATTATACTAACAATTAAAATAATAACAACTTACTGGTCGAAAAGAATTAAGAGATATGCAATCATAGATTTTTAACGATCCGTCGTGACAATGTGCTCGTATGAAAAATAAAGAGTCGCCACCCGGAGCTTTTAGTGTCCCGGGATACCCAAATCAATTTTATAAGCACCGAAGTGCCAAAAATATGACTCTGATCCAGTCTATGCCAAAGGCTCTTGGGTAGGGACTTCGGTTTTCAATAGGGAAGGTGTTAGGAACCCGACCAACCCGCTCATAAGCGGTCTCTACTATGACTGTTTGGATGTGTATATAATATATATATATATATATATAAAGAAAAGAAAATGAGCGGCACTTTCCCTTACCCGAAGGCACACCGATCCTATTGAGCCCTTCCCGCTTGTCGAAATTTGGGCAGCATAACGACTCAATTCTAGGATAGAGGAAAAGCAAAGAAGATAGAGAAATAGAGGGAAGAGGTGGAGCTCTCAGGTCCTTGTAGCACTAATGTGGATCCTCGCATGAGAGTGATACCGGTAAGCTTCCAATAGCACGATGGGTTAGAGACGGGTTCTAAATTCCAAGGCTTGAAGGTAGATAGTAAGAGAGGTAAGCTAGAGCCTTGATCTCACTAAAGCTTAGGGATTAATGGAGAAAAAGGGGAGCTCAAGAGGGAATATGGGTGCTAGAATTTATATGGAGAGTGGTTATTTTGAAGGTGGAGAGGGCATTCACTAATCTTCTCTCTTTTGAAACTTTTTCAAACCATTTGCAAGGGGGGTGTCTCTCTATTTATAGAAAAAGAGAGGGTTAGGGGGGTACTTAAGAGCTAATTAGGGTTAGCAATTAGGTAATCTTAACATCTAAGGTTTCCTAGGATCTTAAGGGCTTGGAAAGATGTGAATTGGGTTCAATGGTAGATGATAGGATGAGATTTCAAATTACTAGGGGGTTGAAAATAGGATAAACGGGGGTGTAACAATCCTAATGAAACCCACTCTAAACATTGGGATGGTCAACCAGTCAAACCCTAAAAATAAAATTCAGACAAAAATCAAGAGTTATTATAGCTAAGCTTGGTGTGTGTATTACACACGCCAAACATAGCTACAGTGCCAGAGAAGTCCAGAGTCCTCTGGGGGCCTACTTGTATTTGGCATGTATAATATACATGCCAAGCCATTTCTAGGAAAAAAATGACTTGGCGTGTATAATACACATGCCATGTATGCCTCAGCCAGGTGCAGTTTTCGGGCACTTTTCGAATTGCCATAACTTTTAAAGTATAACTCGGATTAAGGTGATTCTTAGCTTGTTAGAAAGCTGGGAACCTCTACTTTTCAATGATATATGATTTGGTCTCAGTATAAGTTCCTTCTATCCCTAGTACACCTCTCTATAACCAATGCTCGGGAGGGTTAACTATGGGTCTGAAGAGGTCGGGGTAATTCCTAAGGGTTTAGGCAAGTTTCTAAGGGTTTGGGGAGGCTCCTAAGGGTATGGAAGATACTATCGGAAGCTCGGGAGTGCGCCTTTCTCGAAGCATGTTTTGATCAGACCTTGGGCCAAATTTGGGTGTCTACAGATGCCCCTCTTGGGTATCCGATCACTAACGATCGAATGCCAAAGATAAGAGATATCCGAAGAGGCCCAAGGCATCACTGACGGGTTCGCCATATTCAGAACGAGCCTCAAACATCAAAAGGTAACATGTGAGTAAACGGAAGCCCTGTATGTTGACAAAAATGTCTGTTCCTCAAGGCTATAGGTCCCTAAGAGCTTAGCGACATTACTGAGCAAAACCGAGATGGAGTGAGTTACGAAAGCCCAATATATTAGGAAAAACATCTGCTTCTCGAGATGATTGAAGATATTTGATGTTCAAGTTTCATTCTGAATATAATAGCTTCGTAAGTGAGAGGTGATCGACCCATGCTTAAAGATAGGCGCGAAGCAAATACACGAAGATCTACTGTTTGAGTCTAATCATATGAGGCATTGATTGCCTCATTTGACTGACCAAGGGTGCCCCTGCGTGAAGCAGGGTTAAAGGGGGTCTGAGCCACAGAGCTATTATTTCAGCCTCTGTTTAGTCATATATTATTGTTTCAGCATATGGTCCCCACATCAGGGTTAAAGGGAGTCTGAGCCTCAGAGCTATTGTTTCAGCCTGTGTTCAGCCATATTCTATTATTTCAGTGCATGGTCCCCACGTTAGGGTTGTGAAACTTTCAGAGAAGGTAAGTCCTTTCTGAAAAGTCATGGGCAAGTTCAAAGGTTGACCGAACCAATTTATATATTCTGAGAGGGAAAAATGGGGGTGTCTACACAAATGACCACCCAACGGATACCTAGACGCAAGGCGTACACTTTACAAGGATACTGTACAAATGTAGGTTTTAAGCCTGCATCTTAAAATAAGCCCTTCGGAATGCATATTTGAATATAGTAGTTTGATAGGTAACTTCCTTTTTAACAGGTTGGGTTTAACCAACAATTGACCTTTTTCTAATAAATCTGAAGCTTAAGACACTTAAGTTCACGTGAATCCACAAATAGAGCGCTTAGCATAAGGATTTAGCAATGGAATTAACCTGATTGAAACATTGACCATTTGACCGAGATTGACACCATTGCTCCTACTTTAAAGTAGGATCCAAAGATCCAAGGCGAACCTTAGACTCAGGATGTTAATGTCACACAGCCGTATTGTCGATAAAATATTGACATTTTACCGCATTTGAGCACGCATGTGTATAGTTGTGCGTGATGAAAACACAGATTTTTTTTTCCTTTTTCAAATGATTGCTTTTTCCATATATTTTTTAGAATAGCCCGATGTCTATGGAGAGATGCTTCATTTGATCTGTCCATTGCCAAGAGATTGTCGGCTTCGAGGCTTTGGACCATTTTGATATTCCTGCACATCTCTCAAGAAAACATCATTCCTTTTTTTGTTTATATAGGTAACAATATGCATCATAATTAACAAAAGGAGAAGCAAACCTTTACCTATACATTTTTAATTTTCAAGATTTATATATTTTTGAATTTTTATTTTTAGATTTTTTGTTCTTTTTCTTCATTTTGAGATGGAAGTATGATGCTACACATATGTACACGGACATAAAGAGAGTGGGGATATATGTAGATATTTTTTATATTTTTCGGATTTTTGATTGATTGATTTTTTTCTTTTGTTTTTCTTCTTCTTTTTTATTGATTTTTTTGTTTAATGCCTTAACAGTGAGACAAAGTAATGGGACCCATTTTGAGCATAGTCGAACCCCTTTATGTGGTCAAATCCAAGTGAGGTTCAACATTTTTTATTGAGGTCAGAATGTCCATCCCTTTGAGTCAAATCAACCTTTTATCCTTACCTCAGGTCATGCCTCTGACGATACAGTCTGAAGGATCTGTCTGATTAAAACACCAATTTGAGCAAACATGAGCTGCCCAATTGAAGACCAGATAGCTCAAGATTGTAACCAAGGCAGTAATTGAATGGCTTTCTTATTTTCTTCTCTTTTATAATATTTTTACTCACAGTGCCCAAGATAGGTTTTCGTCATGCCCGCTGTTTCCCCTTTTTATTTACCCATAGTGCCCTTTCAAGTTTTCACTACATCCATGGGTATGTATTTTTACTCCAGGTGCCTTTTCAAGTTTTCACCTGGTCTGCACAAGCTTGTGGTTTTTACCCGTGGCACCCTTTCAGGTTTTCACCATGTCTATTTTGCTTTGAGCTTGTATTTCCTTTTTTTTTCTTTTTTTTCTTTCAAACGCCACGACATGGACATCGACTCCGTCATAGCCAACTGGATGAAATTCTTTTGTCATCTCTTAGCTTTGCTCATGCCGACTCAATGGATACTGTGACTACTCGTAGACCTTAAAGAGGGCTTTCCTCGGGGATGTATCTTAGCCATGAGTTTGAAAGGGATAGGTTAGGAATTTTGAAGGTATTCTCGGGTTAAAAGGTTTCTTTGATTGGGTTCCAGTTGCTGTAATACACTTCTTCCTTAGGAAATTTTTACTGTACATGCCCCACTTTTTCTTTTCTATTTTTTTTGTTCTTTTTGCTTATCCTCTTTTAGAATTTTACTTTTCTAATTTTTTTTGGATTTGATGGTAACTCTTTTTCTCCTTTTTTTTCTGTTTAGTATATACACTTTTCCGTCTTTTTTTCTAGGGAGGGGTTTAACGAAAGAAAAGCCAATGGCTCAACGAGTGTAGCAAGGGTATAAGTATTCAGGGATGCTTTTTTGGCTACTTGGCTTTAAAATTATGGCCTCTTTTACTGGGTCCTTAAGCAGTCACGTATCCATCTTATCAATACTTACCTTGCCGCTGGAGACTTAGGAATAGAATCGTCGGGCGTATCCAACATTGATTGGCTCAGAAAAGTGATCTCTGTCATTGGTGGCGAGGCGGAGTACGTACCCTAGGAGCACTTCTGGGATGATGTAAGGTCCCTCCCAGTTGAGCTTGAATTTTCCTCTCGGATCAGCGTACCGTCATTGCCCTTTGGTATCTCACCCTAGCATTCTTCAACCCAAATAGCATGACTCGATAACAGAAAGTTTATCATGGAGTAATGAACGTTGTCTTCTCTCAGTCTACTTCGGCCATCTTGATTTGATTGTATCTAAAAAATCCGTCCATGAATAATAGCATCCCATGCTTAGCAGTGTTATCGATCAAGATGTCGATGTGTGGCAATGGGAAGTCATCCTTTGGGCTCGCCTTATTCAGATTTCTGAAGTCAATGCATATGTGAGCCATTCTATCTTTCTTCGATACTATGACAATGTTGGCTAACCATTGAGGGTACTTGGAGACTATGAGAAACCTTGTGTCGTACTATTTGATAACCTCGTCCTTCACTTTCAGCCTCCATTCTGGCCTGAGGAGTCTCAACTTCTACTTGACCGGCCAAACATCTGGACAAAGCGGTAACTCATGCTCAACCGAATCGGTATCCAAACCGGACATGTCCTCATATGACCATGCGAAGACGTCTTGACTGAAGGAAATCAATCATGCTTTTTCTTTCCTTGGGAGATAGTGACGGTCCGATCTTGGTGATTCTAGGAACGTCATCAGAACCCAGATTGACGTCCTCAGTTTCTTCAACGATCGGGGTAGGGCCATGCTCAAAATCGGCGTACCATTCAAGAAGATCATTGGGAAGCTCCTCAGAAAGGATTTCCTCGTCCAGACTTGTGACTCCTACCTCTTCTTGTATTTATACAGGAGAGGGGTCGACTTCACGTGGGACAAGTTTTTCAATTAAGGCATTATTTTTCTTAATTTTTTCAAGAATTTTAAAAGATAATTTTTTTGGATTATTTTGTATTTCTTTTATTCTTTTAGATTTTTTCTTTTTCTTTTTCTTTGGATATGGGCCCTTGGCAAAGCGGATCTTTATATACACATGGTATTGCCTGCCAAAGGCTAACCTCGCTTTTTAAAGATTATTTCTTTTTGGTAAGTTGGTATCGTATTTGCTGCCATTTGATGCTTCTAGGGTTGGGGGCACAGATGCCCAATTCCTTACCTGAGGTGCCACACCTTTTCCTGCTTTGATGGAGGAAGCTAATTGAGGTGACCTTTGGGATTCAGCCTCCATCATATTGATCATGGGCTCATCCGGGACCGGGTCCTCAAACGTTAATATAGATTTTGGATGGTTCAGGATAGGTGGCTGAATTGGTAAGGGTTCCTCCTCAAAAAGTGATAGGGATGCCAAGTCTCTTTCCACATCGGAGAGAATGATTTGGAGATTAGTTGGATGGATAGCAGCCAACGGCTTGTGTGGGGTCAATTGTGTTTCCCCATTCTGATCAATTTTTACAACCCCTACACTGACAAATATATTACGGATGTGAGGTCTCAGATGGGGTTCGTCTTCCAGGTCTATTCGCCTGGCTTTGCCAGTGGCTATGGTTCAAGCCTTCTACAGGCTTCCTGAACCCCTCCTTCAGTGGGCTTGTAACCTAACCCAAATCTGACATGTTGGCCACCTTTCGCTCTGAACGGGTCTCTCCTGCGTTGCAAATGGGGACCTAAACCTTTTCCTTTTTGATAGCCCTACTTTTGGAGCACGGCTACTGCTGTAGTCATTCCACCTCCGATTTTTGTGGTGACCCCTCTGATAGGTTTGGCCTTAATGTTGACACATCATACTAGAAGCTGTGAAGATTTGTGTCTTCAGCTGTATGGGGTACATCCAGTACCTTGAGATTTTTTATATTGTGGGTCATTTTCCCTCTTTCTTCTCGTCCTTTCCCCATGATTGTTATGACCTTCTACTCTGATATGAATTTGAGCTGTTGCTGTAGAGTAGAGGGAACAGCCTCGATTTCATGTAGCCACAGGCGTCCTAGTAGCAGGTTGAAGGAGGACTTAATGTCCATGACGTGGAATGGGATTGAGAAGGTCATTGGCCCAATGGTGAGCTTAAGATCGACTTCTCCTATCACCTCCCTCCTAGTATTATCAAACCCTCTTGCACTTATTCTGGTTGGCCTGAATGTGGAGGGATCAACCCCTATTTTGGTTGCAGTTCTGAGGGGGCGTGCATTCAATGTCGAACCATTGTTTATCAGTATTAAAGGGATTATTAAGTCCTTTAATTCCACCATGATGTTGAGGGGTTTGGAATGATTGCTTCCTTCACTTGGCAGGTCATCATCTGAAAATGAGATGGCTTTGGGGGCTAAAACCTGCCCACTTATTTGTCCCACCTCATCAAGGGTTATTTGGATGGACACATGTGCATCTTTTAGTGCTCTCATCAAAGCCTGGAAATGGAGTAGAGATGTCATTAACAGGTCTCAGACTTTGATGTGGGTTGGCATTCTTTTTAGCTGAGTTTCTAGTATGTGCTCTCTGCTTCTTTTTTTGAAGGGGTTCACTGCGACTGGTTCCTTCTTCTCTTCTAGCCGGGTTGGTATCGATACTTCAGGGTTTTTAGAGATTCTTCCTTATCGGGTTACGATATCAACTTCCCCTTCTCTATCGCTGTTTGCATTGATGTCCGTCTGCTCATAACTGAGCGGGACTTGATGGGGATCATAGGTCGGCCCTGAGATCTGAAATGGGGTGGGTGAGGGTATCTGAGATGCCTGTATTGATGGCACGGTAGAACTGGGCCAAATCTGGTTGACTGGTGCTGGAGATGGATAAACTGGTGGGGGTACGGAAAAATTAGGCCCATTATAATGGAGTGGTACTAGAGGTGGATTGATTGGGGGTGGAGCAAAATTGGGCCAACTATATTGGATTGGTGCTGGCGATGGATTGGGTGACACATAGTGATTGACTATTTGTGTTGGGAATGGCTAATATATCTAGGGTGAGTAATAATTGGGCTCCACATGGTTGACAGGCGCGAGTGTAGGGAAATACACCCTCAAATCCAGGGTTGCTGCTTGCTATGTAGGGTTTGGGAAATAATCAGCTAAATTTAATGGCTCGATCACCCCTATGATCTCATTCTTATGACCCTGTCACCCGGGTGGCATGAAACTCCCTTTTTCAATGATGGATTCGGAGGGATCAAACTCTTTCATCCCTTCCTTCAACATGTTAATGGTGGCCCTTGGGCCCATTCCTCCCCGCGGGTGCGGTGGTAACGGTGCTAGGGGTATGAGTTTTCCTACCTCTATCAAATCCTCTATTGCATGTTTCAAAAGAAAGCATCGATCAGTTGGATGTCCTGGCTCTTGATGGAAATTACAATGTGTGCTGGGATCATAATTCTTTGGGATTGGATTCGGTGGGGGTCTTGGTTGAAGATGAGTAACCAAACCCTTCTCGATTAGCAACGGCAAGAGGACATTTAGGGATTGTCCTAAGGGAGTTAATACTCGGTCATATAGGGCCCTCCTCTGCTCAGGGGACATTTGCCCCCAGGGAACATTATTCTGCCTTGGAGCCTGATTTCTTAGTGCTGGTGTTGGTTTTGCTATCGCAAACTGAAAGGGGACAATCAACTGACCATGTTAATGTTAGGCTGTGTGTTCATTATATTTTGTGACTCTGCCCCTACTCCTCTCTCAATCTTCTGTTCAATGAACTTTCGGGCCCCACTGGACACATTCCTACTCAAATGTCCCTCTCTAATTGCGTCCTCACAACGGTTAGCATTCCTTACCAAGTCAGCAAAGCTGGACTGCTGGTGGTATATTAAAAAATCTGAGATGACTGGAAGAGTGTTTTTCGAGATCATCTCAATTTACTCATCAACGGGTATTCTATTTTTTACTTGGGTTGCCAATGCCCTCCATCACCCCAGGTAGTCACTGAATGCTTCGTCGAGCTTCTGCCTTAGTCGGGCTAGATCTAACTTGCAGGGTTTAATGTCTATGTTATAGATATACTACTCTTGGAATAAGTGGGTCAGATATTTCCATGTTTTGATCATAGATGGCTCGAGGGAAGTGAACCATCTCAAAGCTGGGCCCGTGAGGCTCTTTTGGAACACTTTGATAAGGAGTCGTTCATCTCCACCGTATTGGCACATATCCCCACAGTAGAACTTGAGGTGTGCAATGGGATTATCGGTGCCATTATATTTGTCAAATGACGGCACTTTGAATTTAGGTGGCAAAGGCACCTCGGTGAATAAACACGGATCTGAGAAATCTGTGGCATGAATCTCAATTTCCCCTAACTTCATTAGTTGCTTCGGGATTTTATCCATTTGTTCCTTCAGGTGGTTGGATTCTCTTGATGGTGGGGCTGTTTCCTCAAGAGGCTACCTCCCTTCAATTTGGATGGCCTGGGGATTGATAAGTGTGGGTGGTGGGGGATTAAAGTTGGTGAATGCCCCCGCATAGGCCCCACTATTTCTGACCTCATCTTCCTCGTATTATTGATCAACATACGGTGGAGGAAGGGTGAGTGTAGACACCCCCATTTTATCCTCTCAAAATAAACAAATTTGTTCGGTCAACCTTTGACCTCATAACCTAGATGTAGGACCATATACTGAAATAATAGTATATGGTTTGACACAGGCTGAAACAATAGTTCTATGGCTCAGGCTCCATACCCCCAACATGGGAACCATGCACTGAAACAATAGTACATGGCTGAACACAGGCTGAAATAATAACTTTGTGGCTCATATCCCGACATAGGGAGACTATATACTGAAACAATAGTATATAGTCGAAATACAGACTGAAACAATAGTCTTGCATTTCAGACCCCTTTACCGTGATATGGGACCATATGCTGAAACAATAGTATATGGCTGAACACAGGCTGAAATAATAGTTATGTGGCTCAGGCCACATACCCCCGACGTGGGAATCATACGCTGAAATGATAGTATATGGCTGAACACAGGCTGAAACAATAGCTCTGTGACTCAGATCCCAACGTAGGAAGACTATATACTGAAATAATAGTATATAGTCGAAATATAGGCTGAAATAATAGCCCAGCATTTCAGACCCGACCCGGACTCAGACAACCCCAAATTAAGTGCCTAAAACCAAGTGCTCAATTCGATTGCAAGAAAAATCACAAGCGTGCAATCAATCCCTTCACAAACCAGACTTCCTATCCCCAGACTAACTAGAGACTCGATCACATGCCTGACACCAGACGCACGATCGGATTGCGCGCCCCATAACCGGTGCGCAATTGGCCTATGCTCGGCCTAGCCTCACTGTCCTTGACCCCTAAGTTTCCCCAATTAAGCGCTTCGAGAGTGGCGCTTAATTGGATTATGCACTCCAAAATGGGCGCGCAATTAGTTCTAACGTTATTAGGACTAGGAAACTCGCTGAGCAAGTCAGTCGGTCACTCACTGAGTCGGTGACCGACTCAAAGCGATTAAGCACCAACAAATTGGCGAGCAACTCAATTAAATGCCTGAAACAGGGCGTTTAATTAGAAAAAAACCTATAAAAGATTTTTTTCTTAATTTGCCTGGGGGAAAGAGGCTGGTTTTTTTTTCAAGAGAGAACGAATTTTTTTTGGGATTCCGAAACCAGATAACTCCAAGGACAAACCTATAGAGCAATCTAGTCATGATTTCGAGATTCAAGCTTTGAATCTTCGGGATTTCTCTCTGCAGCCCCGACCCTAGGTAAGGATATAATTTTTTTAATTCACGACCGTAACTTCTAGTTTCTAGATTCAGGAATTCTATTAGTTTTAATTTTCACTCCAAGACCGTAGCACCCTTTTCAGACCACAAAATTTTATATCTGGTTCTAGTTCTCCGAATTCAGAACCAGTCCTTAATCCGACGGTCTAATTCACCAACCCTAGGCTTTAATTCCGTTCTAAGATCTTAATCTCCAGTCCTATCATTAATTTCTGGTTCTAAGTCTTAGATTCTAGAATTAGTATTTAATCATATAGTCTGATTTTCTGATTTTGGATCCGAATTCAGTCTTAGAAATTTAGATTTTAGTTTTAATTTCTTAATTTAATATTTCTACAAAATCCTAAATAATAATTTTAGTTTCCATAATTCTAGTTCATAATTTAATTCATGATTATTACTCCAAAATCGATTCTGAAAATTCCAAAAAAAATACTATTATATCATCACGAATTAAATTTATATTTAATCTCAGCCATCCGATTTGTCCAAGGGAGCTTACGAAGGGTACTCGAGAACGAGGCCAATCCTCCTTAGCATAGCGGGCCCAAAACTCTTTTTTTAGGATTATTTTATTGCTTTAATTAGAATTAGAATATCACTCCCATAATTTCTTCTTAGATTTTTAGTATAATTAATTTACATGCTTTATTGTGATTAAATCCTCAGAATAATTACTTCGATTAGAATTCTAACAAAGTTAGTTCCTTTATTTTAAATAGATAATTCCTGCATAGTTAATTCCTCACTTTATTAGACCTCAGTATCATTAATTAGTCCTTTTATTTTAATTAGAATCCTTGTATGATTAATTTATCGCTCTGATCATAATTCTAGTCAAATCAGTTTCTTTGTTTTAATTAGAATTTAGTATAGTTAATTCATTGCTTTAATCAAAATTTTAGCAAAATTAGTTTACTTATTTTAATTAGAATCTCAGTCTCATTAATTCATTGCTTAAATTAGAGTTTTTGTAAAACTAGTTTTCTCTATTTCAATTAGAATTCTGGTAAGACTGTTATACTTGATTTAATTAGAATCCCAATACAACTAGTATACTTGATTTAATTAGAATCCCATAGAGCAATCTAGTCATGATTTCGAGATTCAAGCTTCGAATCTTCAAGATTTCTCTCTGCAACCCCAACCCTAGGTAAGGATTTAATTTTTTTAATTCACGACCGTAACTTCTAGATTCAGGAATTCTATTAGTTTTAATTTTCAATCCGAGACCGTAGCAACCTTTTTAGACCGCAAGCTTTTATATCTGGTTCTAGTTCTCCGAATTCAGAACCAGTTCTTAATCCAACGATCTAATTCACCGACCCTAGGCTTTAATTTCGTTCTAAGATCTTAATCTCTAGTCCTATCATTAATTTCTGGTTCTAGGTCTTAGACTCTAGAACTAGTCTTTAATCATACGGTCTGATTTTCTGATTTTAGACCCGACTTCAATCTTAAAAATATAGATTTTAGTTTTAATTTCTTAATTTAATATTTCTAAAAAATCCTAAGTAACAATTTTAGTTTCCATAATTCTAGTTCATAATTTAATTAATGATTATTACTCTAAAATCGATTCTGAAAATTCTAAAAAAAATACTATTTTATCATCACGAATCCAATTTATTTTTAATCTCAGCCATCCGATTTGCCCAAGGGAGCTTAGGGAGGGTACTCGGGAACGAGGCCAATCCTCCTTATGATAGCGGGCCCATAACCCTTTTTTAAGATTATTTTATTACTTTAATTAGAATTAGAATATCAGTCCCATAATTTATTCTTAGATTTTTAGTATAATTAATTTACATGCTTTATTGTGATTAAATCCTCAGAATAATTACTTCAATTAGAATTCTAATAAAGTTAGTTCCTTTATTTTAATTAGATAATTCTTGCATAGTTAATTCCTCACTTTATTAGACCTCAGTATCATTAATCAATCCTTTTATTTTAATTAGGATCCTAGTATGATTAATTTATTGCTCTGATCACAATTCTAGTCAAATCAGTTCCTTTATTTTAATTAGAATTTAGTATAGTTAATTCATTGCTTTAATCAAAATTTTAGCAAAATTAGTTTACTTGTTTTAATTAAAATCTCAGTCTGATTAATTCATTGCTTAAATTAGAGTTTTAGTAAAACTAGTTTTCTCTGTTTCAATTAGAATTCTGGTAAGATTGTTATACTTGATTTAATTAGAATCCCAATACAACTAGTATACTCCTCTACTTAGAATCTCAATATAACAAGCATGCTTGATTTAATTAAAGTTTCATCAGAACTACTACATGTGCACTCCTAGTACAATTAGGAAACCTGATTACAATTAGACTTCTAATGGGATTAGGAGATTAAAATTAATCTAAGTTCTAATGGGATTAGGACACCTAATTAATTAGACTTTCAATAAGGATAGGAACAGTAAAAATTAACTAGACTCTTAATAGGAGTAGAATAAATTCATATAACTAAACTCATAACAGAACCAGAGAAGTCTAAACTGACTAGAATTATAAAAATAATAGGAAATAAAAGGAAAATTAAACTATCTAAGTTATAAGAAAAGACATAGCTGCTGGCATTCGCAGGCGGACGATTCACTATAAAGGTAACCCATACCCGCTCTCAAGCGTGATCATTGACGTGTTGCAGCATCAATAAATATATGCAGCTGGCGATCGCAACAAACTAGGAACCTTCCTAGAAAACACTTTATTTTTAACATTCTAAACGCTGCATCGCTAGAGTCCATTTGGGCAGAATTGGAGCCACTGATTCAATGGCGATGGCGATGGGACACTTTTACAAACTCTTTTGCTAGACAATTAGTTTTCATCTTATCTCCCTATTTTTTCTTTCCATCATGTCATTTAGATTCTCTTTTATATATATATGAGTCTTTGTCAAATACTCGAGATGTCTAGTATACTAAGAGTGAGTTTAGGAGACCCACCATTATAGGGATATCATGACAACCTCATATACGAAGAAGAATCGCCTTACGATTTCAGCCTACGACAACCTAAGATTAATATGACTAGTGAGCAAGAAAATCCCTTCTCTATCCCACACATCAGTAATAACCATAATGGGAGATATGGTAACACCGGACAAAACCTCCCCATTCAACAGATCATAGAACTCAGTATTCAAAGATACAAAGAGGAGATGACGACTCTAAAGAATTGCTTCGAAGGTTGGCTGCCGCATACAAAACCATTAGGTCACGATAATTTTCAAAAGAACAAGAGTGACAAGAGAGACCACCTCCTACCCCGAGCACGGTGTCAGCCCGCGCCACACCATTGAGACAACCTACCCACACAATCTTCAACGATGACTCTTTAGACAAGGTTTGCTCACAAGTCGCTCCAAAAGACAGCACCATTAAAATTGAAGATCTCCCTAAAATACTCGATGAGTACATGGCCAAGAGAGAGCGCCCCGGTCACTCATTCGATTTCGACAAGTTTTGCCGGGATGTCGAGTTTAATATCTTAATAGAATTTAAACCACCAAAATTTATAATGGCACGGGAAATCTGAATCATCACTTGGCCCTCTTTTGTAATGATTGTCGACCCATACTGTTGGTGCACGCTTTTTCTGGGTTCCTCTTGGTTCCCGTTGAATCAGTGGCTTCCAATTTTGTCCTGGTGGACTCTAGCGATGCGGCATTTGGAATGTTAAAAATAAAGGAATGTTTTGGGAAGGTTTCTAATTTATTTCGATCGCCAACTGCAAATATTTATCGACGCTGCAACACGTCAATGATCATGCTTAAGAGTGGGTATGGATTACTTCTATATTGAATCGTCCGCCTGTAAACGTCAGCAGCATTCTTTTCCTTGGGTTAGATAGTTTAATTTCCATTTTATTTTCCTTTATGGTTATAATTCTGGTCAGTTTAGACTTCCCTAATTCTGTTATTAATTTGGTTATATAGGTTTATTCCAATCCGGTTAGGAGTCCAGTTAATGTTGATTTCATAATTCTATTAGAAGTCTAATTAATATTAGTTTCCCAATACTATTAGAAGTCCAGTTAGTTTCAGTCTCCTATTGGTATAAGGAGTGCATGTGTAATAGTTCTAGTGAAACTTTAATTAGTTCGGACATACTATTTGTATTAAGATTCTGATTAAATCAGGTATAACAATTCTATTGAAATTCTAACTAAAGCAATTATAACGGTCCTGTTAGAATTCTAATTGAGATAAAAGACTGATTTTACTTAAACTCTAATTTAACCAAAGGATTTAATGCTAGTGAAATCCAATTAAAACGAATAAACTAATTTTTACCAAATCTGATTAAAATAGATAAACTGATTTTATAAAAATCTCTAATTAAAGCAATGGATTAACTATGCTAAAAAAATCTAATTGAAGCAACGAAATTAATTCCATTAAAGTCTAATTGAAGCAAGGAATCAATCAATTAAATTCAGATTTAAAGAGATTAATCAGTCATACTAAGATTCAAGACACCTAATTAATTAAGCATGCTGAAATAAAATAAACCTACTAATCAATTATACTAAAAGTATAAAACTAAAGCAATTAATTAATTCTAAAATTCCTAAAAAAAGAGGGGGTTTGGGCCCGCTATGCTAAGGAGGATTGGCCTCATTCCCAAGTACCCTCCGTAAGCTCCCTTGGGCAAATCGGGTGGCTGAAATTAAAGACAAACTGATTTTTGGACCGTAAAATAGTATTTTGGGCTTTTTAGAGTTGATTTCAGAATAATAATTATGAATTAAATTATAAACTAGAATGATAAAACTAGAATTAATATTTAGGATTTTTGAAAGTATTAAAATAGGGAATTAAAATTATAATTTAAATTTTGAGGACTGAATTCTGGTCCGAAATCAGAAAATCAGGTCGTATGATTAAAGACTGGTTCTGAATCGGAAGATTAGAACCAGAAATTAATGATAGAATTGTAGATCGAGATTTTAGAACTAAATTAAAGTCTAAGATCGATGTATCAGACCGACAGATTAAGGACTGGTTCTAGAAACAGAGAACTGAAACCAGATATATAGAGTTTCGGTCTAAAAAGGGTGCTACGGTCTAAGACTGAAAATAAAAATTAATAGAATTCCTAGATCTTGAGATTAGAAGCTATGGTCATAGATAAAAAAAAATTAAATCCTTACCTAGGATCGGGGCTGTAGAGGAGAATCATCCAAAGCTTGGAATTTGAATCTCGGGATCATGGCTTGGTCTCTCTCTGTGTTCGTTCTATTCTCGGAGTTTTCAATCGCTCGAATTCTGAAAAAAGTTCAAAAAAAGTCCAGCCAAAAAAAGTCCAACCCCTGGGTCGAATTGAAGAAAAGCTTTTATAGGTTTTTCTTCAATAACGCGCCTAGTTTTCGACGTTTAACTGAATTATGCGCCTACCTACCGGCGCTTAATCTCTTTGAGTCGGTCACCGACTCAGTGAGCAACCGGCCGACTTGCTCAGTGAGTTTCCCAGTCCTAACAAAATTAGGATAATTGTGTACGTGATGGGAGGTGCGCAATCTGATTAAGCGTTTAATCATAAGTACTTAATCAAGGAAACTTAAGGGTTAATGGTAGTGAGACTAGGTCGAGCGTAGGCCAATTGCGCACTGATTTTGTGGCGCTCAATTCGATCGTGCGTCTAATTTCAAGCGCGTGATCGAGTCTCGAATAGGTCTAAGAAAGGAAGTTTTGTTTGAAAGAGGGACTGATTGCGCACTTGTGGTGTGGCATGCAATTGAATTATGCGCGGGGTTTCATGCACTTAATTCGGGGTTGTCTGGGTCTAGTCTCTAGATTGAAATGCAAGACTATTGTTTCAGTCTGCATTCCGACTATATACTATTATTTTAGTATATAGTCTCCCTATATCGGGATCTAAGCCACAGAGCTATTGTTTCAGCCTATGTTCAGCCATATACTATTGTTTCAGTACATGGTTCTCATATCAGGGTTAAAAAGGTCAAAGGTTGATTGAATAAAAAAGTATATTCCGAAAGGGCAAAATGGGGGTGTCTACACATATGTGATAATCAAGGACTTCTCATTCACTATTCCAACACTCATTAGAAGGAGAAGCTTTAGATTGATTTACGGGACTCTCTCTTTATAAGATAGAAACCTTCGATGAATTTGTCAGTCAATTCCTAGACCAATACAAACACTTGATCTAAGAGACAGTCAGTCTCAGCGATCTAGTGGTAGGCAAGCAAGGACCTGATGAAGAATTTACCGACTTCATCGTCAGATGGAGGAAACTTGCTGCTAGGACCGACACCTCAATGAAAGAGAAGGATTCGGTGGACATTATTATTGATAATACTAGGGAACCATTAAAGAGCGCACTTGTTATAAGTGATTGCCCCGACTTCACTGCACTCCACTCCCGGGCATCCCGACTAGCGTGACACAATAAAGGCAGAGACCTTGCCCTATCCATAGTCACATCGAAAGTAGGCTCTTCCAATGAATCAAAATTGAAAAATAATAAGAAAGCTTTAGGAATCGAACAGGTCAACACCGTTGTTAATCAAGGACAAAACTCTGGGAATGGAAATTTTCACCCACAAAACTTCGGGCAAAATCAAAATCAGAATCAGGGCCAGTATCAGAATAGAACTCAATATCCCAACACCTACCAGAATCAGAACACGATGCAGAATCGACCGGCCCACATGCCAAATTATAATAGTGTGCCCCCACCGCAAAACTTTAACGCAGCCAGAGGCCCCTACCAGCCGAGGCGGGAACACAATTCCCTTTTACCGGATATAATTCCCAACATCTTCCGTCTCCTTAACACTCAGAATCTCCTCCGATTTCCATAGGAAAGACCATGCCCATGGCCGACAAATCTAGACTAAAGTAAATATTGTGCCTTCCATCGGTACGCGAGACATAACCTAGAAAACTGTTGGGTCCTTAGAAACGTAATCTATGACATGAATGAGCGAAGTGAGATCAATTGGGAAGCACGTAGGAATCCTAACCCTAATAATAACCAAACCCAACAAAGTTTAGGGATCGTTAATAACCCTATGCCCAACCACAACCAAGCAACATCGACTCAGATCACCACCATAGATCTCTCTGGTCGATCCCTCTTCCAACCTTCCACCTTAATCACTCGCATTCAACCCTCTGCTACTTTTGCCATACCAGCGAGAGCTCCTTGACCCCCGCATCCCTCAGCCCTGATCACTCGCATCGCCCCGCCGAATCCACCTCCTTATCCAAAATTCACTCAGATACGAGTCAATTCCTTTAGGGCTAGGAGACCATTCCTCCGTAGTCACCCACCGGAACCTCCAACCCCTCTAAATCCTGAAACAATGCCATTATCTCTCCCTTTGTCTGATTTTGAACCTAAGTATGGAGATCGCATTCTCCAAACTACAGCCCAAATTGCTGCATGGGTAGAAAGTGTCACCCAAAAAACTCTAAGCCAAGAAAATGAAATAACAACCGAACGTTCACTGAACCTAGAAGAAAGTGAGCCGAAAGAACATCCTGACCCGTGTTCCAACCTGGAATTTCACCCATTTTGCAAATTCATCCGTGTCAAGCCGCGCCAGGTTCAGTCAACAACCGACTTGCCCGATTCTCAAATCGAGAACCAATTACCCACCTTCACCTTTTTCTCGAAATAAGGATTTCATGAGCGCACAACCACCAGAGGGGAATGTGAGAGAAAGAGAAGTTAACTTGCCTCCCCCACCTCACATCATCCCTCCATTAATTCCTGCACCTCAACAATTCCAACCACCCACACCTATAGCCCATTGGCCAGGCAAAGAAACTGCGCTCGAGTCAGGGCAAGAATAGGACCTTCTGCGATATCTCCAGAAGATTTCGGCACAGATATCCATACTAGAAGTCATCCAAAAATCGCCTGACCATCACCAGTTGTTGATAAGGACACTTGAAGACACGCAAGTGAATGAGGATACGACCCTAGATGAGCTTCATCAAATCACTTCCGTCATAGCGCAACCTCCGACGCTCACTTTTATAGACGCAAAGATGCCTAAAGAGTCACTCCGCAGGAGTGCGGCCCCCATATATCTTACGGTCATTATTAGAGGATTCTCCGTACCACACGCACTCATTGACACGGGAGCAAGACTTAACATCTACCCTCCCACCACATTAAAAATGCTTAAATACACAGAGCAGGATGTCAGGCCCTCTGCACTGTCACTCATAACTTATGATGGGTCGCGTCACTTTGTCAAAGGAACTATCAAGCTACAGGTTAGCTTCGAACCATTAACGAAGACATCACCTTCCATGTTTCTGATTCCTCTAGTATGTACAATCTCATTTTAGGAAGAAAATGGTTGGAGTCAATGAAGGTTGTCGCATCCACATACCATCAATGCGTCAAATTCCCATACAAGGACTCCATCATCCGTATATACGCTGATGCACCCCTACAAGAGATGGATATTGATTACGCGGTGAAGATACCAACCGCTCATGATTATGTGTTGAACACAAGTCATATTCAAAAGACTCGAATCCCTGATGAGACAATAGTTGCAGAAGTTTGTCCCCCTATCCTCCTAGTTCGCCCAGACCTCACCAAACTCTATGCCATTAACCCTACTGCGACAAAAGGTTGGGACCTTATGTACCAACTTGGATACGTTCCCCACATCGGACTCGGAAAAAACAAGCAAGGTCGTGTAGGACCCATTGTCTCAATGCAAATATATAAGCACATAGGGCTAGGTTACCAATTAGATGGCCCACAAGCCGACTTGTCCCCTATCTCACCAAAATGGTCTCTATATGACCACTTCGCCTATGGGACCACTGAGGAAGCAGATGTGTCAAAGCATAAGGAAGTGTCCTTCACTAGATCTCGAGAAGTGGAAATTAAGCGAATGACTAAAGCATTCAATGATTTAACCAATTTAAATGACGATATTGATAAACCGCTCAAAGGAGTTAAGCCCATATTTGACACTAAGGGATTTGCGCAAGAGAGGAGAGAAGACCCTCCAGAACTTGACCCACGAGTAGAAGATTGGGAATCCACTGATGAAGAAGATTTTCACGAGCACTTATGCTTAATATGAGAAAAAGATGACACTCCACAAGAAAATACTAACTCATATAGCCTCGGCCTTGGCCTTCAGGGATGGGAATGCCCTTGGGACTCTCCTTGTATTGCTCACCCTTACCAACCCCGCTGCAGGGCATGTGTCAGCATATTAGAGCGCTTCGCTAGTTGGATTCGACACTCTACGATAGAAGAATCGAATCATTCCAACCTTGTGACCACCGGCACAAGTAATGACCTACCAGCTTAGCTACTGGCACAAGAAGCAGAAAATCTTGACGGGGTCATCTGGTTGACCAAGGGGGAAACACTCGCATCGCCCTCATAGAATTTGAAGAGGAACTTGAACTAGACACTTCCACATCCCTAGATTCGTCGTAACTCCAAATACTTTAGAAATCTCTAGAAGAAGAGTGGCAACCTCCCCCGAGTGATGACGAGGACTACTGGATAGACCTCCCGGCTCTCGAGTTAGCGGAGCGAGCTAATCTAGGACTTCAAGCACTATCAGATCAAGAAGATGAATTCGATACCGTATTCAACTCTAACCTAGAAGAATAGGAATGTCCTTGGGAATTCCCCAACATTCTTCACCATTATCAACCTCACTGTCGAGCATGCGCACTCATCCTAACATATTATGAAGATCAAGGAAAAGAACTCGCTACTCCTGAGGATCTTTTAAGAGATCCCCCTCGATGGGAGAAATAACATTATTACAACTCAAAGGATGATAGCTCAATTGACTACGATCTTCAGAGCTTCTTCGAAGAAGAGGCGATCAATGCGGCAGAAGAAATCCAAACATTAGTGTCGCTGTCACCAGCATCACTCATTCAAAAGATCTCATCAGATGAGGACTCAAAAAAAAAATATCAAATTCACGACAAGTTTGCATTTCCCGAAGAATCGCCCGAACGGGTCCAACAGCCGTCTCACTCCCTCAACTAGAGGAAACAATTCTCCCGGCGCCCCTTGAGGCGATCGACCCTATACCATATTTATTATCAAAAAAAATTTTAATAGAAAAAATAGAAAACCCTAAAAATTTAGACATACAAAATCCAAAAAAATAAGAAAACCCTAGAAAAGAAAGGGAACTCTTCGTCCCGAATCAAATTTGTGGCCAACAAGGAGATTTTTCTCCTAAGATTCCTAATCTCATTCCCCGCGCAAGGATGTAAAGCATCCCAGCTAAACAACAAACTAGTGATCATACAGGACGAGATACTTCATAACTTTGAGAGAAGAATCAGTAGTTTTGACTTTCACCTTATCAAAGATCTCTCAGTCATAGATTATACCGATGAAGGGTTACCTTTTGCAAACTCAGATCCCCAGTGTAGCAATTTCACAATATACAAACTTCCCGAGGATGAAGAAAGAACACCAGTTGCCGAGGAGGCACTGGACTTCCAACGGCATAGCAAGTGTTTCGATAAGCAAACCCAAGTTGTTGCGGAACCCACGGAAGAACTTAACTTTGGCATTGAAGAGAAACCCAAGAAGCTACTGATTAGTGCAATGCTCAACTCCGAGGAACGCCAACAAATTACACAAGTCCTGCAAGAACACCTTGATTCCTTCTCATGGTCCTATGAGGACATGCCCGGTTTAGACCCAAGTTTAGTAGAACATCACCTCGTCTTAGAACCCGATGCAAAGCCTATTAAACAGAAACTCTGCAAGATGCACCCACTAACCGCCCTTCAAGTTAAGGAGGAAGTTGACAAGTTACACAAAGCTAAATTTATCCGAGTCGTCCTTTACTCTAAGTGGGTGGCCAACATAGTACCTATCGCCAAGAAAGACGGTAGAGTACGAATTTGCATCAACTTTCGAAACCTCAACCAGGCATGCCCAAAAGATGACTTCCCACTTCTACACATTGACACTCTAGTCGACAACACTGTTAGATATGAGATGTTATCCTTTATGGACTATTTCTCTGGATATAATCAGATCAAATTAGTAGAGTCCAACCAAGAGAAAACTTCCTTCACCATACCATGAGGAACATACTGTTACGTCATTATGCCTTTTGGGCTCAAGAATGTAGGAGTCACATATCAATGCGCTATGATGGCTATCTTTCACGACATGATGCACAAGTGTATAGAAATCTACGTCGACGACATATTAGTAAAGTCTAAAACGCGAGTAGGACATGTTGAAGCGCTCCGACTGATGTTACAAAGAGCTAAGAAATACCAGCTAAAAATGAATCCAAAGAAATGTGTCTTCGAGGTTACTTTGGAAAAATTACTCAGTTTTATAGTTAGCAAGCGAGGGATCGAAGTTGACCCTGCAAAAATCAGAGCCATCCTCAAGATGCCGCCTCTCAGTAATATCAAAAAGTTACAAGGCCTAATAGGAAGATTACAATTCATCAGAAGATTTATCTCCCAGCATTCGGACAGATGTGATCCTTTCTACAGACTACTTAAAGGAGGAACTGAGTATAAATGGGATGATCAGTGTCAGCAAGCCTTTGACAATATCAAGAAGTACCTCCTTAACCTGCCAATACTATCACCACTTGTCCCCAGAAGACCCCTAATTCTATCCTCTTAGTGAACGACAATGTAATGGGAGTAATTATGGGATAATATGAAAAGGACGGTAAGAGAGAGAAGGTTATCAACTACCTCAGTAGGACGATGGTCGAATATGAACGAAAATATACTTCAATGGAGAAGACTTGCCTCACATTGGTGTGGGCCTGTACCAAATTACGATACTACTTCGGAGCACATAAAATACTAGTACTAGCCCGAAAGTACGTATTTAAAAAGCTTGCAATATTAGGAAAGATCGCTCACTGGCATATGCTCTTGTAAGAATTCGATATCACTTACATCACGCAAAAATCGATTAAAGGACAAGCAATCGTCGATTACCTCGCAGATCTCCCACTGCAGAGTGATGAGCCCATGCATGCGGATTTCCCCGATGAGGACCTATTCACGATTCATAACGAAGAGCCCGATAAGACCTCGTGGATCCTTTATTTTGACGGTGCTCTAAATCACAAAGGAAAAGACATCGGGATAGTCCTCCTAAGCTCAGAAGGAGTTATCATACCTAAAGCTTTTCAACTAGATTTTCCTGTCACTAACAATGTCACAGAATACGAAGCCTTTATAGCTGGACTACGAGCAATGCTACAATTAGGTGTTAAATAGTTAAAAATCATCGGTGATTTCAAACTAATAATTTCACAAGTCATAGGAGAATGGAAAACTAAGAAAAGGAAACTAATGACATACCTAGAAGCCGCTCAATATTTAGAAAAGAAATTTGAAAGAATCTCTTTCACACACATCCCTAGATTAGAAAAAAAGCTCGCGGATTCCTTAGCCACGCTAGCCTCGGTCATCCAAATACCTATCAGGCAAAACACCAAGGCCTTCTTTATCGAAAAGCTGATTGTATCCGCCCACGAGATAGCATGGACCGTCAAGAGAGAATTACCCGTCTTCCCCACAAGTGCAGGACTGAAAGAAGCAATCACCCTGGAAAAGCATGTCAAGATAGGAACTAAAGTTGCTATATTCAAATTTGAAAAATCACCGACCGACAATGGACAACCGTGGTATTTCGACATCTGAAACTTCTTGAAACATCAACACGCCCCTCCATACACTACAAAGATCAAATGGAAGACTATAAGGAACCGATACGCCTGATTCTGCATACTCAATAAACCATTATACAAAGAGGCCTTTACTAAAGGAGTACTACTATGATGCGTCACGACTGTCGAAGGATAATACATCATCTGAGAGCACACGCCAGTGCCTACAACGCCCATAGAGACTTGCTGATCAAGTTACACGATAAGGCTACTTTTGGCTGACAATGATCAGAGATTGCCACCTCTACGTCCAATCCTGCAAGCAATACCAAGAACACACCACACTCGTCAAAGCTCTATCAGTTGCATTGAATATTATAACCTCGCCATGGCCATTTTCGATGTGGGCCTTCGATGTCATCGAACCTTTCACAGACACTGTTGGGAACACTCACAAGCACGCGTTCATACTTACAGCGACCCAATACTACACCAAATGGGCAGAAGCTAAATCCTATGTCAGAATCACCACTTCAACACTCATAAAGTTTATCGTTTGAAAAATTATCACCAGGTTTGGAGTACCCAGGATGTTTATCATTGACAATAGACCACAGTTCATTGCTGAGAAAATGAGAAAGTTATGCAAGAAGTATGGCATCGATCTACACCACTCATCACCGTTCTACCCTCAAGGCAATGGGCAAGCAGAAGCTACGAACAAAATACTGATTCAAATCTTAAAACACACAGTAAAAATAAGTAATGGATCGACTGGCCTGAATGACTATCAGAAGCACTCTGGGCCTATAGGACCTCTATTCGTACAGCCACTAGTCAAACTCCCTACCTCCTTACCTACGGGATGGAGGCAGTCCTACCATATGAGATATAAGTACCATCTTTACGGATTCAACTCGATAATAAGGTATCCTTAGACGAGAGGAGAATTTCCCTACTCACGCAGCTAGAGCAGCTCGATGAAATACGTCTAAGGGCAGCTGATCACGCTCAAGTATATCAGAGGAGAGTGGCTAGGGCGTACGATAAGAAAGTCCTTGAACGAACCTTTAATACTGGGGAATTAGTCTTTAAGAAAATCATGCCTTCCAAGCACGTCCATCCAAAAGGAAAAGTGAAACCAAACTGGGAAGACCCATATCTCATAATAGCCGCATACCCTGGAAATGCCTACAAACTGGCGAACCAAGACGGAGAAGAACTCCTTAGCCCTTGAAACACCATGTACCTTAGAAAATATTACCCTTAGCCATGTGATCATCACATCCTATGGTTAAATACTTATACTTATCACCCCCGTAGTCATCACGACCCATTCATTAGTCATATGCCTTCAATTCTCATAATATCCTTAAGACCTCTGATTTATCGCGCACCTTTTCTCACATGTGCAGATATGAAGCAACCTTTAACCGTCACCGGGCCAGCTTAGCAAGCATGCAAGTCCCAATGACGGTCGATGCCACTAAAAAAACTAAGAAGCAAAAGTAGACACAAGAGGTAACTAAAAGAAAGGAGCCAATCAGGTACATCTAAACAAAAAATCTCTTTATATATGTCAAAATCTTTACATTTCTTTTTTACACTCGTCATCGGGGGCATCCCCCTATATACACAACACACACATGCTATGGATACAAAAACACGCACACACACACCTATTCCCTACGTTGTCGCTGGGACGGTCGAGCACCGATGTCCCCAGTATCATCAGCTCGGAGGTTCGTAGACTGGTCCTCTGAAAATACAATCGCGGCACCTAGAGTCCTCGGAACCTCTAAACGACGAGGCCCTACTATAAAACCTCCCTCACTCGTCTGGCTAACAAACCGCTGCGATCGAGATCAAGGAGGATACCCCGCAAGAATACCACGAACGGCCAAATCCCTACGAGCATCATCTCTGACGCGATCATGTGACGTGTGACGAGACTGCCCAGCCGAGGAACCCGTAGCCCTCAACTCCGAGCCATCAAGCTGACTAACCAACCTACGCACCCCTTGCTCACTCCTCGTTAGACGATACTGCAATCGATCTAGGGTCACTTGCATCTCTGCCCGCGTTGTCCGACGTGCAGCCTCTAACGCCTCAATCTGAGTCCTCTGTGTGACCATCATCTCAATGACTAGGTCCTCCCGACTCTACGTCTCCCCAAGGATTCGTCTCGCCTAGGGAGTGGCGAGCGCTTGCACCTCCTCTAGACGTGCCTCCTCAAGCTGACGGATCTGCATAACCACACCAAGTCAAAGGAAAACTAATATATACATGAACAAAATAAGAAACTTTGAAAAGGAAAGGATTATACCAGATCCAGTCTCTCCTCCAGGAGTCGCCCAATCGTCTCAGCCGTCACTGGATTAGCAGGAGGCACGGAAGGAACAACGAACATAGGCGGCAGCAACAAGAACAAACAAATACATCAGAAAAATACTAATGACAAATAAACTACAAACATAATAACTAAAATGTACCTGAGTAGGGATAGGAACAGACTCCTGAGGGGGAGCCTCGAGAGTGGAGTTCGGAACAGCCTACACAAAGAATCAAACAAACCAACATGAGATATGTTAGAACAAAATAAAGATGAAATAACCTAAACAGAATTATGCCACATCAAAAAACTATACCTGACTCTCCGGGCACAGAGAGGCAACAGTCGCCTCCCTCGTCTGAAGATCCTCGGTAGCCCGATGCTGAAATACCACATGATATTAGTAAACTATTAAGAAAGCGAAACAATGACACCCGATAAACTAATGCAATGACATAAACAAGATAGAAGATTAGATGGAAGCTTACCCAATGATCTAGCTTGGCCCAAAGCTGAGCCATCGCTGGATCCTCCCGACTAGAGGAAGCAACTGAAGATGGATCAAATGCCGAAACGGGACCTCCAGCAGCGAGCTTGGCTCTCCACAAATAATAATAAACACATCAGTTGGCAAGTTCACAATGCCAACAATGCTAAATTATATTTATAAAGACACCTACCAATCGGTCAATCTCATATCATAAGCTGGCCTCCATCTCTCGGCTGGCCAGCTGTTGACCGAGTAGCAACTCGATCATCGCCACCTGACGAGCAACCTCACCCTCCCTCTCAGACTGTCTAAAATAAAATAAAACGAGACTCCACAACCATGTCAGAATGACCAGAAGACTGAGTCTATATAATACAAAAAAAAACTGTAAATTAACTCACCAGGGTTGTCCAGTCTCAGCTAGCCGAGCCCCCAACTCATCCTCCACTGCCTAGCCTGAGCAACTGAGGAGGCTAAAGAGTGCAGCATCTCCTCATTTGGACAAGGAGCACACCCCATCCGCTCCATCACCCTATGGAGAGCATCTAATTCCCCTCGCACGCTCGTGGTGAGATGGCCCTGCTCCAGCGCAGCCAACCTCTCCCTCAAAGCCAAAGCCGACTCCGGCCCACCGATCGCAAAAGAGCCACTCCCATGGAACGGACGTGTGAAGAGGCGCCCACCACCCAATGCACTAAACCACCGCACATACTTCCGGGCGTCCGCCACATCACACACCCCTGTAACCCTGGTCCCCCCAGTTCTAAAATCCACTATCTGAAGCGCCATCCGCTCCGCAAAATTCCAGCCAAGAGGGCCGGTCATCCTCTTCGCCACTCTGGGGCGAATCTCTGGAGGGACTCCCTGAGCGAGCCCCAGCTGCCGTACCACTCGAGATGTGTAGATCCTCTCCACCCTCTCAAAACAATGGACTCATATGTCCACATCAAAGAAGGGTCGGCCAGACTGAATCACTTGCATGCCCCCATCCTCCTCATCCGCATAGGGCCTCCAAATCACCTACAACCAAGCAAATGAGTTGACCCCTCAACGAAGACTCGGATCCTAAAAAGATTGAAAAGAAAAAAATTTGCATGACAATCTATACCTGCTCCGCGTGCATATCCTCAGAGAGACCGCACGCAGACTGAAGATCCGAAGACCAACTGTGACCCCTCAACGCCTCCCTCTGCACGTGCATCTGCGAAAGTGTGAACCTCACCTCCAACGGAACCTCTGGACGAAGAAAAGTGAAGTGATCATATACCCAAAACTAAAAACACCAAAGAGAAATGCTAAGTAGATGCTACAATCAAAAGACCAAAAAATAATAATGACACTATGATAGTAAACAACTAAAACTCACCTGGAGGAACGAAAGGAAACCTTCGATCGACGAGACGCCCCATCCCCGACAGTAAAGCTGCTCATAGAGATGCGCCAATGTGGCCGCACCCCATGCATAGGTGGGGACTCGATCCAAGTCTCCAAGAACCATAAAAAATAACCCGGTGACGCATCCCCGAGTCAAAGAAGAGAAGAGTGCCGTACCAAGGAAGTGCATCAAGAATGCTCGAAGCACCCTATCTGCAGCCAACCCCGACTCCACCACGGGCTCCCGGCCCGCCACTATCACACAACGCACCTCATAAGTTGCCTTCGCCTCCTAATAGAGCCTCGGGGGGATGAAGCCACTAGCAAACATATCGAAAAACCAAAAGACTCGAACTACACCTGGCCCCGAGCCACTCGACCTATATGGCACACCCAAAATCTCCTCACACACCTCCAAATAATGTCCTGCCATTCGCCCTGCGATCGGCTCATTCTCGAAACGAAGACCGGTGATGTGGACCCAGTCCTCCAGAGTTGGCAACGTCATACCAACTTAAAAGAGAAGCGCCTGATGCTCCTCCCTCCACCTCTCCAAGATCGCGCTCGTTGAAACTCCAGCAAGGCACGACACCAAGTATGAGACTCGATCCATGCCGATCTGATAGCCAGCTGCGGGGGCTCTTATTAAATGAAACACAAACAATAACAGTAAGACTAACACACATCTATGATGACAGACAAATAAATTTAGAACTAAAAGTAAGTCAAAGAAGCCCCAAACACAATAATAATTTACAACAAACACCCAAAACATGATAAGGGCAACTGAATAGACACATGACCTACTTCTAGATGCCATCATGATACATGAGTGAGCACACAATCAATCATTAATACAGGTTCGACATAAATTAGAAGGGTTTTCAGATCCTAATAAGCCTATGTCATAACCTAAGCGGCTAAGAAAATGGAAGAATTCTTACTCATGGATGCTTACTCGGCCTCGAGCGAAGAAATCCTCCAGCGGGAAATGTTTGTGATCTCGATGCTCCTCACCTTGGTGCTCCTTAGCTGCACCCTCAGCTCTCTCACCCTCAGGTATCTCACCCTCATCCTCAGCGACTCCCTGCTCAATCTCGAGCACCTCCTCCCTGACCCTTGACTGGTCAACCTCCAATACCTCCTCTCTAACCACCTCCCCAACATCTACCTCCTCGACGTTGGTCCGAGCCTCAGAAGTCTCACCTATCTCCATCCCCAACATCCTCTCCAACTCAAAAATAGTAAAATTGCACCCACTAATACCCTCAGCGACTCCCTGCTCAATCTCGAGCACCTCCTCCCTGACCCTTGACTGGTCAACCTCCAATACCTCCTCTCTAACCACCTCCCCAACATCTACCTCCTCGACGTTGGTCCGAGCCTCAGAAGTCTCACCTATCTCCATCCCCAACATCCTCTCCAACTCAAAAATAGTAAGATTGCGCCCACTAATACCCTCAGCGACTCCCTGCTCAATCTCGAGCACCTCCTCCCTGACCCTTGACTGGTCAACCTCCAATACCTCCTCTCTAACCACCTCCCCAACATCTACCTCCTCGACGTTGGTCCGAGCCTCAGAAGTCTCACCTATCTCCATCCCCAACATCCTCTCCAACTCAAAAATAGTAAGATTGCGCCCACTAATACCCTCACCTCCATCTAAGAATGAAGAGCTCAAAAAATTGAAGAGAACGAAGGAAACGGCACCCGAAACAGATGAGTGGATAGCAAAATATCACGAAAATACAAAAATTATAGCACAAAGAAATAAGGAAACAAAGAATCAAAGACTAGCACGGATCGTGCGACAAAAATGAAAAGTTTTAAACTATTCATAGGGCATGCCAAAATCGTGCGCATAAACTCACACTCTCAAACTAATCACGACCACTCTTACCACGCTTAATTCGGATCACACGACCAGTCTTGAGCGCGTAACCTGATCGTTGCCGGCTCGAACCAACCCGACCATCTGGTTGCGCGCAGCCTACTGGGCACATAATCACTTCAAGCGTCCACACAGGGACGCACGAATGCCAATGGTCACCCATGCAATAACTAGCCACTATCCTAATCACGCGCCCGATACCATGCATTTAAATCGGTCAAACGATCAAAAACTGGCGCTTAATGACCTTCTGACGCTCTGAAGCGCATCCACTCTCTATTGCGCAATTAATTTATGCACTCGGAGTGAAGGGCGCAATTCCCCAGAAACACAAAACAAAAAAAATGCCCAGGACAGCACGTTCACAGGCCTAATATAAGTGATTTCCGACACTAATTATTAACCTAAACTACACCCTTGTTAAGCCCGATCCAAAGCATTCCAGTCTTAAAGAAATATCCACCCCGATAACTAAAAGAAAATGCTCCAAACCAAACCAAAATGAAAAAAAAATGCCCCAACATCACCTATACACTCCAACTAATACCAAGACTAAAGGAAAACTAAAAAAAAAATGCCCCCCATCATCCATTCACTTGAAACTAAACTAAACTAAACCAAAAAAACAACTGCTCCTAGAACACCCCAGATCAAAATAAATAAATAAGATCACATGAAATTTAAATAAATAAGCATTACGCTCAAAATGAATCGAAGCAAGCTACCAAATAAACCAAAATTTACTAAATAAAAATTGCCACAAACGAAAAGAAAAAAATATAATCACTTTATAAATAAATAAAATAATTATAAAATACACCGAGGGCATACCCTCTGAATGTACAACTCAAAACAAGAAACTTAAAATCTGCATGTTCAGGCAGTGCACGAATCCGGATTTATTCGGGAAAACAAAAATCCCATCTTCCCCTCTTCCCTTAGCATGGTAGCAATTTGACTACTACCTTGTATTCCCAATCCCATCCATTCTCAACAATTCACACAATAAACACAACTCTTCGGGTCCAACACCCGGGATACAAAAAAGAATGGAAGAAAAGACATTAATGAATAAACTAAGTCAAAACAAAAGAAAATGCCCCAAAACTTTTAATCCCAAACTTGGAACAAAATCCAAGACAACAAGAACCCAAAACTTTTAGCTCACACATTTATAAACTATACCTCCTGAATTACCAAATGGCAAGTGTCACACCTTTAAACCTTTCTAATCTAATTAAATCTAAACCAAACACACACACCCTTTGGAAGACCACAATCCATGACGGACTCAGATGAACCAATAATCACACAACACTTAACCCCCTAAGAAACACCAATCTCCCCCAAGCCTAGATAAACCAATAGGATTTAAACATTCAACACTCATCTAGAACCTTTGAAAACTCACACCTTTTAAGTCTCATGTTGAATCAAACAAAAGACTAAAACTCAAGTTAAATCAAACCTTAAACCAGACAAAACTTTAAACAAAAAAACACTCTCTAAAGTGAGACCCTGAATTGTTTAGGACAAAAAAAGGGCCCCCAACAAACCAAATAGAACTAAGTAAACCCTCTAAACCAAGCTCAATAAATTAAATTAATCTCAGGATAAGCCCTGAATAAATTCAGAACAAATCCAAAAAAACTAAGCTAAATCAAAACTAAGTCAAACAAATCAGATAAATTCAACTAATCCTCTAATAAGCTTAAACGAATAAACAAGCACAACAAAACAAACAAAAGAAATGCCCCTTTATTCATAACTCAGAAGTTTTACAAGTATCACCAGAGGCATACCTCCTGAATTTACAACCCAAAATGAAAATCTAAAACTTTAACCTACAACCTAAAACGACCACTAGGTTCAAAACTGAGATGAAACGAGGAGCAGATTCTGCTCGGAGTGTCCAATCAGAGGCTTCAGGGAGAATTGGTTGGGAAACACATCCCTCCACTTTTTACTCCTTCCCTTCCGCTATCTTCACGTCCTCCATCGCCGCCTCCTCAACAATGCCTTCACCGCTCCCTAAAAAGGGCCAATGTGAAGATAAGCGCCCTCATTCCCAATATCACCTACTCCCAAAATAATGTCGTTCGCGAGCATCACCTCGGGGCGAAGATCACATAGGAAGAAACTACATCCCAATTGGACAGTTGGATCACTCGATATCACTAAAACATGAATTTCAGAATACAAGATATACAAAAAAAGGTCAAAACTCAAGACTAAACCAGAGAATGAAAAATAAATGAAGTCTCCCCCGCTTATATAGAGTATGGCCTTAATCACGCGCCCAAACACATGCGTTTAATTCTATCACACGCTAAGCACACAGTGCACAATCTAAAACACGCGCTACGACCCGCACGCGTAATGGAACCATCGCCCGCACCAATGACGCAACGCTTCGATCGCGTGCACTCCATGAACCGCAAAAATTTATCAAACGACACACTGCCGCCGTGTGACCTGAAAGGTCACATGTACACTGACCTGGTGACACTCTGATCATGCACTTCTATTATAACGCAAAATACAATCGCACGCACACTTACACATGTGTAAATAGCCCCTCAAACTTGTGATCACATGCCAAAAAATAGGTGTGCAATCGTATTGAGTTACCTAAAATAGGCGCACAATACCTGACTTTGGACAAAATCTACACCCTCACACCTTTTTATCATGTCACGGTCAAGATTCTTTTGTCCCATCGCGTAGCCTTACAGGCTGTTCTGGTAGAAAAGAAAGACTTACTCACCCGTCCCATCGCGTACCCTTATTCGAGAAGGAAGCATTGACAACCCATATCCCCATCGTGATAACGTGTACACATGTGATATCACCTCAATATCCAGTCCCATCGTAATAAATTAACTATACCCTCATGACCCATCACGAAAAGTCAAAAGTAAACCGCCAAAGATGAAGCCAATCACGATGCAACCACAATGTGATTTCTTTTATAACCGAAGATCTGCCAAAGAAAGACTCCAATGTCCTATCGCGCAAATATCCCACCAGCATGCCACCGCTAACTATGCTCAGTCGACATCCCATCACAAACATCACTACCTGAAAAAAGAGCTCATATAGTATATGCCATGCCGTATGACAAAAAGAGAGAAAGATAGATCATGTCCCATCGCTAAGGCAAAGGACTCTCTCTCCTGAATTAATCCCCATGTTCCACCAGGACTCACCCAACACGCAGCCAAAGGAATGGAGAATCCCTAGGTCCCATTGCGACATTATTTCTCCCAAGACATCACATCACAGCCACCAAGCCTTGCCACAATAGACCTGAAGAGAAGAAATATCCAAAGTCCCGTCGTGACACTATGACGCCACCAGACCGTACAGGCTACGCATGCCATTCAAGTAAGTATCACCCCCAGGTAAGTACTACCCATTTTTTTTATTTTACTCAATATTCCTCGTAAATATGTATTTATCTATGATTAAGTTAAATGTTTTCAAAACTCGTTTCTCTCGACTCGCGAATCATTGTAGTCCTCCCATAAGAGACAATCATCAGTACTCGCCAAGAAGGTTAGACGGAGTATCCAGCATGCCAAGTGTCATCTTGAAAACCACAATAACGGTCGAGTCCACAAATCCCATACCGGTGGATCTGCTCAACGATATCTCGGAAGCCACGTTTTTCGTCGTTTTATCACCGAATTGATCTTAAATTAAAATCCCTAAAATTTTAAATTTTCAAAACCCTCGAATTTTTAAAATCCCCTTACAAAACAAAAAAATATAATGTAAAACAAAAGAATAATAGAAAACAGAGAGAAGAAAAGAAAAACAAAGCAACAAGGTAAATAGACCCAACTAACCTTTCTTTAAACACCTTCCTTTAAATACCATAAAAAAAAAATTGATTAAGCGCCCCATCACCCGCGCACAATAAATTACACTTAAATCTGACCTTTAACTCCTAAGACCGCCTGAACTCGCAATCAAGCGCATACCCCACTGCGTAGAATTGGATCAAGCGCACACTCCACTGCGCAGAATCATTTGTTCAGACACATTAGGACCAGAATTCCCCAACTTACAGGCCAAACCCTGGACTCCCAATCAAGCGCATATCCCACTGCGCAGAATTGGATCAAGCGTATACTCCACCACGTAGAATCATTTGTTAAGATGCATTAGGATTAGAATTCCCAACTTAGAGGTCGACTCCAGATGAATCAAGTGCACGCGCCACTGCGCAGAATTCAATTGAGCACACCTCACAAGACCCTCAATTACCAACCCAAACCAGTCATTCCCTTGGGAAACTAAATATTGAGTATATTTAATCTAAGAACTTACAAACGCCTATTGGAAAAGGAACACCTAACGCACATTGCTGTGAGCAATGACACGCCCGGTCTGACATTACTTGCAAAACCATTCGATATTAAATGATACTTCATTTTATTATTATCAGTCCTTGGACCTTCTTTGGATATTTGATTGACTCTCTGGCACCTTGATTGCATAAAATCCCTCTGTTAGCCCGCACCATGCGGTGGGATGCGCCATGCACCCACAGACCCCAAATGTGCCCTTCGACAGCTATCATTTACCCTTCAAATGATTCATTTTAGCTTGCACTGATAGATAAGAAAGCTAAGTCTGTCATGTCAGCATCACCAATTCACATTTGTGAATCCCTAAGAGAAACGAGAAGACACTTCAAATGAAGGGTGTCTACTTCTTCGACGCGTTCTTACTTCGCAAGACCGCACTGAAGAGGGGCATCTGTAGACACCCCTATTTTGCCCTCTCGAAATATACAAATTTGTTCGGTCAACCTTTGACCCCATAACCCTGATATGGGACCATATGTTGAAACAATAGTATATGGCTGAATATAGGCTAAAATAATAGTTATGTGGCTCAGGCCCCATACCCCCAATGTGGGAACCATGCATTGAAACAATAGTACATGGCTGAACACAGGCTGAAACAATAGCTCTGTGGCTCAGATTTTGACGTAGGGAGACTATATAGTGAAACAATAGTATATAGTCAGAATGCAAACTGAAACAATAGTCTTGCATTTCAGACCCCTTTGCCCTTATGTGGGACCATATACTGAAACAATAGTATATGGCTGAACACAGGCTAAAATAATAGTTCTGTGGCTCAGGCCCCATACCTCTTACGTGGGACCATGCACTGAAACAATAGTACATGGCTGAACACAGGCTAAAACAGTAGCTCTGTGGCTCAGATCCCAACATAGGGAGACTATATACTAAAAAATAGTAGATAGTCGAAATACAGACTGAAAAATTAGTCTAGAATTTCATACCCGACCCGGACCCGGACAACCCCGAATTAAGTGCTTAACACCAAGCGCTCAATTCGATTGCAAGCCAAATCACAAGCGTGTAATCAGTCCTTGTCAAACCAGACTTCCTTTCCCTAGACTAACTCAAGACTCGATCACGCACCTAACACCAAACGCGCGATCGGATTAATCGCTACATCACCAGCGCGCAATTGGCCTACGCCCGACCTAGCCTCACTATCCTTGACCCCTAAGTTTTCCCAATTAAATGCTTCGAGAGTGGCATTTAATTAGATTACACACCCCAAAATAGGCGCGTAATTAGTTCTAACACTATTAGGACTAGGAAACTCGCTGAGCAAGTTAGTCGATCGCTCACTGGGTCGGTGACCGACTCAAAGCGATTAAGCACCAGGAAACTGGTGCACAACTCGATTAAACACCTGAAACAAGGCATTTAATTAGAAAAAAACTTATAAAGATTTTTTTCTTAATTCGCCTAGGAGGTTGGAAAGAGGCTGGTTTTTTTTCTTGAGAGAGAACGGATTTTTTTTGGGATTCAAAAGTCAGAGAACTCTAAGGACAAACCCATAGAGCAATCTAGTCATGATTTCGAGATTCAAGCTTCGAATCTTCAAGATTTCTCTCTGCAACCCCAACCCTAGGTAAGGATTTAATTTTTTTAATTCACGACCGTAACTTCAAGATTCAGGAATTCTATTAGTTTTAATTTTCAGTCCGAGACCGTAGCAACCTTTTTAGACCGCAAGCTTTTATATCTGGTTCTAGTTCTCCGAATTCAGAACCAGTTCTTAATCCAACGATCTAATTCACCGACCCTAGGCTTTAATTTCGTTCTAAGATCTTAATCTCTAGTCCTATCATTAATTTCTGGTTCTAGGTCTTAGACTCTAGAACTAGTCTTTAATCATACGGTCTGATTTTCTGATTTTAGACCCGACTTCAATCTTAAAAATATAGATTTTAGTTTTAATTTCTTAATTTAATATTTCTAAAAAATCCTAAGTAACAATTTTAGTTTTCATAATTCTAGTTCATAATTTAATTAATGATTATTACTCTGAAATCGATTCTGAAAATTCTAAAAAAAATACTATTTTATCATCACGAATCCAATTTATTTTTAATCTCAGCCATCCGATTTGCCCAAGGGAGCTTAGGGAGGGTACTCGGGAACGAGGCCAATCCTCCTTATGATAGCGGGCCCATAACCCTTTTTTAGGATTATTTTATTACTTTAATTAGAATTAGAATATCAGTCCCATAATTTATTCTTAGATTTTTAGTATAATTAATTTACATGCTTTATTGTGATTAAATCCTCAGAATAATTGCTTCGATTAGAATTCTAATAAAGTTAGTTCCTTTATTTTAATTAGATAATTCTTGCATAGTTAATTCCTCACTTTATTAGACCTCAGTATCATTAATCAATCCTTTTATTTTAATTAGGATCCTAGTATGATTAATTTATTGCTCTGATAACAATTCTAGTCAAATCAGTTCCTTTATTTTAATTAGAATTTAGTATAGTTAATTCATTGCTTTAATCAAAATTTTAGCAAAATTAGTTTACTTGTTTTAATTAAAATCTCAGTCTGATTAATTCATTGCTTAAATTAGAGTTTTAGTAAAACTAGTTTTCTCTGTTTCAATTAGAATTCTGGTAAGATTGTTATACTTGATTTAATTAGAATCCCAATACAACTAGTATACTCCTCTACTTAGAATCTCAATATAACGAGCATGCTTGATTTAATTAAAGTTTCATCAGAACTACTACATGTGCACTCCTAGTACAATTAGGAAACGTGATTACAATTAGACTTCTAATGGGATTAGGAGACTAAAGTTAATCAGACTTCTAATGGGATTAGGACACCTAATTAATTAAACTTTCAATAAGGATCAGAATAGTAAAAATTAACTAGACTCTTAATAGGATTAGAATAAATTCATATAACTAAACTAATAATAGAACTGGAAAGTCTAAACTGACCAGAACTATAACAATAATGGAAAATAAAAGGAAAATTAAACTATCTAAGTTACAAGAAAAGACATAGCTGCTGACGTTCGTAGGCGGACGATTCAATATAGAAGTAACTCATACCCGCTCTCAGGCGTGATCATTGACATGTTGCAGCGTCGATAAATATCTGCAGTTAGTAATCGCAACAAACTAGGAACCTTTCTAAAAATCCTTTATTTTTAACATTCCAAACGCCGCATCGCTAGAGTCTATCTGGACAGAATTGGAGCCACTGATTCAACAAGGACCGAGAGGAACCAGAAAAAGCATGCACCAACAGTGAGGTTATCCTGCTGATTCTGAATGGGTTGGGCAGGTGCTTGACGAGGCCATTGGGGTTGGGGGAAACTTTGATGAGTGGCTTGTGGGATACGGGATGAGTGAATGGTAGATTTTGGGCAGTTGTCTGAAGAGGCCATTATACATTTTGGACATTATGGGGATTTAGTTGGGGAGTGAGTGGATGGGTAAATTGGGAATGGTTGATGGTATGGGATGGATTCCCATATTGAGTTAGGTGTGAAGAATGCGAATAAACAGGGCCCAAGTCGAGTTGAAGGATTGGATGAGAGGGGTGTATTATCTGAGGGGGAATGGGGGCCTGTTGGGTATAGGTGAATGTGAGATATTGGGGGAATGATGAAGGGTTTGTAAATGGTGCTCCCAGGTTTGGGCCTTGGTAGACTTGGGATGTTGGGCCTTGATAGGCTGGGTTACAGGGCAATGGGCCTTGATAGGCTGGGTTACAGGGCAATGGGCCTTAATGGGCTTGGGTATAGGACAATGGGCCTTGATGGACTTGGAGGTATTGGGTCTTGATGGGCTTGGGTCTGGGATATTGGGCCTTGATGGGCTTAGGGTATTAGGCCTTGATGGGCTTGGGGTATTGGGTCTTGATGGGCATGGGTATGGTGTGAGGCCTTGAGGCCCGCTCAGATGGCCCCATGGTTGATGGGAGCCTTGGATAGTATGGACAATGGAAGGTTGATTAGGATTTTGAGGGAATGGAGTGCGCAGATTTTAAAGGGTTTGTTGGGGATTGAATATTTGGGGTGAATGAGGATGACTTTGGGAGGCTTTCACCATGTCCTCCATCATGGACATGGGGTCGAGTATGGGGTTGGAAGTGGATGGCTCACCTAATGAGGGAGATGTATGAGAGAAAATAGGCATGATCTGGGTAGAGGTAGGAAAATTGTGCATGGTTAATGAGGGAATGTTGGGCATTATTTGGGTATATTAGAGAAAATTGGGCATGTCCCGGGTAAAGGTGAGGAAATTGTGTATGGATTGTGAGGATGGAGGAAATCGGGTATGTTGGATGTTGAAGGAAAGTGGGGTGTATTGGGATTTGTGGGGGGAGATTGTGGTGCATTTGGAGTGGAAGAAAAAATTGGCATGGTTTGGGTGGAGGGAAAATTGGGCATGACCCAAGTAGATGGAGGGAAATGTGGTGGATTTTAGGTGAATGACGGGAAATTGGGTGTATTAGGAGGGGATTGGGATGAATTGGGCATTGCTTGGGTGTATGTGGGAAAATGGGAGTTGTTGGGATTGGATGTGGAGGAAAATTTTGGATTGGATGTGGAGAGAAGTTGGGGTATATGAGGTGTTTGTTGGATGGATGGAGGAAAATTAGGGGCTTGTTGGATTGATGTTGGAGAATTGGGAATGGTATGGATGGTTGTGGAGGTAAGATGGGAGAGATTTTGAGTGGATGTGGAAGGGAAATGGGGCATGGCTTATGTGGGAGGACAATGGGGTGAATTTTGAGGGAATGAGGCAGATGTGGATGGGAATACGGGTTCACCATAGGGTCCGGTGACATCGAGATGGGATGGGGTGGGAGAATTGGAAATGGGGATTTCTTTCATGTGGGAATGAGTTGGGGAACGTGGTAGGATGAATGAGGATCGGCATAAGCCAGATCAGTCGCCCATGACATGGCTTGGAGGCAGGTTGGGTATGGATGCCTCGGGTGGGGCTCAAAAAAATTTCTCCTCCCCTTACAGGATGACGGAGGGTAAGGCGATGCCGTTGTGCCAGCACCACAAGCTCTCCTTTTTGGATTTCGATTTTTTTCTTGATTTTATTTTTTTTTGGATAAAGTAAACGAAACTTTATAAGATGAGTTCTGGGGCCTTGGAATTCCCGTTTCGGGCGGCATTTGTACCTTAAATATTTCTCATGGCGGGATCCCGACACACTTCGGAAGAATCGAAGGGAAATCCCTTGAACTATGTGAAGGTACAGGAATCCACGCGACAAACCCGATCCCTCAGAACAAGTCAATAAGAGGGTGACCACTTTTGATCGGCGAGGGCGTATTGGGTGTCGAAAAGTGCGAGAGCTATCAGAGATGCTAAACCACTAAGTGGGGAACTCGGGGAGGTGAAGAAAGGCCTCAGACTCGAGCTACCTAGCCTAGAATAGGCTTAGCGAGTGTTTTATATGCGTCAAGCCAAAATCTGGAGATTTTGTCTTGGCGTGTGTATTATACACGCCAGAGCTAAATCTGGACATGTTTGGCTTGGCGTGTGTAATATACATGCCAGAGCTGTTTTGGGAAAAAATGGCTTGGCGTGTATTTTACACATGCCAGGCAATAATGGGATTTATATTTATCTTTTGACAATAAACAGCAAGCTCGAAATTGGTCTCTTTTTCTAGTTTTCTGGAAGTGATTCTTTTGGGGACTAATTTCTTTGTTATAATGGGTCCCTCTTCACCGAACCTAGGGATACAATGTTGATTCAGGACAACTAACGCACTCCTCCAAGGGTTTTAAGCTTCGTAACTGGATCGGTCACCCACCTTATATACCTCCGACGCAAGTGCCTTCTCTGATACTAGATGAGGTGGTACTTTTTCGGATCATCACCACTAGGGGTTGCCGCCGTACTAAGAACCGGGTGTTAGTATCGCTGCCTAAATTCCCAACCCTTTAAAATCTACCCCCACAAAAAATGATTTAAGTCCCTTAATTCATTTTTAAAGTTCAATTTTAAAAGGGAGTTTGGTTATCATTCAAAAATGGATTGTGATGATCCTGTGCCGCCTCTACTGGCCGACGTCCACTATTAGGATATGATTGCGAGAAAGTAAAGCTCAAGTAGGCCCGTCAAACAGTTAAGGCATATAAATGCTCAAATAGGCCCACCAATCGGTTAAGGCATGTAAATGATAAAAATTAGATGCTCACGAAGGCTTGCTAATCAGCTAAGGCGTATAAATGACAAAAAAAGTAAATGCTTAAGTAAGCCCGCCAAATGGTTAAGGCATGTAAATGACTAAATCATAGGAGTGAGTATAAAAATGATCTAAAAGTAGGGGTAAGTATAAAACAAGCGGAATCATAGGGGTAAGTATGCAAAAAGGAAGGAAAAAAGTTAGTGAAAATGAAGAAAAACACAAGCAAAGGGGCCAACTTCAAGTTGAAGCTCTAGAATTATCCCCAGCAGAGTTGTCATCTGTGCAACCGTAGATTTTTAATGATCCGTCACGACAATGCGCTCATATGAAAAATAAAGAGTCGCCACCTGGAGCTTTTGGTATCCCGAGAAACCTAAATCAATTTTATAAGCACCGAAGTGCCAAAAATATGACTCTGATCCAGTCTACGCCAAAGGCTCTTGGATAGGGGCTTCGGTTATCGATCAAAGAGGTATTAGGCACCCGACCAACCCACTCGCAAGCAGTCTCTACTATAGCTATTTGAATGTGTATATAATATATATATATATAATAAAATGAGCAGCATTTCCCCTTACCTGAAGGCACACCGATCCTATTGAGCCATTCTCGCTTGCTAAAATTGGGCAGTGTAACGGCTCAATTCTAGGATAGAGGAAAAGCAAAGAAGGTAGAGGAATAGAGGAGAGAATCGGAGCTCTCGGGCCCTTGTAGCACCAATGTAGATCTTCGCGCAAGAGCGACACTGGTAAGCTTCCGATAACACAATGGGTTAGAGATGGGTTCTAAATTCCAAGGCTTGAAAGTAGATAGTAAGAGAGGTAAGCTAAGGCCTAGATCTCACTAAAGCTTAGGGATTAATGGAGAAAAAGGGGAGCTAAAGAGGGAATATGGGTGCTGGAATTTATATGGAGCGTGGCTGTTTTGAAGGTGGAGAGGGCATTTAACTAATCTTCTCTCTTTTGAAACTTTTTCAAGTCATTTGCAAGGGGGGGTACCTCTCTATTTATATAAAAAGAGAGGGTAGGGGGGTACTTAAGAGCTAATTAGGGTTAGCAATTAGGTAATCCTAACATTTAAGGTTTCCTAGGATCTTAAGGGCTTGGAAAGATGTGAATTGGGTTCAATGGTAGATGATAGGGTGAGGTTTCAAATGACTAAGGGGTTGCAAATAGGATAAATGGGGGTGCAACAGTCCTAATGCTCTAAACATTCGAATGGTCAACAAGTCAAACCCCAAAAATAAAATTCGGGCAAAAACCAAGAGTTACTGTAGCTAAGCTTGGTGTGTGTATTACACATGCCAAGCATAGCTACAATGCCAAAGAAGTCCAGAGCTCACTGGGGGCCCACGTGTATTTGGCGTGTATAATATATAGGCCAAGCCATTTCTAGGAAAAAAATGGCTTGGCGTGTGTAATACACACACCATGTATGCCTCAGCCAGGTGAAATTTTTGGGCACTTTTCGGATTGCCGTAACTTTTGAAGTATAACTCTGATTGAGGTGATTCTTGGCTTATTGAAAAGCTAGGAACCTCTACTTTTCAATGGTATAAGATTTGGTTTCAGTAGAAGTCCATGCCAACCCTAGTACATCTCTCTCTAACCAATGCCTGGGAGGGTTAACTATGAGTCCGGAGAGGTCGGGGTAATTCCTAAGGGTTTAGGCAAGTTTATAAGGGTTTGGGGAGGCTCCTAAGGGTATGGGAGATGCTATCGGAAGCTCGGAGGTTTGACTTTATCAAAGCATGCTTCGATCGAGCCTTGGGTCAAATTTGAGTGTCTATAGGAGAATTTTGTGATCAATTTGTATATGATGCTAAAATCAATTTTCCTTGTAGAAGAAAGGCAAAGGATCAAAAGAAAATTCTACCAATTACAAATCATCCAAAAGACATCATCGTACTTCTAAAAAGGACAATACACCTTCTTCTTCTCGACAATGTCGCAAAAAACAACCATTGAGACCTAACAAAGACATTAAATGTTATAAATGTCACAGATTTAATCATTATGCAAATCGTTGTACAACTCAACAAAAACTCAACCAAATTCAAGATGAAGGCTTAATATTAGCCCTATCAAAAATTTGGTTACAAAGTGATTCTGAGCAAGAAGATTCTGATTTTGATGATATTAATAGTCTCAATTCCACTTCTTCATTTGATGAAAAAAATTAGAATGATTGCAATTGTAATAATATTAATACATCAAGTGATACATGGCAAGCATTTACTACTATGAATAATCTGAGTATTAATGTACTCAATGAAAGCCAACAATCTTTATTGGATTTAGTTGATAAAACTGAAGATCCCAATGTGAAATCTAAGTTAATAGAAGTCTGTAACTCTATGGCTTTAAAAGAAAGCAAGAAGGATCTTATCATCAAAAATCCTTACTCAATTAAAGAATTATTTAATCAACTTGAAACTCATGGTCCAATAAGACCTACAATTTCTACAGATATTAAGACATAAATTAATTCATTAAAAAATGAATTCATATCCTTTAAACATCAAACCGCTAATGAAATTAGCACCATCAATATTAGATTGAATCGTCTTGAACATCAAGAAAATTCTTCTAGTAATCAATCTAATCAATCAAATTAAATAATTACTTGAATACTTTGTATCAAGTATCATCTAAAAAATGGTATATTTCGAATTTCATTGGTTATTAACAACGACTTTACCATCAAAGATGTTATCGCTCTTTTGGATAGTGGAGCCGATATGAATTGTATTCGGGATGGAATAATCCCTCCTCAATACCTTGAAAAAACTGCTCATACTAGTGGTTATAAAATGCCAATCAAGCACAAATTGAATTATGTTTCAATAACAAATCGAGAAATTTATAATCCTACCACTTTTATGATTCTCAAGAATTTAAATCAAATGATTAATTTTGGCCTACCCTTCATAACATCTATTTTACCGTTAACCAAGGTAGATGATACTGGTATCTATGCCCAGAATAATGGACACCATCTTATGTTTGAATTTTTAACACCACCCAATGACCCTCAAATCAATTTAATTCAATGAGGGTATTGTTCAATTCTAGTGGCGCCTTTTATTACTAATCTTATTGGAAATCTCAAAAATCGATTGACCATTATAATAATCTTGATTTGATTAAATCTTTTACCATACTAACGTGTTTGCTTATGTAGGAACAATCAAGGAAAATAACCACTAAACCAGTGGATTCATTATTATTCCATCACTCTACTAAACAAGTAGATAACTTACTAACAACATTGCTCTTTACAGATTATGGATAACAATAAGGAGAAAATACCTAAAGAAGAAAATTCTTCTCCTCAACGAAAGGCCTATGTTGTCTTAAGGGGATTCCATCCATGAATCTACCTTTCTTGGCAAGGTTGTTATAGCCAAATTTATAATTTTTCTAATGCATTATATCAATTGCATAACTCCCTCAGGGCAGCCAAAGATGCTTTTGTATTATTTCAAACTACTCAACAACTAGCAAATACTAGTCTTGAGAAAATTCATGATTACTCAATTTCAGAGAAAAACCGAATTAGAAATATATCTGATTTCTACAATCCTCATCTAACCTATATCAGGACATAAATGGGATATGGAAAAACCAATCATAAATAATCGGAAAAGAGTAAGAAAACATATGAGTTCTCTTACAGCCAAAATTCAGGTCCAAGAAACAAATATCCGTAAATTATATGATGACTTATTTCCTTATTAAACAATTTTAATTAGGAAGATGAAATTTTTACTATCGAGAAAATAACCCATTTTCTTGAACTCACAGAATTGTTAGGAACTTATTTTCCAGACCCTATTCTTCAACGACTTCAAAGAATTTGTATGTTTGAAAAAATCAAATATGTTCTTTCTACTGAAATTTCGTTGGACGTTTGCTCTCAAATTGAAGACCATGCAAAAAGATTAAACAAATCTTATTGCAGAATTATCGTTTTATCAATCATATGCAAGGATATCATCTTTAAAAGCTTTCTATATTTGTTTCATATTATCCTCACAACCTAGCTGAATGTCTCGATTGGGGTTTAATTAATCAAATGGTATTTCCTCTTTCTTCCATTTCTAATTTTCACAGAATGATTAAATCCATGGTCTTTCATTCATCCAAATATCTTTTTCAAAATATTTATCTCACTTTTTGGATCACTAGTACAATTGGTTGGAGATCCAGAAGATTATTTTTTCAACCATATCAAATTTAGATTCTTAAAAAGACCAAGATGTATGAATTCTCATATGTCCAAATAGCTGATTAGCTCGACTTTTTATTGCGTATATATTTTATGTTAAATTCAAGTCTTAACCTATTGTAAGCGCATAATGAAAATTATAGTATTAGCATAGGATCGTTCCCACGAGAAAGTTTGTTATCTAATTATTTTTTAGTTTATCTTTCATTCAAATCCTTATTTTTAAAAACTGTTATTTATCTTTAAGATTTAATCTACTGGAGAAATATGAATAAAAGAATGGTTGTTTAATCTAAAGTGCATAAAATAAATCTTAATCCTCCTTCTTCAGATTAAGGTTGTCAATCTTAATCTTCAACTTTTGGATATTTATAAATATAAACAATACCGTTACACTATATCTTTAGTCTTCTAATATTGGTTGTCGATCAAGTCTAAGATCCTATCAATACAGATTTAATCTAATCAACAACTTCCTAAAATCTAGGCGTCAATCAAACCTTAGAAAACTGAAGATGGAAAAGTAAAATCGTTACACTAATCTGCAAATTCTAACCTGAGTCATTAATTCAAATCAAAATTTGGAGATGCTTACAAAGCAAATAAATCTAAACTAAAAAGTAAAGTAAAATATATCCTTTACCCCTCAGCCGCAGTCGTCAATTGCTTCTGAGAAATTACAGATATCTACACTAATCTTCAGCACTCGATCACAATCATCAATCGCTCCCTCTGATATCAAATCTATTCTAACTATTTTACACTATTTTGATCGGAAGAAAATCCAACCTCAGGCATCAATTGATGCTGAAATTTTTCGATGCTTATTCCTATGCTGAGCTCTCTCATTTATAGATCATAAGAAGTCAGTGTATAAAGATCTAATTATAATAAAATAAACTACTAAAAATAAAGGATTCCTAATATAACTTTACTTCTAATTTTATCTTTTCTTTGCTTCAGCGGTTGATACACTTCTAGAACTTTCTTTATACTTCAGCAATAGAGTCTTTCGAAATCTTCTTCATCAATTTTCTCAGATCCATGATTCGCTAGACTTTTAATTCAAGAGATCTTCTATTTCTGGTTCATGACGGTGTACTATGCTTGTGATCAGTAGCAGTGAGCTAAGCCTTCTGTAGAATCGCTAATAACGATTCTCTGTTCTTTCTTCTTTAGTGAAAAATCATAAATTATAAATTTTTGCTTTCAATAAGGTTCATAGAGGGAAAATCGTAAAAGACAATTCTTCAGTTTTATCGTTTTCTGTAAAATCGTAAATGACAATTTTATACTTCTTCATACTGCTCACTCTTATGACTTTGATAGACTTGGTGGACGATTATCTGAAAAATCGTAAATACTTCTCTTCCTTGAGCGGCTTCTTTTATAGAATTGTAAATTACGATTCTTTGGCTTTCATAGTCTCTCACTCTAAGAAAATCGAAAATAACGATTTTTTATTCTTTTCAGTAGGTGGAGCTTTCGTCTTTCAATCTATTGTTATTCTTACTGCTATTTGAGTTACTTTTGACAAATATTAATATTTTGACTCAATTCTACTGCTTTTCCTTAATATCTGCATATCAATAACTTATTAGTAACAAACTATGGTCTAGCATCATTAAGTTAAGGGTGATAAAATGGTAAATTATATGATTGATCACTGATCCTTCTGAAGCATCCAATGTCAAATCAATGTCTCCAAAATTATACTGGATCCAATCATTAATGCATTTTTCCAAAGAAGCTAAAGAAATATCCAAGAGTCAATACTTATTCAAGATCACTGATGGAAGGAGACTTTTCCTCACTGATCTTCCTATGGCATATATGACCACTCCACAACAGGATGTTGAAGTTGAAAATCATTATCTCAAATGATCAGCAAAATTCATTTAAATCTTCCAGAATCCTTGAAAATTGAAACAATAAGTCATGAAGAAGAATTGCTACATGGCATACCGGACTCTGACAGTTTTGTATCAGAAGATTCAGTAGAATTATATAATCTTGATAATCAGATGAAATCCTAATCAGCATGGACCCATCATTATCTTTGGTCAAAGAATTGTCAATACAACTGTCAAATAGTCATCTCCAGCTGTCTTCAATAATTCTGTCGATGATACAAATAATGAAGTCACCAACTCAATTATTTTCGTATGACGCATGCAGTGATGTCATAAATCAATTACTTCAGGATGAAGTGACTGCAATCAATCCATCCAGCACACGTGCCCCACTCACCCACGAACTCCAACTAATTTCAAGTTCGGCTTGGTGTATATATATATCGGTAGCCTGGGACATGTCCAAGCACCGATAATTTTCTACTTCCCTTTTCTTTCTGACTTTGTTTAATAAGTCTGGTGTGTATCAAAGCATGCTTAGCATATCTCGGTGAGCTTCTCTTTGTTTAAATATTTCTTTTAGTTTGGTTTCATGCATGTATAGTAGTTTAATAGTGTTGTAATAGTGTTAGATTCGTTTGGTTTTCTTTTGTTTCTTTGTTTGTATTAGGTATTAGTATATGTAATAAAAGCTTTCATTTGGTGTTTATCTTTCTTTTTCGCAACTACGCTTTTTTCAACTTTGATATTAGGTATCAAAGTCATGTCCGACTAAAACCCCGTGGTAATTACATATGGAGGGTAGGACTTTCCGGTGTAATAAGGCTTAATATAATTCATAACTTTGTTAATATATATATTAGACACTGCTCATCTTCGATTAGTTAATGATTTTTATTTATTACCAAACTTATGGGTCATCAAAAAGTCGCGTTGGGACGAAAAGTGTGTAGCAGGGATTGCGTTGTGCCATTATATCCTGTAAATCGTTGACAGACGAGTAAGCATTTTTGGTAATAGAAAATTATTAAATGATCTGGGGAAGACAATGAACAGTGTTTACCATGTCTATAAATAGTGTTCTGATTTACTATTCACTATAATATTACTATTCCGACATTACTATTCATATATATAATTACACTATTATTTGTAATTTTCAAAACTTTAATTTTCTTTTTTTAAGAAAAAATATTAAAATCAAAATTAATACAAATTTCTTTTGGAATATTTTTATGTCAATTTTTAATGTTTCAAATTAAAATTCAATTAAAAATATCAAATTAGTTCAATGGTTCAATGTTGAAAGCCAGCTAAACCGATGGACAATCCCTTCTATCAGTCCCAAAACCCTTTACAAATATGGATTGGCTAATTGGTCCAGTAATATGTCAATAAAGACCACTGAGCAAACTCTCAGTATTGGAGAAGACCAAGAAGGCCTTCAACTTTTGTCTAATGAAGATCTTTTAACCGACCTTCATAGATTTAAATACTTACAAATAGCTTGTATTCAAATTGCTTTTAAGCCTTTAACCTTATTGGGTAATAACAACAGTCTAATGACCTCCCGTAGAGATGTTAGATGTCGTGACTGGTATCCCTCTCTTATGACTGCTATAGAAACAAGCTTATGCCATGACCCAATATATTTTAATGTTTTTCCTAATTTAACCCTATTTCTAACCGATAGGAATCTTTTATATGCTTGTACTCTCAATCTTCAAATCAAAAGGTACGATTTTATGCCTGGATCAGAGACCATTGGTTTGATCTATTGCCTTTATTATAAGGTAATGACTTCACTGACTCCTAGGGTAAACTACCATAATGCACTAGGGAAGACAGTTTTAATTAAAACCCACTATTTAACCACTAATGTTGCTACTCCTCGATTGATTCCCTAGAAAGACATTGATTTTCTAGAATCATGGAGTATCACTCAAGTTGTACCACCAAAACCTATCCTACGTAAGGATATTGAACAAATTGCTCAAAACAACCAAGGAGATGTAGTACTGAAATTTGACAGATCTACATCTCAAAGGTCTTCTTCAAGGAGATCTTATTCTGATTCGAGATCTCGAGATCAATATAGAGTATCTATACCCTCGACAGCTTGATCTTCTTATTCAGAAGTAACTTCATAAGTTATTCCTGAATTAAATCAATCAAATCTAAAAGGAATTCATATTTCTGAACAACAAATTCCCCATGGAATATATATCAAACAGCAGAGGGAATCCCCTACTGCTAGCGAGATGAATTTCTCTTTTCTTAATAAAGTTTTTATAGATTGCATCAAACTTGTAAAACCTGAAAATTTTATTATCAGTAGGCAACAAATTAGGTCTGAATTTTACCAGGATAAATATGTATCATTTCGTGCATGGTATATTAAAAAGTTTTCAAAAGAAAAACTATAAGAATTCAAGGATGAATTTTACAAATTTGTAGAAATGTCTTATCAAATCATTCCCTTTGTTACTTGGTTTAAAGCAATCTAATTTTCTTAAATGACTTAGGAAAAAAGGAAAATCCATCTCCTTAAAAAATGTCAAAAAGTTTGGCAAAAATTGGATGGCTCAATCGTTCAATCGATTCATCATCCAGTTGAAGCTATAAAATCAATTCAACCCCAATAATACGATAACATTGAAAGTCAATGTTTTCACCCCAACTCAAAACCCAAAGAGTAAAAGACAAAATAATTATAATATAGGGTTTTATAAACAATCTAAGAAAAGGAATGCTCATAACAATAAAAAACATAATGAGTCTTCTTTTCAAAATAAAGCGATAATCAAATGTTATAAATGCCATCAAAATGGTCATTATTCTAATAGATGTAAAATTAACAAAAAATTTTGTAATAACAAATTAAAAATTTTTTATGATGAAAAACCAAGATTAAGATTAAATTTATCCAAATTTGGATTAAAATCTAATTCTTCTATACATGAAGCGTCTAAAAATCATAATCAAGTACAATCTAATCCTGACAAGATTCATAATCTCTATCCTAATGAGTGCAGTTGTAACAACATCAATATTTGGCAAGCATTTACTGCCATGGACAATTTAAGTATCAATGTTCTTGCAAAAAGTCTACAATCTTTATTGGATATAGCAACTAAAGTTGCCCATCCAATACTAAAATCCCAATTATTTGAGGCATGTATTTCCATAGCCAAAAATGAAAAGGATTTGCCAATCAAAAATCCTAATTCAACAAAACCTGTTACTATTAATGATCTCAAGCATGAAATTAATTCATTAAAAACTGAATTAATCACGCTTAAGCATTCTACAATTAACACCACTACTAGTATGAACCCTAGTAGTCAACAAATATCTGAAATCTCTATACCATCTGATAATTATTTAAATGCTTTACAATAAGTAACATCTCAAAAATGGTATATTAAAATCACCTTGGTTATTAACAAATAATTTACTATCAAAGATGCTATTGCTCTTGTTGATAGTGGGGCTGATCTGAATTGTATTCATGAAGGATTAGTTTTTACTCAATATTTTGATAAAACCACTCAGAATTTTAATAATGCTAGTGGATACAAAATGCAAATTAAATATAAATTGAGTTATATTTCAATTTATAATAATGGAATTTGTATTCCTGCCACCTTTATGTTTATCAAGGATTTAACTCAATTGGTTATTCTTGGTACTTCTTTTATCACTTCCATTTTACCTCTAACCAAGGTAGATGCTATTGGTATTTATACCCAGTATAATGGAAATGATCTCGTGTTTGAATTTCTAACACCACCTCAAACAAAATTAATTAATCACATAGAGACTAATTTATTGTTTAAAGAACAATAACTCAATTTCTTACAACATGAAGTAAGATTTTATCTTTACAAAAACAATTGAAATCTCCAACAATTCAAACAAAAATATCTCAAATACTTAAATCTTATCACACTGATATATGCAGTGATATTCCAAATGCCTTTTGGAATCGTAAGCAACATATTGTTTCTTTACCATATATTGCTGAGTTTAATGAAAGAACTATTCCAACTAAAGCTAGACCAAGCTAAATGAAACTTTCTTATCTAGAACTATGTAAAACTGAAATTACCAGTTTATTACAAAAATAATTAATTCATCCAAGTCACTCCTCATGCAGTTGCACAACTTTTTATGTTAATAAAAATGCTGAAAGAGAGCGACATACCCCTCGTCTTGTTATCAATTACAAACCATTAAATGACTATTTGCAATGGATCCGATATCCAATTCCTAATAAAAAGGATCTTTTAGATCGTTTACATTCTGCCCCTATTTTTTTAAAATTTGATCTAAAATCAGGGTACTGGAAAATTCAGGTAGCCGAGACTGATAGATACAAAACGGCTTTTATAGTTCCATTTGGACATTTCGAATGGAATGTTATGCCTTTTGGCCTAAAGAATGCCCCATCTAAATTTCAAAATATAATGAATGAAATTTTTACCCCATACACAAATTTTTCTATTATGTATACCGATGACATACTCATCTTCTCAAATTCCATTGACCAATGTTTTAAATATTTAAAAAATTTTAAAGACATCATACATAAAAATAGATTAGTTATTTCTGCACCAAAAATTAAATTATTTCAAACCTCTATAAGATTTCTTGGTCATAATATTCATCAAGGCCAAATCATACCCATAAACAGAAGCATTGAATTTGCCTCAAAATTTTCAGATGAAATATAAGATAAAAATCAATTACAAAGGTTTTTTGGAAGTCTAAATTATATTGCAAATTATTATCTTAATCTTGCTCAAGATACAACAATTCTGTATATAAGATTTAGAAAAATACCGTCCCCATGGACAGAGGAACATTCCCAAGTTGTAAGGAAAATTAAATTAAAAGTAAAATAGATTCCTTGTCTATTTTTAGCCAATCTTCGTTGGTTCAAGATTGTAGAGACAAAGGCCTCTCAAATTGGCTATGGAGGCATATTAAAGCAAGTAAATCCTTCTAAATAAAAGGAAGAATTAATAAGACATACTTCTGGATTATGGAAAGATGCCCAGAAAAATTATTCTACAATCAAGCAAGAAATTTTATCCATAGTAAAATGCATCCTTAAATTTCCAGGATGATTTGCTCAATCAAAATTTCCTATTAAGAATTGATTGTAGTGCTGTAAAATAAGTTTTGCAAAAAGATGCAAAAAATCTAGCCTCTAAAAAAATCTTTGCCTAATGGTAGGCTGAACTATCTTCTTTTGATTTTCAAATTGAATATATTAAAGGAGAGACAAATTCTCTTTCTGATTTTCTAACAAGAGAAATTTTACAGGAAAATTCTTAATGGAAGCATCCTCCTCAAGAGGAATGGGCAGAGGAAAAGGAAGGGGCAATATCCCCTTACCACAATCTCGAGAATCTACCGATGATTATAGACTTTGGACAATAATCCAAAATAATCGGTATAGAGCACATAAAGGAGATTCTACCTTAAAAGAAAATGTGAATGTGTCTCTTAATAAAGAGAAAAAAGACACATCTCTTAATAAAGAGAAAATTAGTGAAGTCAAAGAAACTTCCTACCTTCAAAAGGATGTATTTTCTACTATTTTGGTAATAGAACCAGAAGACCAACAATGAATGTTTGATACTTGAAAAATAAAAAGAAAATACCATGATAATCAAAGATTTCCTCCATTAGAGGAAAAAACCCATATAATTGCAGAAGTCATTCTTACATCCACTGGGTTTATAACATTTATCCATCATATGGACAACCAAAGACCAGATAGCCAAATTATTTATAGTAAGGCTATTATTCATAAGATTATCAAACCAACCATATGTTATTTAAACAAATCTCGAAAATTAAGTTCAGGACACTCATTTAATTACTGAGATTATATTCAATCTTTTATTAATGCCTTTTATTTTATAAATTCCAAGCATAAACATTCTTGGTTTATCAAAGTTTGCCCTGATATTTTCAAGACTGGTGTACCAAATTGATTTTATGACTGGTGGAGTTATTTTGGTCAAAATTCACAAATTTTACCCAAATCTATAATTCCGTTATATAACCAATATTAGGGAATTAAATTCAAAGGCAAGAATCCTCATTATTCTGAAATCGCTCTTCATTTCTTCATTGAGTGTAGCATTCCCTGAATTTGTATGTGAAATATTCAAATATCCACTATTAATCATATCCTAGTCCTCTAAAGAACTTATTAGATCCGATGGTGGGATAATTTTCCTGACCTTGATAAAAAGTTTCAAGAAATTTCATCTATCATTGCCCAGTATGCTAAAACAATAAAACTGAAGCATCTCTACCTTCTTTAGAATCCAATCCATTTGAAAATTTTAAAACTATGATTCGCAAATAAAATCCTGATTTATCTGAAACATAGATTAATCAACGTTGCGTTGATTCTATGAAATCTCATTTTCTCCAAACCTTTGATCAATCATCCCATTCAAATGACGATTCCATGACTTCTTCCGAGAACAATAATTTTTTCATATCCTAGCTGGAGATTCTCAACATGATAGTCCTAATCGCACATTAGGTGATTTTTGAGATGCAATTATTCATCAGGTCAAAGACAAAAAGAAATAATTACTCTAGTGGGTCTGACCATTAAATGATAATCAATTTTCTCAACAGTCAACAATAACTATCTTCAATAATTTCGTCAATGACACAAGCAATGAAGTCCCCACTCAATTATTTTTTTATGACACATGCAATGATGCCATAAAGCAATTATTTTAAGACGAAATGACTGCAATCAATGAATCTAACACATGTGTCTCACTCACCCGTGGACTTCAACCACTTTCAAGTTTGGCTTTGTGTATATATATCGGTAGCCTGGGACATGTCCAAGCACCGATAATTTTTTACTTCTCTTTTCTTTATTTCTTTGTTTAATAAGTTGGGTGTGTATCAGAGCAAGCTTAGCATATCTCGGTGAGCTTCTCTTTGTTTAAATATTTCCTTTATTTTGGTTTTATGCATGTATAGTAGTTTAATTGTGCTGTAATAGTTTTAGATTCGTTTGGTTTTCTTTTGTTTCTTTGTTTGTATTAGGTATTAGTATATGAAATAAAAGCTTTCATTTAATATTTATCTTTCTTTTCCGCAATTACGTTTCCCTCAACTTTGATATTTGGTATCAGAGTCATGTCCGGCTAAAATCTCGTGGTAATTACATATGGAGGGTAGGACTTGCCAGTATAATAAGGATTAGAATGTAGTAATTCGTAACTCTGTTAATATACATACTATACACTGTTCATCTTCTTCTTTGATTAGTTAATGATTTTTATTTATTACTGAGCTTATGGGTAGTCAAAAAGTCATGTTGGGAGGAAAGGCGTGTAGCAGGGATTGCGTTGTGCCGTTATATCCTGTAAATCGTTGACAGACGAGTAAGCATTTTTGGTAATATAAAATTAGTCAACGGTAACCAAATAAAACACCTAAGAGATTCCTAGGATAGGAAAAAATGACTCTTAAAAATTTAGGCAAAACTATCCATATAAGTAGCCCTATATTAGGAATTTGGGTTTTGGAAGGTTAAAAGAGATTAGTGTATTAATGATAGTTATTGTTCCTGCAAAAGCCCCAAACATTATAGATGACAAATTTACTTTTGTTTTGCTTTTGTCCTTTTTCTAAGAAAAGTTTATATATATATATATATATATATATATATATATATATATATATATATATATTTATATATATTTTTCTAAGCAAAGTTTATATTTTGAGTAAGCTATCTCACACTAATGCTTTTCATGTCAGACATCTTAAGAAGCCTACATTTATTGCCTTATAACTTTTAGTTCAACGATATTCAATGGTATAAGATTCTTTAAGTGTAGGCCAATGTTTAAATGCCGGTGAGAAACCATTAACCCAAAATTAAAAAGCACTATGATTTCTGATTAACCAAGGCTTTACAATAAGAAACTGAATATATCAATAGTGTAACCAAGGCTTTACAATAAGAAACTGAATAGATGATTTCAACAACGATAAAAGCCTCAAAGTTGTAGATGACAACCATATGTCGACGTGGGCAATAATCACTCTACGGATAAAAGCAAAAGAGAAATGGAAACGTGGAATGTTACTAAAACATTAGAATTATGTTATGGTTCATAAATCCATGTGAAACAGTCAAAGAACATCTCAAGGCTTCGATTTTGAAATTTTGTAAAATTAAGCTTTCCAAAAAACTATCCTTGGTGCATTCTCGAACACGGAAATTCTTGAGAACAAAAACTAAAGGACCGTAGAAATTAAAAGACAATACTATGATTTTAAATCGGCCACAACTTCACAATAAGAAATTGAACATATCGATAATATATGCCAGTATTCATATGTACATTGCTTCTTGTTGAAATGTTTTTGATATCCTTTTCTGAAAAAATCATCTCTTTTGCATAGATGTAGTTGAATATGATCATCTCCCATAAAAGGCCTGTCCCTCATGTTTCAAACTTTGATTTTTCCGACAATGGTAAAAGTTCCTCCAAGCGATAGACGATAGCCATATGTCGGCACATCAGCTCCATGGACAACAAGAAAGGAAGCATTTAAACGAATGTAAACCCCTAACAAAAGGCTTTAGTAAATTGGTAATCATAATGCACGAGGTGCCTTCTATCTTCCCACGCATCTATTCAAGTAGATGCATATTATAGAGGTGCATACTATAGACAAACCTTTGCATTGCGAAAATACAATACAAAGGCGCATGAAAGCATGTTCCAAGAAAGCCCCAAGTGATTAAAAGAAATATGAGAAAAGAAGACCATTTGCAAATAAAAAGGTAGAGAAATGATTAGACAACCTCTCATTATATGCATCAGGTGGGTGATGTGCATAACCTCATATTTTAAAGCCTTGAGAGAAAGAGTTAAACACATATATGTGATACGCTAATACTAAAAAAGCACCTGAAAGAGTTCATCATGTGCAGCCAGTGACTGCACGTAATCCCAACAAGAGGCTTCTAAAAGTGGCATTAAGCATAACCTTCTAATGCACATAATTCTGAGTTATTGTGCATCCCAAATTATATTATGGGCTTGATCACAAATGTAACGCTCATATCAGAAACAAAATCGGGGCAAGGACTTAATCTCATAACTAAATAATATTGTGGCATGTGGGTCTGAATCGTCACAGTGTTAGTACATAGTAGGCCTAGGCTTATGAATCAAATCATAATTAGATCTATTAGTGGAAGCTATTGGACATGGTAGACTACTGTACATAATTACTCAGAGTAACAACGTAAATGACAATCCCACAGAAAATCAAAAGTGGAAATTTGTAATTATGCGCAATATAGTAGTGTGTCTAATCTCTGATCTGATCTCATCCAAAGGATTACACAAATTACCTTGTTGTTCTTAATTCTAAGTCAACTATAATTAAATAAGGCCTTAGAATGATAAAGGGAAAAAATTCGAAAGGCAATTAGGAGAGAATACGGATTTGAAGTGGGTAGAGAGATCCTTCGGAGCCCAGGCTTGAGCGATTTCCCATGAAAGATTAGTCGAACAAAAAAAAAAAGGGTTCTTCACGGTAGGCTCAGTAGCTTTAGGCATTTTATTCAAATGCCCCAAAGATTGAACCATTCTCAAAGCATACTAAATTGCCTTTTCGTTAAAACCTTATACATATATAATTATTATATATATTTTTATAATAATTATATACATATAAAATCGGGCCTTGCCTAGGCCGGGCGTTCAGTAACTAGTGCAAGCCTTGCTTGGTCAGAACTAGGGACAAACCATGCTTGGCCGGTCTCGGGCCAAGGCTATATAATCAGAAACCCTGTCATTTCCTGTTTGGTTCGTGTCAAAATCCGGGCCAAGACCGGTCCATTGCAAGCCCTATGCCTTGCCTAATTAGGGCTATCAATGGGTCTGGTTGGGCTGAGTCAAATTAAAATTTTGGTTGTCCAATAAGAAAATTGCAAATGCCTGATCGGACTCGATGGTGCACTAAAGTCAACCTGACCCGAAACTACACTAGCTAACAAACCTTTTGGTCAACATGATGGGTGACCCGGTAAAATATTGGGCTGGGTCGGGTATGGGGCCGACCCGACCAGTTGACAGCTCTAAGGTTGCAAGGCAAGAAGCAAATTATTAAGGTTGACTCGACTCAGCACTAACGAACCAACCCTCTTTGCACACTAACAAGTCTTGCCATGGAAGAGGAGAAAGCCGCTGCTTATTATGACGAGCTTACGCGCAAAGGCGAAGGCGCTGCCAGGTTTAAACAAGGCCTCGGCTTCTCCTCGTCGTCCTCAGCCTCAAAACCCACCACCACCTCTCCTTCTTCTTCCTTCCTTACCACCAATTTTGTTCGTGCCTCAAACCCCGAAACGGCTGCTCAGATTCAGAAACAAACCCAAATCGATAACATAAAAAACAAGCTTAAGAAAAAACAAAAACCCCTTTCGGATAGAACCCATTTCGATTCGGGCCATGGGAATCGGGAAGAAGACGCGAGAAGAGGGAAAGAATACGATAAAGAAAAAGAAGTTGATCGGAGGAAGTCGAGCACGAAGGATGATTCAGACTCAAGGAGGAGGAGGAGGAGAAGAAGAAGTTTCAGTTCGTCGGAAGATGAACAGCGACTCTCTTCTCATAGGAGAGGAAGAAGTAGGAGCTCATCTCCTCGGCATCCAAGATCGGAGAAGAGTTCGCACCGCAGAGAAGGGAAAAGAGAGATGACTAATGACATTGATTATTCGCGGTTGATTGAGGGTTACGTCAGTATGGTAAGTATCAATTTGTATGAAGATAAATGGATGTTTTGTTGTTGTTGTTATTATTTTCCTTTGGGTTTAACTCAAAACTGAATTCTATGTTACTTAATTCACTCATTCAGCTAGCGCATTGCGAATTGGGTACAGTGAATCAATTCACAGTTCAATTTTCTCATATTCGGTGTAACAAATGAATTAACTGGTTAATTCTAACTGTTTGGTTTTAAAACTAAAATTTAAAAGCATAAAGAAGGGATTTGAATCTTTCAAAAATAAAAGAAAAAGAAGGGATTTGAACCCATGACTTTATGGTTTTTAAATTTTATGGCTAACTAAGTGGTCACTTGCATTTATATTATTAAAGAGTAAATTTATATTATGAAATTAATAAATACTTTTTCAACTCGTCCTACCCCTGATGGGACATCACACAAAGCAAGGCAGGTGAAAGTGCAAAGAGAAAACAAGAAAGAACGGAGAAAAGGAGGCTGAAACCGTCTTCAGGAGAAATAATCACAAATACCGTGTGAACAGACTCACAACACATCGTGAATAGTACCACAAGATGTGAACAACCACAACACTGTGGAGGACTCCCAACGATTTAAATTTCTATTTTTGTTACAAAAATTATCCTTTTTAGTTTTTTTATTAATTAAGACTTCTATTTCGAGTTTAAGTTTTCTTAGCCTATATAAAGGCATTGTAAACACTTTATTAGTTAATTGATTGATTATTGAATGAAAAGAGAGTTGCTTTTGTGCAAATCCTAGAAATCATGAGAAGAGTTTTCAACCAAGGGAATGAATCCTTCAAACCTTGAGAAGTGAGCAATTGTTTCTCGTGCGACTTGGTGTGAAGCCGACGTACAGCCGTGGTGTGAAGCTTCGAAAAATCCTTGGTGTGAAGCCTTGGAAATCTATCCCTTTTATTTCTGACTTTCTAAATTATTGTCAGGTAATATCTTCTTTATTTTCATTGATAAAAAGATCAAAAATCCCAAAACCTTATTCCTTGATATCTTTAATTTTTCCCTTTTATTGAGTTATTTCTTCAAGTTTTATTTCATCCAAAATCCCCGAGGAGTTAAGAGATAATATTGTAATTATCGCTTGATGCCCTAAACTAGAACGAAACTCGAGTTCCTTCATCGGAGCCATTTTTCTAGATCGGGAGATCGTCGTGCATGCGAACACTAAAATGAATTAATCGAACTGTTTTATTGAATTCATCGAATTAATTTTATGTATTTCATGATTTTGAATATTTCCGCTATTCAATTCATTCTAAAATTAATCCCAAATTCGCATATTAAGGTTTTAGCGTTTTGCCCTGCGTCAGTTTGGTATCAGAGCCAAGTTTTTAGTTTAGGGTTCTCCGTGTTCATATAGGTTTTAGGGTTTATTTCTTTCCATTTCAGATTTATCTTACACCATCTAATTTTGCATAATTCCGTCATGGATGCTAGTAGCTTAGAAGTCTTGATTAGAGATCTTTCATCTAAGGTGATCGCTAGTCAAACTCGGATGGATGAGCACATCACTGATCAACAAGTCAGGTATGAGGCTTTAGAAACCCGTTTTAAAGAGATCAATGAGCTCATCGCTGAGAATCACATTAGAGTCAACCCCAACGACCGTAGGAGAGATGATCCTCGTCGTCGTGAAATTCAAATCAGTCAAGACGATAAAGTCATGAAATCGGTGAAAATGGATGCCCCTACTTTTGACGGAAAAAGACAACATAAGGTCTTTCTCGAATGGGTCGTCAACATGAAAAACTACTTCGAGTGGTATGCCATGTCTGAAGAGTGCAAGGTTAGATTTGCCAAAGTCAAGCTTATGGGTCATGCTAGACTTTATTGGTTGGGAGTAGAGCGTCATAGGCAAATCCAGGGTCTTCGTGTTATTTCCACGTGGACTGAAATGAAAGTCCAATTGTACGAAAAATACGTTCCCGTATCATATGATGAACGTATTCTTGTTCAATGGTAGTCATTGCATCAAGGAGATTCCCCTGTCACAGAGTACATCGATCAGTTTGAAGACCTGATGACCGAGGCCGATGTAGATGAACTAGTAAAAGTTACCCTCTCTTGATTTTAAATGGGCCTTCGACCAGAGTTACAGAAGGAACTCATTCCTTATCCCGTTGCAGATCTCGAGGAATGTTTTGCTAGGGTTGAAGAATTATAATGGTATCTCAACACCCCTAGTAATAGCCGATCTAAGTCTTCCAAACTTGAGTATCAATCCAATCCTATAGAAAAGAGAAATAATGCCTTTAGTCAATCTTCAAACTTTGTGATTTCTCTGGTTGACAAAGAAAAGGGACAAATAATCGAGAGTTCTAGGCGTGCTCCACAACAATATTATAAGTGTTAAGATTTTGGTCACTTTGCATCCTAATGTCCCAGTAAGGGTCAAACCTTGATTATTCAGGAGCATGCCGAGAAAGAGAGCAATGAGTTACCCGAAGAAGTGTACAAACCGTGTGACACGGCAAGTAATGACAAAGGTGAAGTTCCGGTCAAAACCGTAGGTTGCATAGGACAGTTCCTATTACCGGAGACAGTGTTGATAGTGTGTCTGTACCAAGTGAGTCATTAGAGTTAGTAGAATCATATCCTCATTCTAAATTGCATGGGATTAACAATCAAAATTTATTGAACATTGGAAATATGCCTGATCGCACTAACGTTGAATATGTTTAATGAATTTGAGACTAAGAGTTTTATATTAATTCCCGATAGTCTCGAGTATGTGGAATCTTTTCCAATCTAAAAAAAGAGTAAGGATGTAGGTCTAAATTTTTCTCTAGACAATGGCAACCATCCGATAGTTGTCATAACGGATCTTATGCTTAGTCTAGATCCACAACCCCGCCCTTCGATTCATTCCTTATTGAGCACCCAATCGAACCACACTCATTTACCTAGTTTCTATCCCGTACCTTATCTGTGCAATATGAGAAATGGTCGAATGGGAAGGTCATAGAATTTTTGATCTTCCATGCCATTGAAGGTCAAAATCGGGAGTATCTCACAACGTGGAAAGGTAAGCCAAGAGTTGAGCTTCCGAAGTGTGCCATCCATGGGTTCCCTAACTCATTGGAGATGAGTTTTTCCCACCTGGGAGTATTGATGGGGACATCACACAAAGCAAGCCAAGTGAAAGTCAAAGAGAAAACAAGAAAGAAAGGAGAAAAGGAGGCTGAAACTGTCTTCAGGAAAAATAATCATAGCTCGCTGTGAACAGTACCACAGTATGCTGTAGAGGACTCCGCCTAGCGACGAAATTTCTATTTTTGTTACAAAAATTATCCTTTTTAGACTTTTATTAATTTAAGACTCTTTTATTTTGAATTTAGGTTTTCTTAGCCTATATAAAGGCATTGTAAATACTTTATTAGTTAGTTGACTGATTATTGAATGAAAAGAGAGTTGCTTTTGTGCAAACCCTATAATGCTTGAGAAGAGTTTTCAACCGAGGGAGTGAATCCTTTGAACCTTGAGGAGTGAGCAATCATTTCTCGTGCGACTTGGTAAGAAACTGACGTACAGTCGTGGTGTGAAGCTTCGAAAAATCCTTGGTATGAAGCCTTGGAAATCTATCCATTTTATTTCTGTCTCTTTAGATTATTTTCAGGTAATATCTTCTTTATTTACATTGATATGAAGATGAAAAATCTCAAAACCTTATTCCTTGATATCTTTAATTTTCCCCTTTTATTGAGTTATTTCTTCAAATTTTATTCATCCAAAATCCCCGAGGAGTCAAGAGACGATATTGTAATTATTACTTGACACCCTAAACTAGAACGAAACTCGAGTTCCTTTATCAGAGCCGTTTTTCTAGATCGGGAGATCATCGTGCATGAGAACGCTAAGATGAATTAATCGAACTGTTTTATTGAATTCATCGAATTAATTTTATGTGTTGCATGCTTTTGAATATTTCCACTATTCAATTCATTCTAAAGTTAATCCCAAATTCACATATTAGGGCTTTAGCGTTTTGCCCCGCCTCAACCCCCTAGCAAATTGAGTTTGCTTGATAGTAGCAAATTGCTAATTGTGAACCCAAATTCAAACCGAGTGAACCAGCAAACTAAGTAACTTTGATAATGATATCTCCTTAATATATATAGATACTCAACAGGTAGTTTTTAGATGAGCAATGTTGACGAAAATTACTGCTGCAATTGAGTCTTGGTGACACTGGGAAATTCAATCTCTTATTAAACATGTATTTTCAATTATGTTTCATATCTTCAATAAGTAACATTACTATAATATGGAGATTCAACTTTATGCTCAAGTAATTATACAACCTATGGGGCCTCTTTGATATCATCGGGGTTGTTGATACTCTTGTACAAGGAATGTAAGCAACAATGTGTCACTGGTTTCTGAGTTTTTCACTTTTCTTCTTAGTTTTAAATATTCTTTTACTGTAGAAAATTTTCTATTTTATGTGATTATTGTCTTGTAGCAGTTTGATGTATGCAAAAAAGTTGCAAATGGGAGTAATACAGATTTATATAAGACTCGTGTCAACTTGCAAATAGAGAATTAAACAACTCGATGATAAGAGTGTTTCTCTAGAACTTGAAGTATAACTTCATAAAAGTAGAAGTTGGATAATAAACGTCTTCAAGAGTACCAATCTTTTGAGTGCATACAGATGTAATTTAGTGTAGTCGAGGCAATGTGTTGAAAAAACCACTACTTTAGAGAGAACTCGACCTTTGGCAGTTTAGTCTTTTATTTATTTTATTGATGAATGGTATGGTATTAGAGGAGGAGAATCTTATGAAAGAAGAAAATAACACACAAAAATTAGCACGTACCCAGGGCCAAGGCCAAAGAGGCAGCCGCCTCGGGCCCCAAAATCTTGTAAATCTTTAGCATCTAGTTGCTTAATATAATTTTTAATGTACAAAAATATTTAATTATTCTAATTGTTTAGTTGGTTAAGTGACTAATGTTGCTTTACTCTTTACCTAATAGGTTGTGGGTTCAACTCTTCCCAGGCTCCATATTTACATTATTTTTTAATGGGTCATGGATCGGGCCTTGGCTGAGTCGGTGCAGGTCATTGGTCGGGCCACTGGACTCACTGGGCCAAACCGGCCATATGTATTGACCCAATAGATTTTTTGGCCCAATTTGACCCGACCTGATTTGTTTGACCGAATTCTTTATATATAGGGTACCTCTAAACGTGCCCACATGGCCACGTGTTCTCCGAAAGCGCCCACGTCGTAGACCCTTTGAAAATCATTGATTCCTTCGAATGAGATGATGGAGATCACTTTTCATACCTATCTTTCACAAAATAGATCTCCAAATCATGGTCCAACTATCAGACGGTCTATTTTTTATTCCATGTGTCACAAATCCCCCAAAAATGCCCTTGAATCATATGGCACACATCACGCTCAAATGTGATTTTATGGCCATTTTTTTGGGATCTATGGCAAACACGTTGAAGCACAAACCGATTGTTTGATAGGTGCACCATGATCTTAATATCTATTGAGTGAAAGATATGGATGAAAAACGATTTCCGTCCTATGATTTGAAGGATTCAATGGTTTTCAAAGGGTCTGGGATGTGGGCGCGTTTAGAGGTACCCTCATATATATATATATATATATATATATATATATATATATATATATATATATATATATATAATCACACATTTTTCTTGTTAAATGATCCTAACTTAAAATAGTGATTTCAGGCTCGTTACAGTTCCATTTTTTGCAAATGACCTGTCAATTTTGATCTACTCGATGAGACTTAACCAATGAACCTATTTTTGGAACTTTCTGAGACTATTAAAGTGCTAAAAAATGACAGTGAAAGATTCAATGGCAGTTAGAGTAATAAAAATGTTAAAATGTAATTGGTTGAGTTTCTTGATCCATCGGGTACGTTCTACTGTTTAGCTTTTCTCTTTTTGTGTTGCATTTTTCTTTAATATATACTTTCGTTAATTTGTTAGTTGCATTTTCAAATTGTAAAGAATAGAATGGAATATGGAGATATTTGTAATCTAAAAGCAATGAAGTATTGTTTTATTTGTAAAAAAAATTTGTGGCAATTTTCTTTTTAAAGATTAATATGAAAGGGGGGCCCCACTTTAGGAACTAGCTTTGGGCGCCCAAAATCTCAGGACCGGCCCTGCACGTACCTCTGAGAGGGCTTAAGACTAGTGTAAACTCGCAAATAGAGAATTAAACAACTCGATGATAAGAGTGTTTCTCTAGAACTTGAAGTATAATTTCATAAAAGTAGAAGTTGGATAAGAAACGTCTTCAAGAGTAACCATACTTTTTGAGTGAATACAGATGTAGTTTAGTGTAGTCGAGGCAATGTGTTGAAAAAACCACTACTTTAGAGAGAACTCGACCTTGCTAGTTTAGTCTTTTATTTATTTTATTGATGAATGGTATGATATTAGA